>CM062817.1:744835812-746263077 GCA_031772625.1 Pinus tabuliformis | reverse complement strand
AGAAGATATTGAATTGATCGTTCGTTAGGCGCGTCAAGTCGGGTAAATCCAAAGTTGCAAAAACGGTAACTGCCGGTTAGGATCTCTAAAACTCTGGGTCACAATACCAGCCCCAGGAGGAGGATATCCAGGATAACTAGGAACAGTAGTCGCATTTGGGATATTATATCCTCCTGGAAAACCAGGATTAACCGGACCATACTGGGGTTGTTGAGGTTGTTGATAAGTGTACCCAGGATACGGTTGATACTGGTAAACAGGTTGTGGACAGCTTGCCCATGTTGGTACTGTCCCTGGTACGGAGGTTGAACAAATTGAGGTTGAGTAGTGACAACCGTACTTATACCAGGCTGACCTACAGGCATCTGGACCGTGGTTTGAATCGTAGATCCAGACAACGGTAAAGATGTCTGAGGTGTGGTAACAGGGACAGTAGAAACTGGAGCCGTCGATACTCCAGAAGTAAGTATGGTAGATGTAGCGGTAGTTGCAGCAGCCTTTGAGATGGAGTACTAGGTGCAATTGACGGCTGAGTAACTACCGAAGCTACAGAAGTTTGAACATTTGGCTAGACAGGTTGCGGTTGCTGGGTTGGACCAGAAACTACCGATTGTCCAGCTTGAAGAATCATCTGTACACTTGGCTGCAACACCTGTTGACCCTGTGATGGATCCCACACTGACATTCCAGGGTACTGACCCGTAACAGGTTGAGGATACTGAGATCCATAACCAGATTGAGGGTAGGATTGATAATTGTAAGGTGCAGTTCCCATACTCGGAACATATGACTGACCTTGAGGCGGTTGATAACCTTGACTTGAGTATTGACCTTGAGGTTGATAACCTTGAGAAATACTGATACTGGGGTTGACCTTGACCTTGAGGTTGGTACCCTTGAGGTTGATAACCTTGGGGTTGATACCCTTGAGGTTGCCATCCTTGGGGTTGCCATCCTTGAGGTTGATATTGATACTGAGGTTGACCTTGGGGTACATATTGAGGCTGAGGTTGACCTTGAGCATGTATTGCACCATAGGTACATACTGACTTTGAGGTTGCCCCCTAGACACGATTTGTGTACCTTGAGGTTGCCCCCCAGGCGTTAACTGCGGTTGCCCCCCAGGCGGTAATTGGCCACCTTGATGTTGGGAAACGGGAACTGAACCTGACATCATGTAAATGTCTCCTACACCCAATGGTATATTACCACTGTTTCCAGCAAATAACCCATGATCAACGGGTTGAGGAGATGCCCCCGCAAAGGTACCAGAAAGTGACTGATACCCAGTGGGAACAAAAGGACCGCCGTGTAAAAAAGATTCAGAACTTTGAGTAAACACGGACGACTGACCAGACATATTTACAGGAGTATAAATACCTCCAGGTGGAAAAGGAGTACGAGGTGTAGAAAAACCTACTGAGTTGTCTAAAAAATTGGTTAACGCAAGGTACCAAGAAGTACTTCTAGGAGGACTGTAAAAGATGGATTCACGCTCCCTTAGATCAATAGTAAGTTGACCTTCAAGGTGAGAGACACCTATATCTTCTTCTGGAGCAAGTTCTTCTATAGCAATCAAACCAGAAGGTAGATTTTCGGTGATAATTCTTTCTATTCTCGGTGAATCAGGGACACTAGAAGTTGGAGTAACAGGTTCGGAAATTTCAGGTTCTTCGCCTGTTTCACTGGCAGATGAAAAACTACCAGCAAGCTCGAAACTGTAACAGTTTCGGGATTGTAACCTGTTTCTCTAAAATTTGGTAATCTGGATGGACTACCAAGGAAGATTCTCCTTCTTCAGGTGAACCTACTCTACTGTCACTAGGAGGAGTTACAAGGACCTTTAACCCTTCGTACTGACCCGGAATGTCTTCAGGAGATTCACCCCGCGATTTACGGAGTTTTCTTAACAAATCTATTCCGGTAACAATCTCAGGAGACTTGCCCCGAAGTCGACGGGACTGTCTCGGTAATTCCGCCACAATTAAAGATTTTTAACTACAACACACGAAAACAAAGTAAAAATTTCAAATCAAACCACCTAAAGTCTTCTAAAGAAGCAAACAAATTTGAAGCACACGCCTAAAGAATCTAGAGCGTCAAACCAAACACAAACAGTAGTCTTCCGGACCAAAAGCGCTAGTTGGTGATTAGGCCCAACCTCGCAGGATTCAGTACAGAAATGGCGGGTGGAACAGTTACCCTGGCAACCTGCTTAATGAATAGACCGGCACAAGTTCCTCCACTTTAACCGTCTCGAAGTGAAGTGAACCCCCCGGAAAATCCAAGTGAGTATAACCGACGTCTGCTCCAGGTACAGTGGGACCTTCCCTCCACCGTCACCTCGGTAGAACCCTAAAGATTATGGTCACTAAAGTTACCAATCACAACAATTACACCTGGGGGAACAGTCTAAACTCCGACAGCACGCAAGGGCAGAGTAACAAGCTCAATCCCCTTACCGGCTCCTTGACAATAATCCAAGGTTTACCGATAAGTGACCCCTGGCTCCTCGACAATGGTTAATCCGAGGTTTACCGTTTGTAATACGTACTGTCTGGCGTCGTTCCCAACGAGGGGGAATGATCCCCTCACTGGTTCGGACACGAGCTCGTGCTTCTCCTTTAAGAGGAGCTTTCCCAGAGTATAACTGAAACAATTGGATTTAATCTACTCAAGATAAACTATCTGTTTGGTTTTGTAGTCTTGGAGAGTTAAGTACTCACCTACTCCAAGACCCTAGCCTAAGCTATGTTGGTGTTTCAGAGCCCTAGAAAAATAAAAATTACTAGATTGATTTTAATTTAAGCGTTACTTTTAAGGTTGTTTCTTAAGTCAAAAGGTGATGGAAGTGAAACCAGTGGTGTGTTTGACTCGACTCGAAACCACTACAAAATGCACCTAGGATGATTTACCCACTACTTTACTTTTTCGATGAATTGCTTAACTAAAAAGTTGAGAGAATGCAATCTTTATAAAAGCAACTTCTTAATTGAAGACAATCAAAGAAACAATTTGTTTGTCTTTTCCAATCATAAAAACATGACCGCTCTTTACATGCACGAAAAAACTCTTTTCCTCTTTCAAAAAAACAAAAAGCTACTTGAAACAAGACTTTTAAAGAAGATGTTTTTGTATTTTTCTTTTAATAAAGAAAATAAATCTAATATAACCAAAAATCAATCTTAACAACTATTAAAATCTACGAAAATTCACTCATAAGCAAACTAAAAGGTAAATTTACTCTAAGCAATCTTGACGAGGCCAAAACCAACAATGATTATTCTAAGGTGTTTTACTTGATCACAATCAAATCAAGGACTAGCTTATTGCAGAACCAAAAACTAGCCAAAACAAAACTCTAATCTTTTTGTTCTTTTGTAAAATGGAAATCAACACTTTAAACAAGTAATTTGAAATTTGACCCAAAACAACTTAAATGGCAAGCTGCTCACACAAGGAGACTTTACGACAGGCCCGACTTCTAAGAAGGTGACTAACCAGAGAGATCTAAGGCTGGACAACTTTCTACCGTCAAAGTCACTACAGGACCTATCCAAAAATCAAACCCTAGGCCTAAACTTCGTTGAAATCCACTAAAACACTCAAAGCTCACAAAACAAGTTCAGGTGAAAATTTTTGACAGGGTACTAAAGGATCTGGGCAGAAAACACTAAGAAAAATCAAAATCTAAAAGCAATTAAAGCAAAAAATGGAATTTTCCTAAAATTTTACAGGAAGACGCAGGTAACCCGTTATAACAGGTGCGGGCCCGCTCTGTGCAAACGGCAACAGCGCGTCCAAAGACGCACTGTGCAGTACTCAGAGGGTGCGTCCTTCTGGAAAAGTTAAGAAAAACCAAATCTAACTAAATCTAAAGCTAAGCCACCCAAATACTAATTCTCACAGTCAAAAACCAGAAAATAAAAATGATTTTCTCAGAGCAAAGTTCACACAAAGGAAAAGACTTCTCATTAATGGATTCCCCAGTGGAGTCGCCAATTTGTCGTGGCGGAAAAAGTCGTTTGTGCGGACACAACTGACCCTCCCTAGGAGTCTAAACTCTCTAGCGACAAACAAGACAAAATGGAGTGATCTTTCTCTAAATATACCTTTTAAAACATGAAAACTACAAGTGTTTAGGCTTACCTTATTCCAAAACGCTGTTGTTGTAGTCCGTCCTTGCCGATCCGGATGAGCTCCTCCTTCATGTCAATTCCTGCAACCACAAACAATCAAACAATTACCAAGCACTTGCATTTCATATAATAAAACATATATTCAACATGCAGACCAAGGAACACATGAAATAACTCATTAACACAAGCTATTGAGAAAAATAAACCAATTTGTATTCATAACGAAACAAAGAAAATCTTACAACCTGGCCTTGGTGTTGTGCAAGTTCCTCCCAGGGTCCATCAAGGGTTTTCCTCTACTTTGACAAAGCTCACCCACTTCCAAGTAGAATCAAGCAAAGACAATCTCTCCTCACAAGGTTCTAAATGGGAGTCCTAATTCCTGCAGCATTTACCCAAAGAAAATGTATAGCTCCAACCTCTCCTCCCTCTGGCTCAATGTCTTTATTTATAGTGCTGTAAAGAGGTTATTCAAGTCCACCATCAATGGGATAATCCCCTCTTTGGGTGGGATAGCTCCCTTATTGATGGGATAAGTTCCTCCTTAATAGGGATACATGAACCAACTGGAGGCGCATCCATTTCATCAAACCGACCTCTAGAAAGTTCTAGAAGTAACCACAAGTAACTTTTTTAAGAGATGAAACTCACGCATTTTGCCTTTTACAGAAGGACGCACATGTCCCTTAACATACAGAGCGCCCAAGGACGCAGCTTTTGTGAACATTGTGAGCGTCCCCGCAGGTAAGGCTAGAGAGAACCTGCGACCCCAGAGATAAACACATTTTTTACAAGACTTTCTCTCTTCTTTGAGTTTGAGATGGATAGCAGAGGCATAAGACTTGCCTAAGAGGGTAGTATGACTGTTGATTTGAGCCATACTAACTGTAAGTAGTCATGGTGACATTTTTTAGTGTAACAGTGCAGAAGAAGGACAAGGCATGTAAATTTTGTATTTATTATAGAGCCCTTATCAAAATCATTCCAATGGCTTAATGATCATTTTGATCAAATTAAGAGTGCTAGGTTCTTTAGCAATATTGATATAAATTTGGGCTACCACTAAGTTATGAATGAATAAAAAATGATGTATCGAAGGAAACTTTCAAGTCTAAAGAAGGCCTTTTTGAGTGTTTAGCCATTTCATTTTCTTTAAATATTGCTCCAATGACATTCATTAGGATGATGGATGACATCTTGCAGTTGTTCACGAACTATTTTGTAGTCATATATTTGGATGACAATGTCATCTTCATCCAAACCTAGGAAGAATATTTGTAACACATTAAGAAAGTCTTGAGCACCCTATGAAAACATAAGTTTTATGCCAATCCCAAGAAATTCTCATTTGGACTACATAGAATTCATTATTTAGGATATGTCATAAAATAACATGGGATTCATGTAGAGCTAATGACGATCAAATTCAATTGTGATTAGCTAACCTTGAAAACTCTCATAGAGCTCCAAATTTTCTCCTACCCTGCCAAAATCTACCATCAGTTTGTTTGGAGTGTCTCATATCACTTTTCCTTAAGTCAAGTGACCAAAGGTGGAGTTAAAGCCACTTTTTCCTAGTCTGGATCATAATAGAAAGCATTCAAGGATATAAACACCACCTTTAATTTGCACCACTACTCACTCTACTAGACCTACAACAACCATTTGATATTGAGATAATTAATTCCCACTAGGAAAATTTTAAGGTAAATAATGGCCTCAAAATGAAAATTTTAATAAAAAAATCAACTTTGAAAAAACCAATAGGATTCAATATGATGATGTTACTCCCAAGGGTAAATATTCTTGGAGTGAAATGAAAAAAAACTACAATTTTAATCATTTTTTTTAGTTATATCCTTGTAGGTTTACTCAAATTTAAAGTGTGGGAATTTATTAGAAGAAGAATTAGATTCCACATCCAACAAGTACACACTACATACTTTTTAGTAGACCCACACTGATAAATATTGAAAACACATGAAAATATGTGTTTCATGAAAGAACATGTTTTTTTATGTATTTTCAATTTTTCTTAGTGTGGGTTTATGAAAAATAATGTGGAGTGTGTATTAATGGAATGTAGAATCTAATTCTGCATCCAACAAGTGCCCACACTTAAAATTTTAGTTAGCGTACAAGGGGTAAGTAAAAATTATGATTAAAAAGGTAGTTTTCTTTCTTTTTCTTTAAAAAATCATAACTCTTATTTTACTATTTTTACTATTATTTTATTATTTTCTTTAGGATATTTATTATATACCTCAAAATTCCCCCAATGCTCTAACTCTGCTATCAATGTAGTCTTCACTCAACATGGACATCTGATGGCCTATCACATTGAAACATTATTTGTTGTTGTTTGTAGATATCCCACCAATGATAATGAGATGTACTCCATTATGCAACAGTTTCAATAGTGGAAGAATTATATTTTAGGAAAGGAGACAATCATCTAAATTTATCACAAAACATTGTAATTCATGTAGATATGGTGAAAATTATATAATTACTACCACTAGAAGTGATCTATGTTCTTGCAACAATTCAAATTGAACATCATGAAAAAGAAGGGCAAAATAAACCATTTTGTAGATTTCTTTAGTAGGCCCCTACTTTTGGCACTAACCACTATTCTTAATTATTATGGGTATGAGACCTCTTAGTGGCCCCAATTATACAATAGAAACCCTAACTTCATTACTATATATCAAACACTAGGCGTGGGTAAGCAAGTTCTAGAATTTCACCTTTAAGATGCACATTTTTACTATCTAGGCCATCTTTGTTTTCCTTCAAGTGATCATTCAAAGCTAATTTTGGAGGAACATTTTATTTAGGTGGAAAATCACATTCATGTAGAGAGGACAATAATAGTACTTCAGAAGTATTTCTGCTGGCCAAAACTCTTATAGGATGTCAACCAATATATCATATAATTCCATATCTTTGTGATCGCTTAACCTAATACTAAGAAGTAGGGTAGGTAGACTACTCCTCCAACCCTAGACAAGCCTTAGAAGTAAATATCCATGGATTACATGTCAATTTTTCTCTCCACCAAGCATAGTAATGATTATGTTTTCATGATTGTCAATTAGTCCTCAAAGATGGCTATTTTGGTACTACATAAGAAGCTTATCACAATTGAATTCATTGCTAAGATTTTCTTTGAGCATGTTTCAGTTTAGTTTGGGCTACCATAAATCATTATTTCAAATATGGATTACAGTTTCCTTAAAACCTATTCATCCAGCCTATTGTTTTTTATGGACACCAAGTTGACCAAATTGAATATATTCCATGCCCAAATAGATGGAAAAAATAAGTGGTAAAGAGGATTATTGTATATAACATGCACATGTAAAATTCTAAGAATCAATTAATTTGGGATGAGATCCTACTATATGTTCAACATAACTACAACAAAGTCATCGATAGCACTATTTTCCACAACCCTTTCAAGTGTGCTTGGTTTTCTAGCCATTAGCCTCCATTGACATCACCCTACCCATTACATCTTCAAAGGAAGAGTCCTCTAATCCTTCCACCAAGGCATATAGAGCAGCTACATTTTTTGAATAGATCTAGCACCTCCAAAAATAGGTTCATGATATCCTATAGAAATCCCATGCCAAATAGTGACATGACTAGCATCAAGCTCCACACAACTTTTAGTTTGGTAATAAGCTATGTTTCCATTTACAACATAGACATCAAAATGAAACTTAAACCTTTCCAATATGGACCTTTCATCTTCACCAAGCTTGTAGGCAAGAATTGTTTTGAATTGAGTATTCCTCCTTTCCTCACTACTACATATAGGACAAAATCCTGACAACATAGTCTGATGATATGGCCCGTATTGTCACAAATTACAAGAAAAATGTCACTTTTTTCATTTTTTTTTGTAAAGTGATAGTGTTCATTGATATTCTGATGGCAAAGGAATAGGAAAACAATATTCTAATTATTTATCCATATTGCATCTGTCTTTCGATGCAAACGATTTGAACGTTATGTGACCATTTGTTTGACTGGACACCTTTGACTTTGACTAGTCAACGAGCATCGAAATTCTGACAATTAGCAAAAATATAAATATCCTGCATGTAAGAGATGTTGTGACATATTTCCTATAATTACAATAATTTTGAAAGGTTATAGGGTAGTTTTCAAAAGCGAAAAACAAATTTTGTTTTATATATTAATGAAATAGGGAAAACAGATTTTGTTTATACATATCAATTGCATACAAATATATAATATTAGATCTAGTTACATGACCACTCAATTTTATAACATAATCATCACTTCTTCTTTTTTTTGCTAGGAAGAATGTCAAAAGACATTAGACAGGGAACGTCTAATTGGCCAGGGATTGATGATGGGAAATGTTATTCCCCTTACACTCTTTGTTGGTGCGCACATCCACAAAGAATTTCATATGTTACATTTGATAGACATTGTAGGAAGAATGGGCACAGTGGAGGAACACATATCATCATTTGGTAAGCTATTTATGAATCATTATATATATTTTATTTATATTAATCGTATTTACAAAAAAAAATTGTTATAATATTTGTTCTGCAGACTAATTTCACATGATTGTTGGTAATTATTATAATACCAAGGTGGCCGCCTAGGTACTGTGATACGAATTCACAATGCAGTAGTACTAGAAATGATGTTCGAAAAGTTCAGGAACACATAGAAAGTATTGAAGATCAAGATAATGATCCTATGGAAGAAGATGACAATAATAACATAGTTCAAGATGATGGGACAAATCAATTGATCCAAGACTTGTTTGGCGATGAGAATGATGATGTTATTTGTGATGAACTTGTGCTAAAGAAGGCAGGGACACCACTTTATGAAGGCTCAAGAGAAAATATTCTCTCTGCTACATTATTTTTGGTGAACTTAAAGGTTTTGAATGGTTTTTCAAACACTTGTATGACACATATCCTAAGGTATAATGTAATATGTTTCATCACAGGAAAGGTTGATTTATTTCCTTTTTTAATGTTAATTAATGTGTAAAATAAGAATGCAATATTTATGATTAATATTCTTTACACTAACTAGTGATTTTTTATGTTGTACTAGAATGTTAGGTGAATTTTTGTTACCATCATCAAATAAGTTACCTCGCACATACCAAGATTTATATGCCATTATGAAAGAAATTGGAATGGAGTATCAAGCTATAGATGCATGTCCTAATGATCATATTATATATTATGGAAAACATGCATTGAAAACAAAATTCCCACAATGTAAAGAAATAGATATCGAATCAATTAACTTAAAAGAGTGCCTCAAAATATTCTTCATCATATTCCCATAATACTACATTTGTAGCAATTGTTCATGTCCAGGGGATCAGTAAAGTGCTCCAAATTCAAAGTTTTTAAAAGTGCTTGAAACTGGCTCCAATTCATAGATCTCTCCAACTTGAATCCAACGCAACTTGAATCACTCAAAACCGATATCATACGCCCCTGATATCATGTTCTTCTCATTTTCCGAAACAAGTAAAAAGTTTGCAGGTTGGATGCAGGATTCTTGAATAGGAAGTTCATATGTTGACTAGGTAGGGTGACTGGGAAGGTTGGTTGTACGTCATAAGCTAATGGCAGGCTACCAAGTTGCCTCATCTGACTAGTTCGATTTTCCAATTTCTGGCTATTTGATGGAATTTGTGTTGGCCCAATGGTTGGGTGCCATGTGGCCCAATCACAAGCTGCCAAGTGGAAACCTGGGGTGGTGCAAAAACTTAGTTAAGGTTCAACCTAGCCTCAAGGACTAAAACCTACAACCTCATGTTCACAAGTTCAGTGCTCTACCATTGGACTCCACATTGGTTCTTGTTAACTATAGAACCAAACCACCATTTAAATTTTAGGCACATAAGAGTTGGGGGGTGCGGTTGGGGGTAAGCCCTGGCCCTCAGTAAACTTACAACCCATGAGACCATAGGAAAAATGGAGCCAAGGTATCAATCTTCGCCCCATACCAAGGTTCTACAACCCACCATATAACCACAGTCAGTGGAGACAGATGCAGATCGACATTAAGATTTGGGAGCTAAGGTATCAAACCAGGTCAAGGACATATGGAGTTCCATAGGAACATGGCGCTATAGTTAGCGATGGGTGCAAAGATTTGGGGGGATCAAGTAGTAGCCCATGACTGAAGTCACATGTGCGCCCACAAGACCATTGCTCCAGGTTTTAGGTGCTTGCGGAAGGGCACTCCAACAAGGGGGCCAGCCCCAGGTCCTTTGGACCATTATATGACCACGCGCCAATGTTAATGGGGCTTAGAGGGAAGCGCGAGTGGTTAGCCCAACCCTTAGACCCGTGGCATCCATAAGACCATGTCCCAGAGAAAAATATGCTTAGCTAGGGGGGCGGGCATTAAGGCCCGACCCTTGGCCATATGTGGCCCATGTGGCCCTATTTTTCCAGTGGAGGGGTTAGAGGCCATTTAAACGAACCAACAAAATTCACTTGAACTAACGGGAATCTCACCAACACCGGGTGAAAATGGTGCTTGGCAGTTCCAGAAAAGGCACAATTCATATAACATTTAGTAGGAGAGTGTAATTTGTAGAACAATTAGTAGAAAAACTTCTCTAAAGCATAACTTCTTCAGTTTTTGGCCAAATTGATGAGCACCAGTATTGCAGCAAGGATGTTGCAACTCCTAGGCTACCAGCTTTACTTATCAACCTTGGGTTCATACAAACTTGGAGGTGATAGTTCTATATGCATAAGTAGAAGTGAAGGTCCTACCTATTATCACTTGTTCATCTGACAAGAGACCCTAGGGGTTCCAAGCCAGATTTCTATAGAGTCAGAAGAAGCTTGATTCTTTGATGGAAGAAGAGCAAATCTATTCTAAGAGAGCTACTCTACTGCAGTAATGAACAAAACAACATGTAATGCTAAATCACACCATATCCTAATTAACCATTTAAACAACTATGCTAAGAAAAATTGCTAAATCGACACTAACCTAATGTTGTTATCTAAGTTATAGAAATAAAGAGCATCAAACCAAACTAATGTGTAAGCAAGGAAACTAGACTAAATTTGTTTTCACTTTTTGGGGTTTTTTGATGATCAGACAGTGTTAGAGTTTGATTGAATAACCAAATTGAAACTCAGGAGTGGCAATGTTTAAATGATATGCAGAACAACGTTCGAGAAGGAATCAAGTGGAAGAGCAAGCGAAGATCGAAATCAGCGAAAGGAAGATGTAATGAAGCAGCAGTGCACAGGAAGATGAGCGGCGAAGATCTTATCGCAGGAGATTACGTGAATAGATGGACGAACAAGATTAACGAAAGATGAGTGGCGAAGATCTTATCGTAGGAGATTGAGTTAATAGATGGTTGAACAGGATTAACAGAAGATGAGTGGCAGAGATCTTATCGCAAAGTTTAAGTGAATCAATGAACGAACAGGATTAATGAAAGATGAGCAACGGAGATCTTATCACACAGTTTAAGTGAATAAATGGATGGATCACATTAAGTCACGTGGCGACAGAAGGAAAAAAAAACATGTGGAATGATGGAGTGGTATTCATAGGTAGTAAGCAGTTTCTCTCACGCCCTCAAAGTTGTAAGTGAATTCCTAAATTTTGTGTGATTAGCCTAAGTGAGTGACATGTAGCACGAGAAAACCACTTTTCTCACTTGCTCTCGATCAGATATCGGTCATGCAAGAATTTGCGCGAGATTGCGTGATAGTCGTTGGATCGTGTGGGATGGATCAACAATGGAGATCAGCCAAGCTAGTTGGTGATCAAGTGATGTAATAGCCGTCAAATCAAGCGAGGTAGATTGATGGTGGAGATCGACCAAGATAGTTTTCAAGCGAGTGACGCGATAGCCATTGGATTAGGTGAGGCAGATCGATGGTGGATATTTGAAGCACCTAAAGTCAAACGTTAAAATGAATATAGGTGGTAAGCGGTATCTCGCACGCCCTAAGAGCTGTAAACTGTATTTTTGAATTTTACGCAATTAACCTAAGTGAGTGACACGTAGCATGGGAAAACCACTTTTCTCGTGTTCTCTCAGTCGGGTATCAATCGTACAATCATTCACGTGATATTGCATGATAGCCGTTGGATCATGCGGGATTGATCAACGGTGGAGATCGGCCAAGCTAGTTGGCGAGCGGGTGACATGATAGCCGTTGGATCAAGAAAAATAGATCGACAGTGGAGATTTGGAGCGCCTAAAGTGAAACATTGAAATGAATATGTGACATGCGGTTAACGGCGATTGGACAAGTTGTTATGGATCAGACGATAAGGAAATCTATGGGTATAATCTGATTAAGACGTGATTTATTGGCTTCTACAAATATTATGCATGAAGAAAGTGTTGAAGGAAATGAGAATATGAGTGAGATCTTATTATAGAAAGATAACGATGAAATGAACCAAGTACTGAGTCAATACGACAAACTCCAAAGCTCATGCGATAACTAGAAATTTGTGTTTTTGGGGTTGTTGAAGGGTCTCTTCCTCAAGTGATGGTCCCAGAGGGAGAAGGTGAGGCCGAGACACTTGTTGACAACCTTATGGGGATGTTTTTCTCCTTGCTAACCTCCTAATTGAAAGAAGACACAAATTGAAGCAAACTAAAACACAACCAATCTATGCTACATTGTTGTAATAAAAATGCAGCTACTTAAGCAAATGAATGATTAAACCATGAATCTATGCACTACACTGCTGTAATGGAAATCTAGCTATTTAAGCAAATGAATGATTAAACCATGAATCTATGCTGGCGTACATGTACAATAAAAAGGAGCCTTGGCTGCTAGGGTTGGACCCTAACCCAAGAGCTTCAACCCTCTGAGTTAACTCAATGCTGGCTCAAAGAAAAACTAATTCTTATTATCAAAACAATGGATTACATAAAAAACTGTCACAAGTCTTGCAGCTCGAAAATAAAGTAGAGTTTTACAATCAAAAGTCTAAAACCTACTGAGGTCCTAGGCCTGTCTACATATACCACTAAAGTCTCCAACGACTTCCTTAAAATTAGGCAGGCTTGACTCCCAAACTCGAGATAAATTGATACTTTGACTTTCACTTGCTCAGTTGCCTTCTAGTCCTCATGATTTGGTTTTTTGCACTCCAAGATCATGGAAGAATATTCGAATGGAGGGGTAGTAAATGAGGAGGATTTCCCTCCTATAATTCCTCTCCCTTGTCCCATTCGAGTTTTGACCAAGGTCTTTGCCAAAATTCCTTGCTTTTATCCTTTAATCCTGCGTTAAATGCACATTAGACCACAAAGCAAAATATCCAACTCTAACTCACCTCATAAACAGAATATAATCAAAAGTATGCAATAAGTTGTGAGAATAGTTGGTTTGACTAAGCTAGGAGGTGAATTACGGCCCATATAATTACCCAATGATGAGACTCATCATGAATTGAGCCCAACAAGAGCCCATCTTGGGGTTTTTTACTATTCTGGAGCCATTGGAAACATAATTTTTACATTATGAGCATTGTAAATCCATGTAAACACAAATTTGATAAATTAATGAAAGAGACCCAACATTGGAAGCTGGACTAGGAGATGTGGCCCAGGAGAGGGGTGAGCTCATTAATCATTTTGCTGTCTTTTGTTTCTAATATGGTATATTTGTCTCTATTTTTATACTCTTAAGAAAGTTTTAAAACCATTATTATATGTGCTTTTGAAAAGTTATCCATTTCCTAAAAGACATAAAATTTTACTTGCAAATTTTCCTATCACCTTCGAGTTTTTATAACAAATCAGTTTGGTATCGGAGCTCAAGGTTGACATTATTATGAAGGTCTGATTTTGTTTGCAAGTGTTTTCTGATGGTTACAAGGTTGAAGCTCAAAATCAGAGAATGAGAACTTGTGGAGCCAAGGTCTCAAATTGTTTCAAGGAGAACACACATATCTCAAGCTTCACCAGTTATGGCACATGAAGAAGGTCATAAATGGATGTCTGAAGATGAGAGAACTTTAAAAAGATCTTTCTTTGTAATGTCCAAAATGGTGAAATTTCTTTATGAGGAGAGGAACTCAAGGTTACAAGGAGAGAGCTCAAAACCTCCAAAAAGAGATGGAGGAAAATGAGAGAAAAATCCAAAAGGGAAAGGAGGAGATGGTGACAAGCCACCACCTTCACCTCCATCCTCATCCTCCTCTACTTCTACCCCTTCAAAAACACCTCGAAATTCTCCAACCAGACATGGTAAAACTCCTTTTTTAAAGCTTGACATAAAGTTTGAATTTCCTATGTATGATGGAGAGGTAAATTGTGAGAAATTAGATAATTGGGTTCACCAGATTGAAGTGTATTGTAGGATACAAAGAATCAAGTAAGATGAAACCTTGGCTTTCTTCTCTTAGGTTGGAAAGTGTAGCACTCATTTGGTGGGAGGAAAAAACTCAAGAGTACATGAAAAAAGTGGTAAGGTTTTGTCCTCTTGGAATGATTTTTTTTTTTGTAATAAGAAGACAATTTTATCCATTAGCATACATGAAAAAATCTATAATGGATTGGTAAAACTTTTGGCAAACTAAGGGTCATATTTAGCAAACATATACACAATAATTTAAAAAAAGAGATTTGATTTTGGGTATAGATTTATCCTCTCAAGGCACTACCGAAATACATTGGAGGTTCACATAGTTATTTGAGACACACAATTCTCATGTTTAACCCTCCAAAGTTGGATGAATTTTGTGTACAAGCAACTCATTTAGAAGCATGAGGGAAGAATGTTTCTGAAGAAACTAGTGAGAAGTCATTTAAGTCTGGAGAAAAAGGAAAAGGGAAGTTCAAAGGAAAGGATAAAAATAATTCTTCATCCAAGAAGGAGGGAGAAAAAATCACATGTAAGCAGTGTTCAAAAGAAGGCCATGATGAAGACCACTGTTGGAAACTTTATCCTGAGATGAGACCCAAAAAGTTTAACAACAAGGAGAAAGAAAAGATTGTTGTAACTACACAATAATATCTAAGATTTGATTCCGAAGATGAAACAAATATCATAGCCATGGGATTTAAAGGTAAGGATTCTATTGCAAGTACTATTTGTTCTATAAATCCCATTGAAACTCAAAATGAAAGATAAATAATAGATCTTTTACATATTAGAGTCATCATAAAACATAATAAAGTAGATACCTTGCTTGATAGTGAATCACAAGCAAACCTTATTTCAGAAGACATTGTCAAGAAATTAAACTTGGAAACCATTCCTCATCCTAAACCGTATCCTTTGCATTGGGTATGTGACAATGATTTGAATGTTGAGTAAACTTGTTAATGATATGCAATTTCCCTCATCAGTATTAGAAATGTGTGTTTAGGATCGTCTCAAATTAACCAAACTATGAAGGATTATGTGTCAAGTATTTAGTTTATTTTATGAGAAATGTATGAGGTTAATTAGATGTTTAAAAACACATAAACAACAATTACAATGTAGAGAAATAAAACATAGAAAAATCATAACATAGAGTTGATAAAGGAGTTCACCTCTCTTAGGCTACACCTCCTTGGACCTGCTTTAATGGCTATTCCCTCTTTGGATTAATGGTCAATTCTATGATTACATGCACCTACAATGATCTAATGGCTTTGCAACCTTCTCCATTGGATTCAAAAGACCCAAAAACCCAAAAAATGACTTTCCAAGCTCTGCAATTGGACTTCAGCTGATCTAGGCTTGACCTCATCTCCTGGTGGCCCTAAGCTTCCTTAAACTTCAATGTAGAAAAAATGACATATAGAAGTTCCTTTCTGCCTCTTAAATGTATTACATTGTATTTAGAGCATCAAAATCGTCTAAGAATGACTCTTTCTGAGACAAAATTGCTCGAAAATTGCCAAAGATATGGATTCTTTGGTTTTCCCTAGGAAAGCTCCACTAAAACTTGAGAAACTCCAGTTAACTCCGCTAAACCTGGGGTTAGCGTCGAATTTGGGGTTCCGCCATAGATGTTGCCATATTAACTCCACATTAACTAGTAAATAAGAGCATTTTAATTAAGCATTAATCTGGATTAGCACATTAAGCATGCTTTATGGTAACCGTTGGCTTGGCAGTTATGTGATAGTGTTCACATGTGATATTACCCAACGGTTAAGCTTAATGGTCAAGGTTTGCATTGGCTACCAATTCTGTGTGTTTGGTCACATGGGAGGTGGCTGGCCTATGGGGTTGACTCCCTCCTCCCGCAAATCGCCAACATTTGAAACTTCAAATACAATGTGTGACCTATGATGCTTAAGTCATAAAGAGGTGGTGTAGTGGTAATACATTGGCACTGTATAGGCGAGGTCACGGGTTCGGCTACACCAACCTGCCCATAAAATTTTACACTACACGCCGATAAATCTGACCTTTGGGGAGGGACATGTGGCAGCCTCCAGGCTTGCCACTTGTCCCCTCCTCATTGGTCCATCCTCATGCCAATAAAAACGAGCCAAATCACCACACTATTAACCAACCACAATGTGCCACTTGGTGATTCCTTACTAGACATTGACCATCCCCTTGACCTGCCTAGTCACCTGCCACGTCAGCAGTTAGACTACTAACTATGCAGTGACTATACCTTTTTTTTAATTTCTTCTATTTAGCAAAGAGAACAGAACGTGATATCTTCCTCATACGATCTCCATTTTGAGTGAAATGAGTTGCATTGGGATCGTATCACAGAGACAGATGTGGTCGTTCAGGTTTCGAGTGATTCTAGGCACTTTGATTTTTGAGCAAATTTTTGCCCCTAATCCAGATTATAATCACTCCTTCCCACTGACAGGCTTTTAGACCCACAAAAGCTGGTTATCTGATGAGAGATGAATACTCTTCTCCTTCCCAAGTTCTATCAATTGATTCTACTTAGAAAAATCTCCATGACAACCACTTGCGTTCACTAACATGCCTTGCCTTGCAAAAGGATTGGCACTTCAACCAATGTTCTCCTTTTTCTATTGACCCAATCCAACACTTGTTGGCTGCTTGCTAATTAAACACCCTGCTATACCAAAACTATCCCTCGGTGCTAGGAAAGTTGACTGATGGCCTTCCCACTTAGAATTATGTTCCTCCTTTGCATCACATGCTTTCGATGCAAGCTTCTCCTTGGAAACCACTTTTCCAAGTTAAGCCCATCTGAGTGAACTACAACAATGAGTTCCAATATCAATAATAACAAAAAAATAAATGGCCATTCTTTTACCTCCACGGTTCCAAATTCCACATTTGGAAGAATGCATTCGCTATCTCTTTCACTTCTTGGTGTCAACACATCAAATCGCATTATAGATCATTTGATATTTTACAAGGGCTACAATTTTTTTTGGCATTTTTGTCCACTTTCGCTTCTTGGTTCCATCATCCTCTAGTATTAACATGCTGCTCATGTCATGATTTGAGAATGAAGGATAATCATGAGCCTCTTTCTCAAGCTTGGTCCTTCCAAAATCCTACGACATCTTATCACAAGAAACACCATTAACCTTGAAAAACACTCATGAAAGAATACAACTTGATGACCTCTTCATTTTGCTTCTTCAAAGCAAAAATGTCACATCATGCGAACATCTCCATGTACTCTTACATCTTGGTGTATAAAAACTCTTGGTGTTTAGACCATCTTGGTGTTTAGTCGATGGTTTACTAAACACAAGTTGACAAAACATGCTTCTTCAAACAACTAACTTTCAAGTCAAGCAAAAAAATGTACAACAACTTGACGATTTAGAACAAGAATTCCACATTCTCATGAAATAATTCGTCACATCTCCCTTTCATCTTTGGAGACAAAATCAACTCTTCCAAGTTGATATAGCATACATGTAACAATCAATCGACCACACAAGCTGACACTCATGCATGTGCAAATGATCAACATTCTCAAGTTGACAACATACATGTTAACAAAGAAATCAACCAACACAAGTCAATCACTCATGCATGTTCAAGCACAATGAAACTATTAAAAATTCCATTGTTCACACACACAAACTCTCATGCATGTATAACAATTCTCAACTCTCTCACAAGTACAATAATCCCATTGGTATGTACGAGTACTTAAAGAGCTGAAATGACCAAATTTGTTGCAATAAAGTGAGTCAACATACTCCACTTTCGAACACCTTCCTAGCATAAACATGTAAGTTCAAGAATGAAATCATGCATGCAAATTTGTAGTTGCAAATTTCCATCTTTGTTGCATCTAAGTGAGTCAGCATAAATCTACTTTTCCAACATCTTTCTTCATGCAATATGCACCATACTTTCAGTAGAAAATAAATGCATCCAAATAATAAGGAAATGCATCAATAAGGCAATATTTGCGTTAATTATCAAAAGAAATGTGAGGCCTTAATTGGTTAATAAATCTATCCATCTCTTTCCAAACCATTTCAATGGCGCTTCTTTCAGCTGCACTTCATCATGTGTATCATCCTGACCCACATCAATTATAGAATCCTCTTTTCCATTCTTGCCAAAATCTCTCTCCACCTTCTTCAAATGTCGTGGATGACTTGTTGGATGCAAAGTCCAACACTTGTCTATAAGATGACCTTGCTTATGGCAATGAGTGCAAAATAATTGCATCTTCTTTTCAACATGGTTTCCATTATCCAATGAACCTTTTGTTTTCTGTCTCTTTAGTTTTTGAAGTTTCCTATGTATGGTTATCCTCTTCCAACACCTTGAAAAAGTATGGTTATTCAAACCATAGAGGGAACATGTAAATTTTCTCCAAATCTTATGTGAAGATTTACCATGTTTATCATAATCAAAAGAAACTTCATTAAAGGCAAATTTATACCTTGCACATTCACCTTTGTTGCCTCTTGGAGGAGGTGAATTGATGAGGTAGTGGCTCTCCTCGGAATACCAAAAATGGTTTCAATGACGTTAGAGCTTTCAAAATCCTCTTGTTTTCCATTTCCACTAGTTGCATGCTTATGAGCATCTTCTTGCAAAGTGGGTATAAAACTTTTGCATTCCTCATGAACAAAAACTTCAGAAGCTTGAGGTAATGAAAATGTAATGAAAGTCCTTCTTGGAACACCTTAATGTGCCTCCTTGGCTTTGGAGCACTCTCCATCATGTTGTCCATAACCAAGACCCAAATACCTAGGTCTTTCCTTAACAGCAATTGGCTCAACTATGCCTTGTGCATGTTTGCCTAACCCTTTACCTTCATAGCCCATATTCATCAATAATTTGGACCCTATTCCTCTAGTGTGTCTTTAAAAAAGACCAAAACATTCATTTTGAGAGGAAATTGAAGATAAACTTGAATTTCATACCTCATTTTCATGCACATACTTGGCTAGGATTTCCTTAGAACCATGTAGTTGAATTTCCATCTTGTGCATCTTTTCAAGAAGCTCTTTCTTCTCCTCTTTCATGGCCATCAACTCCTTTTGAAGTATAGTGTTCTCCTTCCTATCTTCATACAACTCTTGCACCATATCTCTCATTATGATAATCTCTTGCAACATTTCTAAATCAAAGAGTCTTGCTAAGGAAGATGAATTAGAAACATCACTTGTTGAAGCTACCATCACACTTGTAATGCATCAAAAAGCTTCACAAAGCTTCAAAAATTTTCTCAACAAAGAAGAATCTCAGATCATCTTCAACTTTCACGTAGTTAAATTCTCCTTGCACAAATGCAAAACCAATAGCTAATTTTCTAGCTAACCTTGAAAAACCATCTCAGGATTAAAATGAGCTAACAGTCCTTTGATACCAATGTGATATGAATGTTGGTTACACTTTAATGCTATTCAAGCTCCCTCATCAGTATTAAAAATGTGTGTTTAGGATCGTCTCAAATTAACCAAACTGTGAAGGATTATGTGTCAAGTATTTAATGTCTTTTATGAGCAATGTATGAGGTTAATTAGTTGTTTAAAAAACATAAACAACAAGTAAAATGAAGAGAAATAAAACACAACAAACTTATAACACAAAGTTGATAAAGGAGTTCACCCCTCCTGGGCTACATCTCCTTGGACTTGCTTCAATGGCTAGGCCCTCTTTGGATTAATGGTCAATTCTCTGATTACATGAACTTGAAGTGATCCAATCGATTTTCAACCTACTCCATTGGATTCAGAAGACCCAAAAAACCCAAAAATGACTTTCCAAGCTCTACAATTAGACTTCATCTGATCTAGGTTTGACCTCCTCTCCTGGTGACCCTAGGCTTCCCTAAACTTCAACTTAGAAAAATCACATACAAAAGTGCCTATTTTCCTCTGAAACCTATTCCATTGGGTTCATAGCATCAAAATCATCTAGGAATAACTTGTTCTGAGCCAAAATTGGTCGAAAATTGCCAAAGTTGTGGCTTCTTTAGTTTTCCCTAGGAAATCTCCACTAAAACTAGAGTGAGCACCAAATTTGGGGTTCTGCCAAAGATTCTACCCTCTTGACTCCGCATTAACTAGTGAATAAGTGAATTTTAGTTAAGCACTATTATGGATTAGTGCATTAAGCTCGTTTTATGGTAATCGTTGGCTAGCGGTTATGTGATGGTGTCCACATGCGATATTACTTGACAGTTAAGCTTAACAGTCAAAATTTTGCACTGACCCCTAGTTATGTGTCTTTGGTCACATGGAAGGGGGCTGACCCATGGGGTTGGCTCCCCCCTCCCCACAACCGCCAACATTTAAAACTTCAAATACAACATGTGACCTATGATGCTTAAGTCACAAAGTTGTGGTGTCCTCGTAATATGTTGGCATTGTTTGGGAGAGGTTGCAAGCTCGACTCTACCGACCTGCCCATAAAATTTTACACTATGCAACGATAAATCCAACCTTTTGGGAGCAACATGTGGCGGCCTCCAGGCTTGCCACTTGTCCCCTCCTCATTTGTCCATCCTCTGGTCAATAAAAATGAGCCAAATCACCACACTATTAACCAACCACAATGTGCCACTTGGAAAGTCCTTACTAGACATTGACCATTCCTTTGACCTACCCAGTCACCTGCCACATCAACAGTACGAACTACTGACTGTGCAGTAATTGTACCTTTTTTTTTTGAAAAATTTATTTTGTTTGGCAAAGCGGACAGAACATGATATCTTCCTCATACGAGCTATGTTTTGAGTGAAATGAGTTGCATTGGGATTGTATCATCGATACACATGTGGTCATTCAGGTTTTGAGTGATTCTGATCGCTTTGAATTTTGAGCAAATTTTTGCGCTTAATCCAGATTTAGATCAAACAATGCCAAATTGCAAGTGATAATCACATGCATACTTAAATTTTCCATCACTCCAAATTTTATTGATGAGGTAAAACTTGATATAGTACCACTTGACATATGTGGGATTGTTTTGGGAAGCCCATACTTATATGATAGGAAAGCCATCTTTCATCATCTTTAGAACAAGTATCATTTGTTTAAAAATGGGATTGTGTATATTGTCAAAGAACATTGCAAGAAGTTGAATTTGTCTCTTGTGAATGTTGGACAAATGAAGAGGTTTATAGATGTTAGTAAAAAAAATCAATGTTAATGGTTAAACATAAAGATGTTGAAGAATTTAAAGCCTTCCAAGAATGTGATACAAGATTAAAATATGATTTAGCTGAGGTTGTTAACAGATGAGATAAGATGTTTCAGGAATATAACGTGTTTCCTACTAAAATAGGAAAACAACATGAAGTTCAATTGCAACCGAATGCATCACTTTTGAACATTTGCATGAACTAGATGCCAGTGTTAGAAAATGCACAAATCAAGAAGCATATGAAAGAGCTACTTGATAAAAGGGACATTAGTTCTAGTACATCCTCTTTTTGGTCTCTTAATGTTTTGTCTTTGAAGAAGGATGGTGCATGGAAATGGCGATTAAATTTGGTAAAGATTGAAGCCAAATACAAGGCTAGACATGATAAGCATCATGTTGACCACAATTTTTAGGTTGGATATGAAGTAAGGCTTTGCATTAGCAAATAAAAGCTTCAAGGTGAAAAGAACTTGAAATTGGATAAGCCTCCTTTGATTGAAGATCAAGGAGAGAATGTTCATATTCTTTCAATAGAATTTTTCTCTCCTGAATATCTTGAAGAATTGCAACAAGATCCTATCCTTGACAGAAAAACAAGAACTTCAAGAAGAAGGAACGTGAAGCACCTTCATATGGGGCTCAAAGGTACAAATCCAAGAAAATCCAAATGGATTGAGATTGGAAGGGTGAGGGAACTATACCCTCATCTATTTGTTGACTGAAAATAGTCTTTTGGAGGTCCAAAAGCTTCTAGTTGGGAGGAGTGATCCAGGGGATCAGTAAAGTGCTCAAAATTAAAAGTGTTCAAAAGTGCTCAAAACTAGTTCCAAAGCGTAGAGCTTAACTACCTGAATCCAACGCAACTTGAATCGCTCAAAACTGATATCGTATGCTCCAGATATTGCGTTCTAATCGTTTTCCCAAATAGGTAAAAAAAATTCAAGTTGGATGTAGGACTACTGATTAGGCAGTACTTATGTTGACTGGATAGGGTGATTGAGTAAGTTGACTATACCTCATAGGTAAATGGTAGGTTTCCAAGTGGCCGCGTCTGGTTGGTTCGATTTTCCAATTTCTAATTGGTTGATGGAATTTGTGTTGGCCTAATGTTTGGATGCCATGTGGCCCAATCACAGGATACCACGTGGCACCCTGGGGCGGCAAAATACTTGTTTAAGGGTTGAACTGACCTTTGGGGATTCAAACCTGCAACTTCATATTCACAATTTTAGTGCTCTGTTGTTGTACTCTCCATTGGTTCTTGTTAGCTATAGAACCAAAATACCATTTAAGGTTTAGGCGCATAAGAGTTGTGGGACGGGGCCGAGGATAAGCCCTGGCCCCTGGTCACCTTACCACCCACAAGACCACAGGCAGAAGGGAGCTGAGGGCTTGGTCTTAGCCCCAACCCAAGGTTCTGCAACCCACCATATAACCACAGCTACCAGAGATGGAGGCAGATCAGCATTAAGATTTGGGAGCTAAGGTATGAGGCCACGTCGAGGACATATGGAGTTCCACATGACGATGGTGCTACAACTAGTGACAGGTGAGAATATTTAGGGGGCTTGAGGAGTAGTCCAATACCAAATTCACATGCATGCCCATAGGACCAGCACTCTAGGTTTTAGGAACTTGCAAAAGGACACTCCGATAAGGGGGCCAACCCCAAGTCCTTTGAACCATTATATTACCATGCGCCAAAGTTAATGGGGCCCGGTGGGAAGGGCAAGAAGTTAACCCAGCCCTTGGGCCTATGGCACCCATAAGACCACATTCCAGAGAAAATGGCACTTAACCGGTGGGGGTGGCCATTAAGGCCCATCCCTCGACCATATGTGGCCCATGTGGCCCTATTTTTTCGCTTGAGGGGTCAAAGGGAATTTAAACAAACCGAAAAAATTCACTTGAACCAACGGGAATCTCATCGGCACTTGGTGAAAATGGTAGTTGGCAGTTTTAGAAAAGGCGCAATTCGTAGAACAGTTAGCAGGAGAGTGCAGTTTGTAGAGCAGTTAGTCGAAAAACTTCTCTAGAGCATAACTTCTTCATTTTTTGGCCAAACGGAGCCCAACAAGAGCCCGACTTGGGGTTTTTTACTATTATGGATCCATTGGAGACATAAGTTTCACGTTCTTAGCGCTGCAAATTCATGTAAACACAAATTTTAGCACTTAATGAAAGAGGCCCAACATTGGAAGTTGTACCAGAAGATGTAGCCCAGGAGAGGGGTGAACTCCTTTATCATTTTGTTGTCTTGTGTTTTTGATATGGTATATTTGTCTCTATTTTTATGCTATTAACTAAGTTTTAAACCCATTATTTTATGTGCTTTTTCATAGTGATCCATTGCCTAAAAGACATAAAATTTTACTTGCAAATTTTCCTATCACCTTCAAGTTTGTATAACATGTCAGTTCAAGTTTGAAATCATAACACATTTTATGGATTATCATACATGGAAGAGAAGTGGAGATAGTTTTCTTTGAATTCTTGCATATGGTTATGCATTCAGGGAAATTGAGGAAAAATGGCTATGTTTTAAAGATGAACATTGTAATGTTAGGATTTCATTGGTAGCTAATGGTGTTAATCCATTTGGAGAGCCCATGTCTAATTTACTTAGTGTGGCCAAATTTTGTTATCAACAATAACCTTCCTCCTTGGATATCAATAAAGAGGGAGCAAATTATGTTGACAATGATTGTTATAGGTATTTGTTTACATTAAATTTTCAAATACTGTAACATTTTCATTTGTCTTGTTTGTTGCATAATAAGTTGTATTTATTTATTTACTTATATGTACTTATCATAGTAGTAATTGTGTGTAATGTCAAACAATTAGGTAAGTACCAAGTTAAAGATATTAACATGTATAGTGACCCTCTTGTAAATGAGTTAACGAATTTATGGTCCGACATCGGTATGTATGACATCTGTAAACCAATAGAGCAGAGGAGATTTCAATTCCATGGAATACTTACATGGACAATTCATGATGCCCCAATACTAACACATTTTTGTGGTATGTAATGTTCTATTACACTTTAATAGTATATCATTATTTCAATTAGATCATATCACACATTTTTTTAAATAATCCCTTTATTTATAATTAACATTAATCCATCTCTTGCAGGCCTTCAAACAAAGGGTAAATTAATGGATTTGAGACTTCTGCGATCTGCATTATGTGTGGTTATATCTTCCGGATCCATCGCATTTTGTTATTTTCTGCATCGACATTTCGAACCATCCTCTGTGGTTCATCATCAGGATTTAGATTTGTGGTCCTAAGATGTCCAATTTTTGGTCCTAAGATGAAATATTGTCATTCAACAAGCTTAGGAAAGGAAATGTTTAATGAGTATAGGCACTTCCTCTCTAAGAACTATAGGTATTGTGATACTAAAAAACATCTTTTTAATTTGAAAGAAGAGATTGGATTAAAACCATGAAGAATGACACCTCATCTATGGAAGTTGGAATATAACAAAAATAGCTGTGAAGGACATGATGGGTTTCCATGAGGAATGAAAAGCTATCCCACTCAATTCATGAGGTTTCCCTACTATGAGAACCTAAGAATAACCCATTTTTTTGATACAATGCATATCTAGAAGAATGTGACAAAAAATTTATGGTGGATCATATATAGTAGGAAGGATAAAGAAAAAATCCTCAAAATTTGTATTGACATAATGGAAGCCAATCATGCAAAGAAAAGTGGGATAAGGTCAAATAACATTGGAGACTGAAACAATGTTCCAAGGTTATTAACATAGAAGCAAAGCGATGATCCAAAAGAGATCATTCGAAGAATTAAATTTCCCATAGGAATTTTTTGAAACATAAATAATATCTTAACAAAGAAAGGTGAATTTGGTGGTGTAAAAACACATGATTAGCATACCTTCATTAAGGTAATTAATTTGGTACATATATATTTATATATTGGTATATATACATATCTATGTTTTTTTTGTCTACTTTGGAATAAATAAATAATGATTCATTTTTTTTATAGTATGTTCTACCTCTATCCCTCCCAAACAAATTCGACAACAACATAAAACAAGTTATATATGATATTGGCAAATGCATGAGGTAAGTAGTGATTGATATGTCGAGTGTTTTTTAATTAGTTGTTCAACTTAATGATAGGTGTTTCACTTGTAATGTAATATGTTATGTTTTGTTGAAACATGTTATTTGTTTGCAGCATATGTAGATTGTTGTCATTGAAAGAAATAAATAAAGATGATATAAAGCGTTAGAAGAGAGAAATTCCTCAACTAATGTGTGAAATGAAAAAGTGTCTACCTCTGGCATTTTTCAATGCATAAGAACACTACCTCCTACACCAAGTTGAGGAGATTAAATTGTTTGGACCTATACACACAAGGTCAATGTGGATGGTGGAGAGGCACTTGGAATCATTGAAGGATTTGGTTAGACAAAGAGAACATCCTAAGGATTCTATGGTGGAGGGATATATGGCATATCAATCCATGGTGTATATCAGCTAGTATCTTCCTATATTAGAATAAAGTATGCATGTGGATCGCATTTTGAATGTGAACTCCATCAAAAAAATTGAAGCGGATCACATATTGGGAAAGGTAGAATGAAAAAAGTGAGAGGTAGTTAAATATTTAATGTGGATATTTATAACACACACACACACATGCATATTATAAATTTTCAATTTTTGTGTATAGATTCATACTTATTTATCTTTTATTATTTCATCAATTATTAATTTTGACTTATTGGTAAATTATGATTTTATGATACAGTTGCTCAAGAGTGGGATGCACTACATTTATCCATTACAAACAATATTAATTGGATGAAGCCATGGATTGAAATATTTTAACAATGTTATGGTATGTTATCATGGGGAGGGGTATCTACATTGGTTAGAGAAGCTCATCATGCCCGAGATTTCAAAATTACGCAGAGGGAAAGATAAATAGGTAAGCATGCATTTTCACCCTACAATATTTTATTAATTTATTTTATAAATATATTTAATGTGAATGCAGATGAGTTTTTTTTAGATACTTTCCAATTTATATGAATATGTTTATTAATTGGCAATGCCTTTTTAATGTGTTTTGCATATTGCAGTTGAAATACCACAAGGCTATGTGGTACAATGGTCATAAATTTTTCATCAAAAAGTTGGGTAAAAAAGAGGAAAACTTATGGTTGTGGGTTAATTGTAGTCTTCTAGGTCACTAATGTTTCCTCTAGAAGTGGCACACATCCACAAGTCTCTGAAAATCAATACTATGGGTATTTGGATGATATCATTGAGTGTGACTTAGATTCCTTCAAATTGGTTATGTTCGGCGTGAAATGTTATAGGCTATGAAAGAATGAACATGATCATGGTAGAACTGTTATTCATCATGATAATGGATTTACCATGGTTAATACAAGGTCATTTGAGACATGATTGTATCACTATGTTCTTCCAAGCCAATACAAATAGGTCTTTTACTTAGAGGTTCTAAGTAGAGCAGGTTGGCCATATGTTGTTAGATATGATCCAAGAGGAAGGTCGGTAGAGTATAATGTAGTGGAAAAAGATGATAGTGATGAAGACGATGATGACATAGAGAAGCAGTTAGTTGATCATGTGTCAAATCACAAAGATGTCGAAGAAGTTCAAGGAGATGTTTAACTAGACAATGTTATTGATGAAGATGATATCAATGATGTACTGTTAGATGAAGAACTTTAAGAAGTTGAGCTAAATATAGGAGATGATGTTTGTCACAATGAAAAGGATAATGATATTATTATTGGAAATGTTGACATTAATGATGATGTTGAAATTGTTGATCATTTCAATGTCATTTTTGAATTAGATGACATAAATGTTGAGTTAGATGAAGAAGAATATTAATGATATCGAAATGTTGAAATGTATGAGGTATGCATTTATATGTTTTCAGTTTATTTGTTCTCTTTCATTTAACTTCAAATTTTGTTTACTTATTAATTTCTATATATTCTTGATTCTTACTATGTTTCTTTCAAATAGTTTATAGTAGATAAATTGGATATTGGGAATATTGAGAGTGATGTGGGGTGGGAGGGGCCATATGCGATTCCACCTTCATGTGGTTGGCCTTGTTCGGTAGAGAATATTATATTATTCTTGAAACTAAGAGAAGCTCATTATTTTCACTAATCTTAAGCTTGTTGTCACAACCAATACATGACATAATTTATTATCTCTCTCGTACACTCTTGCTTCCAATCTCAAAGTATAAGAGTCCCCATGAATGGAAAAATGATGGCTAGGAACCAATTATCTACACCTATCTTGAGCTTATTGTTACCAATTGTCAGCCTACCCGATTAGGAACCAATCCACTGCTTAAAATTTACTAATAAATAGTGGTTGAAATGATGCTCTAATCAATTAACCCCACACATAGTGACCTACGAATGGGGCCAACATTGATTTTTTTTTCAATTTGTGTTCATACACACTGAAATTTGACATGGTTATAATAGATGCATGCATTGACAGTGTGGGAGGGTTTTGAGACTCGAATTTGACTCACAAAAATAATTCGACAATCACATGATGTCACCCATATTTCACCATTTTGCTTCACCATGAACAAGGAGAAAGAGGTATTTGTAGATATTTGTCAAGTATGAAAGTGTTATGAATTGATTGTATACTTTATTGTTTTTCATTCTCTCTATTCTTTGCAAATTTCAGTGAATCGATTTCCAGAGGGTTGTATAAGTATCTTGAGTTTGTCGTATGACCTATGAATGGGGCCAATGTTAATTTTTTTTCAATTTCTTCTTGTACACACTAAAATTCGACATGGTTATGGTAGATGCATGCATTGATAGTATGGGAGGGTTTTGAGACTCTAATATGACTCACAGAAAGAATTCGACAACCAAACAACCAAGTCATAACATAAATATCAAGGAGATGAAATTATTTATTACTATTTACCAATTGTGGGCCTACCTCTGCTAAGGACTAATCCACCGCTTAAAATTTACCAATAATTAGTGGAAATGATGCTCTAATTAATTGACCCCACACATAGTGACCTATGAATGGGGCCAACATTGAATTTTTCTTTCTATTTGTGCTTATACACACTGGAATTTGATATGTTTATAGTAGATGCATGGATTGATGGTATGGTAGGGTACCAAGACTTGTTAAAGGAAATTAGGCACCTGTGGAGTTTTCAACAATTTTAGTATAGTGGCACAATAGGTACTCAGGTCACCTAAAGCAATGGAGTCTTCAAATTCAACTTAAGAGTCAGTGTTGAGAATTGTGTAATATTCAAATGTGGCCACAACCCTATAGTTATTCATATTGTGTCATTAATGCACTTTGAAAGGCATTCATTATAGCTAACTCCATCATTTGTTTGTAATATTAAGCTATGGCTAAGTCGGTTGACCTAGTCAACTTTGATATGTACGCTCACCAACCCTCTTGGGCAATGTGCCTAATTATATGGGCCCATAACACCTCTTGGGAGGACACCCTACTTTGAGTTGTGATCTCTTTAACTTATGGTAAGCACTCTTTTATGCCAAGGATTAAGTCCACAAAGACTATATTTTTGGTAATTCCACATTCTATGGATTTGTCTTTCTCTCTTTAGTGCGTCTCTTACATAGTTCCAATCTAGTTGTTTCGTGTTGTTTTCTCTTTTATTTTTGCAAGGTTTTGGGTTTGTTCTTTAGTTCCATTTGATCCCCTCATTGTTTTTTATATCAGTGAATAACATTACAAGTCAAATTTTGCACTCTTAGAACAAATCAAATAAAAATATTAAATATTTTTTAAATCTATTAAATATTGCAAATGGTTCCATGAAAGTCATCATATCTACTACTTCATAAAAGATCGTACATGTTGAACCCCAGTGTAGAAATCTTGAATTTGATGTTTAACCTATTCATTACCATGCTTACAATAAGATTTTGTACAACTCAAATTTATTGAGTTTAGGTCCTTCCTTATATTCATATGACATAAAAGTAACTCCTTTTAAATTCATCCATGTGGTTTTCCTCTTTTATAATTCCCTTTGAGATTTATAAATATCATCAACATTATCAAATTAAATGTATTAGTAAATAGCTAATCCCATGCCCCTAAAATTCAACTAGTTGTCACACCTCGTTTGTAATGTCATATTGGGTTATCGTGTGACTCTATTATTATTCTTTAACCTATGGTACATGTTTCTTTATTTGGTTCTCTTATGAGCTTAAAAATATTCTATTGTTAGTACATTTTGAGTAGCGCATTGATGAGCCTATTTCTCATTCTATTGTGAATTATGCACCTTAAAATTGATAATAAACTAATATTTATAGTCCACTTCAAGGGGTAAATGTACTTTTACAATGAATCCAATGTATAAGACAAGATGAGATGATTTTAAGACTAGGTCTTGTTATATATATATATATATATATATATATATATATAAGACAAAGGGTACAATGAAATGTTCACATAACAATAGAGATGTAATATCTCAATATATAGGACTTAATAAGGGGTTATACGATTAACATTTGCCTTGTTTAGAGATTAACATGCTCCTCCCTTATGTTTCTGTATGAATAACTCACATTCCCATGTCACCTCTTTCACAGGTAGGCTCTTCCATTTGATGAGCTACTCCGTAAGTGATCTATTTATCATCTTCTTAACCCTTTTTTAAAGGATTGTTTCTAGTTCTAGTATGATTTTCCTTCTTCATTAATCTCTGGTAAAATAGTTTGGAATGGTATCTTGTCATCAATTTCCTTGTTTAACCAAGAAACATGGAAGATTGGATGTACATGTGAAGATGGAGACAACTCCAATTTGGAACCCATACTTCCAATCCTATGCAACACCTTATAGGGGCCATAATACCTCAGTGCTAATTTATTTTCCTAGGATTTCCTTCATTAGTAAAATATACTCAAAAACACTAATTAATCTACTTTAAAACATAGAAATTAAAAAAATAAGTATAGAGTATATTTTTTGTTTATCGACGGGCTCTAAAGTGTGGTATAATGGGTTTAAGTTGGGAAAAATGGATATGGTAAATGATGGGAAAAGTGAAAAAAAGGGTGGTTGAGGATGTCATTTATGGGGTTCAACAATTACATCCTCGCTAAGATTTAAACTATACTATTTTTATTGTTCTCTCAATTACTATCACTAAGTGGCTAACATTAGCACTCCTCTATAATGTAGGCTTTCAATTGTGTTTCCTTTTGGCTAGGGGTTCAACATGATTCTATTCCACTAAGTCATATAATATATAATGGATTATGTTATACAATATATAATATAGATTTAAAAAATATCACTCAATCCTTCCATCACACCCATCCATCCATCAATAAATAAATCCTTTGAACAACGAACAACAATCCCAACAGTGAAACAATGAACTTGGCTAGCAAAAAACCCTTGCTAAAGATCTCCAGGGGGAATTGTATCCATTTCCATTACCCTGCAAGTAGTGTGAACAATGAACAGGGAACTTAGGGAACTATATAGTGAATAGTGAACAGTGCGAACTCGAACCTATGTTTTGTGAATAGCGAACAATGAACAATGCCAAAAGTGCCAACTAAAACCTATGATTTGCGAACCAAAGTGTGAACCAGTGTTTTGCTATCGCTAAAAGAGATTAGTGACATATACAGTCTAGTACAGTGCTCCAACTTTGGGATTTAGCCCCAATCCGAGTTTCAAATGCGAGAAGTGGGTCAGGAAATGTAATCCCGAGAGAATAGAGGTGGGACCAGGTGAAACGAGTAGCAGGAAGAGAAGAAAAAGTGAAGGGAGACCAGAAAGACAACTGGAGAATAACTACGAGGTATGTGCTCTCATTTCCCTACTTTCATTTGTGAGGGAATGTGTAGGGCAGAGATTCATTCAAAATGTCACTCAATTTCTCAATCAATTGGTCACTCAATGCTTCATGAGGGAATACAGGGCACTTTATTTCTTTAACGACCCTTCCACCAATAACAAACAAAATCACTCAATGGTTCAGCCAACCAATGCTTCATGAGGGAATGTAGGGAACTGTCTTTATTTTACGACCCTTCCACCAAAAACAAATAAGTGAGACTTCTCAATCTATCTATTATAATTTTCTTTTCAATCGAGTCATTCATTGTCTCTTCTATTGGCTCTTCTAACAACTATTCTACTATTTGGTAGGTACTTATGTCATTTCACTCAATGGGATGGCATCTATATTCTTGAGTACCAAAATCATCGGCTTCAATTTCATTATCTGTGGTTTGAGTGTCGATACGTTAATATTATAGGGTCACACCAAAGGAGACATTGATATGATAGGGTTGTGTCAAAGGAGACAATTGATCTGTTAGGGCCACAATGAAAGGCTAATCAGCAAAGCAACAAAATGGTAATGTGGTTTCTTCATTCTTTGAAAGTGTTCAGTTTGACTTAAAAAAAATGTTGGGTAACAATGTCTACAACCATGTATGAATTATGTCTACTCGACATACTTTGAATCATAGTTGCTCAAAACTACACTAAAACAAACAATCCTCATCAAGACTGGCTTATGGTCTTACATGTAACAGACTAGGGTAGTTTCACCCTAGAATTTCTTGCACAACTAGGTTTTATTCAACAATTTAAATTCACAAGATAGAAAAATATAGTACAAAATATATCCTTTAGTATCCACAGTCAACAATACAGCATAACCAAAAAATTACAGTGTTAATTGAGTTAACTGTCCAGATAATCTGAGCAATCCAATATAAATTTCAATTGTTCTAAAAATCTAGAGTTCAACACGATTTTGACATTTTTATAATTCCAAACTATATTGTGTAATTTGGACCTAGCGAGAAAATTAGGATCTACCTATAAAACAAACCATTTTCTTTCTGATACAAATATGTCCAGGATGTGATTGAAATTATGACTAAGGATGTGGGTGTTCTAACCCTAACTACTGGTCAAAACTCCTTAAACCTTCTCTCCAACTTTAGCGAGGGTCAAAAGCACTTCATCTACCTTCCTAAACCCTGTCCCCACCTATAGCGAGGCCTTCTAAGTATTGCCTCCAACTTCTATCCTTCATAGGGGCCTTAGATCAGTCTTGGCTCTCTTTAAAAATCCACAAAAAAGGACTATCATCCCACAAAATTGTCTCTTGAAATCCTCAAGATGATTCGACCTTACACAAAGTGTTGAAATCATACTACAGGGTGCCCATGCAAGGAGGTTTCTTTAGCTCCATACATCACCATGTTACTTCACTTCATTTGCTTCAATTATTATTTCTACCATAATCCTCCATGCATCACCATGTTTCTTCACTTCATGTGCTTCAACTACTATTTCTAACATAATTTCAGCTTTACCATTCTTGCTACATGTTAGGTTTGGAACCCAAGAGGTCGACCCCACAAAATTGCATGAAATTTTTATAGTTCCAATTCAGTCACCTATGATTAAAAAAACCATGTAGTCAAGCTTCTCCAAACACCTAATAAATTCATAATGAATAGTTCTCCTACTTGTTTATCATCAAAAAAGAGGTCTTCATCTAATATTCAGTTGTTGGCTAAGGTGGGGAAGGTGAGCAAAGCTTGAAAAATTATTCTCACTTACCCCTATCCCTGTTATGTAACTACCTCAACAAATGTTCCAATTTCTAATAAAAAGTCACTAGTTGAAGCACTTATCAACACATTTTTCCTTTTCCCTATATGTAAAGTATAACAATTACAGTTTAAAACTTCAGTTGTTTGACCAATCCTGAAAAGAAAGCCATTTATATGGACAACCACTAACTTTAAGCATTTTAATGTCACTATATCATAATAAGAAATATGTAATATATATAGGTTTAAAAAAGTCACAAGTTGCTTTTGTTATTGTAACTGATTAGTTATTGAATTACCATTTTGTTCAATGTCTATATACATAGTCAACAAACTGCTATGTTTCTATATTACAGATAAGTCTCTACTTTAAAAGACATTCTCAAGTAAGATTGTCAAAAGGAGAGGAGGACCCATTTGCACCCAGTTTGACGTTACTAGGATAATTGAGCCCGGCCACCCAGATTGTCATTGCTAGGATAATTGAGCTTAATAATCTTATTGGACCCATTGGTAGAGCAAAGAATATGGAAATAAAATAAAAAATTCATGCTCAAAAAATTGACACTATCAGTGTTGTTTTAAATTTATTCAACTCATAATCAAATGCTCTGCATGTTTCAAACTACAATCAGGACAATATGATCTACAATGGGAGTATGTTGATTGATTAAATACAAGATTGTCCAGAATAACAGCAAGAGGATGTGTTAAACTTTATTTTGCAAGGAGATCTTCAGTTTGATCATTGCTTGGGAATCAAGATTGGTCATGATCAAAAAACCAAAAGAGAGTTAGCTCCTCCATATCACTCTTCATATCGCACAAACATTGTTGCAAGCTCTAGGTCATAGTTCTAATTCAACATCTTGATTTTGTCTCTTGTTGGTCCATATATGTCAATTTAACCTCTCTCTAGACCATTTCTCTGAAAGAAAACAATATAATCTCACTTTAAGTAGAGATATTAATATCATGAATTATATCAGTCAAAGACAAAAAAACTTGATTCTACTCCATGTTTGAAGTTGGAAAGTTCATAGAAATTTTGTATACAGAGAACACCTTCAATTTATTCATCTTGAAGCTTTGCCACCCTAGGGTTTAATGCATGAACATGGTTGGAAGAATGGATTCCTACATATCCCATCAGTACAATATCGTCATTCTTGCACAAAAGTTGGTTGGTCATTAAACCCTTCAATATTAACCTCTTTTTTATATAGTTTTGTAGGTTCCATTATTCTTTTCTTTCATGTGTATATAAAAACATCACCATACTACATTGGATAGAAACCTGATCAAAGTCTACCACACAACACATGATGGGAGAATGCTGGAAATTATGATTGTATTAGATCTCACTCCTGCAAGTTCCCATTATGGATAAATTTTCAAAGCTTCATCACAATTACCATTTTTGGTTTGCCAGTTATAATGTTCTATGAACACACATTTGGTTTGTACATTTTGTCAAACAATTATAATGTGTGCTTCTAATTCCAATTATAATTTGTAGAGTGCATGTTGATAAGCTTATTTCTCTTAAATTGCATGATTAACAGGGTTGGAAAGTACTTTCTTACCTTGCGCCAAGATTTCTATCCTTGTACAACCTTTCGAATAGCCTGGTTTTTTCATCAACCCCATATTTCTTGACTAAGCTATCAATTAGAGAAAAATATGTTATTACATCTGGCCTAAAATCCTTTTGGTTAGTGTTGATTGAAATAGCATGGTATGAACTAAAGACAGGGTAGTAATAATCATTAACTAAGATGGAGATGGTTCCTTTTATTTTATTTTATTATGGATAGTAAATTTTTTATATATTTATTAGCAATTACTGACAGTGACAGTGACATTTCATAGTTACAAATAGTTATGAACCCAGGGGGACTCTATAACCCCATATAGGGGAGATGTGTAGGCATTAAAGGTTAGATGTAAGCAAGTTATATGTAAACATTTTTTAAATGTTAGCTCTATAAGGGAGATATGTAGGCCTAATTAAATGTAGTACAAGTTTGTTGGCTCTAACCAGGACCTACAAGCTACAAGCATGAACATAAATAAGTTGCATACTACTTCACAACAAGTAATCCATCTGTTGATACAATTCTACCATTTGACATGGCAGTTTAAGATTTTTTCCATTCCTTTATGTTTGGGATAAACCTTTATATAAAAAGATATGTATACTAGTGTCAAGGTTTAGGTTTATGCTAATACATCCTTAAAATAAAACAAAAATAGACAAAGCTAGTGGGAAATTAACTTAGTATTTTTTCCAGCGTGAGAAGTGAATAAAGCTATAATTCATGTGGAGTGTTTCAGAAATTACTATCAGTTAGGTTTGTTGCAAGGATTCCCTCTATTTTGGTGTGTTTCCCAAATGGTAATTATGGGATGCCCATGGTAATTATCCAAAGTAATTATTCAGAGATACACCAATGACTAGATATTTGAGTAGATATGATAACATTAGTCAACTCCACCACACTGGTGAAGCCATCGCCATTCTAATCGAAAATGCCAAATGGTCCCACAAATTTCTTTATTATCAGTATATGCACTTACAACATCTCCATCATCATCCTTCTAAAATAAAAAAGTTAGATAAATCCCCTCAAACTTGGTAGGTGTGCTACCAGTACCAAATACGGATTTATTAGTCACCCTATAGCCCGTAGGGGAATCTTCAGAATATTCCCTATAGACTATGACCTAATATAATATGAAACATCAATTTATTTATTGTTTGTAAGATGTAACTAATGGTATTGTTGTGAACAAAATAGTTTCATGAATTGGCAAAAAAATGGATTCCAAACCAAATGACATTAAGGAGATTTTTCAGTATATATTTTATAAGAGAGTTATATTTGAATATCTATTTTTCAATTAAATTAATTTATATATTAAAATTTTTAATTAAAAATTTACGTAATATATTTAACCAACCTAGATCCATCTTAACTTAGGATCTACCAAGGTCCGAGAGGAATCAAATCTCTTGAGGTGCAAGCCTCTTTTAGAATGAAAAGAGATTTAATCCCTCTTGACCCTTGGTGATATTTGATAATTTTAAATGGTAACTAATCATAAGACAAGCTTCGTACGCATAACTAATCATAAGACAAGATTGGATAAGCAAGAGCTAGTTACTTTGAAATAACATATTCTTTCTAGAAAGCCATATGACCCACACAGTGGTGCATGGAAGGGTTTTATATGGCCAATAATTTGTATGATGGAAATCCAAGAGAAATGGTTCAAGGCCACAATAGTGTTTCTTTTCTTGCAAATATTATCCATATCTGATGTTTAATTCAATTCACATCCTTTCTTTTCTCTTAGGTATTTTTCTTCTTGGTTTATTCAGTTCATCTCAATGTTAAATAGGGACACATTAGATGGATTTTAGGTACAACCAAACATGTACCTATCATATACGTCTTCGTCGAGCAAGGGAAGTTCAGACAGAGTAGATGAAGATCAAATATCTAGAATGTCTAATAGACATAGCTCAACTAAGGGTAAGAAGATCATAGGAAAAGTCTGTAGACGCATGGAATTTTTTATTTCTTTAGGGGGGTTGTGTTTTATGATGCTAAGAGCATAGACGACGTCAAGGTACCCTTGAGGTGCCAACATCTAGTGAAAATATGGGTACCCAAGGACCTTCCTCAAGTAAACATAGAAATTTGTCTCAACAAGAGGATATACCATATTTCTCCATCACCGCTACATGGTTTGGGGCTATTTTCCATGGATGGCATAAATATTCATTATGGTGGATTAACTGAATTAATGGAGTATGTCAGACCCTGTTAAAATTACAGAGATTGGTTTCATTTGGTTCGATATATGTGAGGTATGTGAAGATATGGATTGGCTGCAAATTATATAAAACTAAGAGACAACGATAAAAACAAAGGAGTGTCTATATATATTGATGGAAGGTCAAAAGCATCAAGGAATATTGCAGTGTTTGTTTAAACAATACACAACCTGGGACAACAAATAACCAACCCAATTTCATATTTGAGGGACGTGAAGGAAACCGTGTATTCATATGCACAATAAGATCAAAAGTTTTAGGAGAAGGGTTGTTGATCAATTACCATTTTAATCAAATAGATGTAGAAAATTCCATTATGTTGTGGGGGGGGGGGTACGTAACCTCTCATTACTAATTCTTATATGTTATGTTTATAATTAATAGATCAAGAATGTGTTATTCTTAATATATGATTTTTGATCATAAATATGTGTAGTTTACTATGATTCTCATCCTCACATTGACCATTACCCTTCTGCTAGCTATGACCCTCTTGTCGAGTGTGATGCTTCGATTGAGTATGGTCCTCAAAAATGAGCACAAATGCTAGAATGAGCAATACCCTCATAATCAAACCAGGTCCCACAACCAAGCTAAAATACATGGACATGTCCTTAAGAGTGATCAAAGGCAAAGTTAAGAAGTTGAAGGGAAAGTAGGGGATCCTTTATCTAACCCCCACTCTATGTCACCCTTCTTCCTAGTTTATTTTTTTGTGTTTGAATTTAAGACAAGTTTATCCTTGTGATCTTGTAGGTCCTTTGTATGTGTTTATATGTCCATCAATTAAATGTTTATGTAGATACATATTTTTTAACATTTAAAAAAAAAATATGGCTCTAAATATACTATTATGTGGCAGACAAACTCGTATGGAAAAGTACCTCCACAATTAGAAATAAATGATTAACAATTTCAATTTACATTCAATGTGAAATTTTGATTATTTTTCTAAATAATCAAAATAATAACTTTTCTTTTGTTGAAATATGTAGTCTAGGCCCCATGTCAATGATGATGTTCTTGATGAGGAAGACTTGTGGTCATCCCCCAACCTTGAGGTCACAATATCAAAGTATATCAAGAAAATGAACAAACAAATTATGGATTTGATTTGTAGTAGGGATGAAAGTCCTGGGACTAAGGGTAGGATCCAAGAATTGAGTCAATATATTAAGATGTACAAGGTAATAACCATATTTTAAAGTGATTTTTTTTATGTCATAAGTTTAATTATGAAAGTTTTCTTTCTAACTTTTACATTATCTAATCAAAAAGGTATTTTATTCCTTATGTAGCATTATTTTTAGACACTTTTCTTTCCGCATCAGTCATCTGATTCTCAGCTCAATGTTGGTACTAGTGAAATTATCGAGACACGACATGAGATTCTAGCCAGCACTAACATACCGCATATATCTGTGAGGCAGTTATTTTCTTCTCTACCTTTGATTGATCATACTCCCAGTAGTGACATTAGGTTTGCGCCATTGGATGTGACCCATGAACACATGCCGCCCACGCCAAACATGGAGTTAGGGTCTGGATCAAGTGCTGACAGAGGTGACCCTATTATTGTTGACACTATAAGTTCATTTCCTAGAGAATAATGTGGTAAGAGCACGGAGAAAATTGTTTGCACATTTTTGGTGAAAGACAAAGGAATTCCAATAAAAACACCACAAAATCTTGGTATTTTTTTATGTTTTAACTGTTTCATGTTATCTATCTCAAACATAAGTCATCTATATTATTATTTTCAAACTAATGATCATATATTTTTTCATGTAGGTAACAACATGTTTTATAAAAATGTGATGACAAAGCATTAAATGTTTTTAGGCCCACCATACGTGGAAGGTGGAACATGGGGGCTTCACTAAATAAACCTCACATAGCATGTGCATTCATAGTATACTAAACAATACCCTTAATTTGACTACATATTGGAAAATACCTCTAAAAGTCACATTATTTAACCCCCTATCAATACGAACCCAATACACCTTCCCAATTTAAAAAACCCCTAATTTCAATACATATTGTAAGTATCGTTTTTTTCATTAACATATTTTATACCTCTTTATATTTTTTCATTAACTTTGAGCTCCATTTTTTATACTTTCCAATATAAAAACCCTTTACCCCCTATTATATGCTCAATATATTATTTCATTTTCTCCTCAATATATATCCCCCAATATGAATACACGTGGTATGATATTTCTCCCCTAGTGAAGCCTGTGAGGTGGAATTACAAAAATTCCAACCTTAAAAAAGAGCTTATAGAATACCTTGGAGATCTATTCAGACTAGATACTTCAATAAAACCGACGTCATTGTCGTAGTTTAAAAACATTTAAAATATGTACATGACCAGTATAGGGTTAACTTGGGAGATAACCCTAGGTATGAGAGCCGCCCCATGATTCCTGAGATTGAATAGAAGGGCCTCATCAAGGATGTAGAGTGGAAGAAATTTTAAAAAATAAGGGAAAACACCACTTGGTGAAGCAAGGTACAAATTACATCTTGAATTCAATACTTTAATTTTCTTTAGTTTTGAATAAAATTATGGTATATAACATACTTGAATCTTTTCATAGGCTTCTCAACTCTTCGAAGGAAACCAAGGAAAGGCTTGAGAAGCATGGGCAACACAAACTGGGCTAGGGAAGCTATTTGAAGCTAAAGGCATGAATTGTAAGTACCCAAACATATTAACAATGTTATATGTTATATCGCTTTCCAACTTTCTAGTAATTTTGCTAGCCAATAACAAAAATCAATACTCTTATGCAATGCATGTGATGAATTCAAAGTTGAAGCCACAAAGGAAGACCTCTTAATTGGTTTCAAGTTTGGATTTAAAGTAGTATTGGATCGCCAAAAAAGCATGGGGCAAACCCCAAGATCTAGTTTTAAGGACAGGGTAAATATAAATCAATCTACAATAACCTTTCATTACTTATAAAATATCGTCATTTTTGATATAATTCATAAATCTAATGTGTTGTTTTTCTTTAATAAGCAGGGGAGTAATAAAAATATAAATGATCCCATGACTACTGAGCAACAATCCTCTAATAGTGCACATCATCCAAAACATTTTGGTTCTCCTGGGGGACCTCATGATAGTGGGGAGAAACCCCATGATAGTGGGGTGCAACCCCAAGATGCTACATTAACATATGAGGCCCATAGTGGTAATAGGGTTGTATATTAATCATATACTTAATATTTTTTACTTAAAAAGTTTGTACTTATAATTTTTTTAATTATTCAATTATGATTGTTTACTTATAAATTTTGTAGTTTCAAAGGAAAGGAATGTTGTACAGGAGGATTCTCAACTAGAGGAGGACCACGAGGAAGTCGTTGCAACAATGTCAACTAGTGCACCAGGTAAATAATTACAATGCAAAGGTATTTATTATTATTAAAAGCTACATTAATGATATTCAATAACTAGCCATATACATTTAATATTTTTTGTAGTCGATGCTCCCCCACGACATCCTCATCTTTGTGAGAACATCACAAACAAGGGTTCAATGCATCAAAGGATCCAATTACAATCATCATCAGAACAATCCTAGCTAGAAGATGAAAAACAAGAAATGGATGAAGTTAGTTTCCTTTAGTCATAGTAGTCAGAAAACAAATTTTGTCTTTCAGTGAAGGATTTACAATAAACATATATAAAAATATCAGAGACATAAAAACCCAGACATGGTTGAAAAGACCTGAGAGCCTCATAACCTTCCTCACATTCTCATTATTAAAATAATGTTTATGATACATATAAATACATGAGGAGAATTTGTCTCAAGATAGTGTGTCTATCTTGGACACTATGGTTGAGAAAATCTCTCAACCAAAAACTAACCTAGGAGCCTAAGTAGTTGGAGATAATCTCTCAACCAACTAGGCCTAAACTAACTCCTAACTATGAGGAACAAACTCAATCTAGAAAGGTAGGATTAAATCCAACTTTCTTTATTTTAAGTAAAACAAATATTTTGGACTTATAATTGTTTTTAACACATGAGAGTGAGGCTAACATTCCCCCCCAATGATAAGTCCAAAATAAGAACCAGGAACCATCTTCCAAGTTCTCATGCTAAAACTGTTGATCCTCAAAAACATTGCCTGAAAAATCGCCAAAGATGGATGCCAAAAAAACTCCAATCAGAAAAGAACATGAGTCAGCTGCAAGTTTGAGTCATCTCTAAAATTTCTCCTGACAATCCCATCACATGCCAAGTTGCAAAAGGATCCCTCTGTCCTTTGCTTGAAATCAACATCCTTTATCCACTCACAAAATGTTGATGACGCCCACTAGCGAATTTGATTTGTCCACTGTCAAAATATTGAGAACACACACTGGTGAATTTGTTGATGTCGAAACTACTAATTGTTGTTTCTTGAAAACTTCTCACTAGTTTCTTTAAGCAAGATGATGACGGTCCACTTGCTACTTGATGTTGAACGCCCACTGGCTGCTGATGATGATCACCCACTGGCTGAGTTGATTCTGTTGAAAATTGTTTACTACTGCTTGTTGATGTTGTCGAAACTTTTAGTTTGAAAACCTTCAATTCCATTATTATCATTTTCCCCCCTTTGTTAGCTGAAAGGAGAGACAATCAACATTTGATTTTGGAACCCCCCCTCAAGTGTAGGATAGAGTCACCATGTTCATTTCGTTTTAGAATTTGTCTTCATGTGAGACTGAATCCTTTGGTAACACATAAACAATTGTTTGACTATAGATGACCACTTCCAAAGATCAATCCATGTGTAATTGATCTTCAGTATGGGTGGTTGATTTCACTTGCAGAAACTTTCGTATGAATAATTTTTCTTGCCACAATGGTGACAACAATGGAGGTCAAGGAATTTACTCTTCATATGGCCATTTCGTTTACAAAGGTTACGCTTAACCATATTCTTATCACTGTCTAGAAAACCAACACTTACAAACTAAACTATTTTTGAGAAATCTGGATCAAACAAAGCGTTTCCTTCATTGTATCCTAGGCCATGTCAATCTTTATTGAAGGAGATTGCTTCCCAAGGTCTGATCACCTTCTTGCAAAGACTATCCTATTGTCGTTCTTCATACTTGCTGCTACTGCTAACATCTTGTCCTTGATTTATTAAACCTTCTGTGTCACACTGGGCATCAAGCATTAACAATTCATCGGTTTGACATGTCACATCAAACTGATCATTTTGATCTTTGGTACTACTTGTCGCATCATTTAGTAGTACAACTCATGGGATGGGATCACTTGTGTCACAACTTATATCAACCTATTTGATTAGTTCATCTGTGTCGCAACTTATATCAACTTGCTTGATTAGATCATCTGTGTCGCAACCTTCATCAATATGATCAATAAGATTGCTTATATCACAACTTTCATTTGTTGTTGTGATTACGTCTTCTATGTCACAACTTGCATCCGCCTTCTTTGCACATTGTGCAAATAGTAAATCTTGTTTTTCACTTATCTTAATTTGAAGTGCATGAATGAGTTTTTCTTTCACTTCGAGATCAATTTGAAAGTCTTGTGCTGCTTCTAATGTGCTGGTCATTTGATTGATTAAGGTTTGACTTTGCTTCAACTTCCATTCTAGTATGTCAATTGTGTCCTGTAACTTGTGATTGCAATCTTTCAACTCTTTAATCTCCAATTCTGCACTTTGAAGATGTTTTCCGCCTTTACCCATGTTGATCTTTGACACACTAGCTTGAAATTTCTTTAATCAATTTCATGCTCACTTGATTTAATTCAATTAACTTCACACTCGCTTAAATTTTGTCACAGTCACTTGATTTTGTATTTGCTTGATTCTCTCGCTTGATGTTTGTTTTGATTGTTTCTTGAATTTCACACTTGCTTGCTTTACAGTTGAACTCACTCACTTGATTGATCAAAATAAGAGTGTTGAATACTATCGAAAATGCACCCAAGAGAAATGCTTACAATGATTTCAATGACTCAGTTAAAACCGATGGACTCACTTGGATTAGTTGATTCCTTATCAATTTAAAGCTTGGTTGTCGGTTTCAATCGATAATGCACCCTTACAATTCAACTCAATTTGACTTTGATTACAAAATGACTTACAAATTATGATTTGCAAGTTACAGTTTTGTATTGAGATTATTCTTAAAAAAATGGTGCAAGTGCATTTTCCAAAAAAATTGCTTTTGAATTGATGCAAATGTTGTTGATGTAGATGACAACTTCATTAACTTGATTGGATGTTGATGTAGAATCATCTTTGACAACTTGATTATGTGTTGTTGCTTCTTGATTGCTTGTAGTTTGCTTGATTACATAAGCTTGAAGAGAATTTATTATGTGCATGCAACTTCTTGTGTACTCCATGTGTATCTTTTTACAAAAGATAGTGTCAACACTAGACACAAAAAATAAGCAACATCAAGAATCATGCACTACATAAAGTGTTCCTAAGATCCCCTTATTCAATTTCAGGCAGATCTAGGACAATTCAACACCACAAAAAATATGTCTTTATTAAGTATTTGTGTACATCACCCTTTCATATTTACAACATCTTCGTTGAAATTTCTTAAGCACAAAGTTTGAGAACTCCTTGGAGGCAAATTGTCTTCAAAAATTGAATGTTCAGTAACTCAATCTCTTTCAAAGTAAAATATTATTTTGGATTACAACAATAACTTTCTCTAAAAAAATCACTTATCGCTCCAAATACAAAACACTTATCACTCCAAAATTACAAAAAATAATTTCACCTTTCACTCCACAAAATCACACCTTATCTCTCCAAAATAAAAAATTTAATGCACCTCTTTTTAAAATTACCTTATTTCTCCCTCAAAAAAATAACTTATTACCCCACTCACTTATCACTCCCAAAATATATGTTACATACCTTATCCGACCACATTAAAAAAACCTTACAAAACAATTTAATAAAACTTTCAAATCACTTTACAAAATTGATTTATAAAAGGTAACGTGAAGATTTCATTTAAGTGATTTCTGAAATGTAAGTAATATGAATTAGTGATTTTGTTGACATATGAGTGGAGAGACGGTTTGGTTGGCTCATCCACCGCTTTACAACGTTGACTCTTCCTTTTTGGCTAGTTCCTTTATTATGCAGAATACAACATCCTCTTCTCTCTTTTCAATAAAAAATGCTGCAGCTAGTGCTTCCACATAACGATCCTTGACTCCATCTTTCAACCTCGCACAATAGATATGGCTTCTTTTTATGTTGTCGGTTTTCAATTTGGCGACAGTTGATCAGCACCTTGCTGATACAATTTCTCGGCTTCGTGTTAACATGCTCCCTCTAGTCTTCAATGCATATTTGAGTGCAAGCCTCAATGCAGCTCTAGATTCCAATGGTGCTTTCAAACCTTGTATGATGCGGAGAAAAATATACATAAATGGAAAGGTGTAATCTCGAGGAGATGGATTAAATGCTGATGAATAAGAAGGATTTTAATTCTTCAATCAACACATTATTTCACCTTGCTTCCATGCTTAGCGAGCGATAAACCTACACCATCCAATAATAGGTGGTCCTCCATAGGCGCACATACACAAGGAAAAAAATATAAATCCACTCCCTAGTGGAATGCATGCACTCAAACTCCACTGCCAAATGTTTGTTTCTATGTTATTTTAACTGCATTTGCCAATGAAGGATGTGGGGCTCTATGCTATCCACACGCTCATCTCCACAAGCTAGATTTGACACATTGGGTCCTTTAGACTTCTTCCTTACACTCTACTCTGCATAAGAAGTTTGTCTCAAGCAATTTCAAACTTGTTATAAATTACAAATCATGAACCAATCTGATATTTTTGCACCCAAATATAGAACAAGAATGATCTTATAGTCCACAACACTAATTTTAACTTTCAAAATAAAAAAACTCAATGGCACTCTGTTCATTACACTAATCACTAACTATTTTTAGGAGGCAGATCACAAATTGCGAGAGTTAATTATCCTCAGGGTCTCAGGCCACCGGCCAGGAAACCTGAATAGTCTCACTTGACTTGTAAACCACCTTGTTATCCCTCCACGACACCACATTATATCGCTGCCCAGTGCAGATCCATAGTGCCTAACTCTTCCACAATACATAATTATACATTATGCACTCATCAAATCCTCATATTTGTGTTGCACTAACTCTCTTTTCACATTCTCAATTCTCCTTTACAAGTGTGATTATAGCTCTACACACAAGAGAGGATTTTCCAGCTCTGGTACCACAATGAAGGATTTACAATAAACATATATAAAAATATCAGAGACATAAAAAAACTAGACATGGCCGAAAAGGCCTAAGAGCCTCATAGCGTTCTTAACATTCTCATTATTAAAATAATGTTTATAATACATATAAATACATGAGGAGAATTTATTTCAAGATAGTGCGTCTATCTTGGACACTATGGTTGAGAAAATCTCTCAACCAAAAAATAATCTAGGATCTTAACTAGTTGGAGAGAATCTCTCAACCAACTAGGCCTAAACTGACTCCTAACTATGAGGAACAAACTCAATCTAGAAAGGTAAGATTAAAATCAACTTTCTTGATTTTAATTAAAAAAAATATTTTGGACTTATAATTGTTTTTAACACATGAGAGTGAGGCTAACATTCAATTTTATTTGGAAAATGTGTAAAGGTTTTGCTATGATCTTGTAGAGATCAAGCTATGGGTCTTAGTTTAGAATAAAATTTTCATTATTGAATGTAATTATGTCAGTGTGTGTGAAAGGTCATGCAAATGGTCATTTATATTCTAAGAGGTTGAGTTAAGTGAGTCTAGGGTTATGAGCCATTCAAGTCATGAGTGGGGGTATGATGGTCCCAATCTTGCATCATTGGTACGAGCTAGTGACATCTTTTCAAGTAGTTTTGAGATCAAATTAGGCTTGTACTATGACATATGCCTCCAGTACAATAGTCTGAAAGGTTTGTTGCACAAAGTTTGTAGGGGGTGTTGCGCTTCTACCAAGGCTTAAATTTTTATGAGGAATCAAGGGTTTTGGCACTTTTGTCCATATAGGAGGTTTTTGGTGAATATTTGGATCACCTCCAACTCATTTTGCTCAGTCAGAAGACCAATGTTTAGTTAAGTCATGAAGATGGAGGCGCATTGCACTTCTACTGCAAGAAGAAGGTTTCGGGTTTGAAGGTTTATGTTTGGCCTAGAATTTTTCTCATGAATTTGAAACATTGCACGAACCATTCCATGTCATCTCAGTACCCTTAGCATGTCAGATGATGGTCAGAGATAGTATAAGCTTGGAGTGTTGTGCTTTCACGCAGTCACCATATTTAAAACATATCTCTTAGACCCTATAGTTTTTTCCATGAAATTTTTAGATGCATGGGGTTGAGATGAATAAGATAACTTAATTTTAGGTCAAAATGCTTCATGGTTTTCCAGAAACGAGCCACCGTCATCTACAGCCATTTTTGGATTTTTTGGAGATCCGTGAGTTGGATTTGGCTCAAAATATGTGTGGAGAAGGTTTATAATGATATTAACATTCTATCAAAAAATAAGCTCAATCCGGCTTACTGTTTATAATATATTCAAAACATATTGTCGTTGTTCTCTTACGCTGCACTTTTGGATAGTCAGTTGTTTTATCATCAATTCGACTCCAAAGCTTCCAAAAGAAATTTTGAAGATGCTAACAAGTTTCTTGGAGTCTTAGGATGTTGAATCTAGATATCAATATAAATATTTAATGCTTGGTTAAGCATTCAGTTAAAGATTGCATTAGGTAAATGGGTTCCTAGTTTTAAGCATAACAAGTGTAACAACCTCCTCCCACATCTACCCAAGCAACCGGCCAGTCAGGTAAACATGCGAGGAGAGGCCACTATGATATGATTCGACCTCCTAAGTAACCTTAGGTAAATGGAATCAAGGGAAACACACCATACAGACATCCCTCAGGTGCTTCCAGACCCCCAGGAGCTAATCCACCACTCCAGGTGCCCAACCCCTGAGTTAACCTAGAATTTCAATGAATTAGACCCAAAGTCACTCCCATAACAAGGCATGAGTACAATTGTAAACCTATAATTCCTCCCATAATGCCTACAAGGGACAGATTACAGTCTCTATCAACCAGCTTTGTGTTAGAGACTGCAATATTTAAGCCACTTTTTTCAGGGCTAGTCTCCAAACCAATGCCTAGAACTTGATGAGACTCTCCAAGGCATAAAATGACACCAAGGCAAATCCTCTAACACAAAAATTTATCAAGGGATTAACTTAACCAAAGCTAACCATGACATGAATTTTTTCAAACACTTAGTAAATATGCAACCTATAGGTGTAAATAACATATTTGAGCATAGGGGTCTCATACTTATCTAAGATTCGCTATGAATAATTTTTGCCTTATCACATTAGCTACCATTTCATCCATTAGGTCATAGATACATTCATAATTCAATAACAAGTAATAACATGATGACAGCCATACATAAATATTGTCATAAAATACATACATAACCAACATAGTAGGGACAAAAATACCAATGAAATCACAGCCATATAAACCACATATAATCCATCATAATACACATCAAGATACAAGGAGAAATAACCTTTTATTACTGATGCAAAATCCAAACCTAGGATGGGACTTCCACGTTCCACCCGACCATAGAATGGTTGAGCCAAATTTCTCTTCATCCATTCGCCCCAATGGCATATTGCAAGCATGAATGTGGGATCTCATAGAACACATCAATCAAAAACCATCCAGGGCTTCCAGAGGCCATCCACCTCAACCCATCAAACAATAATTCCACCTCACGGTCAGACATCACCAAAACCATCATCTGATCAGTCTCTATTCCAGCCTTTCAGGGTTCCAGATCATTTGTTCCAACCAAACTCCTAGGACTAGTAACTCAACCCACTGTTGTCGCCAAGCTCTGGAGCATTTGTCCAACCAAGGCTTCCAGGACTAGTAACTCAACCCAAAATGTCTGTCGAGCTTCCAGAGTGTTTGTCCAACCAAGGCTTCTAAGACTAGTAACTTAACTCACCAAGGGCTTCCAGAGAATTTATCCAACCAAGGCTTCTAGGACTTATAACTCAACCCAAGTTGTTACAGGGCTTCTAGAGTGTTTTTCCAACCAAGGCTTCCAGGAGTAATAACTCAACCCAATCCATTATAGGGCTTCTAAAGCGTTTTTCCAACCAAGGCTTCCAGGAACTAATAACTCAACCAAAGCAAAGGAAACATGAGAACCAACCAAAACAAAACAAGGAAATAAACCCACAATCTCCATGGCTATCCAGAAAATGGAAAGGTTATGCAATCCACTATCGATCCAAGAAATCCTCCATGCCAATGATAGATCACAACCAAGAAACCACATGTATGTGCCATGCATGTCAAACCTAGTGAAGAAATCATACATGCAACTCGGTACCTACAAGCAAATCTGATGTAGCCACTGATCTCGATGCCTTTTGGGACTTTCCTCCTCTTCCTTTGCTTTCTTGCTCCAAGAACCAAGTATGCCACACCTACCAAGAGTGCTCCAAGGAAACTCTAAGTTTATGAGAATATGAGGGAGAGAGAATAGAAGAGAGCTCCACCAAAACCTGTCAAAATCCTACCAATTTATCCTCAGAAGCCTTTTTATAAATGAGGCCTCTATTTTCTTCATTTTCCATTATTTTCCTTCATTTTCCTCCTCACATGCAACCTGTGACCTTTCACCTCCTTTTTCTCCTAATTTCCATTATTTTCATAAATAAATGCCAATTAATGCCTCATACCTTTCCACAACATTAGCCATTTCCTTTGCCAATTCCCTTAGCCATAAACAACCAAATGAACACCCATTAGGATGTGTTCCTTACCATTCAGCTTGGAATACGTGCCCTGTCACCATGGCCTTACATACTTTTGCATGGAATTTTCACCATGGCTATTACAACAAGTCGGCATTTGTTGCATCTAGTTGATTACCTTTTCTCCTTTGGGAAATTTGGTTTTTTAGGTGGAAACTTAATGCTTTTGATGTATATATTGTGTAAATATCATAGTGCAAAGGGTTGATTGGAGATTGCAACAAAGAGTAGATTGTTTGCAAACTGTATTTGTTGATTTTTCATGCTCAGTGCTTAATGAAGAAGGCCAGAGCTCTTTCCTTCAAGGATTCATGTGTCAGATGCTTATGGTGATGTTTCTTGATTGTGTATGTATCTTTGTATTTTGTTATAATAATGCTTAAGCATTAAATTCTTCAATGTTTAATTGAAAGAATCATTTCATAATTCACTGTATGTGATTTGTTGTAGACAATTAAACATTTCAGCGTCTGATCTTTGATAGTGACATCAGAAACTCATCCTTTGTTAGATGCTTTAGATGTTATTGATCCTCACTATTCTTCCATTCACCCTTGCTACAACGAAACCTTGACATAGAACACCTTAAGTGCTAACTATCTTTCCTTTGGTAGAAAATTGCTCACTATCCCATCTTGATCACTAAGATTTTCTAAAACAAATGAATCCATGCCTAATGGATCTCTCTTTCACTCTATCATCAAACCTTTAAAAAGTCATTCCTCTCAAATTTAAACATCTATCCTAAAACCTAAGACAGTGACTGAAAATTTCAAACAAAGAGAGACCTTCTGAAGTTGGAAGGGCTATATTCCAATTTCAAAGTGGTTTGTGGTTACCTTTGGGTTGCTCTCCTCAGTCTAGATGAATTATGAAGTGCTAACATAGGGGCACCTTTGCTGGAGAATGAAAGGTCTCATATTCTCTGGGAAAGATCATCAAATTTTCAGGTTTGTTGTTGATGGTGGACAACAGTCAAACACAAGAAGGTTGTACCATTCACCTAGTGACTCCAAAAGCTTCAAATCATATTTAGAAACCCACCAGAGGACAAGCCTTGTTAGCAAAAAGATGGAAGGATAGTACGTGAAATTAAGGTACTTAAACTTGAATTTTCTTTAGGATATAATATTAATTTTTATCAATTTCCTCTTGTCCTTTCCTCAAAATGTCAAAATCGTTTTCCTTTATCTATTGTATTCGAACAAAGACTACATATCTACAAATGATTCCCCTTTTAAAATTGCATATCATTCTTTTGAAGCTACAAATGCATCTCCTTTTTGTATTAGTGATCCTAAACAAGAACCTAATGATAATCATAGCTAAGCTAGTACAAGTCCATCTTACAAGCCCATAGTCATGGTTGCTTGATATGCTCCATTGAGTCTACAAGCTCCATTACATGATCTGCCACAAAACTATGGTCAATGGTTGCCCCAATTTGATGTCATAGGAGATATTATAGCCCAACAACACCTTGACAAGTTGAATGATTTCATGGACTTGGAGGAGATAAAACATGGAGATGTTAAACTGAGGTTTTCAGCTCAAATTTTCTCAAGAGAAGTTAGGAAATGGTATAGAAGTTTGTTGGTTGGAAGCATCACCAATTTCCAACAGTTTGAACACACTTTTCTTTCTATGTGGGAGCTCAAAAAGAATCCTTTTTATATTATGGTTGAGTATAAGAATCTGAATAGGCATCCACGCAAGACAGTTCAAGAGTTTACAAATAGGTTTAATAAATTTTATAATTCAATACCTGTTGATAAGAACACCCCCTACCCCCACCTCGGGGATGGATATGACGCATTATCCTATTGACTTTGGTGTTGATATTTCTTATCATCTCAAGGAGAGTAATCCATCCACTTTGGAGGATATGCAAAAACATGTTGTTAGTGTGGAAGCAAACCTGTTGGCCAAGAAGTCCAAGATGAAGGCTAAAAAAAGGGGAGGTGTAAAGGAGGATCCATAAACATCATCAAATAGCAAGTTGGATGTTATGATGAAGACAATGGAGAAGCTAGTGGAAAAAATGAATTTGGAAAGCAAACTTGTTTTTAGAGAGCAACAAATAAGACCTCCTTTCCAAGAAATTTTTATAAAAGAAGAAGAGGTTGCTAGTTTGAATTTCGATCCATCTTAAGATGAGCAGAGAGCTTATCCTTTCATGTATTCACTTGAAGACATTCATGGAAGTGAATTTTTATATCATCCTACAAATTTCAGTTGTGGCAACAATGAATAATAAAGGGAAGATACCGAATCAGGTGAAGGAACTTTGCCTTTGTGTTTTGCTTCATTCCAATTGCTGAAGGAGAATTTTCATAGTGTTATAAGTTAGCAATCTCATAGTCTTGACGTCAAACATGAGGAAAACAATGAGTTTATTGATGGAAACCCTCTACCCTTATGTTTTTCTTCATTTGAATTGTTGAAAGAAAATTATAAGATTACTAATGAAGCAAGGAAAACAGTTGTCAACAACATAAATTGGCAGCAACCTTCTCATGTATTTGATGACCCTGTTACTTGTTATATTGAAGACTTTTTCAGTTCAAAGTCACAGCCATTGAGTAACCATGAGATTGAATATGCAGTTGGAGGGTTGAAACATGAAGAGCATTGTTAATTAATTCAAGGTAGTCTTGTGTCATTTATTTTTTCTTCTTTTGAGTTCCTCAAGAAAAAATTTAAAACTATCACTAAACTAGAGGATGGTGGGCCTATGAAATATCATATAGCCTCATTGGAACCAACACACAATAAATTGCAGCAGTCTTCTTAGGTTCTCCATGATCCAATAGCTGATTATTTGGATGGTTCTACAGTCAAATTTCTCCTCCTTTAACTAGCTATAAGCCTGAAAACAAGGATGATGAAGACTTGGTTTGGAAGCCAGTATCATTGTCTTTGTAGCTCTATCATGAAAACTATGAGATGAAATTGCATGAAATCAAGGATGCAGATAAATGTTTGTATTCATGGTATGTAGACCACCTAGAGCATAATTGCAATATGTCAGATGAGCTAAAATTTAGTATTCATTCATTTGAGGATCCTTTTGCAACATTCTCAGAGTCAGCAAGTGGGTTTAAGTTCTTATATTCAGTTCGAGTTGAATTTGTTTGTAGAGAACTCAACTAGTGGATACAGTGCTTGCATGGTTGTACTAGTTGTTTGAATTCACTTGATTAAGTAGTTTTTGGATTAATTAAAGTGATTATGTGTGTGAATAATCTCAGCACTTTGAACATCTTTTAGCAGAGTGCTAATTTCTAGCAATTAGTTTCGAAAAGTTGGTATTATTTTTCAATTTAAAGGTGTGGGCCCTAAGATGTTCATGCGTTTCTTCCATATTTAATGTAAAAAGGTCATATTCAGTCATAGTTAGTCTTGGTCGGTCAAATAATTAATAAATCCCAAAGGATTAGGCTACTAGTCTACGGTGTTCTTGGCACCTCACAGGGAGGATGCCATCCCCATTAAAGCCAATGTTAGTTTCCTATAGTCATAGTAGTCAGAAAACAAGTTTTGTCTTTCAAGTTTATTTCGAAAAATTATAAAGGTTTTCTATGATATCGTAGAGATCAAGCTATGGGTCTTATATTAGAATTAAATTTTCATTATTGAATGTAATTATGTCAGTGTGTGTGAAAGGTCATGCAAATGGTCATTTATATTCTAAGAGGTTGAGTTAAGTGAGTCTAGGATTATGATCCATTCAAGTCATGAGTGGGGGTATGATGATCCTGGTCTTGCATCATTGGGATGAGCTTGTGACATCTTGTCAAGCAGTTTTGTGATCAAACCAATCTTGCACTATGACATTAGCCTCTAGTACAATAGTCTAAAAGGTTCATTGCACAAAGTCTGCAGGGAGTGTTCCACTTCTACCAAGGCATCAAATTTTGATGTGGAATAATGGTTTTTGTCACTTTTTTCCATGTAGGATGTTTTTTGTGAATATTTGGATCAAGTTAAAAGCATTTTTCTTAGTCAAAAGATCAGTGTGTGTTCAAGTCATGAAGATGGAGGTGTGTTGCACAACTGCGCTACGCTTCTGCTGAAAGAAGAATGTTTGAGGTTTGAAGATTTGTATTCGATCTAGAAGTTTTAGCATGGATTTGAAAAATTTTATGGAACATGCCATGCCATCCCAGTACCCTCAGCATGTCAGATGATGGCCAGAGATAGTATAAGCTTGGAGTGTTGCGCTTTCACACAGTCATTGTATTTTCACCATATCTCTTAAACCCTATAGTCATTTTCTATGAAATGTTTATAGTAGAAGCATGGGGGTGAGATGAATAAGCTCACTTAATTTTAGGTCAAAATGTTTCACGGTTTTCAAGAAACGAGCTACTGTCATCTACATACATGTTTGGATTTTATCAAGACACGTGAGTCAGTTTTGGCTCAAAATGTGCATGGAAAAGTTTTATAATTATATTAAGTTTCTATAAAAAAAATTAGCTCAATCCGTCTTACCATTTAGGAGATATTCAAAAAATATCGTCGTTATGGTTTTGGACAGTCAACTGTTTGACCATCAGATTCGACTCCAAAGCTTCCAAAACTGATTTTGAATATGCTGACAAGTGTCCTGGAGTCTTAGGATGTTGAATCTATATATCATTGTAAATATTTAATTTTTGGTTAAGCATTTAGTTAAATATTGCATTAAGTAAACTAACTCCTAGTTTTAAGTATAGTAGGTCAACATTCGTTGCATCTAGTTGATTATCTTTTCTCCTTTCAGAAATTCGGTTTTGTTAGGCGGAAACTTAATATTTTTTTATGTATATATTGTGTAAATATCATAGTGCAAGGGGTTGATTGGAGAGTGAAACAGAGAGTAGATTGTGTGCAAACTGTACTTGTTGATTTTTCATGTTCAGTGATTAATGAAAAAAGGCCAGAGTTGTTTCCTTCAAGGATTCATGTGTTAGATGCTTATGGTGATGTTTCTTGATTGTTCATGTATCTTTATCTTTCGTTATAATCATGCTTAACTGTTATCTTATTCAATGCTTAATTGAAAGAACCATTTATGTGCTCTGTTATAGACAATTAAACATTTCAGTGTCTGGTCTTCCATAGTGACATATGAAACTCATCCTTTATTAGATGCTTTAGATGTTATTGATCCTCACTATTCTTCCATTCACCCCTGCTAAAACAAAAGCTTGACATAGAACACCTTAAGTGTTGGCTATCTTGCCCTTGGCAGAATACTGCTCACTATCCCATCTTGATCACTGAGATTTTCTAAAACAAATGACTCCATGACCCATGGATGTCTTTGTCACTCTTCCATCAAACCTTTAAAAGGCCATTCCTCTAAAATCTAAACATCTAGCCTAATACCTAAGACAATGACTGAAAATTTCGGATAGAGAGAGCCCTCTCTGAAGGTGGAAGGGTTAGATTCCAATTTCAAAGTGGTTTTTGGTTACCTTTGGGTTCCGCTCCTCATCCTAGAGGAATTACGAAGTGCTAACATATGAAAAAATTAATTATTTAATTCATAATAAGAAGAGGCAAAAAAAAATTATGATGTACAATGTTATAATGTATTGTATAAGATAGATCATTGTATAATATTTTTGATGTATAAAAAGACATATTAATGTATTAATATAATACTTGAATGGGTTCTTGCATACTTTTTTTTGGACATATGATCACTTTGAATGAGATATTGCATACCTTTTTGTACTTATGTTAGAAAAATATGAAATATACTTGCTTAGAAGTTGTCAGAGGATGAATGTGAACAAATATGTTTCTTTATCAATTTTCTATTTTGCTAGTGTGTATGCATGAATCTTGTGTTTCTATCAACTTTTTTATAGCAGATAGAATGGGTTCTAGGGAATGGAGAGTGATGTTGGGGGCGGGAGGGGTGTGACACTAGATCTTTCTTTAACAACATGTTATGCTTTTGACAAGTTATTAACAACATCTAACAGGTCTTTGTATTACATACCTTTTTATTCTTTCTACCTCATGTCATACCCTATCCATGACATTGTCTACTTATACATAACTCCAAAGAACCTTCTCCTGCATCACCTTAATCTCATTGTACTTTTTCTTCAATAAATTGTGTTTCTCCTAAACAAGTCAAATTAAATCTTCTGTTGATTTTTTTCTCTTCATCTAACAAGGTTTCCAATTCTGAATCTCACTCTTTTATTTGTGTTTTCTTCTTAAGTTTCTCTTGATTTTGAGTGACAGGATCAACGATTTCCTCTCCTTTATTATCCATTTCACCCTCCATAGATTAAAATGGACTTGTTTCCTTCTATGTTTGTGTAGTATTCTTAGGCTCCTCCAAATTTTGAATGACAGGGTCAACAATTTCCTCGCCTTTACTAGTCGTTGTACCCTCCACAAGTGAAACTAGATTTGAAAACTTTTGTGATACTTCAGGTGATGCAACAAAGGAGAAAAGAGATGACTTGGGAGTTAAAAATATAGAATAAGGTTGAGAAAATAATTGCATTTTTTTCACTCACACTCCACTTCTGTGGTGACAAAATGATGTCATGAACTCTCTAGCATCTTTGCAAGACTGGAGGAGTGATGGTGACTAAGGAACCCCTATATTGAACAAAACCTTTTTGAAAAAACCTCATTATATCTACGGAAGTGTTCGTTATGCCAATATATATTCTTAAAGAAAGTAAAATGATTAGTTTCTTAGGTAGGAAGCCTTTTTCCGCAACTGTGGAACCCTAAATTTCTCTTTTTCCCATTGTTAATTGGTGAGTATTATGGAAAGTTAGAATTAACACCTCCGACCTAAGAGGCAAGACATAAAATTATATTAGAGTCTTTCGAGTTCTTTTATACATACAATGACTTAGAAATATTTGAACTCACAATTAAAGCCTAGTGTCGATGAAACTCATAATTATGCCTAGGTTTCTGAGAGCGCAATCCAATGGCTTGCCAACTTCCACCATATCTGAGGGTATGTGAGGCCTCACCCTCCTCTTGCTAACATCACAAGGGGGATTCCCAGTTAAAATCCCAACTATTAACCACCCACCACCCATCCAATGGTTCTGATCATGGTCGGACCTCACCCCTCCCTGTTGATGTCATAGGGGGAAGGACCCATGATGCCTCCAACCTTTCATTTCATTAGAGCATATATGTCGTTCACTATCCCAAGATATCACCCTCGGTTAGTTGCATACTTATGTGGGCATTACGACTTGGTCCTTGGGGCTAAGGCCTTGATCATCACCGATTGGTTACGATTTAAATGTGTTGTGATATATTGTTTATGGAACATCAAAATACATTATGTCATATCGAGGTTGTGATTTCTTCCCTAAGCATAAAACTTGTTAACATAGAGCTAAGGCCTGTCCCTCATGGCCAAGGCCCTCCATTTAGTGCATGCATCAGGTTAGCCCCAACCTCTAACCTTGGCTAATTATAATTATAATTTATGGTAATTTTAATTATTAGGTTATAATTGTACAATTTTGTAACTATAATATTTAAGGTTATAATTATAATTATTAGGTTAAGGTTAAAGTTATAATTATAACCTTAACCTTAACGTAATAATATTTAAGGTAATTATAAATTTAACCTTAATCTAATAATTATAATTTTAACCTTAAACATTTAACCTTACTTCTATATAATTATAACTTTAACCTTATATATTTTTAGTCGCAATCATATTTTGGGATTGAATTTTTTTTTTTAAATCATCGTCGACATTGGTATTCCGATGCATGTTTTGATAGCATAAGATATTTCCAATATGGAAAATTCGTCAAAAAAATATAGTGGTAGGCGCCAAACTTGCAAGAGAGGTTCTGACAACATATGACATCATCAGTATGGCAAATTGTCGAAAAATATAGACGTAGGCATTGGTCTGTGACAGGGGTTCTAATGGCATGAGGCATCGCCACTATACCAACTTCGTCAAAAAAACATCAACGTAGTTATTGTTGTTGCGATGGAGGTTCTAACGGCACAGGATGGAATCAGTACTATAAAATTTTCAGAAAAAGCTAGTCGTAGGCATCAATCTTGTTATGACAGTTCCGACAGCACAGGACATCACAACAATGACAATTTTTTCAGAAAATGTTCGGCATGGGTGTCGATCTTGCGACAAAGGTTTTGATGACAGATAATGTTTTTGCAAAAATTGCATTGGGCCACGTGTCACTAGACAAACACATCTGTCATCGAATTTACAACAGGTATGTGGAGGGCTTTTGATGAATGTCGTTGCCTTAGGTGACCAAGTGTTTTAAGACGGTTAGAGTTGTAATTTCGATGAAAACTTGGAATGTCGAAAATTTGATTGCAAGTGTTTACTAGAACCCTGATTTGTCATGAGAGTGACAACAAGGGATCGAAAGAGTGACCAAAGGCCATTGAAAATTGAGAGAATTTGTAGTAGTGTCTTGTTTTGCACCCAATCTTTAATGTGGAGATTCTTTGACCATACTTTCCACCTCCAGTATATACCTCTAATGTTTCTAAGAATTTGACCCGTGGAGAACTTAATTCTAATTGCATTGAATAAGCTATAGTGGATCAAATCATGAACACCAAGATGAAAGTAACCCACCAATAGAACATACATTTCTATCAAGTTTCCAAACTAGGAAAAATTCATCAAGGCAAGTGGCTCACTAGGAGTAAATCTTAACATAAGCATCACCATTTGATGAGGGAAACTAATGCAATGGGGACTATTATTTCCCAAGAGAGGAGGAATGATCTAAGTGGAATTGGTGTCCACCCACTTCTTTTACTAACTCAACATGGTTCTCCATCTTGGTGGTTTCTATTCTTATCTTTAGTATTTTGGATCCTAAACTTATGGGATCATTTTGAGGCATTAAATGATGGTTTTTGGTCATTTGAGGGCCAATGGAGGCATGTCAAAATTTTGTACTTCTCGCTTAGATATTTCCAACAAGCTATTTTGTGCCCCAAATAGAGATTATATGCAAAAGTTGAGCCCTCAAGAAGTTGACATATCAACTGACCACCTTGAGGCCCACAATTATGTTGGCACTTAATCTTCTAAGGTTAGGGTTTTCCTCTTAGGGATAATAAGTTATGCTGAAATTCCATCTTTTAGCCTCTTGTAATGACATATTATGAATGAGCATAGTTGACAAGTCTCTCTCTTCATCGATAAGCTAACACCATTTTAACTAGTTTATATTACTCTGCATTTTATAGTCTTTTCCTATTTCTTTCATCAATAGAATCTTGGGTTCATTATATCTTTGCTCTTCTACAATATTTGTGTTTTCTTGTTTCTATTCATATTCCCATATTTCATTTGTTCTCTATAAAATCTAGATCACCTTGAGAGTATGTAGCATATTTGCTAGATCTACTCCATAGAGCCTAATATTAAGGATATTTTAGTATTTAGATGCTCTACTTATTACAAGATCAAAGCATAGTTATTTTGACTTTTTGGAGATTTTCTTTATTGTCTTTAGACACTCATGATTTGTGAGGAGAAATGATGCTTAGCTATCATTTTGTAGGAGATGTTTGACCTTCATTAAGGGAGTATTAGAGTAGGTTCATGCACCAATTTGATTATCCCTTACTTCCATTGCTCTAACACTAGCAAGAACATGTTCCATGGAAACTACCCATGGTTACATGATCGCCCTATTGTCATGGGCCCAACGATTCCCATGACCTCACATCCGTCACGCATTTCTTTGTGGCCTTATGTCTTAGAAATACTTCTCCATAACATAAGCTTTTAGTTAGATATCTTCTTCTTTATGGACCTTTGTTATTCCCCATTTTATTATATTAATGCACCTATGCTTACATGATAGTCCTATGAGACATTGTAGGCCTCACAACTGCCATGGCGTCACATCCATCAATCATTTATTTGTAGCCTTAAGTCTTAGAAATGCTTCTCCATAGCGTCATATTTTAGCTAAAAAACTGTTAGTCTTGATGGACTTCAATTTTATCCAATTTAATAAAATAATGGTATTGAGTTTTTTTTTTTTTTTTTAACAACCATTTGGTATATATTTCACTTTCCCATATCTTCTTTGAGTTTGGTTTAGAATTCTTACCGAATGTATTATTGTTGAAAAGTTTTGGAAACGTTTATAAAGAAAGACATATATCTCTTTGTTAGGGTTAAAGATAATAATATTCTTTTTTGATTAACAAGTTGAATTATAAATGGAGATAAATTTTGGAAATGTTTATAAAGAAAGACATATATTTCTTTGTTAGGATTAAAGATAATAATATTATTTTTTTATTAACAAGTTGAATTATTAATGGAGATAATATTTGGATTACTGTACAGGATTAAGATTAAATGATACTAGAAACCATCTCATTCCATTATAATCACACTAATGTCCATAAGGAATATTAATTTTCTTATGGATATTGTTTAAGTTAAAATTATCTTTTAATCTTGATGTAAACCTAATAATATTTTTGATGAAATAAAACTTCATATTTCTTCAATATAAATAAATAAGTCAATAATTTAAAATTCAAATTTATTTGGGAAAAAATGAAAATTTACCCTCAATTATTTTAGATAATATTGTGACTGTCAACCCTATTCATAAATAATAATCAATAACAATTATCGTCATTACTAATTTATAATATTTATTCTATTTTAAAAATATATAAATATAAATAAACATAAATCTATATAAAATAAATGTTAAGCTTTTTTAAACATTTACTTAATATTAAGAATATTCGTAATTTTAAGTTGTTGGATGGTTATCATTTATTGAATAACAATTTCCATATTAAAATGTTAAAACCTTTGAAATTATGGACTTCTAATAATTTGACCAAAAATTAAAAATTAATCATATAAAATAATAATTTTAACTTATTTGATGGTTACCCTTTATTATATAAAATAATAATTTTAGATTGTTTGATGGTTACTATTTATTGAATAACAACTTGCACCTATGTTAAAATGTTAAACCCTTTAAAATGATTGACTTCTAAACATTTTGACCAAGGATAATCATATAAAATTATACTATTTATTGAATAACAACTTCCATATATATTAAAATGTTAAGCCCTTTAAAATGATGGACTTCTAGACATTTTGACCAAGGATAATCATATAAAATAATAAATTTAGGTTATTTGATGGTTACCATTTATTGAATAACAATTTCAATATTAAGTTATTTAAGGTATTTTAACGTTGCCATTTATTCAATAATCCTACCATGGGGAAACAAATGTCATCATTTCCATCACTATCATGGTTGTTGTGAAATAGATACTTAGTTATTACCCACATATATCTTCCAAGTAAATGGTCACTTCATGCCTACTCAAAATGACCTAGCATAACAAATGTCATCATTTCCATCACTATCATGGTTGTTGTGAAATAGATACTTAGCTATTACCCACATATATCTTCCAAGTAAATGGTTACTTCATGCCTACTCAAAATGACCTAGCACAATACATCACAAACGTTGTTGTTGGATACATCGAATGCTTTTAGGTACATATAATTATATAATGCTCTATGATAATAATCAAGAAGGAATTTTATGGTATTTTGATGATTTTCATTTTATAGTATTTAACAACGGTTTTTATTAAATAATAATTTTAATTTATTAATATAATATCAAAAATAAATTATATTGAATTGATAAAAAATTTTGAAGTGAATTATATGTATTAATTTGAAATTTTCAATTTTTGAAATGAATATTTTATTTATAGTAATAATATTTTATCATTAATTAGTTTAGATTTATTTTAATTTTAAATTTTTGAGAGATCAAATTTTTAGAGATATAAATAAATTTGATTTTTTTAGGTTATTGGTAGATCCAAAGTTAAAATGAATCTACATTGGTTTAATTTCTCATTTAAATAGGCTAGATTTCACATGAATAGCATGGGTTAATATCATGGGTTCTCATAAATTTGGAGCTCAAAAACCACCAGTAACTTGACCAAGTCAAGTTTACCTTAACTCCCCAACAAAAATTAATAAAAATAAAAATAATAATGTAGAAATTTCATTTTAACAAAGGGTTATTTTTATTTTTATTTCATTTTGACCAAGTTAAATATTTTGAGGACATTACATTACACTACATCTCTACATGAGCTTAAATCCATCTTAACTCATCTACCAAGGGGTGAGAGGGACTCAGATCTCTTTCCATTTTAAAAGAGGTTTGCATGTCAAGAGATTTACACCCGCCTAGATCCATCTTAACTCTGGATCTACTAATGTCGGATCTACTAACACCGAGGGGGATCAAATCTATCTCTTGAGATGCAAACCTCTTTTACAATGTAAATATATTTGATCCCTCTCATCGCTTGGTAGACTTGGAGTTAAAACGGATCTAGGCTCGTTCAATTATTAGCCTTTAAATAGACCACATCAGAGAAGAATACCATAGGGAAACACCATGAGTTAAGAATACCATGACAAAAAACCATGGGTTGGAGATATTTACGTTTTTTATTTTATTTTTTTAATTTAATTTGTTTTACTTTGATTGAGTCAAAATGTTAAATATTACAACATCTCCCCAATTACACTAGCATAGATCCATTTTAATAGTGAATCTTTGCACTCTAAAAGAGATTTACATGTCAGGAGATTTAATCATTCTCAAAACTTAGTAAATCAAGAATTAAAATAAATCTAGGTTAGTTTAATTATTAATTATAATTATAATTATTAATTTTATGTTTTTTATTTTTATTTAATTTGATTAAGTCAAAATGTTAAACAACACATCACATCACAACTTTTGTAACATCACAACTTTTGTACCATATTAAAATAGAGTGACCCTATCCACCTATAATTAAAAATATATATATTTTTAATAATTAAACATTTATTAAATAACAACAACTGGGATTTTGCAATTGCATTCTGTAAATCTGACTCACTCAACCCACTTCCAAGAATATTAAACAATAATAATCATAGAGGAATCTTACAGTGTTGTATGACCATGATAATCATCACAAGAATTTTACAATGCTTAGCTTACAGCTACCAGTCTCCATCCCAGCATTCTCTATTTGCTCTCTGCGACCAGTTTCCATCCCTCCATGCCCTGCATTGTCTATCTGTAAAACCTATTTATGGGAAATCACGTCCACGTGTATGTATTGGTATTATGTCATGAGGCTTGGGTTCAATTTTTTTCGGTTCATCGATATGTTTATAACTTGGATGGACTGGACATCATCGACAATGACCTATTAAAAAGTTAATTTTATTTACAATGCCATAATTATCATGTACATGTGTCAATGGCAACAGAAACCTGAACATGGTATTGGTAACTTTCAACAGCAGCGGCTAACCAGCCTGCCATAGGGCATTAAATGCCCGGGGAGATGCAGGCTGGATAGCGCGATAACACGCGAATTCCCATTTCTTATTTAATGCCCAGTCTCCCCGCTCGCGTGTTATCGGGTTATCCAGCCTGCATCTCCCCGGGCATTTAATGCCCTATGACAAGCTGGTTAGCCGCTGCCACTTTCAACCATCTTAACCATGAAACTCATAATTATGCCTAGGTTTCCGAGAGCGCAATCCAATGGCTTGCCGACTTCCACCATATCTGAGGGTATGTGAGGCCTCACCCTCCTCTTGCTAACATCACAAGGGGGATTCCCTGTTAAAATCCCAACTATTAACCACCCACCACCCATCCAATGGTTCTGATCGTGGTCGGGCCTCACCCCTCCCTGTTGATGTCATAGGGGGAAGGCCCCATGATACCTCCAACCTTTCATTTCATTAGAGCATATATGTTGTTCATTATCCCAAGCTATCGTCGTCGGTTAGTTGCATACTTATGTGGGCATTACGACTTGGTCCTTGGGGCTAAGGCCTTGATCTCCACCGATTGGTTACGATTTAAATGTGTTGTGATACATTGTTTATGGAACATCAAAATACATTATGCGATATCGAGGTTGTGATTTCTTCCCTAAGCATAAAACTTGTTAACATAGAGCCAAGGCCTGTTCCTCAAGGCCAAGGCCCTCCATTTAGTGCTTGCATCAGGTTAGCCCCAACCTCTAACCTTGGGTAATTATAATTGTAATTTAGGGTAATTTTAATTATTAGGTTATAATTGTACAATTTTGTAACTATAATATTTAAGGTTATAATTATAATTATTAGGTTCAGTTTAAAGTTATAATTATAATTATTAGGTTAAGGTTAAAGTTATAATTATAACTTTAACCTTAACCTAATAATATTTAATGTAATTATAACTTTAACCTTAATCTAATAATTATAATTTTAACCTTAAATATTTAACCTTACTTCTATATAATTATAACTTTAACCTTAAATATTTTTAGTCGCAAACATATTTTGGGATTGAATTTATTTTTTTTAAATCGTCGTCGACATTGGTATTCCAATGCACGTTCTGATAGCATAAGATATTGCCAATATGGAAAATTCGTCAAAAAATATAGTCGTAGATGCCAAACTTGCAACAGAGGTTCTGACAACACATGACATCATCAGTATGGCAAATTGTCAAAAAAATATAGACGTAGGCATTGGCCTTGTGATGGTGGTTCTAATGGCATAAGGCATTGCCACTATACCAACTTCGTCAAAAAAACATCAACGTAGTTGTTGTTGTTGCGATGGAGTTTCTAACGGCACAGGATGGAATCAGTACTGTAAAATTTTCAGAAAAATCTAGTCGTAGGCATTAGTTTTGTTATGACAGTTCCGACAGCACAAGACATCACAACAACGACAAATTTTTCAGAAAATGTTCGGCATGGGTGTCGATCTTGCGACAAAGATTTTGATGACAGATAATGTTTTTGCAAAAATTGCATTAGGCCACGTGTCACTAGACAAACACATCTGTCATCGAATTTACAATAGGCATGTGGAGGGCTTTTGATGAATGTCGTTGCCTTAGGTGACCAAGTGTTTTAAGACGGTTAGAGTTGTAATTTCGATGAAAACTTGGAATGTCGAAAATTTGATTGCAAGTGTTTACTAGAACCCTGATTTGTCATGAGTGACAACAAGGGGTCGAAAGAGTGACCAAAGGCCATTGAAAATTGAGAGAATTTGTAGTAGTGTCTTGTTTTGCACCCAATCTTTAATGTGGATATTCTTTGACCATATTTTCCACCTCCAGTATATACCTCTAATGTTTCTAAGAATTTGACCCGTGGAGAACTTAATTCTAATTGCATTGAACAAGCGATAGTGGATCAAATCATGAACACCAAGATGAAAGTAACCCACCAATAGAACATACATTTCTATCAAGTTTCCAAACTAGGAAAACTTCATCAAGGCAAGTGGCTCACTAGGAGTAAATCTTAACATAAGCGTCGCCATTTGATGAGGGAAACTAATGCAATGGGGACTATTATTTCCCAAGAGAGGAGGAATGATCTAAGTGGAATTGGTATCCATCCACTTCTTTTACTAACTCAACATGGTTCTCCATCTTGGTGGTTTCTATTCTTATCTTTAGTATTTTGGATCCTAAACTTATGGGATCATTTTGAGGCATTAAATGATGGTTTTTGGTCATTTGAGGGCCAATGGAGGCATGTCAAAATTTTGTACTTCTCATTTGGATATTTCCAACAAACTATTTTGTGCCCTAAATAGAGATTATATCCAAAAGTTGAGCCCCCAAGAAGTTGACATATCAACTGACCACCTCGAGGCCCATAATTATTTTTGCACTTCATCTTCTAAGGTTAGGGTTTTTCCTCTTAGGGATAATACGTTATGCTAAAATTCCATCTTTTAGCCTCTTGTAATGACATATTATGAATGAGCATAGTTGACAAGTCTCTCTCTTCATCGATAAGCTAACACCATTTTAACTAGTTTATATTACTCTGCATTTTATAGTCTTTTCCTATTTCTTTCATTAATAGAATCTTGGGTTCATTATATCTTTGCTCTTCTACAATATTTATGTTTTCTTGTTTCTATTCATATTCCCATATTTCATTTATTCTCTATAAAATCTAGATCACCTTGAGAGTATGTAGCATCTTTGCTAGATCTACTCCATAGAGCCTAATATTAAGGATATTTTAGTATTTAGATGCACTACTTATTACAAGATCAAAGCATAGTTATTTTGACTTTTTGGAGATTTGCTTTATTGTCTTTAGACACTCATGATTTGTGAGGAGCAATGATGCTTAGCTATCATTTTGTAGGAGATTTTTGACCTTCATTAAGGGAGTATTAGGGTAGGTTCATGCACCAATTTGAATATCCCTTACTTCCATTACTCTAACACTAGCAAGAACATGTTCCATGGAAAGTACCCATGGTTACATGATCGCCCTATCGTCATGGGCCCTGTTATAGACATTTTTGTGCCTTACAGCATTGAGCATGAAATGTCCATAATCTAAGGGATCCAAAGTCCCTAAACATGTTTTTCCTACCCCTAGAGGAACAAGGCTAACAAACCACAGCAATTCACAGAAATTCTCCACCAGAAACTGCTCAAAAACAAGTCAATTCAGGATCAATTCAGTGGCTCCACTAGCTGTCTGCGTTGAATGTCAAAGTCAACACTGGCTACCTGCACTGCAACGCAGGTAGAAGCACTACCAGGGTGCGCTGAGTGAGAGTTGACAAATGGCAAGTTCATTCCAAGAGGTGTCAAGACCCAGGAAGCTTCCAGAATCTTCCTCAATGACACTTGCCTCAGTGAATTCGACTAGTGATGAGTAAGAGGTTCCCAATCTCCAAGTGGAAGCAAGAACCTCCAAGTGGAATCAAGAACTGACAGAGGGAGAGGACACTAGTCAGATCTCAAGCTAACTCATCCTCTCTCCAAACATCTATATATGGATCTCTCCTCCATGAGATCTAGAGGCTGGAATTTTGTTATTGCAAAGAATTGCTGTTGGTTTGAGATTGGAATCATTGGGTGCTCAATGCTTTGAAGGGGGTGAAGATAGGAATTTCATTTGCTGGGAAGAAGATGCTGGATTGGAGCCCTCTGGGTTGTATCTCTTCCTGAACCTTGTTATTCATCAATAAAACTATCTTGGTTTCTCCTATATGTTGATGTGTCTTTGATGTATGATTGCATTAGTGTATTTAGTTTATTTCTAATCCTGAACTAGTTATGAATATGAATCTATGTCTTTGTGTAGTGTTCTCTTCTTGTGATCTTGCAGAAACCTCTTGAAGCTGGGCGAGCGAGAAGGCAAGTAGCTGGGAACTCTCAAAGAGAAGAGAAACCGGATCGAGGGACAAACGGAAGACACCGGTTAGTCCATCCATCTCTCTTCATTCTTAATTCATAAAGGAAGAATGCTAGAATAGCTGTCTCTGTTTGTTGCTAAGGCACTGTCACACCTTAGGTGGATAGGATCGTCCTGCATAGGCATTTTTCCCCACAACAAATTGGCGACTCCGTTGGGAGGTCTATTTAGTCATTTTATTTGTGTTTCCATCATTGTTTGTTTCATAGACTCAACAGCAACAATCGAACTGCATCTGCTATTCTCAGATGCAAAGTAGACAGTTGCTGCTTTGATCCAATCACTGGATTTGTCTATGATCTGAACAATGGGTTCACAAATGATTTGATGATCCTTTGTGATAGATCTTAGTACCCCCTCAAAGCATCCCTTTGATTGTACCTTGCTTGTTGCTTTTATTTGGCCTGAAACAGTAGATTAAATAGCAATCTGTGACCCAGAACCCAGTGAGAAACTCTCGTTTCTCCTTCAGCGCAGACCCTGTGAAGAGGTTCTGCATTTCAACGCAGGTCCCGTGAAGGCTACCTGCGCTGAAGGTCAAAACCCTTGTGTTGAGGTTGCGCTGATCCAGTTAGGCCTTGTGCAGCTGGGGTTCTCTGCTCTGTTTTGCCTTGTTTTGATCTCTGATTTTTGCAGCCTGTAACCAGCATAGGTACCAGTCTGATAACTCCTTTTCTCTGATTAAATTCCGCCTCCTTTTGTACAAAAAGACTGTGAGTGTTTTTATGTGTTTGTGGCGTCATTTGCAGTTTTCCTTTGCAAGAGTGAAATAGTCATCCTGTAGCCCTTGATTCAGATCTGTTGATTGTGATCTTAGGAGAGAGTTCATTGGCTGTTTGCAGTTGATTATACATTTACTTTTGCTTTTGGTTTGAGTTTGTCTCTTTTAAGCGTCGAAGCAAGTGTTCATTTCGAAAGTCGTAAAGTGTTGTAATCTCTTCTACCCTCTCTGATTTCGAAAAAGTAAACTTGTTTGTATTTGTCATTTAAAAGCAAATTCAAAGTTGTACAAAAAGCTTTCTTTGTAGGCATCAATACTAAGAAAGCGGAAAACAAACACCTGCATTGTGCATTTGCATCTTGATAGTTTGCATGCTTGATTTAGGAAAAGTTCATTAGAGTGTGCTGATTGCTCTTTGAGAAAAGATGGTGTCTTTCTTTTCCCTTTGTAGCTAGGATTTTCATAAGTTGAAAAGATATAAAGCTTGCTTATCATCTTTAGACTGCATTTAGGAATTGTATCATACATCTCGTGGTGAACCTCAAAAGGCAAACTTCTAAAAAGATCAACCTAAAATAAATTGAATGAACTTAACAACGCTTTGCAACATAATGCACAACATAGAGGTCTAGGCTAGAGACGTGTTCCGGCGTCGTAAAGCCTGGTGACTGTCGATCTCGTTGATGGTGGGTGATTCCTCCTGAGGGACGATAGCGCCAGTACAGATTGTGCTCCCACGTACCGTCGCGTATATATTGGGAGACCCCTATAGGTATAAAACCTTTATCCTTAGGAAGCCGTGTCGGCCGCCCTACTGATCGCAATGCACTGAACACAGCATTCAGGAAGATCGACCGCCCGTACCTTAAAAAGTATTCTGCAGTTTTGCGAAAAGTTTGGCACACCCTCTGCCTAGAACTCCAGAGCAGTTCCTTTTGGTCTTTTTCAGACTCTATAACGGAAAAAGTCCATCCGAGCATTTGTCACTTCGGGCTCGTTAAAACATCGAAGGAGACTAGAGTCATCTTTAGCTTTTTCTCGACTCTTTAAAAGTGAAAAAGCAAGTTGTGTCTAAAGCGTCGTTAAAATTTATTTTAAATGGAACAATCACCCCTTCTTCCTGCGTTGATCTTTAGGTTGAGAAAATGGAGCACACCAACCAAGGAATTCCCCTTGGTGGAAATCCTAGTCCCTTCTCCTCTTGGGGAGATGTTGGTGCGCCTCATATGGCCACATTGTCGCTTCCAGGACTGACAATTGGCTTGCTGGTTTGGCTCTTCTCAACCAATGTCGTTCAGAACACCACTATTCCTGAACAGTCGAATCAACAGTCAGACCAGACCAGAGTTACCCACCAGCCTTCTACTTCATCTAATTCTTCCTCTCCTCCTTCCTCTTCACTTGACGGAACTGGTAAAACAAAAAACCAAGTTCCTAAGGAGAAGAAGGAAAAGAAGAAGAAAGAGCCAAAAGCGACTGGGGGCAAACAAGTGGCGTCTGACAAAAATCCACACACAGCACTGACTAGGCCTAAATTGCCATGTGTCATATGCAAGGGAGACCACTTCCACAGAGATTGTCCCTGCATCCCTCGGATACTAAGGGACTGGTCTCCCCGTTTGCACAATTCGGTGGCGTCAACCTCTGATAGCCATGTTGACAGCTCACCGTCAACTAGTGAAAGTGAAGTCACAGGACAGAGAGGGAAAGCTAGATTTCCCTGCAAACTGTGTGAAGGCGACCATGCCATCCACCGTTGTCCCTTCTTAGACGAGGCTAAAAGAGTTTTGGAAGATCGCCCGATTTTACGAGCGCAACTTCCTCCTGGATATCAAAAACTCCTGCCAAGTCCTTCACCAGTTGAGAACCCGGCTGGCCCGCTCAGGTGGTCAGCCGAAGCACCTATCATTGAAGATGAACCGTCTGAATCCATACCTGACGAAAGTCAAAAGGTTGAGGCGGCAGTTGACCCGGTTTTGCCTTCAGAGGCTCTATCTTCGAATGATACCATCACAGAGGAGAATAAAGACGACACCGTCCAAATTCTCTTCATCAACACAGACTCCGACGAACAAGGGGGCAATTTGCCCATTCCTTTATCGCAGGAAGGAACTTCGTCAGAGTCATACCCGACCGTCTACTCGGTCCCACCACCAAGCAACCTAGTTGTCTCATTCGACTGGAACCAACTAGGCAGACCCCGTTTGCCAGCAAGCATACCATTCAGAATTATCGTTCAAATATACAGAATGGTAATGGCTGGCACTATCATTGATGAGGGGGCATCTGTGAGTATCCTTTCCTCTATTGCTTGGAAAGCGCTTGGTTCGCCAGCGCTTTTGCCTGAAATGACAAATCTATCAGGCTTTGATAAAGGAACCAGTCGACCTTTAGGGATCCTCCCCAATGTGCCCATAACATTGAAAGGGAGGACCGTTCAAATGAACGTGATGGTCGTTCAAGGACCCTTGGATTATAACCTACTCCTTGGACGAGACTATATATATTGCATGGGAGCCATCGTCTCCTCACTCTTTAGAGTAATGTGTTTTCCGCATGAAGGAAGAGTGGTCAAGCTCGTGGACCAGCTTTCGTTTCCCGGATCACGCATCGCAAATAGTCATATACCATCCCTAAATTGTCTCTTCACGCAAGAAATGTCTCAACCCACGGTCCGTCCTCCTGATGAGCGCGAGTAATCCGGAGGATATGACTGGAACCCAGGGGGCATGCGTCCTGGTCTGCTTCGGCAGGAAAACTTTGGGTATAGGGTAGGTTTCCACGAGAGAATATGACTAGTCTGTACCCCGTCTGTGAGTGGAAGAGGGGTTGTTCTAGAATAAGATTCTTTTGTCAAAGTTATGTGAGTTGGCAGGCATCGTCGCTCACCTTTGTCTATTTCGATAGACATCGCCGAGGAAGTGTTTTATTCATGGCCGCGAATGGAGCAATCTTTGGGTAACCTGAAAGAGGTAGACCTCTCTCGGTAAAGCAAATGTTTTATTGGACTAAAGAAGGGGTAACCTTGAAATCGTACTTTATGCCTGGGGGCATGCAAACCTTTTGGAGTGCAAGCAAGGGGCGGCTATTTATTTTTTAAAATTTTTAGGTCCTCCCTTTAAACCTGTAGGTCTAACCCTTTAAACTCGTAGGATTAGTCGTTTCCGAACTTGCATAACGAAAGGATCCGGAGCAAAGCTTAGTGAGATGAAGCTCCATAAAAATAGAATCTTGATGAGACACTCTTATCATATGACTGGGTTAATCGAGCAGTTTTAAGCACACAGTTCATGCTCGTTAAAAAATAAACGCAAGATCCGAGCAGTTTTATCGTATAGTTCATGCTCGTTAAAAAATAAACATAAGATCGAGCAAGTGTTTCCACCCGCGTTTAAGCTCGTTAAAAAATGAACTATTCCGGTAAATAACCGCAGTGAATGTAATATCATCAGCCATTAAAGCCTTGGTCGTGTTTGCACCGTCACCTCCACTTTTCCATTGGCCGATCGTTCACCCCCATATGTTTATTTACCCATTTTGAGGAACAGCTGCGAAGAGTGATTTCACTAGCCATCCTTGTGACACTGCCGTGATTGGAAAATTCCAACCTGTACCTGGAATCAGCTGCTAACCTATTTTGTCACTCGTTCCTCAAAAGACGAGTCTTCTTTAAGCTCTTTTCATCTGACTCGTAAAATATGAAAAGATTGCCGAGTCCTTGGCCTTCCAGCTCGTTAAAGGGACATGAAGTGTTATCCCTCCTCTAGATTTTAATCTTTTTGGACCTGAGGGATTATTGCACAAAAAGATCGAGCGCTTGTTTTATTCGGCTCGTTAAAACTATCGAAAACTCATCCCTTCTGTATTGTTTTATACTTTTTCGAACCTAAGGGATTAGATGACGAAAAAGGACTTTTGGAGTTAACTTTATGTACCTTTTCAGACTCTCTAAAAATGAAAAGGACCGAGTTATCTTTGTCGTTAGACTCGTTAAAATCATTAAATAGCGACGAACTTGTCTTTAGACGAGAACGAGTTTCACTATCGCTAGGCTCATTAAAACATAGCGATGGGCTTGCCCGAAGGGCAGGTTATAGAACAAGCATATGTTATCCTCCTCAAGCTTGACAAAAATAAAGAGGTACTGGTCAGCAATGACTGGGGAAAATTGGGAGAAACTCAAGAAAACTTTGATGGTAGCAAGTCGCTCTTGAACATGACACTTTTCCTCCGTACCACAATCGGGTTGGGTTGTTTCATTCACCGGTCACATCACCATGGTCTCGCCATACCATCCATATTCGAGGTAGTGCTACCGATCCATCGAATCAGTGTCGCCATATGTTCAAGAGAAGTCGTTTAGAAAAGTCAACTGTGTCCCATCCACTGCCATACATTATCCTTCATCCTTTCATGACCGCCACCCTGAATCATATGTCACAGATCGTTTTCACCTCCATCAAAATCATTAGCTCCGTTCCGTGTCATTGATGTGGGATTCATTAAGGCCCTCCTTTGACGGATCGCTTCTTGTCGACATCAGCTCATTATCCAAGAAGTTGATCTAGGAACAACCCCTTCAGTACTTTGAAGCTTGCATGCCTCAATGGCAAGTTTCTCACTTCCGGCGACAAGTATACATCAATGACCTTCGACCGAAAGATTTTGCGTGGTGTTCGACGCCAAGTCCTTTATTCACACCACGTGAATTGTACTGCAGTACCTTGAGGGTCATTATCATTATCGGTGATTCCTCTCGCGCTTGTTAACGGTTTACCTCATTGACCTGTAATCAAGCGATGTCTTTCCATGTTCGACTTCAGAACATTTCTCACATGGATCGACTTGTACTTAGAGTGAAGATCGAACGAGTTTGAAGACCCCGGATCTAGTTTCATCCATCCGGGCTGCGATATATATTCAGGAAAGATAAAGACATTGACATGTACATCATTGCAGCAGATAATCATCCTACCCAAAGGATGATAATTTCATCAAAATTATCAGTCTACCATCAGACGATTGTCTGTTCTATGTACAGAAAAATGAATTTATAAAGCTGAGCATGGGAATGCCCGCCTCAGCTAGATCATGAAAGCAGTATGAAAAATAATGTATTGTATTGTATCTTATTACAGGTCTCCTCCCAGCATTGGATGAGCTTCGGATCCTCCTGATAAAGCATTTCACCCGATAAACGACCTCATACTTTAGGGGGCAACTGTTATAGACATTTTTGTGCCTTACAGCATTGAGCATGAAATGTCCATAATCTAAGGGATCCAAAGTCCCTAAACATGTTGTTCCTACCCCTAGAGGAACAAGGCTAACAAACCACAGCAATTCACAGAAGTTCTCCACCAGAAACTGCTCAAAAACAAGTCAATTCAGGATCAATTCAGTGGCTCCACTAGCTGTCTGCGCTGAATGTCAAAGTCAACACTGGCTACCTGCACTGCAACGCAGGTAGAAGCACTACCAGGGTGCGCTGAGCGAGAGTTGACAAATGGCAAGTTCATTCCAAGAGGTGTCAAGACCCAGGAAGCTTCCAGAATCTTCCTCAATGACACTTGCCTCAGTGAATTCGACTAGTGATGAGTAAGAGGTTCCCAATCTCCAAGTGGAAGCAAGAACCTCCAAGTGGAATCAAGAACTGACAGAGGGAGAGGACACTAGTCAGATCTCAAGCTAACTCATCCTCTCTCCAAACATCTATATATGGATCTCTCCTCCATGAGATCTAGAGGCTGGAATTTTGTTATTGCAAAGAATTGCTGTTGGTTTGAGATTGGAATCATTGGGTGCTCAATGCTTTGAAGGGGGTGAAGATAGGAATTTCATTTGCTGGGAAGGAGATGCTGGATTGGAGCCCTCTGGGTTGTATCTCTTCCTAAACCTTGTTATTCATCAATAAAGCTATCTTGGTTTCTCCTATATGCTGATGTGTCTTTGATGTATGATTGCATTAGTGTATTTAGTTTATTTCTAATCCTGAACTAGTTATGAATATGAATCTATGTCTTTGTGTAGTGTTCTCTTCTTGTGATCTTGCAGAAACCTCTTGAAGCTGGGCGAGCGAGAAGGCAAGTAGCTGGGAACTCTCAAAGAGAAGAGAAACCGGATCGAGGGACAAACGGAAGACACCGGTTAGTCCATCCATCTCTCTTCATTCTTAATTCATAAAAGAAGAATGCTAGAATAGTTGTCTCTGTTTGTTGCTAAGGCACTGTCACACCTTAGGTGGATAGGATCGTCCTGCATAGGCATTTTTCCCCACAACAGGCCCAACAATTCCCATGACCTCACATCCATCACACATTTCTTTGTGGCCTTATGTCTTAGAAATACTTCTCCATAACATAAGCTTTTAGTTAGATATCTTCTTCTTTATGGACCTTTGTTATTCCCCATTTTATTATATTAATGCACCTATGCTTACATGATAGTCCTATGAGACATTGTAGGCCTCACAACTGCCATGGCGTCACATACATCAATCATTTATTTGTAGCCTTAATTCTTAGCAATGCTTCTCCATAGCGTCATATTTTAGCTAAAAAACCGTTAGTCTTGATGGACTTCAATTTTATCCAATTTAATAAAATAATGGTATTGAGTTTTTTTTTTTTTTTTAACAACCATTTGGTATATATTTCACTTTCCCATATCTTCTTTGAGTTTGGTTTAGAATTCCTAAAGAACGTACTATTGTTGAAAAGTTTTGGAAACTTTTATAAAGAAAGACATATATCTCTTTGTTAGGGTTAAATATAATAATATTCTTTTTTGATTAACAAGTTGAATCATAAATGGAGATAAATTTTGGAAATGTTTATAAAGAAAGACATATATCTCTTTGTTAGGATTAAAGATAATAATATTATTTTTTTATTAACAAGTTGAATTATAAATGGAGATAATATTTGGATTACTATACAGAATTAAGATTAAATGATACTAAAAACCATCTCATTCCATTATAATCACACTAATGTCCATAAGGAATATTAATTTTCTTATGAATATTGTTTAAGTTAAAATTATCTTTTAATCTTAGTGTAAACCTAATAATATTTTTGATGAAATAAAACTTCATATTTCTTCAATATAAATAAATAAGTTAATAATTTATAATTCAAATTTATTTGAGAAAAAACGAAAATTTACCCTTTAAAAAACTTGCCAATTATTTTAGATAACATTGTGAGTGTTACCCCTATTTATAAATAATAATCAATAACAATTATCCTCATTACTAATTTATAATATTTGTTCTATATTATGTTCTATTTTTAAAAAATATAAATATAAATAAACATAAATCTATATAAAATAAATGTTAAACTTTTTTAAACATTTACTAAAAATATTAATGAAGAATAATCATAAATTTAGGTTGTTGGACGGTTATCTCTTATTGAATAACCATTTCCATATTAAAATGTTAAAACCTTTGAAATAATGGACTTCTAATAATTTGACCAAAAATTAATCATATAAAATAATAATTTTAACTTATTTGATGGTTACCCTTTATTATATAAAACAATAATTTTAGGTTGTTTGATGGTTACTATTTATTGAATAACAACTTCCACCTATATTAAAATGTTAAACCCTTTAAAATGATTGGCTTCTAAACATTTTGACCAAGGATAATCATATAAAATTATACTATTTATTGAATAACAACTTCCATATATATTAAAATGTTAAGCCTTTAAAATGATTGACTTCTAAACATTTTGACCAAGGATAATCATATAAAATAATAATTTTAGGTTATTTGATGGTTACCATTTATTGAATAACAATTTCAATAATAAGTTATTTAAGGTATTTTAACGTTGCCATTTATTCAATAACCCTACATTTGGGAAACAAATGTCATAATTTCCATCACTATCATGGTTGTTCTAAATGTCATCATTTCCATCACTGTCATGGTTGTTTTGAAATAGATACTTAGTTACTACCCACATATATCTTCCAACTAAATGGTTACTTCATGCCTACTCAAAATGACCTAGCACAATCGATCACAAACGTTGTTGGGTACATAGAACGCTTTTAGGTACATAGAATTATTTAGTGCTCTATGACAATAATCAACAAGGAATTTTATGGTATTTTGATGATTTTCATTTTATAGTCTTTAACAACGGTTTTTATTAAATAATAATTTTAATTTATTAATATAATATGAAAAATAAATTATATTGAATTGATACAAAAAATTGAAGTGAATTATATGTATTAATTTGAAATTTTCAATTTTTGAAATGAATATTTTATTTATAGTAATAATATTTTATCATTAATTAGTTTAGATTTATTTTAATTTTAAATTTTTGAGAGCTCAGATTTTTAGAAATGTAAATAAATTTGATTTTTTTAGGTTTTTGGTAGATCCAAAGTTAAAATGAATTTATATTGGTTTAATTTCTCATTTAAATAGGCTATATTTCACATGAATAGTATGGGTTAATATCATGGGTTCTCATAAATTTGGAGCTCAAAAACCACCAGTAACTTGACCAAGTCAAGTTTACCTTAACTCCCCAACAAAAATTAATAAAAATAAAAATAATAATGTAGAAATTTCATTTTAACAAAGGGTTATTTTTATTTTTATTTCATTTTGACCAAGTTAAATATTTTGAGGACATTACATTACACTACATCTCTACATGAGCTTAGATCCATCTTAACTCGATCTACCAAGGGGTGAGAGGGACTCAAATCTCTTTCCATTTTAAAAGAGGTTTGCATGTCAAAAGATTTACACCAGCGTAGATCCATCTTAACTCTCGATCTACTAATGCTGGATCTACTAACACCAAGGGAGATCAAATCTATCTCTTGAGATGCAATCCTCTTTTACAATATAAATATATTTGATCTCTCTCATCGCTTGGTAGACTTGGAGAAGAATACCCTGGGGAAACATCATGGGTTAAGAATACCATGGCAAAAAACCATGGGTTGGAGATATTTACGTTTTTTATTTTATTTTTTTAATTTAATTTAATTTAATTTGTTTTATTTTGATTGAGTCAAAATGTTAAATATTACAATATCTCCCCAATTACACTAGCATAGATCCATTTTAATTGTGAATCTTTACATTCTAAAAGAGATTTACATGTCAAGAGATTTAATCCTTCTCAAAACTTGGTAAACCAAGAATTAAGATAGATCTATGTTACTTTAATTATTAATTATAATTATAATTATTAATTTTATTTATTTTTATGTAATTTGACTAAGTCAAAATGTTAAACAACACATTAAATTACAACTTTTGTACCATACTAAAGTAAAATGACCCTATCCACCGGTAATTAAAAATATAAATTTTTTAATAATTAAACATTTATTAAATAACGACAATCGGGATTTCGCAATTGCATTCTGTGAAGGCAGCGGCTAACCAGCCTGCCATAGGGCATTAAATGCCCAGGGAGATGAGGCTCGATAGCTCGATAACACGCGAATTCCCATTTTTTATTTAATGCCCAGTCTCCCCACTCCCGTGTTATCGGATTATCCAGCCTGCATCTCCCCGGACATTTAATGCCCTATGACAAACTAGTTACCCGCTGCCTTCTGTGAATTTGACTCACTCAACCCACTTCCAAGAATATTAAACAATAATAACTATAGAGAAATCTTACAGTGCTGTATGACCATGATAATCATCACAGTAATTTTACAATGCTTAGCTTACAGCTACCGGTCTCCATCCCAGCATTGTCTATTTGCTCTCCGCGACCAGTTTCCATCCCTCCATGCCCTGCATTGTCTATTTGTAAAACCTATTTCTGGGAAATCACGTCCACGTGTATATTCTTTCTCATTAAAGCGCTGAAACGTTTCACGACGCGTCAGACAGATTTTGTTTAGTTCGAAATAACTGTTTTCAAAGAGCTTGAATGAACTTGTCATGTGCATGTCCGTAGTGTGGATGGACTCGAGATCATCGACAACGACATATTAAAAAGTTAATTTTATTTACAATGCCACAATTATCATGTACCTGTGCCAATGGTAGCAGAAACCTGAGCATGGTAACTATCAACCATCTTAACTGTGATGTATTGCTCTTATGTCATGATGTATTGGTTTTATGTCATGATGCGTGGGTTCAATTCTTTTCCGGTTCATAGATAGATTCATAATTTGAATACACTGGACATCATTGATAATGACATATTAAAAAGTTATAATGTATTGGTCTTATGTCATGAGACTTGGATTCAATTTTCTTTCAGTTCATTAACATGTCCATAAAGTGGATAGACTAGGCATAATAGACAATGACATATTAAAAAGTTCATGCTATTTACAATATCAAAATTATCATGTACATGTGTCAATGGCAACAGAAACCAGAATATGGTAACTATCAACCATCTTAACCCTATCAACCAACTTAACTTTGATATATTGGTTTTATGTCATGAGGCGTGAGTTCAATTCTCTTTCCATTCATCAAAATCATGCAATAGACTAAGCATGTGGCCCCTCTGATAAACCCACCTAAGATGTTGCTAGGTAAAAAAACACTAGCAACCATCCTGATTTGATTGTATCCTGCCAGGATTCTTGTAAGGTTGTCCTGCATGCAAGCAATAAATTGGTGGTATTGATGGGTTCTGAGCTTCGCCGTAAGTCTTCCAGCAGAATGGCTGCCGTAGGTTCTGCACCACGGGATGAAGTTCAATATCTGTTAAAACCACTTGTGTGCAAGGTACATCATCACTGCAGGCGAGATGGACGGCTTTGTAGGCATATGTTCCTCGAATATTCTCGTATGTGACGCCTGATATTGCAACAGCTGCGCTCTGATTGGTGCAAACACTTTTGTCACAGTAAAATTGATCGATCACTATTGGAATTTTCACGTTGGAGACTTGAATGTTGGAGAAGGAAACTCCTTTTACCGATCCTAGTCCTCCCTGCAGTACAAAATTAAAAATATAATAAGTAAATTGTTATAGAATATGGATCGTAAATTTTGAGAATATTTTAAAATTAAATAAAATAATGTTGGATAAAAATTATATTTAAATAAACTAGATTTTTAAAATATTTTAATTTTAAAATTAGATAAAATATTGTTAAATCAAAATCATTTTTATCAATTTAATATTTTCCAAATAATAATTTAAATAAAAAAAATTAAAGTATAACCAATATATTATATTTAGAAATCATATATTTAATTTTAAAAATTCTATATAAGCAAATTTAAATTTATATATGAAATAGACGGAATTAAGTAAAAATAATTAAAAAAAAAATATCATTTTTTTGTTATTTAAAATACATTTTTGAATGTATAAATAAATTCAACATTGAAAAATTCTCTCGAACACTCTAATTCTATATATTAAACAACTTAAACTCAAACTTTTAAAACTCTCTACCAGTAATTAAAATTAACCAAAAAAATATAATGAAAAACCCATTTCATATATGTTGAAAATTTTATTTAAATTATGAATCTTTAAAACACCTGCCATGTCTTGATTCTAACTCCGTTTAAGGTATCTCCAATGGAACTGTTGTAGACAGTGATATTGGAAACACATGCTTTTGTTTGGTCCTTTCCGAGTCCTCCAATGCTGCCATCTCAAATCACTGTAATTAGATAGATATATACTAGACAAAGGATTAGTACTAGTCAGGTATTTTAAATAAAGGAAAAAATTAAAAGCCAAATTATTTATGAAAATAAAAACTATTATCAACATATAGATGGAGCCTAACTAATTAAGCTTTTAACAAAATTATACCTGATACCATGACCAGGTCCGCAGTTAATGTTGTGCACGCGTACGTTTGAACATCCTGTTTGTATAGAAACGCAGTCATCACCTGTTTATTATTAGAAAGAGCGCCACCCACTGTTAGCTGATTTTAAGGATCAATATTATCATTAAACCCACTTAAATGGCTGAACTTATCTATTTTGGGAAGTATTATGGTATTTGTAATTGGAGTGAAAAAAGGAATTTAGGTTAATGGTTGATTTTGGGCATATTTCAGAATGGGACGGATAGAAGTGGGCATATTCCAGAAGGGTGAATGGAAATGAGTTTGAAAAATTAATAATCTCTTCAGGCCTAATTTGTAGGCTGTTAGTGTAAGAAGACACAAGCAATAAAAAAGTAAATTTTATCATCAATTTCAATATATAAAATTTTTGTAGTTGGAATCCATTTGCAAAAAGTCCCATCCGTATTTTATATATTTTATTCTAAAAATAGCTCACTCAAAAATCTGAATAACAAAATAAAAACAAAATATTCCAAAAATCCATAATAAAATAAGAATAACTGGCTCAAAATGATAAATTTATACCAATGTGGGAGGCCATTACCGCATGCCATTGAGGAATGATGTATTTCAACGTCCTGAGAATTTTGAAGATGTATTCCATCTGTATTTGGGCTGTCCCACGGAGAAGAGATTGTGACGCTGGAAACTTCGACGGAAGTGCAACTGTCGAATTTAAGGTGACACTGAGGGCTGTTTTGAATGGTTATGCCAGTTACAGTCGCACCTATGCTTCCGTAGAATCTCAATGCCTGCAGATTATACAATACGGAATTAACTTATAATCCCTTTTTTAAAAGCCGAAGTTGGCCCCTTTCTCTGCAAGAAACATTCGGTGGAACTTACAGTGGGCTTAATGTTTGGCATTTGTTTTCCCTTTTGGCTGTTTATCTGCATTCACATAAGGAGTTAGGTACAATGTGGGTATGAAATAAGAAAGAAAAAAATAAAAATTGCAAACTGAATTAGCAATATCTATTTCATGCAGAGGAGAATAGATTTTGAGGTTGTAAATGTGATTCTAACCCCAATAATTTTTTATATAATATGTCTCACAGCAATCTCTATAAATCATTCAATTTTTTTATGAGAGAAATAGATAATTAAATTTTTTCTTACTTGTCTAACATGATTAATCTAAATATCTATTAATTTAAATAAATTTTTTAATTTACACAATACTCCATTTCACAGTATCACTGTCCCTACGTAAATTGTGACACTAACTAGCTGAACCACTCATCAAAAAGACCTATTTATCCATAATCAATCAACGAATCATTAACATAAACACCAGACCATTATGACTATTCCATTAAAATTGGTATCATATTAATAAGAGATACCACCGCATTATAACTACCCATTAAAATTATTTCAATTAATTTACCTCACAGCTAGAAGATCCCCACCAAACTGATCCTCTTCCATCAATGACCCCACATCCCTGAATGGTAATGCTATTCAATTTACTAAACTGTATCCACTGTAGCATCCCTGCAGGCCCCCATGCACGAGGATTCACTGGTGCTATGATTGTCCCATCAATCTGAAACCAATGCATCAAAATAACATCAATTCTATGGAAACTTATAGATTGTAACATAACATTTGTATTCAAGTACGGGGGACATCTAACAAAATATAGGGAACAAGCATGGCACAAGCATGAAATGCATCAGCATTTCTCACAGGATGGGAAAATGCTCAACCTGAAAGGTGATTTTAGGCTGACAAGGTCCAGAAAATGAAATGGGTCCAACAAGAAACCGAAACTCAGCAGGTACTTCTACTATAGCTGACTCCACATTACAGGCTGCCTGCCAAGCACTCTGGAAAGCCTGTCACTACAATTCATAGTTAGTGCTATATCTTGTTTGAATATGGGGCTAAGGAGGCTACTGATACTGAGGGACAAGAAGAGGAAAAGAAGAGGAAAATTATTTTACCTTGGTATCATCCGTCACTCCATCTCCCTTGGCGCCATAGGAAAGCACATCAAAATTTTTGGAATAACCCTTGGGGTATCCTGGGGCTGGTACTGGGGGACTGCCAGAGCCCTTCTTCCTACCAGGTGAAGGATGTGGACTGCCAGAACCCTGTTTCCTGCCAGGTGAAGAATGCTTCAAAGGAGCTCCTGGTTTCTTTTTGCCTACATTTGACCCAGTACAGGACTGATGTTGAAGCATAAGGAAAATTACGAGGAGGAGAAGAAGCTGATCAGTCTTGGCAGGCATACTTCCTAAAGCTGTTATATTTTGAACTAAGAGAACAGAGACTAATTAAACACAAACACTTCAAATATTCATTTGGCAGTATTGTTAGACAATGCTAGGGAATCAGTTATGTGAAACAAAAGGCCTCCAGAGCAATTTTGTCTTCTAGGGTCACGGGTAAGGGCATTTGTCTTAGGGAAACTGACAGAGTCCGAGCCAATTCAATCCTAAACAAATTCTTCAGATGGGCCACAAGCTCATTTAGAGCAGGCAAAACCACAACATGGACGTGAATGGAGGGTTGATCAGTCATGATTCTTCTCAGGCCTTGGGCCCCTTAAATAAACGAATGGAGATGTTCAGAGTGCAAAGGATAGCCAATTAAATCACATTTTTCCTCTTTGGTATCACATGTTTGTCTTTGAACAATTCTCAGGCCTTGGGCCCCTTAAATAAACGAATGGAGATGTTCAGAGTGCAAAGGATAGCCCATTAAATCACATTTTTGCTCTTTGGTATCACATGTTTGGCTTTGAACAATATTATCTACCTTGATTTCCTCTGAGTAGCAAGTAAATGTTGTTAGTGGACTCGGCTAGTACCACCAGATTAGTGCAATGAACCACATAAAAAATTGATGGAAGAGAGACTCAAGTTAGAACACGTGATCCCCTTCCTCTGGACAATTCAGGGAGGGAAGAGAGACTCAAGTTAGAACACGTGATCCCCTTCCTCTGGACAATTCAGGGAGGGAGGCCGGTAAAGTTGGTGATTTGGTTGTGAATCTTGAAATTGATTGAGCGAGAGAAAACATGAGGTCCCACCCACATGCAACCTCACGAGACCTGCAACCTCTGTACCCTCCCCCACATTTGCACAACTACGGTGGATTGTCTTGAGATTTTACGTAGCAAAATAACACCCACCATTGAGTACTCCAATGAGAATCGAAATTTAGACTTCTTGTAGGTTGGAAAGCAGGGTTTTCGAGGAGCTAATTGGTCGTTGTCCTTATATTAGAAAATATAGTATTTTGTAAACCATGATTCTCATGAAGCACAGACTTCACGCCTTCAAATCTCAGTTCGTTCCAATCTTTCATTCGTGACCAGTACCCACTCTAGCTTCTATTCAAGAAAGGGATAGTAAAATATTCATGTGTCATAACAATTTTACGTTCCTATTCACGTGCAGGAAGTGGCAGAGATTCATCAAAAGGTGTGAAGGGTCGGTTCATGCGGTTGAAGATAGAAGTTGGCATTGTTTGAGGGTCCCAATTGTACCTCCAGAGAATAGACTTCTAGCTATCTGGTTGCGCGGCTAGTGAGGTACTTGCTTTGTCTTGTCTGATTATTCCAAAACCTCTGGTCTTCCCTGGGGTGTTTGAATGTCCTTGATCCCACCCCACATCCAAGGACTTTGGGCTAAACAGCATAATGGGCACTCAAAATAAACCCCTGTTTTCCAAGGGTTTTGGGTTTTGGTCTATAGGATTTGAAGACTGAATTCGTGATTCATCTTAATAACTTAAAAGGTCAATTTTGTTAATTATGTTGATGGTTTTTTTTTAAAGTGCAATTTTGGTGATTAGGTTGATCAGGATTTGCTAAAAAGTGTAATTTTGGTAATTATGTTGATAGGCATTTTTAAACTATTGAATATTTTTTTATTTTCTTCATGAAATTTTTTGTTTTATATTTATATATGAAAGATATTGGGATATATCTAATGTTTTTTATATGAAATTTTAAATATTAACTAGGTTTTATCTTATTTTATTTTTTTTATTCACATTTACTTAATACAATTATGAAATTATATATGTAAATTATCAAATAACAAATGATATTATGCGAATGCATTTGTATTTTTTCAATTTTTTTAATGCAATTATAAAATTATTATGCAAATTTTCAATAGTAAATGACATCATGTGAATACATGTTTATATTTTTCACATTTACTTAATAGAATTATGAAATTACTATGCAAATGATGAAAAGAATGTTTATTTTAGAGTAATTAATTATAAAAGAAAGAAAAATGATGCTAATCTACATATATCAACAACATTTATTAATGTATTTACATGAATTATATTCATAAGATTATTTATAGTCTAAAATTACAATTTTAATAATAATTTTTAATCTAAAATTTATTTTAAAAAATTGAATACTTTTATTACAATTTTATCAATTTTATCTCAAATAAATGTTAAAAGGTTTTTTCGAATTAAAAAATCATTAATAACACATATTTGATTAAAATTGATAAATACTTCTATCCATTTTCATGTGTTATTTTTTTTTACGCTAACATGTATATACAACCCATCTTTTTTTTTATTTCCTTGAACTCTATCAAATTTTAATAAGTATATAATTAATATGTCAATCATTTTTATTAGTTTGATATGTGGGTTTGTTTCATAAGAGTTAAAATTTAATAAAAGTGTTGTTAAACATGTTAAGTTTTGGAGCATTTATTTGGAATGTGATGATTTTTTTTTGTTAAATCTTAATTTTTGTTGTTTAGAATGGGTTTTTGATTGTATATATGGATTTGGCACCCTGGAAAAACTTTGAGGTACACTGATTATGAAGAGTTTATAGCTCAAACTTGTGATTCCAATCAATCTCTATCAAATTCTTGACAAATTAGAACAGAAGATGTACCAAAAAACCCTCCAAAACATAAAACAAATTAATTACAACTTTAATAAAGAGGATCTACCTTTTATAGTCTGGTCTATTTTTAATCGTCTTTGACACATAAAGGGATCGGATTAAACTCTAAACTGATTAATAATAATTAGTCAATTTTTATTTTATTTCAATTATTTGAACAATAATATGGATGAGCTTTCATATCATTACTGTGAAGAAATAGTATCAAAGAAAATAGAATTAAAGAAAAATCAATTAATTATAAAAAGAGTAATTTAATTTAGTAACATTCATAGGCTAGAAGATCAACTCTTTGTTATTAAAGTGGTAGTTAAAACACCTTTACTATTAAAAATCACTAATTGAATTATCGAGAGTAATCTCAACACTCTCGAATCAGAAACCAAAACCACACAAAAAAAACTTTAATAACTTTAATCTCTCAACATTAATCAACCCTATGACTTAACTGTGTTCATACATACAGACATAAACACAAGTTTGCCATCTTTTAAATATTTATAAACAAAAATACACATACCCTTAATTTTAATTTTTAAGAATGATAACACCACCCAACTTTCACCAACATAAAGTCACCCCACCCCATGTGAAAACAAAAAGGGTTAAATAAACCCTATCAAAGCCCCTCTTCGCAGGGCCTCAAGCCACAAAGCCAAGGACTTATGGAGATGTGGCACATCAACTGAAAGATAAGTGGGTACTTATTATTTACTTATTTCCTCTGCCAAATCCTGACCTCGACGAAGACAGGAGAACCAGAGCAACTACAAACTGTACATGTGCCCACTACTTCTGGTTCATTTTATGCGGTTCAATGTAGTCAATTCCAATTTCCTTGCTGCGCATTCATGCCGGGACGAGACAAAAAAGGTCAACAGAAAAGCAATAAAAGGAGTTGGATTTTTCCAATTCGCGGTCGGCCCGTGAAACGATCAGTACAACGCCTGAAAGTTTAAGCAGTTGGAAAGCCCAGAAGGCAAAAGGGGCTGAATTTGTTAAAAAGCCTGTCACTTATTCCGATGAATCGTCCGTTTTCTACGTGTGCCGCTGTGAATTGAACCATGGCGGCCCCCCACATACAGTCCACTCTCCACTGAGCACTGTGTAGTCGCCCACGGTATTCGAAGAAACTTCGGCAGTCTTACCGGGAGATACGACAGTGGAATTGAATTTTGGTGACCTCAGCAACGGCCCTGCAGCTGAACCCGTGACTCACATTTATAAATCTTTCTTTCCGCTTGTTTCTCCCAAAGCGCCCGTGTTCGGTCCTGGTCCTTGTGGCCCGCCCATCTTTCTTTTAACGCGACAGCTCCAATAATGTCAAACAGTAAAGCAGATCAGAAGCAGAGCAGGCTTGGGGTGAAACTATAGGACTCTAATGTGATGTGAGAGGATCCAAACTAACTCAGATTTTCATGAGGTGCTTAGGGGGATCTAGTTAGTCACGGGAGATCCTTTCAGGAATTTTTCGAAAGCAAACAAAGCTTAAAATAAGTGAATTGAAATTCCATACTGATCCAAAGTGTGATACACAAGATTCAGAATCATGGATGCTGATAAGAATAACTACATTAGAATATATATATTTCGATCCATGATTGATTCGGATAAGAATAATTATACTTAATATATTTCATGTGGTTCATGGATTTTAGAATATATATACTTTATGTGGTTGATGGACTTTAGAGATTAACAATCATTAATAAAAAGATCACTATTTGTCAATTCAATTTTGAAATCTAATTTTAAGAATGTCAAGAGAATTGAATCCGTGACCTCAAATGACACTAGACCAACTGAATTAACCCTTAAGACTATATATATAAGAAAGTGATGGCCTCAAATGGCACTGGACTAATTGAGTTAACTCTCGGGGCTATATATATAAAAGAAAGTGGGAAAACTCAAACGGTTAGGAAGTTTCATTTCCGAATGTTATTCACAAATCAACCCACCTAGAATTACTAGCTTGTGGTTTGTAAGGATACAAGTTAAATTTTTGTTCTTGCCGAATACTTATGGATCTTTGGAAGTGAACTAACCCACAGAGCTATGGCTATGGCTATATATATATCATAGTTACCAAATTCGGCTGAATCGGCTTGAAAAATTCGAATATTCGGCAGTTCGATTCGGTTCGGTGATTAATACGGTTAAATTCGGTTCGGTGATTGGTTTCTTCTCCCAAATAATAGAACTGACGTGGACTTGGTATTATTAAGGAGGGTTAAATTCGGTTCGGTTCGGTGATTAATACGGTTAAATTCGGTTCGGTGATTGGTTTCTTCTCCCAAATAATAGAACTGACGTGGAATTCGGTTCGGTGATTGGTTTCTTTTCCCAAATAATAGAACTGACGTGGACTTGGTATTATTAAGGAGGGTGAGATTGGTAGTATTTCCACCGATTAGAGAACATTTCTAATTTCCCTTGCTCGAATAGAGAAAATAAAAATTGAAAATATCAGTGAAATTAGGAAAATCTGTTTTTTCAATCTTCGATTTAGAAAAGAAACAGAAAATAAGTGAAAGTAGCTTATTCTTTCTTTGTTATAAGATTTTATGAATAGAAATAAATAGAGTTTAGATGGCATATATAAAGAAGAAAAATAAAAAGTTAAAAAGGCAGAACAAAATAGAAAGTAAAATTGATATTAGAATGTTCTGGAGAGAAAAGATAAATAGTAAATTTTTTAGATAATTATATTATTTAAAATTAATAAAAAATATTCATAATTCAAAATAAATTGAGAAAAATTTAATTAAAAAAACAGTTTTTATGATGTCTATTATCGAATTTTTTGCGAATTGAATTTTTTTCATTCGAATTTTTATTGTATCGAATCGAATTCGAATTCGAACTTGGTAACTATGATATATATATATATAAAGTGGGAAAACCCAAATAGTTAGCAAGTTCCAAATACCTATAAATCTTGGGCAGTGAACTTGTTTCTTTATATTAAAAGAAAAAGAACTCAACTCTTTCACGTTGATGTTCCATTTCTAAAAGTTATTGACAATGTTTATTGGCGTATAATATTATTTAACTAAAACCATACCACATAGAATTATTCCTTATAATTTGTAAAAGAAAAAACTTTCACTCTGAATTTTGAGCAATTAACCTATTTTCTTATATTAAAAAAATTAAATAATAAAAACAATTCTAGAATATATTCCAAACTCTTTTGAAACTTGCTCTTAATATATTATTATGATAAACTACTTACTTTTTAATATATTATTATGATAAACTGCTTCCTTTTATACGTTCAGTTCTTTTTATTTGTCATGGCATCACAGGAATCACGGACTACTGAAAAGATCATATTCATGGAATAATTAACTGTGCTGAAACGTATCCTACACCTTTCTGTGTCTATATGTATATAAAAAATAGACAGACAGTCGAACAATCCCATCAAATTCCGAAATGGAGTTTATTCAAATGGCATATGATTCATGTTGTCGTTAGCTATGTTGACTGATCACAAGAGCATACCATATCGTGATGTTATATTCAGAGTATACCATTTCATAATATTATATTCTTATTATATCATTTAATGAAATGAGTGCCCATTTTTATATTATTATTTTTTAAAATTAGTTTTATAATTTTTATTTTCTATAATGTAATTTTTTTATTTATATTTATATTTGTAATATAGATTTTTAGTGTTGTATATGGTACAATGTCAATATTTTTGGTTGAATTATTTATGAAGGTGTGTTTGTAAGAAAAAAATAAATTATTTTAACTTCTATTAGGTTAATGATAGTTTATGGGACATATTGCTTCTTCATCTGGTTGATGTATTTGGTCTTTTTTCTGTGAAGTTTCACAATGAATGTTCCCAACTCGCTAAATAGATTATCCCAAGAGCTCGCTGCCAGCACATATGCATAACTTTCCTAGTTGTCTTTCCACTTTTACGGAAGAACAAAAAATGCATACTCTTTCCTCCCACACTTTTTTGGCCTTTTCCAGCACCCTGTTTCACAATAGAATTGATGAGAAGCAGTCCTTAACTTAGTAATAAGAATATTGGCTCTCTAGAAGATATTGGTCTCTATGTATGCTTTTGGTTGATGATTATGAGTGGGATTAAACACTTCAATATAGTGATTTTTCTTTCTTCCTAGCTCCTTATCCCAAATACGCTTGTGGAACTTATCCATAACTAAAAGTTTTATGTCTTTGATATTTATGGGACATGTGTTCAAGCAAATACCCCATTTACTAAACCATTTGTTATTTTGCTACATCCAATTTTTTTTTTAACAATTTTTTTCAATGAGTATAGAAGTTTTTTAATATTTTGCATAATTTAAATTTTGAAAGTAAAATAAAAATATTATACCAAACATATATTTATATTTTACATAATATTTCTCTCCACTTTTATTTTCTCATTCTTAAAAAATAAATTGTAATTTTATTTTTATTAATATTATTTTACATCTCACTTAATCCTAAAATACAATTTTATTTTTTATTATTATAAAAATTTTATAAACACTCTATTATATTACATATTTTACTTACACTTTTGGTAATAGAGATGGAAAAGATATTGTGCAAATCATAAATTTATGTTTTGCCCCATATCTTCTTCAACCCCACTTTCAAAAATAAATTAGTTTTTTTATTATAAAATTCAACTTACATTATACATTTTCGTTCTCATTCAATTATAAAATGCAACTGTACCTTTTCCTTATTTATAAGTAATATTTTTTTATAAATATAATATTCTATTATATATTTGATTTACACTTAATTAAATAATGCACTATACGTTGGTATTATGTAAATATAATCATTAAAATAAATTAAAATATAGTTAGATATTTATTTATAAGAAAAGAAAATTAAAATTTAGAAAAATAATAATAAAAATAAAATAAAATAGAATGAACATTATGTATGCATAATAAAATTATCATAACAAAATAAAATATAGATTTTCAAATATTTCTTCTCACTCATCACTCATCGGAGAGATATTAAGTAAAAATATATAAATTGAGTGGGAAGATATTATGTAAAACACATAATTTATATGTTTTATATAATATAGTTTTTAACCTTTATGAGAATAGGAATGAGGGGATATCTTATGTAAACAATATAATATATATATTGTATATAACATCTTCTTCCATGAAGGTGGTAAAAATATATAAATTGAGGTGGGAAGATACTATGTAAAACACATAATTTATATGTTTTATATAATATATTTTTTAACCTTTATGAGAATAGGAATAAGGGGATATCTTATGTAAACAATATAATGTATATATTGTATATAACATATTCTTCCATGAAAGTGGGTTTGGGAAGATATTATATAAAACATATAATATAAATGAAATTTGGAATTAAGAAGAATAATAAATCACTAAATAAATAGAATGAAAATTGGTGAAAATGAAAAAAAAAAAAAAAAACCAATTAATTTTAATATTATTGAAATGTTTATAACTATTATTTAATTAATTTTTTTAATTTAGATTTTTATTAATAAAAAAATTAAAATATTTATATCATTTTTTTTCTTAATAAATATATGATTTCACAAAATGTGTAGATTCTAAACTATTTATTAAAAATTTTAAATCACAAGATTAGAAGTTATTTTATTGATCTGCCAAACTAAACTCACGATTGAGAATACAAATCATTAACATGCATCAAGATTCAACACATATACACAAAGATTTATCTAGGGAAAAGCAACTGCTCAAAACCCCTTACTATTTGTATTGCACTAATCAAGGGCTGTTGCTTTACTCAAGCTTGAGCGTAGCCTGCACCTATATCTTCCATCCTCTGCCTGATTGACTGACCTTGGACAATACTTAGCCAAAATTTCAAGCCTCCAAGCTCTTATTTCTTTGTGTTTTTCCCTTGGGAAATTGCCCCTATTATTTAGGAATTACACACCAAGTAATTACACAATTACCATAGGGAAATCATCTAATTGCATGCATCACCTGTACAACTTGGATTAGTCAACAACTGATAGTACACTTCCCTTCAACTCGAATCTCAACTGGGTAACTTGAATTCTTTGCATGCAACAATTATTTTGGGATGATTGATCACATAACTAGATGATCACTCAGTGTGAAAAAAGTTACACACCCACAACTTGACCTCCACTAGTTCTTCTGACAATGAGAACTAGGTAAACTGACAATAACTCAAATTGACTAAAATAGATTGCTACAAATTAGCGATCAATCATGTAGAAATGAACTCAAGTGTCTCCAACTCAAATTTACTGAGGTAGCCGAGTGACAAGAGCCATGTCACCTTAGTTAACTACCTCCAAGTATTTTGCTAAAATTGAAATTAAAATTTTGATCTAGTTTGACCAAGGCAAAGTCAAAACTAGATTTTCTTGTTGCATTTTTAACACTCCCACTCAGTAAGAAAGGGATTATCAGATATCCAATCCTTCTTCTATGGAACTTGAATTTTCCTCTTGACAAGGCCTTTGTCAAAATAATTTCATCTTGTTCCCATGTCAAAATGTATTGCAACAACATAATATTGCTTTGCACACAATCTCGTAGATGGGGACCAGATGTTAATATGCTTGGATCGATCATGAAATACTGGATTCTCAGAGAGTTTGATACTCTAATTGTCATAGTAAATCACTGTAGGATCCATCTTCTGACCAAATAACCCAATAAGAAACTTTCTCATCTAGATAGCCTCACATGTTGCTTGAATTGCAACCATGTACTCTGCTTCTGCTAACTAAGTGCCACAGATATCTACTTCTTGTTGTACCAAGAAACTGTTGTTGACCAACACTGAAAATTCCTCCTAAAGTGTTATTCTTGTCTGATGGTCTCCCCGCTCAATCTACATATTTGAAGCCTTGCAGCTTCACTCCTTACGTCTATTTGTACAAAAGAAGAAACTGAGTAGTGCCCCTGAGGTATCTCAACACATGCTTTGCTTCCTTGCAATACAGTTTGGTTGGCTTAACCATTGCTTGAATAACCTGGTTAACTTCATAACACATATTTGGTCATATGTTCACCAAATACATGAGAGAACCCACAAGCTTCCTTTAAATGGTAGCCTCCACTTCCTCACCTAAAGTGGCATCCTCTTTCCTCTAGTTACCTGCTAGAGGAGTGTCCATGGGTTTGCTACTCTCCATGCATAACTTATTTAGTATCTCATTGGCATACTTTCCCTGGGAGACAAACAATTACCCGTCTCCTTGCCATACTTCCAAACCAGGGAAGTAATGCATGAGTCCCATGTCCTTCATCTCGAATTCTCTTGCAAGATCTGATCAGCTGCTCATCACCATTAAGGATCAAGTCATCGACATATAAAACAATAATAAATAATTTACCTTCTACCACGATGTGATAAAGGTTTGCATCTAATTCACTTTTGGTGAATCCCAAACCGGTGATATAACTATCAATCTTGGTATCCAAGCATGGGGTGCTTGCTTGAGTCCATACAATGCTTTCTTGAGTCTACACGCATGCGAATCTCTTTAAAAAGCCTCAAACACCTCTAGTTGCTCAATACACACCTCTCGCTGAATAACTCCAATGAGGAATATTCTCTTCACATCCATCTGGTAGATCTTCCACCCCATCTTCACTAATAGTGCTAGAATTGACCTGATGGATGAGTACCCTCCTATTGGAGCAAAGGTCTCCTCATATTCAATTCCCTCCACCTGAGAGAACCCCTTAGCCACAAATATGGCATTGTGTTTCTCTATGCTCCCATTTGTTGTATGCTTTACCTTGTAAAGTCATCTTGAACCAACCATTGATTTGTCTTCCGGTCTTTGTTATAGACATATTTTAGCACTGCAACCCTAATCACATATTTCCATAAACCAAGGGCTTCTAAACCCCTAAAAGTGTTGTTTCATACCCTAAAGGATCAAGGTCAACTGATTACATCATTTCCTAGAAGTTCTCCCTGAAAAACTGCTCAGAATTGGTCAAAATTGGATCATACAGACTGCTCCATGCTAAGGGTGTGATGCATCTCACCTGCTGCACAAAAAGGGTGCAATGCATATTGAAAAGCCCTTCTATAGGGTGAGATGAGTGAGAGCAGACAAATGGTAGAGGCAGTTTGCTAGGTGGAAACCCAGAGAATCTTCTAGAAATTGCTCATATGACACTTGCCTCTCTGAATTCGCCCAAGGATGAGTAAGAGATCATGAAATATCCAAGTGGAACCAAGAACTATCAGTGAAACGACACTAATCAAAATCGCAGAAGCTGACTCACCCTCCTGCTAATATCTATATATGGATCCCTCACCCTAGAGATCCAGAGGCTGGAATTTTGTATTTTGTAAGGAAGTGTTATTGGTTTCTCTATGAAGCATTGTATTGTTGGATGATCTAGCTTTTCATGAGGTGAAGAGGACTTTCATGCTAGAAGGATGGCGCTGGATCAGACAACTGGGTTGTAATCCTCTCATCTACTACTTATATCAGTAAAGCTATTTGAGTTTTCCTCCATATACTTGTATATCTCTGAATCTTGTATTTGTGTATGCATTTGTATGGTTAATGTACATCTAATCCTATATTTTTTATGGTTATAGATCTCTATGCTTTGATGGTATTTTGCTGCTTTGACTCTACAGGTGTTCTTTGAAGCGAGATAAGTGAGAAAAGAGTGGCGAAAGCTCTATCAAAGGAGAGAGGAAACAAGCAAGGAGCCAAGCGAAAGACTGAGGTTGGTACTCTCTGCTTCTCTCTCATCTATCTCTCATAAAGGAAAACACAAGTAACTTTGAATTGTTTGTTTATAAGATAGCTACTCGTCTTAGTGGGACTAGTAGCTCTGAATAGACACTAGTTTTCCTGGAAACAAAATGGCGACTCCACTAGGGAGCGAATAGTTTGTTTGTTTGTTACTATTTTTTGCTTTATAAACTATAGACAGAGCCTGAAGTTAAGCTAGCTAGCCTTTGAACTGATTTTGCTATGCAACTGCAAAGTAGATCAACGCTGCTTCAGTCAATCTCCGGGTTGGTTTATGAATTGAACATCTGACTTGAAAACATCCTAAGAGCCCTAGTGGTAGCTCAATAACCTCATTAAATCAGCCCCTATACTTTGTGTTTACTACCTATCATAAGCTTAGCCTAAATCCCTGAACTTAGCTGCAAATTGTGGGTGAAAACCAAGCTCAGTCTCGTCCCTGGACCATCGCACTGTCTCTCATTGGTAGTCTGGATGCATCGCACCTCCCATGTGCTGCAGGTGAGATGCATCCCTGTTTCCCTTAAGGACAGGTGCGATGATTGAATGAGATTGTTTCTACCTCCAGATTTTGGTTTTTTCTTCATTGTTTTCAGCTCTATTCAGTAGTTTTGTTGTCTATGATCAGTATATCACTGGTGGAAACTTCTTCCTTTACATTATTCAGCCTCCATTGATAAGGAATTGTGAATGTTTTTTATGTATTTTTCATCATTTACAGTCCTCCTTTGCAAAAAGTAGCTTAATCGAACTGTCGTCTTTTGATTTGAAAGTGTTGCAATTGTCGTTTTCAGTCAAGAAAAAGAGTGTCGTAAAGTCTTCCTCTTTTAGATAGTCGATTACACTTTTGCCATTGTATTTGATTTGAATTATCAATTCTTTGAAGTGTCGAAAATAGTTTTCCATTCGAAAGTGAAAGTGTCGTCTTAGTCTTCCTTTCGTTTTTGAAAAGAAATTGCTAAAGTGTCGCTTTGAAGAAAAGTAGTTCAGATTTGTACTTAGTTTTCTTTTTGTCATTCTCACATTAAGGAAACTGAAAAACAAATACATGCATGTGCATTTGCATTTAGACTACATGCAGAAATTGATTTAGGAAAAGTGCATTTAGTGTGTGCTCTCTGCTCTATGTTGAAAAAATTATACTCTTCTTTCCTTAGTAGCTAGGATTTTCATTGCTAAAAGAAAATAAATGACTGTTTATCATTCTAGATTGCATATTTAGGAATTGTATATCTACATCACGCGGTGAACCTTGAAAGGAAAACTTCTTAAGAAAGATCAACTGTAAAATAAACCTCAATGAACATAAAAATGCTTTGGAACCTAACGCATAACATCTAGAAGTCTAGGCTAGAGATGTATTCTGGCATTGTAAAGCCTGGTAACTATCGTTTTCATCCTAGGTTGGGTGATTCCTCCTCTTTGATACGAAAAGTGCCAGTACGGACTTGTGCTCCCACGTACTGTTGAGTATATATTGGGAGACCACAATAGGCTAGTATCCTTTATCCTTAGGAAGCCGTGTCTGCCGCCCTATCGATCACAATGCACTAAAAACAACATTCAGGAAGATTGACTATCGTACGTAAAAGTATATTGTAGTTTTACGATTGGTTTGGTAATCTCTTTGTCTAGATTTCCAGAGTAGTCACTTTCTTTCCTTTTCAGACTCCTTAAAAGAAAAGGTCCATCTGAGCACTTGTCACTTTAGGCTCATTAAAAATCGAAGGCGACTAGAGTCATCTTTAGCTTTTTCTCGACACTTAAAAACTGAAAAAGCAAGTTGTGTCAAAGCATCATAAAATTTATTTTATTCAGAATAACATCACTATTCCCTCGTTGGTCTTAGGTTGAGAAAATGGAATCCACCAATCAAGGATTTCCCCTTGGGGGGAATCCTAGTCCTTTCTCCTCTTGGGGAGATATTAGTGCTCCATACATGGCTACATTGTCCCTTCCAGGACTCACAATTGGCCTACCAGTATGGCTATTCTCGACCTCTGTCATTCAAAACATCGTAATTTCTCAGCAATCAAATCAGCAACCAGATGATACTGAAGTTGCTCCCTCACCTTCTACTTCATTTATTTCTCCCTCTCCTTCTTCCTCTTCACTTGGTGAAACTAGTAAAACTAAAAACCAAGAAATTGAGAAGAAGAAGAAGAAGAAGCCAATGGCAAAAGGGGGCAACCATGCATCGTCTAGTTAAAATCCACACACTGCACCATCCAAACCTAAATCTCCATGTGTCATTTGCAAAGGAGATCACTATCATCGAGATTGTCCTTACATCCCATGGATCTTGAGAGACTGGTCTCCCCGCTTGCACAATCCGGTGTCTTCAACCTATGTCAATAATGTTGAGAGTACACCATCAGCTAGTGAAAGTGAAGTCAATGGACAAAAAGGAAGATATAAATTTCCTTGTAGGCTGTGTGAAGGTGATCATCCCCTCCACCATTGTCCTTTTCTGGACGAAGCTAAAATATTCTTGGATAACCGTCCTACTTCACCATAGCGACTTCCACCTAGATACAAGAAACTCTTGCCAAGTCCATCACTAGTTGAAAATCCGACTGACATACCTTTGTTGTCGGTCAAAACACCTATCATTGAAGAGAAACCTTCTGAGTTCACACTGGACCAAAGTCAATGGGTCGAGACGGCAGTCGACCCAGTCTTGTCTTCAGAAGGTCCATCTTCAAATGATACAGTCTCCAAAGAGAATGAGAACGACACCATTCAAATTCCTTTTGTTAACATAGAATTCGATGAACATGGGGGCAATCTACGCGTTCCTTTACCACAGGAAGGAAGTCCCTCAGTTCAAGAGATTCATCTGGCCGTTTATTTGGTCCCTCCTCCAAGCAATCTAGTCATTTCCTTCGATTGGAATCTACTAGCGAGACCCCGCCTACCGTCCAATGTGTCATTCTGAATCATAGTACAAGCTTATAAAATGATCATGGCTGGCACTATCATAGATGAAGGGGCCTCTATGAGTATCCTTTCCTCAACTGCTTGGAAAGTGCTTGGTTCACCATCGCTTCTACCTGAGATTCAAAATCTGTCAGGCTTCAATAAAGGAACCAGCCCACTGTTAGGGATCCTTCCAACCTTGCCTATAACTTTGAGAAGGAAAACCATTCATCTAAATGTGATGGTAGTCCAAGGGCCACTAGATTACAATCTACTCCTTGGGCGTGACTACATTTACAGCATGGGAGCTATTGTTTCCTCACTCTTCCGGGTGATGTGTTTCCTGTATGAAGGCAGAATGGTCCAACTCGTTGACCAACTTTCATTCCCTGGTTCAAACACGACTATTAGTCAAATGCCATCCCTAAATGGTATTTTTACAAAGGAATGTCTCATCAATCTCCAGTCCATCCACCTAATGATCGCAAGTGATTCGATGACTGTGACGAACCCAGGAGGCACGTGCCCTAGCTTACTTCAGGAGGAAAACCCCAGATATAAGATATGTTTCCTCGTAGGATATATGACCATTCTGACACACCCGTCCATTTAGGAAAATGGGATTAGTCTGGAATAGGATTTCCTCATCGAAGGTTATGTGATTGGAAGCTCACACCATTCACCTTTGTCTATTTCGATGGACAAAGCCAAGGAAGTGTTTTGGCTGCTACGTGGATGAAAAAATCTTTCTTTAATGCAAGGACTTTCATATGGTAACCTGGAAAATCTACTTTTCTTTATACCTGGGGGCATGCAAACCTTTTTTACGCAAGTGAAAAGTGACCAGCATAACTCTAACCCCGTAGTTTTTACTAACTTCAACTACTTAAGTTAGGTGACTGGTCTGATCCACCATTCATTTTTGTCAGGACCGACGACGACGACAAAGTAAAGGAAATGTTTCTACGAAACTATCCTACCTAACCTCAGAGTTCATTAACCCTTAGGACAGTAGTTGGTCGTTCCTAGCTTGCATACAAAAGGCTCCAGAGCAAAGTTTTGCATGGGGTAAGCTCCCTAAAAAATGAACCTACTAATGAGAGACATCCTTATTAGACGACTGACACAAGCAGGTTTACGCGAAGTTCAAGCTCGTTAAAAATTAAACCTAGCAATGAGCATATGTTCCCCTAGAGTTCAAGCTCATTAAAAGATGAACCCACCTTTGGTAAATAACCTTTGTGATCGCATTGCTATCAGCTTTTGAGCCTTGGTCGTGTTCTTATAATCACCTACACTTTTTAGCCAATCATATGCCTCCACTTGATTGTTTACCCTTTTGAGGAACAGCTGCGACGAGTGATTCTATTAGCCACCTTCTTTACACTGTCATGATTGAAAAGTTCCGAACTTACCTGGAACCAGCTGCTACCCGAAAATATCACTCGTTCCTCAAAAACTAGTCTCTTTTAAGCTCTTTGTAGACTCGTAAAATATAAAAAGATTGCCGAGCAATTGGCCTCTCCAGCTCGTTAAAGTGATTGGAAGTGCCATCCCTCTATATTTTAATTTTTTTGGACCTGAGGGATCATTACACAAAAAGATCAAGTGCTTGTCTTTTTCGGCTCACTAAAGTGATAAGAAAAGTCATCCCTTTCATATTATTTTATACTTTTTCAGACTTAAGGGATTATACTACAAAAAAGGACTACTGGAGTTTCCTTTTTGTCTCTTTTCAGAATCTCTAAAACTGAAAAGGATCAAGTTATCTTTGTCGTTAAACTCATTAGAACAATGGTGACAAACTTGTCCATACGGACAAGAGCGAGTTTCACTATCGCTAGGCTCGCTAAAACATAGTGACAGGTTTTCCCGAAGGGAAAATTATAGAACAAGCATACGTTATCCTCCTCAAGCTTGAAAAAAATAAAGAGGTACTGGTCAGCAATGACTGGGGAAAATTTGGGAAGAAAACTTGAAGAACTTCATTGGTAGTAGGTTGCTCTTGAACATGACACTTTCACTCCATCACCATGATTGAGTCAGGTTAGGTTATTCTGTTCACTGGTCATATCACCATGGGTCCTCTGTACCATCCATTTTTGGGGTTAATGCTACCAATCCATTTCAGTGTCACCGATATGTTCAAGAGAAGTCAATCAGAGAATTCACCAACCTAGCTAATGCCTCATCCACTGTAATACCTTCATGCTCCACTTTTCATAACCGCCACCCTAAACCTTGTATCATCAGATCGTTTTCACCTCCACAAAATCATTTGCTCCGTTTCGTGTCGTAGATGTGGGATTCATTAAGGCCCTCCTACAACGGGTCACTTATTATCGACATCAGCTCATTATCAAAGAATTTGACTTACAAACAACCCTTTTAGTACTTTGAAGCTTGCATGCCTCAATGGCAAGTTTCTCACTTCCAGCGACAGGTTTACATCAATGACCTTCGACTGAAAGATTTTGTGTGGTGTTCGACATCGACTCATGTATTCACACCACGTGAATTGTATTGCAGTACCTTGAGGGTCATTATCATTATTGGTGAGTCCTCTCACACTTGTTAACAACTTACATCATTGGTTGGTAATCAGGCAACGTCTTTCCATGTTCGACACCAGAACATCTTTTCACATGGATCGACTTGTACTTTAGGCTAAGATTGAACGAGTTTGAAGACCCCAAATCTAGTTACATCCATCTGGGCTGCGACATATTCAGGAAAATAAAGACATCAAATGTACTCCATAGCTGCACAGATAATCATCCAAGCTAAGGGATGATGGCTCTACTAGAATCATCAGTCTGCCACACAGACGATTGTCTGTCCTATGTACATGAAAATGAATTTATAAAGCTGAGCATGGGAATGCCCGCCTCAGCTAGATCATGAAAATATTATGAAGATAATGTATTGTATTGTATCTTATTACAGGTCACCTTCCAATTCGAAAAACCTTGGATCCTCATGATAAAGCATTTCACCCGACATCATAAGATTTACGACCTCATGCTTTAGGGGGCAACTGTTATAGAAATATTTGGGCACTGCAACCCCAATCACATATGTCCATAAACCAAGGACTTATAAACCCCTAAAAGTGTTGTTTCATACCCTAAAGGATCAAGGTCAACTGATTACATCATTTCCTAGAAGTTCTCCCTAAAAAACTGCTCATAACTGGCCAAAACTAGACCATACAGACTGCTCCATGCTAAGGGTGCGATGCATCTCACCTGCTGCACACAAAGGGTGTGATGCATACTGAAAATCCCTTCTGTAGGGTGTGATGAGCGAGAGCAGACAAATGGCAGAGGCAGTTTGCTAGGTGGAAACCCAGAGAATCTTCTAGAAACTGCTCATATGACACTTGCCTCTCTGAATTCGCCCAGGGATGAGTAAGAGATCATGAAATCTCCAAGTGGAACTAAGAACTATCAGTGAAATGACACTAATCAAAATCCTAGAAGCTGACTCACCCTCCTGCAAATATTTATATATGGATCCCTCACCCTAGAGATCCAGAGGCTGGAATTTTGTATTTCGTAAGGAAGTGTTGTTGGTTTCTTTGTGAAGCATTGTATTGTTGGATGATCTAGCTTTTCATGAGGTGAAGAGGGCTTTCATGCTGGGAGGATGGCGCTGGATTAGACAGCTGGGTTGTAATCCTCTCTTCTACTACTTCTATCAATAAAGCTATTTGAGTTTTCCTCCATATACTTGTATATCTCTGAATCTTGTATTTGTGTATGCATTTGTATGGTTAATGTACATTTGATCCTATATTGTTTATGGTTATAGATCTCTATGCTTTGATGTTATTTTGCTGCTTTGACTCTACAGGTGTTCTTTGAAGCAGGACAAGTGAGAAAAGAGTGGCGAAAGCTCTATCAAAGGAGAGAGGAAACAAGCAAGGAGCCAAGCGAAATACTGAGGTTGGTACTCTCTACTTCTCTCTCATCTATCTCTCATAAGGGAAAACACAAGTAAATTTGAATTGTTTGTTTCTAAGATAGCTACCAATCTTAGTGGGACTAGCAGCTCTGAATAGACACTAGTTTTCCTGGAAACAGTCTTGTGACCACTTCCCAAACATTGTTTCTAACAATGGAATCATATTCCTTTACCATAACATCAATCCATACTATTTTCTGTACAACTTCCTTGAATGAGGATGGCTCTGTCTCTACCATCTCACTCTTCAAAGCCATGTCACTAGTGTACTACTCTAGTGACCTCCTCTTCATGTGTTGTGATGTGGGTGCTCCCACATTCTCTCTAACATCCTACAATAATATGTCAGCTTCCTTGGTCTGCTTCATTCCTTCTCTAGATGTCTCTGCTTAAGTGGATGTCTCTACTCTCTCCCCCTTTGCTTGTGGTTGCTCTACAACTTCTTGAGGTTTTTCCTTTCTAGCCTAAAGCTCCTGATCACACTACAACTAAATCTTCCTCTCAAGAGAACACCTCATTTCCTTCTCCTCATCAAACTTCACACCCCATCTTACCACTGTCATCCTGAGGGATGGCAAGTACACTCGATAATTGTGAGGTGTATTTGTGTACCCCACTAATATGCCCAACTATGTTGTCGACTTTATCTTTTTCTTTTCTTCCTTGGAAACATGGCAATAAACTGATGATCCAAAGATCTTTAAGTGTGACACATCTAGTTTCTTCACTAAAAAATCTTCCTCTGGTGTACCCATGCCAAGAATCATGTGAGGACTCCTTTTCTGGAAATCAACCGTTGTGTTGCATGCTTCACCCCACAAGTGTAGAGGTAGGATTTATTCATGTAACATCATTTGTGTTTCTCCCACAATACTTATATTCTTTCTCTAAACCACCGCATTCTATTGTGGGTTATGAGGTGTTGTCAAGTCTTGTCAAATGACTTCCTTTGCACAAAAAATTCTAAACTCATTCAACACATACTCACCACCGTTATCACTCCTTAGATCCTTCACTTTCCTGCTAATCTCTTTCTCAACAAGTGCTTTAAACTCAACAAATTTGCAGAATGTATGGTCTTTATTTTGCATGAAGTAGATCCAAGAATTTCATGAGAAATCATATACAAAGATAACATAATACTTGTTCTTGGTAAAGGAGGCCATCAAGAAAGGTCCACAGACACCAGAGTGGATCCTTTCAAGGATTGCATGTGCCATGTTATCTCAATCATTGAATGTGGATTTTATGTACTTCCCCAGTGTACACCCTTTACATGTATCATGTTGTTCTAGTTCTCCTTTGGGGAGGCCTATAGAAATTATTGCATGATCTTCAAAGCGTCATGATGAAAATGGCCAAGTCTTCTATGCCATAGTTTTTCGACATCTCGTCTTTGCACCTTCTTTGCTTTTGTGCTCAATGTTTCATAGCCTTCCAAATCTAATTTGTAGAGGTTCTTCACTCGAACCCTGATCTGCTTCACTTGTCCGTGGAAATTTGTCTGAATAAATCCTTCCTTTTGTTGAATATTACATCATATCCATAGTCTTCCAACACCACAACGGAAACTAGATTCTTCTTCAGACCCTATATATACATCACATCCTTGAGCTTGAGAGGGGATCCAAACTCCATCTGAAAATTAATTGTACCAATGTCGGTCGTGTTATACCTTCCATCATCTCCCATCTCTATGTGCTTCTGGAGATCCTTCTCCTCCAAGTCATTGAAAAATTCTTTGTTTCCCATCATATGAAATGAGACACCGCTATCAAAATACCACACACTACCCATCATTGTGCCTTCCATGCATGCAATGAGGGTAAAATCAAGTTCGAACTATGGAGCCAAGGATTCACCCACGGCTCCTCATGTGCTCTTCTTTCTTTCCTTCTTGTGTGGACATTTCGTGGCATAATGTCTCAGTTCATGACAGTGAAAGCACTTGATTTTGGACTAGTCTTCCTTCTTTCCCCCTTGACTAGATTCTACTTTGGATTGGGATTTCTTCTATTTCCCTTTCTTTTCCTTTCCATCCAAGGCACAATTATCTTCATCCTTGCCCTTGAATGAAGTCTCGTCTATATTTCTCCACCTTATTTATTCTTGCACTAGATCGAACCATAACCACTCCCAACTTTGTAGTTACTCTCTACCATTTGTTGAATCTTGATAACTATGCCATCTCTTGGGAAGTCCCAATAGGGCTATAGCTACTAGATCTTCTTCAGGGATAGTAACAACAACCCATCCAAGTTCATCATGACATTTTATAAACCTACTCAGGTAATGTGATTTTTTTTCATTCTTTTGCATCTTAATACTTTTAATCTTGTCCTTGAGTTCCAGCTTCATGTGGTCACTATTGTTCTCAAACAACTCTGTTAGTGTTTTCCACATCACGAACAAAGTCTCTTTCCCTTGGATATTTGAGACAATATTATCCTGAACTCCCTCCAATATGATCCTCCTCATTTTAGCCACATCCTTCTTCCACTGAGCAAGATCCTGGGCATCATATGTTTGGGCTTTTTGTTGAAAATGGCCCCAAGAAAATCATGATTTAATTTTCCCTTGAATTAAATTGGAAGAAAATTGTAATTCCACATCACAAGACAATGAGAATGAGTTACCTAAGTTAGTTTCACATAGTTGGCTTAGTTAATTCGAGTTTAGGACTAACTTGACTCATGTAGAGTGTTTCCTAAATTTAGGAGCCTAGGTTGAGTTTAATTTGAGTTGTAATAGTTTAATTCAATTAAACTGAGATAATATCAATTAAACTAGTTCCAACTATTGGAGGAACTAGTAGGAGCTATAGTAGTGGGATGCACTTCATGTGTTAAACCATTTAACTGATAAACCAACCATAATTAACTCATGCATGCATGAAATTTGAGTTCCATAGTTGATATTGGAGTTCAAGGGCAGTGTACTATCATTTGTATAATTTTCTCTGTTGACAGGTGGTGCATGCAGTCAGAGAAGGGTTTATAGGGATTGCGCAATTCTAATTGTGAATTTCCATAATTAATAGGGGGTTAATTCCAAAGGAACTAATGCAAGGAAATAGGAGCTTGGCAGGCAGTCAAATTGGCTAAGTATTGGCCAGAGTTAGCTTGTGAGGCAGTGCGATAGATTGTACTTGTGTAGAGATTGTTCAAGTTGAACAAGAATTCGATTTTCTTCTATATTTTCTCATCTAATGCAATGTACAAATAGGAAGGGGTTTTAAGCAGCAATCCTTCCCCTTAGGTAAATATTTGAGAATATGTGATTGAATCTTATCTCATGTTTTGTGATTTCTTGACTAATGAGTAGAATAGATTCAAGTCTTTTGTTTTAGCATATTACATAAGCAATTTGAATCTATAAGGAATTTATACATGGTATCAGAGCAGGAATCACAATAGAAGAGAATAATTTTAGTTTGTCTTTGCAGGTAAATCGAATTTGCAGGATCGTTCTTCAAATCTTGGAGGATGTCGTTCTATGGATTGAGACTCGAGTATGCTCTTGAGGGTATCTCAAATTATATTTATTGGAAGGACAAGATGGAGGTAGTGTTGGATGATAACAGGATGAAGGAATTCGTAGACAATGATATTCCTAATCCTCCAACAACTGATGCTCAAGATCTGGTAGAGTGGAAAAAATGTGTGGTAAAGGAGAGGAGGACCATACTAGAAGGAGAGTGAGATCATATTGTCTCGAATATTCATGTTAAGGATACCCCATATGCAATGTGGCAAGCCTTGGTAGACCTGTTTCAGAATAGAAGTGACCACAGGAAGCTAGCACTGAAGGAAAAGGTTCAGAAAATCAAGATGGAGAAGGGAGACACAATACCACAGTACCTGAGAAGGTTCACCCAATGTCAGGATGAACTTGGGAGTGTTAGTATTGAAGTTTTTGAAGATCATCTAGTAAGCCTAGCACTTCTAGTCCTTCGCAAGAGTTGGCACAACTACTAGGATTCAGTAAATGGGAGGGAGAAGGTACCAAATTGGGAGAAATTATGGTCTGACTTTGTGCAAGAAGTGATAAGGCAGAACACCAGAGATGGAACCTCATCCAAGCATGATGATGAGGAGAACTATGCCTTGGATGGAAAGGTAAAGAAAAGGAAAGGGAAGAAATCCCAATCTAAAGGAGTTTTTGGTTAGGTAGGAAAGAAGAAGGACTTGTCAAAGATCAAATATTTTCATTGTCATGAGTTGGGACACACGCCACGAAGTGTCTGCATAAGAAGTTTGATAAGAAGCCCTCAGGAGGAGCGGCAGGTGAAGCTCTAGCTTCACAATTCAAGTTGGATTTCACACTCATTGCATGCATGGTGACATCAATGATGGGTAGTTTGTGGTATCTAGATAATGGAGCCTCATTCCATATGAGGGAAACAAAGAATTTTTCAGTGACTTGGAGGAGAAGGACCTCTAGTTGCACATCGAGATGGGAGATGATGGAAGGTATAGTGAAACCGGTATCGGTACAGTTAACTTTCTAAGAGAGTCTCGTTCTCCTCTCACATTAAAAGATGTCATGTATGTTCCAGGTCTAAAGAATAATTTAGTTTCAGTTGTTATGTTGGAAGACCATGGCTATGATGTGATATTTAGCAAAGGAAAGGATTTCCTTAAACATATCACCATGAGATAAGTGAAGTGGATCGGGGTTTGGGTGAAGAACCTATACAAATTAGATGTAGAAGGTTGTGTTTCCTTGAACACGAAAGTAAAGAAGGTGCAGTGTTGAGACATAAGTGAATTATGGCATAGGATACTTGGCCATTTGCACCATGGAGCTTTGAAGATCATGCAACATATTTATACAGGATTTCCCAAGGGTGCACTAGAGCAATGAGATACATGCAAACTAGGGAAGTACACCAAAGCCACCTTTCATGATAAGGATAGTAGAGCACAAGAAGTCCTTGAAAGAGTTCACTCATATGTGTGTGGACCTTTCTTGATAGCCTCCATGACCAAGCATAGGTATTATGTTATAATTGTAGATTATTTATCACATAAGTGCTGGATTTTATTCATGCGAAAGAAAGACTAGACATTCTCTAAATTTTGTGAATTTCAAGCACTTGTTGAGAAAGACACTTGTAGGAAAGTGAAGGCTCCCAGGAGAAATAACGATGGTGAATATGTGTCGAAGGAGTTCAAGAAATTATGTGCATCAGAAGGCATTCAATGGGAGTTGATAGCATCCATAACTCATAGCAGAATGGGGTGGCTGAGAGGAAGAATAGAAGTATTTTGGGAGCTGCATGGGCGATGTTTTATGATTAGGGCCTGCCGTTGTACTTTTGGGTTGAAGCATGCAACACATTTGTATATGTGAAGAACATGAGTCCTTATCAGATTCTTGGGATGAGTACACTAGAAGAATCCTTTTCAGGGAAGAAACCAGACGTGTCACACTTCAAGATCTTTGGTTCATCAATTTACTTTCATGTTACCAAGAATGCAAGGAAAAAGTTAGAGCCGAAAACTGGTTTGGGCATATTTTTGGGGTACATTGATACACCTCACAAATATCGGATGTACCTGCCATCTCAGAGGATGAAAATTATTCGTAGATATGTGAAGTTTGATGAAGAGAAGGCCATGAGACATTCCCTTGAGAGGGAGCTTCAGTTACATGCAGATGAGGAGTGTTTGGCTCCAAAGGAAGAACCTTAGGATGATGTGGAGCAACAAGAAGAAAAGGAGCAGAGAGTGGAAGCTCCCATTCATGAAGAGACATCTAGAGATGGAAGGAAGTGTACCAAGGAAGTTGACAGATCATTGCATGATTCTAGAGAGGATGTGGGAGCACCCACATCACAATGCACACAGAGGAGGTCACTAGATTAGCACACTAGGTACATGGCCCCTGATGAGTGAGCTAGTTGAGACAGAACTATCCTCATTTGAGGAAGTAGTGCAGAAGCTAGTATGGGTTGATTCCATGTAGAGGAATATGATTCCATAGTCAGAAATAGTGTTTGGGAAGCTGTCCCAAGACCAGAGAAAAAGTCAGTGGTAGGTTCCAGGTGGATCTACAAGGTGAAGAAAGTAGCAGATGGAAGCATCAAGAAACATAAGGCAAGATTTATGGCCAAGGAATTCTCTCGGGTGGATGGAATTGATTAGAAGGAGACCTTTGCTCCAGTAGCAAGGTACTCTTCTATCCGATCAATACTAGCACTTGCAATGCAGATGGGTTGGAAGATATATCAGATGGATGTGAAGACAACATTCCTTAATGTGTTGATTTAGGAAGAGGTGTACATTGAGCAGTCAGAAGGATTTGAGACCTTTGGTAGAGATTCACATGTGTGCAAACTCAAGCGAGCATTGTGTGGATTGAAACAAGCACCCAGTGCTTGTTACACAAGGATCATAAGTTATTTCTCTAGGTTGGGCTTCACTAAAAGTGAAGCAGATGCAAACCTTTACCATATTGTTATTGAAGGTAAATTATTTATTATAGTATCATATGTTGATGATTTAAGTCTAACACGTGATGATAAAATGGTCAAATCTTGCAAAGATGATCTTGCAAGAGAACTCAAGATGAAGGACCTAGGGCTCATGCATTATTTCCTCGATATGGAAGTATGGCAAGGAGATGGGGAATTGTTTGTCTCTCAGGTAAGGTATGTCAATGAGATACTGACAAAGTTCCACATGGAGAGTAGAAAACCCATGGAGACTCCTCTAGCATGGAATTGGAGGAAGGAAGATGCTACTTCACATGAAGTAGTGGAGGCTACTATTTATAGGCAGCTTGTGGGTTCACTTATGTATTTGGTGAACACATGACCAAACATGTGTTATTAAGTTAACCAACTTAGTCAAGAAATGGTTAAGCCAACCAAAATGTATTGGAAGGCAGCCAAACATGTGTTGAGATACCTTAGAGGAACTGGTCAGTATGGTCTTTGGTATAGGTGGACAGAGGGTGTGAAGTTGCAAGGCTTCATAGATGCAGTTTGGGTGAGTAGTTCATCAGACAGGAAGAGCACATCAAGAAGAATCTTCAATATTAGGTTAGCAACATTTCCTTCCAAAGCATACTAAAGCCCCAGTACATTGAATTCCATCTTCTCAGTATTGGAGAAAACCTGTAACATTGATCTTCAAATTCGAACCTCCTGCAATGACAACTTCGAAATTTATTCTCTACTATGAATCTAGCTCTGATACCATGTAGAAATTAATGTGTATATTATAAACTTCTCATGAAATTTTATAAATCACAAGACTAGAGACTACTCTATTGATCTGCGGAAGTAAATTCACGATCGAGAATACAAATCATTAAAATGCATCAAGATTCAACACATACACATAGAGATTTATCTAGGGGAAAGTAACTATTCAAAAACCCTTACTATTTGTATTCATTAATCAAAGAATATAGATGAATAAAATATGCTCTACTCAAACTTGAGCTCAACCTACACATGTATCTTCTATCCTCTGCCTGACTAATTGACCTTGCCCAATACTTAGCCAACATTTTGAGCCTCCAAGCTCTTATTTCTTTATGTTTTCCCTTGGGAAATTGCCCTTGTTATTTAGGAATTTCACACCAAGGAATTGCGTGATTACCATAGGGAAATCCTCTGACTACATGCACCACCTGTGCAACTTGGATTAGCTTACAATTGATAGTACACTTCCATTGAACTCAAATCTCAATTGGGTAATTTGAATTCTCGACATGCAACAATTATTTTGGGTTGATTGTGAACCTATCTGGATGAGCAAGACTCTTGTTGGGTTATTCAATCAGATGATCAATCCTATAGTGATTTACTGTGACAACTAGAGTTTCATCAAACTCTTTGAGAATCCATTTTTTCATGATCAAACCAAGCATATTGACATATGGTATCAACATCTATGATATTGTGTGCAAAGGAGAATCAAGTTGTTGGAGTCCATTCCTACAGAGGAACAGGATGCAAATATTTTGACAAAGGCATTGTCAAGATGAAAATTCGAGTTCCATAGAGGTAGGATCAGGGTAGTAGATAATCCCTTTCTTCTTGAGAGGGAGTGTTGAAAATGGCAACAAGAAAATCCTGATTTAATTTTCCCTTGAATTAAATTAGGAGAAAATTTTAATTCCACATCACAAGACAACGAGAATGACTTAACTAAGTTAATATCACTTGGCTCAGTTAATTTGTTTTGAGGGCCTAACTTGAGTAATGTAGAGTGGTTATTTTAGGAGTCTAGGTTGAGTTTAATTTGAGTTGTAATATTTTAATTGAGTTAAACTAAGCTAATTCTAGTTAAACTAGTTCCAACTGTTGGAGGAACTAGTAGGAGGTCTAGCAATGGGGTGAAACTTCATGTGTTCAACCAGTTAACTGATAAATCAGCCATAATTAACTCATTAATGCATGAAATTTGAGTTACCCAACTGAGATTGGATTTCAGGGGTAGTGTACTATCAGTGGTATAATTTTCTGAGTTGTACATGTGGTGCATGAAGTCAGAGAGGGGCCTATAGGGATTGTGCAATTCTAATTGGGAATTTCCCTAATTAATAGGGTGCTAATTACCAAGGAAGAAACACAAGGAAATAGGAGCTTGGCAAACAAAAAAATTGGCTAAGTATTGGCCAGAGTTAGCTTATGAGGCAGTGAGATAGATTGTACTTATGCAAAGATTGTTCAGGTTGAACAAGCATTGTATTTTCTTCTCTATTTTCAGATCTAATGAAATATACATATAGGAAGGGGTTTTGAAAAAGAAGTTTTCCCCTTAGATAGATATCTGAGCATATGAGGCAGAGTCAGCTTATGAGTCAGTGAGATAGATTGTACTTATGCAAAGATTGTTCAGGTTGAACAAGCATTGTATTTTCTTCTCTATTTTCAGATCTAATGAAATATACATATAGGAAGGGGTTTTGAAAAAGAAGTTTTCCCCTTAGATAAATATCTGAGCATATGTGATTGAATCTTGTCTCATGTTTTGTGATTTCTGAACCAATTAATTATTTCTGCTGATTTGTAGAGTAGATTCAAGTATTTTGTTTTAGCATATTACATAAGCAATTTGAATCTACAAGGAGTTTCTATAGTTTTGCTACATCTTTCTTGATGTATTCTAGAATCCCATTATCATCCAATACTGCCTCCATGTGGATCTTCCATGCCACAAAATTTGTGGTTCCTTCCAAAGCATACTCAAGCCTAAGTCCATTGAAATCCATCTTCTCAGTCCTAGAGAAAACATGTAACATTGATCTTCAAATTCGTACCTCCTGCAATGACAACTTAAAAAATATATATATACTGTGAATCTAGCTCTGATACCATGTAGAAATTAATGTGTGGATTTTAAACTCATGAAATTTTGTAAATCACAAGACTAGAAGCTACTCTACTGATCTACATAAGTAAATTCATGATCAAGAATACAAATCATTAACATTCATCAATATCAACACATATACTTAGAGATTTATCTATGGGAAAGTAACTACTCAAAACCCCTTACTATCTATATTGCATTAATGAACGAATCTAGAAGAATACAATATGCTATGCTTAAGCTTGAGCTCAACCTGCACCTATGTCTTCTATCCTCTACCTGATTGATTTACATTGGCCAATACTTAGCCAAAATTTCGAGTCTCCGAGATGTTATTTCCTTACTTTGTTCCCTTGGGAAATTTCCCCTATTATTTATGAATTTCACACCAAGGTATTGCACAATTACCATAGGGAAATCCTCTGACTACATGCACCACATGTACAACTTGGATTAGTTTACAACTAATAGTACACTTCCCTTGAACTCCAAACTCAACTCAGTAATTTGAATTCAATGCATGCAAAAATTATTTTGGGTTGATTGATTAGTTAGTTGGACGATCACTCAGTGTGGAAAGGGTTACACACCAAGAACTTGACCTCTAGTAGTTCTTTTGACAGTGAGAACTAGTTAAACTGATATTAACTCAATTCAACTAAAATAGATTGCTAAAAATTAGAAATCAAACATGTAGAACTAAACTCAAGTGTCTTCAACTCAAATTTACTGAGTTAACTAAGTGAGAAGAGCCATGTCACCTCAATTAACTACCTCCAAGTATTCTGTTGAAATTGAAGTTCAAATTTTAATTTAGTTTGACCAAGGAAAAGTCAAAACTAGATTTTTCTTACTGCATTTTCGACAAAACATTTAATATTTTTTTACTATCACAGAATTTTAAATAGTTGTAATGTTACATAAGCATTGTTTGAGATGGATGAAGCATGAATTTCAAATGAAATAATTATTTAAGCTAGTAATTCAGGATAGAGTGATTAGTTTATCCATTGAGTTTGTTATGGAGTTATTTCTTAGCATTTTAACATTTAATTGGCCTAATAAGCTTGTCAGGGCATATGGTTTTAGTCATAAGTAGAGTGAGGACATTATGGGCTCCCCACTATTTGAGAAAGGAAACATTTTTCTTGAACGTATGGCTATTTTAAAGAGTAATAATGACACCCAAGATTCCTTAGAAATTTGTTTCAAAAGTTTATTTTGTGGAAATGAACCCCCTTTTTATAATGAGTTTTCCAAGTTTGAATATGATAGCATATATAATCAATTTCGTTTGGGCTCCATTCTAAGTTAGTTGTGATGGTGACTTGTGTAGTCATTATTTGAGGATGGATAAGAATGTGTAAGGAAAACAAGGCTAGCATTATATCCATACCCATATATTATGGTCTAAATGAGGGATTATTTATTCTTCATTTTGATGATTGATATCAAGAGATAAAAATCTTGTGTCAAGGCCACTTTATTCAGAATAATTCCCTAGTTGTTTTTCTACCTAGTCTCATAACGTTTTTGTTGATAAAGATACTTAGTTACCTGATCTAGGCTAAATTTTCTAGCCTAATAATGCAACAATCCCTAGGGTGAATCTCTACTAGTTTAGGGAGTTTCATCCATTATGAACTTGAATGGTTCTTCAAATCAAAGCCCCAATACCATGTTTACATTTAGGTGAATTTTTTATAGTACCTTCAAGAATTTGTGTTCATCGAGGTAGGGTGTAGGGTTATGTTAGAACAAGCTTGTTATACCAATTTTCCTAATACTTACGTTTAATCCAAAATATCAAATCCTCATATATATTACTCTTTTCTAATGATCTGTAAATTGTTGTGGTTATTCCATTAGAACAATTCATCACAACGAATCATAATATTCTGATTTTTTATATTATGCAATTTATTTCATTAGATCCTAGATTAACTTTTACTAGCTTGAATGCTCAAAACTTGTAAAAAAATATGAAGCAAATTGCAATAATTATGAATAATAAAATGCGAACGCCATGCCCACAAATGAAGAAAGATGTATCTAGTGAAATTTGATACAGGAAAACACTGAGATAGAAGGTGAGGCATATTCCCTATCCTCCTTTATTCAATTATAAAAATTACAATATAAAGGAGTGGACACTCAATATGAATTTTCCTTTGATAGTACGTCTTAAATGGCTGCTACATATTCTTCTTCCTTCATTATCCTCTCAAATCCCACTCCTAGATAATCTACCTATCATGGAAGAAGTACAATGATAAATGAATGGCATCCCTTCTCTTCCTAGTAATTTAGGGTTAGGGTTTTTTCATCCACAATCTACAATTAGTGATAAAGTTTTGAATCTTATAAAATCTTTTCCAAAGTCCATATGTTGATAGCCCTATATGTGTGAGTAGTGGAGGATGACATGGAATCCACTTAGGACCGAGTTGATCAACAAGATAGGTCAAATTTCTAGAGGCATAACTTTTACATATGAACTTCGATTGAGGTGATTTCATACCATTGGAAAAGTCTCAATGTTTAGAACAATGGTGAAGGGTTGGAAACTATGATCACAAATTTTTAACCTTAAAAGGTGTTGTATGATGCCTCAAAATGGCTTTGTAAGGTTCTAAGTCCCAAAACTTCTAAATATGAACCAACACTAAAATGGGTCATGTAAACCAATTCCTCCTATTTTATAATCAAAAGGCACTAATATAGATGAAAAAATATATAATGATCCATTCTAGATCATATCTCTCAATTCAAAGATATTTTTGGTCCCCAAATTATTTTCCTTAATGAGATGAGGAAATTTTTCCTTTACCTTTTTAAGGTACCTAACCCCTAATACCTAATGAGGTGTGTGGGGTTTATTATACCTAACCTTTAAGGTTAATTATGAATATGGGGTTATGAAAAATTTGTATTTTTGTGATCTCCTAAAAGATCGATTTTAATACTACCATTTCCTCATACTCATTGAGAGTTTTCCAACAATATAAACCCCATCCAAAATAGAGTTCTAGATAAGAAATTACACCCCTATAAAGGTTTTTCCTTAAAGCTACCTCATCCTCTATAATTCCATGTGGGCCAACCTTAATGTTCCGTGTGGTGAACCTAGCCAACTTGGCATATTAGTTATCTAGCCTTGGGTGAAAATTTCCGCAAACAACAAGTCTAAAATTGAACTGCCTAGCTAGATAGTGGGCTGTCAAGTGATAGTCCTCAATATGTAATTTTTCATCCATATTTTCCCCCATAGGAATACCCAAAGAAACAACATATGATATTATTTGATAGCTAAATTTTAAGTTAATAGGACAATGTTTAATAACTTGACATCCTATCTACCAATGAGTCAATGGCCCAATATCTTATCTATCGATGGGCCAATGGCCAAATGTTTCTTAGCATCTAACAAATGTTTTGTAAATCCTGAAATTGGTGGAATATTAGGCTCCATTATGGTCATGACCCCTATTTATTAGTGACTCCATAAGATGCCCGACACCCGATATATAGATCACCCGATATCCATATCACTACCATCATGGCTACCACCTAGAAACCACCTTGACACCTTCTCAACACCCCATCAACATGGAATCCATGTCATGTGGCTGACATTTCATGACCACGTAATATCCTACCACATCATACTCCTTATCAAGTTTTGGTTATGTATGGGAGATGCTTGATTTCAAGGCATTAATTTGTCTTGACATTTGATAGCTCAATATCCCTTTATGTGCTAAGTTATGGTCACAACACTTGTTTTCCATGTGAATAAGAGATATAAAAAAACACTCCCAAACTATTTCAAATTGAAAATATAACTCCTTAGTCTCCTAAAATCCTGTCATAGTGCTCTAACTCTAGTTATCATGATGCCAAAGGCTCGATGGCCCAATCACCCCCACAAGTGATGAGATGATTCTCATCAGTTGATAGAATTGTTGGGTTTATTATTATCAAGGTTTATGAATATAGGTTTCATTGATGCAACTGAAAACTAGGGGTTTTTTATCTCAATAGAACCAACTTCCCATTGGCTTCTAATCACATCTCCTTAGGATCATTTAGCTAGGGGTTGAGGTAAGTACTGCATCCTTGAGTTTCAAATTTATATCATATAATTTTTGAAATTCACAGAGGAGAAATAATTAAAATTATAAAGGAAATAATGGGACTTTTAAGAATGAGTTAGGGTCTACAAAATTTCTAATGATAGGGTTGAAAACAATCCCCTAGAAATCAAAATACTCTAAGATCATCTTTAGCCTATAAAGGATATTCAAGGACACTCCTTTTCGAAAAACTTTTGTCACAAAAAACCAATAATCTAGCTTATCTCCTAAAGGAAATAACTTCTCTTATACATAGACAGACCTTCAATTCCTCTTACTCTCAACAAGGATATAACCACTATTGTCCCATCCCAAACCTGATCTAGAAATATCATCCACTCTAATCAAACACAGGAAGAGGTTTAGGCCCCAAACTTAGCCTTTCCTCACATTAATAGTCACAACACTCATGCTCATTATGGAAAACATGCCTCAATATATGTCTCCATATTTAACATTTATTGACATCAGAAAATAACAACTAGAGACCAAGCACAATACCCATTTTCCCATGTCATTGTTATATCATACTCAATAGAATATCATAGTCATGTTCAAGGAATAAAAAACAACAATATCATTTCATCCACACTTATCAAATGTTCTCTACATATACCAGTCCATTATTACTAGGAAGCAAAATAACCAACATATGATTATTCATAGGCCTTGAAACAAATTTCATTTCATTAGCAAGAGGTTAATAAACTTATCTAGAGAATTTAAGTTACTAGAAACTGAAGAAGGGTGATCATCTCTCCACCTAACCTTAGGCTAAGCTACACTGCAGTGTTTCTTGTGGTTGGTCACCCTTGAGCTAGATCCAATTCCTTAGGGAAAGGTTCACTCACAGTTACTCAAGATTATAATCAAAGAGTAAACATGAAGACCACTCTCCTTCACTTATAGATTTAGGAATTACACTATAGTGGCTAAGTTAAGGCCTCTCAATATAGTGAAATATGGTCACTTAGGTCCTACATAAAAGGTAACCCTTCACTGATCCAATAACCCCTCAATGCTTCCCTTCTCTATTGTGTAGGTGACATAGTTAAAAAAGCCACTCAAAAACTCTTCCAAGGCCTGACTATTATGTGAAGGATTCTCACTAATTTATAGTTCAGTTCATTCCAAAAATATATTCCACACTATTTTTTTATGAATAAATAGGTTTTTTGCCACCTCCTCTTCAGCGTTACGTCCCTTGCACTCATGTGTGGGAATTATATCAGCCCGATTCACATATCACTATTCTTAGGCAGGCAATCTCTCATATTATCCATATCTCATGCCCTCTTCTCTCTACTCCTTTTTTTCTATCTACTTATCCCCATGAGTATTTTTTTAAGTGTTAGAGTTCAAGGTTCTCCTTGGGTTATGTGGCCAACTATCGGAAGGCTCCAAATGGTTATATTTTCCATAACTCTAAGTTGTCATGTACCACTCTTCCAAATTTCTAATTAATTATAGCAATTTATAGCACACATACTAACTTACGAAAAATAAGGCACATTTATTAAATAAAGTAAGGATAGGAAATTTCCCAATCCCCTCACAACTTTTCTTCAATGAAGCTTCTTTCCCATGCAACAAGATTTGTATAGGATATCCTCTACTTTAGTTTCAATATTTCATATATACTTAAAAAAAATTAACATCATGAAAAAGTACAATATTTAACATCCATGTTCATTATTTGGCATTATAGTCTTAATTACATTTACAAATCAAGGAATTAAAAAGGGACCTTACAATCCCCCCCCAACCCCCCCCTTAAGGGAACATCATCCTTGGAATTTTATTATTTGTAGAACTAAATTTTTCATAGAAAAAGATGGATATTCCCTTTTCATGACATTTTCCAACTCCCATGTGGCTTCATTTGCTATGAAGTTCTTCCACTGCACTTTAACCTGCATGATGGTTCAATTCCAAGGCATAATGTCCTTCTCATCAAGTATGCATTTTGGTTCTTTTTTAAATACTCCTTATAGTTCCACCTATATCAAATACCAATAAATAACATGAATATCATAATGTATATAATTCGTATGTAGGGATATATCAAATACACCATGTTCCTTTACTATTGGAAGTAAGGCAAGTCTATATGCTACTAGCTTCACTCCCTCCAAAATATCAAAGGGTCCATAATACCATGGTGTTAGCTTGGAACATGACCCCACTTTTAATGAACTCATCTTGAGTCTGATTCGATGATACACATGCTCCCCTACTTGAAAATCCTTATGAATTCTTCCCTGATATATATAACTCTTCTATTGATCTTGAGTCACTTTCAATTTTTGTTTTATCTTGACCACCTCTTGCTCCATTTCCTTTAACATGTTAGGTCCAAGTGTGACTATGTCCATGGTATTATCCCAGTTAATTAGAGATTTTCATTTCTACGATACAGTACTAGAAAGGGGCTAATATCAAGAGATCTTTAATAACCACTGTTGTAAGAAAATTCCACTAGAGGTATATAATCTTCTAAACTCTAGGGCTAGTGCATAACATACCTTTTCAACATATATTCTAAAACATAATTTATCATTTCTATTAGACCATTTGTTTGAGAATGGTACACTATATAGAATGCCAATACTATCTCAAAACTTGTAAATAAATACTTCTACAAGGTGGAAGTAAACTTAGCATCGCAATCATAATTTTTTTTTTCTTTGGTATGCCATATAACTTGAAATTTCCTTCATAAATATCTAGGCAATGCCAATTGCTTTATGTGTGGAACTAACAAGGAGAAAGTAAATTCCCTTGCTCAACTTGTCTACTATGTTGGCTTAATGGGGCCTGACCTAGGTTCAGAGTTGTTTGTGCCAACCAAAAAAGCCATAACTGCTGGCCCTTTCGGCAACAATCTACATAGCACAAGTTGCAGTCTCACCCGAAGCAGTATTAGGGGATGCTAGAACCAAGTTTCTACATCTAGATATCGCGTGATAAGTAATCTGAAGCCCTTGTAGCTCAGATATACCTTCTCGTATATCGGTGTCTTCTTATGTCTCACTACTAAAACTCTATCCAAATGGCTTCCATACCTTCACGAAGGGCTATGATCAGAATTTTCGACCTAAGAAGAAGACTTACAAATTTTTGCGTAGTAAATAATAACCCTAGATATATCTTCACGCAGATCTACCCAGTCAAACAATATCATAACATATTAATCTACTACTTTTGCGAAAACAGATCATTACTTATTTTATGCATAGATATTAAAAATTCAACAAAGTCGCGCAGAAAACACACTTTATTTCAAAGAAAATGGATCATTTAGCAATAATGCATAAAATTGAAGAGAAATAAGAACAAGGCATAGATGTAATATATTTGGTCCAAATTAGTCTTTATTAGATTCAGTGTTCAAATTACAGAATATTCCACACTGTGGACCCAACTGCAAGGGCTCGCGCACTCAGTTGTAGGAGCCTTCCCCTTTCACCTAAGTACAAGAAACAAATTTTTCCTACCTTAGAAGTTGCCCTTACACTTGTTCTTCATCAAATATTCTTATCTCTAGACTCGCTATGACTCAATTACTTATAGCTTTTCTATTACAATACCATGGCCCGCGACCTATGGGTGAGTCTCAAAACCATCGTATTACTTACCCATCCAAGGGGCTAAAGCCCCTTTGACTCCTACTTAGTTGCGTGCTCTGCTTCCACATTCCACGAAGACTCTACATTCTTTACAAAATTCTATTCAAAAATTGATTAAACTATCCCAAAAGTGACCCTAGGGACTTTATCCCAACATGCCCCCAGCATAAATATGGTGACTCACCCTCGAGTCACTTAGTTGGCTTCTCAACTTTGTGGTGGAGCTCACTGAACTGCTGCTTCAATGTGTTCATCCCCACGGTACTTTGTATTGTATCCTTCTTCACTTCTTTGACCAACTTTTTAGTAGTTGGTCCCTCTACCGCAAGCTGCATCATTCAATGAGTCTGTTGTAGATATTTCAACTTCTCCTGAATGGTCTGAGAAATTTGGCTGGCCTCTTCTGTCCAAGGTTGAAGCTGAGCCTTTAACACTAATTTTTTTTGTTGCAATTCATGTACTTGTGCATGTATCAACTTCCCTTCCTGTAGGCGCGTGAAGTGCTGGACTTCCGCCAATGTGCACGTAGTCACCTAGATCTCATCATATTTCTACTGAGCCTCTCTGATTTCTATGCTCAAGCTTTGTAGGTTTGGTCGTCCTGCAAAGTGTCCCATAATTCTATGGTTTGATTAAAGAGAAAATCACATCCTTTAACTGCAATCTCCAAAGTATTCATATGTTCCTTAATGGATGAATTGTGTTGCTCCATGATCTCTGGCGTAGTAGTTGGTTGTAGCTTCAGCTATAATTTAGATGCTTTCATCTAGCTATGATTTTTGTTTCCAGGCTCTGATTTTGAGCTTCCATCTCTTCCTTTTCTTTCAGAGCCTAAGCCTTCTTTGCAAACACCTGTTCGTTGTTTACCTTAAATTTGTTGATCAATGCAAGAACATGTTGGTATCTGATTCTAAGCTCATCCAAGACCTCTTGATGTAGCGCATGGAGAGTTTGAAGTGGTAGTGTGGCTAAGTTCACCTCAATGTCTTTGATCGTGCTCAGTAGAGCACAGTCTTCCTCTATTTTTGCGTCAATTGATCCTTTTGGTAAGGAGATGACTCTAAGGTCTAGAGTCCTTTCTAGCTCTAATAGTTTCTTGTTCCCTTGCACCAGTCTTGCTTGCACCCTGCACGCTTTCCCTACGCTCGCTTGAAGCTTGCCTGTTTGGATCTGTAGCTTGCGCAGATCCTTTTGGACGCTCCCTAGCATTTGCATGTACTACTGTTCAAATTTTTGTCACAACTCTGTTGTGGTGTCTCTGACTTTGTCCCCAATTTCATCGAGATCCCCTTCTGTGAGGATCATTGGGTCAATGCGTACTTGTTTATCTGATTTGTGCTTCTTCCTTGGCCCGATAGTTGTCTCCTTACTGTGCTTCTTCAATGTGAAGGGAGTGCTCTTCTCCTCTCCTCCATCTCTGCCCTTCTTGGATAGTTCCTACTCCTCAGTATGTTGGGAAGTGAAATTAGTCTCAACATGCTCTTTCGTAGTGCACTCTTTCTCAGTAGCTGCCTTAGCAACAAATTCTTTCTTCATCTGCTTGGCCAATGCTTTCACCCCTTTCTATGCTACTTCTTTGCACTCTTGTGAAGCTATTATCTATGTAGCAGAGCTTTCTTTGCCCTGACTGGTACTTGCACCAACATCTATGGGTTGTCGCCACTCTACTGGCCAACTCCTAACAATTTCCCACACGTCTATCTCTGAGACTAACTATGGCAACTCAATTGCTTGAAAAGGGTTGGAGACAACCTTGGCCGCTGACTGATAATTGTGCGGAGGTCTATTTCAACCAATATCTAAAAATATTGGATTCCTTAATCCTCTCCGGATCCTTTGTCACCCACAGTGAAGCGAACTTTGATGCCTCTGGTAAATTTTCTTCCTACAGAGGAAACTAACTATCCTTTGGCAAGCGCCATGCTACTAGTAAAATTAGCAACAGGAGCCAGGCATAATGAAATTTCTTACTTTCCTCCTCTATTTCTATTGGGCATGGAATCCCCCCCAAGGCATGTTTTGGGTCTCAAAGCCCAAGTTTTGACCCAATATTATTGTAAAGATTCCGTGAATTGCAAGCGCGGAGCGCGAAATGTATGATAGAGTCACAGGGTTGTCCACCCTAGTTTTGTAATGTAATGTCAGCTGGATAGACCTACCCATGGTCCACTGACCATGGGATTGTATAAAGAGAGCGAGGCTCTAAGAATAATAGAGGGATAGAGTAAGAAGAGAAGAACAAGTCTAAGGGATTGATTCACAAGGGTAAAGTGTGTCTTTGGGTCATAGAGTAGGAGAAGGATCTACAGCTGAGTACATAGAGGCCTAGTAGTCCATAGCTGAGTGCGCAGACCCCTGCAGTTGGGTGCGTAGGGTGGAGTCAAGTCTGTAACCAAAGAAGGAATTAATAACGAGAAGTTTTAATATAATTCTATGTATTTGTTCTTGGGTTAATGCATGTTTGATATAAATTGAAAATATACTGTTTATTTACTACGTGCACATGTATGAATGATTTATGTTGTTAGAGCATGCAAGTAGGCTGAAATAATCAACTAACATTGGAATACTAGTAAGGACTTGGGTAATAACAGTGTTCAGCCCTCGAGTAGGGCTATGTGAAGGCAATATCTCAGGCTACGAGGTACAGGAAAGTGTGCGTAGCAATGTGTGGGTAGGGTCAAACAGCAAACCACTTGATTTCATCAGACATTTCTAGGGTGTAGAAACCTAGTTCTAGCACCCTCCCATACTACTTCGGGTGAGACCTCGGTCCATGCTCTGTAGACTTTTGCCAAAAGGGCTAGTAGTACTGGGATTTGTTTGGCTAACTTAACTCTGAACCTGGGTTAGGCCCCAATAAGCCAAAAAATGGTTCTGTTCCCAGGACTGGGATCTACATAAGAGATGTCTGATGTCATGTCACTAGAATCCAACAAAGAAATAATTTTAAGAGTGGCTGGATAGAAATATTCACGAATTCATGGTGCAGGAAAATAGGAATCTACAGTTATCAAAGGAAGAGTAGTTAGAGTGCTACTTATATACTAAAATATATGAAATTTTCATTGCATCCTTCCTCTCTGAGCTGTACGAATGGATCGTGAAGCTAACAGAAAGTTAAGGAAGGTGAGGCTCAACAAACCTATTGTGTGGACTCCAAAGTTGGTGCACAGACTGGAAGCATCAAAATATAAGATCGCGTGCATTGTGGACCATTGGCTCGATCGAATTATAAGAGCATTTATTACTGAGTTCGCAGTATATACTTCAGTCAGCTATAGCGAGGTGGAACGATGCTTCCTCAAAGGATCGCGAGGTAAGTACATTAAATATTTGAACACTTGGATTAAGATGCTACTGTGTGAAAACTGGGTTATGCGAATAAATTAATATTTAGGGCTATGCAAAGTGGGAGGTGTTAGAGTCGGTCTGGTCATCCCTCCATCAGAGATCAAAACTCTTTTTTCATTTCATTTTTAGGTGTCTCGCTCGATTCACTCAGTTGCATTCCACTAGGAGCATACCATAAATCTGACAAAAGGGCTTTGTCATTCATTCCCCTCATGTCTTGTACCTGCTAGCTTAGGTCTTTTCATCAATGTTTATTAAAGTCCATGATAGTCAATGTTGATCTTTTAGTGGGCAAAGAGTCATGTCAATCATAGGTCTAGGGTTTCACAAATTGAGTCGTTAAAGTGTCCAAATGCCAGCAGGCCAGAGGGAGGTTCTACACACATTTTTTTATTTCGTGAATTTCATCATCATATGGATGGATTATGACTGTTCTTCAAAACTCTGTTTTGAAGAAAAGTCAACATTTTGTCCTTTGTAAAAATTTTCAAAAGTTTTTAGTTGTTGAATTCTTCAGGCGCAACCCTGGTCTCCTTTGCCAAATTCCATGTCAGCTATCCCTGCAAAAAATTGCCAAGAATTTCATCATTTCAGTCAAAAAATCAAAAAGGAAATTTAAAAACAGAGTTGTATTAAAATGGAAAAAGTGCCAATGCCAAAACATTACAAAGTTGGGTCTTGGAGAGTCAAAAATCAAATCCATGTCTTTATAAAGATATTTTCATGAAGATCAATGTCATTTGTATGCCAAGACCAAAGAGAATCCATTTAAAGAAAATTGGTAGAGTTAGTGTGCGATTTGGGAGAAGTTGGAGGAAATTTGGCCGGTGCAGCACATAGACCAGGTGGCGCGGTGCACTGGGGAGGCGCGGCGCACTGGGAGAAGTTATCTAATGTAATTCTGAATGGGCACAGTGCACTGGGGAGGCGTGGTGCACTGGGAGAAGTTATCCAGTGTAATTCTGAACAGGCGCGGCGCACTGGCATGGCGCGGCGCATTGGGTATGCGGCGCGGCGCATAAACCTGAAAGCCCGAATTTGCTTCAAATCTCTCCAAATTGCCATTTATTTGCATGGATTTGCCAGGTAGGGTTGACATCTTGACATTTCATCCATTTTTGTGCTGAGTGATGGTGGTTTATGGATGCTAATGATTGAAACAAAAATTCAAACCCTTTCATTTTGAATCCCTCACATGTAAGCTGTTGCCTACGATTTCAAAACTTGTTTGCCACCAAGGTTACTCTTTTCCATTATTTATTTTGTCCTTAATTCCCTTCATTCCTTGAATCCATTGTTCCCCATCCCCTAAAGTTACTAAACCCCTATCCTAAATTCCCTTTCCCAAAACTTTCAAATGTGAAACCCTAAACCCTATCCCACACATAAATCCCTCAAACCCTCTCCCATATTTCCCTAGCAAATTTATCCCAAAAATTCCTAATCCCTTACTATTATTTCCCCGTCCTAACAGTCCCTGTTTCATTTGTTTCCCCTTGGTGGTAGAATTTGAACACATCACAAAAAGAGCAGTTCAACACAGTTTTCCTACACCAGCATCTTTTTCTCCAAGGCAGTTTAAAAAACAACAGTCATGGCATCTGAGCATTCATCGGATTATGAAATGGAAACCCAAAGTGATTCTCCCATGGAGGAACATGCACCCCGGAGGCCTCACAGAGGAGGTAGGCATATCAGAGAAGAACCGGTCACCCTCACTGAATTACAGGCTTGCCCTCTTGCCATGTTCTGTTTCCAGCATCAGTCATGCTTTGAGTTTTGTCAAAAGGTGGCTAATGTTCAATTTTATCATGAGTTGGCTCATCTATTTGTGCTGCATTTACATGGAGATCAGGCTACCTTGGTTGGTGTCACCTTTACACTTACACCAGAATCTGTCTCACTAGCAACCAAAATACCAAACATTGGGGAACCATGGACGAAGAGGAAGAAGATTGACTGACAACACTATGAGCCACACATTAAAACCAATTTCTTGAGGCAGCTCAAGAGAGTGTTTCCATTCCGATATCTGAAAGATGAATATGCTCCACTAATGAAATTGATCATGAAATATTTCAGCTGTGAGGGACGGTTCTCTTGTCTCTATGCTTATCACATTAGGTTTCTCATGCATTTCATCAGGGTACGGATGATGAACATTCCATATTTCATTTTCCGGAACATAGAGAGGATGACCACCCTTGTGCAGCACAAAACACCTCAGCAGCAACTTAACAATGTTTATCATTTTGCTCTTATTAAGATTTTGGTGGTTCATCAGCTTGGATTACAGGGCATCACTTGGGATGATTTCATCTCCTGTGACTTCTTTAGAGCTTCACATGGATTATCAGAGGTCAAGAATGAGATAGGTGGACCTTCTCATCAGTATGAGTGCCATGAGACTGCTAGTGTGCCGGTATTCATCACATATCAGAGAGGCACTAGACATTTGTTTGCAGCAGCGAAACGAGTGTTATCTCCACCTGGGGTGGAAAGGGCCTCGTTTCCTCCATCAGCATCATAGGTACAGGACAAAGGAAAGAGGCCAATGCAGGATGAGGGGCCTTTAGGTGAGCAAGAGATCGACTTCATTTTCATTCATGATGATGATACAGATACGGGTTCGCAAAGTGCTAAGCTTAGGGAGATCATCCAGGAGCAGCAAACAGAGATCCAAGCCTTATCCCTTGACTTGGTGAGAGCTAGGTGGACCATGAAATACTTGGATCAAAGGAACAAACAACTTGAAGATCAACAAGCAATCATGGAGCTACAAAACATCCGCGAGAATCGCTAGGCTACACAAAGGAGAAGAATTGAGCTCACATCATTGGAGCAAGAGATTAATGAGGATCGGGAGTCTAATCTTGAGAGAGTTAACATGCACTTAGAGAGACTATTGGACAAGGCTGATAAGTGCCATGCATTTTTGAGACACATGGCTTTCCACTACATGGCACAGAACAAGGTCTACAAGGCACGAATCAGGAATTTAAAGGCAAAATTGAGGAAGGCAATAAGGAAGCAAAAGAGGCAAAGGGAGCTTGATCATCTTCAGATATTGGATGAAGCCTCTTTAACCCAAAATAACACTTAATGAAGAAGCTCCAGCCCAAATTTCAAGAAATTTGGGGCATTTTTGGCATTTTGGAAAATTTTAGTACAAAAACAGGGTTTGTTAGGGAGCTTAAAATTGCAAAAAGTTTATATTTCTAAATTTTTCATGAAAAATCATGGTTGCTGGTGCATGGCCAAGAAGTTTGAGCAAGTTTTGAGTCCTCATGAGGTCAAAAACACTCAAAAAATGACCTCACTGCCCCTATTTTGACACACAGGAAGCAGTCTTGGGAGATTGACGTTTTCGAGGAGCAAATGACATCAAAATTCAGAAATTCCACTTGGTTTGGAAAGTAGACAGGTAGGGATTTCCAATTAGCTATCTTGGGCTCAATTTGGACTTCAGGAAGTGCCTCAAATGCAGCCTCAAATTGGCGCGACGCATAGAGGATTTTTGCTCAATTTTTCACCTTCCAGCTCAGAAATTCGGCCAGTTTGACTAGTTTTGCTTTGTGATGTAATTTTTGATCTATCTTGATGTAATTGGATAAACATGATGTAATTTTGGCACTTATTTAATTTTTCTAGAGGATTCATTCACTAAAAAGTGAAAATTTAATGAATGAATCAGTTTCCTACCTTATAGAGGCAAGTTGTTTTGATTGCCTAGATTTTAGTGCTTTGTTTAGAATTGGTTGAAACAACTCCTAGAATGATGAGCTTGACCCCTAGAGGCAAGTGAATGTGTTGGGCTAGTCTATATCATGTAATTCCTAAGTCATTTTTAGGGTTGGACACTTGGGATTGCTTTGGCATATCATTGTACATTCTATCTCTGCATTTTTGGCTAAGGAAAGACCAGGGTTTTGCAGCACTGTTTGGGATCCATGTGGCTTTATGTTTTGATGGTGTTATTCTCTAAGTAATTGTGAGTTAATTAGTGTTATGTGTATAATTTTCCTATCTCTTCTTCTAAATTTGAACAAATGAGTGATTAAGGTAGAATCCATTAACTGCTATGCTCTACCTTTGAATTTGTTTAAATTTCCATGTTTTCATCTGTTTAAGGAGAATTCTTGAGACTCTCTTGCTCTCCTTAGCTCCTCACCAGTCTGATCTATCCATTCACTTACTTTAAACCATCAAAATGATTGCCTTCCTTGCCCCAATCAAAACACTGTAGAAACTGTGCCTCATCCCCGAGCCCAATTTGCCTTTCCCTGTTTCCAACACAAAACCCCCAAAAACTCAAAACAAACCCTTGTACTTCATACCTAGCCTAAAATTAGCTTTTATTTCAGTCATCTCGAGTCCCATCGCTTGTATTTTGCCGAGATCGACCAGGAGAAAGCTCTCTCTTGTCCTCGTAGGGCTAGCTACGAGGCTGAGCGTGGTTTGATGTGGACCTAGAACCTTGTCTTTTCAGCCTGAGGCAAATCTAGGCTCTAACATAGTGGCGACTCCACTGGGGAGGAAAATGGTTTGCTTGTTGATGTCATTGGTTTTATAAGCTATAGATGGAGCCTGAAGTTATGCCAGGTAGCCTTCGAAACACTTTTGCTTTGCATTAGCGCAAGTAGATAAACGCTGCTTCAGTCAATCTCCGGTCTAGCTTGTAATCGTGACACTTGACCTGTAAATCGCCCCAATATTTTTGAGAATTATAAGCTTTTGGATGATAAGTTTATAATTTGAAAGGCTGGATAAGTTGTTTATGTCCCTTTGATTTCTTGAAAATAACACACCGGCTTCAAAGAGATATACCAGAGCTAATCCAGATCCAAATCCTCTCCCTTTTTACAAAAATCCCAATCTGATTTCAAGAATTGTTCTTCAAGAGAGATCTGTGACTCCCGTGTTTAAATCTCATTCATGTCCTGCAATTTTTAAGTATCTTGAAGAGCTTGATTTTGATGAAAAGTTTGAATTGTCATTGTTTGAAACCAAATCCGAAAGTGCTCTTGGTTCTATAGTTCCAAATGCTGACTTTGCTGTAGCTCTTGAAGTTGAAAGAAACAATAAATCAATTGAGAATTTTATCTTGAAGCACCTCCAAAGTGAAATTCATGCTTCAAATATCGTTGATTTCCTAGAAGCTGCATCTGCATCCCTCGGATCTTTCGTAACGGCATCCACTTCGAAAATTCCTACCGAACCTCCCTTCATTCCCACCCTTCCCCCGTAGCCTACTATCGCTGATCAAAAATCTGCTGTAAATTCACCCCCATCTACTCCTTCTACATCCAAAATTGCTTCACCTCCTCATACACCTCACACATCAGCTGCACCTTCTCCCCCAACATCTCCAAGGCCGATTGCAAATCCACCGAGAGCAATGGTTGCACGGTTTGCACCTCTTGCGCCGCCTCAAGTTTTGGGTGACATGCCTGCAGATTATCAGAGTAAAATTCCTTTGTTTGATGGCACTCCTCAAAGTACCACGGCTCAGCAACATGTGGACAAGATGACAGATTTCTTTGAGCTTCATGAGATTGATGCAGAAAACGTGACCATGAGATTATTCGTGCAGACTTTCGCAGGTGAGGTGAGAAAATGGTTCAGAGCTTTGACAGCTAGAAGTATTCCCACATTAGAAGAGCTTCAAAGACAGTTCTTGGATCATTGGGAAGTCAAGAAAGATCCTCTTCAGATCACTTCTGAATATACCAAGATCAAGCGGAATGCTGGTGAGTCCGTGCAAGACTATTGTACTAGATTCAATGCGGTTTATAATGCAATTCCTGATGATTTAAGGCCAACTAGAAATTCAGCTTTGCTTAAGTTCCCAGATGGTTTTGATTTGGACATGGCTTATCAATTAAGAGAGAGAGATCCAGCTACCTTAGAAGAAATGCATAAAATCGCCATTAGTGTTGAGGCGAATTTGAATGACAAGAGGGCTAGATTGAAAACCAAGAAGAGAGTTTCAATAAAGGAAGAAGCTTCTACCTTAGATCAGGTGCTCCGCAAGGTAGAAAAGATGATTGAAGGTTAACACTTGATAAGCCTGAACTGGAGATCTGGAATCCTAATTTCCGTGGACAACAAAAACCTCAATTCAGGATCAAGCAGCGTGAGCAGCGAGCACAAGAACCGACATCACAACAGCAGCAAGTAAAGACACCTCTTCAGTATAATTTTTTTGGTCCCGAATCTGATGATGAAGACCATGTAATAGGAGAAGAAAATCACTTTTTTACTCCTGATGATTTTCCCACCTTTATCACTGAAGATGATGAGTATGCAGAAAGTTCAGCTGTACAGTAGGATGCAGATTTTATCTTGGCGAATGACACAGCTCTTGAAGAGGAGTCGGATGAGTATCGGAGAGGGTATATGCATGCCTTGTCCACCCAGTAGCATCAGTATTCATTAAGAAATAGAAATGTCCCCATCAATCCAATCCAGAAGAGAAAGGAAGGTCCAACATCTAAGAATGAGCCACCTATTGCACCAAATAAAGGAAAAGAAGTTGCTGATCCTATGCCTAACAAATCTCCACCAGAAAATGAAAGAGTCAATCAGCCAATTGTATCAAAAGATAAAGCTGAGAAGAAAGAGGTTCTAGCCAAAGAGGTAGAGAAGACTTCTACTTTTAGTTTAGAAAATGAAATTTCTAAATTGAAGGTATCCATTCCCTTGACTGAACTGATGAGGAACAACAGTTATAGAGGTCAGGTTTCCAAAATTTTGAATGTTGATCCAATGTCTGATATGGTAAGTGTGGAAGATGATCAACCTGAACTGATTTTTGGACCAGCATTGAATGGTGAGTCTCCAGATAGTGATGTGCCTCCTTTTTATATCAATTTGAGAGTGCATGAGTTTGTGTTGCATAATGCTATGTTTGATTCCAGTGCCTCTCACAATCTTATGCCGAAGGCTATCATGGAGAAGTTGGGTTTGGACATCACTAGGAAATACCATGATCTTTATTCATTTGATTCCAGCAGGGTGAGATGTATTGGGCTTATTAAAGACTTGGTGGTCAGTTTGGATCAGATTCCGGCAAAAAACGTTTTGATGGATGTGGTGGTGGCGGATATACCTCCTAGGTTTGGAATGCTTCTTTCCAGATCTTGGGGAGCAAAGATCAAAGGAACTATGCAGCTTGATTTCTCCTATGCAATGATTCCTGTGTTTGGCCAAATGAGAAAACTTTATCGGGAGCAGAAAATGAAATACATGATTACAAGCAAGGAGAAACCAATTAATCATCCGATTAATTATGTACATACAGATTTAGAGTCTTTTGTTTTGTATTCAGATAGTTTCAATGAGATTGATAGTTAGTTAGTTGCAGCAGATGATATTCCAGAAATAGTAGAGAATTTTAGAGAAGTTTTGAAGAAAGAAAGTCAAGAACAGGACAATACCATTCAGCAATCAGAAAAGGATAATGGACAGCAAGCAGTAAAAATACAGCAAACAGAGTTTCAACACTTGGAAGAAGAGGAAGATGGCCTGTGGACCATGGATTTCGATGGAGCAGTGGGAAATGATGGTGCTGGAATTGGAATTTGGGTACGCAGTCCTTTTTTTGCTCCAATAAAGTGCCTAGTAATGTACAGGTATGTTCTTATAAAATTGCTTTTGATTGCTCAAACAATGAGGCTGAGTATGAGGCTTTGATCGCTGGCCTAAAAATCCTAATAAAGCTGAATGCTAAGAGGATTTTTGTATATGGCGACTCTAAATTGGTGATTAAGCAAATTAAAGGCGAATATCGAGCAAAGAATCCTTGGATGCGGGCATACCGGAATGCTGTTCTAGACATTTTGAAGTTGTTTTTAGATTATACCTTAATGTGTGTGCCTCGTATTCAAAATAGTATTGCTGATGCACTTGCTAAGGCAGCGAGTAATTTGAATATTCCTATGAATTCAAGTAATAAATTCGAAATCCATGTGAAACACCGTCCGACTGTCTCGGACAATAAGAGATATTGGCAAGTTTTCCAAGATGATGAGGAGATTGATGATTTGCTGCAAAACAAAGGTAAGTTCAAAGATACCTCAATTGATGTAGAACATGATGATGGTAAAGATGATGTGCAGATCAACCAAATGGAGGTGTTACAGCTCAAGGATAACGTGATTCCTAAAGGCTTGATACCTTTAGAAGAACTCTTTGATCATGATGACGTAGCCCGCAAACCAACATTGTAGCCAACAAAGAAGGGAGTCGAAGAGGTGAATATTGGAACAGCTGAGCATCCGAAGATGGTAAAGCTGTCCAAAGCATTGCCACAAAAGGTAAAGGCCAAATATATCAGTTTGTTGTCATCCTTTGCTGATGTGTTTGCTTGGGACTATTCTGATTTGAAAACATATGACACCAATATAATTCAGCACACAATTCCTATTAAGCCTAATCAGAAACCTTTCAGATAGAAGTTAAGAAGGCTTAATCCAAAATTGCTGCCATCGATTGAGAAGGAGGTAAACAGGTTGTACAAATCAGGAATCATTGTTCCCATCCGATTTTCTGATTGGATATCTAATTTGGTGCCCGTACAAAAGAAGACATGTGAGATTCGTTTGTGCATTGATTTTCGGAATCTCAACAAAGTTTCATTGAAGGATAATTATCCGCTACCAAAAATGGATCACATACTTCAGCGAGTAGTTGGAGCATCTTGTATGTCACTACTCAATGGTTATTCCGGATATAACCAACTTTTAGTCCATGAAGATGACCGAGACAAAACAACGTTCACCACTCCGTGGGGGACTTTTAATTATGCTAAAATTCCTTTCGGTTTGAAGAACGTGGGTGCCACTTTTCAGCGGGCAATGGACTTGGATTTCGCCAATGAAAATGATGTCTTTTTGGTTGTGTACCTTGATGATTTGACCGTGTTTTCCAAATCAGATGAAGAACACTTGTATCATTTAAAAACTGTCTTTCAAAAGTGCAGAAAATATGGTGTGTCGTTGAATCCTAAGAAGAGCTTATTTTCCATGGATGAAGGCAAACTACTTGGGCACATTATCTCAAAGGATGGCATTCGTATTGATCCAGCACATGTGGAAGCGATTCAGCAAATTGACCTGCCCCAAAATAAGAAGGAGATTCAATCGTTTAATGGTAAGATGAATTTTCTACGCCGCTTTGTTCCTAATCTTGCTGAACATCTAAGAGAGATTATAAACATGCTTAAGAAGGACAACCAAGTGACATGGACGGAAGAGGCTGTAAAATATTTCAATTTAGTAAAATTGGCTCTTTCTTCAGCCCTGGTTCTAATCAGCGCAGATTATACTCAAGATTTTATATTGTTTTCATTTGCTTCAGAGCATACTATGGCAGTTGTATTAATGTAGAAAAAAGATGAGCATGAAAGACCCATTGCTTTCTTCAGCCGGACTATTAGAGATGCTGTTTTGAAATACAACATTATTGAGAAGCAGGCCCTTGCACTTGAAAAGCACTGAAATATTTCTGCGTGTATATTCTGCATTCCCATATTTTAGCTTATGTTCCTAACGCTACTGTCAAAGATGTTTTGGTCCAAACAGATCCTGAAGGAAGATGTGGCAAGTGGATTGCAACTTTGCTGGAGTATGATGTGGAGATAAGGCCCACAAAGCTTGTTAAAGGACAGGGATTGGCAAAGTTAATGACTGAATCAAATCTGCACGTCTTAGGCATGAATCTGATTGCTGCTATGTTTGATGAAAATGAGCAATGTTCGTCAATTCAGGTAGCTGAAATCTTTGCTTTTTCTCCATGGTATTCAGATATCATATATGTACTTCAGAATTTGTCTTCGCCACCTGGTATGGCTAGAAACAAAGCTAGAACTCTTAAGTTAAAGGCTGCTAAGTTTTGTATTTTGAATTCTGCACTTTATTGGAAAGATTCCGGTGGCATTTTGTTAAATTGTTTGGTGGAAGAAGAAGCGAATCAGGTCATGGAGGATTTCCATAAAGGAGATTGTGGTGGTCACCTTTTTTGAAAATAATGGAAAATAAAATTATGAGAGCTGGATACTATTGGCCGTCATTGTTTGCTGATGTGTTCAAGATTGTCAAGAGCTGTCATAACTATCAGATTTTTGAAGGAAAGTAGAAATTACAGCCTTTGCCGCTTAAGCTTATTGAGGTGAGTGCCCCTTTTCAGCAGTGGGGGTTGGATTTCATTGGTTAAATTCATCCTGCTTCTTCAGGTCAGCAGAGATGGATCCTCACGACGACAGATTATTTCACGAAGTGGATCAAAGCAATTCCCACTAGGCAAGCTACGAATGCGGTAATAATTTCTTTCCTTGAGAATAATATTTTGTCTCGTTTTGGTTGCCTGAATAAGCTAATCACTGATAACGCAACAGCTTTCAAGTCAAAAAGGATGGTTGAGTTTTGTAATAAATATCACATTAATTTGGGGCACCCAACCGCCTATCATCCACAAGGCAATGGATTGGTGGAGTCTTCTAACAAATATTTGGTTAATATCATTAAGAAGATGCTGGAAATAAACAAGAAAAGTTGGCATAAGAAGTTGGTCCATGCACTTTGGGCAGATCGAGTGAGTCAGAAGAAATCCATTGGTATGTCCCCCTTTGAGCTAGTTTATGGCGTTGATACAGTGTTCCCTACCTCTCTTGCAGCTCCAGTAGTCAAACTTCTTCAGGAGGCTGGTAGTGAAGATGACCCAATGCAGAGAAGACTAAATCAAATGATCCATTTGCAGCAGACACGGGAAGATGTTTTTCAAAACACATTCAAGTTGTAGGAGAGAATTAAAAAGATTTATGACAGAAAAGCAAAGGCGGACACATTTCAGTTGGATGATGTGGTGTTAAAGTGGGATGCAAGGAATGAGGAAAAGGGCAAGCACGATAAGTTTGAAAATCTCTGGAAAGGTCCTTTTAAGATTGTAGTGTATCGGGGTCAGAATGCCTTTCTTCTGAAGGAGATGAACGGGGAAGATTGTCCTGGAGGGCCGGTCAATGGTCGACTGCTCAAGCGGTACCTTTTCTGAGTTATTTCTGTTGTTTACATTGTCATTGTAAATACCATTTTATTTCAGTTTCATTGCAAGTGTGTGTTGTGATATTTTCTTCAGTCTGGGGCCCAAAGTGAAGGCTATAATTCTGAAGAAAGTTTTCAGTTTTGAGTTTATTTTGTCGAGTCAGTTTTTCAGTCATTTCAGTTTCATCATCGAGTCGTTTTGAGTCAAGTTTCAGTCAAATAAATTGAGTCAGAGTCTTGTGTTGTTTGTCGAAATAATGACTCCATATCCCAATGGACGAAGGCACTGTCTAGCTCTTCCAGAGATCTACCGTTCTTGGCACCTCCAAGGAGCTACCATCCCCATTAGAGCCAATATTAGATTCGGTCTGGTCATCCCTCCATCAGAGATCAAAACTCTTTTTGCATTTCATTTTTAGATGTCTCGCTTGATTCACTCAGTTGCATTCCGCTAGGAGCATGCCATAAATCTGATGGAAGGGCTTTGTCATTCATTCCCCTCATGTCTTGTACTTGCTAGCTTAGGTCTTTTCATCAATGTTTATTAAAGTCCATGACAGTCAATGTTTATCTTTTAATGGGCAAAGAGTCATGTCAATCATAGGTCTAGGGTTTCACAAATTGAGTCGTTAAAGTGTCCAAATTCCAACAGGCCAGAGGGAGGTTCTACACATGTTTTTTTATTTCGCGAATTTCATCATCATATGGATGGATTATGACTGTTCTTCAAAACTCTGTTTTGATGAAAAGTCAACATTTTGTCCTTTGTAAAAATTTTCAAAAGTTTTCAGTTGTTGAATTCTTCAGGCACAGCCCTGGTCTCCTTTGCCAAATTCCATGTCGGCCATCCCTGCAAAAAATTGCCAAGAATTTCATCATTTTAGTCAAAAAATCAAAAAGGAAATTTAAAAATAGAGTTGTATTAAAATGGAAAAAGTGCCAATGCCAAAACATTACAAATATGGGTCTTGGAGAGTCAAAAATCAAATATATGTCTTTATAAATATATTTTCATGAAGATCAATATCATTTGTATGCCAAGACCAAAGAGAAGCCATTCAAAGCAAATTGGTAGAGTTAGTGTGCAATTTGGGTGATGTTGGAGGAAATTTGGCCAGTGCGGCACATAGAGCAGGTGGCGCGGTGCACTGGGGAGGTGTGGCGCACTGGGAGAAGTTGTCTAGTGTAATTCTGAACAGGCACGATGCACTGGCACGGCGCGGTGCATTGGGTATGCGGTGCGGCGCATACACCTGAAAGCCCGAATTTGCTTCAAATCTCTCCAAATTGCCATTTATTTGCGTGGATTTTCCAGGTAGGGTCGACATCTTGATATTTCATCCATTTTTGTGTTGAGTGATGGTGGTTTATGGATGCTAATGATTGAAACAAAAATTCAAACCCTTTCATTTTGAATCCCTCACATGTAAGCTGCTGCCTAGGGTTTCAAAACTTGTTTGCCACCAAGGTTACTCTTTTCCATTATTTCTTTTGTTCTTAATTCCCTTTGTTCCTTGACTCCATTGTTTCCCATCCCCTAAAGTTACTAAACCCCTATCCTAAATTCCCTTTCCCAAAACTTTCAAATGTGAAACCCTAAACCTTATCCCACACATAAATCCCTCAAACCCTCTCCCATATTTCCCTAACAAATTTATCCCAAAAATTCCTAATCCCTTACTATTATTTCCCCGTCCTAACAGTCCCTGTTTCATTTGTTTCCCCTTGGTGGCAGAATTTGAACACATCACTAAAAGAGTAGTTCAACACAGTTTTCCTACACCAGCATCTTTTTCTCCAAGGCAATTTGAAAAACAATAGTCATGGCATCTGAGCGTTCATCGGATTATGAAATGGAAACACAAAGTGATTCTCCCATGGAGGAACATGCACCCCGAAGGCCTCACAGAGGAGGTAGGCATATCAGAGAAGAACCAGTCACCCTCACTGAATTACAGGCCTACCCTCTTGCCATGTTCTGTTTCTAGCATCAGTCATGCTTTGAGTTTTGTCAAAAGGTGGCTAATGTTCAATTTCATCATGAGTTGGCTCATCTATTTGTGCTACATTTACATGGAGATCAAGCTACCTTGGCTGGTGTCACCTTTACACTTACACCAAAATCTGTCTCACTAGCAACCGGCATACCAAACATTAGGGAACCATGGACCAAGAGGAAGAAGATTGACCGACAGCATTATGAGCCATACATTAAAACCGGTTTCTTAAGGTAGCTCAAGGGAGTGTTTCCATTCCGATATCTGAAATATGAATATGCTCCACTAATGAAATTGATCATGAAATATTTCAGCTGTGAAGGACAGTTCTCTCATCTCTATGCTTATCACATCACGTTGCTCATGCATTTCATCAGGGTACGGATGATGAACATTCCGTATTTCATTTGTCGGAACATAGAGAGGATGACCACCCTTTTGTAGCACAAAACACCTCAGCAGCAACCTAATAGTGTTTATCATTTTTCTCTTATTAAGATTTTTGTGGTTCATCAGCTTGGGTTACAGGGCATCACTTGGGATGATTTCATCTCCCATGACTTCTTTAGAGCTTCACAGGGATTATCAGAGGTCAAGCATGAGACAGGTGGACCTTCTCATCAGTATGAGCACCATGAGACTGCTAGTGTGCCGATATTCATCACATATCAGAGAGGCACTAGACATTTGTTTGCAGCAGCGAAACGAGTTTTATCTCCACCCGGGGTGGAAGGGGCCTCGTTTCCTCCATCATCATCATAGGTACAGGAAAAAGGCAAGAGGCCAATGCAGGATGAGGGGCCTTCAGGTGAGCAAGAGACCAACTTCATTTTCGTTCATGATGATGATACAGATACGGGTCCACAAAGTGCCAAGCTTAGGGAGATCATCCAGGAGCAGCAAACAGAGATCCAAGCCTTATCCCTTGACTTGGAGAGAGCTAAGTGGACCATGAAATACTTGGAGCAGAGGAAAAGATATCTTGAAGATCAGCAAGCAATCATGGAGCTATAGAACATCTGCGAGAATTGCCAGGCTGCACAAAAGAGAAGAATTGAGCTCACATCATTGGAGCAAGAGATTAATGAGGATCGGGAGTCTAATCTTGAGAGAGTTAACATGCACTTAGAGAGACTGTTGGACAAGGCCGATAAGGAACATGCATTGCTAAGACACATGGCTTTCCACTACATGGCACAGAACAAGGTCTGCAAGGCACAAATCAGGAGTTTAAAGGCAAAATTGAGGAAGGCAATAAGGAAGCAAAAGAGGCAAAGGGAGCTTGATCATCCTCAGATATTGGCTGAAGCCTCTTTAGCCCAGCATAACACTTAATGAAGAAGCTCCAGCCCAAATTTCAAGAAATTTGGGGCATTTTTGGCATTTTGGCAAATTTTGGTACAAAAAACAGGGTTTTTCTCCCTATGCGCTGCGCCACGTGGCACACGCTTTTGCTAGGGAGCTCCAAATTGAAAAAAGTTTATATTTATAAAATTTTCATGAAAAATCGTGGTTTTTGGTGCATGGCCAAGAATTTTGGGCAAGTTTTGAGTCCTCAGGAGCTCAAAAACACTCAAAAAATGACCTCGCTGCCCCTATTTTGACACACAGGAAGCAGTCTTGGGAGATTGAAGTTTTGGAGGGGCAAATGACATCCAAATTTAGAAATTCCACTTGGTTTGGAAAGTAGACAGGCAAGGATTTCCAATGAGCTATCTTGGGCTCAATTTGGACTTCAGGAACTGCCTCAAATTGGCACAACGCATAGAGGATTTGGCACGGCGCATAAAGGATTTTTGCTCAATTTTTCACCTTCCAGCTCAGAAATTCGGCCAGTTTGACTAGTTTTGCTTTGTGATGTAATTTTTGATCTATCTTGATGTAATTGGATAAACATGATGTAATTTTGGAACTTATTTACTTGTTCTAGAGGATTCATTCACTAAAAAGTGAAAATTTAATGAATGAATCAGTTTCCTACCTTATAGAGGCAAGTTGTTTTGATTGCCTAGATTTTAGTGCTTTGTTTAGAATTGGTTGAAACAACTCCTAGAATGATGAGCTCGACCCCTAGAGGCAAGGGATTAGGTTGGGATATTCTATATCATGTAATTCCTAAGTCATTTTCAGGGTTGGACACTTGGGATTGCTTTGGCATATCATTGTACATTCTATCTCTGCATTTTTGGCTAAGGAAAGACCAGGGTTTTGCAGCACTGTTTGGGATCCATGTGGCTTTATGTTTTGATGGTGTTATTCTCTAAGTAATTGTAAGTTAATTAGTGTTATGTGTATCATTTTCCTATCTCTTATTCTGAATTTGAACAAATGAGTGATTAAGGTAGAATCCATTAACTGTTATGCTCTGCCTTTGAATTTGTTTAAATTTCCATGTTTTCATCTGCTTAAGGAGAATTATTGAGACTCTCTTGCTCTCCTTAGCTCCTCACCAGTCTGATCTATCCATTCACTTACTTTAAAGCATCAAAACGATTTCCTTCCTTGCCCCAATCAGAACTCTGCAGAAACTGTGCCTCATCCCCAAGCCCAATTTGCCTTTCCCTGTTTCCAACACAAAACCCCCAAAAACTCAAAACAAACCCTGGTAATTCATACCTAGCCTAAAATTAGCTTTTATTTTAGTCATCTTGAGCCCCATCGCTTGTCTTTTGCCGAGATCGACCTGGAGAGAGCCCTCTCCTGTCCTCGTAGGGCTAGCTATGAGGCTGAGCATGGTTTGATGTGGACCTAGAACCTTGTCTTTTCAACCTGAGGCAAATCTAGGCTCTAACAGGAGGATCTATAGAAATGAAGGTAGCACAGAATTAGAGACTAGTCCCTTGATTTCACCTCCATGGGAAAGCGAGGAGGAGCTCGTGAAAGTTTCACCAAGAAGTGCGATCAGTCTGATAAGGCAACGAATTCCGCGCATGCCACCCTCGCCTACACCACCACTAGTTTCACCATCTTCACCCCCATCTTCGCCCACACCACCTCCGCCACCACCATAATTCAATACGGCGAGCGCGATAAAGTTTCCAGTGTTCAAAGTAGTAGGGAATGAAGATCCGAACCAATTTTGGTTAGTGGTAAAGGCAGTATGGCAAGCAAAGGGAGTCAGGGATGACAATATAAAGAAAGCAACACTGATCAGCACCTTGCAGGATCACGCACTGATGTGGTGCATTAAGCATTCCAATAACAATCAAAATGTAGGGATCACAGAGATCCAAGCTATGCTATATAGGGGATTTAACAGGCCAAAATTAGAGACACAGTTGATTATTAGATTTAAGGAGATCGAGATGCTTCTAGGCAAGACCCCCTGGGAGCTAGATCAAAGACCGAAGTGTATGATTCATGAAGCCAATATGACCTTGACAGATTGGTAACACCACGCATGGTTTGTAGCGTCACTAATGCCACATCTAAGGAACGCGTTGTCATAGCAGAAGCTATCCACTCAGGCCGACGCCTTGGAAATCGCAATGAGACTACATGAGACACTGATAGAAGATCCTAGCTTGGGAGTCCAACAAGTCCACGCGCAATTGAAAAGCTTGTGCCTTGAAATTTATATTTTCAAACAAGATAGGACGACTTGCCCAGAAGCGTGCAATGAGATATGATGCATAAAGTGCAAAGGCTAGGGACATGACAACGACCATTGTCCAGTATTCATGAACTACCTGGTGGCAAGAGGACCAATGCCATTGAGACCAGAGGCACAAGTAGGGCCGAGCACAGTGCCTGCATTATGGTGCATGATTTGTCAGATAGGAGGAAAGTTTGCTACAAATAATTGCCATCTATTAAGAAGTATACGCAGAGTTCTCAGCAATTGTTCTGTAATTTCTGCAGGTCAGTAGACCATGATGAGCGCACCTGTAGAAGTTATGAACTGATGATGGATCAAACTCTTTCCTACAGAGTTCATACTGAAACACAGGCCCTCGATCAAAATGAAGGAATGGCGCGCACTAGATTTCAAGGGCACGTACACGGTCGAGGTGGAATGGGACCAGGAAGAGGTCGTAGACAACTAATCTGTTACAATTGCGGAGGGCCAGGGCATTACGCTCACGAGTCTACAAATCTGATGAAACCATCATGCTTATATTATACCTAATTTGATCATGAGATGGAGGACTGTCCCACGCTGATAGTAAGGTTATGCAATAAATGGATGCTCCAATCTCCTTCGACTCAGAACCTGCAAATGATGAGGTCTGAGCCGCATGAGGAAGACCCGAATGTAAATATCGTGCTCCGAAGTGGTATTACGACAAGATATGACAAAGGAAAGTAGCCCAAAGAGAGTGCCTAGGTTCGCAAGGCTACAAAAAAGGAGCCAAAATTTGATTTGGAGCGCACTAAGGAGACATTCATGGAAGCTAAGAAGAGCTTTGCAAAGGTCTCCACTTCAGGTAGTCAAGACAAAATGGAACCAAAAATGGACCCATCAATACTCACTACCTTTTTGGAGACAAGCATGAAGCTACTACACGACAGCAATGCTGTGAAGGGACTACAAGAACTCATCACTAGATGTGCTGGGACCGTGCCACGAGGACTGCACATAGTTTGGAAGCTCGGGAAGCACACAACGTGAACAAGAAGAGAGATGATATTGACCGCACAGATCAGGGAATATGAAATGGATCAAGTGATTTTGGATCTAGGATCGGACGTGAACATCTTGCAAATGTAGACATGGGAGCACATGGGCAGGCCCGCATTGCAATGGTCTCCGATTCAATTGTGAATGGAAAACCAAAAAAAGATCCTACCCATGGGAAGATTGCAGGGAATAACGATGGATATTGAAGGTGCGAGCACGCTTGTAGATTTTGAAGTGATAGAGATTGTTGATGACAACAATCCCTATCATGCACTACTGGGAATAGATTGGGCCACTGACATGAATGGAGTGATAAATATAAAGAAGTGCAAGATGATTTTTGAGAAAAAGTCACTATGCATAGTGGTACCTTTAGACCCTACGTAAGGATCGTGCTACATAGAGCTAGTGCACGACTACGAGAGAAATGACAATCTAGATTGTATCTACAGGATAACCGCGTGGGAGCAGGACTGGGTAAATCCAACAGCAGATGGCAGGATCTCGTGGGAGAGTGATAGCTCCTGCACCTCAGATTTGGACGAGGAGATAGAACAATGGTAGAACTAGTTACACGAGGTAACCACACTCAACTGCAACATAATGACAAGGTCAATGCACTGTGTGGCAGAGATTTGCCTATGTATGATGGGTTGAGCAAGGTGGATGATTTCTTGAACAAATTTGAAAGAGAAGTACTGGAACAACAACGTTTCGACACTCTGAAATGGGCATTGCATGCTACACCCGCAAGATGGTGGGGTACGCATCAAAGAAGTTTTGAGGACTGGCGCGAATGCAGAAGGATGATGCGTATGTGGTTTGGAAAGCCTCAGATACAGCTAACAGATAAGTATGACGGAAGGGATGATCCATGTGCACACCTCGTGAAAAGGACCAAGGTATATGGGGAAGAGCCACAACCTGAATGGGTGCACTTGTTCTGTCACACCCTGGATATCATACCCATGAATTGGTATATTGAGACAGAGCTTCACCATGGCACGAGCGAATGGGATATCTTACGTGAAGGATTCCTATTAGCCTTCACGTTTGAGGATTGTTGGTGGGATACTGTTGATGATGCGCTACAAGTAGTAAAAGCAGTTATCTTCAAAATACCTCAGGATCCAATGGAAGTGCTACAGCCGGAATGGGCAACCTAGCTGAGCTGCACACTAGAGCGTTACAATGTAAACAATAAGGTGGATGATGAAGATCCACGAAAAATCCACATCCCAAAAACTGAAGGCTATCGTGAGGTTCAAGGACCATTGATTGAAGATCCTGACATCACCGTGCCGGTAAAAAAAAAGCAAGTAAACATTGGGATGGAGGCTGAACCAAAGTATGCAATGCTTGATGACTATTGGGATGATGCCATGGTGGATAAGGTCACTGAGTTACTTCGTGAGTACCAAGACTTATTTTAGACCAAGATCACGGACTTAAAAGGGATCATTGGCATTTTAGGGATGATGAGGATCACCCTGAAACCCAACGCGAAGCGAGTTAAGCAGAGTCCTTACCGCTTGAATATGAAGTACAAGGAAATGGTCCGCATAGAATTAGACAAAATGCTCGCAGCTAGAATTATTGAACCAGTGGAAGAATCCGATTGGGTAAGTCCTATGGTAGTACAAGAAAAGAAGCAGAAGGGTGAGATAAGAATGTGTGTGGACCTTAGGAAATTGAATGATGCCTATGTGCATGACCCATTCCCAATCTTACTCACAGATGAAGTATTGGAAAATGTTGGCAGACAAGAAGCATACTCTTTCACGGACAGGTTCTCAGGGTACCACCAGATCAAAATCGCACTGGAAGAAAAAATCAATACCACCTTTGCAACTGAATGGGGTTGCTTTCAATACATCGTTATGTCGTTTGGGTTGAAGAATGTGCTAGCCATATTTTCACGCATAGTTGTTGCCGCATTCAAAGAATACATCCACAAGTTCCTGGAGGTCTATCTGGATGATTAGACTATCTTTGGATTAGTTAAGCACCGCGTAGCAAGCTTACACTTGATGCTGGATACTTGTCGACAACACAAAATTGCGCTGAACCTTAAGAAGCGTACATTCCTCATTCCCTTTGGGAACCTACTGGGGCATGTGGTCTGCAAACAGGGAATAATGGTAGACCCCGTGAAGATTACAGTAATTCTGAATTTGGAAGCACTGTGAAGTGTGAAACAGCTGTGCGCTACTTTGGGACACACAAGATACTACAGGAAGTTCATCAAAAGCTATGCCCAGATCACCGTGCCAATGGAGAAACTGTTTAAAAGGGATGCCATGTTCTACTGGAATGATGATTCCATGAAGAGCCTCGATGTATTAGAAGAGAAATTGGCCTCCACACCAATCCTGGTCTTCCCAAAATGGGATGTTGATTTTCATGTCCATGTTGACGTGTCGTGTATAGTGCTGGGAGCGGTACTAACACAAGAGGGTGGAGAGGGTTTGGATCACCCTATCGCATTCGCGAGTCATTGGTTGTCTAAAGCAAAAATGAACTATTCCACAACTGAATGCAAGGGGTTGGCTATGGTTTACACGCTCCAAAAATACTGGCACTATTTACTAGAAGGACATTTCAGGATGTATACAGACCATTCCGCACTAAAATACTTGGTTAATAAGCCTGTTTTGGGGGGGGGCCGCATCTGTAGGTGGCAATTATTTTTCCAAGAATATGACTTTGAGGTTGTGGTAAAGCCTGGATGACTGAACACAGGACCGGATCACTTGTCGCATATTGAGATAGGTGAGGAACCTACTAGTCTGGAGGAAGGATTACCTGACACACAACTCTGTGCTGTGCACGTCACGGATGGACACTTCGAAGATATAATCCACTTTTTAACAATAGGGACTACATCGAAGGAATACTCCATTCAATAGAATAAGGAATTGGTGGTGCGCACGATGGATTTTTCTCTCATCACGGGGCACCTATACAAAATGGGAAATGATGAGATATCGCAAAGGTACATACCTAAATTTGAACGAAGTCAGATCCTTGCGGTAGCATATGGGGGCACTGTAGGAGGACACTATGCAGGATGACCAACAACACAAAAGATTCTCCGCCAGGGTTGTGGCCAACCCTTCATCAGGATTCAAAAGCACACTGTAAGGCCTGCGATATTGTTATAGACATTTTTGTGCCTTATAGATCTAATCATGAAATGTCCATAAACCAAGGGATCCTAAGTCCCTAAAAGTGTTGTTCTAACTCCTAAAGGAACAAGGTCAACAAATTACAGCTTCTCTCAGAATTTCTCCACCAGAAGCTGCTCAGAATCAGTCAAATCAAGATCATTTCAGCTGCTCCACTAGCTAGCTGCGTTGCAAAGCACCCAAATACACTAGCTAAGTGCGTTGCAACGCACCCAAATACACTAGCTAAGTGCGTTGCAACGCACCTAAATGCACTACCAGGGTGCGTTGAGCGGGAAATGACAAGTGGCAGAGTCATTCCACGAGGTGGAGAGACAATGGAAGCTTCCAAAATCTTCTCCAATGACACTTGCCTCACTGAATTCGACCAAGGATGAGTAAGAGGCTCTCAGTCTCCAAGTGGAAGCAAGAACTGACAGAGAGAAGACACTAGTCAAATCATAAGCTGACTCATCCTCCTTGCATACATCTATATATGGATCCCTCATCCAAGAGATCCAGAGGCTGGAATATTGTACATTGCAAAGAATTGCTGTTGGTTTTGAGATAGATATCAGAGTATTGGGTGATTTATGCTTTGTTGGAGGTGAAGAGGGGCTTCTCTGCTGGGAGGTTGATGCTGGATCAGGAATCATCGGTTGTAACTCCTCCTGGATCTTCTTGTTATATCAATAAAACTATTTGAGTTTCTCCTACATGCTTGTGTATCATTGTTGCTTGTTACATTTGTATGTTTAGCTTAAATCTGATCCTAAGCTTTTTATTAATATGAACCCATGTCTTTGTATAGTTTCCTTCTTCTGTGATCTTGCAGGTATTTGGTGAAGCTGGGCAAGTAAGGGAGCAGGTAGCTGGAAGCTGTCAAAGAGGAGAGAGATTGGATCAAAGGACTAGCGCAAGACACAGGTTGGTTCATCCTATTTCTCTTTGTTTATAGTTCATAAAGAAGAGTACAAAAGTAGTTTTCTCTGTTTTTTTCTAAGGTCACTGTCACACCTTAGTGGGATAGGGTCGTTCTGAATAGACACTTTTCCCGTTAACAAAATGGTGACTCCGCTGGGGACGATTGTCTAGTTAGTTTGTTTATGTTTCTTTTATTGTTTATTTCATAAACTTAGAAGTAGCAAATCGAACTGCATTTGCCATTGACAAATGCAAAGTAGACATCTGCTGCTTCAATCCATTCACTGGATCTGTTTATGATTTGAACAGCTGATTCACAAATGATTTGATTGCCCTTTGTGATAGCTCTTAGACCTTCTTTAAATCTACCCTCTGATTGTGCATTACTGATTGCTTTTACTCGACCAAAAACCATAGATTAAACTGCAAACCGTGACCCAGAACCCGGGTAGAATTCTTGTTTCTGCCCCAGCGCAGGTACTGTGAAGAGTTCCTGCATTTCAGCACAGTTCCCGAGAGGGAAACCTGCGTTGCAATCCAGTTTCTTTGTGTAGCAGGTGCGTTGATCAGCCTAGCCTTGTGCAGCTGAGGTTCTTTGCTCAATTTTTTCAGTTTTACCTCTGATTTTTGCAGCCTGTGATCAGTGTGTGTGTCTGTTTAAAAAACCCCTTTTCTTTGCCAATATTCCGCCTCAGTTGTATAAAAGAAACTGTAGATGTTTTTGTGTGTTTGTTACGTCATTTACAGTTTTCCATTGCAAAAGTAGAATAGTCATACTGTCGTCCTTTGATCTAGATCTGTCACAAGTGTCGATTTTGATCATAGGAGAAAGTTTATTTGCTGTTGACAGTCGATTATGCTTTTACTTTTGCCTTTGGTATGAATTTGTAACTTTCCAGTGTCGAAACGAGTGTTTATTTCAAAATCATAAAGTGTCGTAATCATCTCTACCTTTTGATTTCGAAAAGAAGCTTGTTTGTGTTTTTCATTTGAAAGCGAATTCAGATTTGTACTACAACTTTCTTTTTAGGCATCAATATTAAGAAAGTGAAAAACAAAACACATGCATGTGCATTTGCATATTGACAGTCTGTTTGGCTTGATTTAGGAAAAGTGCATTTACAGTGCGCTCTTTGCTCTTTGCGAAAAGATTGTGTCTTTCTTTTCCCTTGTAGCTAGGATTTTCATTGCTGAAAAGAGATAAAAGTTTGTTTATCATTTTTAGATTGCATTTTAGGAATTACATCTACATCTCGTGGTGATCCCAAAAGGCAAACTTCATAAGAAAGATCAACTTAAAATAAACTCAATGAACTTAACAACGCTTTGGAACTTAACGCACAACATTTAGAGGTCTAGGCTAGAGACGTATTCCGGCGTCGTAAAGCCTGGTAACTGTTGTCCTCACTGATGGTTGGGTGATTCCTCCACTTTGAGACGATAAGTGCCAGTACGGACTTGTGCTCCCACGTACCATCGAGTATATATTGGGAGACCCCTATAGGCTTAAAACCTTTTATCCATAGGAAGCCGTGTCGGCCGCCCTACTGATCGCAATGCACCGAACACAGCATTCGGGAAGATTGACTGTCGTACCGTAAAAAGTATTCTGCAGTTTTGCGATTGGTTTGGTACTCCCTCTACCTAGACCTCCAGAGCAGTCCCTTTCGTTCCTTTTCAGACTCCTTAACGGAAAAGGTCCATCTGAGCACTTGTCACTTCAGGCTCATTAAAAATCGAAGGACACTAGAGTCATCTTTTGTTTTTTCTCGACTCTTTAAAACTGAAAAAACAAGTTGTGTCAAAGCGTGTTAAAATTTATTTTAAACGGAATATTCATACCCTTTTCCTACGTTGATCTTTGGGTTGAGAAAATGGAGCATACCAACCAAGGAATTCCCCTTGGTGGAAATCCTAGTCCCTTCTCCTCTTGGGGAGATGTTGGTGCGCCCCATATGGCCACATTGTCACTTCCAGGACTGACAATTGGCTTGCCAGTATGGCTCTTCTCAACCAATGTCGTTCAGAACACCACTATTCCTGAACAATCGAATCAGCAATTAGACGAGTCCAGAGTTACCCACCAGCCTTCTACTTCCTCTAATTCTTCCTCTCCTCCTTCCTCTTTGCTTGATGGAACTGGTAAAGCTAAAAACCAAGTTCCTAAGGAGAAGAAGGGAAAGAAGAAGAAAGAGAAAAAGAAGAAGGAGCCAAAGGTGAATGGGGGAAAACGAGTGTCGTCTAACGAAAACCCACACACAGTACCGACCAGGCCTAAATCGCCATGTGTCATTTGCAAAGGAGACCACTTTCACAGAGATTGTCCTTGCATCCCCCGGATACTAAGGGACTGGTCTCCTCGTTTGCACAATCCGGTGTCATCAACCTCTGGTGATCATGTTGAAAGCACACCGTCAACTAGTGAAAGTGAAGCCCCAGGACAAAAAGGGAAAGCTAGATTTCCTTGTAAACTGTGCGAAGGCGATCATGCCCTCCACCGTTGTCCCTTCTTAGACGAAGCTAAAAGAGTTTTGGATGATCGTCCAGTTTCACCGTTACGACTTCCTCCTGGATATAAAAAACTCTTGCCGAGTCCATCACTAGTTGAGAATCCAGCTGGCCCACTCAAGTGGTCGGCTGAAGCGTCTATCATTGAGGATAAACCAACTGAATCCATACCAGACGAAAGTCAAAAGGTCGAGGCGGCAGTTGACCCAGTCTTGCCTTCAGAGGTTTTATCTTCGGATGATAGAGTCACTGAAGAGAACAAGGATGACACCGTCCAAATTCTCTTCATCAACACAGACTCCGACGAACATGGGGGCAATCTACCCATTCCTTTACCACAGGAAGGAAGTTCGTCAGAGCCATACCCAACCGTTTATTCGGTTCCACCTCCAAGCAACCTAGTTGTCTCCTTCGACTAGAATCAACTAGGCAGACCCCGTTTGCCAGCAAGCATACCATTCCGAATTATCGTTCAAATATATATCATGGATGGTACCATCATAGATGAGGGGGCTTCTGTGAGTATCCTTTCCTCTATTGCTTGGAAAGCGCTTGGTTCACCATCGCTTCTGCCTGAGATGAGAAATTTGACAGGCTTTGATAAAGGAACTAGTCGACCTTTAGGGATCCTTCCCGATGTGCCCATAACATTGATAAGGAAGACAGTTCGCATCAACGTCATGGTAGTTCAAGGACCCTTGGATTATAACCTACTCCTTGGACGAGACTATATTTATTGCATGGGAGCCATCGTCTCCTCACTCTTTAGAGTAATGTGTTTTCCGCACGAAGGAAGAGTGGTCAAGCTCGTGGACCAGCTTTCATTTCCCGGATCACGCATAGCAAATAGTCATATACCGTCCCTAAATGGTCTCTTCACGCAAGAAATGTCTCAATCCCCAGTCTGTCCTCCCAATGAGTGCGAGTAATTCGGAGGGATATGACTGAAACCCAGGGGGCATGCGTCCTAGTTTGCTTCGGCAGGGAAACTTCGGGTATAGGGTAGGTTTCTGCGGGAGAATATGACTAGTCTGTACCCCGTCCGTCGGTGGAAGAGGGGTTATTCTAGAATAAGATTCTCTTGTCAAAGTTATGTGAGTTGGCGGACGTCATCACTCACCTTTGTTTATCTCGGTAGACATCGCCGAAGAAGTGTTTTGTTTGCACTGCGAATAGAGCAATCTTCGGGTGACCTGTAAGAGGTAGGCCTCTCCTGATAGAACAAATTTTTTGTCTGCAAATTGAGAGGTAACCTTGAAACCATATTTTATACCTGGGGGCATGCAAACCTTTTGGAGTGCAAGCGAAGGGCGACTATTTATTTTTTAAATTTTTAGGTCCTCCCTTTAAACCCATAGGCTAACCCTTTAAACTCGTAGGATTAGTCGTCACCTAACTTGCATAAAGAAAGGATGTGGGGCAAAAATCTAAAAGTTGCCGTTTTATATGAGACATTCTTATCATATGACTGGATTAATCGAGCAGTTTTAGCACATAGTTCAAGCTCATTAAAAAATAAACATAAGACCGAGAAAATGTTTCCACCCGCGTTTAAGCTCGTTAAAAAATGAACTATCCCCCGGTAAATAACCACCGTGAATGAAGCATTTCATCCATTAAAGCCTTGGTCGTGTTTGCACCGTCACCTCCACTTTTCCATTGGCTGATCATTCACCTCCATTTGATTGTTTACCCATTTTGAGGAACAGCTGCGAAGAGTGATTTCACTAGCCATCCTTGTGACACTGCCGTGATTGGAAAATTCCAAACCTTACCTGGAATCAGCTGCTACCCATTTTATCACTCGTTCCTCAAAAGACGAGTCTTCTTTAAGCTCTTTTCAACTGACTCGTAAAATATGAAAAGATTGCCAAGTTTTGGCCTTCTAGCTCGTTAAAGCAACAGGAAATGCTATCCCTCCTCTAGATTTTAATCTTTTTGGACCTGAGGGATTATTGCACAAAAAGATCGAGCGCTTGTTTTGTTCGGCTCGTTAAAACTATCGAAAATTCATCCCTTCTGTATTATTTTATACTTTTTCGGACTTAAGGGATTAGATGACGAAAAAGGAATTTCGGAGTTACCTTTACGTACCTTTTCAGACTCTCTAAAAATGAAAAGGACCGAGTTATCTTTGTTGTTAGACTCATTAAAAAGATTAAATAGCGACAAACTTGTCTTTAGGCGAGAACGAGTTTAACTATCGCTAGGCTCGTTAAAACATAGCGATGGGTTTGCCCGAAGGGCAAATTATAGAACAAGCATATGTTATCCTCCTCAAGCTTGACAAAAATAAAGAGGTACTGGTCAGCAATGACTAGGGAAAAATTGGGAAGAAAACTCAAAGAATCTTTATTGGTAGCAAGTCGCTCTTGAACATGACACTTCCACTCCGTGCCTGAGTCGGGTTGGGTTGTTTCATTCACCGGTCACATCACCATGGTCTCGCCATACCATCCACATTTGGGGTAAATGCTACCAATCCATCACATAAGTGTCGCCGACATGTTCAAGAGAAGTCATCCAGAGAAGTCACCTATGTCCCATCCACTACCATACATTATACTTCATTCTTTCATGATCGCCATCCTGAACCATATATCATCAGATCGTTTTCACCTCCATCAAAATCATTTGCTCTGTTCCATGTCATTGATGTGGGATTCATTAAGGCCCTCCTTTGACGGATCGCTTCTTTTCGACATCAGCTCATTATCCAAGAAGTTGATCTAGGAACACCCCATTCAGTACTTTGAAGCTTGCATGCCTCAATGGCAAGTTTCTCACTTTCGGCGACAGGTATACATCAATGACCTTCGACCAAAAGATTTTGCGTGGTGTTCGACGCCAAGTCCTCTATTCACACCACGTGAATTGTACTGCAGTACCTTGAGGGTCATTATCATTATCGGTGATTCCTCTCGCGCTTGTTAACAATTTACATCATTGACTGGTAATCAAGTGATGTCCTTCTATGTTCGACTTCAAAACATTTCTCACATGGATCGACTTGTACTTCGAGTGAAGATCGAACGAGATTGAAGACCCCGGATCTAGTTTCATCCATCCGGGCTGCGATATATATTCAGGAAAACAAAGACATTGAAATGTATAGCACTGCAGCACAGATAATCATCCTACCAAAAGGATGATGACTCTATCAGAATCATCAGTCTACCATCAGACGATTGTCTGTCCTATGTACATGAAAATGAATTTATAAAGCTGAGCATGGGAATGCCCGCCTCAGCTAGATCATGAAAACAGTATGAAGATAATGTATTGTATTGTATCTTATTACAGGTCTCCTCCCAGCATTGAAAGAACTTCGGATCCTCCTAATAAAGCATTTCACCCGATAAACGGCCTCATACTTTAGGGGGCAACTATTATAGACATTTTTGTGCCTTACAGCTCTAAGCATGAAATGTCCATAAACCAAGGGATCCTAAGTCCCTAGAAGTGTTGTTCTAACTCTTAAAGGAACAAGGTCAACAAATTACAGCTTCTCTCAGAAGTTCTCCACTAGAAACTGCTCAGAATCAGTCAAATCAGGATCATTTCAGCTGCTCCACTAGCTAGTTGCATTGCAAAGCACCCAAATACACTAGCTAAGTGCATTGCAACGCACCTAAATGCACTACCAGGGTGCGTTGAGCGGGAAATGACAAGTGGCAGAGTCATTCCACGAGGTGGAGAGACAATGGAAGCTTCCAGAATCTTCTCCAATGACACTTGCCTCACTGAATTCGACCAAGGATGAGTAAGAGGCTCTCAGTCTCCAAGTGGAAGCAAGAACTGACAGAGAGAAGACACTAGTCAAATCATAAGCTGACTCATCCTCCTTGCATACATCTATATATGGATCCCTCATCCAAGAGATCCAGAGGCTGGAATATTGTACATTGCAAAGAATTGCTGTTGGTTTTGAGATAGATATCAGAGTATTGGGTGATTTATGCTTTGTTGGAGGTGAAGAGGGGCTTCTCTGCTGGGAGGTTGATGCTGGATCAGGAATCATCGATTGTAACTCCTCCTGGATCTTCTTGTTATATCAATAAAACTATTTGAGTTTCTCCTACATGCTTGTGTATCATTGTTGCTTGTTACATTTGTATGTTTAGCTTAAATCTGATCCTAAGATTTTTATGAATATGAACCCATGTCTTTGTATAGTTTCCTTCTTCTATGATCTTGCAGGTATTTGGTGAAGCTGGGCAAGTAAGGGAGCAGGTAGCTGGAAGCTGTCAAAGAGGAGAGAGATTGGATCAAAGGATTAGCGCAAGACACATGTTGGTTCATCCTATTTCTCTTTGTTTATAGTTCATAAAGAAGAATACAAAAGTAGTTTTCTCTGTTTATTTCTAAGGTCACTATCACACCTTAGTGGGATAGGTTCGTTCTGAATAGACACTTTTCCCGTTAACAGATATATGTCAAAGAATCGGTAAACCATTGTGAAGGGATGAGATGTCTTTGCATCCACAAATGACGCTGTAGCCTTTCGAAAATTGGGCAATCAACTTTGTGGGACCTATCAAACCCTAGGGAAAAACAAGCGTACGCTACATGATCACTGTGATGGAGTACTTGATGCGCTGGGTATAAGCGTGGCCGGTCAAAGGATACATGGCCGCTACGGTTGTGAAGCTTTTGTTTGAACACCTGCTGACCTGATTTGGTTGTCTGAATATCTTAATGAGTGATCATGATACACATTTCCTGAATGAAACCATCAACAGGCTCACAAAAGAGTTCCAGGTGTATCATCAGAAAAGCACACCATATCCCCCACAAGGTAATGGGATAGTAGAAGCATTCAACAAAATACTGGAGACTATGCTAACCAAAGTGTGCAACATGTAATGAAATGATTAGGACCTGCATGTACCTATAGTACTATAGGCTTATAGGACAACATGCAAGAAATTGACGGGACAAGCACCTTTCTGGTTAGTTTATGGCATGGAAGCTATCATGGCGATGGAGTATATTGTACCTAGTCTATGGATAGTCACACTCACAGGTATGGCAGACTGCGAAGCTTTAGAAGAAAGGCTCGCGCAATTGGAAGAACTTGAGGAGGAATGGTTCTTGGCTAGTTTTCATTAGCAGGTACAAAAGCAGCATTAAAAAGCCTAGCATGATCTCCATATTAAGTTGCACACCTTCAAGGTAAATGACTTAGTGTTGCTGTATGACAGTAAGTTTGAAAAATTTCTGGGAAAGTTCAGAATGCATTGGTTGGGACAATATGTGGTTAAGGAGGCCATAGACATAGGCGCAATACCACTGGTCAAACTAAATGGAGTACCCTTCCCAATCAAGCTGAATGGCAGCCGCTTGAAGCCCTACACAAGTGGCCCGACTATCTGACGAACCGGTGGAAGCACAATCTTCGTGCTCGAAGGATCTGGACAAAGGCGCGGGACTATAAAAATATGCAATAGATATCGGTACAGATGTAGAAAAGCACCCCAGACACAGAGGTCTCAGAACAATGTATACAACAGATCCAACAAGCAGTAGCTCAGTGCGCTGCTGACCTCTGCGTAGTTCGAGAACTGTTAGAGGGACTCCATGCAAAGATTGCCGCGCTAACACAGTGACTCGAGGACGAGTCACGATGTTTGTGTTGGGGGCATGTTGGGCATAGAATCCACCCGAAGGTATGTTTTAGGGCTCAAAGCCCAAGTTTTGACCCAATATTGTTGTAAAGACTCTGCGAATTTTAGGCACGGAGCAAGAAATGTATGATAAGAGTTACAGGGTTGTCCACCCTAGTTTTGTAATGTAATGCTGGCTATATATACCTACCCATGGTCCGTGAACCATGGGATTGTATAAATAGAGCGAGGCTCTAAGAATAATAAAAGGATAGAGTAAGAAGAGAAGAACAAGTCTAAGGGATTGATTCGCAAGGGTAAAGTGTTGGGTCGTAGAGTAGGAGAAAGCTCTCCAGCTGAGTGCACAGAGGCCTAGTAGTCCGCAGCTGAGTGCATGGACCCTTGCAGCTGGGTATGCAGGGCGGAGTCGAGTTTGTAACCAAAGAAGAAATTAATAAAGAGAAGTTTTATCATAATTTTGTGTATTTGTTCTTGGGTTAATGCAAGTTTGATATAAATTGCAAATATATTGTTTATTTACTGTGCACACCTATATGAATGATTTATGTTGTTAGAGCATGCAAGTAGGTTAAAATAACCAACTAATATTGGAATACTAGTAAGGACTTTGGTAATAACAATGCTCGGCCCCCAATTAGGGCTACGCAAAGGCAATATCTCAGGTTGTGAGGTACGGGAAAGTGTGCATAGCGACGTGTGCGCAAGGTCAAACCACAGACCACTTGAATTCATCAGACATCTCCAGGGTGTGGAAACCTGGTTCTAGCACCCTCCCATACTACTTCAAGTGAGACCTCAGTCCGTGCTCCGTGGAGTGTTGCCGAAAGAGCTAGTAGTACCGGGATTTGTTTGGCTAACTTAACTCTAAACCTGGGTTAGGCCCCAATAAGCCAGTAGCTTCGCAGAAGTTCGCAAGGAATTCCTTACATACAGACTGCATCCAGTTGTATTGTACTCCCTTCGTGCATTGGGCAGCCAATGACACTATTGGTGCCGAAACTTCATCTGCGCAACATTTCCTCATAATCTTTCTTGCTAGAATTTGGGCAACGAACTGCACTACTTGGTATTGAATGGAGCAAATAGAATATCCATGCGACTTTTTTATCATCCCAAACTCAACTTTCATCTTATCTGTCGTCTTCGTTTCTCCACTTTTTCCTGTAAACTCCTTGGTAGTGTCCACCCCTTTATAGGGCAGCTTCATAATCCTATGGATTAGCATATCGGTGATAAGGATGGGTTCACCAAGATATAAGCACCCATCATGCACCAAAGCGAGCAGCTAGCACACACACACACAGTGTTGACAATCGACTAGTGGAAGTGTGGTATGCAAAGCATGTGTAGTAACCCGACCTGCTCAACACGTCTGACCCATTTCATGGGTTCCAACTGTGTAACCCCAATTTCCTCATTGTAAATCTTTGTCATGTATTTATTAGTGGCTATGTGAGGTAATTTCTCATGGTCAGTGAGATCCCAATCCTCCTTCTTCAATACCGGTATGTGCGCTAAGACCACACCTTCAAAATTGACCTATTTTAGTAACAATGGTGTAGAGGTAATAAATTCTCTTGAATTCAGGTCTTTGGTTACTTTTGTTTTCCCTTTTCATGGAGGGATGTACTACAAGTCCCATGTGATAGGCTCACCCTCCTCAACATCTAACTCATCAACTCCATCACAAATTTCTTCTTCCACCAAATCCACAATTTTATTCAGCTGCTTATCCTTCTTCTCCTTCAGCTGAAACTCAGGGTTCTTCCTCAGTGAATGCATCACCGGTATAGGTTTCTTCTACTTCTCTTTTGCAGTCAATTTCTTTGGCAGAGGCAACCTCGGTGCCCTAAGCACAAGGGGCACAACTTCCATAGATATGACTTCAAGGCCTTCTACTTGAGAAACTGTGGCTTTAGAACTGACTGGAGCAGACATTTGTGCGAGAATAATCCATTGGCTAATTTCAAGCAGTGTTGCAAATGTGGGACTGGAAACTAAGTCCTGCCAAACCTTTCGATTCATACAACTAGAACAAGAGGGTTCATACATAGTCGTCAAAATGCAAAGTGTTCTTTGGCGGACCAACATGCCATATTTATAGAGGTTTTCAAATTCAAATTTGACCGTTCCCTCAATTTTCTGATCATAAATGCATCTTTGGCGACTAATCTCCAAATATTTTCACCATAAATGGCGCCTACCCACCCTTCTTAATGGTCTTTTTGCCATCAAATCATGAATAGTGACTCCAATGACTATTTTTGCACCCGTCTGTGTGGTAGCTCCCCTTGTGGTGCAGCTTCTCCGATGCAACTTCACCTATCACACTCCTTTCTTCCATCACATAGCCTCCCTACTATATTCTCTCCTCTTTGGGTAGCGTAATTTATAGTCCCGCAATCCCTTGCAGCTTCCTAGATTACTAAGATTGTTCTGCTACCATGTAGTCATTGCGTAGGGGTAGGATCCCCTATGTATAAATTCAACCTACTTCCATTCACTTTCCCAGGGAATGGCTCCCCATTCAGCTTCATGAGCTGAACTATGCCACCATCTGCAATCTCCTTAAAAACATATGGCCCCCACCAGTGCATTCGAAATTTACCTAGAAATTTTGTGAAATTGTTGTATATAGCAGCACTAAATCATCCATCTTGAAAGTGTGTAGCTTAATATTCTTATCATGCCATGCTTTCTCGCATTCCTTTTGTACTTGCTAGTGAAATCCTTCAAGAAAGAAGCCCTCTTCTAACTCCATTAGCTGTGCGAGCCATTCCTCCAAGGTCTCGTGATCCACCATCTTTGTTAAAGTTGCAATACATAGACTTGGCACAATGTAATCCATAGGCATCACCGCTTCAATCCGATAGACCAACCTAAAGAGTTTTGGCCTCTAAACTTCTTGCAGGTCATCTGATATGCCCATAGAGCTGCTGGCATGCACATATCCCAGTCATTCCTCTACCCGTTATATACCTTTTTCAAAACATTCTCCAATATTTTGTTAAATGCTTCCACCGTTCCATTCGCCTGTGGGTGATAGGGCGTGCTCTTTTGGTGTTATATCTGGAATCCTTCAAGTAGCGCGTTGATCATTTCATTCAAGAAATGTGTACCCCTATCACTCATCAAGATCTTAGGGCATCCAAACTATGTTAAGACATATTCAAACAAAAACTTCGTAGTGGTGGCAACTATACAATCCTTCATTGGCTTTGCTTCCACCCATCTAGTTAAATACTTTGTTGCAGTAATGATATATAGCATGCCCATATTTTTTCCTGGTGGTTTTATTGGACCCATGAAATCAATGGTCCATTTATCAAATGCATCCAAAGAAACCTAAGGGTTTAAAGGCAATTCATATTTCGCGAAGGCTTTCCCGTCCTTTGATAAGCATCACATGCCTTGCAATACACCTTATAATCCTTATGTAATGTCGGCCACCATAACCCTTTACGCAAAATATTATGCGCGATCGCTTTTCCTGCGTAGTGTCCTCCCGTTGCACCTCCATGTGCTTCGATGACGATACTAGCTCATTCAAATTCTTGAACATTATTATAGATCCATTTGGGCACATCACTCCCATCATCCAGATTAGTGTTTTAGGACTCGTAAAACACTAATACTAGTTGCTACATGCCCTAAGCAAGTCAACCTTTTGAATGCCTCCTTCCCAGATAGTTTCATGGCCTGAAGAAATCCTAAAATGACCTCTAGAGGGACCAGTGTAGGTAGGCCCATGTAAGGCTGTGTTGCAGAGTAGATAAGTCCATGCCAGGGTGCTCTATAGAGCACTTAGGCCCTCTTTGACCTACGCTGGGCAAGTTTGAGTGAAATTCACACAGGGTTTGGGGAATATTCTTATCTTTTGAAGCCTTCTAGAAGATTCCCACTCTTATCAACTCCTATGAGCTCGAAAATAGATGAGGCATGAGTTAAGATACATCCTATCCTCTCATCCCTTCCCCCATGGAACTAATTAAGGCCATTCAATACCCTCATTGATGACAAAACCTCCTCCATCTTCCTATAAATTGAGCACTCATCTAAGTGATCAAGGGCTGGACTTTGATGAATTGTAAGGAGATAATGTTAGTTTGAGAATTGAGATTATTGTAAGTGTCGTTATGCTACCAGATTGTCATGCTTTTGATGTGATGTGGATGGAACCAAAGCTAGAGGAGTGACTTCGAATCATGCTTCATGGTTGTAATCCTTCCTTCTATTCAATAAAGTATTTGCACCTTTTTCCATATGCTAGTCTTGCTATGTGACGCTTATATGTGTGAATGTGTTTGATTCCATTTACTTGTAATCAATAGAGATTTTTCTTTCATTAGTTATTTGGCTTATTACAGGTATTTCTCAAGCATGTTAAGTATGGGATGGAGTGACAGGATCGATACAAAGGAGCCAAGAAGAAAGTGAAAGTACAAGTAGGTCCTCTCATTCTCTTTGTCTTATCTATTGTTTATAGAAAAAGTTTAAAGTGCTTTAAACTATTGTTCTAGAAATAGCTACTTATCTAGGGAATTAGTATTTATCCATAGATACTAAATTCTTCATAAAAAACATACCTTTGCATTATTTCATCTGTTCCCATCTTATACAAGTGACATGAAATGACTGAAAAATCTGTAGAGTGAACTACTAGTTCCTTCTTCTGCTAAGTCGAATATCCTTTTGGAGCTGTGCCCGTGGTTAAAAATGGAATGATATCAGAAAATGTTCATCTGCGATGTGCATCATAAAGAGATGCAAATTCGACAGTCCTTCCTACAAACTATTTGGTTATTCACCCATTTCAATCCTTGATGGGTGGTTAGGTCCTACATTCATCCTTCCAGGCTTCACAATCACTTCAAAGTCCTATTCTTGAAACAACAATAACCATCAGCAGATCTTTCCCCCTAAAAAAGACTTATTGACGAGGTACTTCGACAAGGATTGATTTGTATACATTTTAAAATGTTTATCCAACAAATAGTTTCGAATATTTTGCAGCGCGTAGACCATTGCCAACCCTTCACTCTCTATAGTGGAATAATTCTTCTGAGCCTTTGATAACTTTCATCTCGCGAAGGCTATCAGATGATCAATTTCTCCTTCTCCTTCCTGTGTTAATACTGCACCTAGCGCAATGTAAGAGGTATCTACATGCACATGGAATTCTTTTTTCCAGTCTGGAAACACCAAAATAGGCAGTCACCATATTTTCCTTCAAAACATCCATATTGCACTGACAATCTTCATCCCAACAAAGCATCACATCTTTCTTCAATAATTTTTCCATCGATGCAATTATCTAAGTATATGCCTTGATAAACTTTCTATAATACCCACTGTGCTCCAATGTCGTGTGCATCTATTTTACATTCTTTGGAGCTTCCAAATTCACAATCATAGTGATCTTCATAGGGTCCACCATCAATCCCTACTTACATACTACATGTCCGAGAAAAATTCCAAAGGGAATGCAAAATATGCACTTCTTTAAACTCAATGCGATCTTATATATTTGACATGTATCCAGCATAAGGCGTAGACTTTCAACATGGTGCTTTACCAACCCAAAGATAGTCTAATCATTTAAATAAACCTCCAAAATTTATGGATAAACTCTTTGAATGTCATGATTACTACCTAAGAGAATATTGCAGACGCATTCTTTAATTCGAATGGCATAACGGTATACTGAAAGAAACCCCACTCCATTGTGAAGGTTGTCTTGCTTCAATCTTCTGGCATGATCTTTATTTGATGGTATCTTGAGAATGCATCAATGAATGAATAAGTCTCATATCCACCAACATTCTCTAATACTTCATCTATAAATGGTGTTGGAAACGAATCACACACGCATGCATCATTTAACTTTCTTAGATCTATGCATATCCTAATTTTGCCTTTCATTTTTTTCTCTTCGACAACCATTGGGCTCATCCAATCAGATTCTTCTGCTAGTTCAATAATACAAAACCTATCATCTTATCAAGCTCTTGGTGCACCTTTTCTTTATACTTTGTATTGAGCCGATAAGGTCTCTGCTTGATGGGCTTCACATCTGGTTTCCATGTAATATTCATAACACCTAAATCTCCTACTATCCCCTGCAAATCTGAAAACTTTAATGGGAATAGATCTCGGTACTCTCACAATAGTTCAACCACCTTATTAACCATATATTCATCCCAATAGTCTCCTACTTTTACAAACTTAGGCTTTTCCTTAGATCCAATATTTACTTGTCTAGTTTTCAAGGGTTATGATATATCCGGGTTCTCAGCTCTTGGTCCTTCGACTTCACATTGTCCCTCTATCTCTGGAATGTTAATATTCCATGGGTCCTCTTCTCCCTCTTCAGAAGTCACATTGTAACATTCTAGCACATGGTGCAGCTGTGTACTCCAATCTGACTGAGCCCATTCTACCGGTTCCTTAGGCATTCTGAATATAATAACTTTTATCTCCTAGAGTGCTTCATAAATGCACTAAAACCCATCCTCAAAGCTGAAAGTCAATAAGAAACTCTCTCTTAAGATGTCCCATTCATCTGTTCCATGGCAACTCTCCATTTTCAAATACCAGTTCATCGGTATTGTATCTAAGGTATGACAAAAGATGTGCACCCATTTTGGTTATGGTTATGTTCCTGAGGCCTTAGTCCATCATGCCAAATGATTGCGCAGATCATCCTTCCCATTGTACTTTTCTATTTTCTATGTATTAGCATACCCAAACCTTAATTTCATCATTCTTTTGTATTCCTTCCATCCAGTGAAGCTTTCGTTGTGTGTAACCCACCAACGGGTAGGCGTAGCGCATAGTGCCAACTCTAGTGCTTGGAAGTAATTTTCTTCTGGTACTTCCCTTTCAAATTTATCTAAAAATAGATCCACATCAGTCAAACCATCATAATGTGGAAGCTTACTTACCTCAAACGAGACACACCGCAATGACTTGGTCATCATATTATAATGGAGCGTAGGTACTTCATGCAACTGATTCTGCCATTTTTCAAGCTCTTCATCCAAGTTTGAGGTGAAACAGCTATCCCTATCCCACACAATTCATCCATCGGCCGTAGGATTGATCCAATATTCATTTCGTGCTGTGATCTTGTATATCTGATCGATATCATCATCACTTTCCACAAAGTCGTGAATAGGTTTAGTATAACATGCTCCTTCAACAGGGTCTAGTGCGGCTACAACTGTGAGCGACTTTCGTTCAAACATCATTTCCCACTTCTTCAAGTTGATTAATGTGTCCATATCAAAAGCCTAGTCAATTTAGAGTAGCATTGGGTACGAGTTACTGTCATCGACTATTTTAATGACCTCAAAGTTAGCTTGCGCACTTGCACCCTCAATGTCTAACATTACACCATATAAGCGCCCCATTGGAATAATCTTTTATTGATTTTCCATGTGCAACTGAATAGGAGACCACTGTAGCACATGTATCCCCATCATTTCCCACGTCTACTTAGGTAGGACATTTGCATTAGACCCTATATCCAAGATTACCTAGTCCATTTCATATTCTCCTATTTGTGTGGTTAGCCTCAGCTCACGCCATGTTTGTTTCTTATGCTTACCATTTTTCTCATGGTGCGTTGTTCAACAGGGGTCTTTTATTTATTTGTGCACTTTTCGATTAACTCTTGCAACCCTTCTACTACTTTCTTATCGTTCAGTAACTTCATATAGGTCTTTAGAAAAGTAGCTAAGACTGAAGGATCTACTTCTTGTGTTGTACTAGTTTCTGGCATTTTGTCCTGACTTCCTGAGGTGGAGGCCTCAGCGAAGTTCTTCTTTGCTTCCATGAAGGTCTATTTAGTGTGATTAAGGTCAAAGTCTATTTCTTTCTCAGCAGCCTTGCGCACCCACCCATCATGCTTGGGCTGCTTTCTCTTATCTGCACCAATGGCCATACCACTCCTTGTTACTATATTTATGCTCTGATCTTCTTCACGAGGCTCTGCTCTCATCATTTGGAAGTTCTACGTAGGATGCTTGGGCTGCGCCTTATTTTCTTGCATATTTTCCATAAGGACCAAACATTCTTCTATTACATGGTCAAACTATTGACAATACTGACATAACAGATGTGTGGGGATTGTGCAATATTGCGCAAAGTGTCATGCTTCGCCACAATTATAGCAAATTATTTGCCCAAGTCCTCGACTAGTTTTGCCCCCTCTTCCTCATCCTCGGCCTTCGAATCCTCCATGCACTACTCTTGTGCCCTAATCTTGAGGCCATATTTCTTCCTGCATTCAGTAGGTTGGGATTCTATCCATCATCAACTCATAACTCCTACAATGGCATTCATCATGTCCCACAGATTTACGAAAATTGAAAAAAAACTACTGACAGGTTTGTACAAAATTCTGTAGTAAATGGAAATTATCAGACACATGTTGTCTTGTAACCTGACAGATAGCACACCATGGTGTAGCTCCCACGCTTGGCCCAACATTATTCTCTAGTTTTAATGGAAGAGGACCTCCCCCAATAAAATAGTTCTTATAAATCGGGTAATGGTCCGTATCGTGCCCATGGCTCTTTCACTTCAAGCACCAGACTTCAGCACGCACCTTCGAGTGGGATTCCTTTCCTTTCTTCATGCTATGCAACTCCAAGTGCAAGCTTTCCAGTTGTGAGTGAATTTATTTAACTCCAAGGCTTGTATCCTGTACGGGCGAGGCGTCCAACCTCATCACAATTTCTAAGGCTTCTACTTGCGTTTCTATCTTTTTTTGTGACAAAGGCACTCTTAAGTGTGGTAAGAGTGATGCTATATATCAGTCGTGATGCTAGGAATATGTAATCACCATATTGGCTTACATGATCAGGAATTTCAACCTTTGATCGAAATCCTAAGGTGTCTCATCTACCTTTTGCTGAATTTCTTTAAACTCAGTCACCGACTGCGCCTCTAAATTAGGCTTTCTAATATCCTTGTTTAGAGCTTGCTGGGTGTTATATAGGAAAATTACCTCCTCATCAACTCAGAGGAGAAGAGCATGATTACTGAAGGACTGACCAATTTCACAGGCTGATTTTCCAAGCTAACGCTGTCTAGAAACTAGCAACCTACTTTATAAAGCTTCCTAGCAAGGCTAAGGGTGCGATAGTGCCTAGGGTAACTCTATTTGTTACCCCGAGAAGGGCATTAGTCAACCTAATTGAGATTCTATGGGTCAAGCAATGAGTTTACCAAGAAATATCCCAAGATTATCTCCTATGTTAGCTCACAAAGCTAGGGAAACATCAGATCTCGACCTGTTTGGAAGAATTACTAATTCCTAATGGAGTATACAAATAGGATAGAGCACAAAGGTGTGGAAACATCACTGATTTTTCCTAGTGGAACTCATGAGGTATTTGGCAAGGCTTATCCTCTCACGTTATTTATGAGAGGCTAGGGCCATTGTGGAAGAGGTCAAAACATTTGAGAGGATTTCCTATTTGAATGTCAAGACTAGTCTCTGAATAAGGCATAGTAAGACGTTAAGAAGGGAGAGAGAGAGAGGAGCTGGAGGAGTAAGGGAAGGCTGATAACACCAATGTTTGTAATCAATCTTTTCTACATCAATATAGAACTACAATTGTGTTGTCCACTTCGCGATGTTGGTAGTGTAATTTGTTTACATATTTATGCAATGTCGTTATTATGAGTGGCTTAGATACATGTAATTAGATAGCTTTATACGTTAATGCATTTTTTGTCAAATTTATATGTTGTGATATTATGCTTGTCTTATCTATGTGTAGGTTTTGATCTAGAGCTAGCTAAGAGGTCTTCCACCTTGCTACTTTGTGCTCTCCAACAACACCACACCGAGACTTGAGGTATTAAGTCCTTCCTGCTTTGATTCTCATTTGTTTAACATAGATATGCATGCATCTTTGTGACATCCGTAGCTAATCTGATAGTCTGCCAAGGATCCCAGGAAGATCCTTGAGGGTTTCTACATCACTAAAAACCCATGCATTAATCCCTATAGCAGAATTGGCGACTCCGCTAGGGACTACACTTAGTTCCTGGTTTTCTCCCAAATTTCCTAGATCTCTCTTTCTTCCAGGGCTTCCTGTACTTCTTGATCCCCTTTCTGACCATTCAGGACTATACAACACCCTTCTCTTAGTGCTCAGCTGTAGATATGATCCCCATAGCCTTCTTTCTGAGCCTTTTTCCTCACTAACATTTTCTGCTAGTGTAAACAGTGCTTTATAAAGCACTATGGCCTCACACACAGTGTGTTAGTGCTGCAAGTAACTCTCTGTACCCTCTATCATAGAGCATTAGTGAGCCATTTCTTGATAAACAGACTTCTCTATGATCTCATGGGTTGGGGAATTTGCTTGTAGACTGATCAGGGATCTGCAGTTGTGCTTGTTTGATTGATATGTCTCCTGAACAATTTTTTTTTAAGAAAAATAACTTTACTTCTTAATGGTTTTGTTTTCATAAAAGAAAAAATACAAAAATTTTACTATTTTCTACTTAGTGGGTTAGATCTGCATTATTTGGTTTCAAAAGTTGTTAGTGAGCATTGTTAGTTTTGTCAGTTGTGCTAGTGTTTTACTGAACTAGTTACATGCTATATATATTTATGTATAAATGACTCTCCCTTTGTAGAATCAACTTCTTCATCGAAAGTGAAATTTACAAGCATTGTTTTTTGCATGATTTGAGTCAGAGTCCCATATAACTTCATACGTCAACACCCTTACCAAAGACTCTAATGATGTACATTTAAAATTTACCTAATAAAATCAATCAACAACTCTTTTTAGAGTAAACACACATTAGTTTAGGCTAGGATCTTGGGTTAGGAAGTTGTGATTTAACTTCCCAAGATCATACACCTAAATTAGTGTCATTAACGAGGGAAATTATTCTGCACTCATACTATCTGGGACCACTCCAGAAAAAGCGGAGCTAAATACAAGACAACATCAAACTATAAAAAAAAGGTAGCATGCCTTTGCTTACGTCTCCTTTGGGTATTCTATGCATTGGGGATCCTTTCGGGGATATCGGAGCTGAGTCAGGGACTCAGGTATCCTGCCCACACAATGTACTGTCCGTGACTATGTCCCCCCCCCCCCATAGTGTCTATGATTTGAGGTAACCATAGTGGCCATACTTTTAAGGACGAACACAAGGTGACTGGGGCGGGCGCCCCTGGTACCTAACATAGAGGAACCTACTCTGCCTTCAGTTTTTGGGAGGGTGCTCATCTTCACAAGAGTACTTGACTCCTTAATCTAAGGTTTAGGCGAAGCTTAAGAGTAATCATAACTGTACATTTGGCCAACTCTCTCTTTTATCCATTGTGATACTAGGTTTCATCTCCAACAAATGGTGGTTATCAGACAGGGTCATACCCTTTGCTTGTTGATTGATTTATTTAGTGTATTTTTTATTTTTTAAGTGTGAGATTGTTATCACCAAGACTTTAATAAATATCATTATAAAATATATTGGCCACCGTGGCTACATCTGGCCCTCATCGTCAATCTATATGGTTGTTAGGTCCTCCCCCACTCATTATGGAGGATCCGCCGAGCCTCAGTGAACCGGACTACCCGTCTTCAGGAAATTAGTCTCCGAGATCTAACACTGAATCAGTTTGGACATCCCACGATTCAAGCTTACCAGAAGATTTCTTTACTGAAGGTTTCATTCCTCCATACAATCCTTTGATCATGAATCTATTGGGACCACTCTTGATTCTAGTTGCATTTGTACCTCCTATGTCTTTTGTTGGACCTACACCACCCATCCCATCGACGACTAACAGGTCATGGGCTTTTGTGGACACTTTTGGTCCACCACCACCTCCCCAGTTGATAGTCAATACCACACCTATGATGGGAAACCATGCTATCCCACCTATCCCAGGTTCAAACCCTATCATGATACCTAACACGAGTGGAACCCAGCACATATTGGTTTCCTCCCCTTTTGTGTCAGCTCTCAGACCTTCGACAAGTGCTACATATAGTGCTCCTTATAACGTTGAATATATCATGGTTAACACGGGTCCCTTCAACAACCCCTTTGGTTGGAATCCATTGTTTAGTTCCAACCCCCAGGTTCAGATGCCTAGGGTCAATGTTCCCAATATGCACATACTAGCCAGGAACATTACAGTTCCCCCTCCATTTACAGGAAAACAGGGGCAATCATTGATTGACATGAACCCTCCTTATGTCAGTCAAGGAACTATAGTTAATTACATGGCATGTGGGATCCCTCAACAAGGTCCCACTTAATCCATATGGGCACCCCACTTTCAACCTCAAATGAGTCAAGGGGGGATTATTTATCATGCGGGCACTTACAACTCCCTGTCTAAAAATCCCTATGGACAGCCATAGTAAACAACTGTACCCCAAGGAAATTAGTATTCGATGCATCCTGTGTATAATATTGCAAACAACACGATGGGAGGAATGCAAGGATCCTCAAGTCATATGTTATCGCCCTGGTTCGATTCGAGGGCATCAAACACCTTGCGTTTTTTGGCGACACTTGATATCCCTGACTTGTACAAACTCACCAATGACCCCATCTATCACAACTTACTTTGGCCTCCAATCCCACACAAAATTCCCATAGACATCCCGAAGTTCGAAGGGAAACAAGGGGAGGATCCGGGTACACACATCACCACCTATCATTTATGGTGTGTTTCTAACTCCATGGTGGATGATAGTATCCAGCTACGGCTCTTTCCCCGCACCCTTACTGGCAATGCAGCCAAGTGGTACATTGAGTTACCACGTGCATCAGTCAATACCTTTGGTGCTTTAGCGATGGAATTCTTAAAGCACTTTCAGCTACCCATCTGCTATGAAACTGGGATGGAACTCCTTACTTCATTATGTTAGGACACCACCACCCACATCTCTGATCATATCCATGAATGGAGATGTAGGTGGAGGCTAGTCAAATCTCCCCTCCCAGACTATATATTAGCAGATTGGTTCTGAAAATCTCTTCTCCCTCAAATCGTTAAAGATGTCACCTTAGGTGGTGGGGTCATGGAAGACCAATCCATTCATCGTGCCCATCACTTAGATTTGATTTATTCGCAGTCTGACACATTATACGACATCATTCCCAATTCCCTTAGAAACGCCAATGCTCCTACTACTCAGCAACTTAGTGCGCACGCCGATGGTATTATCGTCGCTACCTCCAAGGCTACTGTAAAACAACTTAATTGTCACATTGCCCAGTTGTCAGTTGAACCTTCTACCAAATCGACTGCTCTTCCTACCATCATGATAAACTATGTGCAGTCTATACAAAAACCCAGTTGTAAGAAAAAGAAGAATAAGAAAAGTATTGCTAATTTTGAAGAGAAGTCAACCAAGCAGTACAACCCAAAGTAGAAAGTTGTTGCACCTTCTGACGATGGAAAGGAAAAACCCTCCAAATTCCCTTGCAAAATCTGTGTGGAAGACCATATGACATATTGTTGTCCACGTCTCCAAGAATTCACAGATTTCATTTCTAGAAAGGACACTGGCCAAACCCTTGTGGTCCTAAACAACCCTTTCCTGTTTCAGCAACAACAACACCTTATTGCAAACCAACCCCAACCCCCACAAGGGGGCAACAACAGTTTGCATCATCCTTCAACTGGTGAAGGACCATATACTGTTTACACCTTTGAAACAGTAGATCTTAAAACTAGAGCCAAAACTTATGGAGCTCTAGTTGCTAATGCTAAGGAAGCCTCCTCAAGTCAAAACCCACTGCTGTCTAACGATCTTCATATGGAAAGGCCAGCTGCTGATATTGTGATTCACCCCCCAAAAGGTTCACTTCATCATACAATGCATAATACATCTGCATGTGCTACCTAGAACTATAGTATTGTAGAAGATTTAGCTCAAGCATCATCAGCTATGTCGGTGCTCGAAGTATTGCAAAACTATCTAGCACAAAGGAAACCTCTAGTTTTAGCAATTGGTGGGGTCGACCCTCAAGATCATGGAAAATTTTAGGGGCTAATATTCACTCATGGGCTAATTTTTTATACTTTTTCAAAAAAGAAGATTTGCTAATTTCCATTTTTTGTAAAAACGATTCGCTCAAATTTTATAGAATGAACATATTTTACCCTAAAATTCACTAGAAAATTATATATAGACTATATAAAAATATTATAAATTTGAATATTTTTACAAAAATATCTCCAAACATTTTATAGATTTCATATTATGGACTAGTGGGATTCACCAAGGTTTCTAAACGTTAAGATAAATTTCCATCCTTAAAATTTTCGCTACTCAGGATTCCATGCTTGCAATTTTCGACATGGTCAAATGTAAACCTCCAATTTCACACCAGTTTACATTTCAGGTGAAAATATTTTCGAAAGGGAAAGGAATACATAAAACTATCATTGATGAAGGTGCTTCAACCTGCATCATTTCGACTTCATGTTGGCTCGCTTTGGGTTCTCCAACCCTATCCCCACTATCAAATTCCCTTAAAGATTTCGACGGCCACACTTTCATCCCAAAAGGTTACCTAACCAGCTACCCCATCACTTTGAGTGGGAAAATGGTAACGGTGGATATCGAAGTCATGGATCGAAAACTCGACTATAATCTACTATTGGGTCACAGTTGGACTTATGCCATGACCACCATTGTGTCTACTGTCTTTCACATCATCCTATTTCCATTGGATGGAAGGATAATCATAGTGGACTAGCTATCCTTTTTCACCCCAGATTACTCCCAGTTACCTAGAGGCTCTGTACGCTTAGTGGGTGGTGTACCTGACTCTTACATTAGTATCGGTATCGGTCTATTGAAGGGTTCTTCCCTGATGGGTTGTTTTCCTCTCCCGCCACCAGCGGATCCATAGATAATATCTATGGTTTCATCCATTCCTCATGAATCGAATGATCATTATATCCTCCCTGCCCCTTCAGACATTGACGCTTATGGAGAACAAATGCCGCTATCACCAACTTAATTTTCCTACCAAGCCATTCAATCTGCATCTGAATCTTCGGTCACTTTGGTCATGACCAACAGTACATCCTCCCCTCCCCTAAATGCTCCTTCTTACGAATCTATTCGAGAGATCATGTGTTTTGAAGAGCAACCTTGGGAGGACTCTGACCATTGTGTCTTGATATATAATTTGAACACGACACCCATTCAAATCTTGTCTCATGATGAACCTGAAATCATTCCCTCGCCTTGTATGACTATCCAAACTTTGGATTCGGAAGGGAACATGGGCAATCTTTCAAAGGCATTGCTCATCGATATTTCTGTCACTTTGGTCATGACCAACGGTACCTCCTCCCCTCCCCTAAATGCTCCTTCTTACGAATCTATTCGAGAGATCATGTGTTTTGAAGAGTGACATTGGGAGGACTCTCACCATCATGTCTCGATATCTAATTCAGACACGATGACCATTCAAATCTTGTCTCATGATGCACCTGAAATCATTCCCTCACCTTATATGACTATCCAAACTTTGGATTCGAAAGGGAACATGGGAATCTTTCAAAGACATTGCTCATCGATATTTCTGTCAAGAGAGGCATTGTGGAAAACATCCAGGTTGGAGCCAATTGCAATCCTGAGGAAATTTCAAGCTTCACCTACCCTTTTAAGGACTTATGCGATGTTTTCCCTTGGTATTATGAAGAAATGCATGGAATAGACCCTTCTATTGTCAAGCATGCTATCAAGAAGTATATAGCATTCTTTTTATGGTATTTTTCTTGCTCGTTAATTTGGAAAAACCTCAAGTCTCCTTCTTCGGGTTCATTAAACTACCACAAAGAAGAGAAAACATTCTTTTTTATGGTATTTTTATTGCTCATTAATATGAAAAACCTTGAGTCTCCTTCTTTGGGCTCGTTAAACTACTATAAAGAAGATATGAGCTTTCTTTTTTGGGACTTTTTCTTGCTCTTAAACTGAAAAATCCCCGAGTTACTTCTTCAGACTCGTTAAAATTTTAAGAAGAAGATCTGAGCAACACTTTTTCTCTCTTTTTCTAGCTCATTAAACTGAAAAAGATAGTCTGAGCATTCTTTTTAGGGACTTTTTCTCGCTCATAAAATCGAAAAACCATGAGTTCCTTCTTCGGGCTCATTAAAAACTTGTGAAGAAGCTCCGATAATTCTTTTTAGGAACTTTTTCTCACTCATAAGATTGAAAAAATTCTCGAGTTTTGATCATCGAGCTTGTTAAACTTCTATGAAGATGATATGAGCGTTTTATTTTTTGGACTCTTTCTTGCTCTTAAATTGAAAAATCCCCAAGTTTTTCCCTTCTTCGGCTTCGTTAAATCTATGAAGAAGGAATGAGTAGTTCTTTTACCTCTTTTTCCTCACTTATTAAACTGAAAAATATACCTCAAGTTTTCTTCATTTGATTCGTTAAAATTTGATGAATATCTATTGAGTTTGTCGTCGTGTGACTCATTAAAAATTCACGATGAATATCAAGTTTAGTCTGTCTCCTTGTACTCGTAAAAAAATGAGGCAAACATCTATTGAGCGTAGGTTTATCTCTTTATCCAGACTCAGTAGATTAACTTATGGAAAAGGAACCTTTTCAGGTATACTATTAAACCTTTATCTCACCCGGTTAAAAACTATGATAAAGGGGCCACCCTGGAGTCATTCTTTATGATATTTTCAAACTCTTGAAATATGAAAATAGCACCGAGTTGTCCTATCTAGACTCATTAAATTAAACATATGAGGAATGGAGTTGCTCTTTAGGATCTTTTCAGACTCTTGAAACATGAAAAGACCAATGAGTTTTCCTATTTGGACTCATTAAACTAATCAGATAGTGAATAGAGTCGCTCTTTATGATATTTTCAGACTTTTAAAACATGAAAAGACCAATGATTTTACCCATCTGGACTCACTAAATTAATAAGATGGGGAAAGTGGACAATACAATTGCTTTGTGTTAGTATTTTGAAAAGAGTTTTTTGGCAGAAGTCGCTCCCTTGAACATGGCACTCCCTCAGAAAAACCTTCCTTGTGATAGCCTCTCAATATGAACCTTACCATCCTATGAGTTTAGCCTATATACCCTGATGTTCTTGCATCTCTGTATCCTAACACTCTTTGGTGTTCATGAGTCTAGTGTTGCATGGTTAAAACCATTGTGTCGTGCCTTCTATTGTTCAAGGGAAAACCTTTATCTTCTGTTTCCTCCATCAAACCATCAAGCATATTCTTCCATCATGCCCTCTGTCATTTTGACCCAATGCTCAAAAAGATTCTTTAAAAAAAGTTCATTCTTGTCGTGTTTCATGTCGATTGATGTAGGGCACATTATTTCCTACCTTTCGACAGGTCTCTTCCTACCAAATTCAACACTCTATCTAGGAAGCAGTCCCAGAAACACTTCAATGCCTTAGAACTTGTAGACATCAGTGGCAGGTTACCTTGTGTTTGGTTAGGGGTTTTCATTATTGGCTCCTGGATAAACGATTCTACGAGTGTTTTGTGACACAAAAATTATTCACACTCACTAGATTGTACTGTGCATCTTGGATATGATCACCATTATCGATGGAAATCCTTGCGTCTATTGACAGTCTTCGTTATTGACTGGTAATCAGAAAATTTCATATATTGTTCGAACTCAATGCCTTTATTCACATATATTGAACTATGTTGTTACCGTGAAATGGAAATCAAGACCTTAGGTAGAGGCTTACATAAATCAGCCTTGTTTCCTCTCCCAAGTTGCATTTATTGTTATTTGGAGACAACTCATCAGAATGATCTTATTATGACACAGGTTCCGCATTGTGCTTATTAGCGACCATGATTGTCATATCTCTTTGTTGAGAAATCACTCTGACATAGCTACTGAGCGTGGGAATGCTTGACTCAGGACATGATTTTATATTTTTTTATATATGTGTTGTATCAGGTTTCTCGTATTCCTGAAGCTCTGATCCTCTCTCTCTTTTTTCCAAATAAAAGGACAATTATATATAAAGTATTTCGGCCATCGTCTCTGCCTCTGATCTCACACTTTAGGGGGCATCTGTTATACAAGAAAATGACCTCCTCATCAACTCATAGGAGAAAATCATGATGACTGAAGGACTGACCAAGTTCATAAGCCCATTTGCGAAGCTAATGCTATCTAGGAGCTATCAACTTGCTTTGTAAAACTTCCTAGCAAGACTAAGGGTGTGTTAGTGCCTAGGGTAACTATGTTTGTAACCTAGGGAAGGGAGTTAGTCAACCTAATTGAGATTCTATGGGTCAAATGAATGAGTTGACTGAGAAATATCTCAAGAGTCTCTCCTATGTCAGCTCACAAAAACAGAGAAACATCAAAACTCAACTTGGAGGAATTACTAATTCCTAATGGAGTCTACAAATGGGAAAGAGCACAAAGGCATGGAAACATCACTGATTTTTCCTAATGGAACTCATGAGGGATTTGGCAAGGCTTATCCTCTCATGCTATATATGAGAGGCTAGGGCCATTGTGGAAGAGGTTGAAACATTTGAAAGGATTTCCTATTTGACTGTTGAGACTAGTCTCTGACTAAGGCATAATAAGAGGTTAAGAAGGGAGAGAGAGAGAGAGGAGTTGTAGGAGTAAGGGAAGGCTGATACAACTAATGGTTGTAATCACTCTTTTCTACATCAATATATAATTGCAATTGTGTTGTCCACTCCGCGATGTTGGTAGTGTAATTTGTTTACATATTTATGTAATGTCGTTATTATGAGTGGCTTAGATACATGTAATTAGATATATTTATATGTTAATGCATTGTTTGTCAAAGTTATATGTTGTGATATTACGCTTGTCTTATCTATGTGTAGGTTTTGATCTAGAGCTAGTTAAGGGGTCTTTCGCCTTGCCACTTTGCGCTCTCTAGCAACACCACACCAAGACTTGAGGTAATAAGTCATTCTTCTTGCTTTGATTCTTATTTGTTTAACATAGATATGCATGCATATTTGTGACATTTGCAGCTAATTTAACAGTCTACCAAGGATCCTGGGAAGATCGTTGAGGGTTTCTACATCACCAAACACCCATGCATTAATCCCTATAGCATTGGGTCTCTGCCAATGTCGCGGTGGGTTTATCAGTGCAGTAATTAATGTACCATGTCAATGCTCGATCTTGTAAGGCTATTACCAGCTGTGATTATCGATGCTATCATTCATAATATGTTGTTTCGTCCATACATCCCCTACAAAAAACCATAAATGTATGAGATATTCACTCCCTACCCATTTAAAAACTGACAACTTCATCGTGTTTGACATGTTGAATGGTGGAAGTAGAGGTGGAGTTGGAGGTGAAGGTGTAGGCGTATGGGGTGGAGGTCAAGGTGGAAGTGGAGTAGACAGATGAGGTATCTTCCAGATACCCTGCTTAATTAACTGAACTGCACTTCACGGTCTAGTCAGCACCATCCCTTCATCGTCACTTGAAGGGGGTTCAATGAGAGGACTGTACTCTCAGCTTGTTCCCTCATTTATTCTAAAGAATATCCATGTTTGTGTAGCCCCAAACATAAAGGTAACTTCATAACCCCCTTTTCACATAACAAATTTTAATCCAAGTCTTTAATGATTTCAAATACTTACCTCGTAGTTCCTTAAAGAGCCTATGTTCCGCTTTGCTATAGCTGATATTTCTATCGATTGGGAACTTAGTCACAAAACTTCCAAGTATGTTATCAATCCAATGATCCACGACTCATGCGATATTGCTTCCTAATGCTTCCAAACTTGGCACTAGTTCTGGAGTCCAAAATATAGGGTCATCAAGCCTCCATGTTCCTTGACTATCGACCAATTTAGACAACCACTCATGTAGTTTGTCAGGGAAATGCTTCGGTCTCATATGTGTATAAATATCTCTGCAACCACTCCTCCTTGAATAATTTTGGGCTCCTGTTCTCTTGAGGCACAAACACATGCACATTTCGGTCAATCCACTTCTCAATCTCTTTCCTTGTAGGAAATCATTTAGGAAACATCTCTTAGACATATCCTGGTACCAACAATGGAACCATTTGTTGGCTTAAGGGGGCCGACCCAGGTTCAGAGTTGTTCGCACCAACCAACAAAACCCTAACTGCTGGCCATTTTGGCAACAACCTGCATATCGTAAGTTGCAAACTCACCCAAAGAAATATAAGGGGATGCTAGAACTAGGTTTCTGCATCAAGAGATCGTGTGATAAGTAATTTGAAGCCCTTGTAGCTCATATCTGCCTTCGCACAGATTGATGTTTTCCTATGGCTCACTACTAGAACTCTATCCAAATGGCTTCCTGTTTGGTCAATTTAGTGTGTCCTAAATTGCTATTTAAAATGTCAATCGGGAGTCATAAACTGCTGAAGTGAAGTGCATTGTATATGCAAGATAACCGATTTATTAGTTCTTTGTCGTTTTTGAGTTTTTTGGTTTGTTTTTGGGTTTATCTTCTGTGGATTCCCTAGTGTGAGATGTCGAAATTGAAAGTCAAGTATGGATGGTAATGGTGATTTCTACAATGATTTTCCAAACTTTAAAGTTCTTCAAAAAGAAGGTTTCAAACTGACTGTGATGAAATCAATTCTCAAAAGAAAATAAATGTACCAAAACAGTGAACTAGTGACAATGGCCCAGTATCCTTACTGCTGTATGAAAAGAAAACAAAAACTGAACTCAAAGCAACTCAAAGACAGAAAGCAAAGCAAACTAAATCACACTACTTCAACCCACATTCTGACCCTTCACCTTTCGACTCACTTCGGCTATAGGAAGTAATCATAAACAAGCTGAGTAATATGATATCTAAATTGCAGGAAATCAAATTGCATAAAAGGAAACTAAGATTTAACTACTCATTCATATTTCAATTCTTGAAAATGACATAAGTAATTTAATCACTAACTTGCAGGAAAGCAAATTAAATCATACTACATCAAATAATATTCTGATTCCTCACTAATTGAGTCACTTGGCTATAGGAAGGAAATCATAAATAGATGAGTAATATGATATCTAAGTGGCAGAAAAGTAAATAAGCAAGCAAAACTATAAGAAATGACAATGCTAGAATTAAAACTCAGTAAATGAATCAGCAGAAAGGACAAGATGATCTCATGTTAGTAGTCATTAAAACTATGTAATTTTCCTGAGCTGCCTACAAGAACCTGAAAGACAAAGACTGATCAGCTAGCAACCATGAGAAAGCATAAAAGAAAAGATAAACAACAGTTAGTATAAATATCAGGAAGTATATACAAGCAACTAATTATAAAAGCAGTAACATAATGAAAGAAGGTGAGAAATTATACAGTAGATACAGGGCTTTGGTATACAAGGGCCCTCTGCAACCTCAGCCAATCAGTACTCAGTGACAAATGGAACTCAAGAATGCTGTCTCCTCATATATTAAAGTGCAGTAAAAAACATAGAAATAGAGCACGGTACAGTGGCTCGTAAACACAGTCAAGATTACATATCAAAGCTAACTATCCAGCGTATACTAACGCATTATTTATAAGTGAAAACGTTATAACTGATTCCTAGATTCTACGCTGCCAAACAGACACGTAAATCTCCATGGCCTGAGATCTAGCGGTATGGTAATCATGACAGATAAATCCATGGAGTGGTGGTTGCTCGATTCGGTTCAAGGATTGCTCCATAGGTGTTGGCACACCTCCGGAAATTGAGGATCTTGCCACGCAAAACTTCACGTGGGAAAACAGAGCCGTGCCACCGCAAAACTCTTGGTTTGACCCCTCCTTTGACTGTCTTTGACCATCGCTGTTTGTGAGTGATTTGACTGAACCAAGGGGACACACTCCATGTACATGTCATTTTAAGCTTGCCCATGTGGCTGGATTCTCCATTGGACACCTGTAACATAGTCTTTAACAAAATGGCTGCGGAAAGTGACAAGTTTCCGTAGCTGATTGAACAAAAATCTAAATCAAACAGCAGTCATAAACATAGTTAGGAAACCATTTCATAAGCTATTTTTAGACTAATATACAATGATTTGACAGCTTTGTGGATCAAGTAAATGGAAAAGAAGGCTGAAAAGGTATATAGGGAAGATGCAGGTTTGGGACTGAACATACCCCCACTGTGAAGGTGTTGCATGTCCTCATGCAACCAAAATTTAGTCATTCCCCTCTAATCCATATGTTCTGAAGCCTCTGCTAAGGCATATAGCCCTCTTTTCTTCTTCTTTGGTGCTACCACCATCCTGGGTTTCCTTATTAGACATCTGAATTTGAGATTGATCAATTCTCTGCTCAATTTTCTGCACTTTTTCTTTAGTTTCTTGTTTTTCTTTTGCCATAGTCCCAAATGAAGCATGGTGTTATCATGAATAATTTTATCTAATTTTCTTTTCTCCTTAAATGCTTCATTTTCTTGCTTGATATGCCTGTTTAGAACCTCTAATTCAAATACCTCTTGCTTTAAGGATTGAACTTGTGCATCTGGTGTCATGTGGGGCAGAGTGGTACTCGGACCTACAGCTGATTTTTCTAAAGATTCAAGGTAGTCATATAACTCCTGTTGACTGGGATCTATTTCAGGTGTCTTTCTTGGACTGAGTTCAAAATATTGTGGAGGAGGAGGACTGCTTTCTAGCTCTGGCCGAGAAGGGCTTTCATCAACATGTGGAGGACTAGTTTCAATACTTGGCTGAGGACGAGGTGGACTACGGCTAGCTGGAGGTTTCTCGGGTGTTTCCCCACCCAAGTCAATGAAGTGGGGCCATTTTACTTGTGTTTTACTCCCCTTTCCTCTAAGCCTGGTGCTTCTCCTTAAGTATGGTGGACTAGTACTCCCTTCTTGTATGCTCTGTTTCCCTTTTTCCTTTTTCTTTGCTATAGCAGCCTGTTCTTGAAGATGCACTAATCTCTCCGATAGTGTTTGATAATCTTCCTCTATAGATGGCTCAGGTGATTGGTAGACTTCTTGTATGTTTCTTTTGCCTTTCACTTTTCTCTGTTTCTTGTCCTTAGTTCTGTTCTCTTTTCTTTTTGACCAAATTCTTGAGTTTCTATAGTAGGAGAGTCTTGGACTATGGTATTCTTTTCTTTTCTCCTACTCTTTCTTGGTGTCTTTGGTGTACTACTTTCAGATGCCTCAGATGGCTCTTGAAAGTATTTTCTTATCAAGAATTGCTCCCAGGTATCTTTGTTTTTCTTCAGCTGGTCCTCAATGAGAATCTTTACAAGTCCATGATGATATAGATGAGGTTCTATATTTCCTATGTGTTTTTGGACTGTAATACTCATATTCTTCAAACTCAATAGTAAGAAATAAGAAAAATTAAGAGTTTGACTCTCTAAGAAATTCATCAACAGTCTAGCATGGTACATGTACATTGAACCAAAGCGTCCTTCGCAAGTGATAAATTTTTGGATAACCAACAGCAGACTGGCCCATTCTTCTTTCAATGCATGAACATGAATTCCTTTTGTAAACACAGTGGTGTCCATACCTGTGTTTCTTAGCATAATTCTCCATGCCTGTTCGTCCACGCTTTTGTTTTTAAACCATCACTCACCTTCCTGGGGTAAGCCTGTGGCAGCTGTTACTGTTGTTTCAGTCACCGTGAGCTTCAAGTCTCCAATCTCCACCATTTGGCCATTGAAAGACCATGCAAAGGCTTTGGTTACCTCTTTATTATAGCCTTTAAATTTTTGGATCAAGTGTAACCATTTGGATTTCTTCAGAAAATATTTTTCTTGAGGGTAACCTTCTAAATATTTCGGTCCTTCTGGTTCTGCCCTTAGTAATCTTCCCATTCCTTCCTCTGTTTTGAATTTCAACTGAAAACTCAATTGCATGTGAGGGTTTAGCAGAGGTAAGGTGGCTCGTTTGCAGGGTTTATAGCAAAATACAATGGCTGCAATCAGTAGATGGATAGCAGGTAACGGGAGTGCTTCAGGGTTACAGGCGGAATAGAGGATGAGTAGCCTCAATGAGTTCACAAGATAAAATGCGGATGTATGTGAAGAAGATGGTCTTAATAGAATGGTAAGGGAATGGAGTGAAGTCGAGATTTTGAATTAACGGCTGCGTACGAAATGTTACACGTTTTAATGGATGGCTACGGAAAATGCGGTGGAGAGGAGCCATAATGGGATAGGTCACATCTCATGATTACGGGTGGTGAATGAAAGTGCAGTCGACTATGAGTTTAAACCCAAAAATCAATCATGAGACCGTTAAGAAATGAATGCATGGTGTGGGGAATAATATCGTGGAATGGTAGTGGGTAATGGAGCTATCATTGCGCATAGTAGAGCTTTTATGGTTTGATAACTATTCATAATCATGACTTTAATTGCTATTTGATTAAAAAAAATTTGCTCATACCTTTGGAAACCTTGTCATTTCTTGATCATTAGCTTTTAACCAACTGCTCTTCCTTGATGTCCTGGAGATGCTCCATGTCTTCATAGCATATGCTCAATCACACCTGCATTTTCATGATTATTGCACTAACATTCTGACTGTGGATTTGAAAAATAGAGTAGTGGTTGCGGAAACTGCTTCTGGCTGCGGAAATTGCTACCAGCTGCGGAAATTGACACAACACCCACTTAGCTGAACAAAGATAGTTAGATAATAACTAACTGAGTGAAAATAGTCCTGAAAGGGACTTTTATTGATCAAATGAAATGAAATGAGTGGAATGGAGTGAAAATGAAGCGGAGTGAAGTGAAATGAAAATGAGATGGAGATGGAGTGGAATGGCAAATGAGGTGGAGTGAAGATGGAAAAAGAAGGAGAGAAGAGATTTTTTTTTTGGAAAATATAGAGTGTCAAGTGTCCCTGATTTTCACTCTACATTTTCTGTATAAGACCGCCAATCTGTGATTGGTTTTCAGTCTTATACAATTTTTTTTTTTTTTAATTTTTTTTAACTGAAAGAAACAAAGGCTAGGCTGGTGGGGAAGAAGGATTCTTCTTCACCAACCTTATTGCAGAATTCTCTTGAAACATTTTGACAAATTCCTCTTTTGAGAGTGGCTTATGATAAAATTTTCAATCGGTGGCCATTCACAATAAGAGGAGTTTGAAATTCATCAATGGTCTTGATTCTTACTGCTCCATTGCTACAGAATTTGTCAATCTCATATGGCCCAAGCCAATGAGTCTGAAATTTACCTTTGAAGTCTTTAAACTTAGAATCAAACAATAGTGCCCAATCTCGCTCTTGAAACTTTTTCTCTTTGATGTATCTGTCATGCCACTTAGCTCTTTGATGTTGAACTAGATCAGTTCTTAGAATTGCTTCTTGTCTGATCTCATCTAGCTCATTCAGCTGCTCCATTCTGTGATTTTGGGCTTCTGATAGATTCATCCCCAACTGAACTGCCATCTTGAAAGTCTTGACCTGAAATTCGATGGGGAGCAGGACTTATTTCCCATAAACAAGTTCATAGGGAGAATGTCCTGTTGTATTCCTCCATGTAGCTTTGTAGGCCCAAAAGGCTTCAGGAAGCCTCTCTGCCCAATCTCTTCTGTGTAGATGGACAATTTTGGTGATGATGCTCTCAAGAACTTTGTTTGTAGACTCCACTTGGCCATTTGCTTGCGGATGGTAAGGAGTAGATTTTCTGTGCTTGATTTTGTATTCTTCCATCAGCTTCTCCATCAAGTTATATGTAAATTGACTTCCCTGATCTGTCACAATTTCTCTTGGGACACCAAAACGAGTAAAAATATCCTCATAAAGAAAATGAACAACTAAATTTTCAGTGGCAGAAGGCAATGCTTTGGCTTCTACCCATTTAGTGACATAATCAGTGCATACCAATATATACTTCTTTTGTTTAGATGGTGGATTAATGGGTCCAATGAAATCTAAAGCCCATTTTTCAAAGGGTTTGATGAGTACCTATGGTTGCAGTGGCATTTCATTTGAAAGAGTCGGTCTCCCAACTCTTTGGCAGCTGTCACACCTTTTGACATATTGTTTTGTATATTTGAAGAGGGAAGGCCAATAATATCCTAAAGAAAGATTTTATAGGCCGTCCTTTTGTCAGCAAAGTGTCCACCGCATGGTTCATCATGACATGCCTTCAGGATGTCAGGCATTTCATCTTCCCGAACACATCTTCTGATCACACAATCTAGTCCTGTTTTAAAAAATTCGTTAGAAATCCATGAATAATTCGAACTCTCTTGAATAATTCTTCTTTTTCACCAGGAAATAAATGTGGAGGTAGCTTCCATGTAACCAAATAGTTAGCAATATCTGCATACCAAGGAGTCTTAGTAGTTACTGCAAATAAATATTCATCTGGAAACTTATCCTCTATAGGAGAATCTTCGTTAGTATTTTGGATTCTAGACAAGAAATCAGCTATTGTATTTTGTTTCCCTGGTCTATCCAACACAGTAATATTGAATTCTTGTAAAAGTAAGAGCCATCTTGTAACTCTGCCATTAGTAATGGGTTTGTTCATTAGATATCTAATTGCAGAATGATCAGTATGGACAAAAGGTTCATAGCCTATTATATAATGTCTAAACTTATTGATTGCATGAACAACAGCTAAGAACTCTTTTTCAGTCACAGTATATTTTAACTCGGTGGGAGTCAAATTTTTATTGGTGTAGTAAATGGCATAGGGAACTAAATCCTTTTGACCCAACACAGCTCCTAGAGCTGTATCTGAAGCATTTGTAGAAATATGGAAAGGAAGTTTCCAATTTGGCCCTCTCAAAATGGGTGCTTCAGATATTCTTGTTTTCAAAGTTTCAAATGCAGATTGACAATCAGGATCCCATTTGAATTCACAGTCTTTTGTAAGTAATTTGAAGAGTGGAGATTCTATTTTGGTGAAGTTTTCGATAAATCTTCTATAGTATCCAGTAAATCCAAGAAAAATTCTAACATATTTCTGACAATTTGGAATAGGCAACTTGGAGATGACTTCAACTTTTGATCCATCAACTTTAATCCCATCCCCCGAAATATGATGTCCCAAAACAATACCTTCAATAAACATCATAAATCATTTTTCATGACTCAATGAAAGGTTTGTTTCTTTACACCTTATAAGGACTTTTTCCAAATTCTCTAATTCCTCTTCAAATGAATTACCATAAACTGTAAAATCATCCATATAAACCTCTACACAATCATGGATTAGATCATAAAAGATTCCTAGTACTGCCCTTTGAAATGTTGCGGGTGCATTACATAATCCAAAAGGGAGTACTTAGTAAGAAAAATTTCCCCATGGACAGGTAAATGTGGTCTTATCTTGATCTTCAGGTGCTACTTGAATCTAATTATAGCCACTAAAACCATCCAAAAACGAAAAATACTTTTTGCCTGCTAAAGTATCTAATACCTGATCGATAAAGGGTAAAGGAAAGTGATCCTTCAAAGTTGCTTTGTTTAATTCCCTGTAATCAATGCATACCCTCCATTTACCATTCTTTTTAGGTACTATAACCAAAGGAGAAACCCATCGGCTATCTGAAATTGGATAAATGAAGTTTACATTGAGTAGTTTTTGGAGCTCTTCTTTCACTATCTCCCTAAGGTTTGGATTCATCCTTCTCTGAGGTTGTCTGATTGGTCTATTGTTTTCCTCGATATATATGTGATGAATGCAAGTCTTAGGATCAATACCTTTCATATCGATATACTCCCATGCAAATGCAGTAGAATGTTTTTGCAAGATTTTGGTTAACTCTCCTTGTTGTGATTTTTCCAAGTTTTTGTTGATATTCAATGTTTTACCTGGAAAGATCTCAATGGAAGAACTACCAAACTCTTCCATAGAGAAAAGAGACATTTGTCTAGATGATAGATACTCAATATCAGAATCTAATTGAAATTGTGTGTGGTCATATTCTGAAGATGTTTCAAAGTTTTCTAATGTGTTCAGAATTTGAATATCTTCACTAATTTCAGAAATGGTAAAGAGAGGTTGTATAGTATCCTCACCATCAACCCACTCATTATCTCCTATTTCTGTAATTGCTTTTGCTGGAGGATACAGATTAAATTTCTTTGTCGAATTACCATCAGAAATATACATATCCCCAGACCTACAACTGATAAAAGCATCAGCTGTGGCTAGCCAAGGTCTTCCTAAGATGAGAGGGTGTCCTCCTAAATTACTATTGGGAGTTAAAATCATAAAATCTACTGGATATTCCCAAGAATCTAAGGAGACCGAAATGTCTTCTAATACACCATCTGGTTTGATAATTGATCGATCTGCAAGTTGTAGTAAAGTAGGTGTAAAAAGAAGATTAGGAAGTTTCAGTTGTTCCATAGTCTATCTACTCATAATGTTGATAGCAGCCCCTAAATCAATCAGAGTATTTGGATTTTCTACCCCATTGATATGTGTTTTGACAATTGGACTACTGAGATCTACATACTTCTGCATAGTAATTTTTCCCATCATGATATCTGCAATTTTTCCTACCAGGCGGATTCTTCTTGTATCTCTCGGTTTCCTTCTTGGTCTTTTAAGACTCAACTCCTTTATTGTTTTTGCTAGAATAGGAATCTCACTAATGGCTTGTAACAAGGGAATCTTGATACAGACATTCTTTAATTCATCTAGAAAATCATAGTCAGGCAACAAGATTTGTTTTTCCACCCCTTTGTCAATTTGTAATATTTCAGGAAAAGGAGGTATGGATGAAGATGCAGGTTGCTCAACCATAGGAGTTGTGGGGGTTGACTCTTTTTCTTTTTCTTTTTGAATACTTGGGTTTTGAAGAGATGCTTCAGAACCTTTATTGCCTTCAAGAGAATCTTCCTTAGAAATGCTTTTCTTTTGAGCATCTACAGAAGGCTTATCTAAAACTCTACCAGATCTGAGTTGTACATCATTGAGAGGAACAATCGTATAGGTAGGAAATTGTTGTCCTTCTACCATGTAAGCATTTTGAGGGTTTTTATTGTTGGGGTTCGGCAATGGTTGGGATGGTAGTTGATTTGTCTTCTGTTGGAATGGAAGCAAGAGTTGAGAATTTGGATTCTGTTGAGAAGGTTGTTGTTGTTGTGGAAATGGCAATGATAGTTGTGGATTTTGATTTGGAAGTTGTGGAGCTTGTTGATTTTGAAAAGATGGAGGATATTGATAAAATTGAGCAAATCTCCCATAAGGATTTTGCATACCTTGTACCCATGATTGGAAAGGATTTTGAGGTTGGGACCAAGGTTGTTGCCAAGGATTCCAATTTGGTGGGGGTTGAAAATTCATAGAGTTGTTAAACCCTTGATTTTGTTGCCCCTGCCAAGGTCTCCTTGCAACAAAACAGAGAGACTCAATTGAATTTGGATCTTCTTGAAAGACAGCTTTGAGCCCAGGAATTGAAGGACAATCCTTGGTCTCATGGTTTTCTGAACAAATCACACATGTTTCTACAACTTTTGCATCCAAGGGACATTCCCTTAGAGCATGTTTCTTTCTACATTTTGGGCAAAAGATGGTCAAAGCTTCAACTTCTGCTTTCTGCTTGTTTTGTATTTTAAGGGTGTCTAGTTGCTCAATAAGACTCCCTAAGATATCTGTTTTGAATTCATCAAGCATGTTGCCAATCTCAGCCCTACTTACTGATCCAGTTGTGGATTTGTTTGCTCTAATGAGAGAAGGATCTCTAGGCCCTTTTCCAGTTTTAGATTTTCCCCTTGAGAGATCGACACATAACTCTGCTATATCATGAAGTGGAAGTTAAGATATATCTCCTTTTCCCATCATGTTCAAAATATCTATCCATTCATCTCTAATGGCTTTTAATAGAAGGGCTTTAAAGGTTTCCTCATCTAAGTTATTCATTTTTGCTCTTTTCAGGTTGTATTGAAATCTTTCAAGTAAATCTTCTAAGTTTTCATCTTTTCTTTGCACCATTTTGAATACCTCATCCTTGTGATTGGTGGGCATACAATAGTCCATGTATCTATCCAAATTTTTTTGTTTCATATCATTCCAAGTCCTAATGGATTGAGTGACTAATCCCATGAACCATTTCAAAGCAGCTCCTTTCAATGTTGAAGGAAACAATTTGAGTTTTTGAGAGTCTTCCAGATAATCATAAGTTCGACACACAACTTCAAACTCAAATAGAAATGTTTCAGGATCCTCATTTCTTAACCCATGAAAGTTTGGGAGGACAGATGGTGAGATGTTTTTCATTGTTGCTCGAGAATCCTCATCGACTATAGGAAATCCGAATGAGTTATCTCCATCCCTATTTCCCCCATTGTTACCTCTACCTCCTCCATTGTTTCCTCCTCCTCCTCCTCTACCTCTACCTCTACCAAATCCGTTTACTACTTCCTCTGTCATGATAGTTTCCTCAGAGACTTCAGAGTCCTCTGGTTCCTCTACTAATGGCAAACGAGGAGGAATTTCTCCCTCTTCTTCTTCAGGTGATTCTACTTCTTCAACTACAATGTGTCTCCCTGTAGAAGGAAAGAAAGGATCTTTTCCTAATTTAGATTCGATGGATGGTGTGGGAGAGTCTCCTAATTCAACTACTGCCTCTTGAATTCCAGGAATCCTAAGGCTAGGAGTGTGAGTTGGAGATGATGGAGGTGTCTCTTGTCTATTCCTTGAAGTAGATGGAGTTGTAAAAATCGAACTCTTGGCCCTAGCTAAAAACCTTCCCCTAGAATCTCTTGCTCTATGCATGTCATTTTTTTTATTTTTCTTCAAGTCGGGCTAATAATTCTCTTTCTGATCTTCCAGGTCACTCTAGGTGCAAGAAGAGAGCATACTCAAGAAATTATTAAACCAATAACTCTCTCTTTTCTAATCCTCCAGTTCACACTAAGTGCAAGAGGAGAGCATACTTCGAGAAGTTATCAATTTTTCCTTCCTTAAAATTTTCTTGTTTTTTTTTTTTTAAGAAATTGGATACCTAGTTTCACTTCCCCGGCAATGGTGCCAAAATGTTTGGTCAATTTAGTGTGTCCTAAATTGTTATTTAAAATGTCAATCCGTGAGTCGTAAATTGCTGAAGTGAAGTGCACTGTATATGCAAGATAACCGATTTCTTAGTTCTTTGTCGTTTTTGAGTTTTTTGGTTTGTTTTTGGGTTTATCTTCTGTGGATTCCCTAGTGTGAGATGGCGAAATTGAAAGTCAAGTATGGATGGTAATGGTGATTTCTACAATGATTTTCCAAACTTTAAAGTTCTTCAAAAAGAAGGTTTCAAACTGACTGTGATGAAATCAATTCTCAAAAGAAAATAAATGTACCAAAACAGTGAACTAGTGACAATGGCCCAGTATCCTTACTGCTGTATGAAAAAAGAAAACAAAAACTGAACTCAAAGCAACTCAAATACTGAAAGCAAAGCAAACTAAATCACACTACTTCAACCCACATTCTGACCCTTCACCTTTCGACTCACTTCGGCTATAGGAAGTAATCATAAACAAGCTGAGTAATATGATATCTAAATTGCAGGAAATCAAATTGCATACAAGGAAACTAAGATTTAACTACTCATTCATATTTCAATTCTTGAAAATGACATAAGTAATTTAATCACTAACTTGCAGGAAAGCAAACTAAATCATACTACATCAAATAATATTCTGATTCCTCACTAATTGAGTCGCTTGGCTATAGGAAGGAAATCATAAACAGATGAGTAATATGATATCTAAGTGGCATAAAAGTAAATAAGCAAGCAAAACTGTAAGAAATGACAATGCTGGAATTAAAACTCAGTAAATGAATCAGCAGAAAGGACAAGATGATCTCATGTTAGTAGTCACTAAAACTATGTAATTTGCCTGGGCTGCCTACAAGAACCTGAAAGACAAAGACTGATCAGCTAGCAACCATGAGAAAGCATAAAAGAAAAGATAAACAACAGTTAGTATAAATATCAGGAAGTATATACAAGCAACTAATTATAAAAGCAGTAACATAATGAAAGAAGGCGAGAAATTATACAGTAGATACAAGGCTTTGGTATACAGGGGCCCTCTACAACCTCAGCCAATCAATACTCAGTCACAAATGGAACTCAAGAATGTTGTCGCCTCATATATTAAAGTGCAGTAAAAAACATAGAAATAGAGCATGGTACAGTGGCTTGTAAACATAGTCAAGATTACATATCAAAGCTAACTATCTAGTGTATACTAACGCATTATTTATAAGTGAAAATGCTATAACTGATTCCTAGATTCTACGCCGCCAAATAGACACGTAAATCTCCACGGCCTGAGATCTAGCGGCATGGTAATCATGACAGATAAATCCATGGAGTGGTGGTTGCTTGATTCGGTTCAAGGATTGCTCCACAGGTGTTGGCACACCTCTGGAAATTGAGGATCTTGACACACAAAACTTCACGTGGGCAAAACAGAGCCGTGCCACCACAAAACTCTTGGTTTGACCCCTCCTTTGACCATCTTTGACCATGGCTATTTGTGAGCGATTCAACTGAACCAAGGGGACACGCTCCATGTACATGTCATTTGCAGCTTGCCCATGTGGCCGGATTCTCCATTGGACACCTATAACATAGTCTTTAACAAAATGGCTGCGGAAACTTGAGCTGGCTACGGAAAGTGACAAGTTTCCGCAGCTGATTGAACAAAAATCTAAATCAAACAGCAGTCATAAACATAGTTAGGAAACCATTTCATAAGCTCTTTTTAGACTAATATGCAATGATTTGACAGCTTGGTGGATCAAGTAAATGGAAAAGAAGGCTGAAAAGGTATATAGGGAAGATGCAGGTTTGGGACTCAACACTTCCAAACCTTCACGAAGGTCTATGATCAGGCTTTTCATACCTAAAAGAGCCAGACATACAACTTTCGCATAGTAAATAATAACCCTAGATCTGTCTTCAAGCATATCTACCTGCTAGAATATTTATCATAATAGATTAATCTACTACCTCCGAGAAAACATTTCATTACTTATTTTATGCATAGATATTAAAGGTTCAATAGAGTCATGCAAAAAACACACTTTATTTCACAAAAAACAGGTCATTGAGTGATAATGCATAAACTTGAATAGAAATAAGAACAAGGCACAGATGTAATATATTTTATCCAAAATTAATCTTTATTAGATTCAGTGTTCAAATTACAGACTCTTCCACCCTGCACACCTCGCTGGAGGGGCCCATGCACTCAACTACAGACTTGCCAAGGTCTCAGTGCACTCAGCTACAGGAGCCTTCCCCTTTTGCATAAGTATAGGAAATAGAGTTTTCCCTCCTTAACATTTTCCCTTACACATTTTCTTCTTCAAAGATTCTTATCTCTAGACTCCCTATGACTTAATTACTTACAACTTTTCTATTATAGTACCATGGCCCGCGCCCTGTGTGTGAGTCTCAAAACCATCCTATTACTTATCCATACAAGTGGCTAAAGCCCCTTTGACAACTACTTAGCTGCACACTCCGCTTCCAAATTTCGCAGATACTTTACATTCTTTAAAAAATTCTATTCAAAAATTGATTAAACTATCCAAAATTGACCCTAGGGACCCTATCCCAAAATACTACCACCAAGATTGCATCATGTTATTTTGGTGTTCTTAGTAACCTAATGATGAAATACATAGAGATGAATCCCCACTTCCATTATATGATTGGTATTGATTGTAATCACCTTGATAGATGCTTATGTTCCACCATAACCTATTGTATTCTAGACATTTGGAAATATTTTTAGAAATTTCCCTATTTATCCTTGTCCACGCACGGGCCGGTGGGCCGATCTGATGAAACATCTGGGGGGTGGGGAGGTCCCAAGGACTGCATTCGACGATGACTTCTTCACCTGGTGGGATCAGTAGATCATCGTCGTGGATGACTACCCCTATGCTGGGCTGGATTTCCGAGGAGATCCTGATCTAGCATTACCATCGAATGCAGAATGGGGTGAGATTGGTAAGAATTTTTTGATTTTATGATTTTTTTGGATTTTTCAAATATAATGATGAATTTTGAAAAATATTTTTGATGAGATTCAAATGACTGATATGATGATCATGTTTCAGACATTGGGCCGGTATGACCAGATGGGTTCCCGCGGCATGGACGGCGCGACCGAGGAGCCGAAGAGGCGGCTGCTGATATAGAACGGACTCTACACAACATCCAGCGACACTTGGTGAGACTAAGCTGCCGAGTACCGATGGCTGCCATAGAGGACCTTCCTGAGGATATGCAGCGTCATGTGGTTGGCATGCCACGTGACTGGGTTCGCACTTTTCGGCGTGTGGCCAATGAGATAGGTACCTACTTGGCCGCTCATCCTGAGCTGGGGCATTGGATATGCCAGACATGATTACGGGCATTTGAGTCCCAATTTTGTATATTTTTGGACACAAATATGTACACTCGAGATGCTTTATGATATATATATATATATATATATATATATATATATATATATATATATGTATGTATGTATGTATATATATATATATATATATATATATATATATATATATATATATATATATATATATATGTATGTATATATATATACATACATACATACATATATATATATATATATATATATATATATATATATATATATATATACAGTTCGAATTTTTGATGCTTGCTTTTATTGTGATGAATGATTGATGTGCCAGTCTAATGCCTGATTAGCAATAGAATCAACTAACCAATTATAAGATCGTGGAATGTGAAAATAATTAATATAAGTAAATGATCTTTGCAACAACCTCACCCTTAAATACTGGCGATATAAACATGGATCCCTTACCCGATAAATGTTGTTTAATTGTGACACTATCAATTGAGAATCAAGATAAACTACCAACGAGTCGATCCCATAAGAGATTGCCTCGGATAATAAATTGATAACGGCAGTATACTCAGCCATATTGTTTGAAGTAGGACCGATGCATATGCCTCTTGATACCATCAATTGACCAGTTGGATAATAAAGTACCCAAGTTGCGGAAGCGAGATTCCGAATGTGCCGACTAGCACCATCGGCGAACCCATAATAGACCAAATCATCCATCAACACCTGCCACAGCAGACCAAAAAGTGTTGATATCAAAAAACTCTCGATGATATATGTACAAATATACAAAAATGTACAAAGAAGCCATTGCTTGGCTGAAACTAAGCAAAGTACTTCCTGAGGTGGAGCCCGTCACGGGGCTCTGCCAACTTACTCCTAGGGATGTTTATAGGTACTATGATCGAACCAATCAATATACTTCCTTCTGCGAATAACTGTGTTGGAGCCAAAGGGACCGTACAAACATCGCTAGTCGGACTGGAGGACATGGATTCAACTTCATGCGAAGGGGAATGAAAACATGACCAACGATGTAGATCGTCCAAAGGTTGATCTACAACCGTCATTGCTTCAAATATTGCTTCATCAGATGGAAAAACAATATCCAAGAAATCCGACGTAGAGGTGGAATCAAGGGTCCAAGAATGAGCCACATCACCATCTATCTCTTTCCCAGAGGAAGGAGTAGAAAGGTTATTTGCAGAGTTATCGATAGATTCGCATCTAAGCTCTACTGCAGACATCAGAGATTCTATTCCACTCACCTTTTCATCATCTGATGTGGTCACAGATGAAGCTAAGGTTCCAGGATCCGAAGAATAAGGAGTTTGAACAAACTCTCTCCGTAAAGGGTCCCTGGCAGATGAAATTGTATCTATTCTAGCTGTAGGAGGGGGAAAATCAGACGTACCCATCAATGAAGAGTACATCCCAACTCCTAGATTCTCAGTAGGTGGACGGGGGTTATCCACTAAGGGGACAGTAGAGTCCGAAGTTGCTCAAGGATCGACTGGAAAGTAATCCAATTGATCAACCTTAACGATTTTCCCTTCATGAGGAAAGCAAACAACACGAAACAGAGTCGAAACTACGACTTCCATTTCGTATACCCAGTTCCTTCCTAAGAGGAGATTGTAGTCTAGGTTAGCATCAATGACTTCTACATCAATATTAACGACCTTCCCTCCAACACATATAGGAAAGGCCGGGATAATCTCGTATGGCCTATGAGAATGACCATCAAACGTTGTCAACAGGGTAGGTGAAGGAACAACCGATGGTGATCCAATGGCCTTCTAGCATGACATAGACATGACACACGTGGAAGCTCCCTCATCTATAACCATCCGAAAAATATTCGTTTTTTGGTAGGTAGACTTTATCTGGAAAGCCATGTGATGAGGAAGTCTCTTTTTGACATTATTCATATCAAAAGTGAGAGCTAAGGAATTACTTGGATCCACTGCCCCCATTGCCGATAGCAAGGCACTTCTTTGAGCTAGACATGACTGGAGAACCTCTAAAGTAGACATAGCACATGGACTCTGAGCCAGATCCTCAGCAATGGAGTAATTCTGGGCTGCCCTAATATTAGGGTTGATAGTCGCGCGTTTAGCGGAACCTTTCGTTACCCATGGTATAGTCTCGACAGAAGGTCACTCAATATGTAGTGGGTTGTTAGTTTTGGGCATTGATTTACCCTTAGAAGTTTCACCTTCACCATAATCGTGTGACCGTGTGGCCACATTAGTGTGAGAACCCATCATGAAAACATTTGATGACTTATCCCCTTCCTGGTTGCCCCCTGCGGAGGTACCAGGATTTGAACTCGCGCCAGTAAGCATTTGCTACCCTTGGGGAAAAGGGTTGGTTAACACAGCCTGAGAGCTAGAAGTCCCTTGCTGTCCTAACAAGCACTGAGCGTCTTCAATCTTAGGGCAGAGATGAGTCAAATGGTCTCCACTACACAACTTGCATGGAAACTTGACTTTCTTTCTAGACTCATTTCTACCACCACCAGCATTGTTGCCAGATTTATTTGCATCAGGCTTCCCATCCGGGTTCTTTTTCTTACCTCGTCCTTTCTTTTTCCCATTGGAATTTTGATTTCCTTTGGGGTTATCAGATTGGACAACATTAATTGAAGAAGTTTGGGAAGCCGGGGGATTAGACGATGTGACTTGGTTGTTAGAAGCAGTTTGTAAGGACAACTGTTGAAATTGGTTCAACAAGTTCACGGTAGTTGTGTCTACCGACCCAACTGTTGTGGGGAAAAGTATCCGATGCGGATGACCCTATCCCTACTCTAAAGGTGACAGTCTTTAGCAACAACTGAAAGTAAAGTTTTGATGATTTCCTTTATGAAAGTACAGAGAGAATGAAGAAAGATTAACCAACCTGGTGTCTTTCGCTTAGTCGATCCTTGTCCTCTCTCTTTGTCTCTTGTTCCCAGCTCCTTGCTCTCTTTGCCGGTCCAGCTACACACAGATCCTGCACAAAACAAGAGAGCAAACTACAAGATACAAGTACTCATAACTGACGCATGGATTAGAGTGAATCAAATATACATGTAAATACAATACATCAATGCAATATAAGTATATAGGAGAACATGCAAAACTTTATTGATAGAAGTAACAGGGTTCTGAGAAGGTTACAACCAATGATGGCTCCAATCCAGCGGCACCTCCCCAGCAGCAAGAACTCTCTTCTTCACCTCTAGTAAAACAATCACCCAATAGCTCTAACTGTAAACCAACAGCACCTCCTTGCTTTACACAAAATTCCAGCCCCCTTAGACCTCATAGAAGAGCTCTATATATAGGAGAGAAGAAGAGAGATGAGTCAGCTTGAGACTGACATGAAGCTGCCTTGTGTCCTCTCCCTCTTCAGTTAATCTTCAGTTCTTGAGTCCACTTGGAGATCCTTGCTTACACATGGTGATCAAGTACCTCTTACTCATCACAGGGCGAATCTCATGAACCAAGTGTCAGTTTGGAAGCTTCCTGGGCAGTTGACACCTTGCAGAATGACTGTGCCACTTGGCCAATCTCGCCCAGCGCAGGTAGCCTTCATTAGATTTGACTTCCAGCGCAGGTACAAGGAGGAGCAGTTGCATTCCAGCGCAGATGCTCAGTGGAGCAGCTGACATGATCCAAAATTAGCCTGTTTTGAAGTGTTTTCAGGTGGAGAACTGATTGGAAGTGCTGTTGTTTGATGACCTTGTTCTTTTAGGGGTAAGAACAACATGTTTAGGGACTGAGGATCCCTGTAATTATTGACATTTCATGCTCCATGTCGCGAGGCACAAAAATGTCTATAACAGTTGCCCCCTAAAGTATGAGGCCGTTTATCGGGTGAAATGCTTTATCTAGAGGGTCCGAAGTTCATTCCAGTGCTGAGGAGGCGCCCTGTAATACAATACAATACAATACATTATTTTTCATTCTATTTTCATGATCTAGCTGAGGCTGGCATTCCCATGCTCAGCTTTTATAAATACATTTTGGTACATATGACAGACGATCGTCTGAAGGTAGACTGATAATTTTCTGCTGAAATTATCATCCTTTGAATAGGATGATCATCTGCTGCAATGATGTACATGGCAAATGCTTTTATATTTCCTGAATATATATCGCAGCCCGGATGGATGAAACTAGATCCGGGGTCTTCAAACTCGTTCGATCTTCACTCTAAGTACAAGTCGATCCATGTGAGAATTTTGCTGAAGTCGAACATGGAAAGACATCGCTTGATTACCGGTCAATAATGAAAACCGTTAACAAGCGCGAGAGGAATCACCAATAATGACGATGACCCTCAAGGTACTGCAGTACAATTCACGTGGCGTGAATAAAGGACTTGGCGTCGAACGCCACGCAAAATCTTCTGGTCGAAGGTCATTGATGTATACCTGTCGCCGGAAGTGAGAAACTTGCCATTGAGGCATGCAAGCTTCAAAGTACTGATGGGGGTGTTCCTAGATCAACTTCTTGGATAATGAGCTGAAGTCGACAAGAAGCGATCCGTCAAAGGAGGGCCTTAATGAATCCCACATCAATGACACGGAACGGAGCTAATGACTTTAGTGGAGGTGAAAACAAACTGTGACATATGATTCAGGGTGGCGATCATGAATGGATGAAGGATAATGTATGGCAGTGGATGGGACACGGTTGACACTTTCAGAATGACCCCTCTTGAACATATAACGACACTGATGCGATGGATCGGTAGCATTACCCCAAATGTGGATGGTTTGGCGAGGACCATGGCGATGAGACCGGTGAATGAAACAACCCAACCCGATGTGGTACGGAGGAAAAGTGTCATGTTCAAGAGTGACTTGCTACCATTAAACTTTGATGTTCTCCCAATTTTTCCCCAGTCATTTCTGACCAGTACCTCTTTATTTTTGTCAAGCTTGAGGAGGATAACATATGCTTGTTCTATAACCTGCCCTTCGGGCAAGCCCATCGCTATGATTTAACGAGCCTAGCGATAGGGAAACTCGTTCTCGTCTAAAGACAAGTTTGTCGCTATTTAATCAGTTTAACGAGTCTAACGACAAAGAAAACTCGGTCCTTTTCATTTTTAGAGAGTCTGAAAAGGTACAGAAAGTCAACTCCATGATTCCTTTTTCGTCATCTAATCCCTTAAGTCCGAAAAAGTATAAAACAATACAGAAGGGATGGCTATTCGGTACTTTTACGAGCTGAATAAGACAAGCGCTCGATCTTTTTGTGTAATAATCCCTCAGGTCCAAAAAGATTAAAATCTAGAGGAGGGATAGCGTTCCGGTCGTTTTAACGAGCTGGAAGGCCAAAACTCGGCAAACTTTTCATATTTTACGAGTCAGTGAAAAGAGCTCAAAGAAGACTCGTTTTTTGAGGAACGAGTGATAAACAGGGGTAGCAGCAGATTCCAGGTACAAATTGGAATTTTCCAATCACGGTAGTGTCACAAGGATGGCTAGGTGAAATCACTCTTCGCAGCTGTTCCTCAAAAAGGGTAAACACACATATGGGGGTGAACGACCGGCCAAATGAAATGGAGGTGATGGATGAAGACACGACCAAGGCTTTTAAGGCTTATAAATTTACGATCGCAATGGTTATTTACCGAGATAGGTTCATTTTTTTTTTAATGAGCTTGAACTTTGGCGGAAAAACTTTGCTCACACTTTTCTATTTTTTAACGAGCATAAATTCTGTGGTAAAACTGCTCGATTCATGGTCAAATTTAATTTTTTACTTTTACTAGCTTTTCTCTTTTCAAATGTAGTACTTCATCTTCAATTGCTGCAACAAATTTTGTTAGAAATGGACAATATTTGCATGAAAACGAGATTATAACCCTAATATTTAACTTTAAACTGTGTAAAAGTCATAAAAAGGGGTTTTTACCTCTCATTTACCATTTCATTTGCATTTTGCTTGTTGGAGCTCTGGAGGTGCCTCTTTTTCCTTGATTTTCACCAGCTGATTCCGGGAGATTCTGTGGACGATTTTCGGCGCCGTTTGGACCAGGTAGGAGCTAAACCTTAGCCCTTCACTTTCATGGTTTCCTTTTTCAGTTTCATGCATGTTTTTCAGGGTTTCTGAGCCCCAGGGGTTTCATCAGGGCGCCCTGGCATCAGCGCAGGTTCCCCTTTCGAAAATTGCGCTGTATTTCAGGCAGACTGCCTTACAGCGCAAGGGGAAGCCTCTCTGCCTGCGCTGGGCCTAGAAAAGCTGACCTTGCATGTGTTTTTTGATGATTTTTTCGCCAGATTTTCATCAAAATCAGGAACTTACTCCTTCTCTTGTTTGCTTGCAGGGAACTTTGAACAAAATGTCCCTTACATGGCGAGAACGAGAACATGAAGCAGAGGACATGGTTGCACTCCATGACCCAGTCACGGTGAACGCGCTTCGGAACTGTGGCCTGCTGAAGTTCTTCCGTATCTCTAGCATGAGAGCACAGATTTCTTTACTGCAGTATATGCTTGATGCTTGGGATCCTGTTAACCAAGTATTCCAGATTAGGGGGAAGTCTTTCCCCTTGACCATAGAGGACATGTACTTCTTGACTGGGTTGTCAAGGCGGGGTGCCCCCATTTCTTTGTCAGGTACGGCTCGAGGGACTACTTCCACCAGAGACTATATCCGTCAGTATTGCCGGGAAGGTTCACAGCCGAGCAAAGACGGCAAGATCAACATCCGTGACATCACTGACAGGTCTCTCAGGTCCATTCTGTTTACTATTGGTAGGATGGCCGGTAGCGCAGCTTTACATGTTGCCAACAGATCTTACATGCAGCACGCCTTGGAGTGTCTCCAACCGAAAGTGTTTAACTGGTGTGATGCAGTACTTGTTCAGATGAAAAGTCAATTGACCAAGGTAAAGGACGGGGGGGTGAAGAACTTTGGATTTGGTTCTATTCTGACTGCCTTTGTCTTGGAGAAAATCCCATTGATGCAACCTCAGTACATCTTGCTCGATTTACCTTCCCCGACCGAGCCACGCATGCAGAGGTGGGTTGACCATATGTCCCGGCATGCTGGTCAACCTCATATTACTTTCACTGAGTCCTTCTTTAGGTGGTTCGAGCGTCAGGAGATGGCATTTTCCGAGTATCCATACGTGGGTATGGACTACCGAGGTGATCCGGACTTGGTGCTTCCGGATGGCGAGCAATGGGGCGCTATTGGTAAAATCTCTGACCATATCACTGTTTATTGTTTTTATTCATGATGTTACTGTTCAAACTGATCAAACTCTTGGGTGCATGCAGATGTTGGTCCTGTTCGTCCAGTAGCTCGTCCACGATCGCCAGTTGCTGCCCCAGCAGCAGAGCCTGCTAGGAGAGTTGTTATTCGCGACCTTGGTGATACTGAGATACTTGCAGCTGTGCAGGAGCAGGTTGAGAGCCTTACTCGTGGTCTTCCGGATGTACAGATTGACGAGTTACCTTTACAGTTGCAGCGGCACACTATTGGCGTGCCTAGACGATGGACTCGTCTCTTGCGCATGATCGCACAGACCGTGACGTACTTTCATGAGCACCACTAGGCTAGGGTGCCCCCTAGCATCTTTTTGAGTTCTAGGTCATATGACCAATTTTGTTTTGATTACAGCACATTATGTACAAACTATAAACAGCTTTATATATTTTGATTTTCGGAGTTTATTTCAGTTTATTTGTGATCCACTTACATAGCACCGATGCATCTCTTTTTATATATGTTGTAAATGTCTATCTAATACATAGTTTGCTAATGAATCTGTTAATGTGTTCAATTTTCTGGAAATATGTTGGTATTGAATTGAATCAAACTCTCTTTCCAAAATCTTAACTCTTAGACACATACGATAAATAGCTGGATTGCGGACTGAATATATACCAGTGAGTTGTAGTATCACAAGTTGTGAGTCTAGCCTGACAATTAGTCGGCGTATACCATGAGCGATGGTATCAGAGAGGAGTTCAATCAACGCACTATACTCAGCGATATTGTTCGTTGATCATCCAATACACACACCTCTGAAACTCACTAACTCGCCGCTTGGATCAAAAATGGCCCAGGCTGCGGAGGACAAATTCCGCGTACTACGACTCGCTCCGTCGGCATATCCCACATATGTATCAGAATAATTCGACATCTGCAACAAACGAGAAAGGTGGATTACTTAACCGAAACAAACATTTTAGCGAAAACAAAATACAACAAAAGCACTCAGGTTACTATTTAGGCATAGTAACGCTTGAGGTACAACCCGTTATGGGGTTGCGCCAGTGGCATTCCGTCATAATCCATTAACTCGTAGGCTCCTTTTGCTAACACCCTTTTAACAATATAGGGACCCATCCATAAGGACTGAAATTTTCCTGCTCCTAATTTGTCGGATTCTTGGTCGTAAAGCAAAACCAAGTCACCCTCGGAGAAGATGCGAGGTTTGACATTCTTGTCAAACTGTGCTTTGATTCGTTTCTTATGGGCTTCGTTCGCTAAAGCAGCGTCACGACGGTTTTCATCCAATTGGATTAACTCCAAGAAACGAGCCTCTTCTTCTGAGGTTCCGGGGAGGAGGTCAATTGCGAGTTTAAGAGACGAAATTTCGCACTGGATCGATAATACTGCCTCTAGGCCATACACCAATTGGAATGGTGTGAACCCAGTGGCGTTTTTTACCGAGGTTCGGTAAGCCCATAATGCTGAGTACAGGATTAGATGCCATCTTCTCTTGTGAACCCCGATCATCCTTTGCAACATACGCTTCAGGACCTTGTTGATTGCCTCAACTTGTCCGTTGGCTTGTGGATAATATGGGGTAGAGCTGTCGTGAGATAGCCCTAGTTTGGCAGCTAATTCAACCATCATGTGATTGCGAAAATGCGATCCATGATCTGTCACTATAGCTTGCGGAACGCCGAACCTGGCGACTACATGATTAAAAAAGAAAAGGGCAGCTGTTTCACCAGTGTTATTCAATGTAGGCATCGCCTCGGCCCATTTGGTAAAATAGTCAACAGCGACTATAATATACCCATGCCCCCCGGTCGAGGTGGGGTTACATTGCATGAAATCGATGCCCCACTTGGCGAAGGGCCCAACAGCAACTATCGGCTGTAAGGGTGCGGGCGGTCTTCTGGTTTTGCTATCAAAGATCTGACATGCATGGCAACTTCTGACAGCTATTATGCAATCTTTAAACATAGTTGGCCAGAAATATCCTGCTCGTAAGATTCTTTGTGCTGTTGCATATCCAGATTGATGTCCCCCGCACGCGCCTGAATGACAATCATTCAGGGTTTTTTCGGCCTCCTCATGGGTAAGGCACCTCCTCAGAACCGTATCGACACCACGACGGTAAAGTGTATCACCGACGATCATGTAGTCTTTAGATTGGTATCGTATACGTTTCCGTTCCGAGTGTGAGGTATTAGGCCTAAATTTTTGGGTTTGGAGATAAACAATGATGTCTCCATACCACTCATCGCTTACCGATATCAGAAACAAATTTTCATCCACGATTGACTCTTCTGATGTTTCATCGTTGGATGACGATGGGAGATCGCATAATAATTCCGCGAAAACTAGAGCTTTCTTCGATTTGGATTTTACAAAATCTAAATCAAACTCTTGAAGGATTGCTATCCATTTTGAATATTTGCCCCCAAGCAACTGTCGCGACAGTATATATGTCATGGGATTGCAATCTGACAGAACGGTAGTTTTCCTAAAGAGGACATAATGTCGAAACCTTTGAATCGCTTGAACAGCGGCAAGCGCTAGTTTTTCAACATAGGAATATTTACTTTCTGTGTCATTTAAGTTTTTACTTAAATAATAAATAGGATGTTCTATTCCATCGACTTCTTGCACTAAGACCATCGCAATGGTCGTATCTGCTGCAGCTAGATACAGGTTAAAATCTCTTTGATAGTCCGGGGCGTACATTAATGATGCTCTTACTAGAGAATCTTTCAGAGCGTCAAAGGAAGCTTGCGCAACCTGGTCCCAGACAAAAGGTACATCCTTTTTCAAAAGACGAGTATAACCTTTGGCAAATTCTGCGTAATTTGGAATGAACCTCCTCAGAAAGTTTGCTTTCCCTTGGAGTTTTTGAATCTGAAGCAAATTTGAAGGTGGAGGCAAATTAATGATTGCCTGAACCTTACAAGGGTCGAGACGAATCCCGTCCTTAGAGACCACAAAGCCAAGTAAACGACCAGAGCCGACGCAAAACACACACTTGTGCGGATTGAGTCTTATCTTGTAATGTCGGCAACGTAGAAATATTGCTCTCAAATGCCGCGGATGATCAGTCCGTTTCCGCGAATGAGCCGGAAGATCGTCGAGGTAAGGTTGAACAATGTTCTTGATGTCATGGAAGGCATAATTCATTGCCCTCTGAAATGTCGCCCCTGCGTTCTTTAAACCAAATGGTAATTTTCGATAAGCGAATGTGCCCCACGGACAAATAAATGCAGTCTTAGACTGGTCCTGTGGGTGGATATTTATTTGATTATACCCGGAAAATCCATCCATAAAGGAAAAGATTTCACATCCGGCGCATTCATCAATTATCTGGTCGATGAAGGGTGTAGGGTAGTTGTCCTTCGGACAAGCTTGGTTTACATCCCTATAGTCGACGCACACTCTTATCGTCCCTTGTTTTTTCATAACAGGGACAATATTCGATACCCAATCGGTTAGAGGAACCGGGTAGATGAATCCAGCATGGAGAAGTTTTTCAACTTCTGCCTTAATGGCAGCGGCTTTCTTCGGATGTACCTGTCGAAGCCGTTGTCTTACTGGTTTGACATCAGGATACATTTTAATCTCATGTTCAACTATGCTCGAGTCAATGCCTGGCATTTCATCATATGACCATGCAAAGACATCTCTAAATTCGCGAAAGAGAGCACTATATATTTCCAGTTCTGAAGGGGAACAACTTTTGCCGACATGAATATTCTCAACAACATCAGATTTTGTCGAGATGTTTATGGCTATGGTTTCTTCAATATTGGATAGGTTTCTCTCTGAATCTACCGTGTTTACAGTATTTGTTAGGAATTCAAACACTGAAGGGTGATATAGGTCGTGATGAGTTTCTTCTTCACATTCTGGAAGAAGGGAACGATGGTGGTGATCATTCCATGGTGCCCCCTCAATCATCATTGATTGTAAGATTCCTTCGTCAGTCCCATGAACTTTTGACCATGGATCTAATGGGGTACCATATTCTTCGGACCTATCTACCCAAACGCTTGACGAGCGTTCATTTGGGCTCGCCTCCCATGCCTGAAACATTGATTGCTACAATATTTCAATAGGGCTAGGTGGCAATACCACTTGATGATCCATGACGACTTTGTCTTCTGCGACCTTTGACGAAGATACCATGTTGCATGTTGCTACAAACGGGATATTCCCTTCATGGAAAGGAGGTGGCAACGCGAAAGTTCCCATCATTGTGGGATCTTTTAGCAAGCCTACTCCTATATCTTTTATTGAATGGTCGCTCCCATGGATCAGGGGAATGCTTCCAGTAACTTGTGAACCATTAGGGAGGAAATTCTGTTGGTCGACGATCGTAATCCCTCCTTCAAACGGGAATGCGATCTTCCTAAAATATGTCGACACTACAGCTGCCATGGCATATATCCATGGTCTTCCCAGTAGGATGTTATAGTCAAGATTGCCATCAATGACTTCAACATCAATCTCTACTGTTTTTCCTCCTAGTTCAACCTTAAAGTTATTTAGGATACCGTACGGAGTGTATGACCTACCGTCAAATGCTTTCAATGTCGTCGAAGATCGCGACAAGGTTGGAGATCCAAGAGTTTTCCAGCAACTCATCGACATGATACATGTCGATGCGCCCTCATCAATAATCGTTCTATGAACAGTTTTGTTGAGTGCTTTCACTTGAATAAGGAAAGCTAATTGCGCTGGCAACTGAGGATCATATCCTTTGTGATCAAAGGATACAAGATTGGAATCTTTAGGATCCACTCCACCAATTGCTGACAACAATGCCTGTCTTTGGGATGGGCAATTTTGTAGTACCTCAAGAGTCGACATAGCAGATGGCGATTGGGCCAAATCCTCCACTATATTATAGTGTTGCGCCGCTCTGGCGCGAGGGTTGAATGTCGACTTGTGGACTACTCCCTTAGGCGGCTTTATTGTTAATTCATGCGTGAGGGGGGGTACAACTTCTGCCGACGTTGTTGTCGAACTACTGGGTTGATCTTTCCCTTTGTCGTTCGACACCGGCGGATTCCCATAATCTTTATTCCTAGTCGAGATCAAAGCATCATTTTGCTTAGAAACCGACAACATAAGCACTTGAGACGGAGAAGCATTTCCACTATCAACCATATTTTGACCTGGGGTGGGAAATGGATCAGTCAACACAGCTGAAGTTTGGGAACTTTTAAAGAACCTCTTTAACTCAGCTTTGAACGGACAGTTCTTTGTTGAATGATTTTCATCGCATATTTGACATGGAGGAAATTGTTTCCCTTGCCCAGGAGGGTTTGAAGAAGTTTTTTGAGGGGATGACCCACCTTGTTTCTTCTTCTTCCCTTTGTTTTGTTTCTTCTTGCTTCCTGGTTGATTGGAGTTTTTGTCTTTATCCGTAGATACAGCATTTACCTCCGAAGCAAGAATTTCTTGATTTGCTTTTTGATTCGAAGTCTTACGGGCTTTCTTATTTGAATCCCTTGTCGACTTAGCGTTTGCAGTTCCAATCACGCCATCACCGGCATGAGAGTCACTATTCGATCCGGGAGGAGGAGGGATTGAAAATTCCGGTCTGGGGGCATCAGGTATCTTATCATAGAGCGTGCCCGACTGAGTATACACTAAGTCCAAATATTGAGCACGAGCAATCACTTGCTCTTCTGTTACGACACCTCCCTTGGCCACATCTTCTGTTATTGCCGGCAGAAGCGACTTTATAAACCACTCAGCTAATAGCTGATCTGGAACATAGGTTTTTACCATTCTGCGACGACGACGCCACTCATGTATATGATCAGATATATGTGTGGCTGTTGTCTGCTTGAAATTGGTCAAGATCTCTGTCCCAGTTTCGTACCTTATAGGTAACTGAAAGTGTGTTAAGAAAGTCGTGGCTAGGGAACTAAAGTTGTCGAAAGAGGCTCTAGGTAATTCAATATACCATTTGGCCGCCGGACCAGTCAATGTCCTCTGGAAAAGACGAAGCCTTATCGAATCATCATTCAAGGTATTCGACGAACACCACAGATGGAATGTCATCACATGATTCGACGGGTCTTCGCCCGGATTTCCATTGAATTTAGGAATGTCCGAAGGAAGCTTGTGAGGAATCGCTGGCCACCAATGGGCATAGGCGATTGGATCGTTCGTCAATCGATGTAAATCTGGTAATTCTAAGGTCGCCACGAATGGCAACTGCTGATTCAGGTTTGGCGAGGCGTACCCAGGATATGATGGAATCGCCTGAGCAGTAGGTCTTTGCACACCAGTATAATGCAACTGATGTTGATATGACTGATATGGTTGGTGGGCTTGGCCACTGTAAAGTGGTTGGTTTAACCCATTCTGAATATAGGGTTGCCCACTATTTGCAAAGATCTGTTGCTCAGACCCCTGGTACACCTGTTGAAACTGAGGTTGTTGGTATTGCACCATCCATGGTTGTGAAGCCATGTTTTGTTGTGCGACACTAACCGACGGACCAAGATGTGGGGTTATGGTTCTCGTTTGTATCTGTGTCGTCCCGGCAGTTGGCGATTGTGGTTGTGTTGCAGGGTCAATAGGCTGTTGCATTACAACTTGGGGTTGACATACAACAGGCATCGATTGAACTTGCGACACGGTTACAATTGCTGGCGTCGTCGGGATACTAGACATAGGTACACATTGTTGCATGGAATATACAACTCTTGGTTGTTGGGGTAACATAGGTACCCAACCACTCGTCGTTACTTCAGTCAAACCTGAATGTGGTTGAAAACTGCCGTATGGGTATCCCCCCGAAAGGGGAAGTGAAAGGGCATATTGCCCCCCATACGGTAACAATCCGGAGCTCAAGGGTATAGATGGCCTTTGAGGACTGGATGGCCCAAACTGATTCCCAAAGGGATCAATTTGTCTAGTTTCAACATAAGAATTACCGGGTATTATACCGGAAGAACAAACTGGAACAGACCAAGTTGTCATAATAGTCCCTGGGTGGACTCCTTCTAGTTGATGAGAACTAGTTGGGACAGATGGTATGCCGGCAAACATCGTTGGAGTGGCAGCAGGAGCTTCTGCTATCGCTGTGTCATTTGGCATAGTCCTAGATGTCGACGGTTGTTCAGACATTTTAAGTCTATCCAATAAACTTCCTAACGATTCTTCAGGAACTTCCTGTGGCGATGGACAAACTTTTGATGCAGAAGGAAAAAGAGGGGTACCTACTCCAAAATGAATTGGAGTATTTGCTTGCTGGTCCTCTACGATTTCCTCTATTGCAATCAGACCAGGAGGAAGAGGAAGACCGTCAGGTCCGTAAAAGATTTCTGGTGCCGAAGAAGGGGTTGCTTCGACAGCGACAGTCGTTTGAACAACAAGACTCTGTGGACCGGTTTCAGATGGAACTGGTTCAGTTATGCAAGTACTTGTCTTCAGACTAGGATCAGTACCACTGTCCTTCTGTTGCTGTTGAACTTCTTCAATAGAGGCAGGGATTCCAGAAATATTGGGAGTGACCAGAATCTCAGATGTTGTTGGAACTTCCGTTCTAACTTTAAAAGGAGATTTTGACCTGGTCAAGCGAGTTCGCTTCGTCCGTACTACTCTCGGTTCCGGAGACAAAGGCGGTTGACTCGCAAGCCTCCCTGAATGACGGGGTTTTAATTGACTTTCCTCCACGGTTGCGGATTACTTGACCAACTAAAATACAAAAAGGGGAATTATGTTTCCGTATTGAATGAATTTTATTAGACGCTTTTAGACACAACTTTGCTTTTTCATGTTTTAAGAGTCGAGAAAAAGCTAAAGATGACTCTAGTCGCCTTCGATGTATTAACGAGCCCGAAGTGACAAATGCTCGGCTGGACCTTTTCAGTTATAGAGTTTGAAAAGGGCCAAAAGAAACTGCTCTGGAGATCTAGGCAGAGGGTGTGCCAAACCTTTCGCGAAACCACAGAATACGTTTTACGGTACGGGTGGTCGATCTTCGTGAATGCTGTGTTCACTGCATCGCGATCAGTAGGGCGGTCGACACGGCTTCCTAAGGATAAAGGATAAATGCCTATAGGGGTCTCCCAATATACGCGACGGTACGCGGGAGCTCAAGTCCGTATTAGTGCCACCGACTCTCAGGAGGAATCACCCACCTTCGTAGAGATCGACAGTCACTACGTTTAACGACGCCGGAACACGTCTCTACCTAGACCTCTACTGTGAGCGTTATGTTACAATGCGTTTTTAGATTCATTCAATATATTTTAAGTTGATCTTGTTTATCAGTTTGTCTTTCAGGATCACCACGAGATGTATTGGTACGAATTCCTAAATGCAGCTAAAATGATAAGCAAGCTTTCACAATCTTTTTAGCTTTGAAAATCCTAACTACTGAGGGGAGAGAAAAACAATATCTTTCCACACAGAGCACAAAGCACAAACTAATGCACTTTCTCCTAGATCAGACACACAAACTTATAAAAAATGCAAATGCAAGATGCATGTATTTCTTTTCTTTTCCTTTAATGTTGATGTAGACAAAAGGAAAACTGTTGTATGACTTTCGAATTCAATTTGAAGCGTAAACAAACAAGCTTTGTCTAAATGAAAAGACGCTTTACAAGTACTTGTTTCAACACTCAAAATATATGAATTCAAACCATAAAGTGAAAAACAAACAAACTCAAACAGCCATGAACAGTAATAAAACTAGCTCTTAAGATCACAAAGACACTTTTACAGTTCAGGATCTAAGAGGTCACAACTATACTGGTTCGTTTTTCACAATGGGAAACTGTAACTGAAACAAGAAATACTGAAAGAACATTCACAGTTTCATCACACAACTGAGGCGGAATAATGTCAAGGAGAAGTGGTCTACAGCAAGTACAATGACCAGCAAGCAATCAGCTAAAAATCAGTGAAAACAGGGCCAAGACACAAAGGGAAAGCTGAGCAAGACAATGGCTAACTGGACCAGCGCAGGTTCTAGTCTGCCAATTTGACTCTCAGCGCAGTTCCCGAAGGGAGCACCTGCGCTATAATGCAGACTGCCTGTGGACAGCCTGCACTGACACACGAGAGTTGCGTCTGCAAAGAATTCCGGGTCATAAAAAGCTCAAAAATGCACTGTTTTTGCTGAAATAAAAAGCTATAGGTCAAGTACAGGCTAAGGGATGATCAAGAGGATGAAGATCTATCACAAAGAGTAAAGAGTCTTTTGTAGATTAGCTCTTTAAATCTTGAATTTGCTCAGCAAATGAGCAAGAGTAGCAGTCCCTCTACTTCGCTTTTGATATAGTCAAAAGCTTTTCGATTTGGTACTCTTTTCTTCAAGAAATGAATAGCAAAATACTACAAACACCAACAAGATACTAGGCTCCCCAGCGGAGTCGCCATTTTGTTGTGGGGAAAAGTATCCGATGCGGATGACCCTATCCCTACTCTAAAGGTGACAGTCTTTAGCAACAACTGAAAGTAAAGTTTTGATGATTTCCTTTATGAAAGTACAGAGAGAATGAAGAAAGATTAACCAACCTGGTGTCTTTCGCTTAGTCGATCCTTGTCCTCTCTCTTTGTCTCTTGTTCCCAGCTCCTTGCTCTCTTTGCCGGTCCAGCTACACACAGATCCTGCACAAAACAAGAGAGCAAACTACAAGATACAAGTACTCATAACTGACGCATGGATTAGAGTGAATCAAATATACATGTAAATACAATACATCAATGCAATATAAGTATATAGGAGAACATGCAAAACTTTATTGATAGAAGTAACAGGGTTCTGAGAAGGTTACAACCAATGATGGCTCCAATCCAGCAGCACCTCCCCAGCAGCAAGAACTCTCTTCTTCACCTCTAGTAAAACAATCACCCAATAGCTCTAACTGTAAACCAACAGCACCTCCTTGCTTTACACAAAATTCCAGCCCCCTTAGACCTCATAGAAGAGCTCTATATATAGGAGAGAAGAAGAGAGGATGAGTCAGCTTGAGACTGACATGAAGCTGCCTTGTGTCCTCTCCCTCTTCAGTTAATCTTCAGTTCTTGAGTCCACTTGGAGATCCTTGCTTACACATGGTGATCAAGTACCTCTTACTCATCACAGGGCGAATCTCATGAACCAAGTGTCAGTTTGGAAGCTTCCTGGGCAGTTGACACCTTGCAGAATGACTGTGCCACTTGGCCAATCTCGCCCAGCGCAGGTAGCCTTCATTAGATTTGACTTCCAGCGCAGGTACAAGGAGGAGCAGTTGCATTCCAGCGCAGATGCTCAGTGGAGCAGCTGACATGATCCAAAATTAGCCTGTTTTGAAGTGTTTTCAGGTGGAGAACTGATTGGAAGTGCTGTTGTTTGATGACCTTGTTCTTTTAGGGGTAAGAACAACATGTTTAGGGACTGAGGATCCCTGTAATTATTGACATTTCATGCTCCATGTCGCGAGGCACAAAAATGTCTATAACACCAATGATACCATCCGCGTGGGGACCTGGCTTCGACTTAGCTATGTCAACCTTAGACCCAGTAGCATTTGGCAAGTATTTTTGTAGGATCCCAGACTGAGAGTAGATCAATTCTAATTGCTGGGCCCTAAAAATGGCTTTCTCCTCAGAATAGACTCTAGACATGGAGACATCCTTAGAGATCTCACGTTGTAAAGATTTCAAAAACCATTCGAGACGGTACTTCGGAGGGATTTCAGCTTTAATGAGCCTCTTTCTCCGTCTCCATTCCTGAATATGGTAAGAAATGTGAGTTGCCTTATCTTGACGAGAAGTGGCCATAAGTTCAGTTCCGGCATCATAACGGATAGGTAACTGGAAATGATTTAAGAAAATATTGGCTAAGTCAGCGAAAGATGTAAAGCTGCCTCCTGGTAACTCTATATACCATTTGGCCGCATTACCAGTCAAGGTGCACTGAAAAAGTCTCAACCTAATCAAGTCATCGATTAGGGAGGTAGATGAGCACCACAAATGGAATGTGGTTACATGGTTGCCTGGGTCTTCACTGCTTTTCCCTTTGAATTTTGGAATGTCCGAAGGGAGTTTGGTTGGGGCCGGAGGCCAGGCCGGATTGTACTTGATTGGATCGTTTGTTAACTTAGTGAGATTTGGCAAGTTCGATGTTGCCAGAGACGGAAGCCTAGGAGGACCTTGGGGATTCCACCCAGACTGGGCAGAACTCCCAAAGTTCTGAAAAGATTGTCCTGGGTTTTCAAAGGCACCAGGCTACCCGAAGTAACCAGCAGAACCGGCTGAATCAAAAGGCAAGCCTTTTGATCCAGCAAAATTCAGAGTTTGACCAACTTTGGCTGCAAAACCTCCATAACTAACAAAGTTTCCTCCTAAAGGATTATAAGGAGTTGATAACCCCTGATACGGATTCTAAGCCGAAGCTAAGGGAGGAATACTTTGAAATGAACTAACTGTGGAGTACGGCCTATTCCCTTGTTGGGCAAAAGACGGATTCCTTGTTCCCGTGCCATTAACCCCAGGGTTAGTCCAACCTTGGAAAGGATTGCTGCTTTGTCCTATAGAAGAAAAAAGCATGGATCCTATTGTCAGGTTAGAATGTGGTATATGACCACTTCCGAAAGGAAAACCCTAGAATGAAGCCGATCCGCCCATCATGGACGTAGCGGCATTAAACAGAACCAATGGAATACCCTGTGAGTGGGTGCCAAATGGGAAGAATCTAGTACTAAAAGCATTGGTTTGGGCATTTCCACTCATGGATGGAATGGAGGTAGACCCAACTAAAGATGTGCTAGCAAAAGATCCAAACAAGGAAGCAGAGGAGATGGAAATCGTTCCTCCTCCCTGCACCAATGTTGGAGTTTGCATAGTCATAGCACTTGTAGAAGCCATGCTTCCAGTAGTGGTCATCGATGGTAAGCGCATAACGTAACCTGGACTTGACGGTCTATGCATCGGAGTCCCAACGTATTGTAATACGTCTGGATGACTAAATGGTAGTGGAGAATTCAGAGCTGCTAACAACTCTGAGAGTTCTTCTACCTCTATGTTATTCTTTGATTGAAAGAGAACTCGAGAAAGGATTGGAGTGTCCCTCTCTTGTTCGGAAGTGCCAGGCCTTGCTTGAACACTAATGCCCCCAAGAGGAGGATCAATCCCTGATGCGTCAACTACCATGGGACGAAACCCACCAATAGTATTACCTCAGCGTCTTCTAGGAGAAGGCTCTAAACTTGGTGGTGAAAGACCACGAAGTCTTCGAGACCGTCTGGGAGATCAGTCAACCACTTTGAATTTTTTGTTATGATCTAACTAAAGACTCAAAAAATTGAAAGCTAGGCCAACTAAGAGCACAAAGCACACACTATAAAGTCCCTAAAGATAACAGCCAATCAAACAACTTCCAAGTATTTCTGCTCCGGGTGATTAGGACCGGACACCAAAATACAAGAAAGTGAATTAAGGAGCCTTTTGAAGATAGTGTGGAATGATGAGGGCCTAGTCCTATCATCGAAGGTATCAGAGGAAGTTACACTGACCTCCTAACAACAGCCTGTGCTGGTGCAAGCCCCCAAGCTTCGCAAGGGTGCCCTCCAGTAGTACTATCGAGAGTGATGCAACGTCGACCTCAGGTGCCACGGGATTCCCCTCCGCAACCACCTGTGTAGATCCCTAGGAGTAGCAACTATGGATACCAACTCGTCGCAGAAGCCAGGCGGAACAGTCGTGAGGTAAGTTTGGACAAGTAGGAGAGGGGGTATCTCTCTTCCCTGTCTTCACAGACCCTCATGCTTAACTCCTAGATCCGGAGCTTTCTTGGTCTTCCTAACACTATTGGATTTTCACTCGCTATTCAGACTCCTATGTTTGACGTTTATATGGCCTTGGAGAGTTAACTCTCCACTCGCCTAATCCAAGGCCCTAAAATCCTAAACTTGTTGGTGTAACTGACTTAAACAAAAAGTTTTAGTGAATTTTAGTTAGCGCTTGATTTTAAAATAGGCTGTTCTTTAAGTCACAGGGTAACGGAAGTGAAACTAGTGGTGTTTTTTTTTACGCAAAAGAAATTAATAAAACCTAACTACATGCACATGCACTTGTTTTCGTTTTTCGATGAAGAGCAATTTCCATAGGGTTCAGAGGAACTTCTAATAAAACAAATTTTCCTTTTCTTTTTGTTAATTCACACTTCACACTCACAAAAGTTAACAAAGCTATGTATGCCTAAAAAGGTATGCAAATCTATCCTAATGCAACAAATATATGCCAATGCAAGATTCAAAACTACTCTAAAAACAAAAAATGAAAGTTGCTTGCTTATCAATCTTTATCTTGCCACTTAAAATGTCTAGATGGAATATGAGATGCTATCATTCATTTCGTCTAAACACTAAAAGCAAGTTCTAAGACAAACATAAAGCACTTTCATTCACTAAAAGGAAACCAAATGAAAACCAAGTTCAAGAAAGCAAAACTAAGTTTTTCAAAAATATTTTCTTCAAACGCAACAACAAAAAAGTCTTTTGAAAAATGCTCTTAACAACATTGAAACTTGTGATTGAAGAATAGGCAATAAACACTTTTTGCAAATTGACACCACACAATTGATGAAAACTCAACAAAAAGAGATGTGTTTAAGGATGCTCTTAACAATCAAAAGCAGCAATGAAAGCTTTGGCAACAATAACCAAAAAGATCAGAAAGACAAATTTCAAGAAAGTGTCAATCAACAACTTTCATGAAACAAAGAAGTGGATGGTCACAAAAGAAGTTTTGTCAAGCAAACAAAAAGTCACCAAAAGCAAGATTTGACACGAAGATTAAGATCAATCTCCCTACCCTAATGAATCAGAGTAGCCAATATTCCAAATAAGAAATCTTGCGTGCTTGAACAAGAAAGGATGATGCTTGCAACAACAAAAACAAGACCAATACTCCTTATAATCAGAGAGAATTTAGAACAAGATGCTCGCTGTGAAAACAAAGACTGATACTGGAAAGTGACTGTTTAACACTGACTCAAACTATCAGATAGATCTTCAGAGGTAAAAATATTTACAAATCTTGAAAATTACAAGATATACGCGACTGTACTTATGTACAGATTGCGTGTATACACGACTGTAACTAAGGAAACCTGCATATACGCGGGTTCACTTAAAGAAACATGCGTATATATGCCTCTGTAACTAAGAAAAACAATGTATATAAAAGGTTTCAAGAAAAATAAAAAACAAACTAAAGAAACTGGTAAAACTTAAAGTTCAAAAACAGACCAGACAGCAACAGCAAGCAAACAGGCAGCTGAGCCCTGATTGGCTTGAAAACACCCAAACTAGGAACAACAAGAGTGTTGTCCCCAGTGGAGTCACCAATTCTGTTGGAGGGAAATGTTCCCCTAGGGCTTTTTGGGTTGAAACCCTAGCAGAATGAAAGTTATATACTCAAAGAAGCACACATTCACACAGCCATTATGCTATTATAAGCAAATTCTATTGTAAAGGGGACGTACCTTAGGTCCTATGTTTGAGAAGGCCCTTAGGGTCCAAACCCTTCTTGGAGTTCCCTTCTTCTCTTTTGTCCTGCAAAACAACCAATTCCAAAGAACACAACAGTATATGGACAAAACCTTATAAAGAAACCATCTTCATGTTATAAATAAAGGTAGTTAGTTATGAAATCCAAACAACCATCTACATATGAATTCTAAACATGAATATCATAAACATAAAGAAGATTCATATCAGGAACCAAGACATGTGTTTCTTTTATTATAGACAAATAAAGTACATAAAAAGGAATAATTTCACCTGAGTCACCTTCAGCAAGCTCCAAGCAAAGCTTCCTTCCGGATCCGTTCCAGCCTCAAGCCTTTAACAAACTCCTTCCATGCCTTACTCCATGATGTCATAAATGGTGGATGAACATCAACACACAAGGAAACAAGGGTTTCCTGTACAAATGGGGGAAGTGCAGAAGGCACAAGGGACTTTAGACTTGCTTAGGGGAAAAATATCAGCATAATAACCTTTCTCTCTCTTCTCTCCTCCCTCAGGCCTTCCCATTGAGGTCTTTTTATACCTCTCCCAAAGTAGTTTTTTAGTTGGGAGTTGGTTGGGAACAGTTGGGCCACAGGCACTAACAGGTGATCAGCAGGTAAAACCCGCGATCTCCTCCCGAAAATAAGGAGTTTTATATTTTTTTGAGTGTTTTAATACATATACACGGGTTGGGTATACACATACCCGCGTATACACGTGTTTAACTCAGGGCAATGTCGCGTATAAGGGATAAAACACTGTTTTTTAAATTTTAGGACCAGTTCTGGAAGGATGGGTTGCCCTAGGCCATGAGTACAACATCACAAACCATAAGAGTGATATTTGGAGCTATAACAAGTGCTCATCACCTTGTAGTGCTTCTTTAATTCTTTCTTTTATATTTTTCTCACATGTTCTAGTGATTGCCACGTTTATTGTTTGCATGCTTCTACTGAGTGCATTAGCCACTTCTCTCTCTTTGCTCTCGATGTTCTTTATTTAAAAATAAAATTCACTAATAAGAGGCCACCATTTCACTGGTCTGAAATTCAACTTTGGTTGATCAAACAAGTGTTTCATCCTGTTGTGGTTTGTCATCAAGGTGAATTTCCTCCTGAGAATATAAGGTCTCCACATCTTTAAGGTATGCATGATGGTTGTTGGATTAAAATTATGCATTACATAATTCTTCTCATGTGATTTTTCTTTTTATATTTATAGATAATTACATGGCCATCTTGCATGAGGAGTCCTTTGAGCCCTTCCTTGCAGGCATCTATACACAACAAGAAATCTTTATTGAGGTTTGCAATATTCAAGGTGGGAGAATTAGATAAAATCCACTTTAGTTGTTTGAAGCTTGTTGCACATTGTTGGGTCCATTTTTTGATCAATTTTGAGCATTAATTGGTTCCAGAAAGAAGAAAGAGAGAGTCGAAAAAAGTATAGTTAGACCAAGTGGTTATTTTTGGAAATTACCAAGTGAATGTGAAAGCGGGGTTAACAACGTAAAAATGAAAGAAAGTTAAATTGATTCTATCGATGTGCGGGTTTAAGTTTGACAATGTCACAGGAGTTAGATTAATCCCATCAAAGCATGTGAGTTGAGGTTGACAACATTAAAGGAGCAATTTGGTTGAAAATGTCAATAAGCTAAATCTATAAAGGAAGCTACAAGGTGAGCTACATAGATACATGGATAAGATGAAGAAATAGGTTGACATGTTTTCAGGTTCCATAGTCATACTATGATCATATTGTAGGTTTTAACCCCATATAAAAATTACCTGCATATGAATTCTAAAACACATAAAATAAACAATGTGAGAGCATAACACATAAAACACATATACACAGAGATTTTCCCCTGGATCCCAAAACTAGGACTACTAGCTTGATTTTTCATTATGTTCCTTTCAATGTTATAATACATATTTATACATGGCGAAGCATCCAATACCATGGACCAAAAAGCCATCGCGTCCAAAAAACATGTGCAAAAATCATGCACAAAACCTTAGGTGGGTCTGCCCAACCTAACAAAGGGTCCAAAACCAAAATTTTCTAGGGCACTGCCCTGGACCCCATAAAGTGGGGTTACGGGTATGCCTCAAACCCCCTATGAGATCCCCCCCCTCTAACCCCTCGATTAATTATGTGGGCTAGTCATGGAAAGAATATAACACAACCCAACATTCTTCCACTTGTTGTTTTCTTTCCACAGGGGGCCACAAGAGAGCTTAGCCATTTTTCCAGCTCTGAAATGCCCATTGTCTCTCTACACCAAGAGAACTTCTCAAAGCTCACAAATTTTGTCAATGCATCTGCAGTATTCTTCAAAGTGTCCACCTTTACCAGCAACACCTTTTTTGTCTTCTAGCATATCCCTCACAAAGTGATACTGAATATCAATGTTCTTTGTCTTTGAATGATATGCGGGGTTCTTTGCCAAGAAAATTTCACTTTGGCTATCACGGTCTATCCTTATAGCTCCTTGTACTAACCACATACTTGAACACAATCTCTGCAACCAAACTGCTTCCTTGCTTGCATGAGTGGCTGCCATGTATTCTTCCTCTGTAGTTGATAGTGCCACTACAGATTGTTTCTTACTCATCCAACTGACTGCACCTCCAAATAGGTTAAACACATACCCACTTGTAGATCTTCTTTGATCCAAATCTCTAGCCAGTCAGCATCAACGAAGCCACAGATATCCAACACTCTGTCCAATCCTAGTCTTCCTTGGTAGCACAAACCATAATCACTAGTGCCACACAAGTACTTGAAAACCCATTTCACTGCTGTCTAGTGCTCCTTCCCTGGTTTTGACATAAACCTGCTCAATACTCCCACTGCATGTGCAATGTCTGGTCTAGTATAGACCATTGCATACATCAGGCTACCAATTGCACTTGCATATGGAACACAGGACATGTCCTCTTCCTCTTCTTGTGTCTTGGGACATTGTTCAACAGATAACCTCACACCTACAGGAATAAGAACCTTCACCGGTTTACTATCCTGCATATTACACCTCTACAGTATTGTCTCGACATACTTCCTCTGGTTTAACTAAAGCTTCCTCTTTGCCCAATCTCTTTTAATTTGCATGCCCAAAATATAGTTTGCAGCACCAAGATCTTTCATGTCGAATTTGGAGGATAGATGGGTCTTCAAATCCTGGATAATTTCTGTCATTTCCAACCAACAACATATCATCCACATACAAGACTAGATAAATAACACGATCACCAATTAATTTGAAGTACACGCAATGATCTGCTTTGCTTCTGGTGAAGCCAAGTCCTCGTATAAATGTATCAAATTTTTGATAGCACATCCTTGGTGACTGTTTTAACCCATACAGAGACTTTTTTAACTTGCATACCAGTTCTTTCTTACCCTTCACCACAAAGCCTTCAGTTTGCTTCATGTATATTTCCTCTTCCAGATCCCCATGAAGAAATGTTGTCTTCACATCCATCTATTCTACCTCAAAATCAAAAGCAGCAACAACAGATAAAAGTAACCTAATAGCAGTTACTTTGGCAACAGGAGAAAAATATCAACAAAATCAATTCTTGGCACCTGGGAATAACCTTTTTCTACCAACCGAGCTTTGTATTTCTCCAACTTTCCTTTTGCATTTGTCTTCTTCTTGAACACCCATTGGCTACCAATGGGTTTGCTTCCAGCTGACAACTCCACCAGATCCCAAGCCTCATTTTTGTGCAAAGATTCCATTTCATCAACCATGGCCTCTTTCCAGAGTTTTTCATCCTCTGAATCTACTGCTTCCTTCACAGTTTTGGGATCATCATTAGTAATAGATAAAACAAAATTTGAATAGAAAGTAGATGGACTATACCTTTCTGGCTGCCTTCTTTCTCAAACTAATCTTCTCACACTCGGATTTTGTGGCTCTTCATCTTCTGATTCCTCCTCTATTGTAGAGTCTGATTCTTCCTCCTTAAGCTCAAACTCTATCTTCTCAGGTTCCTTTCGTTGGACTTCATGTTTAATAACATCTTTTACCTATCTGAACACCACATCTCAGCTGTACACATCCTTCCGTGTGACTGGGTTCCAAAGGTTATAACCCTTTAAACCATCCTTATACCCAATAAAGATGCACTTTTCAGATTTACTATCCAACTTGGTTCATTTCTCCTTTGGAACATGTACATATGCATCACATCCAAATACCCTCAGATGTGAAAGAGAGGGTTTCTTACCAGTCCATACCTCTTGTGGAGTCTTATCCTCCAACGCTGATGAAGGTGACCTGTTGACCAGGTAACATGCAATATCCACTGCCTCTACCCAGAATTCCTATCCTAAATCGGCACCACTGAGCATGCTTCTTGCCCTTTCCATCAACGTCTTATTCATTCTTTCTGCAACTCCATTTTGCTGAGGTGTATATGGAGTAGTCTTCTGCCGTGCTATACCACACTTCTTACAGAATTCTTCAAATTCCTTGCCGCAAAACTCTCCACCATTATCTGTCCTCAGCACCTTTATCTTCTTCTCTATCTAGTTTTTTGCCAGAGCCTTAAATTATATAAACCTGTACAAGACTCTAGATTTCTTCTTAAGGAAATATATCCATGTATTCCTTGAGAAGTCATCTATAAATGATACATAGTACATAGACTTACCTAGTGATGGAACCTTCACAGGTCCAAACACATCACTGTGCACAAGCTCTAATATATGTTTTTCCCTCTTACCACCAGAGGGGAAACTCACCCGATTCTGATTCCCATATACAAAATTTTCACAGAAATCAAAATCCAGAGAGATATTACTCATACCTTCTACCATAGCTTTACCATGAATTATCCAAAGGCCCTTCTCTCCAATATGTCCAAGCCTTTGATGCCACAGCATGGTATTTTCTCCAAAGACCACTAGATCTTTTGCTTCACTTTTAGGAACCACAGAACTGTTGCACCCATCAACAACAATGCTACCTTACAGCTTGTACAGAGTTCCAGTCCGAACTCCCCACATCAATACCAGTGCTCCTCGAACCATCTTGTAGGTATCCTTCTCGAACACTGTTTTTACACCTGCATCATCTAACTTGCTTACAGAAATCATATTTTTGGCCAGTGCAGGAATATGCAGAACACGCGAAAGTGTTCTAACCCTTCCACCTTGCAACTTCAACTTTACTTTTCCGCGACCAACAATTCTAGCCTTCCTATCAGCCCCCAAGAAGACATCACCACCATCGTATTTATCATACTCGCAGAACCACTCTCTATGGGGAGTGAATTGAAAGGATGGACTTGAGTCAATGAACCATGCCTCATGATCTACACGTGTACTTGAAGAAGCCAAGTACACATCCCCACCTTCATCTGAGGTGGTTTTCACATCTATAGAAGGAGCATCATCAGATCCCTTTCCTTTGTCAGGAGCTTTAGATCTACAGTCCCTTTTAAAGTTCCCTTCCTTTCCACATTTCTAGCACACCACCTTTATAGGTTTTCGTGGAGATTTAGATCTCCCACTCGATAACTTATTTTTGTTTCTGTTCTGGGACCATCCTCGTACAAACAAGGCATCACCATTTTCGCTCTCCATATTTTTCCTTCTCATCTCCTCCGTCAGCAAGGATGAGACTATTTCATCAAAATGCAAGGTAGTTGCATTGCTACCTATTGCAATAACCAGACTATCCCACGAATCTAGTAGAGAACACAACAAACTAGTGCACTTATCTTCATCTGAAATTTTAATATCAACAAATGCTAACTGACTTACCATAGTATTAAATGCATTCAGATGCTCTGTCACCGAGTCTCCATCTTTCATCCTCAAGTTATACAGCTTTTTCTGCAAGAATAGTTTATTCACCAAAGACTTAGATTGGTACAAAGTCCCTAGCTTGTCCCACAAAGCCTTTGCCATAGATTCCCCTTATACATTCAGCAATACTGAATCTGAGACACACAATCGTATTGTGCTTTTTTCCTTCCAATCCAACTTCTTCCATTCTTCATTGGATACTCTCGTTAGTTTAGTACCCGGAACTGCCACAATCCACTGATCTTTATCCATCAACAGATCCTCCAGCTTGAGTTTCCACAACTCAAAACTTTGACCATTAAATTTCTCGATCTCTATCTTTCCACTGCTCGCCATCTTCTTTCACCACTAGAATCGATCCCGCAAATCTCCCACTGAACAGGGTCTACCACAGGCCCGAGTGAAACCCCTCAGCAACAAAGGCGTCCCCTTGAAGCTAAAACAGATCTGATACCAAAATGTAGGTTTTAACCCCGTACAAAAATTACCCGCATATGAATTCTAAAACACATAAAATAAACAATGCGAGAGCATAACACATAAAACACATATACACAGAGATTTTCCCCTGGATCCCAAAACTAGGACTACCAGCTTGATTTTTCATTATGTTCCTTTCAATGTTATAATACATATTTATACATGCCAAAGCATCTAATACCATGGACCGAAAAACCATCATATCCAAAACCATGGATCGAAAACCATCGCGTCCAAAAACCATGTGCAAAAATTATGCACAAAACCATAGGTGGGTCACCCAACCTAACATAGGGTCCAAAACCAAACTTTTCCAGGGTGCTGCCCCAGACCCCATCAAGTGGGGTTACGTGTACGCCTCAAACAACCTATCAGCTCCCCCCTCTAACCCCTCGTTTAACTATGTGGGCTAGTCATGGAAAGAATATAACACAACCCAACACATATGTTACTATATTGGTGTAGAAATTCCCACAGTAGATCACCTGATAATGCAATATACTAAAGCAAAATACTTGATCTACTTCTACAAACAAACTTGCGGAAGCTTAATCAATTTTGTGCAACATCAATTTGAACACATATAATAGATAATGAGAAATCAATCACACATGAACACAGAAGAATAATCTGGGGAAAGCCTTAGCTAAAAACCTTGTTGTCTGTATTATCAAGCAAGTGGAAATATCTCAGACATTACACAAAGCTTTAGCTCACAAGCTATCCAACTCTTAGTACAATCCCTCAATATAGCTCATAGACTTAATAGACACAACATATGCCTTCCTTCAATCCTCCAAGCCTCCTATTTCCTTGTGCAGTTTCTCTTGTGGTCCAAAAGCTGCCACTTGTTTGAATCACCACACACACTATTCTCCAACCTTAGAAATAAATGTGTAATCCTCAATGAAAGAATTCCTTCTGCATGCAAGAGATATCCTCATGGGAATATTCCTGCAACTGATAGTACACTATCCCATCCTTTGATCTCAACTAGGTCTCTGACTAAACTGACATGCATGAATTATTTATGAGAGAATATTCAGTTATCTGAAGTACACTAGTTACATGCATGCATGCATTAACTAACTGAACTCACAATCAGTTCCACAAACTATTGGAATTAATCCAATTGGACTTAACTTAGTTAACTGAGCTAACTAATTACAACTTAAAAATACAACTCAACCTTATCTCCTTAATTAAGGGATAACTATTGCATGTCTTCACATAGACTTCATGTTTGATTTTCTCCAACTAATTAACTCAAGATGAATTAATTAATTAATTATTTTTCAAACAACTACTAAGATCAAATTCGAATTTTAATTCTCAATTTTAGTTCAGGGACTAACTAAAATTGGAATGTATCCCCAATCCTGTCTCTGTGGAACCCGAACTTGCATTTTGACAATGCCTCAGTCAAAATATCTGCATCTTGTTCCTCGGTTGAAACATACAACAACAACATGATCCTCTTCACCACACAATCTCGAAGATGATGATACTAGATGTCGATGTGCTAGGACATGTCATGAAATACTAGATTCTCAGAGAGTTTGATACAACTCTGATTATCACAATAGATCACAGTTGGATCCATCCTCTGACCAAACAATCCAACTAGAATTTTCCACATCCAAATGGCCTCACATGCTGCCTGACTGGTAGCCATGTATTCAGCCTCTGCTGAGCTAAGTGCAACTGACCTCTGTTTCCTACTGTACCAAGAAACTGTAGCTAAACCAAGGTTGAAAATTCCTCCTGAAGTGCTCTTCCAGTTTGATGGACTCCCTGCCCAATCTGCATCTGTGAAGCCCTGAAGCTTCACTCCCTCTGTCCATTTGTACCACAATCCATACTGAGATTTGCCTCTGAGGTATCTCAGCACATGCTTTGATGCCTTCCAAAACAACTTGGTAGGCTGAACCATAGCTTGACTCAGCTAGTTCACCGCAAAGAAAAAATATGGTCATGTGTTCACTAGATACATCAATGAACCCACAAGCTGCTGATAAACAATAGCAATTAATACCTCACCTAAAGTAGCATCCTCCTTCCTCCAGTTACCAGCTAGGGGAGTCTACATGGGCTTGAACTTCTCCATGTGGAATCACCTGAGTATCTCATTGGCATACTTGCCTTGAGACACAAACACTTCCCCATCCTTCTGCCACACTTCCATGCCTAGAAAGTAGTGCATAAGACCCAGGTCTTTCATCTCAAATTCTCTTGTAAGATCCTCCTTGCAAGACTTGATCAACTGATCATCACCTGTCAATATCAGATCATCAACATAAAGAACAATGATCAATGGCTTACCTTCTACCATGATGTGGTGAAGGTATGCATCTGCTTCACTCTTGGTGAAGCCCAACCCAGTGAAATAGCTGTCGATCCTGGTGTACCAAGCACGAGGTGCTTTCTTCAACCCGCACAAATCTCTCTTGATTCGGAACACATGCAACTCACGATCAAAGGTCTCAAATCCTTCCAGCTGCTTAATGTACACCTCTTCCTCAATCTTGCCATTTAGGAGCGTAGTCTTCACATCCATTTGATGTATCTTCCAACCCATTTGAGCTGATAGTACCAACATCAATCTGATAGATGAGTACCTTGCTACAGGAGCAAAATTCTCATCGTAGTCGATCCCCTCGACTTGTGAGAAACCACAGGAAACAAACCTTGCCTTATGTTTCTCAACACTGCCATCAGCTGCTTTCTTTACCTTGTAAAGCCATCAAGAACTCACCTCTGACTTATCCTCCAATCTTGGGACAACATCCCAAACACAGTTACGAAGGATGGAGTTGTACTCCTCCACCATTGCATCAACCCAGATTGGTTGTTGCACTGCTTCCTCGAAAGAAGAAGGTTCGGTCTCTACACACTCCCCAACTAGGGCCATGTAACCAATGTACCACTTGGATGACCTCCTGTGTCTGCGCTGAGAGGATGGCTGTCCCACATTCTCTCTTGCATCCAACATGAGCCTGTCAGCTTCCCTTGAGCATTTCCACCCATCTCTGGAAGACTTTGCATGAGTGGATGTCTCCACTCTCGGATCCTTTGCATGTGGCTTCTCCGCATTAGTCTGAGGCTCCTCCTCCTTAGGAACTAAAAGTTCCTCCTTTGCATGCAACTTGAGCTCCCTCTCAAGTGATCCTCACATGGATTTCTACTCGTCGAACTTCAGATCTATGCTTACCACTATCTTCTAACTGGTAGGAAAGAACACTCAATAGTTGTGGGGTGTATTAGTGTACCACACAAGTATCCCCAACTCAGCTGTTGGATCTAGCTTCTTCCGAGCATCTTTGGTCCCATGGCAATAAACTGATGATTCAAAGATCCTGAAGTGACTCATATCTGGTCTCTTCCTGGAAAAGGCCTCCACTGGTGTCTTCATCCCTAGTATACGATGCGGGCTTCCATTCTACAAGTATACTGTTGTATTGCATGCCTCAACCCACAAATGAAGTGGTAGGACTTGGTGATGCAACATCACTCGAGATGCTCCCACAATTGATTTTTTCTTCATTTTGGCCACCCCATTCTGCTGTGGGTTATGGGATGTCTTCAACTCCCGTTTAATTCCTTCTATTGTACAGAAGTCCTTAAATTGTTCGGAGACATACTCTCCACCATTGTCACTTTTCAAGGCCCTTATTTTATTTCTAGATTCTTTCTCTACCAAGGCTTTGAACTCACAAAACCTTGAGAAGGTTTGATCCTTCTTCTGCATAAAGTAGATCCAACATCTACGAGAAAAATCATCAATAAAAGTAACATAGTACCTTTGTTTAGCGGTGGAGGCTGTAGAGAATGGTCCACACACATCTGTATGAACTCACTCCAGGATTGCTCCAGCTCTACTGTATCGATCCTGAAAGGGAGATTTCGTATACTTACCCAAGGTACAACCTTTGCGTGTATCCACTTGCTCCAGTTTACCCTTGGGAAGTCCGGTAGAAATCTGCTGCATGATCTTCAAGGCCCCATGGTGTAAGTGGCCCAATATTCTATGCCATAGCTCACCAACATCTTAGCTCTACACCAACTCTGCTTTGGAACTCAATGCAGCACAGTCGTCTACCTCCAGCTTGTAGAGCTTCTTAACTCAAATCCCAATCCTCTTGGTCTATCTAGTGCCGATATGCCTCACGAATTCCTTTCCTTTACTAAAGACTACATCATAGCCTTTGTCTTCCAACATAGCGATGGACACAAGATTCTTCTTCAGACCAAACACATACTTTACATCAGCCAGGGTGAGAGGAGCTCCATGCTCCCTTTGAAACACAACCGTACCTTCACCTAAAATATGGTACTTTTCATCATCGCCCATCTTGATCCACATCTAGAGGTCCTTCTCCTCCAAGGTACTAAAAATATTCTTGTCGCCAATCAAGTGGAATGAAGCTCCACTGTCCAGGTACCAAACACACCCCATGATCAATGAAACCATACAAGCAATGAGGGTGAAATCTAATTCGAATTGTGAGGCCAGTGCCTCACCAACTAATCCTTTTGAGGATCCCTTCTTAGATTTCTTCTATGGAATATTTGTAGCATAATCACCCACCTCATGATAATGAAAGCATCACACTTTCGATTTGTCAATCTTCTTCCCACCATGGGAAGAAATTGATTTGGAATGGGAAGCCTTTCCATTCCCTTTCCTTGCCTTACTCGCTAAGGCTAGATTTTCTTCATCATCATGCTTTGATGAAGATCCATCTTTGGTGCTTCTCCTTATCTCCTCCTGCATCAGATCTGACTAGAGTCGTTCCCAATCTAGCAGTTTCTCTCTTCCATTTACCGAGTCTTGGTAGCTATGCTAGCTCTTAGGAAAACCGAGGAGAGCAAGACTCACCATGTCGTCATCAGCTATCGTGATTCCTACACTTCCAAGCTCATCCCTGCAGTTGGTGGTCTTGTTCAGATATGTAGAGATCATGTCACCCTTTTCACACTTGATTTTGCCAAGCTTGTCTTTCAGTGCTATCTTCCTCTGATCATTGTTGTTCTGATATAGATCCTTTAATGTTTTCCACATTGAAGATGATGTCTCTTTCCCATGGAGACTCGAGACAATGTGGTCTTGAACTCCCTCCAGAAGAATCCTCCTTGCTCTAGCCACACATTTCTTCCATTCCACCAATTCTTGGGCATTAGCAGTTGCTAGCTTGGGGACTTATTGATCAATGAAGTCCTTTAAACCGTTGTCCTCTAATACCACTTCCATGTGATCCTTCTAGGCTATATAATTCGAGCTGCCATCCAGGGCATACTCGAGTCTCAAACCGTTGAATGCCATCGGTGAAATTTGAGATGTGATAAGAATTCAATTTCTATAATTAGGAACTTCAAACTTCGAAATTCTCCCTTCTTTGTATATTGTTCTCTACTTTGATTAGCTTTGCTCCGATACCATGTAGAAATTCCCATTGTAGATCACCTGATAATGCCATATACTAAAGCAAAATACTTGATCTACTTCTACAAACAAACTTGTGGAAGCTTAATCAATTTTGAGTAAGATCAATTTGAACACATATAATAGAGAATGAGAAATCAATCACACATGAACACAGAAGAATAATCTAGGGAAAGACTCAGCTAAAAAACCCGCTCTCTGTATTATCAAACAAGTAGAAATATCTCAGAGATTACACAAAGATTTAGCTCACAAGCTATCCAGCTCTGAGTACAATCCCTCAATACAGCTCATAGACTGAATAGACACAACATATGCCTTCCTTCAATCCTCCAAGCCTCCTATTTCCTTGCGCAGTTTCTCTTGGGGTCCAAAAGCTGCCACCTGTGTGAATTACCACACACACTACTCTCTAACCTTAGAAATAACTGTTTAATCCTCAAGGAAAGAATTCCTTCTTCATGCAAGAGATATCCTCATGGGAATATTCCTGCAACTGATAGTACACTGTCCCATCCTTTGATCTCAACTGGGTCTCTGACTGAACTGACATGCATGAGTTATTTATGAAAGAATATTCAGTTATCTGAAGTACACTAGTTACATGCATGCATGCATTAACTAACTGAACTCACAATTAGTTCCACAAACTATTGGAACTAATCTAACTGGACTTAACTTAGTTAACTAAGCTAACTAATTAAAACTCAAAAATACAACTCAACCTTATCTCCTTAATGAAGGGATAACTTCCTCAATCAAAGGGATAACTGTTACATGTCTTTACATAGACTTCATGTTTGATTTTCTCCAACTAATTAACTCGAGATGAATTAATTAATTGTTTTTCAAATAGCTACTAAGATCAAATTCAAATTTTAATTCTCAATTTTAGTTTAGGGACTAACTAAAATTTTAATGTATCCTGAAATGCTAGTTATAGCAATGTTATTTCTTAGCACTTCTATATTTAGCATTTCTTGTTACTATTTTCAACAATTGGTAATTGAGGCTCGTGCAATATTGATGTATCAAATGTAGATGTAACTCTATGGATCTATGATTGTAAGCTTTGTTTGGCATAATTTTAATAAAAGCACATAGTTTGCATGGAGATCTATTATGTAATATGTGTGATCATTTATCTTCTTCAAAAAAATTTAAATTCCTCTTTACGTTAATGTGTAATGAATTTCTATTTTGATATGTAATGGTGGTTATATTATATAAATGGTAAATATATTCACTCACCTTTGACTAAAACCTCGTCAATACACTTAAATTCATGGAAGCGCTTCAAGTGAGACCTTCTTCCCTTGTGGAAGATCGAAAATTCTAGCACTAGCTAGACTACAACGAAACCCTTTTGTTGGCCCTTGAAGTAGACGCTGGTCTCTGCATTATTTCTGGCCAACAAACAATTCTATTGGTGAGACCCTAAAATTTAACCAGGGTTTTTCTAATAATGGTGAGAATGATCTTAAAGAGTATTATTGAGACACAATGGAAGGAAACGTATGACACTTTCATTCTTCAACAAGCATAATTATAACAAAAGAATCCTAATTTGATGCGTGAAGAGACATTTTTCACTAATCTTGTTAGTTATTAGTACGAAATATTTTGGGTAATATTCCCCAAAAATATTTGTTAGCTGTTGCAATGGTTCCAGGATTATTTAAGAGATTGAAGTACTAGTTGGATCTATTGGAATTGGACTACATTAGATCTGGTTTCATTGCATTTCCTACATTCTAGTAAGATATGTTGGAATTGGACCACATTAGATTTGACTTCATTACATTTCCTAGACAATGAACTTACTAGAGTTGTTGATTTCTAGGTAAAAAATACACTAAAAGGGTATATTATTGATTTTTTTGCAAAAACCATTAGTCTTTCTCGAAGGTAGAAGCATTTTTCAAGTTTGGGTTAAGAGGAATCTTTTTGAAGGAAATCCCTTGTGGATCAAGATCTTATTGCTGGAATAAGGATTACTACCCTTCCCTTTAACTAATATGGAAGCATAAAACCATCACACTATGGGGGGATATTGGGGGAGAAGATGACCTCTTCTGAAATATAGGAAAGAGTTGCGTTTTCACTGTTATGACACCCTCCAAAATTTCACTACATTCAAATTTTGGAGCTTACTTCATTGTCATACCAAGTGTCGACTTGGTTGTCAAGTGTCATTTAATGTTTCTCTATATGTTTTAAGTGTTCTTCAATGTTATCAAGTTTTGTTGCATTGATTAGAACATATATAGATGCATTTTATGGTTGTAACATATTTTTTGTGGTAAAGCGACACTTTTGGGTCGCAGTCGCACACATTTCACTCTTAATACTTGGGGAATTTGTATAAAGTGGTGTTTTGATGTATATTCATTGTTGATCAAGCTTTTATAGGTTTTCTCAATGAGTTTTTATGTGTCACACACGGTTTTATGACTAGAAATCATCTTGTTCACCTCTTGTCCTATCATCTAGACTTAGACAAATTTGGTTTCAAAGTAAACCCATTAAGGCCAAGAGTGCACAAGCACACTCTAAAGCCTTGATGGGAGACCTTTCATTGTTTGGAAGTGTGCCCTGCACCCTCCTTATATCCACTTCCTTGTTCCGAATTGCACCCTCCAAAATGACTAAGTCTTCCTTGAGCGCACTCCTTTGACTTGAAGAAGTGCACCCTCATTAAGCCCACTGGTGCACCCAAAAGAGACAAAGCTCAGTCCTTCAGCCTTCCCCAATGCACCATGCACCCTCCTAAACTTCTTGAGAAAACTAGTGCACTCTAAAGGCATGAAGCCCTATCCTTCAACCTTCAAGAGTGCGACCTGTGCCCTTCTTAGGCCTCTTGAGCACATAAACACACCTCGAAGGCATGAAGCCTTAGCCTTCAACCTTCAGGTGTGCCTCTTGTTCCTACACCCTCTCCCTTGAGTGCACAACACACTTGGGAAGCCCATATATCTCCCCTTTGTCCTTCAACCTTGCACCATGCACCCTGCCTTAGTTGTTTTCTTCTTTTGGGCACATGAGCACATGCCAAAGATATGATGCATCTCCTCTCCAGCCCTTTAGGCTTTCAAAGTGCGCCCTTGCACCCTATAGTGCCTTCGACCCTTTTTGAGCGCATTGGAAAGGACTGAACATAAAATATGCAAGGATCATGGTAGAATAAGATATTTTCAAGCTAATAGTTGCTTGTCATGAGTGGTTACAGATACAGGTATTTAAAAACACCAAAGAAAGAACACACGAGGAAGATCAAGTAAGGAGAACAAGCAAAGGAAGCATGGAAATAACAAAGAACACACTTAAATATTGATAATTGAAGGACCCTAAAGACTATAAGATTGAAGACCCTTTGGAAGGTGAAAGTGCCATGATCAGAAGATCAATAAAGAATGAAGATACAACTAGTAGCCATGACACCATAAAAGAAAGTCCATGGCATCGGTCACTATTAGTCCCAGTCATAAAAATAGTGACATGTCAAGTCTCATCACATGATGGTGTCAAAGTCATTATGTATTATTATAATCATTATAAAAGACAAATAAGGGAAGTCCAAGAGTGGTGTACGAATTAAAGGGTCATGGTAAGAATCATGGTAGTCCAAAAGACATGTAATATCAGAAGTTATATGTAATTCCAAAAGTCATTTTGAATATAAAAGGTTGTAGAAGTCTAAAGGTCACAAGAAGTTAGAAAGTAAAGAGTCATAAGGATGCGGACGGTCATTCCTCAAGTCATAAATAGATCCTCATTTCTCATGTAAAGGAATTTTAACCTTTTCTTCTCCCACAAGGCCTTAGAGAGACACAGTTAGTACTTTTGGGGAGAAAGTAGTGGCTATAACGCTCTATTATTGGAGCTAGTGGTGTTCATCGCATTTATGTATCTTCGGACTTTTTCCTAGTATTGAAGCCTTCCAGGCTGGCATGTTTTCACACATGGATTGTAAATTTTTCTAAGTCTATTCTTTGAATGTTTATGGTTCATGTTTGTTTTCATTAGTATTGGATTAGTTGAACTATTTTGGTTACTCTGGTGCTCCTTGTTGAAAATGTATTGTTATGTTTATAATGATTGATGCATCCTTGTGAACTATTTTGCTTGATGTCAGATGAGCCTTTCTCTTTCACGCGTGGCTCCATTAGGGTAGTACTATTACTTCTCTCTTAGAGGCTCACTTAATTTTCCCCCCGTAGTAGAAGAACCTTCATACATTGACAATTGAACATTCACAAGGCATATTGTATTGCTCATTCAAAAGGACAGCTGTGCATATCTCTCATGTTGACAGCTAAAGCCAAGGCATATCTTTAAGTAAACAACATCTGGGTTGTATTCCGGATGGGACTCCTACACCAAATGGTGTGAGGTCTAGTTGGGACCTTATATCGGGGAGATCCCCTATATGTTGGCAGTATCCAACACCATAAACATTATGGTGCTAGAAGGAGGGATGCCATTTTTTTATGGATGACCACCCTACATACCCTCATCATTCTCCTTCAAGCCAAGGTAGCAACATTCTGAGCACTACTCTGATTCCTAAAGCAAAAGGATCTTCTAAACCTAGCCTGAAATCAACTTGTGAAGTTACTTACGAACAGATCTATGAAATTCGACCTGTAATCCGTTGGTTCGTGAACACTATCGGATTAATCCTTGGACTATAGAATCTTCCAAATTTTCCGAAGAAGAAAGAGACAACTAGTATTGGTATCGTGGTTTCTACAATGGAAAGTTTGGTATTTTTTCACTCTTGATTAGTTGGCAGAATCTGTAAATGAAATCGAACATCAAGAACAACTTCCACCTCCTAGAAAAGGATATGAAGATGATACAGTTGTTTTTTTTACGACCTCTTTGATGGATTAAATAGTTAATATTCCTCATATTTTGACAAGGAGGAAGAATGCAAAGACGAGAGCATAGAAGGTCAGGATTTTAATTGGATGGTCCAAGGGCCTCTAGCTCTTCTAGACAACTTGCATAGGATACTGAGACATCAAGATAAGTTGCTTTGAAAGTATGAAACACATATTTCATTAAAATTAGAATTATACAAAGGATCTAGAATTTTTTTACTTTAACTAGATTGAGTTGTTCAAAAATGAGGAATTAGAAAATTTCTTAATTCACTACTTTGAATGGATATATTCACTATTTTTGTGATAAAATGATCATAATAAACTATTAATACAAATTTATATAAACCCACATAAGAAATTATTTCATGTCTTAATGAATAATAACAAGTTATTGTGAATTATTATTATTCCCTTTTAGTATATTTGAAATTTTATTATGATTAATAATAATAATAATAATAATAATAATAATAACTATTAATAATCATTTACTAAGCATTCTTAAATATTTTTTTTTAATTATTGTTAAATTATAGTTAAATTGCTAAATTGTTGTTACTAATTAATTAATATTTAATTATGTAATAATTAAATAACCGGGGTAGGGGAATTGGAGAAAATAAATAATATTAAATCAAGCAGAGCCTAAATTATGACCTTTTGCAATGCTAGTATCGTTGGAAATAGAGAGAGTAATCAAGATTTGATCATTCTTGTCAAATTTTGATCGATAATATCATATTTTTTGTGATAGGATTATCATGATAAAATATATATATATATATATATATATATATATATATATATATATATATATATATATATATATATATATATAGATATAAACACTAATGTACATGGAAAATATTTGATGTCTTAATCTTGACTCAGTTATATTATTTCTTCTAATGTTATTTTTATGATTTGTATTTAAATGTATTTAATATTATTATTGATGAGAATAATTTCTATATGTTAGTATTAATAACTAATTTAATTATAGTTTAATACTGTAAATACCACACCATGTTGAGTTACTATTATAGTATCTAGGGCGGCCACAAATTTAAAGTGTGCATAAAATTTATTGAATGATATAATTATAGCAATAATATATTCGTTACCCTAACAATTTTAATTTTAGGTACCACTATCATAGTAATTTTGTTTGCATTCATCACCATATTTGATCATATTATGAGGTTGATAACATTATAGAATGGACACAATTTTTTTTATATAAGACTCATATTATGTTTAATTTTATTCTTTTAACAATCAAAACTTAATTATAGAATAGAAAATATAGCAATATGATTTATGCCTAGTATTAGTATTATTATATTAATTTGAAGTTAAGTTGATCAATGATTACATAACGAGTACTAAATTCTACGGAAATAACATTCACATATAAAGTTATATAATGAAATTAATAATAATCAATGGTTGATACTATTATTAAACCTAAATTTTGGTGAAATTTTTATATTATTGCAACTTTTTTTTTCTAGATTGAATCATTACAATAATTCTAGGAAATTACACCACTTTAGAGTTTCCAACCTATACAATTTCTATCATTGAAAGCATGACATCGATATCTTATGTATAAGAAGAGGTTAAATAACATGGAAGAAAATAGGGTTCCTAAAGTTGCTTGTAACTCTAGCCAAAACCACCATCAACTCAAGTGGGGATGGCATAAGGAAGAGCATCCTTGGCTAGAGAATTGGGAGATAAAGAAGGAGATCATTTTGCAGAATGTGGATATTAATATTAAAGATATTATTACATCAAAAATATAATTATTATTAAATAGTGGAGTGATAAAGATTTATATGGTAAAAGGAAACTAAGATATTATATTAAAGAGGTGATCAACTAAAATCTATAAAACTAGAAGCATCTAGATTTTCTTCGAGTAGCATAAAGATTTTATTTTATTTTTTTAAATAAGAAAAAATTCTCATGATCTCATAGTGAAACTAGAGATAATTGGCAAATTCCAAATATACCGTGGGAGGAAACTGTCTCTCACCTTTGTAACACTAAGAGCGTTGAATATGAAAAACACTAAGTTCTCTTAGATTGTCCAAATTATACTCATATTGGATCTAAATTTCAAAATATTTGTAACACTACCATCCTTCTTTACCTTTTAACACAACAAAACGATGTTGATCCTGAAATGCTTCTCTTAATTTTTTTCGAGCATAGAATAAAATTCTAAATAATTATGGGTAATCACTTATGCCCTACAAATTCCTAAGAGACTATATTCACTTTTAGTGAATGTTGATCATCATCATCATTTCCATAATCATTATGTATTATTATAGGAAATTTACACCACAAGGTAAAAACAAATTATGAATTAGAATAGTAACATAATTTATTTTTATTATTTTTATTTTTGTGTTAAAAGCTAAGTTGATTGAAGCTCACTTCATGAATATAAGATTAACATGCTAGAAATGTCTTACTTATAAAATTATTAATGAGAATGACATTATTAATGTCCAATGTCTATTACTAAATTGTCGTGGCATGATCCGGATTATCCACAGTTTTGTGTTCATTCTGTCGACGTTTCAAACCCCAAAGGGGTTCCATCATCAGGACTTCAATTAGTATCTAATTTAAGTCTCGATGATGGACCCCCTTTGGGGTTTGAAATGTCGACAGAATGTACACAAAACTGTGGATAATCCGGATCATGCCTTTGCAAAAAACTACCACAGAAGCTTAAAATCTAACATATTAAATTGTCATTTTAACAATCAAAATAAATTTTCAATAAGAATAGCAATATAGTAATACAGATTGATTTTTTCAAATACAAGAGGAAAGAAGGTAAGCTAACTAAAATATTTATTGAAATTGTTCAATATTTATTCTTGAATTGTTTCAATATATTGTACTGAAAATAACATATAATTTCTAACATTTCCTCCCTAACGGTGCCTCTCTAAGGCCTCTCCTGACACCATCACATTTTAAATGATTGGTCTCTTTCTCTTTACGTGTGTTTTTGCTTCATCTCCCTAACCATGGGTCAAGGGTTCACCGGAATCATCGAACATTTCAAGCATTTCTAACATAGTTCCTTTAGAAATGTTTTCTTCCCATCATGAATTACAACTATGGAAATATGAATTCTAAAATAAATATAATTGATATTCCTCTAAAACATAGATTGCTTACCTTATTTCTATTATAAGTAATATTTATATATTTTTCTATTAAAACGAAGTTGATCAAGATTTAGCTCATGATTAATAGATTGCATAAGGAATTTCTTATTTATTGTATATTATTATATGAAAATTGCACCACGTTGTAGTTGACAAGAGAAAATTAAATTATGAATTAGAATATCTACATAATTTATTTTTATTATTTTTATTTTTGTGTTAAAGGTAAGTTGATTGAGGTTAACTTCATTGTTAATAAATTAATGTGTGAGAAATATCTTACTTGTAAATTTATTTAATCACAATGACATTAGTAATATGTAATATCTATTATTAATCATTTTAACAATAAAAATGAATTGTGAATAAGAATAGCAATAGAGTAGTATACATTCATTTTTTTCAAATACTAGAGGAAAGAGGGTAAGCTAACTAAACTAACTATGGCAAGTGTTCAATATTTACGCTTGAACTGCATGGATATATTATATTAAAAACAAAATATAATCGATATTCCTCTAAAACATATATTTCTTACATCATTTATAATTAATATATATAGTTTTGTATTAAAACCAAGTTCATTAATATTTAACAAATTAGTAATAGATTGTGTAAGGAATTTCATACCTATAAAACTATTTTAGTACATATAAATATTGTGTTTGTCACTATTATTAACCATTTTAATATTGAAATTAACTAATTTCTCTATGTTTAATATATGTTATTATACTAGTACAAAGTTGGCATGCCTCCAAAGTCTAGAAGTGAAAATATTTTGTAAGCCTACATGTATCATTTGATGATAATAATTATTTCTTTTTGAATTAGAAAGAAACATAGTAGTACTATTTGATTTACATAAAATATAAGGAAACATATTAAGGAAAGATGACTTCAAAATTTATTTAAATTGTCTAGCATTTATTCATGAAGTGTTTAAATGGTTTATATTGAAATTATCTACTTCAATATTATTTTAATATACCAAGTTTAAAGATATTATTTTTAAATGCGTCATTGAATTTGACTATGTGCATTTGATATAGTGAGAATTTACAGTGGTTTAAAACATATTTGAACTTAAAATTTGAATGAAAGTGTAATGTAATTCACATAAAGTATCATCACATGATTACATTCAAGTTGAACCAAAATGTGCATATATGCAATAAATAATATAAAAATCCTCAAAAAATAATATGACTAGAATATTTGATATACACCAACCTTTGAAACTTGTTTTTGAAGTATATTAGTAGATCCTTCAAAAGACAAAATTACATTCATGAATCATCTCCACCTATTCTGAAGGTATTCTCTCAATTAGATCAAGGACATATTCTACACCACATTTATTTATCTTGGTCTTCTTGGAATTTTATTTCTTTGGCATCCATTCCCAAACTATGATATTGATTGGAATAGAGCCAAGTTTTGTGTCATTAGGATTTGGTACCTAATATTGTTCTAAAAAAATTCCAATGTATTTTCCTGAAATACGCCTCCACCAATCAACCTTCACATGGAGATTGCTACTTTCATTATCCTTGAAGATATTTGAGGTGAATTTTTCCATCCAAATCATCTCTCCTTCATCCTCGTTTCCTGATCTAACTAGAAACATCTTTTATTTCTCAACATCAATCACAGGATTAAATGTTGACTTTGGCTTGTTGCAATTGGGCCCAACATATATTGATTCATCTGTCACATTATCAAAATATTCATCCATAATACTTGAGTGTACGTTGACTGGATTATGTTCACCATACATAATATTCCTTGTCTTTGGCAAAAAATCCTTAGAAGATGAGTCAATTTCATCAACTATTGTATGATCATTATAGATTTCATCTAATGTAATAAGAACTCTTTCCCAACATTTTACTCTATTTTTCCATTCTTCTCTAACAACTAGTGAACCCTCATCACCAATAATGTACTTCCACATTTTTATGTATGATGTTATTCCTTCCTTTAGTTCTTTTAAGTAGACATCATTATCTTTGGGACATAAGAAATATGGCCTCCCTATAGGTAGTTTAGGTTGACCTTCATCATTTGTATTCCACAACTCAATTGGTTCTAACCACTCAATATCTCTGATGGATTATTTTTATCTCTTTACTGGAACATTGTTGAGTACAAGAAATTTGAAGTATTGGACAAATATGTATGAATAATGCATTTACCCCCTCCTTGATGTATCCATTCAGGAAAATTTTGAAGTCGTACACCTTGTCAATAAGTGTAGGTAGAAACATAGGATTTTCTTCAATTATACGATATGTATCCATCATTTCAGGTAAAGAGATACATTAGATTGGAAGACATTTTTCATACATTCCATTTATGTCTTGATGGGTGTGCCCCACAAGCAAGAACCTAACCTCAATAGTGATGAAGACACCAAGAGCAGCTAAAAGTGATAGAAACATGAAAAGATAGTGATTCTTATTATCACTTGCAACATTTTCCAGTTGTAATAATAAATGTGGAGGAAGAGGCTTGAAATCAACATTTTGATTTTTTGATCTTCCATTAGACTTAGAAGCATCGTTGTACACTTTAAATTTTGAGTAAATGCAAGTTTTAAGTAATGCATTTGAAAGGGGATTTCTTGAACATCCACTCTCATAAAGTAGATCACCATACATATCAAGGTGTGGGTCTTCCAGGTCCCTCAAACACTTTGCAAGGGATGTAATAGTAAATTATGATCCCATATGTACAAATGGTAGGGATAAATGACCAAAAACTCTTGTCTTATGCCCATGTGTTAGCATACCTGTCAATGAAAAACCTAAGTTTGTTCCTGCAATAGATTTTGGTTTGACATGTAGCCTTGGGATTGAAGTCTTTGTTTTGTCGATTTTATCATGAATAATGCTTAAATAATTCTTTTGAAACCACTCTGACATAATTATGTGTGCGTAGTAGCAATATATTCCACACATAACAATTTTGTTATGTTTTATCAATCTAGCTTATGTCTTTTCTTCCAACTCTTTTGTTGTCGCTAACTTAATTTATGCTTTCAACATAATACATTCACTACATTTACTGAAGTTGGTGTTCTTTGAAAATTCCATATCATGAAAATGAGTATTCCACATCTTGCTCATTGTTGGTTGTGATATTGATGGGTAATTGAGCTTTTGGAGAGCCTTGTTAATCTCTTTTAATAAATAATTTTGTGTATAAGTCGAAGGAAACAATATTAAAGGTGCAAAATTTCCATTTTCTTCAACTTGACATGTTTCATTTGGTGAAATATCATAATTATCCATTACAATCCTGTGTAATATTTCTCTAGACACCACAGTGTGTGCACGTTCTTTGCATGTGTTGGTGTTACCATGGATGGATTTAATATGTCCATGATAAAAATAATGTTGGTATTTGTAGAAGGTGATTTGAGGAATATTACGTATCTTGTACCATGCTTTCTTACAAATAATATTGCCTTCAAATCTCATGTCCTTTACTTTTCTAACAATAGTTGGTAGAACATGGTCATGGATATTTCACATGAATTTATTTGAGTGGAGTGTATTCAAGACAAATTCCCTAATACCATTTGTATTCATGTATTTTAAACCCCTTCTAGTTGCTTCAATGGCCTTCCTATCCACATGTTGAAAACAATATTGTCTACAACATTTAGTTGCTGCCAAAAGTCAGATTTCGTTCTCTTCATCTATTTTTAATGCAGATCAACTAAATTTAGATATTTTCCATTATAAGTATCCCTATCCCATATATTTAAGGGCTTTGTATCGTCTATAACATCCCATATTGCAATTTCCTTCAGTGGATCATTGAACTTTTACTTGACACTTAACATCTCACAATTGTTGTTCAATAACTTATTTATTGGCCATCTAAGCAAATAATGTTTAGACTTATCCCCAATCCTACATATTTGGAAATTTATGTCTATTTAGTATCAACAAGAGAGGATTCAACCCCGCTATGATTACTTTGGCATATTGGAACAAGCGAGCTCAAGGACAAGGGCTTAGACTGCAACCTATATCTAGGGAATTCATTCAACAAAGTGAATTCCTCCTCCATTAACCCACATATTTGAGGTAAAAGAAGTATGCCACATGTTACATTTGTTTTACCTTACAATTATTGTGTTTTTCCTAAGAGGGAATCTTGCACCCACTACATTTATTTTTCCTTGCAATGCTTGTGTTTGTGCTATTAACAAATCTAGAACATGCTAGATTTGTTTTACATTCCAATGCCTTTTTTTGTGCTAGAAGGAAATATAGGGTGTGGTAGATTTGTTTTACCTTACAATGCTTCTACTTGTCATAAAAATAAATCTAGCGTGCACCAGATTTGTTTCCAGCAAAAAAATAAGCATTGCAAGGTAAAACAAATCTAGAGCATACTAGATTTGTTCCTAGCACAAATAAAAGTATTTTAAGGTAAAATAAATCTAGGATGCAATAGATTTTCTTTACCTTGAAATTTTTGTGATTTTTCTAAAAACAAATCTAATGTGTGCTAGATTTGTTTTACCCTGTAATTCTTTTTCTTTTTCTAGAAACAAATCTAGAACACACTAGATTTGTTTGACCTTGCAATGCTTCTGTTTGTGCTAGAAACAAATCTAGTGTGTGATATATTTATTTAACCATGCATTGTTTTTTCTTCTGATAAAAATAAACATTGTGTGCACTATATCTATTTTTTCCCTGCTATGTTTTATGCATGCTATTTTTTTTTTACCCTAAAATGATTTTTCTTTTGTGATAGAAAATAATCTAGTGCACAGTAGATTTGTTTTACCTTGCAATGCTTATTTTTGTGCTAGAAGGAAATCTAGCACACACTAGTTTTCTTTTATGATGCAATTCTTGTATTTGTGATAGAAACAAATCTAACACATATCAATTTCACTTCACCCTACAATACTTGTGTTTCTGGTACGAGGAAATCTACGGTGTATTGGTTCACCCTACAATGTTTGTGTTTGTGCTGGAAGAAAATCTAGCACACACTAGATTTGTTTTATCTTGCAATTCCTATGTATATGCTAGAATGAAACCTAACAAATGTTATATAAATTTTAGTTTTTTATGGGTATTTTTGTGTTATAAGCAAATCTAACACATGATATATTTGTTTCTAGCCTACAGTGCCTTTTTGTTTCTGTTAAAAATAGATTGAGTGCATTAGATTTGTTTTACCTTACAATGCTTGTGTTTGTGCTAAAAACAAATCTAGCATGCATTAGATTTTTTTTACCCTGCTGTTGTGGGGAAAAGTATCCGATGCGGATGACCCTATCCCTACTCTAAAGGTGACAGTCTTTAGCAACAACTGAAAGTAAAGTTTTGATGATTTCCTTTATGAAAGTACAGAGAGAATGAAGAAAGATTAACCAACCTGGTGTCTTTCGCTTAGTCGATCCTTGTCCTCTCTCTTTGTCTCTTGTTCCTAGCTCCTTGCTCTCTTTGTCGGTCCAGCTACACACAGATCCTGCACAAAACAAGAGAGCAAACTACAAGATACAAGTACTCATAACTGACACATGGATTAGAGTGAATCAAATATACATGTAAATACAATACATCAATGCAATACAAGTATATAGGAGAACATGAAAAACTTTATTGATAGAAGTAACAGGGTTCTGAGAAGGTTACAACCAATGATGGCTCCAATCCAGCAGCACCTCCCCAGCAGCAAGAACTCTCTTCTTCACCTCTAGTAAAACAATCACCCAATAGCTCTAACTGTAAACCAACAGCACCTCCTTGCTTTACACAAAATTCCAGCCTCCTTAGACCTCATAGAAGAGCTCTATATATAGGAGAGAAGAAGAGAGGATGAGTCAGCTTGAGACTGACATGAAGCTGCCTTGTGTCCTCTCCCTCTTCAGTTAATCTTCAGTTCTTGAGTCCACTTGGAGATCCTTGCTTACACATGGTGATCAAGTACCTCTTACTCATCACAGGGCGAATCTCATGAACCAAGTGTCAGTTTGGAAGCTTCCTGGGCAGTTGACACCTTGCAGAATGACTGTGCCACTTGGCCAATCTCGCCCAGCGCAGGTAGCCTTCATTAGATTTGACTTCCAGCGCAGGTACAAGGAGGAGCAGTTGCATTCCAGCGCAGATGCTCAGTGGAGCAGCTGACATGATCCAAAATTAGCCTGTTTTGAAGTGTTTTCAGGTGGAGAACTGATTGGAAGTGTTGTTGTTTGATGACCTTGTTCTTTTAGGGGTAAGAACAACATGTTTAGGGACTGAGGATCCCTGTAATTATTGACATTTCATGCTCCATGTCGCGAGGCACAAAAATGTCTATAACACCTGCAATGGTTGTGTTTGTGTTAGAAACAAGTCTAGTGCATGTTAGATCTGTTTTACCTTGCAATGCTTTCATTTATGCTTGAAACAAATCTAACACGTGCTATATGTGTTTTAACTTCCAATGCTTGCATTTGTGCTTGAAAAATATTTAACGCATACTATATTTGTTTAACCTTTCAATTATTGTGTTTGCGCTTTTGTTTTACCCTTCAATTATCTTGCATTCTGCCTCACACTAGATTTTTGTTTACTCTACAATGTTTATATTTTTGCTATAAACAAATCTAGCGGGCACTAGATTTTTTTGACCCTACAATGCTTGTGTTTGTGCTATGAAGAAATATAGCACATGGTAAATTTATTTTACCCTACAAAACTTTTGTTTGTGCTAAAAATAAATCTAGCATGTGCTAAATTTCTTTTTCCTTGCAATTCATTTGCATTTGTAATAAAAACAAATCTAACATGCTAGACTTGTTTTACCTTGCAATGCTTGTTTTCGTGCTATAAATTGCTAGCTTCATTTTACCATGCAATGCTTGTGTTTGTGGTAGAAACAAATCTAATGTCTACTATATTTGTTTCACTTTACAATGCTTGTGTTTTTTCTATAAGGAAATTTACGGTGTGCTAGATTTATTTTACCTTGCAATTCCTATGTCTATGCTAGAAGGAAATCTAGTATGTGTCATATTTACTTTTCTTTTCTAGGTTATTTTTATACTATAAATTTATCTAGTGCGTACTATATATTTTTTGGCCTTGCCATGCTTTTGTGTTTGTGCTAAAAACAAATCTAGCATGCACTAGATTTATTTTACCCTTTATTCATGTGTTTGTGTTACCTTTCAGTGTTTGCGTTTTTGTTGGAAACAAATATAGCACATGCTATATTTGTTTTACACTGCAATGCTCAAGATTTTGCTTTTGTTTTTTGCCATGAAATGCTCTTTCCCTTTTCCTTACACCATATTTGTTTTACCCTACAATGCTTGTCTTTTTGTGAGAAACAAATATAGTAGGAGCTATATTTATTTGACCCTACAATGCTTGTGTGGTAGAAACAAATATGGCATGCACTAGATTTGTTTAACCTTACAATGCTTTGGTTTGTGCTAAAAACAAAACCTTCATAAAACAATAGCATTAACCACTACTGAAGAAAAATATATAATTGTCTCACATGGATGAAAGGAGGTGTTATGTTCCTATACCAATAGGTGTCATATATCATGATTGACTTGGTTTAAGTTCTGAAATATGTACATACCTTTGCTTGTTGCAAATTTTTCCATATTTGTAAGAAAAAAATCAAAGAAAAAATAAAAAAAATGTAAAGAGGGTATGTCCTAGAAAAAGAATAAAAGGACAAAAAGAATGAAAAGGTCAGAAAAAATAAAAAATGAACCCCAAGAAAAATAAAAAGACCATGAAAGTGTGCAAGCCCAAATGCCACTACCATTTACTTTTATGTATAATAATGATTGTGTGCAACATGTTACTTATGCCACAATCCATGGTAACCAAATAGTTTAATCTTGGTTATTCCATATTTTCAATTTCATGCTTAGAGATAGAGAATAAAATCTGACCAAACTGTTTAATATTGGCAGATGAGTAGATAGGTAGAGTGAACAAAAGGAGCTCAATAATTTAATCTGAGCCCTTGGATGTAATAAGGCTAGACTTAGATAGATTTCCATTGTAAAAGAAAAGAAAAAGTTTTGATAAAGGTTTTCCAGTTTAAGTGCACCCTAATAAAAGAAGAAAAAATGGTAGGATAAGTAGGTAGGGTAAGTAGATGAATGGTTGCAGAATTATGTATGATGGATGGTTAAGTTAAAAGCTCAAATTATTTACTTTCATCATTACATTACTTTGCCAAAGAAATGGATGACAATGAAGACATTTACATCATGGACAAAAATCATACTAATTAACTTCCTCACTCATTTTTCCCCAAATTTTACTAATTTTCCCATAAGTACTAAAGGCACCAACAACCTGAAAGTTAAAGGGGCTCAGAGCATTTCTCTGACTTCTGGAGGGATTGGACCCTCAGCCCAAATACTTGCAAGGCCTAAGTGATAAAGCCTCTTCATAAAAATTTACTCCTTCCATAAATAACTCATCTCCTTCAAATCCTTTTCTTAAGTTAAAATCACTCTTTTACTTAGGAAAAATAAAGGTTCTTTATAAACCCCCCCCCCAAACACATTTTAGCCTAAGTCATAATGTTGGATGATGAATGTATTTTCGGAAACATTTACTTAGCACATTTTCTTTTTCCATGGTCATATTAAATTTTAATTCTTATTATTTATTTAACTCCCAAAACAAATTACCTTTCCTCGTATTATTAATAAAAATCCCAAAATCAATAAATATCCCGTCACTATGGTTTGAAAAATAAACCATAAATAAAGTTAATTAAATTGGATTAGTTAATTGAATCGCGATTAATTAAGAGCCAAACCCCCCGACGCATTAAAAAAGGGATTAATTAGTCATCTGGATTAATTAATAACCTCTCTGCCAATACCATCATCCCTGATATAATTAAGTCATTTTAATTATTTTAGTTATGTAGCAAGCCCCCTCCATTAACTCCCTAACACTTTCAGCTATCGACTTTCGTTCAATTTTCCTTCCCTTATCCAATGACTATCACTCATATCACGCAAGCCTTTTGGTCAAACATTAACCACCTGATACAAGCTATTTTAACTTTTCGTTGATGCTACGTGTCATTCAATTTGTGGCATTGTGCGACCCTCTGCCAAAACCACCAACTTCCCAAAAGTGGTGCGATGAATCTCGCTTATTGCCTCCACTAAACGACAAGGTGTCCCATCGAATAGTTGATGCCAACTATTGTTTTCCCATTCACCCACCAAAAGTCACTGACTTTGTGCATAAAACAGAAATACTTATTGTTTTCCCTTTCTACCGAGAAAAGAAACTTCTGGCTTCCATGCACGCACAGAGTACATCTAGACCAGCAAATTACTCCCAACCACCAACCACCATCAGTAGCTAAACTCTAGGCCACTGCATACTACTGTGCACACCCAACAAAGCATTCACTAAAGACATTAATGACCCTCCCTGTCAACCCAACGTTTTTCTAATAGTTTGTTTTGTTTTATAGGCGATAAAAAGACCACAACCTTGGATAAACAGTCTTAATACTAGTCATAAGACCTATTTACTCTAAGATTGTTATCAGGTCTATTCAAACAGAGATGGAAAATAAAACATACATTTTAAAGACAGGCAGAGGAAACATGAAATTAAATGATTTACTGCTGAAATAGACAGTAAAAAACTAAAATATTCAGTGAAGGTAAAAGGACACAGTAAAAAATAGTCAAAGTGTATCAGGGTTAAAGAGTATCAGATTGAAGACAAAGTCAAGTAAATCAGCTAGCATGAAGATAAAAAACAGGAAAGACAATTACAGAGCATACAAATTCATGTCAAAGTGAAGATAGATAAAAACATAGAGTGGTAAAAGTAAACAGTAAACAGTAAAAGTAAACATGGATGCGGTAAGGGTTAAATAGAGATGAAAAAAATTTCACCAAAAACAATGAAGTTATCCAAAGTAAAAGTGAAAAATATTTAAAAGAAATTTAAGTTTAAAAGATGAAATCAGAGCAAAAATGGTACATTCTTCAAAAATCTCATGTTTAAGTCATAGTTTTGCAGAAAATATTGTGGCCAATAAAATAAGTATTTCAAGCAACTGGAGGAGATTTTTGTTCCAAACAGGCCAATCTACAAAAACCTATCTCACCTTTTACACAAGTATTACCAAAAGGGAGATAAGTGCATGTCTTCACAACATATTTTTCAGTTTGTGCAAAGTCCTGTTTTTGACATATTTTTATAGAGCATATTGTGAACATCTGGAGATGAATATTTGGAATCTGAGAGAGGTTTACCTCAAAAACATTCTTATATACAACAATCTATTTCAATTTTTATATATCTATCTCAGATTGAGATATACAAGCGTATAATTGGACCCTAAGTTTGCAGAATTTCTGGGGCAGAATGCATAAAGAAAGGGTGCAGTTAGTGACTGGGCAACCTCATCATCACTTAAGAGTTGCTATGAAATTTTTCTTTCTCTTATTTTTCACCATAAATCCATAAACATAGTGCCAAATAGATTCATTAGTTTTGAATTTCCTTTATTTAAGTTCTATTAATGTAAAACAATTGAAGATATTTGTGAAATCAATCTTGATATTTTTTCAAGATATTTCAGTTTAGAATTAGTATAAATACTTCTCCATTTGAAGTATTTTGGGTCGATTCTATTACATTTTTGTATATCTATGCTATCAAGCTGATAAATCTCTTGTAATCAAACTTGGATTTTTTGCTGGAAAAGGAATGAAAGTTGAGGACATTTCATTAGATTCTCGTGCAGTGTGATCACAAATAAGTATTCTATCCTTGTGATTTTATTTGTTTTCTATATGTTTCAATGTTTCATGCATCTGAAATCTAAATGGTAAAATAGTCAAAGTATATTAGAATTAGCTTTATTTCTCTCTGCTATCAACAGTCTACCATTTATATGTTTTCTTCTAAACTATCTCGATAAAGGAATTCTTAATTTCTCCTCTATCCCTGTAGTTTTTCTCATAAGTCCCTAGTATAGGACTCTTAATTGCCCTCTGCTAGTTGACCTATCTTCCTTTCTTCTTTCTAATCCTAACTTGAGGATTCTTAATTTCCCTCTAGTTTTGAGCAGAAATATCACCCATTCAAGCCCCAAAGTTTGTTTTTATTCTGTTATCTTGCATGTTGAAATGCTACCTCAATAATTTGACTTGATCTAGTGAATTATCCCTGATTGAATCCATAGCCCAATGGCCTAAAAGCCTAGTTTTCCCATTTGTTTCAGAACTCCGCCACTCTCAAACAAAACAACCTCCGTGAGCATTAATACTAGCCTAAAATCCTTTCAAACATAGCTAAATCATAAAGAGAGAGCCCTCTCTGGACTTAGGTGGGCTAGCACTCGAGTCTAAAAGATTGGTTTGTAGTTACCTTGGATCCTTTCCTTCTTTCAACAAATTCTAAGGAAAATCTGAGTGATAACATAGTGGCTACTCCATTAGGGACTCAATAATTCCTCAGTTGAAATAAACCTTTAATAAACTCAAAGTTTGATTTAAAGCATCTTAGAGGATTTTTAGAAGTTGTTTTAAAAACATTCATATAAGAAAGCATATAAAATTTGAAATCTGGCTTCAGAAAGGACTTATTACACTAGGGCTAATCCTGATTCAAATTCTCCCCCTGTGTTTTAAAATCCTAACCTGATTCTTAGAATCCTTAGAAGGTAAGAAAGCTCAGTAAGTCCTAGACCTTTGTTTAAATCACATTCATGTCTTGTTAAGCGGATTTCCCTAGAAGATCTTCCTTTTGATGAACACCTTGAACTCTCTCTATTTAGAACCTCATCTGATAGTGAATTATTAGACCTAGTCCAAGATCCAGAATTCCTCAGAGAACTTGAAATCCAAAGGGCCAATTTGTCAATTGATCAATATCTGTAGGATTCCACTCAGTCATCTCTTACCACTGATAAAACACCTGATCTTTCTGAGACTACTTCTCTTTCTGCTAGTTCATCATTATTCCCTCACTCTTCTGGAATCCATTCCGCTCCTCCCTTCATCCCTCCTCTTCAATCTATCATCACTCAACATCCCACCACCACCTCCAATTCTTCCTCCACAACCCAAACACCTCCTGTTACCCCAACTTCAATCCATACTACTACCCAACCTATAATCATGGCTAATAGATATGCTCCCCTTGTGATGCCTGCTCCCCTAGGTGCCATGCCTTAGGACTATCAGAGTAAAATTACTACTTTTGATGGCACTGGAACCTACACAGCTCAACAACATACTAAGAAAATGACTGACTATTTTGAGATATATGAAATTGATGATGTTGATGTTCAAATGAGAATTTTTTTTTAGTCTGACTGGGGAAGTTAGAACTTCGTTTAGATCTTTAGCCACCCAAAGTATAGATAGCTTAAGATTTCTCTACCAACAATTCTTGAATAGGTGGGAGAAAAGGAAGGACCCCTGCAGATTTTATCTGAATATGAGATCCTTAAAAGGGGACCTCATGAAACCATTCAGGACTATTGCAATAGGTTCAATAGTGTTTATAGTGCCATTCCACTCAACCTTAGACCCCCACCTAATTTGGCCTTGATCAACTTTCCTGATGGATTTGATTCAGATATGGCCTTCCAATTAAGAGAAAGGAATCCCCCCCCACTTTGGAAGAAATGCAAAGCATAGCAGTGAGTGTTGAGGCTAACCTACTTTCCAAAAGAGCCAAAGCTAGAAATGAGAGAAGAATACCTGTAAAGGATGAAAGTACACCCTTTGAACAAAAGCTCGATGCTATTGTCAAAAGAATGGACAAATTGATGGATAGAGTTGAAAATATAGAAAGGAAATCTCCTTAGGATGGCCAACAGGGTAATTCAGGGAGAAATCCTAAATTTAGGAAAAATCAGAACCAAAATGCTGGAAAAAATATTCCTAACCAGAATATTAGACCACCTTTCCAAGAAAACTATGCAAAGGCCTCCCACTTAGAAGACCCTGAACAAGACACCCAGATAAATTTACTCGGTCTAGATGGTGAGGAAGAGGTCTTCCTAACTCAGGATGACCAGGAGTCATACGTATTGCAACAATTCCAAACCCAAATGGGAAAGTCATTTGATTTTAAACAAGGATATGACTACTATTTTTGAGGTACATAAGCAGTATAATTTGAGAAGCAAAAAAAGTATTGATGCCCCAAAACCAAACTAGAAAACAGGTCCTAATCAACCTAAAAAGAGTAAAACAGTTCCAGTGACAAAAACACTTCAGATCCTTTCTAGAACAAATCGAAATCCTCCTAGCCCCACCATAGAAGATGTGTTTGATAATCAACCCAATAATGAACAACCTTCCACTTCTCTTCCCTTCAAGGAAACAACAGAAGGATCTTCAAGGATAGGATTAGAAAAATTAGCAAAGAATATCCCAAATCCTAAAAAAGAAGAAAACATAGAAAACACTATTGCCCGAAACTCAAAAGTTCAAATAGAGAAAGCAACCCTGCCCTTTAATCTTGGAGCAGAGGTTGCCAAGCTTAAAATTTCAGTTCCTTTGACAGAACTAGTAAAACATGATGCTTACAGGTCTCAGATAAACAAATCATTAAAAATCACTGAAAATGAAGACTCTGTAAATCTTTTTGATGACCAACCTGAGTTAATTTTTGGCCCTGAAGTAAATGGGAAACCATTGGAAGGTGGGATACCACCCTTCTATGTAAGTCTCAATATCCATGACAAAATTTTGCATAATGCCATGTTTGACTCTGGTGCCTTGCATAATCTCATGCCCAAGTCTGTTATGGAAAAACTTAACTTAGACATTACTAGACCCTATCGGGTTTTATTTTACTTTGATTCGAGTCCAGTGAGGTGTCTAGGACTTATAAAGGATTTGTGTGTATCTTTGGTTTAGTACCCTGCCAAAACTATACTTATGGATATAGTGGTAGCAGACATTCCACCCAAGTATGGTATGCTGTTGTCCAGATCTTAGGGTTCCAAACTTCAGGGGTCTCTACAATTAGACATGGCATACACTACCATATCTGTTTTTGGACAACCAAAGAAGCTATATAGAGAAACTTTAATGAAGTATGTAGTGATTAGTCAGGAGAGACCTCAAAAATTTCCTATTTACTCAGTGCATTCTGATATGGATTCCTTCATTCTCTAAAATTCATAAACTAATCCAGAAGATACTCCAAATGATATAACAGTAGAACCAAAAGAAATTATAAAAGAAAAATCAACTGTCCAAATTCAAGAAATATCAGATGACAAAGAAAACCCAGATGCCTTAGCTAAGAAAGATTCCACTACCCCAGATGAAAACTATGAACATGAAATCTTATGGCATTTAGATTTTGATGGTTCAGTAAAAAAATTAGGTGTAGGAGCAAGAGTATGGATACATAACCTAGAAAATGATCATGCAAAGGGACATGCCTATAGATTAAATTTAAAATGTACAAACAATATGGTAGAATATGAAGCACTCCTGTTAGGCCTCAAGCTAGTCAAAAGATTAGGTGCTATTAGGGCATCAATCATGGGAGATTTTGAACTGATAGTTAAATAGATCAAAGGAGTTTACACAACTAGAGACCCTAGATTAGGACTATACAGAGGTACATTTATAGAAATCCTTAACACTTTTCTAGAAACCAAGCTTGCAACCATCTCAAGAGAACATAACATGCAAGCTCATAGCCTGGGTATGTTTCGCAGCACCTGCAAATTGCGTTTTCAACCCAATCACCAGTATACTGCTGAGGTTAGGCACAAGCCAGCTATACCTGATAATCTTAAGAACTAGCAAGTTTTTGAAAATGATATGCAGATTAATCACTTTCTGACATTAGATGAAGAATTTGCTAGCATTAATATAGATGTAGACATAGTTTTAGATTTTGATCACACTAATGAGTTAGGCATTAACAAATTGGAAGAAAACTAAATAAACATGCTTCACCCTACCAAATTCACTAAAACAGATATTTAGGACTTAAAGCAAATGGATGTTGATGAAATAATTGATGATGAAACTGAAGTCATAAATCTCAAAGATAATCAATTACCCAAGGGATTAACTCCTTTGGAGGACTTATTTGACTCTAATGATATTCCTAAAAAGCCTAAGATGGAACCCTTGAAAGCAGGCATTGAAGAATGCAACATAGGAACTCAAGAGAATCCAAAACTTATAAAATTGTCCATATCATTACCCCCTGATGAAAAGCTCAAATATATTGAACTGTTGAAAGAATTCTAGGATGTTTTTGTCTGGAGTTATGAAGATTTAAAATCCTATGATACTAGTGTTATACAACACACTATCCCTTTGAAACCAGATTAGAAGCCTTTTAGGCAAAAGCTAAGAAGAATTAATCCTGTTTTATTACCTTCCATTGAAAAAGAAATCAAACAAATGTATGAGGTAGGGATCATTGCCCCCATTAGGTTTTCAGATTGGGTATCTAATCTTATCCCTACAAGAAAGAAAACAGGAGAAATCAGACTATGTGTTGACCTTAGAAACCTAAACAAAGTCTCACTCAAAGACAACTATCCCTTACCTAAAATGGATCACATACTACAAAGGGTAGTGGGATCTACAAGGATTTCATTTTTAAATGGATTCTCAGGGTATAACCAAATTGTAGTCCATCCTGATGACCACGAAAAAACCACATTCACAACATCATGGGGTACCTTCATGTATGTCAAAATGCCCTTTGGATTGAAAAATGCAGGAGCCACCTTTCAAAGGGCAAGGGATATTTCCTTAGCAAAAGAAATTTATGATTTCCTAGTTATATACCTTGATGATATAATAGTCTTTTCTAAGTCAGATCAACAACACTTGGATCATCTCAGACAAGTTTTCCTTAAGTGCAGAAAATTTGGCATCTCACTGAACCTAAAGAAGTCTTTATTTGGTTTGGAAGAAGGAAAATTGTTAGGCCATATTATCTCCAAAGATGGAATCCAGATTGACCCATCCAGGATTGAAGCTATTTTGCAAATACCTCACCCAAGAAAAATTAAAGAACTTCAGGCATTTTTAGGAAAAATAATTTTTTTAAGGAGATTCATCTCTAACTTAGCTGAATTAATTAGATTATTGAGAAACATGTTAAAAAAAGATTTCACTATTAAGTGAACAGTAGAGGCTAAACAATCATTTGAAGAGATAAAATTAGCCTTAACTCAAACACTAGTCCTCACAAGCCCAAAATTTGATAGAGACTTCATTATCTTTTCCTTTGCATCAGAACACACCATAGCTATAGTTTTACTACAAAAGGATGATCAAGGATGTGAAAAACCAATAGCCTTTTTTAGTAAAGTGCTTAGAGATGCCTCATTAAAGTATAAAATAATGGAGAAGAAAGCTTTTGCTTTGGTAAAAGCTATTAAGGATTTCAAAGTCTATATATCATATTCTCATGTAATAGCTTATGTTCCCAATGATGTAGTTAAAGATATCCTGACACAAGATGTAGTTGATGGCAAAAGGGGAAAATGGATAGCTACTATTTTAGAATATGATATAGAGATAAAACCTACCAAGTTAATTAAAGGTCAAGGGTTGGCCAAAGTTATGGCAGAAACAAATTGCCAAGCCCTAGACATAAATATGATTGTAGAACTAGATAATGAACAGGAGATGGCGACTCCACAGATCAACTAGCCCTTTATAGATTCCCCCTGGTATGCTGATATTATATATGTTCTACAAAACCTGCAGGCTCCTCCAGGGTTATCCAGAACTAAAAGTAGGTTTTTGAAAATGAAAGCTTCAAAATTTTGCATTATAGATAATACTTTATTTTGGAAAAATCATGAAGGCATTTTGTTAAACTGTTTATTAAAAGAAGAATCTGACAAAGTTCTCCAAGAATTTCATGCAGGGGATTGTGGTGGCATCTCTAATGGAAGTCAACTACTAACAAAATTCTAAAGCTGGATTTTACTAGTCAACCATGTTTTTAGATGTGAAAAAGTTTGTAACTTCTTGCCACAAGTGTCAGATCTTTGAAGGAAAAAGAAAACTCTTACCCTTTCCTTTGAAACCTATTTCCACAGAAAAACCTTTTCAACAATGGGGTCTTGAATTCATTGGATAAATCCATCCACCCTCTTTTGCTCAGCATAAATGGATACTTACTACAACTGATTACTTTACCAAATGGATAGAAGCTATTCCCTCTAGACAGGCCACTGATATTGTAATAATAGGTTTTCCAGAGGCTAATATTCTGTCTAGGTTTGGTTGTCATGACAAAATTATCACAAATAATGCTGTTGCCTTCAGGTCAAAGAAAATGATTGATTTTTGTCAAAATATCATATAACACTTGGTCATTCCACAACTTACTATCCTCATGGGAATGGACTTGTAGAATTCTCCAATAAAAATCTAATAAATATTATCAAAAAATTATTGGAAGACAATAAGAAAACTTGGAATAAGAAATTAACTAATGCTGTGTGGGTAGATAGGCTTACAACTAAGAAATCAATTGGAACCAGTCCCTATGAGCTAGTGTATGGAATGGAGGTAGTTTTCCCCTCATCTTTGGGAGTTCCAGTCATGAAATTGCTTTAAGAATCCCAAGTAGAACCAAATGATATACAGAGAAGAATTAACGAGACTATCCATTTACAACAAACCAGGGAGGAAGTATACAACAGAACCCAAGTACTGCAAGAAAAACTTAAGAAGTTATTTGACAAAAGGACCAAAGCAAAAGACTTCTATCTGGGAGACAAAGTGTTAAAATGGGATTCAAGGGGAGAGGACAAAGGGAAACATGGGAAGTTTGACTTCCTGTGGAGAGGACCATACACAATAAATGCCTTCAAAGGAAATAATTCATATTTTCTTAAAGAATTGGATGGTGCAAAGATCAAAGGAGGACCAGTCAATGGTCGAATGTTAAAGCACTATACATTGATCAAATTTACTAATTTTACCAGTTCAGTTATACATACTATATCCTTCATAATGTTCAGTGTTGATTGGATGGTAATTTTGGAGTTGAAGCTTGAAGAGAAAGCCCTAATCTTCAAAATTTTTACTATCAGTAAATATAAATAAGGCAGCAAGGTAAGGAGATTTGTAGAGCACAATCAAAGTCTTTCAAAGGCCATTGATCTACAGTTCTTGACTTTCCACCAAGGAAAGCCATCCCCAAGTGGAGCCACTGTTATGTTCCTATACCAATAGGTGTCATATATCATGATTGACTTGGTTTAAGTTCTGAAATGTGTACATGCCTTTGCTTGTTGCAAATGTTTTCCATATTTGTAAAAAAGAAATCAAAGAAAAAATTAAAAAATGTAAGGAGGGTATGTCCTAGAAAAAGAATAAAAGGACAAAAAGAATGAAAAGGTTAGAAAAAATAAAAAATGAACCCCAAGAAAAATAAAAAGACCATGAAAGTGTGCAAGCCCAAATTCCACTACTATTTAATTTTATGTATAATAATGATTGTGTGCAACTTGTTACTTATGCCACAATCCATGGTAACCAAATAGTTTAATCTTGGTTATTCCATGTTTTCAATTTCATGCTTAGAGATAGAGAATAAAATCTGACCAAACTGTTTAATCTTGGTAGATGAGTAGATAGGTAGAGTGAACAAAAGGAGCTCAAATAAGGTTAGACTTAGACAGATTTCCATTGTAAAAGAAAAGAAAAAGTTTTGATAAGGGTTTGCCAGTTTAAGTGCACCCTAATAAAAGAAGAAAAAATGGTAGGATAAGTAGGTAGAGTAAGTAGATGAATGGTTGTAGAATTATAGATGATGGATGGTTAAGTTAAAAGCTCAAATTATTTACTTTCATCATTACATTACTTTGGCAAAGAAATGGATGACAATGAAGACATTTACATCATGGACAAAAATCATATTAATTAAATTCCTCGCTCAATTTTCCCCAAAATTTACTAATTTTCCCATAAGTACTAAAGGCACCAACAAACTGAAAGTTAAAGGAGCTCAGAGCATTTCTCTGAATTTTGGAGGGACCAGACCCTCAGCCTAATAACTTGCAAGGCCTAAGTTCTAAATCCCCTTCATCAAAATTCATTCCTTCCATAAATCACTCATCTCCTTCAAATCCTTTTCTTAAGGTAAAATCACCTTTTTACTTAGCAAAACTAAAGGTTCTTTATAAAAACCCCCAAACACATTTTAGCCTAAGTCATAATGTTGGATGATGAATGTATTTTCGGAAACATTTACTTAGGGCATTTTATTTTTCCATGGCCATATTAACTTTTAATTCTTATTATTTATTTAACTCCCGAAACAAATTACCTTTCCCCATACTATTAATAAAAATCCCAAAATCAATAAATATCCTGTCCCTATGGTTTGAAAAATAAACCATAAATAAAGTTAATTAAATTGGATTAGTTAATCGAATCGTGATTAATTAAGAGCCAAACCCCCCCAATGTAGGAATTTACAGGGTAAGTTCCTCAAAAAGAACACCAAAAGGACACCGCTCACAACCAGATCACAGATCAATACGCCAGTATTTTTGACGTGGTTAAAACCCTCAAAGAGGGAAACAGTCCACGGCTTGTCCCAACGTGGGTACTACAGGCAATTTATTAATCAAAGAATGAAAATTTACATAAGCTTCTCTCATGCACGGATTACCTGAACAATGACCCTCCATGCGCTTTAAATAGAACTCATGGACCAATTGGGTGTCAAGCCACGGATCAAGTGTCGGTAATACCGAGGTGAGAGTGAACCGTCGGATCACTACATATCGTGACCGTCGGATTGTAAGTTACAAAATGTACAACGGTAAAGAAACACACTTTACCTAACTCTACCTAACTCTATACTAGACCAAGTTGAACTTAACTATTTCCTATGTGTCGGAATATCCTAACATCCCCCCTTAAGAACAACTTGGGATAGGATTGAAGGATTTACAAATATGACACAATAGGAGAAGGAAGGAGGCACTAGAGCCTATCCCCCCTTAGTGACAACTTCCTGAACTCCAAGCATATATCGAAGTTTAGTGAACTTCGCCTCTGTGAGAGCCTTTGTGAAGATGTCTACAACCTGATCATCTGTTGAACAATATTGCACTTCAAGAACATGGTCATGAATGAGCTTTCTGATGAAGTGCATGTGTAGTTCAATGTGTTTACTGTGCTGATACTGGACTGGATCTTTGTATAGCTGAATGGCACTTTGATTATCACACCAAAGTGTGGTTGGATGCTGTAGCTCAAAGCCAAACTCGGATAGGATCTGACGAAGCCACAAGGCTTCCTTACTAGCTTCCACGGCACCACGATACTCTGCTTCTGCTGACGAAAGAGAAATGGCAGCCTGTTTCTTGCAAGCCCATGTAATAGGTCCTGAACCAAGAGTGAAGACATAACCGGCAGTAGACTTCCGATCATCAGGGTCACCAGCCCAATCAGAATCAGTGAAACCAACTAACAGAGGAGCTGCTTTGGCACTGTAATGAATCCCAAACTGTACTGTACCTCGAACATAACGAAGTATTCTTTTAGCTGCTTTCCAATGACTTTCACGGGGGTTTTGCATAAAACGAGCAACAAGGCCAACAGCAAAGGAAAGATCAGGACGAGTATGGGTTAAGTACAAGAGTTTTCCTACAAGTTGACGGTATAAGGTAGCATCAACTTCAGGAGAAGTACAAGAGACTGAAAGTTTGACTCCAGACTGAAAGGGAGAAGGGGCTGGCTTACAGTCTTCCATGTGAAAATGACGAAGAATATCACAAGCATACTTGGACTGGGAAAGGAAAATACCCTCCTTGGATTGCAAGACTTGAAGACCGAGAAAATAGTGTAAGTGTCCTAAGTCTGTCATTTCAAATTTCTTTTTAAGGCTGGACTTCACATGGTTTATAAGGTTGGGATCACTACCAGTAAGAATAAGATCATCAACATAAAGAACAAGGATGATAAGAGAGTTGCCCACTTTCTTGGTGTAGACAATATTGTCAGAATGACACCTAGAAAAGCCAGATTCTAAAAGAAAGCTATCCATTTTGGCATACCAAGCCCGAGGAGCTTGCTTGAGGCCATAAAGGGATTTCTTAAGTCGACAAACAAGGCTGGAGTCTGTTTGTATGAAGCCAATGGGTTGTTCCATATAGATTTCTTCCTGCAAGTCCCCATGCAAGAAGGCAGATTTAACATCCATCTGATGGACTTCCCATTTTAAAGAGGCAGCAAGGGAAAGAACAAGGCGGATAGAGTTCATTTTGGCAACAGGGGAGAAGGTTTCAGTGTAGTCAATGCCTTCAACCTGTGAAAAGCCCTTAGCAACGAGACGAGCTTTATGTTTATCAACTTTCCCATCTGGTCCATACTTGGTTCTGTAAACCCATTTACATCTAACAAGTTTGTGTCCCTTTGGTAGAGGAACGAGATCCCATGTATCATTTGTCATCAATGAATGATATTCTTCATTCATAGCTGCTTCCCAATGTGGATGGCCTGAAGCTTCTGCAAAAGTGTCAGGATCATGATTTACTGGAGCTTGAGCCAGTAAAGAAGAGGCTCTTTCAAACTGAGAACGTGTACGTCGCTGATCTGTAGGATCACCGGCAAGATCACCTGCTACATCCCGAGTAGCACGGACCCATCTTGGAAGTTGAGGATCCTGAGAAGGTGGGGGAGGATTATCATCCTCGCTTTCATCATCTGAAGAAGAAATGTTTTCAAAAGTAGAAGAGATAGGAAGAGGTAGCACATCCGCCGGACTAGGCTCGCAGGCCGATTTATTTTCATCAAATTTTACATCTCTTCTAATGATAACATTTTTGGACTTAAATGGAATAAGTCTATAACCTTTTACATCTTCAGGATATCCAACAAAAGTACATTTCTCACTCTTAGGTTCTAAAGCTTTATGCTTTTCATCTGGAATATGGGCCCATGCTTCACTTCCAAACACACGAAAGTGACTTACATCTGGTTTAATGGAACTCCAAGCTTCTTCTGGAGTGATATTCTCTAGAACCTTAGTAGGAGTGCGATTGATTATATAATTTGCACAATTAATTGCTTCGGCCCAAAAACTAAGACTGAGTCCTTTAGATTGCAGCATACAATTAGCCATTTCCTTTAAGGTGCGATTTTTCCTTTCAGCTACACCATTTTGTTGTGGAGTGTATGGAACAGTATGTTGCATTTGAATTCCATTTTCGGTGCAAAAGTTGATGAATGTGTTTTTAACATATTCTCCACCATTATCAGTTCTTAGCTTAAGAATTTGATGTCCAGATTGTTTTTCAACAAAGGCTTTGAAGGCCAAAAATGTGTTAAATACTTCGCTCTTGAGTTTTAAGAAGTATACCCAAGTGCGTCTGGAGAAATCATCAATGAAAGTTAAGAAGTACTTGCAGCCAAAGAATGAAGCAACAGGAAGAGGACCACATAAATCACTGTGCACAAGCTGTAAAGGGGCTGAGGCGTGCCAAGAGGCACGTTTGTCAAAACTGTCCCGATGATGTTTTCCGAGTACACATTCGGAACAAACACCATCTCTGCAAGATACCATAGGAAGACCTGTCACCATATTTTCTTTACATAGATGCTGAAGGGAGCGATAGTTTAAGTGACCAAATCGCTCATGCCAAAGTTTGCTCACTTCATCATTATGAGCAACAAATACTGAGGGAAGATTGGATGACCCAAAGTTGTGAAACTTATACAACCTTGTGGAATCATCAGCAAGACCAGTAGCTAGAATCTGTTTAGGATCTTTTAGATCCTTGATTACAACATCATGAGGTGAAAATTCAACAATTTTACCTTCACCTGAATGAGTTATCTGATAGACAGATAGAAGGTTGCAGGATAAGGTTGGAACACATAATACATCATTAAACTGACCATTGTCTAGATGAACAGTTCCAGTCCCTACAACATTAAGAGATCTATCATCACCAACATATATATTTTTGGTGTTACAATCATTTAAAGAAGAAAACATGGCTTGGTTTTGGCCATGTGATAAGAGGCTCCAGAATCAATGAGCCACTCATGAGAATGAGAAGAAGAAGAAGATACATTTAATGCATAACCAGACTGAGATGATTGACAACGACATGCAGAAAGTGCCATTCCGGAAGTTGAAGTTGAAGTAGGCTCCACATGGATGTTATGTTTCTTCATTGCGGCTTCCAAGGCTTCCATCTTCTTAAAGCATTTAGATTCTAAGTGGCCATCTCGATTACAAAAGTTACAATGTCTATCAGTCTTCTTCCATTTGTTTTTATTGGTCTTATCATTTTGCTAAAATGATCTTTCATTTTGAGGCTGAGTTGGTTTAGGACCATTCTTTTGAGGATATGACTTCTTAGGATTCTTTGAATTTGGTTGCTGCTGGGCGGCTAACGCTTTCGTGGAAGAGTTTCCAAGATTAAGAAGACCAAGGTGTAAGAGTTTTTCTTGTTCTCTTATTAAGGAATCACAAAAGGAGTCAAAGGAAGGGGCCTTGTAGTCTTTTCCTTGACAAATGAAAGCTTCCCTTGTAGAATGGAAAGTGGAAACAAATACAGAGTAGGCTGGTCCCAACTTAGTAAGGATGGAATAAATAAGGTTACCATCTTCTTTCTTAACTTTAACACCTTCCAAGAGATATCTAAGGGTCTTGAATTTGGACAAGAAATCTTCAATGCAAGAAAAATTATTAGGATCCAAAGTAAGCAACTCATTTTCAAGTTGATGGGCTCTAATTTCATTTTTAATCCCAAAAAATTTAGCGAGTTTTTCTAATGCTTCATGAGGAGTCTCAAGTTCTGCAATGTGGAATCTAGGATCAGGAGAAATAGACATCCCTATCAAACCACGTGCTTGATCTTGTCTATTTTCCCATTTTGCAGCCTTGTCTTCATCTTTTGGTTTCTTCTCTTGGTCTATGGCTATTCTGAAGAGACCTTTACTTCTAAGTAAATCTTCCATGTAGGCTACCCATTGGAAGTAGTTAGTGCTGTCAAGAATGACTTGGCATGGACTTTCCATTTTTTAAAAAAAAATTGAAGCTGAAGATGCTGAAAGTAAGTGTTCCAATGGATAGATCTCGAAAAAATAGGTGGTTTAAAAAAAACGGCTCTGAAAAAGGCTTCCGGATGAAGAAGTTATGGCTTTTTGAAAAAAAAATGTTGACGTTGCCGGCAAAGTGCGCGAATGTGCGGGAATGAAAAAATCTGCCCCCACAAAATGGAGACTTGAACCCAAGACCTCTACTCTCTTAAAATAGCTTTGAACCAATTGATCTATACAAAAAATTTGAGAGAGAGAGAGAGAGAGAGAGAGGGGGGGGGGGGCCTTGGTTTGCGTGCTTGCCTTGAGAAAGCTCTTTTTCCCTACAAAACACAAAACACAAAACCCAACACGAATATGAAAAGAAAAACGAACCTTGCGGCTCGAAGTTAGCTTTAGCCAAAAAACTAGAAATTTAAAAAAAAAAATCTCAAAGTTAGCTTTAGCTGAAAAACTAAATATTTTTCTCAATGTTTCTGATTTTCCGAGATCACACTAAGGTGCAGGGAAAAGAGCATACGCATGAGAAAAATCCTTCCTTTCTGTTTCTGATTTGCCCATATCGCACAGAGTCACAGGGCAAAGAGCATACGCAGAAATGAAAGGTATAGATCCGGTTAAAAAAAAAGGCTAAATAAACCGAAACCGAAATAAGCAGAGAGAAAATAACAGTAAACTGCAAAAAACACTGTATACCTCCCGATCTGAAAAATGACGCAGCTAGGGCTACCGGAAACCTTTTCGCGTGAAACGAAAGGGGTTCCTCACTGGAACAGATGCTCCGAACGCAACAGAGCAGTCCTCTCAGCCCGAAAGCAGTCAGAAATAGCAGATCTAGGAAACGACAGCCGCATGCAGTTCTACCGGCTTCAGATTTGGATCACCAACGGACGCGGCCCTCAAATAGCTCTGATACCATGTAGGAATTTACAGGGTAAGTTCCTCAGAAAGAACACCAAAAGGACACCACTCACAACCAGATCACAGATCAATACGCCAGTATTTTTGACGTGGTTAAAACCCTTAAAGAGGGAAACAGTCCACGGCCTGTCCCAACGTGGGTACTACAGGCAATTTATTAATCAAAGAATGAAAATTTACATAAGCTTCTCTCATGCACAGATTACCCAAACAATGACCCTCCATGCGCTTTAAATAGAACTCATGGACCAATTGGGTGTCAAGCCATGGATCAAGTGTCGGTAATACCGAGGTGAGAGTGAACCGTCGGATCACTACATATCGTGACCGTCGGATTGTAAGTTACAAAATGTACAACGGTAAAGAAACACACTTTACCTAACTCTATACCTAACTCTATACTAGACCAAGTTGAACTTAACTATTTCCTATGTGTCGGAATATCCTAACACCCAACGCATTAAAAAAGGGATTAATTAGTCATCTAGATTAATTATTAACCTCTCCACCAATACCATCATCCCTGATATAATTAAGTTACTTTAATTATTTTAATTATGTAGCGGGCCCCCTCCATTAACTCCCTAACACTTTCCACTGTCAACTATCGTTCGATCTGCCTTCCCTCATCCAATGACTCTCACTCATATCGCATGGGCCTTTTGGTCGAATGTTAACCACCTGATACAAGCTATTTTGATTTTTCGTCGATGCTATGTGTCAATCAATTTGTGGCATCGCGCGACCCTCTGCCAAAACCACAAACTTCCCAAAAGCAGTGCGATCAATCCCACTTACCGCCTCCACTAAATGACAAAGTATCCCATTGGTTAGTTGATGCCAACTGTCGTTTTCCCATTCACCTGCCAAAATTCATTGACTTTGTGCATAAAATAAAAATACTCACTTTTTTCCCTTTTTACCGAGGAAAGAAACTTCTGCCTTCCATGCACAGACAAAGTATGTCCACACCATCAACTTACTCCCAACCGCCAACCACCATCAGTCGCTGAACTCCAGGCCACTACAGGCTACTCTGCACACCCAGCAAAGCATTCACTAAAGCCATTAATGACGCTCCCTGTCAACCCAATGTTTTCCTAACAGTTTGTTTTGTTTTACAGGCAATAAAAAAACCACATCCTTGGATAAATAGTCTTAATACTAGTCATAAGACCTGTTTACTTTGAGATTGTTATCAGGTCTATTCAAGCAAAGATGGAAAATAAAACATACAACTAAAAGACAAGCAGAGGAAACATGAAATAAAATGATTTACTACTAAAATAGACAGTAAAAAACTAAAATATATAGTGAAGGTAAAAGGACATAGTAAAGAACAATCAAAATGTATCAGGGTTAAAGAATATCAGATTGAAGACCAAGTCAAGTAAATCAGCTAGCATGAAGATAAACAGCAGGGAAGACAGTTACAGAGCATACAAATTCATGTCAAAGTGAAGACAGATAAAAACACAAAGTGATAAAAGTAAACAATAAACAGTAAAAGTAAACATGGATGCAGTAAGGTTAAACAGAGATGAAGACACTTTCACCAGCAACAATGAAGTTTATCCAAAGTAAAAGTGAAAAACGGTTAAAAGAAATTTAAGGTTAAAAGATGAAATCAGAGCAAAAATGGTACATTCTTCAGAAATCTCCTGTTTAAGTCATAGTTTTACAGAAACTATTTTGGCCAATCAAATAAGTATTTTGAGAAACAGGAGGAGTTTTTTTCTCCTAACAGGCCAATCTACAAAAACCTATTTCACTCTTTACACAAGTATTACCAAAAGGGAGATAAGTGCATGTCTTCACAGCTTATTTTTTAGTTTGTCCAAAGTCCTGTTTTTGACATCTTTTTGTAGAGCATATTGTGAACATCTGGAGATGAATTTTGGGAACCTGAGAAAGGTGTACCTCAAAAACATTCTTATCTATAATAACCTCTTTCAATTTTTACATATCTATCTCGGATTGAGATATACAAGCGTATCATTGAACCCTAAGTTTGCATAATTTCTAGGGTAGAATGCACAAAGGAAGGGTGCAGTTAGTGACTGGACAACCTCATCATCACCTAAGAGTTGCTATGAAATTCGACTTTCTCTTCTTTGTCACCATAAATCCATAAACATAGTGCCAAATAGATTCATTGGTTTTGAACGTCCTTTATTTAAGTTCTATTAATGTAAAACAATTGAAGATATTTGTGAAATCAATCTTGATATTTTTTCAAGATATTTCAGTTTAGAATTAGTATAAATACTTCTCCATTTGAAGTATTTTGGGTGGATTCTATTACAATTTTGTATATGTATGCTATCAAGCTGATAAAGCTCTTGTAATCAAACTTGGATTTTTGCTGGAAAAGGAATGAAAGTTTAGGACATTTCATCAAATTCTCATGCAGTGTGATAAAAAATAAGTATTCTATCCTTGTGATTTTATGTGTTTTCTATACGTTTCAATGTCTCATGCATCTAAAATCTAAATGGTAAAATAGTCAAAGTATATGAAAATTAACTTTATTGCTCTTTGCTACCAACAGTCTACCATTTATATGTTTTCTTCTAAACTATCTCGATAAAGGAATTCTTAATTTCTCCTCTATCCCTGTAGTTTTTCTCATAAGTCCCTGGTATAGGATTCTTAATTGCCCCCTACTAGTTGACCTATCTTCCTTTCTTCTTTCTAATCCTGACTTGAGGATTCTTAATTTCCCTCTAGTTTTGAGCAGAAATATCACCCATTCAAGCCCTAAAGTTTGTTTTTATTCTATTATCTTTCCTGTTGAAATCCTACCTCAGCAATTTGACTTGATCTAGTGAATTATCCCTAATTGATTCCATAGTCCAATGGCCTAAAATCCTAGTTTTCCCATTTGTTTTATAACTCCACCACTCTCAAACAAAACAACCTCCTTAAGCATCAATACTAGCCTAAAATCCTTTCAAACATAGATAAATCATAAAGAGAGAGACCTCTCTGGACTTAGGTGGGCTAGCACCCGAGTCTAAAAGATTGGTTTGTAGTTACCTTGGATCCTTTCCTTCTTTCAATAACTTCTAAGGAAAATCTGAGTGATAACAGGAGGAAATTTGGTTAAAGGATCTATTGGGTGAGATCTAAAACCACAGGACAAGGTGAATGTATTCTATGATAGTCAAAGTGTTATCCATTTGGCTACCAATCTAGCATATCATGGTAATACCAAGCATATTTCAAATAAATACTTTTTCGTGAGATAGGTTATTGATGGAGGTAGAGTAGTTCTTAAGAAAGCCCATACTATAGAAAATTATGCATACATGTTTATAAACTAGTACTATTAAAGAAGTTGCAATTGCACTTGGATTATATTGAATTACATTAAATGTTATGGATGGGCTTGGGAAAAGTATCAGGTAAATACATTATTGAGACTCCTTATAGAGGGATCATATTGTAGTTTGTAGATATTATTCATGGTGATAGAGGCCAAAAACCTTTGCTTAGGGCCCAGAAAACAAGTGATTTCCTCCACTAACTATGGTTCTTAAACTAAACTTCCTAAAACAATGACATTATCCACAACTTAAGAAAAATATATAATTGTCTCACATGGATGAAGGGATGAAATTTCGTGAATGGGTCTATTGGGTGAGTTTGGAAAAGCACAGGACAAGGTGAATGTATTCTATGATAGTCAAACTTCTATCCATTTGGCTATCGATCTAGCATATCATGGTAAGGCCAAGCATATTTCTAATAAATACCATTTTGTGAGATAGCTTTTTCTATGGAGGTAGAGTAGCTCTTATGAACGTCCATACTATAGAAAATTGTGCAAACATGTTTATAAACCAATGCTATTAAAGAAGTTGTAGTGGAAATTGGATTCTATTGGTTTACATAAAAGGTGATGGATGGCTTGGGAAACCTATTAGGTAAATTATTATCAAGGTGTAGATTATTGGAATTATGACAAAAATCAAAAGTGGTAGAAATTTTATAGTAAAAATGAAATTCATCTAAGTGAAAAATTGGGATCTCATGTAACCATGGAATTTCATGTAAAGTTAAATACATGATATATTTATGTAGCCCTAAAAGAAATATGTAATTTAATTTTTTAAGGGCTTTTATGGGAATATTGTAATTTTTACCTTCAAGCAATAAGAATGCTAATACCTTTCCCCATGGATGTTTCATTGGCATATTGTCAATGTTTCACCATTTAAATGGTTGTCTTATTGAATGTTGTTTTGTTATTTTGTTTCATCTTTTCCATTATTTCTTCCTAACTAATTTTTGCTACAAATTCATATACATTTATGTGCTCAAGTTTCCTCACCAATTATTGCACCATTTACATGGTGTAATCCCTAATTAAGTATTTGAAAATTATGTTAACAATTGTTTCTTTTTTTGATGATGTATTAGCTATCATGACAAGTCTTGGGAAAGTTTCTTTTGCATGCTTTCATTTAGTCAATATACATGAATCTCAATATGATATCTTTGAAAAACAAAGAGATATAGTAAATCTTGACTTTATTAATTAATGGAATGGGCCAAAACTATAAAAATCCTGGACCACAATGCCAAATCCCATGATTATTTTTGGATCATTTCTTAGCATCTTGACTTGATTTATTCTTAGTCAAGCTCATATTAAATTATTCCTAAAATCCTTGGCCATGGACTGATTCTACTCAACCCAACCGAAGACCACATGTTGTTGGTGATGTTGGTTCCATTGAAATTGAAATTGTCAACTAGTTAGCTACATAATTAGGGAAAATGATTGTTCCTAATGCAGGTGCTTCCCATAATTATAGTATTGTAAACTACTTTACCTAGGTACCATGTGGCATGTATGCCTGGGAGGTTTTGCAAAATTTCTTCATGTAACACAAAGCCTTGTTAACCATAATCAATGGGTTAGATCCCTAAATAATGAGTCTCATAGCTCTTGACACAAACATAAGTTAGTATTGGCTCTCTCATTAGATTGTATTCCAAGTCCAAGTTTGGGTTATTTCTAAGCTTAATGAAGCATTAAGTTTGGGTTATCCTGTCATGAAGCATTAATGAAAGCAAGAAAACTGCTGGAAGTAAACTAAAAAGGCTTGCTGCATCACACCAACGTGCACTGGTGCAGGTTCATTTCTCCTGCTTGGACCAGGCAGGAAAACCAAATCAAACAAAACTGCAGAAAGTGAATAGCACACCAACGTGCACTGGTGCAGGGTTATTTCTCCTGCTTGGACCAGGTGGGGAAAACCAAATCAAACAAAACTGCAGGAAATGAATAGCACACCAACATGCACTGGTGCAGGTTTATTTCTCCTGCTTGGACCAGGCAAGGAAAACCAAATCAATCAAAACTACAAGAAATGAATAACACACCAACATGCACTTGTGCATGGTTATTTCTCCTGCCTGGACCAGGCAAGGAAACCAATCCAAAATCAGATGTAGGAAAATAAATTCTAACTACTTCACATTGCGGATCTACTTTCACTCAAATAGGAATTCATGTGTTGTACATTAAATCACACTTAGTAGTATAAACATAAATTACAAGAATAGAAAATAGGGTAAATGTGCTGGGTTGGCTGGGCCCTAGCCAACCAGTGTGTTTCCCTTTTAAATAGAAATGTTGCTCAACACTTTATCAATTCATAAAATTTCAACAAAAATACAATTCATGAAAACATAAGATAGATCTCCTTTCTTATTAATTCATAGAGGAAAATACATGCATGATCACATAATCTAACCCAGATTTGGGTAATAACAAAAGAATACAAGCCTGCTACTGCCTTCCTGGTTATATATCTGTTCTATACAAAACTACCAAGAACTATCTCGTCCTATTTACATTCCTCGTTATATAGATCCTTGGCCGAAGGCCAAAATGATCGTTCAACCGATTACATAACTGATATGCCGAATTTAGCTTTCGACCTTCAAAATTAGGTAGTTTAACAAAACTGGACATAGCCAATGTCCAGGTGTTCATTCTTCATAAATCCAATCTCATTTACCTTTGGATTTCCTTGCTGTCGTCACTGGAGCTTGGTTGTAACCTGTTGTCGTGGCTGAAGTGGCGCAAAACAAGGTAGTGATCAAGGAGGTCCGGATCTATTGCAAATATTCACTATGCTGGCACTAGTGTGAGATCTGATCCTACACTAGGATCAGTGGTCACGGTAAGCACTTGACTATCAAACAACATTGGAGATATCGATAAGTTATAAGAGTGATTATAAGTGAGAAATCACGTAATAAATATTTAATTAATGCTAAGTTAAGTTAAAAATATGAAATATAAAGTTCATGCGAAATATGTCATTGTTCTTGGACTAGTGCAAGATGAGGGTGTATAAGAGAGGTAAAACATCGGTAAATGGTCATGATTTGGGAAGGGAAAAATGGTCAAAAGGGAGAAAATTAAGGGGCTGACGTCCTCCCATACCTAAATTGTTGTGTGTCCTAACACAACTCTTTACCTCAATAAAAACTTCAAAACTTTAAGCACTCTAGCTCAATCCTGCTTTGGCATACTGTCATCACCCTACAATGTTTCAGACTTCTTCTTTTTGGTGCTCTTTAACTTCTTGGTCACCTTTTTAAGTCGCCTAAAACATTGCACAGCTCGGTACTTCCAGACTTTAACTTCCCTTTTCTTCTTCTAGATTTCTGCCGTCAATTCTCCTCTGCTCTGTTCTTTGTCCTCCTATGCTTTGGCTACAAGCTGCTCTAAATTTTGTACTTGAAGTTCTAACTCAACTACCCGAGCAATAGGAGTTACCAATTCCTTCTCTTTTTTTGTTTCGGTAGGAGCTGTGTCTTTCTCAGGGACCTCCATATCTGCCATGGTTACATCAGGAAACTCTTCTCCCTCAGGTCCCTTTTCTTTTGGTTCTTCCTCCTTTGGTTCTTGTTCTTCTGATTCTTCTTCCTCTGGTTCTTCTTCCTCTGCCTCTCCTTCTCCTGCTTCTTCAGATTCTGCCTCTTTTTCTTTTTCTTTTTCTACTTCATCGTCTATAGGGCCTGCCTCTTCTTTTTCAGGTTCTGCCTTTTCTTCCTCGGATTTCGCTTCTTCTTCTTCTATAGGTTCTTGGTCGTCTAGTTCTTCTTCCTTTGTCTCTTCTTCTGACTCCGCCTCTTCTTCTTCTCCTTCTGCTTCTTTGTTTTCTACTTTTTTCTCCATCTCTTCTTCTCACACTAGTGAAAGAGGGGATTCCACGCCCTATGGGGACTGTGGTTCTTTTCCTTCATCAGAGAATTTACTCTTTTTCTGGGGCTTCTTGACAAAATTGGCCAATAGAACAGCATCCTCGACCTCTGCAAGCTTTACTGCATCTACAAGGAATGACAGGTTGTAATTTTCAGGGGTCGAAATGGTCTCTTCAGCTATTGCGCTAGACGTCGTCTCATTTGAAGGCGAGGCCTTCTTTGCTTGTTCAGATCGCTCCTTTTTGCACTTGTGCAAGAAGGACTTCCTTTTTCATTTTTTCTTGGGCTCTTCCTTGTGCTAGCGGGGTCCTCTATCCCCTTTTCAGCAGTTGTCCCTTTGGGTAGCTATTTTAACAGCACTTCCCATGTCATACCTTTTACTTCTAACTGTTTCAGGACCAAGATTTTTATCAGGCCGTGATGATATAACCTTGTGTCAACCTGGTCTACCCTACCATCCTGTACGCTTTTAGCCATTTTCTCTAAGCTTTTGAGAAGAAAATAAGGGAAATTCATCCTCCACCAGACATGCCGGTCGGCTTCAAAATGTTGCAACATTAAAAAGTGATATACCAAGGTACGAGTGTATCTTCCTTCACAGGTCACAAAATTTTGTAAAATGAAAAGGAGGTCTTTCCACTAACCCAGTAGGGCGCTGCACGGAACTCCTAATTTCCAGTCTACCTCTATCTTTTTATGAACAATGAAATGCTTCCAGCATTTACTTTCTAGCTTCTGATTCTTAAACCAGTGTTCTCTAGTGTTCTCTAGGCCCATCATTGTTGCTATGAATTCCTCTGTGACTTCGAATTTGAGAGGCTCAATTCTCACTTGGCCATTTCTAAAAATCCTTGAAAACTATAAAGCGACTTCCTTATCATACCTGTCAAACTTCTACAGAAACAGAAGAAAACTTGAGTCTCGCAATAGTGAAAGACTATTGCGATACTCGGTGGTCTGCTCTATTTTGCTAAGAGAGAGGGGTTCATTCCGAACAGGTAACATTGCTGCTTAACGACTATGAATAGTCAGATCCTAAATTTTTTACATGCAATACCGAGGAAATCAGTCCTTATAAATAGAAATCTAACTATCCATTGTCCTTTACATCAGATCACCAGTTCATTCGCCGTAGATGCACATCATCTTTGAGGTCAGGCCAGATTGGTACTTGCGGTGGTGGTTTAATAGCTAGGTGAGGTAATAATTAAGAGTGAAGGACATTTAGGATTATGGCGGAGAGTGGTAATCATGTCCAAGCAACAATTAAAACATGTTTGCATTCCTTCATAATTCAAGAAAAGAACTTAGCATTTATTAAAAAAGATCATGATTTCTAACTTAATAACACCTTGTACTTTAAATAATTTTCTCCTAGTTAGTATGATAGCATAAGTACCTCGTTGATTAAGTAAAATGATTTCATATAAACTTCATGATGACCACTTTCCTATGTTGTACGCTATAAAAAGAACTTGTACTATGTTGTTGACGAGGTGCATGCTTGCACTGCTTAAATCATACTATTCTGCTGGTACCTTTCTGCTTATTTTATCATATAGGACAACATGCTTGCACTAGTGCAAGAATAATATCTAAAATAGAGAATTTAAATAAAATATAGGTTGGATTATCACATGAATTCCTCAACTTATATTGAAAATTTGCTTCACCCTTTCTTGATGCTTCAAAGCATATTCTTTTTACCTTTTGTGTGAGATCCTGCAATAAATTCATGAGGGAATAAAGAAGTGGGAAAGGGGAATTTTCAAAATGGGAAGGAATTCTGTTATAGGGATTCCAGGAATAGTACCAAAAGAGGGAATAAATAGAAGTGGGATAGGGAAAAAAATTCAAGGGTAAAGTGGGATTTCTTCGAAGCAGACAGGGTAAATTTAGAAGAATGTGGGAAGGTTAATCATTCTAGGATTGAAGAAGAAAACTGAGGGAATATTATGAAAGTGGAATATGAAGAAAGACAAAAAAAATTCTGGAAGGTCTGCGTGCAGTGGTGCAAGAAAAATAACTGTAGTGAAAATTAAGCGTTACTTGAGTAAAAATATCCATGCTAATTACCCCAACTGTATAAAGGTTGGTTCTGCTAAACCTGCTTTTACTTGGTGGTAGCTAGCATATCTAATGATCAAGAAACATTTTCTTTTTATTACAAGTTTTTGATCTTCCTTCCAGCAAGCTGGTTTTCAAGTTGATCCTTTTGCAATCATGTCAGCGAACTGATTTTCATAATTATAGGAAAATATTTTTTCTTTACTTTTTTCTTTTTTTTTATTTTTTATTTTTATTTTTAATAAGAAAGAGAATTCATGTTTTCAAAAGGTTGTTATTACCATTCACCACTACCATCCCAAATTGTTGTTGGACTTGTTGTGTAAAATCCTTCCTGTGTCCATTTACCAAGAATACTGAATTTTGTCCATCAATAGTTTTAACTTCTACTGCTCCATTCTCAAATACTCGGATCACTTCATAAGGTCCCATCCAACGTGTATGGAATTTCCCTTTAAATATTTTAAATCTAGAATCATGAAGGAGCACCCAAACACCTAGTTGGAACTGCTTTTTCTGAATAGACTTGTCATGCCACCTTTTACGTTGTTGTTGAATTAGTATGTTCTGTTGAACAACATCCCTACAAAATTCATCTAACTCATTCAATTGGAGAAGACACTGTTGTTGTGCCTCAGAGAGATCTAGTCCTAACTGAACTGCATTTCTAAAAGTTTTGATCTGAATTCAATTGGTAATAGAACCTGTTTTCCATATACCAGCTCATATGGTGTATGTCTCGTGCTATTTCTCCAAATGGTTCTGTATGCCCACAAAGCCTCTGGTAATCTTTCAACCCGGTCCTTCCGATGCATATTGATTGTCTTTGTAAGAATGGACTCGATCAATTTTTTCGTGGATTCCACCTGGCCATTTGCTTGCAGGTGATATGGCATGGATTTCCTCTGCCGGATATTATATTGGTCCATCACAGCCTGTACCAGATTAGAAATAAATTGCAGACCATTGTCAGAAACAATTTCTCTAGTCACACTAAATCTAGTAAAGATTTTAGTAAAAAGAAAATCAAAAACAATTTTTTCTGTAGCAAAAGAAACAGCTTTAGCTTCTACCCATTTCATAACAAAATCTGTACAAACCAAGATATGCTTTTTACTTAATGATGTTGGATTTATTGGTCCTATAAAATCAATAGCCCATTTTTCAAATGGCTCAATGATAACTTGAGGGCATAAATGCATTTCATTGGTTTCATTAGGCTGGCCCATTCATTGACAGCTATCACAATGCTTGACATATTGTTTGGCATCCTTAAACAAGGAGGGCCAAAAGTAACCAGGAGGAAATACTTTATATGTAGTCCACTTATCAGTGAAGTGGCCTCCACAAGGTTCATCATGAGCAGATTTCAAGATGTCAAACACTTCCTCCTCTTTTACACACCTACGGATAATCAGATCTGGACCAATGTAAAGGAGATCTCCTTGAATCTAGGAATATGCAGCACTTTTCTGAACAATACTCCGCTTTTCACGAGCGGACAAGTGGGGTGGTGTTTTCCCAGTAACAAAGTAATTAGCAATGTCAGCAAACCATGGGGAATCTGTTGACATAGAAAAAAGATGTTCATCTAGAAAATCATCATTAACTGGAGTTGCTTCACCAAGATTATCTAATCTAGAAAGAAAATTTGCTACAACATTAGATTTTCCTGGTCTATCAACAATAGTAATGTTAAATTCGAGCAAAAATAGTAACCACCTAGTCACTCTACTACTAGTTAATGGCTTATTCATCAAATATTTAATCGTGGAATGATTAGTATGTACAAATACTTCATATCCTGTAATATAGTGCATGAACTTATTAATTGCAAAAATTACAGCTAAAAGCTCTTTCTCTGTAACTGTATAATTTAATTCATTGGAAGACAAATTCTTACTAATACAATAAATAGCATAGGATTGTTTATTTTCCTCTTGTCCTAAAGCTACGCCAATAGCCAAATCTGAAGCATCAAAGGAAATATGAAAAGGTAGAGACCAGTTAGGACCTCTTAAAACTGGTACATGCACTAACTTTTCCTTCAATGTTTCAAAAGACTGTTGGCAAGCTGTAGTCCAAGAAAATTCACTATCCTTAGCTAGAAGTCAAGAAAGAGGAGCAACTATCTTAGAAAAATTTTCAATGAATCTCTTATAATAACCAACATGTCCTAAAAAACCTCTTACTTCCCTTTGAGTTTTGGGTGCAGGAAGATGCAGAATGATTTCAATCTTTGCTGGATCAACCTGGATACCTTTACTAGAAATCAAATGGCCAAGTACTTTTCCCGCTTTGCACATTAATCTACATTTATTGCCACTCAAGGCAAGACGGGCCTCTTGAAAATGAATAAGTACTTTTTCCAAATTTCCGAGAGCTTCCTGAAAAGAATCACCAAACATAGAAAAGTCATCCATATAAATTTCTACAAATTCTAGATCAACAAAAATGGCCAGGACTACCCTTTGAAAGGTAGCTGAGGCATTACATAAACCAAAGGGGAGCACTCTATAAGAAAATGTACCCCATGGACATGTAAAATTAGTTTTATCCTGATCTTCAGGTGCAATCTGTATCTGGTTATAACCACTGAAGCCATCCAAAAAGGAAAAGTATTTCTTTCCTGCAAGGGTATCAAGCACCTTGTCAATGAAGGGGAGAGGGAAGTAATCTTTGAGAGTGGCTTTGTTTAATTCTCGATAATCAATACAAATACACCATCTTCCATCTTTCTTAGGTACTAGCACTAATGGAGAGACCCACTGACTATCAGAAATAGGATAAATAAACCCAACATCCAAGGGTTTTTGTACTTCTTCCTTCACAATATCTCTTAGAGCTAGATTCATTTGCCTTTGGGGTTGTCAAATAGGTTAGGCTCCTTCCTGAATATAGATGTGATGTGTACAAGTTTCACGGGGGATGCCCTTCATATCTTCATAGCCGCATGCAAAGGCACTAAGATGGTTTTGCAACAAATTCACAAGCTACTCTCGCTGAGATGAGCCCAAATCTGAACTAATATACAAGGATTTACCAGGGCTAATCTCAACAAGAGTAGTATCAAGCTCAGGAGTACTCAAGGAGGTGGCTGAATGCAGCTATATAGAAGATTGAGAATCATGATTATCCTGAAAATCTAGGTTGAAGATCTAGCTCAATAGCACAAAATTAGGCATAGTGTCTAGATTATTCAAGAAATCTTGAATCTTATCTTCTTGTGAAGACCCAGTATGCTGATGGATAAAGGAAATGGGTTGAGTCTCCTCATCATTGCTCTGGTATAACGATAAAGTATCTTGAAGGTCCTGAATTGATATGGCAAGGGGGTATAAGGTAACTTTCTTTCTTCCTAGATTCCCCATGTGAAATATACATATCATCGGAGCAACATCCAATAGATGCATCGATTGTAGCAAGCCATGGTCGACCCAAGATAAAGGGATGTCCTCCTACTGGGTTCTTTGGCTGAAGCACAATGAAATCAGTAGGATATTCCAAAGAATCTAATGAGATGATCACATCGTCCAATTCTCCTTCTGGCTTAATTTTAGGTCTATATGCTAATTCAAGCATAGTGGGAGTAGGGTGAAGATGAGATAACCAAAGTTGATCCATGGTTTGCTTAGTCATGACATTAATGGCCACCCCCAGGTCTATAAGAAAATTAGAGACAAGGACATTACCAATGTGAATTGGGACACCAGGGTTTCTGGGATCAGTATACTTTTCCATAGGCACACATCCTGTCATCAACTCTACTGCCCTACCAACAAATTGAATGGTTTGGGGTTCTAATCTCTTCCTCTCGGGTTTCTTGAGACAAAGTTCCTTAATAATCTTAGTGGAAATGGGGATCTCTTTGATGGCTGGGATCAAAGGTATCTTAATGAAAAGATTCCGAAGCTCTGATGCCAAACTAGTCTCAGAAATAGGCTCACTTTTTTACATTACTAGCCTCTCTGGGAAGGGAGGCTGGTTGGAAGAAGGTGGCAAGGATTCAGAGGGTAAGGGATGCTTAGTGACGAATTTCAAAGAATGATTAAAAGTTTCCTCTTCTTCTTTCTCTTCAACAATCACTCTAGGTTGCTTCTAATTTTCTGATGTTACAGTCCTTCCTGATCTTAATTGAATATCATGAACCCCAACTGGAATAGACTGGTACTCGAATAAAGGTGGGTTTGTTACATAGATCATTTGCATTGCTTTATTATTGTTAGGATTGGGCATAGGCTGAGTAGGCAACTGAGGAGGTCAAAAAGGTGGAGGTAAGGGTAATGGTGGAGTAGACTAACTTGAAGGTTGAGGCATTGGATAAGGTGCATGTGTAGATGGATATGACTACATGGGTGGCTGGTAGGAATATGGAGAATGAGTTGGCCCTCTCCAACCTTGTTGCCATGCTTGAGAAGGTATCCCAAGTTGATATTGGTTTTTATACTGCCACTGCTAATTAGTGTTAGGATAAGAGCATGCATGTGAATTATAACAAAATAGTGTGGAGAAAATTCAGGAGCCATACCTGCACCTACCTGAGGCCAATTTATTTTTGCTCCCATAGCATACAAGTATTCAGCTTCAGGCTATCCCCATGTAAATACAGCTTTAAGTCCTGGTATAGAGGGACATTTTTCTATGATATGGTCTTCTGCATAGATAGCACACTCATTAGCTTCTTTCAAATTAAGAGGACATTCCTTAGGAGGATTCTTGTCTCTACATTTAGGACATAAAATACTTAATGACTCTTGTTCCTTCATGAGTTTTTGTTGAAATTTTAAAGAGTCCAACTGTTTCGTAACAGTATTCATTATATCAATTTTCATGTTTTCCATTTTATTTTCTAGTCCAATAATCATTGCAATAGTAGATTTGGTTTTTCTATTTCTATTTTGAGTTCCTCTACCAGATCTATACTGATTCCTTGAAAATTTCCTACATTATTCATAGATTTGTTCGAAAGTTTTCTAAGAAATATCACCTTGTCCTAATAGATTTAAATTATTTCTAGCATTATCAGTAAGTCCTCTTAAGAACAAGGTTCTAATAGTACTGGAATCAAGCTTAAGTTTTGACCTTTGTAAATTATACATAAATATTTCTAGATAGTCTTCGAAAGTTTCATCATCATCCTGTATGACTGTAAAAATATCATCCTGCATGTCCCGAGTTTTGCAATATTCTTGATATTTAGGTAAAAATACTCTCTTCATCTGATCCCAAGAAGCTATAGTTTTTCCTCCTAACCCAATAAATCAGTGCAAATCTGAGTCCTTGAGAGTAATAGGAAATAATCTTAGCTTTTGAGCATCAGTTGAATAATCATAACTTCTACACAAAATATAAAACTCGAATAGAAAAGAGTTAGGATCTTCATGAACTTTACCATGGAAATGAGGGAGAGCTGATGGTGGAATGTTCTTCATTTGCGCCACAATATCAGGGTCCACAATTGGAAACACAAAAGTGGATTGTTCCCCACTTACTTGGTTTTCATCAATCCTTTCCCCACGATCTTCACGATCTGCAGTTGTTTCCCATTTTCTCCCAATAGACTGACCCACACTTGAGCTGTTGTCACCAGAATCTAGGTGGACTGTTCCTGTGTGATGGGTTTGGATTGGATTGGCCTTCCTGCTCACAGAATGAGACCCAATACGAGAATGGTTTTTAGAATTCTTTCGGCTGTTAGTGGGCTTTGAACCCCTACCTTTTCTAGGCATTCATTTCAAAAAAAGAAAGAAAAATAAGCAAAACAATTTCTAATAAAAATGCTCTCAGAAATCAATCAACACTAGAAAAATTCCTTAAAAGAAGCTTTTCAAAAAAAAAATACTGCAAAAATGAAGGAAAAATTACCTCTATAGTATAATCAAAAAATTCCTACCAAATCAAATCACCTCCCCGGCAACGGCACCAAAATGTTGGGTGCAGGAATTGCACTTAAGCAAACTCCTCAACACTTAATTGTCAACCCGAGGGATCCATAAACTTAGAGACAAAGCATAGGCAATTCTAGAGATGGTATGAATATTTCTAATGTCAATCCCTACTTTCTTTAAAGGAAATATTGCAGAATCAAACTAAAGAAAGAAAAAGGCAACTTGAACCATCAAAATAATCTAGACTAGAACAAGGAAGAATGAATTTGCAAAAGAGATTTAAAAATAAAGGAGCAATCACTCTAGCTAACTATTGATTAACTACTGAGTGTGTGTTTTTCTTTAGCAGAGACACTTTAGCAGTCTCAACAGATGGGCCCTTCAAACTTGCTTATATAGAGATTTCTTTCTTGCACTGATCTATCCTGCACTGGTGCACTCTGCTTGCACTAGTGCAAGACTAAAAATTTATGCAAAGGATATGAATAGTGTTTGTAGTAAAAGTGTTTTCTTTCATGCAAGGGCTTGAACTTTTTCAAGTTCAGAGCACTCATATCCCGTGACAAGAAACTAGTTGTTGCACCAGATCATAGCTTCTTACAATTAGTATTTAATTCTTGAAATAAAAGCTTAACTACTGCAAGTGCCGTGAAATCAAATTGCACACATAAAAATGAATGTTTTTGATTTTAAAAAAGGGAAAAAATAAAGAAACAATCCGTATAATTTATCCTGTCATGAAGATTAATGAAAGTAAGAAAACTGCTGGAAGTAAACTAAAAAGGCTTGTTGCATCACACCAACATGCACTAGTGCAAGTTCATTTCTCTTGCTTGGACTAGGCGGGAAAACCAAATCAAACAGAACTACAGAAAGTGAATAGCACACCAACGTGCACTAGTGCAGGGTTATTTCTCCTGCTTGGACCAGGCGGGGAAAACCAAATCAAACAAAACTGTAGGAAATGAATAGCACACGAATGTGCACTGGTGCAAGTTTATTTCTCCTGTTTGGACCAGGTGGGAAAACCAAATCAATCAAAACTACAGGAAATGAATAGCACACCAACGTGCACTAGTGTAGGGTTATTTCTCCTGCTTGGACTAGGTGGGCAAACCAATCCAAAATTAGATGCAGGAAAATAAATTATAACTATTTCACGCTATAGATCCACTTTAACTCAAACAGGAATTCATGTGCTCACATTAAATCACACTTAGCAGTATAAACATAAATTACAAGAATAGAAAATAGGGTAAACGTGCTAGGTGGTTGGGCCCTAGCCAACCAGCGCGTTTCCCTTTTAAATAGAAATGCTACTCAACACTTTATTAGTTCATCAACTTTCAACAAAAATACAATTCATGAATACATAAGGTGAAGCTCCTTTCTTATTAATTCATAGAGGAAAATACATGTGTGATCACATAGTTAAACCCAGATTTGGGCGATAACAAAAGAGTACAAGTCTGTTACCGCCTTTTGGGTTATATCTCTGTTCTATAAACTTATCAAGAACTATCTCATCCTATTTACATTCCTCATCATATAGATCCTTGGCCGAAGGCAAAAAGGATCATTTAACTGATTACATAACTGATATGCAGAATTTAGCTTTCAGCCTTCAAAATTAGGTAGTTTAACAAAACTGGCTGTAGCCAATGTCCAGGTGTTCGTTCTTGATAAATCTGATCTCAACTACCTTTGGATTGCCTTGCTATCATAGTTGGAGCTCGGATGCCTTCAGATCTAACCTATTGTCGTGGCTAAAGCAGCACAAAGCAAGGCAGTGATCAAGGAGGTCTGGATTTATTGCAAAGATTTGTTGTGCTGGCACTGGTGCGAGATCTGATCCTACACTAGGATCAGTGGTCACAGTAAGCACTTGACTATCAAACAACATTGGAGATATCGATAAGTTACAAGAGTGATTATAATTGAGAAATCACGTAATATATATTTAATTAATGCTAAGTTAAGTTAAAAATATGAAATATAAAGTTCTGCAAAATATGTCATCATTCTTCGACTAGTGCAAGATGAGGGTGTATAAGAGAGGTAAAACAGCGGTAAATGGTCATGATTTAAGAAGGGAAAAATGGTCAAAAGGGAGCAAATTAGGGGGCTAACATTGGGGTTTTCTAAAAGTACACTTCCCTTTAATGAGATGATGACACTATAAATAAACATGCAACAATTTTAAAAGGTGCCTGGGGTGATATGGGAAATGAATAGCTTTTGGATGAAAATTTATGCAACTTTATCAGACCTGCATAAGATTGAAGAGATATTGAATGAAATGGAGAGAGATGATAATGTTGTTATATATTGAAACATTCACTATACTCTAGCAAATATTTATATCAAGGCCAAAATTCTTGACAAAGAAAAATCTGTATTGAAATAAATGGAGAATAAAATGAAAGAGAGGGAATCTAAGGTGACTTGAAAGTATAGACTTGCTTATGGTCATTTAATTAGTTTTGATGTTAGCATAGGGAACAACTCTGAAGTATATAGGATTTGGAAATATTTTGAATTGGCATTTAGTAAAATGTCAAATGGAAGTTATTACTACTTTTTTAATTCATTAGTAAGGATTGGGGACATTGAGGGAGCTGGGCGGCCATTTTTCATAGTACTTGATCTCAAGGGTTGAAAAATCTTTGTTTCCAAAAAACCTCAAGAAGAACTTTGAATTTTCCAAAATAATCCACCAAAGGTTTTTCCTTATATAAAATATGTGTATTAGTCGTTGATTTTTGTAGTAATTAATTCAAAAATGTTGTAGTTTTATCGTTATCCATGTTTAATCCAACCTCAACAATAACATTAAATTTTTTTGAGCTATAGGTGGAAGTACAAAGATCACCTGCAATCTTTAAGCCTTCTACACAAATATCATTAGGCCATTTGATCCTCACATTGGGAGGGGGGCAAAAACTTGGCCTCACAAACTGCTTCAATTGCTTCAACCATTGCAAGAGAGACAACATATTGCAGAAGGGGTAAAACGTGACCATTATCCATTTGTAAGATAACAAAGAAAATAAGACAACCTTGAAAAGAATCCCATATATTGTTTGCATGACCTTTCCCTTGTAATTGGATATCTTCCACACATGTTGTGCCCAAAGGAAACACATAGAAGTTTTTTAAAGTAAGGTGTGAGTTGAAGAAAATCGTGGGGACCAAATAAGAAGCCTTTGAACAAAACTATCCAGATCCCACTCCAGAATTCCTCCTCATTAGGAATTTTCCTTTATGAATATGGGTAACTTCAAATTATAAATCAATGTAAGAAGCCATATTATACATGCATCATTGTTCAAATTGGGCTTTGTTTAATTGTGAAATATCCTCACGGACTGTGACCATTTCATTCATAACCCTTGTTTTGTACATGTGTCCTATAGGGTTCATGATGAGGGGAGTGACATTAGGTTTCCACAATAAATAGTAGTAGGGTTCTACGATGAGGTCCCATGCTTTAGGTGAAACAATGATGTGTTGGTGGACATTGAGTTTGGGTTGGAAAGTACCCTATACAATATAATGCTCTACTATATACCCTTGAAACCAATAAATAACAATATATAACCTCTAAGAAACCCACTCTATGAAGGATCCTAGGAATCAAGCCTAAAAGTAAGGTTATACCTTAACTGCAGGAAATAATCGAGTTTGATAAAGCTAAGGCCAGTTGTGTTGTCTCTACTGGGTGATGCTTATTATGAATTCAATTCAAATGGAACATTTAAAGTTATTACATATGTTAGGGTAGTAATTGAACGTAAGGATACTTTGAACGTAAGGAGATGTAAATATCAAACCTTGTATTGTGGGCCAATTCATATTAGGTAAGGAGACTTTGCCACACATGTTGGGCCCATAGGAAACACATAGAATTTTTTATTCATTTCTCACATAAATTGGAAATGTTCTTCTCTTCATTCACAAGGATAGGTCTAGGACATGTGAACATTACATCTATTACCACTATTGGAATCAACAACAAGATATTAATGATAATCATGACATCCTTTATTATTCAAAAAGATGTTATATTTGAATACATTATGTGATCTTTTGATTTATATTCCATGGTCTCTTGGAATCCCCTTGATGATTCACCTTCCATGCCATAACCCTTAATGTATTAGGTGACCAACAAGAGATAACACCTATAGATATAATATACCCCAATACATGTGCATTCACTAAGTAGTGAATGCAGAAAATTTGAAACTCTATGAACCTTCCATGTTGGATTACGAAGAGGAGTAGGTGTTTTTTTCTATAGAGGATTTAGCACTAGATGCTTAGACAGAGTTAATAGAGGATATACTTTCATATAATAGGTCCATAAATACAATACATAGGTAGGATGACCTTTGGATTCAATTGAAATGACAACTTTTCGGTAATGCTAAATGGTACTCCACGGAGAAGCTAGAGGGAACAATTCCTCACCTCATCTAGTAAAAATTAGCTTTGGGACCACAATCCACCCAAAATGGGGAGATATGATATATATTGGATAAACATATTATTTTTCACACATATCAATATTTTTCAAGTGAAAAAATTGGTGGAATCAACTTGCAGGGTCATTTTTAGGTGAAAAACTGAGTCATTTTTAGGCGTTAAATAATAACTCTTTGTGGTATTTACTTTACCATGGACTTATATTCCATAATACAAGCACTAATAACCTTACAATGGTGTATCAATCTTCTAAATTGGATCTTGTATGAGAAGCTGTTATTCAACCAGCTCACAAAATAGAAGAAAAGATAGAGCAACAACTTCAAAATTATCCTCTTCGAGGGGGAAACCTCCTTTACATTACACAAATGAACAATTATTGGATGATACAAATGACAAGTCCTCCTTTCTATATATAGGAGTCTAAGGGGTCACAATATAGTCAAATCCGACATAACAATAGTGCAAGGGCACAACAATAACAATAGTGGGCTTCTATGGGGCACAATAATAACAATATGGGGACAACACAGGCACAACAATAACAAAAAGGGGCTACAATGACAATACTAATAAGGGAATACACTAGTATTATAGGGACCTAACATGTCCCTCTCCTTGAGAAAAGTGTTGTCCTCGACGCTTGAGTAGTTTTGGATGCTTCTGTATAAAATTCTCATCCTCCCATGTGGAATCTTCAGCGGGTAAGTTCTTGCACTTGATGAGATACTCTCAAATTGATCGATTTCATAGTTGTCAAGTTCTTGTTTATGTGACAGCTTCAAGTTCCAATATTATTTTTCCTTCCTCTTCAAGTTCTGGCAATATTGTTTGAATTGGGAGCTTGTCACCTATAACCTTTTTTAAGCATGAAACATGGAAAACTGGGTGCACTCGGGAAGTTGTAAGAAGCTCCAATTTGTATGCCATGGTACCAATCTTTTTAAACACCTTGTATGGACCATAATAATTTCATTATAATTTATTATCCTTCTTAGCTTGCTTGAGTGGCATTTGTTTGTATGGTTGTAGCCGTAGAAATACCCAATCACCCACATCAAAAATTATCTTGCTGCGATGTTGATATTCCTGTTGTTTCATTCTATTATGTGCCAAAGTGAGGTTATCCTTTAAGAGTTGGAGAACTTGTTGTTGATGCTTGATGTGATCTTCCACTGCTTAAACCTTAGAATTTTCTCTTACATATGATGTGATGGACATTGGATGATATCCATAAAGTGCCATAAATGGGGTCATTTTTGCTGCAATATGGAAGGAAGTGTTATACCACCATTCAGCCAGATGCAACCATTTGACACATTGTGTCTATTTATCAGATACAAAGCAATGAATATATCCTTCCAAACATTTGTTCACAATCTTAGTTTTCCCATCAAATTGAGGATGATAAGATGAGATATGAGCTAACTGAGTACCCACACAAGAAAATAACTTTGTCCAAAAATTTCTAGTGAAAATGGGATCTCTGTCACTTACAATAATATTTGGGTTTCCATGTAGCTTTTGAATTGCTTCCATAAATGCAGTAGTAACTATACTGGCTTTAAAGGGATGAGATGAATTATGCACAAAATTGTGCATACTTTCTAAGTATATCAACTACCACCATGATGACACTCTTTCCTTCGGAGTTGGGTAAACATGTGATAAAATCCACTGAAACCTCCTCTCAACATTGACTTGGAATGGATAAAGGTTGTAATAGACCTGGGGTCTTAATTATTTCAACTTTATTTTGTTGGTAACCAAACATTCCGCCACAAAATTTTGAATATCAGATTTAAGGCCATCCCAAAAAAATTCCTTCTTAACCCTGTGTTAAGGTTTTAAAAATCCTGAGTGCCCTCATAAGGGATAGGTGTGAAATTCCATAATAATATTTTGTTTGAGTTGGGAATTCTTACAGAGGTATAAGAGATCTTTGTACCATAACGAATCGTTTTTCTAACTAAATGTATTAGATATACTAGTGTCTTCTTATAACTTTTGAATGAGTGCCCAAACTTCTTCATCATTCTTTCGTTCATCCCTTTCTTTGTTTATCCAATTTGGTTGGATAATAGAAATGGCACTAAGCAATGCTTCCACATCCTCATCCTTTCTTGAGAGTGCATCTGCAACAACATTTTGCTTCCCTTTTTTGTAGATGATTTCAAAGTCATAACCCAACATCTTTGTGACCCATTTTTGTTTCTCTTCTAAAGATAATATTTGTTCTAAAAAGTATTTAAGACTATCATGATCTATTTTTATCTTGAAGTGTCTTCCCATTAGGTAAGGCACCATTTCTTAAGTGCATGTAGTATTGCAAACATTTCCTTCTCATAAATAGCTTTGTGTAAATAAGTTCCTTTGATTGGACGACTTTCGAAAGAAATGGGTCTTTCTTCTTGCATTAAAAAAGTACCAATTCCATTTCCTAAGGCATCACATTCCACAATAAAAGTTTTTACGAAGTCTAGTGTAGCTAAGGCCGGTGCTTGGCACATTGCCTCTTTAAGATGTTCAAAGGCTTTCATTGCTTTTGGAGTCCAAGAAAATGCATCTGTCTTTAGTAATGTTGTTAGAGGTGATGCTATTATCCCATAATTCTTAACAAACTTGTTATAATACCCCATCAACCCAAGAAATCCTCGCAGATGCTTTATGGATGTGGGGATTTTCCATTCCTTAATGGCTTTAATTTTTCTAGGGTCTACTTTAACACCTTCATGAGATACAATATGACCCAGATATTCCACCTCTTCTACTCCATCAACATGTTGAATGTGATCCCTCCAAGACTTGTTGTAGATTAGTATATCATCAAAAAATACTAACACAAATTTTCTAAGGAATGGTTTGAAAATGGAATTCATTAAACCTTGAAATGTAGAAGGTGCATTGGTAAGGCCAAAAGGCATGACCAAAAATTCATAATGACCCTCATGAGTTCTAAATGTTTCTTTCGAAATGCCTTCATTCCTCATTCTGATTTGATGATATCCTGAATGAAGGCCCAACTTGGTGAAGTAAATTTCTTCATGTAATTCATCCAATAATTCATCAATGACATGAATGGGAAATTTATCTTTAATAGTGAGCTTGTTGAGCTCCCTATAATCTGGTGTTAGGTCCCTATACTACTAATGTAACCCCTTATTGTTATTAGTATAACCCCCTTATTGTATTGTTGTGCCCATGTAGTCCCCATATTGTTATTATTGTGCCCCATAGAAGCCCACTATTGTTATTATTGTGCCCTTACATTATTATTGTTGTGTCGGCTTTGAATATATTATGACCCCTTAGACTCCTATATATAGAAAGGAGGTCTTGTCATTTGTATCATCCAAGAATTGTTCATTTGTGTAATGTAAAGGAGGTTTCCCCCTCAAAGAGGCTTATTTTAAAGGTGTTTTTCTTTCTTTTCTGTCATTTTGTGAGCTGGTTTCATAACATTTGGTATCAGAGCTTTGGATTCTAGGGTTTCACTACTCCAAACAGGTCATCGTGGAATTTTCGCTAAAAAAATTTCGCTACGAAGTTTTCGAAGCTACAAATAAAACCCATTTGAGAATAAATGGTCTAAACCTCGGGTCCAAATTTCAAATTTTGTCTTGCTATATGTTCGGACATATGATCTGAGGAATTTAGGGTTTTTGCAAGCTCCAAAATTTCATCTCAAACAGGTCATCGTGGCATTTTCTTTATAATTTTTTTCTCTGAAGGGTTAGACTTTGAAATTGAAACCCATTTGAGCCAAAATATTAGTGAAGCTCATGTCCGAATCTCAGATATTTTCTCGCTATATTTTCAGAGGTATAAGCTAAGGAAGTCAGGGTTTTTGTAGACTCCTGAATTACATTCTAAACAGGTGACCTTGAGAAAATCGTCATAACTTTATCTATGAGAAACGAATTGAAATTTTGTAAGAAGTTACAGAAAGAGGACAGACTATATTTTTCAGATTCTAAGGTCGAAACAGTGACGCGTGGCATGTCATACAAGTTTTCCCTATTGAAAGATTATATAATCAGGTCATCTTAGGATATTGGGCATAACTCTTTCTTGGAGAATCAAATTCTGATCAGACTTGCGGGGTTAGAAAGAGGACTTAGAGGGCTACTGCAAGACGCAATTTTAGAACTTGGAGATATGAAATTATCGAGTTACAATGCTTTCAAGATCAAGCTCCTAAAATCAAGAAAAGGTGAAATGAGGAAGTTTGTTGGCAAGGATCCAATAAATTGGATACTATAGATGGAGAAATATTTTGATCTACATGAGTTTTAACTATTACAAAAGGTACATATTGCATCTTTATATTTAGAAGAAAATCATTTTTTATGGTATAAAGGGCTTTGTTCTCGTAAAGCACTTGTCACTTGGTCAATTTTCATGGAAGAAATGATAGCACATTATGAGGATACAAAGAATAACACCTTCTTTAGCCAATTGATAAATCTCAAACAAAAGGGTTCAAGGGCAAAGCACATTGAGGATTTTCAAAAATTGAATATAAGGGTAAATGATATTTGAGAGAAGCAAAGGATTGATGTCTTCATAGGGACTTATAGGAAAACATTCAACATGAGGTTCATCTTTGGGAACCTAATTCATTGGAGAAGGCATTCAGGTTGGCAAGAAAAATTGGAAAGTGAAATTATGGAAACAAGGAATCCCACAATTCATGACTATAATTATGGAAGTGTTTTTTCTCCTAGCCTTCCACAACCTACAAGGTTTACATGACAACAATTGGAAGAAAAAAGAGAAAAAGGGCTTTGTTACAATTGTGATAGCAAATACACTAAATATCATAAGTGTGCTGAGAAGAAATTATTTTACATAGATTATGAAGAGGAGGAAGAAAAGAATCAAGAAACATCAAAAGAAGAGGATATACACCAGGAACCAACCCCAGAGAAAGAAGAAATGAATCCGACCATATCTTGTAAAGCATTGGTAAGAATTACCACTCCTCAAACTTGCAAGATAGAAGGACATATCAAGAAGAAAAAGGTTCAAGAAGTGAAAGATCACATCGAGAAAGAAGAAATGAATCTGACCATATCTTGTAATGAATTGGCCAAAATACCACTCCTCAAACTATCAAGATAGAAGGACAAATCAAGAAGAAAAATGTTCAAGAAGTGAAAGATCACATCGAGCATCAAGAAATGAATCCAACCATATCTTGAAATGCATTGGAAGAAATTACGACTCCTCAAACTCTCAAGATAGAAGGACATATCAAGAAGAAAAATATTCAAGCAGTGAAAGATCACATCGAGCATGAACAACAAGTTCTCCAACTTTTAAAGGATAATACCAATTTGGTGCATAATTGAATGAAACAATGGGCAAATCAACGTCGCAGTGAAAGAATTTTTGATGTGGGTGATTGGGTATTTTAACGGCTACATCTCAAGCAAGCTATTTATGAGAAGGAAATGTTGGAAATACTACATGCACTTAAGAAATGACGACCTTACCTAATGGGAAGACACTTCAAGGTAAAAATGGATCATGATAGTCTTAAATACTTTTTAGAACAAAGATTATCTTTAGAAGAATAGAAAAAATGGGTCACTAATATGTTGGGTTATGACTTTGAAATCATCTACAAAATGGGAAGAAAAATGTTGTTGCAGATGCACTCTCAAGAAAGGATGAGGATGTGGAAGCATTATTTTGTGCTATTTCTATTATCCAACCTGATTAGATAAATGAAGCAAGGGATGAATGGAATAAGGAAGAAGAAGGGTGGCCACTCATTCAAAAGTTGTAGAAGATCTCAGTTCAAACAATATTGCCAGAACTTGTCGAGGAAGGAAAAATCATATTGGAGCTTGGAGCAGTCACAGAAACAAGAACCCAACAGCTACGAAATCGATCAATTTCAGAGTATCTCATTAAGTGGAAGAACTTACCCACTGAAGATTCCACATGGGAGGACAAGAATTTTATTGAGAGGAATCAATAACTACTCAAGCATTGAGGACAACACATTTTGAAGGAGAGGAGTATGTTAGGTCCCTATACTACTAGTGTAACCCCTTACTGTTATTAGTACAACCCCATTATTATATTATTGTGCCCATGTAGTCCCCATATAGTTATTATTGTGCCCCATAGAAGCCCACTATTGTTATTATTATGCCCTTACATTATTATTGTTATTTCGGCTCTGATTATATTATGACCCCTTAGACTGCTATATATAGAAAGGAGGTCTTGTCATTTGTATCATCCAAGAATTGTTCATTTGTGTAATGTAAAGGAGGTTTCTCCCTCGAAGAGGCTTATCTTGAAGCCTTTTATTTTTCTTTTCTATCATTTTGTGAGTTGGTTTCATAACATCCAGACACATGCGCCATGATCCATCCTTCTTGTGCACCAATACTACTGGAGCAGAGAAAGAACTTTGACTAGTTTGAATTATACTAGCCTCTAGCGTTTCTGCAACCATATGTTCAATTTCACTCTTTCGAGCATAGGGACATCTGTAAGGCTTGATGTTTGGAGGAACACTTCCTACAATCAAATGAATAGCATGATCATGATCATGAATAGGTGGGAGTCCTTTGAGAGTCTCAAATACCTTGGAATGATTGTCTAAGACTCTTTGGAGATCTAGAAAAATATATGATTCGACGTGAGAATCTCTGATGAACATAATTGTGCAATTACGCCATGTTGTTATTTCTTTAGAAGATTTTTCATGCCATTAGAGCTGATTATCTTTCTGGTTTCCCTATGATACCACTTAATTCAACTTCCTTTCCTTATGAAAAAAATTTCAAGAAAAGTTCTTGAAATTTAAAAGCTATCATACCCAAAGATTGTAGTCATTGGACTCCTAGTACAACATCAACACCACCCATTGGAATGGAAAGAATTGGACTATTGAACACATATTCTCCCATGGATAGCTTGATATTATGGCACTTTCCAGAGAAATTTATGTTTCTTCCATTTTCAATCATCACTTGACACTATGGTGCTGGATATAGGAAGCAATTCAATTCCTTCACTATCTTACAATGAATAAAATTATGGGTACTACCGAATCAATCAACATTATTACCTTTTTCTTCTTGATATGTCCCTCAATCTTGATAGTTTGAGGAGTGGTTATTCCGGCCAATTCATTACAAGATATGGTTAGATTCATTTCTTCTTTCTATAGGCTTTGTTCCTGGTGTGTATCCTCTTCTTTTGATGTTTCTTGTTCCTTTTCTTCTTCCTCTCACAATCTATGTAAAATGATTTATTCTCCGCACACTTATGATCTTTAGTGTATTGGCTATCACAACTGTAACAAAACTTTTTTACTCTTTTTTCATCCAGTTGTATTGATGTCAACCTTGTAGGCTGTAGAAGGCTAGGAGTAACAACACTTCCATCTTTATAGCTGTGATTTGTAGGCTTCCTTGTTGCCATAATTTTGCTTTCAATTTTTCTTGGCAACCTAAATGCCTGCTCCAATGAATCAAGTTCCCAAAGGTGAACCTCATGTTGGAAGTTATCCTTTAATGTCCCTATGAACACATCAATACTATGCTCCTTTGGAATATATTTTACCCTTATATTCAATTTTTGGAAGTCCTCAATGTGCTCTACCATTGAACCTTTTTGTTTGAGATTTATCAATTGACTAAAAAATGTGTTGCTTTTTGTATCCTCATAATGTTCTATCATTTCTTCCATAAAAATTGCCCAAGTGACAATTTGTTTATGATAGAAAATCCATCGATACCATACAAACTGATTGGGTTCCAAATATAAAGGCGCAATGCATACCTTTTGTGTGCTTTTCACATTATGGAGATTGAAATATTATTCCATTTGTAATATCCATGCTAAGGGATCATTTCCATCAAACTTCCTCATATCGATCGTTGGAACATGGCGGGTCTTCAAACCAATGTTAGAGTCTATGAAAGTATGACTAACATTTCTTTTGTTCTCATCATGTGTTTCCTCTACTGCCTTTTTTCCATTAGGAAACATTTCTTGTAGCTACTTTTCCAAACTTCCTTTCAAACCTTCCATGTCTTTCTTCAAATCTTCAATTTTTACCTCTAAACTATCCATCTTAGCTTCCATGCCATTCTTTAAACCATCCATCTTAGCTTCCATGCCTTTATTTAAACCATCCATCTTAGCTTCGATGCCTTTATTTAAACCATCCATCTTAGCTTCTATTACTTTTTGTGAGAGTGAAATTTCTTGCACTTGGTCTCGTAATTTTGATATATCATGTTTCATTTCTTCATCTTCTTCATGAGTCATGATAGAAGTTTCAGGTTGCTCACTAAGTGTTTCCATTTCATTTCTTCGGGGCATAAATTAATGATAATTATGCTTCACTATGTCCTTTGAATTCCTTCAAACTAATTTTTCAAACCAAACTTATGAAAAATTTTAAAAAGACTACACACTTTTTTTGGCTTTGTAGGATCTCGATATTGAATATGTTGTATCTCTATCATTTTTGATCTCCAAAGTCTAAACGTTTGTTTTGTTGTAGCACTCTAAGTCTTCGTTCCAACCCTATAATTTTTATCATGATTGGATTCTCCAAGAAATATTTATTCCAAATCTCCCATGATGATCTGATTATAGTCTGGTTCCATAGAGCGAACTTGTACAAAGTTCTACATGTCACTGTTTCGACCTTCGGAACTGAAACTGATATATAGAAAACTGCAATCTATCCTCTTTCTGTACATTTTTATGAAATTATAATCTGATGCTCAAAGAGAAAGTTATGATGATTTACCCGAGGTCACATGTTTGAGATATAATTCAGGAGCCTACAAAGCCCCTAACTTCCTTGGATGATATCGCCAAAAATATAGTGAGAAAAGATCGTAAATTTAGACCCAAGGTTCATCATGAGTTCGTCTCAAATGGGTTTTAATTTTAGATTCTTAAATGTCGTAGAAAAAATGTTATAGAGAAAATTCCACGATGACCTATTTGAAGCATCAAAACCATAGAATTTAAAGCTCTAATACCAATTGTTATGCAACCAACTCACAAAATAGAAGAAAAGATAGAGAAAGGGCTTCAAAATTAGCCTCTTCAAGGGGGAACCTCCTTTACATTACGCAAATGAACAGTTCTTAGATGATACAAATGATAAGACCTCCTTTATATATATAAGAGTCTAAGGGGTCACAATATAGTCAAAGCAAACATAACAATAATAATGCAAGGGCACAACAATAACAATAGTGGGCTTCTATGGGGCACAATAATAAAAATATGGGGACAACATGGGCACAACAATAATAATAAGGGGCTAAAATGACAATGATAATAAGGGAATACACTAGTATTATAGGGAGCTAATAGAAGCTTATGCCTAACCAATCAAAATTAACCACTGTAATTCTAGAGAATGCCATATTGAGGGTTGAATGGGTTAATTTTAGCTCGTAGCTAGCTATTGGGTTATGTTATAATTGTGTCACTAGGAGGAAAAGGGGTTCCATAAATAACGAGAGAAATCTACAGTGGATAGAGAAAAAGAGAAAATAGAGAGGGTTTGTGTACTATAGTATCACATGGGCCACAAGTTTCACTCCTTTGTAATTGCATCCATTTATATTTAGAGAAAAAGAGAGAAGGGTAGTTTCACCTTCCAACTGGGTTTTTCCTCGTAAGGATTTCCTAGATCACATCTAATGTTCATTGTGGTTTGTGAGTTTTATTTTGTTGTTATCGACTTTCCACATTGTATCTATTACATGCATAAATATAACACACTAATTAAGGAGTTCATAAATATAAGGAAAAATAAATCATCATAGTATATATCTCATATTTTTAAATATATTTTGGTAGATATGATGTGACCAAGTGTTAATAGAATATTCATGGTAGTTTTTGGATCACAACGTAACAAGTTATGTGGGTATACATGCGTCATCATTCTTACATCAATGTTGATTAAGATATATACAATTCCCATACTCTATCCCTATGGAAATACTAGGTACATACTCAAGCAATTTCTAGGACCAATACATCAAGTCAAACATGAAACCATAAGCTTAGAAATACAATGTGTTACTCACATTACAATATGATATTGAGTGTATTGTTGTCCCACAATACTCACAAACATTACCCCATTTATCCTCCAATATTATTAGACTTGTATTTCTACCACAAGACTTACATGTGCACTATCATTGGCTTTTCTTCTTTGTTTCATCCAAGATCACATCCATGTCATGGTTGACCATGTTGCAATATCCTCATTGCTACATGATTTTTTTGTTGTTTTGGGTTTTTATTTGGATGCATTTTCTTCACTTGGTATTCATCATTGAACTCTCTTCTTCTTCTTCTTTTAAACAACTAATCACTAATGACCATATAAAAACAATTCTCTCTATTAGGATGCATGCATGCCATACAATGATTTTCACTTACATGGATCATCAACACGTTAAACTCTCTCTTAGTAATGACATGTCTCCAAACCTTCTCTCATTTTCATATTAATTTCTCTCACATTTCCCCCTTAATGATATACTCAACTTCTTTGATTCTACGTCAACCTAGCATAAGAGTACACTTGTCACCCTCATAACTATGTAGTGGTTCATTCTACAACTTGATGGAACATACTCTATACTTAAGAGGTATACAAACTACATAATTACATTTTCTATCATAGTAAAGCATGTATGCTTGAATCAAGAGGGCTTATGAAACACATGGGCAAATAAAATTTCTTATAGCACTATTTTAACGCTTAGAATTTTGTTTTGGGATGTTGGGTACAATCAAACATGCACCTACTGCAACACATATGCTAAATTACAACATTTCAACTAAGTACAACAAGTATAAATTTTTTTTTTACAAAGGTTACTATCATTATTTTATAGCATTCATATGCCCAAAATATAATCCCATTTACATCTCATCTCCATACATTTCTTCTTCTTTACTTCATCTAAAATATTGTTACTTTTTCCTTTACCATACTTTTTTATGATTCTATCTTCATATGAGGGAGGATTGTGTTGATGTTTCCGCGTCATGAACATTGACTAAGGGGACAAATATGTAGAAAACACCTAAAGGTGCCAATTTTACACAATGGTAAAGTAACTAGAATTTCTAACTTCTTTTATGAGACACAATTGAGTTTTAAATGGCAGCTTTCATCTCCTACCCCCAAGCTTGTGTGGAAGCTTTTGTATTGATATTTCCGGAAGGTCGACGAATAGTATAGATTTTTAGTGTTAAAATGTGTCATCCATTTCATGTTGAAAACAAAATACCAACACAAGGAAATTAATTTACAATAAAAATAAAGTTTTGAAGTCCATGTAGAGGCCCATTTGAGGCTTCATCTAATTTTATTCCATGGGACTTATTACTATTGACAATCATGCACTGAGATGATTAATTGAGTAATGGAGAGTTGAAATTAAATTTGCAGTCATGCATTCCTCCGGTGATAGAACTAGAAAGGAATGAATGCATTCATCCTATTGGCTTGCTTGTACCCATTGTTGGTGTTCAGATATGAATTATAGAATTCACCCTTTCCCACATTAATTGTCAATCCAGGGCTTGTCCTCTTATTTCAAGGCTACTGTGCAAAGTCTATGCGGGCCACAATTTCCCTAACCAGCGTTCAACATTCAATCAATAATATAACAATGTGCAACAACAAGTAATAACAATAACAACAATCAGAGTAACAAAAAATTAGGATTCACATAAACACAAACTTAATGAACCATTACATCGATAAAGAAATAATCACAATGGAAATAAATCTACACACACCAATAATCCAACAACACTTGATTAGGAGAGTGGGCCCAACTCTCTAATTAGGGCTATGGAAAAAAGATCGAAGGCTAGATAATACTCAGAAGATCAAGATTGCATTAATCAAAAGGAAAGTATAGAAGCATGTTGTTACATTCCGAAGGAAAACCTTCAATATCTGATCTACTCCATATATATGTTATCTCCACTTTCTCTCTAATTTGTGTCTTTTAAATATACAAACAACAAACTGATTATAAAATTATTTTCCATACAATTTATATTGATTAAAAAATCTCCATAAAAAAGATGAGACCTGAGATATCTTTCCATCATGATTCAGCTAGAACAAGTCGAATCTAGTTATTGCAATTTGGAAAACGGCCACAACATAAAACATACGAATATTTCGTTCGATTAACCTTTCTTTTCTCTCAATCTAGATCGAATTCCGGAAAAATGCTCATTAGGAAACTGATTTGCTCTGTTTTGCACAAAACCCATGCCTCGTATTTTTAAGATACTTATTCGTTTTTCCATAATGGTCGATGAAAAACTATCACATTTTATCCCAGTGAATTTTTGAGTTGGAATATTTGATTATGAGCTGAAGATCAAATTTGCAATTTGGAAGAGATATTGGAGGCTAAAATCATGAGTGATGTTATAAAAACTTCATAAATAAACAATCATTAGAAAAATCATGCATGATAATCATCAATTTATTAAAAATAAAGGAGAACAAATATTACTTATCCAGAAGAGCGTAAATAATTATGAAATGGAATTAGATAATAAATTATGGTAAATAATGTGATAAAAGAATAGTAGAAATGGATGAAATGGATGTTAAGAAATGATAATAAAAATGACAAATTAGTAGTCCAATATCTCCCCCAAACTGAACATGTTGCATGTCCTCATGCAACCCAATGCCTTTGTATTAACCAAGCTGTAATACAATAATCAAAATTCTCACCCCAACTCATGATACTGATGGAACAACATGCTTCTTCCACAAATTCTTCTTTAGAACAATAGTTGTTCAATTCTAACAATGTTGGTGAAGTTGTAACATTTTTCATATTTACTTTCAATCATATGAAGTTGCAGCAAAGTATGACGCAAGTTAAAACAAACTTTATTAACCATTTTCTCAAAAATTACAAACCAAATTTTGTTGAAATTTTGCAAGAAAATTTCTACTATATCATTGTTTCTCCAATCTGAAAATCAAATCTATCTAATGCACAGATCTCGAGATATAAACAAAATGGATGTAGGTAATGATCTTTAATTTCTCAAAAATTGTAAATAAGTTTTGCTTGAAATTTCACAGGTTTGTTCCTATTACCTTAATACTTCTCCACACCAAAAATCAAAGCAATCCAATGAATAGATTTCAATATATCAACAAAATGGTTGTAGGTAACAGTGCATGATTTTTGGAATTTACCAATTGGTTTAGCTTAAAAATTTCTGGTTAATGATACCTCTTTGTTGTCCAAAAATCACAAAGATGTACACAAATCAATTTATGCACTATAAAAAAATAATGAAATTGTATAACTTAAATGAGGAACGAATGAGAAAACATCCATCATGCATAGCAACTCTTCCCCCAAACTAGAGAATTAGCATGCCCTCATGCTACACTAGAAAACAAATTGAGGTGGTTGCTACAATCATTGTTGAAATCTTTGCTTGGTGTATAACAACATGAAATATGGGAGGTTTTGAGAATGAATAAGGAGATTGATGGATGATAAAGAATATTAATGGCATGGTCATGATGAATAAATTAATGAAAGTAACACTCCCCCAAATTGAAGGCTTTTCTGTTTTTGAAAAATAGGAAGTGGTAAAGAAGGGGAAATAATGGTTGAAAAATATGAATGAATAATTCTCAGTGGTTTTTTTCATGACATTCTCCTAAAATTTTAATAAATCAAAAAATTATGTTATTTTACCTCAAGTTTTACCTCCATAAAATGTTAATTGGCATGTATGGACATTTGTTGAAGTTTATGTAGGTTGAGCTAATGTTGAAAGTAATGCGGAAAGTGGAAGCCATGCAAGCTGAAAGAAAGTAATCAAAAAGTGTAGCAGGATTTCCTTCCCCCAAATTGATTAGTTTCCATTCATCAAAATTTCTATAACACATCTCATGAGTATCCTCAATCAGTTTTTCATCAGGATTCAAAATCAGAGTTAGGCCTCTTTATCCTACCCCAAAATAATAACAATGTTGTTAAGCTATGCATAAATGGAGATTGATTAGGTAAAGCAACTATCTTTGGTTAAATATATGAAACTCGTAGAATAAAGGAATGATAGATTAGATGATACAAAATGTCAAATATCAAATATCCTAAAAGTTTCATCCCTAACATGTAAAGTAAATATTTATAACTCAATAATAGATATAAACCATAACTACCATCATCTAAGAACTGATTAAATATTACCCCATGAACTATGTGTTGGAAATAATACTGAGAGGGGGGGGGTGAATCAATATTATCAGATCATTAAAACTTTTTCAATGCTCAAAACATATACGCTACTTCAGTTAAGTGAACCCGCGTGTACACGCTGCTGTGTCTAAAGCAACTAGCGTATATCTAGAAATCTTATGATTCAGTTAGCTTATCTTCAGTAAATACATCAGAACATTATTAACCATATTAACAGTAAACAGGTGCAGTATAACAGAACAGATCATCACACAAAAGCCACACACATGAACACAAAGATATAAGGTGGAAACCCAATGTGGGTGAAAACCACCTGCTGCAAGTCATCTCAATCTTCTTCTTAATAAGAAAATCCTTTTACAATATTTGTACTGGTGCAGTCTTATACCAGTACGGGAGCTACAACCCCCTTTGCTCTTGTACTAGCCGATCCATTTACTAGTACACAGGCTGCTACCTGCTACAATGCTCCAAAGATCTCCCTTAGCTTTTGTACTAGCTTAGATACTAGTACGTAGGTGCTTGCCTACAATCTTCTCTCCTCCAAGTACCACGTTTCATCAATTTTCAGACTGGATACACTGAAGCACAACATATAATCTGAAAGGCCACTTTTCATCCAATTTTCATACTGGACCCATAACTATCATTGAAGCTCAAAACAATCATCAAACTCTGAATCACTGAAACCCTGTTAACAACACCGTCACCAGAACACAGAGCAGACACAGAACTCTGTAATAACCATCAGACCCATCTACAACTTCAAATATCAAGCTTTACAATGTATACGCTACTTTGATGAATCAAACCTGCGTGTATACGCGCTTTTGTCAAAGACAACCCGCGTACAGATCTAAAAATAATTTCTCATAACTTGCAGCTGTACCAGACATCAATCATACTCATAACACTTATAGAACAATACATGCGTCAGTATGTAGATCTAGAATAAGCATCATAAAGATAGTTCATTTCAAACCATTTGATCCCGATCTCTCCTTAGATCTTGTTCTCAATCAGCCGGTGAGATCCCTCCTTAGCTCAAATCAAGCAATGCATCATCAACCCGTAACCTGCATACTGGATCTCATACTTCTTCAGATATTCAAGACATTTCAGATACACTTGCCTAATGATTTCCTTCTCCTTATATAGCCTTAGGCCTTGTTCAATACCAAGAGCCAAAGCCATAGAAATCCAATACCATCAACTTCAAAACTAGGGATCAACACGTCCGTCGAGACACCAAGGTCCAAAACCATAGGCACAACTTCCAAGGAATAACCGCCGTGGACCAAAGATAAGTTTTCCACATACACGCGCTTTTACTGAAGCCAACCTGCGTGTACACGTGACTTGGTATATAGCGAACCTGCGTATACACGACTTGGTATATAGTGAACCTGCTTGTATATGCGACTTGGGCTTAATGAACCTGCGTGTATGAACTTTCTCTTCTTCTTATAGTCTGATCATCAATTCCTTGCTGCTGACCTTCTGTACTATGATTTGTCATCAGTGTGGTTTGCCATCAAGGACAACACTTATCTCATAATGCCAACAATCTCCCCCTTTGGACTTGATGGCAAAGCTAACTTGTCACACTTAGAACTATCATCTGATTCCTTTGAGCTGTCCTCCATCAGTCACATCTGATATCTCTTCTGAAGATTCATCTAGTTATACATAAGTGAGATATTCTTCTGTGAGAGGGTTGCCATCAAGTACAACACATGCATCATAATGCCAACAATCTCCCCCTTTGGACTTGATGGCAACAACACCAAATCACTCTCCCCCTTTGACATCAAGGGCAAAGGGTGGACCAAGATATTCTCTTCCTTTGCTGAATCATTCCACTGTCCATACTCCCCCTGAGTACCTGCTGAAATCTCTGAATAATCTCCCCCTTTGTATATGCCAAGGTGTACCAATCTGTCCATGCTCCCTCTGAGTACATGCTGAATCTCTGCACCGCTGAAGTGTGCTGTTCATGCTCTTCCTGACTGTAGGCAAGATCTCCAAAAGATGTTCTTCAAGAAGAACATGACTCTATACATCATAAAAGACCTTCCTATCACCAAAGACTCATACATACATCCATCTCTCAACTAAGTGAGGATATACAAAAATTGACTCATCCACCCAACCAAGTGGGGATACATCAAAAGTTTACATATGACAACCAATCATATTGCATCAATCATTTCAGGCATAGTGGGGAAACCAAAATAGGCCGTTACATGACCTTGACACCATGAAAGAGATACCACAAAAGAGATATATGACATAGAGACGTAAGAACTAGACCAAGACTTATGAAAGTCACCAGCAGCATCTGATAATCACCATTCAGATCAACAACCAAGAGATCCTTCTGTTCTCCTTTCGCCTTTGTTCCACCTGAAACCAACAACAAATGTGAACCAGAACCAAAAGCTTTAAGATAATGTCAACAATGCATCATTGGAAAATTATCTGCTCCCCCTGAACCTGTGCCAGATGATCTCTGTCAGACCCATATCAGACTTTCTGCAACCAACATCTGTCCCTGCTGATTTCCTTCAAAAATCAATATACGCGTCTGCATCCATATAAACAAGCGTATATACGCGGATAGGCCTTATGAAACTCGCGTACAACCATTTTCATATCAGCAACCTGTAAATGTCCTGCAGCAAGGTATGTCTGAACATAGATGTCAACTCCTCCTTTTAAACATCGTCATGAAATCATTCACATTACATGTGAAACCACCATAGCCATTTCATCAACGTCAAGATCTACATGATCCAAGTTTCATTACTTGGGAACATCTACATCAATCATATGTAAGTATAAACCTATCATCATATAGACACGAACTCATCATCATGTCTCCAGCAAAGTGACTTTGAGGAGTCATCCATGTATCAGCACTATGTATCTTGAGCTCAAACTCTTTTGACAAAGCTTCTTGATATCATCATCAGCAACAATCCTTATCCACATGAGTGCCTGCATCATAACTGTATGATCTTTATGCATATGACAACAGCAGTATATAAGTGACTCATCATCAAGTGAGGAAGATGTGTATTCAAGCTTTGTACTTCTCCTTGTCCTTATGAAGATCACCATGTAAGCACCATATATGCATCATCAAAGAATCAACCATAAATCTGATATGAACATCTTCTATGTAACTTCAAGAATTATATGAGAGTTTATCATAGACAACTCACAACCACATCATAGCAAGATATATCATTTAGCCATATAAGAATCATCACCATAATGCCAACAATGAATTACTAAAGGCATATGCTCCCCCTCAACCAGTGCCATCTGTTAGATCTGATCATGCATATATCAACAATAAGCATCAAAACATCATCATCCTCAAGTTAGGATCAAAACACTTCTAGACATCATACAAGTAACAAAACATTTCCACACATCCTCAGTAGACTGTAACCAATAGAGCAAATAATACACTGAATCATATCAGATCCTTTTTCTGATCCTGTCCCCACTGCTTTTCCTCAGACTGACATATACGCAACTTTGCAGTGTCTAACTCGTGTATGTACGCGACTTCCCTTTAAGGAACTTGCGTATGAGATTCAGAACGCTGGAGTTTTACACTTTCAGCTCCCCCTGAGTCTGATATGTCTGTGCTGTGCTGTGTCTCAGTACATTGTGCTGACTGTACTTCCTTCTTCCTCCATATCTTCAAGTGTGATGAGGTTTTCTCCTTTTGGTGTGATGTCCATCCTTTGTTCCTGCATTCCTTTGCTATATGTCCAAGCTTGTTACATGCATAACATCTTACATGTTTCATATTCCTCCTGTAGCAATCAGTAGCTTTGTGACCAAACATATTGCAAGCAAAGCAATATCCATTAAAGTACCTTGAGTGTGATGATCTTTCTGCATGATGGTCTTGAACCCTTCTTCTTCTACATCTAGCTGCAACATGTCCAAGATTATGACATACATAACATTCAACATTATTCATAGGAGGAGTAAAAGATTTTCTTTGAGGAGTCTCTTTCCTTGATCGTTGATGGGGTTGACCTTTCATCTCCTTGTTGATCATTTTAGATTTCTCTTTAGAGTTCCTTGCCTCACCTTGTGAACTAGATTCACCTTCAACAGATTCATGAAAACCAAGACCAGTCTTGATAGCAGGAGACCTTTGACTACTAAGAATATCATCCAAGACTTTAGAACTATCTTGAAATCGTAAAAGCTTATCCTTTTCTTCTAGTTTACCTTTCAAGATATTTACCTCAACCTGAAGCTGTTCTTCCTTTTCAAGAGATTGCTTTTTCAAATCTTCTTCATCTTTCCTTCCTTCTTCCATTTGTTCCCTTAGTTTGAGAATCTCCTTTTCTTATTCTTCATTCAGATCCTGCTGCATTTGACGAACTCAGAAGGCACATTCTAGTTGAGATTTTAAGCTGGTGGCTTCGTTTTCTTGTATTGCAATAGCTTGGAGTAGATATGTATTCTGCTTCTTTGATTCCTCAAGATCTCCTTTTAGTGCGAGGATTGTAGCTTCAATATTTTCATAGTAGTTGGATCTATCTTTGAGTTTCTTGATGGTTGTGCTTCTTCCGTTGACTTCTTTTCTTAATGATGTCACTTCATGCTGCAATTTTTGACATTGGTCTTCCTTGTCCTTGAGAAGCTTTCTTACCTTGTTTCCTTCTTCTAGTTGGGCCTTTAGTTTGGTAACTTCTTCTTTGAAAGCACATTCCCTTTTGTTCAATAGATCTTGTTGATCTTTAACTTTGTCTGCAAGCCTTCTAAATACTGCCTCTATTTGATACTTTTCTTGCTCACCCATAAAAGCATGTTCAGTAGTTTCACTATCACTTTCATCACTTTCACAAGGAAATATAGCAGGAACATCAGAGGATAACACATTCATACCTGATAATGATTCTGAATCTGATTCTGAATCTGAAGAACTTCTTATACCTAATCCCCAATCGACTCTCCCACTGTCATAGATCTTCTGAGATGTCTTCTTCTTCTTATGAGCTTTCTTCTTAAGCTTCTTTCCCATTGTTCCACGGATCTCCTTCAAGTGATCAAGCTTCTCTGAAGGACCTGCTCTGATACCAACTGTTGGAAATAATACTAAGAGGGGGGGGTGAATCAGTATTATCAGATCATTAAAACTTTTTCAATGCTCAAAACATATACGCTACTTCAGTTAAGTGAACCCGCGTGTACACGTTGCTGTGTCTAAAGCAACTAGCGTATATCCAGAAATCTTATGATTCAGTTAGCTTATCTTCAGTAAATACATCAGAACATTATTAACCATATTAACAGTAAACAGGTGCAGTATAACAGAACAGATCATCACACAAAAGCCACACACATGAACACAAAGATATAAGGTGGAAACCCAATGTGGGTGAAAACCACCTGCTGCAAGTCATCTCAATCTTCTTCTTAATAAGAAAATCCTTTTACAATATTTGTACTGGTGCAGTCTTATACCAGTACGGGAGCTACAACCCCCTTTGCTCTTGTACTAGCCGATCCATTTACTAGTACACAGGCTGCTACCTGCTACAATGCTCCAAAGATCTCCCTTAGCTTTTGTACTAGCTTAGATACTAGTACGTAGGTGCTTGCCTACAATCTTCTCTCCTCCAGGTACCACGTTTCATCAATTTTCAGACTGGATACACTGAAGCACAACATATAATCTGAAAGGCCACTTTTCATCCAATTTTCATACTGGACCCATAACTATCATTGAAGCTCAAAACAATCATCAAACTCTGAATCACTGAAACCCTGTTAACAACACCGTCACCAGAACACAGAGCAGACACAGAACTCTGTAATAACCATCAGACCCATCTGCAACTTCAAATATCAAGCTTTACAATGTATACGCTACTTTGATGAATCAAACCCGCGTGTATACGCGCTTTTGTCAAAGACAACCCGCGTACAGATCTAAAAATAATTTCTCATAACTTGCAGCTGTACCAGACATCAATCATACTCATAACACTTATATAACAATACATGCGTCAGTATGTAGATCTAGAATAAGCATCATAAAGATAGTTCATTTCAAACCATTTGATCCCGATCTCTCCTTAGATCTTGTTCTCAATCAGCCGGTGAGATCCCTCCTTAGCTCAAATCAAGCAATGCATCATCAACCCGTAACCTGCATACTGGATCTCATACTTCTTCAGATATTCAAGACATTTCAGATACACTTGCCTAATGATTTCCTTCTCCTTATATAGCCTTAGGCCTTGTTCAATACCAAGAGCCAAAGCCATAGAAATCCAATACCATCAACTTCAAAACTAGGGATCAACACGTCCGTCGAGACACCAAGGTCCAAAACCATAGGCACAACTTCCAAGGAATAACCACCGTGGACCAAAGATAAGTTTTCCACATACACGCGCTTTTACTGAAGCCAACCTGCGTGTACACGCGACTTGGTATATAGCGAACCTGCGTATACGCGACTTGGTATATAGTGAACCTGCTTGTATACACGACTTGGGCTTAATGAACCTGCGTGTATGAACTTTCTCTTCTTCTTATAGTCTGATCATCAATTCCTTGCTGCTGACCTTCTGTACTATGATTTGTCATCAGTGTGGTTTGCCATCAGGGACAACACTTATCTCATAATGCCAACACTATGAGTTCTAGAAAACCTTATATATGCAATTGTGGGCTTTATTGGCAGTTAGTTTTGAGAAAGCAAGGTAAACAAGTAGATCATAGTATTAAATTAACTTATATACCATAGGCATGGCCACTGCTGTCAACAAGCTTCCATAGCCTTGACAGGGATGCTTTTTTAACCCATTGAAATGTCAGTGTCCCATCTATTATAAATCATTACATAGTTACAAAAGAATTTTAATTTAATTAGATTTCTACTGAAGATCATTGTTTTGGCTTAGTAACCAGTTTATAACAATTCCATTCATGGGAGCTAACAAAAGTGAACAAGTCAGATTGTGATGAGACCTCTTGTCCTTCAGTTTTATGACTGAAGGCCATTACCCTGGCTTGGTGACTAGTAGTGGTAATGTCACCTATTAGGACCTATCATCATGGCAGTTCAGCTCAGGATGGAGCTCCTATCCTCCAATTGACCTTTTATGTTTAAAATTCAACTATGGTTATTGTTAATCAACAAAATATTACTTAATAGATGGCGTGGCAGGCCAACTCCTTAAGAGCTAGGGATGGCTTAAAAAAATTTGAACTATTTTCAACTCGGGTAATTTTTCTTCTCAAAAACTAATGACCTTCAAATGACTATTGATAAATATATTTTTCCTTTTTTAAGATTGGGGTTTAGTAATATTTCATTAGATAGTGACGGAAAGATTTAAGTAAAATTTTGGGGTCATCATCATAAATTTTACAAGATTAGGGACTTAACAAATTAGGAAAGTTGAAAGTTGGCATGATGAAATCATCTTTGCATAATTATTCTTTAAAATAAGATTATGTTTATAGATAAACAAAGATAAATTGGCTACCCAATCATTATGTTAAAGAGGACCTAGACAATTAAAACTATTTCCCATTCACCAAGTCAATGTCGTCGTACATGATTCAAGTTCCAATGTGCATGGATAAGTGTGCAAGGTATGGTGGGGGTTAAAAATTGTTACGAAATATGGTGTTAATAATCATGAGAAGTATGAGTTAACATGAGATTTAATAACAATGATGACATGCCATCATTTCTATTAAATACGATACCTTTTCTATTAAATGCAACACCTCCCCCCAACTAAGGTATGATCATCCTCGGTCATTGTTGGTCATGTCGTAAGTGAAATACCAATCAAATCCACTGAGTTGGTCAGGGACATACCCAGTGACTTACCTTGGTGGAGTATCATAATAGGTGGAGTAATAGCACCGACAGAGTAACAACATCGATAGAGTAACAACAACTATGGAGTAACAACATTGGCGGAGTAATAGCACTGACGGAGTAACAACGTTGACAGAGTAAAAGCATCAGAAGAATAACAACACTGATGATGTAACAACATCGGCGAAGTAACAACATCAATGGAGTAACAACACCAGCTGAGTAACCGCACCGATAGAGTAACAACACCAATGAACTATCAACATTGATGAAGTATCAACACCAATGCAGTAACAACACCATAATAGTTTTTGATATTAGATATGAGGAAACCATATATTGATAAGACTGAGGAACAAAAGTGTAGATGTGAACATCATGAAACTTGAGAACTTCCTTATTTTATTTTGAGAAAAAGATATGTGAATTTGAAGTAAACAACACCATTGTCTTCAAGAATCACTTGTTCATAAATTGACCTCTTTATTCTCCTTGGACCTGCAAAAACCAAGCATCTACCTGCAATAAAACATGAAATAATGGAAGAAGAGAGGTGATCAAGTTCTCCTAATCCAAGAAATATGAAAAAAATAACAAGTAGTTACTCTGTAAAACAAATCCACAAAAGGATAAAGAAAAAATTATTTGTCACCTACGGGAGAGCAGTGGTCGACATACTAACCAACAATGTTTTAATCATAACTCCTTTATTTTTCATATGATTTGAATGATTCCAAATCCAAATGAAATATAATTCAAAGAGATATCACCAACAAAAACAGGTTTTAAAAATTCCATGATACGATATGTCAAATTTACTTAGAACAACCTACATAAGAGAGTCATTTTTGATTTCCCAACTTACACCAACAATTGATATTTTAGGCATAAATTTTTCGTTTGATGACTAATTGAACTGATTCAAATTGGAGATGAAAGTAGATTCATGTATACATATATATCCAATAGAAACAGTTTTTTAAGGCATGAATAATTGATGGGTTAAATATTCTAAGGAATGCCCGAAAAAACAGAGTTTTAAAGGTGTTGATTTACGATAGACAATCAGTATTTTGCTCATAAATTTCTCATATAATAGCAAAATCAGGTGATTAAAATTGAATTGTAATCTATATTAATAAAGGAATATACCATAGAAACAAGTGTCCAAAATCTAGTTATTATTTCCTACAAAACCTGATTGTCCCAACTCTGTTCATGAAATTCCTACTAGACATACTCTCAATGTTTTGGTCATAATGTTTTCGTTTCAAATAAAAATTGAGTTATTAAAATTGTATTAGAAGGTATACATGAAGGGCTACTTAGGATAGAAATAGATTTTTAAAATATGCCCATTTAGTCCCTCAAATCATGATTGTCCCAACTGTTTTTTCAGTGGTTTTATCAAGCCCAGAAGTCATAAGATATGATAATCAAGCAAAATGTTTCCTGAAATGATGAAGAGTGTTTGTAGAAATAATATTTTCAATATAATACGTCTACATATACAAATAAATTCAAATATATACCACCGATATTGATTTAATTAGCGTATTGCATTAAACACAACTCTTTCTACATATAAAGAAATTTATTTATTTATGTACTCATTTATTCTATTTTCTACACTAACCTACTCTACCTTGAAAAATAAAATATACTTACGTATAATTGTACTTCCAATGGAACCATTTTCGAAATAAGGCCTCAAGTGTGTATATACCAGAATTTGAGAAATGCATTGTTATGAAACCAACTCACAAAAAGATAGAAAAGAAATATAAACACCTTAGAATTTAGACTCTTCAAAGGGGCAACCTCCTTTACATTCACAAATTAACAATTCTTGGATGATGTAAATGACAAGACCTCCTTTCTATATATAGGAGTATAAGGGGTCATAATATAATCAGAGCCAACATAACAATAATCATGTAAAGGCACAATAATAACAATAGTGGGGTTCTATGGGGCACAATAACAACAATACGGGGACTACATGGGTACAACAATATAATAAGGGGGTTGTACTAATAACAATAAGGGGTTACACTTGTATTATAGGGGCCTAACATGCATGTCAATAAATACTATGGTACGAGATACCAACTTCCCCATTAAGGATGGTGCCAATAATTGTTGAAGTACAGAGTGATGTTGCAAGAAAACGATAGAGTGAAACTAGTCTTCAATATAGTCTTGATTTCCCATAGTTGTCATATCGTGAAGTTCTTCGACTAGGTTCCGAATTGTGTTGATGCTTTCTTCCTTGACCTCGACCCGTGAGTTTTGGGGGTCTTCCTCTACCCCTTTTGTTTGTTTTTCTGTTCATACAATCTAGAGCAGAGAATTATTCAAATGAATCTAAAGCTCAAGACCTGGAACAGGGTGAAAACTTCCCTTCCCAGGACGAGAGAGTGGCCCCTAAAATCAAGAAGACAAAAGAAAGAGAAACAAACCAACCATAAAATCTAAGCTCAAGACCTGAAACAGGGTGGAAACTTCCCTTCCCAGGACGAGAGAGTGGTTCCTATAATCAATAAAAAAGGAAGGAAATTGAAAAAAAAAAATTAAATCAAAGTAAATCTAATGCTCAAGACCTGGAGCAGGGTGAAAAATTCCCTCCCCAAGACAAGAGTGTTACATGGAATTTGCATCTATGGATAAACACTACACCTAGGACAATAGAAGGAAAGTAGTTTAACCTTTTCTTATAGAATATAGATGAGATGAAGGAACTTACTTGTTGCCTTTCACATCCTAAATCTCTTTTGAATTGCTCCCATCGCTCCCACTTGAACTAAATCCGCTCAAAATGTACCTGCATCAAGAGAAACATAAACAAGAAACGATAAAAGCATACATGAACTACCAACTATAAAACAATGGAATCGAATACATTGAAACACATAATGATCACAGATATGAACAATCATATGAGAAAAGGAATAAGCTATTTATTAATGTAGAAGGAAGAGTATCACCCAATAAAGTTCGATCATGTGCCACTCTTCCAGCTTCAGTTCAACCCTCGCCACATCAAAATCTCAACACTCCAGTAGCATAACATTGCTTTACATAAACTCAATCTCAAACCAACATAATTTCCTTCGAAACTTCGAATTTAGCCCCTTGATCACTATGATGAGTGCTCAGTTTATAGGAAATGGAGGTGGTTTTGTCATAAATGAGGGTATCGAATGGATTTCCAATCTTGGAGTTAGTTTCCATGGAGCAAGTGATGAGAGGATAGGAGGTTAATGGATCCTTAGCCTATCCAATTTCAAGCTCATAGGAGGGGATAAGAGATGGGAACCTTCTAGAGTCATCTAGAATGAAGGAATATTCCTAGAACCCTATGCAAATTTCACTCAATCTCACCCAGCATAGGCTAAAGAGGGCCTAAATAAACTTTAGTGTAGGCCACAGTGGGCCTACCTACTCTATAGTGCACTGTCTCAAGGCATAGGCTGCACTGGTATCCCAAGGAGGCTTTTCAAGAGGGCTTCAGGCCATGAAACTTTCATAGAAGGAGGCATTCAATGAGTTGACTTCTCTAGAGCATGTAACATCAATCATACCTATGGTCTATCACACCATCCATCACTTTGGTTTTGGGTCAATGCTACCAAAGTGATGGATGGTGTGACAGACCATAGGTATGATAACCATCAAGCAAATAACCCAACCCAAATAGTCATGAAGATGAAGTGAAAGTGTCATGTTCAAGAGCGACTTGCTACCATAAAGTGTTTTATCCCTTTTCCCATTTTCCCTAGTCATTGCTAACCAATACCTCTTTATTTTTTAACAAGATTGAGGAGGATAACATATGCTTGTAGTATAATTCCACCCTTTGGGTGAATCCATTGCTATGTGATTTAACGAGCCTAGGGAAGGTGAAACTCGGTCTTGTCATGATGGACAAGTTTGTCGTTATTAGATGTTTTAACGAGTTTAACGATAATGAGAACTCGGTCCTTTTCATATTTAGAGAGTTTGAAAAGGGAGAAAAAAAAGACTCCACAAATTCTTTTTCGTAATTTTTCCTCTCAAATTTGAAAAAGCATAAAATACAAGAGAGAACCTATTAACCATGTTCGATCAACATATTCCTTTTTCATAAGTAATCTATCTCAGTCGGGAAAAGGGTTAAACTTATACTAAGTAGATGTCATTTACAATTCATTTACGAGCTAAAAAGGACAAGCACCCGACAATCTTTTCATATTTTGAGAGTCTAAAAAGAGATTAAAGAGGGCTCCACTTAGAGGAACGAGTGGCGTCTAGGATAGAAATTGGTTCTAGTGATGTTGGAACTTCTCAAAACATATCGATTTATGTGAAGAGGCTGGCTAATAAGACCACTCATTGCAACTGTTCCTCAAAAAGGGTAAAACAACCAAGTGAAAGCATATCATAGGCTAATTAGATAGTGACGATGGAAGGAAAAAAAAACAAGGCTAATCTGATGCAAGAGGCTGATAGAATGGAAATCGCGAGGGTTAAAATGGAGATGGGCTTATTTTTACACAAGCTTGAACCATAGGGAACTATTCTTGGATTCAGTTTCATGTTTACACAAGCTTGAAATGAAAAACTATTCTTGGATTCAGTTTCATTTTTACACAAGCTTGAAACAAAAAACTATGCTTGGATTCAGTTTCATTTTTACACAAGATTGAAATGAAAAACTATGCTTGAATTGAGTTTCATTTTTACACAAGCTTGAAATGAAAAACTATGCTTGAGATTGGTTTACATGCCCCCAACATGATGACTCGATTCTAGGTGCATGCCCCCCCAAGCTTCATTGCACTCACCTAAGTAGACTACTCATGGCTATCAGGTGGATGGAATGAAGGTTCATTTACGAGATCAGGTGAAAGACTCGACTAGGATTTTACGAGATCTACTCAAAGACTCGAATTGGAACTTTTCTCTGGGGGACCTTGTTTCATTTTTTAAATGAACTTGACACAAGACAAGGAACTCTTCTCAGATTCCCTGTTTCATTTTTTTAATGAGGTTGACATAGTAAAAGAACCATCCTCATATTCATTGTTTCATTTTTTAATGAGCTTGACACAAGACAAGGAACTCTTCTCATACCCTTTGTTTCATTTCTTAAAGAGGTTGACACAAGACTAGGAACTATTCTCATGTACCTATTTCATTTTCTTAATGAGGTTGACACAGTAAATGAACTATCCTCATATTCCTTGTTTCATTTTTTAATGAGCTTGAAACAAGACAAGGAACTATGCTCTTTATTCCTTTTTTCGTAAGTAATCTATCTCAGTCCAGAAAAGGGTTAAACTTATACTAAGTAGATGTCATTTCCAACCCATTTACAAGCTAAAAAGGGCAAGCACCAGGCAATATTTTCATATTTTGAGTCTAAAAAGAACTTAAAGAGGACTCCACTTAAAGGAACGAGTGGTGTATAGGATAGCAACTAGTTCTGGTGATGTTCGAACATCTCAAAACATGTTGATATATGTGAAGAGGCTGGCCAATAAGACCACTCATTGCAACTGTTCCTCAAAAAGGGTAAAGCAACCAAGTGAAAGCGTATGATTGGGCAAGCAGATAGTGATGATGGAAGGGAAAAAAACCAAGGCTCATCTGACGGAAGAGGCCGATAGAATGGAAATCACAAGGGTTAAAATGGATATGGGCTCATTTTTACACAAGTTTGAACCATAGGGAACTATGATTGGATTCAGTTTCATGCTTACACAAGCTTGAAATGAAAAACTATGCTTGGATTCAGTTTCATTTTTACACAAGATTGAAACAAAAAACTATGCTTGGATTGAGTTTCATTTTTACACAAGCTTGAAATGAAAAACTATGCTTGAGATTGGTTTACATGCCCCCAACAGGATGACTCAATTCTAGGTGCATGCCCCCCAAGCTTCATTGCATTCACCCAAGTAGACTACTCGTGGCTATTAGGTGGATGGAATGAAGGTTCATTTATGAGATCAAGTGAAAGGATCGATTGGGATTTTACGAGATCTAATCAAAGACTCGAATTGGAACTTTGTTCTAGGGGACCTTGTTTCATTTTTTAAATGAGATTGACACAAGACAAGGAAATCTACTCAGATTCCCTATTTCATTTTTTTAATGAGGTTGACACAGTAAAAGAACTATCCACATATTCATTGTTTCATTTTTTAATGAGCTTGACACAAGACAAGGAACTCTGCTCATACCCTTTGTTCCATTTTTTAACGAGGTTGACATAAGACTAGGAACTATCCTCATGTACTTGTTTCATTTTTTTAATGAGGTTGACACAGTAAAAGAACTATTCTCATATTCCTTGTTTCATTTTTTAACGAGCTTGACACAATACAATGAACTGTGCTCTTTCTTCCTTTTTTCGTAAGTAATCTATCTCAACCCGGAAAAGGGTTAAACTTATACTAAGTAGATGTCGTTTCCAATCTGTTTACGAGCTGAAAAGGACAAGCACCTAGCAATATTTTCATATTTTGAGAGACTGAAAAGAGCTTAAAGAGGACTCCACTTGGAGGAACAAGTGGTTTCTAGGAATGCAACTGGTTGTAGTGATGTTGGAACTTCTCAAAACATGTTGATTTATGTGAGGAGGCTGGCTAATAAGACCACTCATTGCAACTGTTCCTCAAAAAGGGTAAAACAACCAAGTGAAAGTGTATGATCGGCCAAGCAGATAGTGACGATGCAGGGAAAAAAAAACCAAGGCTCATCTAATGTAAGAGGCTGATAGAATGGATATCATGTGGGTTAAAATGGAGATGGGCTCATTTTTACACAAGCTTGAACCATAAGAAACTATGCTTGGATTCAGTTTCATGTTTACACAAGCTTGAAATGAAAAACTATGCTTGGATTCAATTTCATTTTTACACAAGCTTAAAACAAAAAAAATATGCTTGGATTCAGTTTCATTTTTACACAAGCTTGAAATGAAAAACTATGCTTGAGATTGGTTTACATGTCCCCAACATGATGAGTCAATTCTAGATGCATGCACCCGAAGCTTCATTGCATTCACCTAAGTAGACTACTCAGGGCTATCGAGTGGATGGAATGAAGGTTCATTTACAAGATCAAGTGAAAGACTCGACTGGGATTTTACGAGATCCACTCAAAGAATCGAATTGGAACTTTTCTCTAGGGGACCTTGTTTCATTTTTTAAATGAGATTGACACATGACAAGGAACTCTCCTCAGATTCCCTGTTTCATTTTTTTGGTTGACACAGTAAAAGAACTATCCTCATATTCATTGTTTCATTTTTTAACGAGCTTGACACAAGAGAAGGAACTCTGCTCATACCTTTTGTTTCATTTTTTAATGACGTTGATACAAGACCAAGAACTATCCTCATGTACCTGTTTCATTTTTTATTGAGGTTGACACAGTAAAAGAAATATCCTCATATTCCTTCTTGTTAGTTCCAGTCTTCGCAGCCTGTCACCAGGGATCAACATGAGCTCTTACTATGTCTGGTTTTGTTAGATGTTTTGCACATGATGTTCAACACAAAACATGTCACAAGTGCATACATCAGAAGCAGCTCAGAAAAATATTTCCAATGGTATATCACACTCCCATAACTAGTTCCTGGATTAGAAGAAATGAATGAGTGATTCTTGGTTATGCATATTTTGAGGTCAGTTGTTGCACACAATGACAAGTTTAGTTCAAAATCAGTTTCTAAAAGAACGGTAAGGAATTTTTCAAAAGTAAAAGAGGTTTTTGTTCATCACATATCAAATCACAAAAAAATCCTTCATTTTATGCACAGGTGCTACTATGTGGGAGATATACAGTGATATTTGGAGCCTACATTAAAACAAAGCAAATTTTTCATATTTTTTACTGTTTTAGTCATTTTAGTGCGGGGACATTTTACAACAGATGGAAATTAATTTTACAAAACCCAAGGAGGTTTTCTTTAAAAATGAGCCATACAACAAAAACCTCTTTCATTTTATTCACAGGTGTCATGGATTGGGATATGTAACTAGATATTTACAGCTAATTTTCACAGATTTAAATTTTTAATGATTTTCTGTTTTAGAGATGATTTTGTGGAACATATTTCGAGCTACTGGAAACTAATTTCCAAAATTTGAAAGAGGCTTTTTTCCATAATGACCTTATATACAAAAAAATCTTTCATTTTGTAACAGGTGCTATGGTTTAGGATATACGAGGTCATCTTCAACACCTATTTTCAGAAATTCGGCCCAAGTTTAATGTAACTAATTCTATTTTGAAGAAAATGGTTGAGCTCAATCCCTTAGTACAAGAATGAGAAAATGTATATATTTTATGAATTTCATAGTGTAGGGGTTGGATTTTGATAGAAGGTTGGACACTTGGGATTGCTTGGCACTTCATTGTACATTTGATTTCTGCATTTTTGGCAAGGGAAAGACCAGGGTTTTGTAGCACTTGTTGGGATCCTTGTGGCTCTATGTTTTGATGGTGTTTTTCTTCATGTAATTGTAAGTTCCTTGATGTTTTAAGTATGCCATTTCCCTTCTCTTTGCTTCTGAAATTAAACAAATTGAGTGACAAAGGTAGAATTCATTTGGCTTGCTGTGCTCTGCCTTAAAATTTGTTTAGTTTTATATGTTTTCATCTATTTGGAGAGGATTCTTGCAGCCTCTTGCCCTCTTCAGCTCCTCAGTGGTCTTTTGCATCCATTCATTTAATCTAAAGCATCAAAACTACTGCCTACCTCACCCCAACAGGAACTCTGCAAAAATTTGGCCTCATCCCCAGACCCAAATTTTCCTTTCCCTTATTTCTAACAAAACCCTTAAAAACTCAAATCAAATCTTTGCACTTCATACCTAGCCTAAGATCAGTTGTTAAATCAGTCATCTCAAGCCCCATTGATTATCTTTCGCTGAGATTGACCTAGAGAGAGCCCTCTCCTATCCTCGTAGGGCTAGCTACGAGGCTGAGCGTGGTTTGATGTGGACCTAGAACCTTGCCTTTTTAGCCTAAGGCAAATCTAGGCTCTAACATAGTGGCGACTCCACTAGGGAAGAAAAGTTTATTTGTTTGTTAGTGTTCTTTGTTTTATAGACTACAGATGGAGCTTGAAGTTAGCCAGGTAGCCTTTGAAATGCTTTTGTTTTCATTAGCGCAAGTAGATAAAAGCTATTTCAGTCAATCTCCGGTCTAGTCTTATAAACGAAATATCTAATTTGCAAACTGCCCTAGTACATGTATCAAGTTAGCTCTGATTGTTGATGGTGGAAAATAGTCAGACACATATGAAGGCTGAAACATTCACTTGGAAACTCCAACTCAATCCAGAGATTCCAGCACTCACTGATCCGTTCATGCACTAAAATAAAATGGTAGGTTATGTGGCAAACCTTGTGTTTTGTGAAGTTTTAAAAGAAGTTAGAGATCAGTTAGCGGATATTGAAATTGATGAAGTATTTTTCATTGCCGTGCTTCAATGTTTGAGATCTCCGAAGTTTCCTCCTAAAGCTAAAACTAGTTTCTTTGAGTTAGTTGTTGAAAAAGTTGAGAAGGAGATTCAGTATTTAAATGATGAGATCCAATCATATGAATTCCGAGATCCCAAAAATTTCTTGGAAACTCTTCCTCCTTAAAAACAAGAAACCATAGAGCTGCCCATGGATGTTTGCATTGATAGTTTGCAGTTTCCGATTTGTGTTGAGGAGTTAGGGCAGCCAACAGAGTCTGGTTTCTTCAATCCTATTGCAATGTACATGGAAATTTTTTTCAGTTTAAATGATAGATCAAATTGTCTTTTACACAACCAGACTTGTTATGTGCATGTATGGCTGTCATTATTTACATTTGTGTCCTGGTTGAAGCAATTTCAAGTAGCATCTTTGTCACAGTTACTTGACTGGTTGATATGGCATTACAACATTACTTGATCTATCAATTTTGCAGCAAAGTGGGTTAGATTTGTACATAAATAAGCTGCCCAAGGCAACATTTCAGTTTTCGGTATTTGTTTATGTACAAGTTGCAGTATGTATATGTTTTTGGATTGGTATGAGTTGTTTTGGGTTTGCAGTTGTTTCACCATCCATGCCCAATGGAAGAGGCACTGTCTGCTTTCCAGATATCTGTAGTTATTGGCACCTCCAAGGAGCTACCATCCCCATTGGAGCCGATGTTAGTTCCAGTCTTCACAGCCTGTCACCAGGGATCAACATGAGCTCTTACTATGTCTGGTTTTGTTAGATGTTTTGCACATGATGTTCAACACAAAACATATCAAAAGTGTGTACATCAGAAGAATCTCAGAAAAATCTTTCCAATGGTATATCACACTCCCATAACCAGTTCCTAGATTAGAAGAAATGAATGAGTGACTCTTGGATATGCATATTTTGAGGTCAGTTGCTGCACACAATGACAAGTTTAGTTCAAAATCAGTTTCTAAAAGAATGGTAAGGAATTTTTCAAAAGTGAAAGAAATTTTTGTTCATCACATAGCAAATCACAAAACCTCCTTCCGTTTATGCACAGGTGCTACTATGTGGGAGATATATAGTGATACTTGGAGCCTACATTAAAACAAAGCAAATTTTTCATATTTTTTACTGTTTTAGTCATTTTAGTGTGGGGACATTTTACAACAGATGGAAAGTAATTTTTCCAACCCAAAGGAGGTTGTTGTTAAGAATGAGGCATATAACAAAAACATCTTTCGGTTTATTCACAGGTGTCATGGATTGGGATATGTGACTAGGTCTTTACAACTCATTTTCACAGATTTAAATTTTTAATGATTTTTGGTTTTAGACATGATTTTTTGGAACAAATTGCGAGCTACTGGAAATTAATTTCCACAATTTGAAAGAAGTTTTTCTCCATCATGACATTATCTAAAAAAACATCTTTCATTTTTGTAACAGGTGCTATGGTTTAGGAGATACGAGGTCATATTCAACACCTATTTTCAGAAATTCGGCCCAAGTTTAATGTAACTAATTCTATTTTGAAGAAAATGGTTGAGCTCAATCCCTTAGTACAAGGATGATAAAATGTATATATTTTATTAATTTCATAGTGTAGGGGTTGGATTTTGATAGAAGGTTGGACACTTGGGATTGCTTGGCACTTCATTGTACATTTCATTTCTGCATTTTTGGCAAAGGAAAGACCAGGGTTTTGCAACACTTGTTGGGATCCTTGTGGCTCTATGTTTTGATGGTGTTTTTCTTCATGTAATTGTAAGTTCTTTGATGTTTTATGTATGCCATTTCCCTTCTCTTTGCTTCTGAAATTAAACAAATTGATTGACAAATGTAGAATTCATTTGGCTTGCTGTGCTCTGCCTTAAAATTTGTTTAGTTTTATATGTTTTCATATGTTTGGAGAGGATTCTTGCAAACTCTTGCCCTCTTCAGCTCCTCAGTGGTATTTTCCATCCATTCATTTAATCTAAAGCATCAAAACTACTGCCTACCTCACCCCAACCAGAACTCTGCAAAAATTTGGCCTCATCCGCGGACCCAAATTTGCCTTTCCCTTTTTTCTAACAAAACCCTCAAAAACTCAAATCAAATCCTTGCACTTCATACCTAGCCTAAGATCAGTTGTTAAATCAGTCATCTCAAGCCCCATCGATTATCTTTCACTGAGATTGACCCAGAGAGAGCCCTCTCCTGTCCTTGTAGGGCTAGCTACGAGGCTGAGCGTGGTTTGATGTGGACCTAGAACCTTGCCTTTTCAGCCTGAGGAAAATCTAGGCTCTCACATAGTGGCGACTCCACTGGGGAAGAAAAGTTTATTTTTTTGTTAGTGTTCTTTGTTTTATAGAATACAGATGGAGCCTAAAGTTAGCCAGGTAGCCTTCGTAATGCTTTTCCTTTGCATTAGCGCAAGTAGATAAAAGCTACTTCAGTCAATCTCCAGTCTAGTCTTATAAACAGAATATCTAATTTGCAAATTACCCTAGTACATGTATCAAGTTAGCTCTGATTGTTGATGGTGGACAATAGTCAGACACATATGAAGGCTGAAACATTCACCTGGTGACTCCAACTCAATCCAGAGATTCCAGCGCTCACTGATCCGTTCATGCACTAAAATAAAATGGTAGGGTATGTGGTAGACCCTGTGTTTTGTGAAGCTTTAAAAGAAGTTAGAGATCAGTTAGTGGATATTGAAATTGATGAAGTATTTTTCATTGTCGTGCTTCAATGTTTGAGATCTCCAAAGTTTCCTCCTAAAGCTAAAACTGGTTTCTTTGAGTTAGTTGTTGAAAAAGTTGAGAAGGAGATTCAGTATTTAAATGATGAGATCCAATCATATGAATTCTGAGATCCCAAAAAGTTCTTGGAAACTCTCCCTCCTTCAAAACAAGAAACAATAGAGCTGCCCATGGATGTTTGCATTGACAGTTTGCAATTGGAGGTCTGTGTTGAGGAGTTAGGGCAGCAAACAGAGTTTGGTTTTTTCGATCCTATTGCAATGTACATGGAATTTTTTTTTAGTTTAAATGATAGATCAAATTGTCTTTTACACAACCAGACTTGTTATGTGCATGTATGGCTGTCAGCATTTACATTTGTGTTCTGGTTGAAGCACTTTCAAGTAGCATACTTGTCACAATTACTTGATTGGTTGATATGGCATTACAACATTACTTGATCTATCAATTTTGCAACAAAGTGGGTTAGATTTGTACATAAATAAGCTGCCCAAGGCAACATTTCAGTTTTCGGTATTTGTTTATGTACAAGTTGCAGTATGTATATGTTTTTGGATTGGTATGAGTTGTTTTTTGTTTGGAGTTGTTTGACCATCCATGCCCAATGGAAGAGGCACTGTCTTCTTTCCAGATATCTGTAGTTCTTGGCACCTCCAAGGAGCTACCATCCCCATTGGAGCCGATGTTAGTTCCAGTCTTCGTAGCCTGTCACCAGGGATCAACATGAGCTCTTACTATGTCTGGTTTTGTTAGATGTTTTACACATGATGTTTAGCACAAAACATGTCACAAGTGTGTACATCAGAAGAAGCTCGAGAAATTATTTCCAACTGTATATCACACTCCCATAACCAGTTCCTGGATTAGAAGAAATGAATTAGTGATTCTTGGTTATGCATATTTTGAGGTCAATTGCTGCACACAATGACAAGTTTAGTTCAAAATTAGTTTCTAATAGAATGGTAAGGAAGTTTTCAAAAGTGAAAGAGGTTTTTGTTCATCACATATCAAGTCACAAAAACCTCCTTATTTTTATGCACAGGTGCTACTACGTGGGAGATATACAATGATATTTGGAGCCTACATTAAAACAAAGCAAATTTTTCATATTTTTTACTATTTTAGTCATTTTAGTGAGGGGACATTTTACAACAGATGGAAAGTAATTTTGCAAAACCCAAGGATATTTTTGTTAAGCATGAGCCATATAAAAAAAACCTCTTTCAATGTATTCACAGGTGTCATGGATTGGGATATGTGACTAGGTCTTTACAGCTCATTTCACAGATTTAAATTTTTAATGATTTTCTGTTTTAGAGATGATTTTGTGGAACAGATTGCAAGCTACTGGAAACGAATTTCCAAAATTTGAAAGAGGTTTTTATCCATCATGACCTTATATACAAAGATATCTTTCATTTTTGTAACAGGTGCTATGGTTTAGGAGATACGAGGTCATCTTCAACACCTATTTTCATAAATTCGGCCCAAGTTTAATTTAACTAATTCTATTTTGAAAAAAATGGTTGAGCTCAATCCCTTAGTACAAGGATGAGAAAATGTATATATTTTATGAATTTCATAGCATAGAGGTTGGATTTTGATAGAAGGTTGGACACTTGGGATTGCTTGGCACTTCATTGTACATTTGATTTCTGCATTTTTGGCAAGGGAAAGACCAGGGTTTTGCAGCACTTGTTGGGATCCTTGTGGCTCTATGTTTTGATGGTGTTTTTCTTCATGTAATTGTAAGTTCCTTGATGTTTTATGTATGCCATTTCCCTTCTCTTTGCTTCTGAAATTAAACAAATTGAGTGACAAAGGTAGAATTCATTTGGCTTGCTGTGCTCTGCCTTAAAATTTGTTTAGTTTTATATGTTTTCATCTATTTGGAGAGGATTCTTGCAGCCTCTTGCCCTCTTCAGCTCCTCAGTGGTCTTTTCCATCCATTCATTTAATCTAAAGCATCAAAACTACTGCCTAAATTTCCCCAATTCGAACTCTGGAAAAATTTGGCCTCATCCCTGGACCCAAATTTGCCTTTCCCTTTTTTCTAGAAAAACCCTCAAAAACTCAAATCAAATCCTTGCACTTCATACCTAGCCTAATATTAGTTGTTAAATCAGTCATCTCAAGCCCCATCTATTATCTTTCGCTGAGATTGACCTAGAGAGAGGCCTCTCCTATCCTCGTAGGGCTAACTACGAGGTTGAGCATGGTTTGATGTGGACCTAGAACCTTGCCTTTTCAACCTGAGGAAAATCTAGGCTCTAACACTTGTTGCATTTTTTAACGAGCTTGACACAAGACAAGGAACTATGCTCTTGATTCCTTGATCACGACCCGTAGGAGGTCATGAATTACAAGAGGTTCTCATCAGATGGGAGAACAATGCTATGGAAGGGATACATAGCAAGGAATCCACTAGAGATATTTGGTTCCAATGCCCCCAGTACATAATGTTCAACATCATGGAATTGATCATTAGTTGATGTAGGCATAAAGTGGGTTGCGACATAATTGACCCGTGGCGGGGAGGATACCATTGGGACAAAAGGACCATTTAGGGAAGATGGTTGACTGGAAGCCATATTTGGACCGGGAAATGAAAGTTGGTCAATGGTGACAATTTTGCCTTCATGCGAGAAACAAATCACTCAAAAGAGTGTTGAAACAATAGCTCCCATGTCATAAACATAGTCACACCCAAGAAGTAATTATAATCTAAAGGGCTTGGGACTACCATCACATTGAGATAAACAATTTTTCCTCCCAAAGTAATAGGCAACTGAGGAAGGATCCCTAATGGTTAACTGGTTCCTCTATTAAAAGCCAACAGAGTCTGAGTAACAAGCATAAGTGGCAGCGAACCGAGCACTTTCAAAGCAGTGGAGGAAATGATACTCACTGATGCACCTTAATATATAATAGTGCCAAATACAATCATATTATAAACCTGTACTATGATCTGGAAAGGAAAATAAGAAGGAAGATGGCATCCTGCCAGCCGATTCCAATCAAAGGAAGTGACAAGACCACTTGGAGGGGGTACTGTAAGAATGGGAGAATTACCTCCTTTAGTTAGAAGAATGGGAGGATTTTCTTCCTGTCTTGATGGAACAGGTGGGTTGCCTCCAAGCTCATTAGAATCTGAAGAAATGAAAAGAACCTGAGTGGTATCATACTCACTCTCTATGAGAAAGGCATGATTAACTGAAGGTGAAATCGAGTCAATTGTTTCCTCGACCTGTGATTGGTTAGGTATAGACTTATGGGATTCACATTCATAGAGAGTGGGTTTGACCGACAGTTCATTTGGGTCAGTCACTTCATCAACTAGTGAAGGATTAAGGGAGAGCCTCCCGTAACCATAAGGAAGTCACTGCGGAGAAGCAGGAAGGTTATCCAACACTTTTTGGGCTTCATCCAGATAAGGAAAAAGGTGAATGGGGTGATTCCCTTTAAATAACCTATAGGGAAACTTAACTTTACCCTTCTTTCCATGAAATTTACTACCACTAGTTGATGGTGTGTCACCAGCATGATCTCTAGAAGTTGATGACACAGGATGATGTGAATGAGAAGACCATTCTTCTAAGATCTGAGGAATACTAGAACAATTTTGAAGAAGATGGTCTCCCGTACAAAGTTTGCAAGGATATCGAATTTTGTGAGGCTTATCAGATGGTTCCTCATCAGAATTTGCATTCGAAGCAATGGTTTCTTGGTTGCCACCTTGTTGAATTTTCTTCTTCTTCTTCTTCTTATTCTTCCCTTTCTTCTTCTTCTTATCCACCTGGTTACTAGTGTCAATAATTTCACCAGGTGAAGAGGAAGAAGGGGAGGAAGAAACAACCGACGAAGAAGGTAAAGCCAACTGGAGGTCGATTTTGCCAAGTTGTCAAAATATTTAGTTGTGGGGCCAAGGAGGTTGAGAAAAACCATACTGACAAGCTGATGGTAAGTCCCAAAAGGGACAATGTAGCCATATAAGGAGCACTAATATTTTTGAAAGGAGGAAAAGGACTAGGATTCCCATCAAAAGGAATTCCTTGATCAGTGGACTCTGGAGTTGTTTCCATATGTCTCAACCTAAGATCAACTAAGGAGTGACATGGAGGATGATATCTACAGTCAATTAATTTTATTTTAATAAAAATAAAATAACAAAACAAAAGAGGGATAATCGAGGCAAAAGGATTACCAAGTAACTGTGAACTGTAATATACTACCTCAGTAAACCAAGGACTTAACATACGTGCAAGAAATCTCCCCGAATGTTGTGTTCAGTGTATCACAGTGTACAAGGTGGCCGACTTGGTTATCTAAGGATGGATAACAACCTAATGTAGTCCTCCCATATATACTCGAAAGTATTTGGAGGCCCAATCCGTGTTAACGTTGTCTAATGTGAAACCGCATAGTGAGAGCATTCCTTTACACTTTTCGTACTATAACACCGCCCTATATACCCAAAGTTACGTGGAAGAGCTATGATATACTTATGTACATGGAATGAGTTATCACACTTGGAATGTATCACTTGTAATTAATGATAGATGATATTTTTTACGATGTCAAAACACGTCTCTAGCCTAGAACCTCTAAATGTTATTCGTTAGGTAACAATGCTCCATTAGGTTAATTGAGATAACTTTTAAGTTGATCTTGATTAAGAGTTTGTCTTTCAAGGTTCACCACGTGATGTCTTTGAAATTCATAGAATGCAACTATACTGAGAAACATTCTTTTCATTTGATTTTGAATAATGAAAACCTTAACTACAAGGGATAAAGCAACCAAAATGTTTAATCAAAGAACAAAGAGCACATCTAATGCAATTTCCCTAAACTATTCCGTTAATCACACACAAAACCTCTAGTTGCATAATGCAAGTTCTTATTTTCAATTCCCTTAATGTTGAGATGAACAAAAGGAAACCAATGCACATACAATCAATCAATCTTTTTGCAAGAAACGAAGACTTTGCGATAGTTCCTTTTCGAAAGAAATGAAGACTTTTACGAGACTTTCTTTTCAACAAAAATTAATCAACTATAAGCTAACTTTGACAATGAATTGATAATGATAAAGAAATCATTTAAGAAACACTAAACACTCAAGGCCAAAGTAGGGCTAGGAAGATAAATACAAGTTGATTCAAAACCACAAGCATCATTGATATTTCAGCAAACAACAAGAGAAGCAACTTTGGAAAAATCAAACCAAAGGTGGGTTTTTTAGCCTAAGAGGGATCAATGTAGGCCAAAGAGGGAGACAATGCACTACAATTCACTGTCTCTAAGGTAGGGACTACTCTCAAGTGCACTGTGTCAAGACTAAGACTGCGCTGGCGCCAGAGAGTCAATTCAAGGGACATTCAAGCACATTTTTTGACTAAAAACACTTCAAGAAGACTAAAATAAGATCAAAAAAGCTAAGCAAAGTCTACTAGGTTGTGAAATGATGAGGTTAAGCCACCAAGAATGAAAATCATTCCCCAACGGAGTCACCAATTTGTTACATGGAATTTGCATCTACGGATAAACACATTTTCCCTAGGTGGGTGACGACACCTAGAACAAAAGAAAGAAAGTAGTTTAACATTTTCTTATAGAATATAGATGAGATGAAGGAAATTACTTGCTGCCTTTCGCTTCCTAAATCTCTTTTTAATAGCTCTTCTCACTCCTAATTGAACTAAATCTGCTTAGAAGGTACTTGCATCAAGAGAAATAGAAACAAGAAACAATCAAAGCATATGTGAAATATCAACTATAAAACAATGGAATTGAATACATTGAAACACATAATGATAAAAAATATGAACAATCATATGAGAAAAGGAATAAGCTCTTTATTAATGTAGAAGGAAGAGTATCACGTAATACAGTTCGATCCTGTGCCACTCCCCCAGCTTTAGTTCAACCCTCGCCACATCAAAATCTCAATACTCCAATAACATAACATTGCTTTACATAAAATCAATCCTCAAACCAACAAAATTTCCTTCCAAACTTTATATTCTAGCCCCTTAATCACTATGATGAGTGCTCAATTTATAGGAAATGGAGGTGGTTTTGTCATAAATGAGGGTATTGAATGGCTTTCCAATCTTGGAGTTAGTTTCCATGGAGAAAGGGATGAGAGGATAGGAGGTTAATGGATCCTTAGCCTATCCAATTTCAAGCTCATAGGAGGGGATAAGAGATGGAAACCTTCTAGAGTCATCTAGAATGAAGGAATATTCCCATAACCCTATGCAAATTTCACTCAATCTCACCCAACACAGGCTAAAGAGGGCCTAAGTGCACTATAGTGTAGGCCATAGTGGGCCTGCCTACTCTGTAGCGCACTGTCTCAAGGCATAGGCTGCACTGGTATCCCAAGGAGGCTTTCCAGGAGGGCTTCAGGCCATGAAACTTTCATAAAAGGAGGCATTCAATGAGTTGACCTCTCCAGGGCATGTAACAACTGAATTAGGGTTTGATGAGCCCTAAAAGTATTGATCTGAAGGTTGGGAATGATGTGTTAAAGTAGACCTGTAACAAAGAGAATTATCTTAAAAAAAAAAACAAGAAATCAAAGCAACCAAAGTGATCTAATTCTCAAGACTTGGAGCACGGTGAAAACTTTCCTCCCCAGGACGAGAGATCGATGTTATGGTCAATATTGGTTGTACTTTCATGCTTTTGATAGCCTCCTCAGAAACGGTGCCAAAATGTTAGTGTTCAGATATGAATTATAGAATTCACCCTTCCCCACATTAATTTTCAATGCAGGGCTCGTCTTGTTATTTCAAGGCTGTTGTGCAAAGTCTACAGAGGCCACAGTTTCCCTACCCAACATTGAGCATTCAATCAACAATATAAGAATGTGTAACAACAAGAAATAATAGTAACAACAATCAGAGTAACAAAAAATTAGGATTCACAACAACACAAACTTAATGAACCATTACAATGATAAAGAAATAATCACAACAGAAATAAATCTATACACACCACTAATCCAACAACACCTGATCAGGAGAGTGGGCCCAACTCTCTAATCAGGGTTGTGGCAAAAATACCGAAGGCTAGATAATACTCAGAAGATCAAGATTGTATTAATCAAAAGGAAAATACAAAAGTTTGTTGTTACATTCTCAAAGGAAAACCTTCAATATCTGATCTATTCCCTATATGTGTTATCTACACTTTCTCTTTGATTTGTATCTTTTATATATACAAACAACAAAGGGAAATTTACAAAAAATTGATTAAAAAATGATTTCTCATACAATTTATATTGATTACAAAATCTCCATAAGAAATATGATATCTGAGAGATCTTTCCATCATGATTTAGCTAGAACAAGTCGAATCTGGTTATTGCAATTGGGACAATTTGGAAAACGACCACAACAAAAAATTTGTGAATATGTCCTTTGAAGAACCTTTCTTTTCTCTCAGTCTAGATCGAATTTCAGAAAATTGCTCAATAAGAGACTAGTTTGGTCTGTTCTGCACAAAACCCATGTCTCTGAATTTTAAGATTCTTCTTCATTTTCCTGTAATGACCGATGCAAAACTGCCATGTTTTATCCAAGTAATTTCTAAGTTGGAATATTTGATTATGGGCTGAAGATCAAATTTGCAACCTGGAAGAAATCTTGGAAGCTAAATTTATGAGTGATGTTATAAAAAATTCATCAACAAACCATCATAGGAAAAATCATGCATATTAATCATCAATTTATTAAAAATAAAGGAGAACAAATATTACATATCCACAAGAGCATAAATAATTATGAAATGGAATTATATAATAAATTATGGTAAATAATGTAATAAAATAATGGTAGAAATGGGTGAAATGGATATTAAGGATTGATAATAATAATGACAAATTAGTAGCCCAACATCCATGACCCTGAGTTTGAATCTAGAATTTTTCTACTTTTCCTTCAAATGGGATTTAATAGTAACATGATTGTAGGTGATAATTATCTCTTAATTACAACTCATGGCTCACAACTACATGGAAACTTCAAGATAGTAACTCCCCTCTTTCTTGATGAAATGTGGAAATGTAGTCTAATGCAGCTACATAACTCCTCCTTCCACTACAATGTGACAAGTTTAATGGGTAACATTTCTCTTTATTTTTCATTACAATGGGTGTCTTCGCATATCATCTCAGTGACAATCATGGCTCTTAAGCACATGAAGGAAACACTAACTTTCTCAACAATGGTAATGACTTCTCAATGATGCATTTCCTCTTTTAATTAGATCGATAATTGTACTATCTCCTGGAAGCAGCTTCTCCCCTTCTTAACATGTATAAAATGTGAACAAGAGTCAACATAACCTCTTAAAAGCTTTATGGTAAATAATGCGTAACACATATATCATGCACTTTCTCTTAATACAGGATGCCTTTGATCACAAGGATTTTACTTCAATCATCAACAGTGTTCTACCTCATAACACTTTTCAATAAATATACATTGCATGGATCTAATAGATATTATGAAATGATGTAACTACTCACTTTACCTTATTATTGAGTATTTTGATGGGAACATGGGAACATAATCCTCATTCGTTGTATCCATGGTTGAAATGGGTGTGATGGAAATTATTCTATTTTCTAGTGGTAGCCACAAGATCCTAATAGATGGTTCACAAGTGGTTTCATCATGTTTGAATCATGTGTGAATCCATCAATGAGCTACCTTCTCTAGTAGCGGAAACTCGAGTGCCCTACTGACGGAATAAATGTTACAATTATATTCTTATTTGGCACCCATATTTTCAAGGTAGAAAATAAGACCATACTGAATAACAAAACTATCTAGATCCCACTCTAGAATAGAGTGATCGGGAACTAGTAACAATTCTTTCATCTTATGATGTAAGATCTCTTTCCCCAAAAAAATTCTTTGTGAAAATACTACATTGAACAGAGAAACGTGACATTGTCATTTCAGGTGAGATAGGAGCATTGTTAGGAATCACAGACACTTGGAAGTTGTTTTCAATAAATTAACCAAAATCACAACCACACTTGAATGGTGTGGTATTCCCTACAATTACAATCTTATGATGATGCTCTGAACCAACACTCTCAACCCCATTTGAGTCTAAATGTAGATTACCATTTTCACTAGATACTAACAACTTTAATCCCAATGCCTTGACATTAGAATTGTTAACCACATTGCCAATGTAGGTTAACCTAATTGAAGCCCAAGATATAGTGTTCACTGAAAATATTTGATACTCAGATCTAAGTGAGGGCGTAATTGGGTTTCACAGTCTTGATATCCTATTTGTTTCAGTTTTTTTATACTCACAACAATAAAAAAAAATTGGGGAAACTCGGAAATCTTTATCACTATGGAACATATTTGGAGAAAAACTATTTTTTTCTGCAAGTATATAAATTTTAAATGATGCCACTACATAAACCCTAATAAATAAATTTTCCAAATTTTATTTACAAACTAAAAAAAACAAACTTTTATTGAGAATATTCCCTTCTAAAAGGAATCTGGGCAATGAAACAATCTTTTTGAAGAGAAATTAGGGCACACTTATTTGTGAGAATCAGATAGAGATAATCTTGAACCCTTCAGGTTTTTGTAAAAGCCCTCCCTTCCTAAAATATTTTGTCAACACCCTTCACTCCTCTACATGTATACATGACCAATAAATAATCTTATTTATTATTCAATTCTCTGCCTTCCTGAGCTTCCTATGAGAGTAAGAAAGACCCTTCAGTTTATTATTCATGCTACTATGTGTGTTAGGGCTCTCCTACCCCTTAGTTAGGGGTCTAACCATTTTATACTAGCGTTACATGGTTTAGGGTTTAAGTAATCAAGCAAAGAAAAATAAAGAGCTTTGCCTTTATACCAACACTTTTTTTATTTTGTTTTTAATTATTATTATTTTTTTTTTTAAACTATTTTTCATTGATATTAAAATAGTTTTATTTTAATTAAATTTTTTTAGTCGAATTTTTTTTTTAATTAAATATTTTTAGGGGGAATTTTAAATTCTAGTTTCAGTTGTTAAGGGTGTAAATATAAATGTTTTTAAATACTTAATCTATTTGTATATTTAAAAATATAGTTTAAATAATAGAAAATTATGATTTTGTTTCAAAATTTAATGTGATGATTCTTGAAAAAATAAAAAATAAAAAATAATTTCTCTCTCTCTCTCTCTCTCTCTCTCTCTCTCTCTCTCTCTCTATATATATATATATATATATATATATATATATATGACTTTACATTTATTTTAATTTAAAATAATAAACATTCATTAGTTTTACCATAAAAAAATAACTAAAAATATATTCCAAACAATCATTTGAATGCTAAATGATGCATTTATTTATTGTAAGGTCCCACCTTACGAACCGGCTAACTCAAAATGCGATTTAAGGTTAAGTTTTTAAGACGTAAAAGTTAATGCAAGGTCATATATCTATATTTTTATTTTTATTTTTATTGGTATTCTTTACACTACACACTAATTTCTACTAACTAACTAACCCATGGTAATATTAAACTTCTCATTAAAGCTACAGGGTCATGGTTCTTCAAGATCCAAAACTTACAACCAAAAGTCTTAAAATCACATTTAAATGATAGTCTTTATTGGGATAAACAATATCAATCTTTACAAACCACAATTTCCAATAAGCTAATTGTTCATTCTATTGCAATTAAAAGTGTTTAAGAGTGACTAATTTGATTTTGTTCTAAATAACATGCCTATGAATTCTTTGGTAAAACAAAGAGAGCAAAAACAAGATAATTCAACTTCTAAGGAGTAGTTTCCAATTATTATGAATTCTTATGTGAGCTAACAATTACAACAATTCACCTACCCAATTTTCCTTCCATGGATTTTCAATTCAATGGAATCATCATGCTTATTCTTTGAGATATTTCTAGAAACATGTTGGTTGCAAATCCTAAATTCACTCAATCATATTTATCGACAATTCATAGATGTGATTAGCTACAACCATTGTAGCATTATGTCAAACAACTTGCAAGCCTGAAATGTACATCCATTGAGGCATTTTGTCAAACACTTACAACCATAACCCTTAAGGCGATTTCACCAAAATTAACTAACATGAATCTAAGAATACATAACTTCTTTTTAATTGTCAGTAATGCCAGTAAGTGAACCTAATACATAAGTAGAACTGTCATCCATCTTGATTGTTTCATATACAAAAATTTAGGCACATAATGACTATAAATATTTAAGAATTTTTACAAATAGCTAGTAGCGATGTAGCTACAACCATTGGATAATTTTTAACAACGATTAGCAGTCACAAAACATGTTGCTAGCTATTAAAATATCAAATAAGTAGTCACAAGTTATTTAAAATATCAATGTATTAACCATTGAGACTTTAAAATAAGAATTCCAAGTTTATATAGCAGACTGGTTTCATAAAAAGTGATTACCAAGTAAATCACAGCTAAAAAAAATAGCAAGACAAACCACTAGGCAGCAGTAGTAAATCTGTAAAATATAGTAGATTACAAAACCATATTCTCAAACTCTATTTTTCGAAATAAAAGTTGAGGCGACATGGCCATAAGATACATATACCCCCTAAATTTAAAATGAATCGAAATAGAAACGCCCAGAAATGCGATTATTTAAAACCACAACCAAAAACAAATTCCTACTATCTCATTTATCCCTTTTGTCAAACATATAATGTGCAAACTTATCTACAGCTGTAAAAAGAGAAGGAAAAACCAAATTTATGCTATTAACATGTTTTCATAAAACTCATGGCAGCCTGAATGCTTCAGCCATTAAGACATGATGTAAATCAACTTGCAATGGAACTGTACAAAAAAACTTACATAAAATAAACTATAGTTATTGCAAAATTCCTTCAAAACTTAGTGTACAACATTTGATGTACATCTAAGTTTCATTCAACAACCAAATAAGCAAAAACCATGTAATGAACTACAAAAAAAAAAACACAATATAATGTTGTCAACATACCTGGCAGTGAATTTATACAACTTAAAAAAATGGGAGTATGCTCTAGCTCCAATATCCTTACCAACTCATTGTGAACCACCCGGTTTTCCTCCCAACCATATCCAGTAAGAACTTCTCCCCCTGGAACCCCCGAGATGCCAAAGCTCACAAGAAGTACCAGAAAACAACAATAAAGAAATTTCCAAGGCAAACTAAGGAAGCAAATTTTCACTTCCTTTCAATACCACTCATGGCCAACCTCAATAGCTAGAGCTCTTAGGATTTTAATAAGAATTTCAGATTTATTATGGAAGCAATTGGCTACTCTCCATATCTCTCCCTCACTATTTTTCTCAAGTCTCTTCCACTCTTGGCATCATAATCCACCCCAAATGAGAATACATGAGACTCATATACAGGAGGAGAAGCAAATTCTTGTCATAAAGAGTAATGTGCATGCATTGGATTCCATTTAGAGTGTAACTTATGCCATTAAGGAGAGTGTAACAAGCATTAAAGAGAGCGTAAGAGGAATAGTTTATGACATATTTTTAATGAGTGCAAAGGAATATGCCATTCATTGATTAGTTCATAAAATAGAGTATAATGAATTATTTAAAAGAGAGAGAGAGAGAGAGAGAGAGAGAGAGAGAGATAGTTATATAGAGCCACGAGAGTCATGAAGGAGATGTGTGAATTGATTGAGGAGATAAAATTGACTTGCAATTCCTTTTTAATAATAATATCATAGTCACATAAAAGATAATACTAATATTAATAATATTGACGATTCAATGATGATTGAACTATTAGGATTGATTAATGATAAGCTAAGTCATTTTTCTTCAACTCCATTTGATTACCAATTTATGCAAGGTGATTTACTATTTTTGGAAAGTCATGCTTGAGATGCTGGACATGACTTTTTATTTTTAGAAATTCATTCGAGAATTGTGAGAATGAAATTTTATTTAAGGAAATTCATCCATGAGTGGTATTTTTCTTTTGGAGAATAGGGATTCCACACCCCTATTTCATGCATCTCCATGCCTTAGTAGATTGAGGACTCCGCGCCTTGATCTACTCTAAAGATCCAAGATTCCACAACTTCATATTTTTAAATATTCAGGACTCCACGCCCTAAATATACAAGACTCCACGTATTTATCTTTCTTGGATTTAGGACTCCACGCCCTAATTTCCATGACCTCTCATCTACTGTGCTTTGAAACATTGCATTTATCCTTATGGTACTGATTGTGAGCTTTTACCCATCTGATGGTTCGCTGGTAAGGCCTTGTTCAAAGACCTACACACAATACAATCGCATAGATCGAAGGAATCAAATGAATTTCATAATGAAATTAACTTAATCACATTTTACCCAGAATGGTGCATGGATTCGACAGTCATTTTGGTTTTGAAGAAATGACTTCCACAGCCATTCATAATTGAACATCCTTGTTGGAAAATGACCAGGTACCCTACCACATCCTGCTTAGTACAATATTAGACATATATAATCACACAAATCATGTATCATCCATAAATCATAATTAACCATCTATTCCGCATAACCATGAGCATCCATGGGTCTATGTGTCTCAATCTTGGATCACCATCCATGTCATACACCTGCTTCATAAATCAAATACAAAAAGAAAAACATATGTATAACATTTACTTAACCAAAACCATCTAATACAAATAATCAATGATGCCACATATAAGAGGAAATATAACTATATAAAACATTGTTCCCCAATCTAGTGATCAATCTGCCATACATAAACATAAAAGGAAATATAACTATGTATATAAAACATTATTCCTCAATCAAGTGATCAACCTGTCATATATATAACTCGTCAAAAATCACCCTTGATAGGAGTGACAAAACTATACTAGGAAAAAAATAGGACACTACATTTATGGCAATTGTTTTCTTCATAAATCATTTTTGCAAGAGCCCAATTACAAGTAATGATAATGTTCCTTTGTGATAAAAAATCCCAAGAGATATATCGTCAAGTTATTATAAGTGACAAGGATTTTCAATTTTGATTTGAAATATAACTTATGTGGGTCTAATCATTAGGGGTGTGTTTCATCTTAAGAAGGCACTTCGTAGGCTAGAGTATGTATGTTTTTGTAGACTTTAGCAGTCAAATTGTCGCACAAAGGTGGGTCCCTTGTCCCATAAACAAGTGGATCCCATACACCAATTTGGTGTCTCCCTTGGTTGTGACCTTAAAAATGGATTTTTATTGTTATTATTATAATTAGTCATTTATGTTTATATTTTTTGGGAGGAAAACAATGGAGATAATTACTTAATCTCTAAAGTCCTAAAACATCTATAGCTTTTCATCTAAATTAGATGACCCCTAACCATATAATCTCTCTTATATCTACTATTATAAATAGGCTCCAATAAAATTTTGGTAATATCTAAATAGAATGTTGTCCCTTCGAGTTGTGTTGAAGATTCAATTCCTCCAGAAGAGCTCTGTTATGGTTTCTGCATACAACTAACAATGCGGCCTCCTGGCGGATCGGATACCCTCGCAAGTTGGATCTGCTCTCTGAAATAGTTCCTGGCCACCAGTTCAACCATATTGAATTGATAGCTAAGACGTGCGATCATGAATGACCCCCCACCTCGGGGTGAGGGGTCACAGTTCTTCAGGGATGTGGTGAATCGTACCCCATTCGTGTGAGGATGGACATGTTAGCTCTGCTACAGATTCGGTGTTTGAGGGTCAAGATCAGGAATAAATAGTTCTGGTTTGTGTTGAAAAGGGTTGGCAGTTATTATTTTATCATTCCTCTTCATGTGTGTTACAGGGAAAAGTGTCTACTCAGAACTACTTATCCCACTAAGGTGTGACAACTGCCTTAGAAACAAATAGAGTAAAGCTACTTTCGTTTTTCCCTTATGAATTATAGATAGAGAGGAACGAAGAAGACCAACCTCTGTCTTGCGCTAATCTCCTGGTTCGATTCCTCTCTTCCTTGATAGTCTTTCGCTACTTGTTCCCTTGCACACCCAGCTTCACAGAATACCTGCAAGATCACAGTAGCATAGCACTATACAAAGACATGGATCTATAATCATAAACAATCTAGGATCAGATATAAATTGACCATACAAATGCAGCAAACATGAATGACACAAAAGTATGGAGGAGAACTTGAATAGCTTTTATTGATAAACAAGAAAGAGCCAAGAGGAGTTACAACCAGTTGTTCTGACCCAACATCAACCTCTCAGCAAGGAAGCCCCTCTTCACCTCATACAAAGCTTAGATCACCCAACAATCTGATGTTTGTCTCAAGAAACCAACAACAATTCCTTACAATATGCAAAATTCCAGCCTTTGGATCTCTGGGATGAGGGATCCATATATAGATATTTGTAAGGGAGATGAGTCAGCTTGTGATTTGATTAGTGTCTTCTCTCTGATAGTTCTTGCTTCCACTTGGAGATTGATGATCTCTTACTCATCCTTGGTTGAATTCAGAGAGGCAAGTGTCACAGGAGAAGTTTCTGGAAGCTTCCATTGCCTCTCCACCTCGCGGAATGAAACTGCCATTTGTCATTTCTCGCCCATCGCACCCGATAGAAGGGCCTTTTGAAATGCAATGCACCCACACAGTGTGTTTAGGTGAGATGCAACGCACTTGGCCTGTGGAGCAGCTGAAATGATCTTGTTTTGACCAATTCTGAGCAGTTTTTCATGGAGAACTTCTGGGAGAAGCTGTAATCTGTTGACCTTGTTCCTTTAGGGGTTAGAACAACACTTTTAGGGACTTAGGAGCCCTTGGTTTATGGACATTTCATGCTTGGGGTTGTAGGGCCCAAAAATGTCTATAACAGTTGCCCCCTAAAGCATCAGGTCGTTAATCTTTTGATGTCGGGTGAAATGCTTTATTATGAGGATCCGAAGTTCTTTCAAGCTGGGAGGAGACCTGTAATAAGATACAATACAATACATTATCTTCATAATATTTTCATGATCTAGCTGAGGCGGGCATTCCCATGCTCAACTTTATAAATTCATTTTCATGTACATAAGACAGAAAATCGTCTGAGTGTAGGCTGATGATTCTGATAGAGCCATCATCCCTTTGATTGGATGATTATCTATGCAGCAATGATGTACATTTGATGTCTTTATTTTCCTGAATATATATTGCAGCCCGGATGGATGAAACTAGATCCGGGGTCTTCAATCTCATTCGATCTTCACTCAAAGTACAAGTCTATCCATGCGAGAGATGTTCTGAAGTCGAACATGGAAAGACATCGCTTGATTACCAGCCAATAATATAAGCTGTTAACAAGTGTGAGAGGAATCACCAATAATGATAATGACCCTCAAGGTACTGCAGTACAATTCGCGCGGTGTGAATAAAGGACTTAGTGTCAAACACCACGCAAAATCTTTCGGTCGAAGGTCATTGATGTAAACCTGTCGCCGGAAGTGAGAAACTTGCCATTGAGGCATGCAAGCTTCAAAGTACTGAATGGGGTGTTCCTAGATCAGCTTCTTGGATAATGAGCTGATGTCGACAAGAAGTGATCCATCACATGAGGGCCTTAATGAATCCCACATCAATGACACGGAACGGAGCAAATGATTTTAATGGAGGTGAAAATGATCTGGTGATATAAGATTCAGAGTGGCGGTCATGAAAGAATGGAGTATAAATGTATTGTAGTGGGTGAGACACAGGTGAATTCTCTGAATGACTTCTCTTGAACATATCGGCGACACTGACGTGATGGATTGGTAGCATTAACCCCAAATGTGGATGGTATGATGTGACCGGTGAATGAAACAACCCAACCCGACTTGGATGTACAGTAAAAGTGTCATGTTCAAGAGCGACTTGCTACCAACAAAGTTTCTTCAAGTTTTCTTCCCAATTTTTCCCCAGTCATTGCTGACTAGTACCTCTTTATTTTTATCAAGCTTGAGGAGGATAAAATATGTTTTTTCTATAATTTTCCCTTCGGGCAAACCCATTGCTATGTTTTAACGAGCCTAGCGATAGTGAAACTCGTTCTCGTCTATAGACAAGTTTGTCGCTATTAAAAAATTTAACGAGTTTAACGAAAAAGATAACTCGGTCCTTTCCAATTTTAGAGAGTCTGAAAAGGAACATAAAGGTAACTCCAAAATTCCTTTTTCGTCATCTAATCCCTTAAGTCCGAAAAAGTATAAAACAATACAGAAGGGATGAATTTTTGATACTTTTAACGAGCCGAACAAAGCAAGCGCTCGATCTTTTTGTGTAATAATCCCTCAGGTCCAAAAAGATTAAAATTTAGAGGAGGGATAGCACTTCCAGTCCCTTTAACGAGCTGGAGAGGCCAATGGCTCGGCAATATTTTCATATTTTATGAGTCAGTTGAAAAGAGCTTAAAGGAGACTCATCTTTTGAGGAACGAGTGATAAAATGGGTAGCAACTAATTCCAGGTAAGGTTTGGAATTTTCCAATCACGGTAGTGTTACAAGGATGGCTAGTGAGATCACTCTTCACAGCTGTTCCTCAAAATGGGTAAACAATCAAATGGAGGTAAATGATCAGCCAATGTAAAAGTGGAGGTGACGGTGCAAACATGACCAAGGCTTTAAAGGTTGAAGTATTACATTCACGATGGTTATTTACCGGAAATTGGTTCATTTTTTAATGAGCTTAAACTCTAAGGGAACATGTGCTCATTTCTTATGTTTATTTTTTAACGAGCATGAAGTCCGCGCTAAAACTGCTCGACGCGGGTTTATTTTTTAACGAGCTTGAACCCTGCAGTAACACTGCTCATGGCGGGTTTATTTTTTAACGAGCTTGAACCCTGCAGTAACACTGCTCATGGCGGGTTTATTTTTTAATGAGCTTGAACCCTGCGGTAACACTGCTCGCGATAAGTTTGCATGCCCCCAGCATAATAACACAAATCGAGGTGCATGCCCCCCAAGCTTCATTGCATTCAACTCGGTGGTTGGAATGAAGGTTTACCTCCGAGATCTTTGAAAGTCTCGACTTGGATTTTACGAGATCGTAGTCAAAGACTCGATCTGGAAAGGGAGTGGTTTCATTTTTTAATGAGGTTGACACTAGAAAAGAACTATCCTCAGAATCCATGTTATTTACAGTATTTGATAGAAAATCAAAAACTGAAGGATGATTAGGGTCACTGGAATAATCCGTTGAGATTGCAACAAGATGATGGAGCTTAGTGAAAAGAGTCGCCTTCACTAAGTGGGCCCGCAGGCTATTTTTGGCGCAAGTCTATTTTTAGACTATGTCTATTTTTAGACATATGGATCATGTCTATGGATTGCAGGTTGCTGTTTATGGATGATAGATCAAGTTGGGAAAAAATAGATGGACTTCTATTTTTGATGAAAGTGTGAGTGATCACAGTGTGAGTGATCAAAGTCAAAAATAGAAAAGTCAAATATTATTATCTCACAGTAATATTTGGACTATAAACTTAATCTTATTCTCTTGGAGCACTTCAGTTTGAGCTACAGAGGTGGCACATGCAGTTGTCAGAAGGAAATACACTTTTCTTATGAGTCAGTTGAGTTGTTGCATGCATGACTTCAGTTAGAACTCAATCAGTTGAGTTTGGTGGAGTTGATTGTGGAGTTGATGGAGTTGTGTTCAGTTTAGATTTGTTAAACTGGTTGTATTTAGTCTAACTGGAAAATAGACTAGAGATGAGTTGGGTGAATTAGTTATTAATTAATTCACAAGTTATTAACTCATAATACAACTAATGAATACATCAGTTAACTCAGTTGCATGTCAGTGCATGTTCAGTTCAACAGGGACAGGTGGTAGAGAATCAGATTGCTATCAGTTGTGACTATAGTTGTGCACCAGATCTTGCACAATCAAGGGATTGAGTATGCCAATGAGTTTGCCCACGTATTTTCCCACATTATAGCTTGTGCTCACGTCCAACAAAGTGTGAGTGACTATTTTGCAGGTGAAAAACGAGTTTGGTAAGCCATTCTCATCAGTTCTTGAGCAAGTATTGAGCAGTGGAGGCAGGCAAGCAGTGGAAGAGATTTGGAGATCAGATCTGAGCTGTATTGTGTGTAACAGAGGTGGAGATACTTGTGAGAAGTATTATGCTGTGTAATGTTACATGACTCAATCATTAATATACAGATAGTTGGGGTTTTTAGCGAGATGCTTTCCCCGGGATACATACTGTGTTAATGTGTGAATGCTCTTGATGTTTTATTGTTATTGATGCTGCTATATTGATGATCAACGCAGAGGAGCTTATGTATTGTGTATCTATTCTGCAATAGTACATGATCAGGATAATCTCTGTTGAATATGTGTTAAATTATTCAAAATTTCTACATGGTATCAGAGCGAGCTAGATAATTGTAGAAAAAGTTTCTACATGGTATCGGAGCTGTTGATTATCAGATCTACTATTCAGGAAGTGTCTACATTCTATTTCTTTAGGCAGAGTCTGTAATCGGGCCAGGTAGCCTCTGGATTCATCCTTCCTTTGGAAGGTGAGATATCCAGTGAATGCCCATACAGTCAATCTCTGTACGAGAAATATTGTGTTCTCACGAATCTTAGATCCGAGGCGGTTGAGTTGGTTGCTGGTGGAATTCGAATTTGCAACAGTGTTTTCTTGGTGACAACGCAGCAATGTCTTTCAACGGATTGTGATTGGAGTATGCTCTTGAGGGTAGCTCAAACTATATTGCATGGAAGGACAGGACGAAGGCAGTATTGGATGATAACGGGCTGAAGGAGTTCATAGATACAAATATCCCAAAGCCTACTGATGCTGCTGAGGCGGAAGTTTGGCAAAAGAAGACCGCAAAATGTCGAAGGATTCTATTGGAGGGCATGAAGGATCACATTGTGTCCAACCTCCATGGAAAGGCTACTCCATATTTGATGTGGAAATCATTAACAGAATTATTCCAAAGCAAGAGCGATCAGAGGAAGCTGGCGCTCAAAGATAAACTCAGAAACATCAAATGCGAGAAGGGTGACAGTATTCCCAAGTATCTCACGAAGTTCACTCAGTGTCGAGATGAGCTAGGAAGTGTGGGGGTTACTGTCGATGATGAGGACTTGGTGAGCTTGGCTCTCCTTGGTCTTCTGAAGAGTTGGCATTCCTATCAGGACTCTGTCAATGGTCGGGAGAAGTTGCCAGGATGGGAAAGACTATGGTCAGATCTTGTGCAGGAGGAGATTAGGCGGAGTACCAGGGACGGATCTTCGTCAAAGGGAGCTGATGAAGAGAATTGTGCTTTGGCTGCCAAAGCAAAGAAAGGGAAGAGCAAGAAATCTTCTCAGTTTGGTGCGAAAGGCAAGAAGCAGGATATGTCCAAGGTGAAGTGTTTTCACTGTCACCAGCACGGACACTATGCCACAAATTGTCCGCAGAAGAAGAAGAACAAGCAAGTTGCTGGATCTGCAGGGGGAGAGGCCTTAGCTTCTCAGTTTGAGCTTGATTTTTCATTGATCGCATGCTTGGTTTCAAGTGTGATGGGATCAGTGTGGTTCTTGGATAGTGGTGCGTCTTTTCACATGACGGGAGATAGAGATTTGTTCTCTGATCTGGAGGACAAGGATCTTGGAGTGCACATCGAGATGGGTGATGATGGTAGATACAGTGCGACCGGTATCGGTACCATTTCCTTTGAGAGGGAGTCTGGTAAACCCTTTGTATTGAAGGAAGTCATGCATGTTCTAGGATTGAAGAAGAATCTCATCTCAGTGGCGATGTTAGAAGACAAGGGGTATGATTTTGTTTTTAGCGAGGGAAAGGCCTTCCTGCGCAGCAAGACAACTGGTGAGACCCGGAAGATAGGGGTTCGAGTGAGGAACCTTTATCAGTTGCATGTAGATGGATGCACAGCAATGGCGGGCAAGGCAGAAGGATTGGTGAGCCAGGATGATGGCGAGTTGTGGCACAGGAGATTGGGTCACCTTCACCATGGAGCCTTGAAGATACTACAGCAGATCACTACAGGGCTTCCTAAAGGCACACTTGCACAGTCAGATCAGTGCAAGGGGTGTACTTTGGGGAAGTTTGTGAAAGCCACCTTTCACCAGAAGGATAGTCGCGCCACGACGATCCTTGAGAGAATTCACACAGACGTGTGTGGACCTTTCTCAGTTGCTTCGACAGCAAAACATAGGTATTATGTGATTTTTGTTGATGATTTCTCTCGTAAGTGCTGGATCTTCTTCATGCAGAAGAAGAGCGAGACATATTCAAAGTTCTGTGAATTCAAAGCACTGGTCGAGAAGGAGTCGAGGAAGAAGGTGAAGGCTCTTAGGAGCGATAATGGTGGTGAATACATCTCGGACGAGTTCAAGGATTTCTACAAGACAGAAGGGATTCGTAGAGAGCTCATAGCTCCCCATAACCCACAGTAGAACGGGGTAGCTGAGCGAAAGAACAGAACGATTGTGGGTGCTGCACGGGCAATGTTGCATGATCAGGGCCTACCCCTTCACTTGTGGGTGGAAGCATGCAATACAACAGTTTATGTGCAGAACCGTTGTCCTCATAGGATACTTGGCATGAGTACACCCGAGGAGGCTTATTCTGGTAAGAAGCCTGATCTTTCTCATTTGAGGATTTTTGGTGCTAACGTTTACATGCATGTGATGAAGGATGCCAGGAAGAAGTTGGAGCCGACCGTAGAGGTTGGGATATTTGTGGGGTACACTGATACGCCCCACAACTATCGTGTGTATTTGCCAGACAGTGGTAAAACTGTTGTGCGACGGGATATAAAATTTCAGGAGGAGAAAGCCATGAAGTGTTCACTTGAGAGGGAGCTACACTTGCATGCAGATGAGGAGCTATTAGTTCCTAAGGATGAGCTTCAGGACGTGGATCAGCCACAGGACGAGGTTCATGGAATGGAAGAGACCACTCATGCAGCGCCAACCATCAGAGGGCGAAAGCGCTTGACAGAAGCTGAGCGACTGGCTCAAGATGCAGAGAAAGTTGTAGGACCACCTACAGCCCAACGTAGGCAGAGACAGTCACCTGATCGGTACACTGGATACATGGCTCTTATGAGCAAGTGTGTTGTGACTGAGCCATCCTCTTTCGAGGAAGCTGTGGAGGATCCCGCATGGGTAGACGCCATGGTGGAAGAGTATGATTCTATTGTCAGAAACAGTGCATGGGAGATTGTTCCTAGACCGGAAGGGAAATCAGTGGTGGGTTCGAGATGGATCTACAAAGTTAAGCAGGCAGCTGACGGGAGTGTGGAGAAGTACAAGGCAAGATTTGTTGCCCGAGGCTTTTCACAGATAGAGGGGATCGATTATGAGGAGACCTTTGCACCTGTCGCAAGGTATTCTTCCATACAGACAATTCTTGCTCTCTCAGCGCAGATGGGATGGCACATTCATCAGATGGATGTGAAGACTGTGTTCCTCAACAGAGTCATTGAGGAGGAGGTGTACATTGAGCAACCCGAAGGCTTTGAAGTCTTCAGCAGTGAGTCGCATGTGTGCAGGCTCAAGAGAGCGCTGTATGGGTTGAAGCAAGCACCACATGCTTGGTACACACGAATAGACAGCTATTTCACAGGACTTGGATTCTCCAAGAGCGAGGCGGATCCGAACCTATACCAGATTGTGGTGGAGGGTAAGTTGCTTATCATTGTATTGTATGTTGATGATTTGATTCTAACGGGTGATGAGCTGTTGATATTGTCATGCAAGAAGGATCTTGCTATAGAGTTTGAGATGAAGGATTTGGGCCTTCTTCACTATTTCCTGGGATTGGAAATATGGCAGCGCAGTGGTGGACTATTTGTTTCTCAGGGCAAGTATGCTCGGGAGATACTGGAGAAGTTCAACATGCATGGCTGCAAGCCTGTTGATACTCCTCTTCCTGGAGGTTGGAGGAAGGAGGATGCCACTTCGGGAGAAGAAGTGGATGCCACTGTTTATCGACAGTTGGTGGGGTCGCTGATGTATTTGGTCAATACACGACCTGATATATGCTATGTAGTTAACCATCTTTCACAAGCTATGGTTAAGCCTACCAAGCTCTTCTGGAAGGCGGGCAAGCATGTATTGCGCTACTTGAGAGGCACATCAGGATATGGTTTGTGGTATAGACAGGAGGATGAGGTGAAGCTATGTGGCTTCACGGATGTAGATTGGGCAGGGAGCCCAACAGACAGAAAGAGCACATCAGGAGGGGTCTTCAGTATTGGATCGACAACAGTTTCTTGGTACAGCAGGAAACAGAGATCCGTGGCACTCAGTTCAGTGGAGGCCGAGTATATGGCAGCAAGTTTGGCTGCATGCGAGGCTATATGGATGAGGAAGATCCTGGTTGGTTTGTTCGGTTCTCATTTGGATCCTACTGTGATTTACTGTGATAACCAGAGTTGCATTAAACTCTCGGCTAATCCTGTATTTCATGATAGATCTAAACATATTGACATCAGGTACCATCATATCAGAGATTGTGTGCAGCGGAGGATCATGTTACTTTCGTACATTCCAACGGAGGATCAGGATGTTGATATTCTGACGAAGGCTCTCACCAGGAGCAAATTCGAGTACCACCGAGGTAGGATAGGGATTGTTGATAATCCATATCTTGTCGAGAGGGAGTGTTGAGATTACAACAAGATGATGGAGCTTAGTGAAAAGAGTCGCCTTCACTAAGTGGGCCTGCAGGCTATTTTTGGCGCAAGTCTATTTTTAGACTATGTCTATTTTTAGACATATGGATCATGTCTATGGATTGCAGGTTGTTGTTTATGGAAGATTGATCAAGTTGGGAAAAAATAGATGGACTTCTATTTTTGATGAAAGTGTGAGTGATCACAGTGTGAGTGATCAAAGTCAAAAATAGAAAAGTCAAATATTATTATCTCACAATAATATTTGGACTATAAACTTAATCTTATTCTCTTGGAGCACTTCAGTTTCAGCTACAGAGGTGGCACATGCAGCTGTCAGAAGGAAATACGCTTTTCTTATGAGTCAGTTGAGTTGTTGCATGCATGAGTTCAGTTAGAACTCAATCAGTTGAGTTTGGTGGAGTTGATTGTGGAGTTGATGGAGTTGTGTTCAGTTTAGATTTGTTAAACTGGTTGTATTTAGTCTAATTGGCAAATAGACTAGAGATGAGTTGGGTGGATTAGTTATTAATTAATTCACAAGTTATTAACTCATAATACAACTAATGAATACCTCAGTTAACTCAGTTGCATGTCAGTGCATGTTCAGTTCAATAGGGACAGGTGGTAGAGAATCAGATTGCTATCAGTTGTGACTATAGTTGTGCACCAGATCTTGCACAATCAAGGTATTGAGTATGCCAATGAGTTTGCCCATGTATTTACCCACATTATAGCTTGTGCTCATGTCCAACAAAGTGTGAGTGACTATTTTGCAGGTGAAAAACGAGTTTGGTAAGCCATTCTCATTAGTTCTTGAGCAGGTATTGAGCAGTGGAGGTAGGCAAGCAGTGGAAGAGATTTGGAGATCAGATCTGAGCTGTATTGTGTGTAACAGAGGTGGAGATACTTGTGAGAAGTATTATGCTGTGTAATGTTACATGACTCAATCATTAATATACAGATAGTTGGGGTTTTTAGCGAGATGCTTTCCCCGGGATACATACTGTGTTAATGTGTGAATGCTCTTGATGTTTTATTGTTATTGATGCTGCTATATTGATGATCAACGTAGAGGAGCTTATGTATTGTGTATGTATTCCGCAATAGTACATGATCAGGATAATCTCTGTTGAATATGTGTTAAATTATTCAAAATTTCTACATAATCTTTGTGGTAATCCGGAAGATGGGAATGATGGTGGTAATCTTCCCATGGTGCCTCTCCTAACATCATTGACTGAATGATTCCTTTGTCTATAGAATGTACATGCGACCAAGGATCTGAAGAGGTACCATATTTATTAGACCTATCTATCCAAACACTCGATGAGCGTTGATTTGGGTTTGCCCCCCAGGCCAAGAAAATTGATTGCTACAATATTTCTAAAATGGCGATGATCCATGCTGACAAAATGTTTAGAAATCTTCCGAATCCATTAGATATAGAAGATTTCATATTGCAGGTTTCCACTGTGGCCACTTCTGTCAGATTACTTAAAATCCCGTATGGAGTGTATGATCATCCATCAAATGCTTTTAACATTGTTGATGATCGCGACAAGGGTGGTGAGCCTAAATTTTTCCAGCAACTCATCGACATAATACATGTAGATGCCCCCTCATCAATAATTGTTCGATGAATAGTTTTGTTGAGGGCTTTCACTTGAATAAGGAAAGCTAGTTGAACTGGTAATTGAGGATCGTATCCTTTATGATCAAAGGATACAAGATTGGAATCCTTTGGGTCTATCCCACCAATGGCCGATAATAAAGCTTGCTTTTGGGATGGGCAATTTTATAGTACCTCAAGAGTCGACATAGCGAATGGCAATTGGGCCAAATCTTCCACTATATTATAATGTTGTGCCGCTCTAGCGCGGGGATTAAACGTCAACTTGTGTACTACTCCCTTTGGCGGTTTTATTATCAGTTCAGGAATGATGGGCGGTGCAACTTCTGTCGAAGCTGTTGTCGAACTACTAGGTTGATCTTTATCCTTGTTATTCGACAACTGTGGATTCCCGTAATCTTTATTCCTTGTGAAAGCATCATTTTGCTGCTTTGAGATAGACAACATGAGCACTTGGGATCGGGAAGCATTTTGATTAGCAACCAGTTTGGTTCCCGGGCTTGGAAATGGATCAGTCAATACTGCTGAGGTTTTTGAACTCTTAAAGAGTTTCTTAACTTCAGCTTTATGTGGACAATCTCTCGTCTGATGATCCTCATCGCATATATGACACCCAGCAGGGGGTTTCCTTTTCCCAGAAGGGTTTGCAGAAGGTTTTTCAGGAGATGACTCATCCTACTTCTTTTTTCTCCCTTTCTTTTTCTTCTTGCCCCCTGGTTGCTTTAGTTGTTTGCCCTTGTCAGTCAACACGACATTTACCTCCGAGGCAAGAAGTTCCTCTTTTGCATTTTGACTGGAAATATTACGGGCCTTTTTAGATTTAGCCTTTGTCGATTTCATGTCTGTTGCACCTATCACGCCATCGCCGGCATGAGAGTCATTATTTGATTTAGGAGGAGGAGGAACTGAGAATTCCGGTCTAGGAGCGTCAGGTATTTTATCGTAGAGCATGCCGGACTGAGTGTAAATTAAGTCCAAATATTGCGCACGAGCGATAACCTGCTCTTCGGTGACGACTCCCCCTTTTGCCACATCTTCCGTGATGGAAGGCAATAATGACTTAATAAACCATTCAGCTAAAAGCTGATCGGGAACATACGTTTTCACCATTCTACGACGACGTCGCCACTCATGTATATGATCAGATATATGAGTGGCCGTTGTTTGTTTGAAATTGGTAAGAAGTTCTGTTCCCGTTTCGTACCTTATCGGTAACTGAAAATGGGTTAAAAAGGTTGTGGCTAGGGTACTGAAGTTGTCAAATGAAGCTCTAGGTAACTCGATATACCATTTTGATGTTGGACCAGTTAACATCCTCTGGAAAAGGCGAAGCCTAATCGAATCATTGTTTAGGGTGTTTGATGAACACCATAGATGAAATGTCATCACATGATTCGACGGGTCTTCACCCGGATTTCCATTAAATTTAGGAATATCTGACAGAAGTTTATGCGGAATCGCTGACCACCAAGGGGCATAAGCAATTGGATCATTCGGCAGTCGGTTTAGATCTGATAATTCTAGAGTTGCTACAAAGGGCAATTTTTTATTCAAGTTAGGCGAAGCATACCCAGGATAAGATGGAATCGCCTGAGCAGTAGGTCTTTGCATACCAGCATAATGTATTTGATGCTGGCAACTTTGACAAGGTTGATGGGCATAACCATTATAATATGGTTGTTGATAACCGCTTTGGAAATGCAGTTGCCCATTACTTACAAAGACTTGTTGCTCAGGTCCTTGATATGATTGCTGGAATGGCGGTTGTTGAGATTGAACCAGCCATGGTTGTTGGACCATTTGCTAATGCCCAACATTGGATGATTGACCAAGATGAGGAGTCATATTACTTGTTTGAGCCTGAGTCGTTCCAGATAAGGAGGCACTAACCTGAGGTTGTGATTGAGTCATTAAGACAAGAGGCTGTTGTATTGCAACCTGAGAAACTTGGGGTTGACATACAACAGGTAGCGCTTGTACTTGTGACGCAGTCACCATAGCAAGTATATGGGAATATTCGACACAGGGTGGACTGGTTGCATTGAATATACAACCCTTGGTTGCTGAGGTAGTATTGGTACCCAACCGCTGGATGTAATTCCAATTTGACCTGAAATTTGTTGTAAACTCTCATATGGTCGTTCTCCGGGAGGGAACAATGAAAAGGCATATTGCCCTCCATATGGTGGAAATCCAGTACTTAAAGGGTAGATTGGCCTTTGAAGACACATTGGATCAATTTGTTAAGTTTCAACATAAGAAATACCAGATGATAATCCGGATGAAGAAATAGGAACTGACTATGTCGTCGAAACAGTCCCTGATTGGACTCCGGCTTGTTGTTGATAACTTGTCGGGACAGATGGTATACCATCGAACATCGTTAGAGTAGTAGCAGGAGGCTCTGCCACTGCTGCGTCAGATGACACAGTCCTGGATGTCGATGGTTGTTCAGACATATCTAGTCTATCCGAAAGATTTTCTAGCGATTCTACAAGAACTTTGCGATGAAGGGAGACTAACTTCTAAGACCAACGAGGGAACAGTGACGTTATTCCAATTAAAATAAATTTTAGACGCTTTGACACAACTTGTTTTTTCAATTTTTAAGAGTCGAGAAAAAACAAAAGATGACTCTAGTCGCCTTCGATTTTTAATGAGCCTGAAGTGATAAGTGCTCAGATGGACCTTTTCCGTTAAAGAGTCTGAAAAGGAACGAAAGGGACTTCTCTGGAAATCTAGGTAGAGGGATTACCAAACCAATCGCAAAACTGCAGAATACTTTTTACGGTATGGCAGTCAATCTTCCTGAATGCTGTGTTCAGTGCATTGCGATTGATAGGGCGGTAGACACGGCTTCCTATGGATAAAGGATTAAGCCTATTGGGGTCTCCCAAAATATACTCGACGGTACGTGGGAGCACAAGTCTGTACTGGCACTTATCGTCTCAAAGTGGAGGAATCACCCAACCATCAGTGAGAACAATAGTTACCAGGCTTTACGACACCAGAATACGTCTCTAGCCTAGACTTCTAAATGTTGTGCATTAGGTTCCAAAGCGTTGTTAAATTCATTGAATTTATTTTATAGTTGATCTTTTTTATGAAGTTTTCCTTTCAGGTTCACTGCGAGATGTAGTATAATTCCTAAAATCCAATCTAAGATGATAAACAATCTTTTTATCTTCTTTGTGAAATGAAAATCCTAGCTACTAAGGAAAGAAAGACAGAATTCTTTCACAAAGAGCAAAGAGCACACTCTAAATGCACTTTCCTAAATCAAACCAACCAGACTATCTAAATGCAAATGCACGTGCATGTATTTGTTTTCGACTTTCTTAGTATATGAATGATAAGAAGAAAGTTGATGCACAAATCTGAATTTCTTTTCAAGCGACAAATATCAACAAGTTTCTTTTTGAAATAAAAAATGGAGACGATCACAACACCTTACGATTTTGAAATGAATACTTGTTTTTGACACTAGAAAAATTACAAATTCAGACCAAAAACAATAGTAACAAGATAATTGACTATTAACAGCAATCAAACTCTTTCCTACGATTGAAATCGACACTTGCAACAGTTTCAAATCAAAGGACGATAGTACGATTACGCTACTTTTGCAAAGGAGAACTGAAAATGACTCAACAAACACACAAAAGCATTTACAGTTCTTTTGTACAAAGGAGGCGGAATAACAACAAGGAAAAGGGGTCTCAAACAGACATATATTGATCACAGGCAGCAAAATTCAGGAATAGAACTGGAAAGAATGAATCACAGAAACCAAAACTGCACAAAGCCTGGCCTGATCAGTGCACCTGCAACACAGGGAATTTGAATTGCAGCACACCTTCTACACTCGGGAAGTGAGCTGAATTTCAGATTCTCAGAATAGTACCTACGCTGGGCCAGAAATGAGACTCTGTTTGGGTTCCGGGTCACAGTTTGCAGTTCAGTTCATGGGTTTTGGCCAAGCAAAAGGTAATCAGTAACTCAACAACCAGGGGTAGATCTAAGGAGGATCTAAGAGCTATCACAAGGGAAATCAGAGAGTTTGTGAATCAGTTGTTTAAATCATAAACAGGTCCCGTAGATGGACTGAAGTAGCATTTATCTACTTTGCATTTGCTATGGAAAATGCAGTTCGAATGCTACCTGTAAGTTTATGAAATAGACAACAAGAAAGATAAACAAACAGACTAATTCGTCCCCAGCGGAGTCGCCATTTTGTTATAGGGAAAAGTGTCTACTCAGAACTACTTATCCCACTAAGGTGTGACAACTACCTTAGAAACAAACAGAGTAAAGATACTTTCATTTTTCCTTTATGAATTATAGATAGAGAGGAACAAAGAAGACCAACCTCTGTCTTGTGCTAATCTCCTAGTTTGATTCCTCTCTTCCTTGATAGTCTTTCGCTACTCGTTCCCTTGCACACCCAGCTTCACAGAATACCTGCAAGATCACAGTAGCATAGCACTATACAAAGACATGGATTTATAATCATAAACAATCTAGGATCAGATATAAATTGACCATACAAATGCAGCAAACATGAATGACACAAAAGTATGGAGGAGAACTTGAATAGCTTTTATTAATAAACAAGAAAGAGCCAAGAGGAGTTACAACCAGTTGTTCTGACCCAGCATCAACCTCTCAGCAAGGAAGCCCCTCTTCACCTCATACAAAGCTTAGATCACCCAACAATCTGATGTTTGTCTCAAGAATCCAGTAGCAATTCCTTACAATATGCAAAATTCTAGCCTTTGGATCTCTGGGATGAGGGATCCATATATAGATATTTGTAAGGGAGATGAGTCAGCTTGTGATTTGATTAGTGTCTTCTCTCTGATAGTTCTTTCTTCCACTTGGAGATTGATTATCTCTTACTCATCCTTGGTCGAATTCAGAGAGGCAAGTGTCACAGGAGAAGTTTCTGGAAGCTTCCATTGCCTCTCCACCTCGCGGAATGACACTGTCATTTGTCATTTCTCGCCCATCGCACCCCGTAGAAGGGATTTTTGAAATGAAACACACCCACACAGTGTGTTTAGGTGAGATGCAACACACTTGGCTTGTGAAGCAGCTGAAATGATCTTATTTTGACCAATTCTGAGCAGTTTTTCATGGAGAACTTCCGAGAGAAGTTGTAATCTGTTGACCTTGTTCATTTAGGGGTTAGAACAACACTTTTAGGGACTTAGGATCCCTTGGTTTATGGACATTTCATGCTTGGGATTGTAGGGCCCAAAAATGTCTATAACAATGTGCCTTATCCCCCTTACTCCATTACTTTCATTTCCTCATACCTCGTAAATCTCCATTGTTTCCCTTAAACCCATTTTACCCCTGTTTTGCATCAAAACCCTCATAATCTATCCATAACCCTACCTAAATCCATTATTTTATTTACCCTGGGCATTCTTGCATTTTAAACATTATTAAAACCCATAACCCTAAGTTTTAATAAGCCCGGGCCATCCCTTGACCTGTCACATCGACCGTCATGTCAACTATGAACCTGTGCTTTATTTCTCCACCATTCGATCCTCTGCCCGTTGATCCAACGATGTACGCAAATCCTGCTCCGTCGACCTACGCATTATAAAATCCTCGGGAAAATGGTATTCCACCTGCCATGTGTCTTCACATTATTACATCGCGCTCGCCTGTACGATTACCGCATGTAGTCAAAAGTGGTGCGGGAAAACCACCCGTCTGCTTTTCCACCTTTTCTCACCCATTAACATGTGTGTTTCTTTGCCGTATGATAACCGTTGGATTTGCTATGGGCAGATCCAATGACTTTTGTCCCTCCCTGCTCCCGATAGTTTCTCACGAGTGATCTTGGCCATCCATTTCTCTGATCTAACGGCTCGTATTCAAATGGTGCCTGAGTGCCTTCCCATTTCCCTCCGTCAGCATATCTTGATCATCCATGTAATCTGACCGATCGCTAGTGTTCCTCCTCAGCCCTTTGTCCATGTTTGGTGTATATTACTGTGTTTTTAGCCAATTTTGGGCACACAGAGAAGCAAGTTATGAGCCAACTACCTGTATTTAATTATCAGCTACCACAGTTAATGAATAGTGCACTCAAGGACAAAAAGGAAACCCTCAAGCAGTTCAACCATGCAGCAGTTATGGAAGTTTATCTAGCCAACACTCCACCTGTCCGAGGAGCACATCAAAGTACCAAAGAGTGTCAAATTTGTTAATTAAAATAGTCAGAATGTATCAGAGGCCATAACATTTTGTAAATGTGGTTGGTGATCCATTAAGACACCTCCATGCATACCCTAGCAGATATTTTTGTAAACTGATTCTATATATACTTAGAAAAACGATGGAATCAGTTTGATGAGTGTTAGATGAATGCTAGTGTGTTGTAAGTTTCAACTTCTGGAGACTGTAAATACTGTGAGACCTGCAGCGTCTGGTCTTCATTTTCAACTAATACAAGCTTCTTTTGTTGTCATTTGCTCACTTTTCACTTCTTCTATGTCCTAGGCTATGCCTGTTTTGCATTATTTCATGTGCTATGAATGTTTAGCATCAGAGGGGCTGTCATCCCACCTCTGTGTTAGAATTTAGCTGTTCATTGAAATTGCTTGCAGGTTTCTATTGTTTTAATGCATAGAGAGCTGTCATCCTGTCTGTGTGTTAGATAATAGATTTACAGACCTCCTAACTGGTTGTAGCTGGACATCATAGGGTCCTGTGTATTTGTGGGTGTAGTTAGTTTTCTCCATCATCACATTTTGTTCAAACTGTGAGTAATTGGTGGTTAAAAGCCTTGTAGTTTGGGGGTGTTCACCCATGTCTAGGGATAATCATAGCAGGAGTGGTTATCTGGCTTGAATGTGTAGCATTTCTTTCATTCATCCATCATTTTATCCAACATTTTGTTGAGTTTGTAATGTTCCCGAGCATCCCTGATATACAAGCTAGGTGAGTTTCTTGGGGTGATAACTTTAATTGGTGCCGTTACCGGGGAGAGGAGAATTGAAGCTCAGCTTCCCTGGGAAAACGACACAACTTCAAGCTTTGATGATAGACAAGGTTTGAACACATATTTTGGATGTAATCATCTGTCTAGCGACTCCATTGGTGGAAGACCATCCCTTGGCGACTCCACATTGTAGTTCTGGCTCAATTTATGAGACACACTCGAAGAAATCCTCAGAAATCTCCATCTGAACCAGTGCCTTAACCTGAGAGGACTACTAAATCAAAGAAATATTCATAGAAAAGTAGATCAGGATAAGGTAATCCTAGTAAGTCTCATTCGTCTCTGAAAGATAAAGTTGTTGCTGAAGATTTACAGTTTGAACATTTAGAATTCAACACTTTTGATAAGGAAAACCCTTCAGAGATTAGTTCAGCCCCTTGTTCATTTAGTTCCCCTTTGAGTCTCAGTCCAAAGAAAGTTTCCCATTCAGTCCAGAACATCCCTTATTCATTGTCATCCATCACATTATTTCCTACTCCATCTGTTAGTATTCTCCCAAATATTTCAATCATGGCAGGACAACAAGCACCTACTAGAATAGAGAGAATTGTTGCTGCTAGATATGGGCCTTTAGTCTTTCTTGTCCCATTAAACCCTATGCCTGTGGGAGAATATAAAAAATATATGCCTAAATTCACTAGAACAGAGGGAGTAACAGCAGAAGAACACCTTGAATCTTTTTACAGTTATGTTGATAATTTAGACATAAGTGAAATTGATGTGTGGATGAGAGTTTTTGTCTAGAGCCTTGATGGAGAGGCTAGGAAGTGGTTTAGAGAATTACCCCAGAGATCTATAACAGATATTGAAGCATTGAATGATGCATTTTTGAAGCAATGGGGAGATAAGAAGGATTTTCTATATTACCATACTGAGTTTGGTAATATGAAGAGGGAAAATGGGGAATCAATACCTAATTTTAATAAAAGATTCAATAGAATGTATAGTAAGATTCCAGCTGAGGTAAAGCCTACTCCTACCTCTACCAAACTCACTTATGCCAATGCATTTGATTCTGATTTCTGCCTATTATTGAGAGAAAGAAGATGTGTCACACTGGCAGACATGCAGGATGCAACCCTAGAAGTAGAGTCTAATATTATGGCTTCAGAGAAGTTAAAGAGTCAAGCTGACAGAAGAAGACAGAAAAATCAGGCTTCTAGTTATTCTACATCATCTTCAGAGCCTAAATTAGATAAAATGACTAAGATGATTGAGTCATTGGCAGCTTAAATTTCTAAGCTAAAGGTTGAGCAGAATTCAGGGAAAACAAGGCAACAAAATACATTTGCTCCAAGAAATCAGAATCCTTTTAGAAGAGAAAATAAGCAGTTACAAATTATGCAGAGGGATAGAGAATCAAAAGATGATCACAAAGTTAAAGCTCCTTTCCAGAATGTAGTCATGGAGGAAGAACATTTTGAAGAAGACGAGGATGAAATTCACTGCATGGAAGATAAAGGCAGTGCTGCATTTTTGACATTGGCTGAGTATGAAGAGTCCTTGCTACATGAGAAAAACAGTCAGGAGTGGGACAGAGGAGCTGCTCTACAATTTGGTGAGTAGCACCAAAGATACAATCTGAGATCCAATGTAAAGAATGTCAAAGATAATCCTGCACAAAGAGCTGCTGTCCAAGCAGAACCTCAGAGTATCAAACAAAGAAAGCCTGCAGCTGATCCAGTCATCCTCAAAGCTCCAGTTCAAGAGGTAAAAATCTCTAATAAATCATCTCCTTCTTTCAACTTTGAGTTAGAGGTCCAAAAACTGAAAATACCCGTCCCTCTGGTTGAGTTGGTGAAGAGTGAAGTATTTAGGAGGCCTATCCTTAAAGCCCTTGAGATAGAAACCAAACAACCCTCCACGGACTCTGTCAATTTGCAAGATGACAAGCCTACCATTGCACTTAGTCCCATGATTGAGCTTGTTGATAATAATTCTCCATCTTTTTATGTCTCATTGACTATTCATGATAAGATCCTTCACAATTGCCTGCTGGACACAGGGGCCAACCACAATCTAATGCCTAAAGCTGTCATGGAAGAGTTGGGCCTTGATATCACTAGACCCTATCATGATTTGTTTTCTTTTGATTCAAGGAAGGTGAGATGTCTTGGATTGATTAAAGATCTAGCCATCACCTTAACTCAGATGCCCATGAAGAGTATGACGATGGATATTGTGGTAGCAGATTGCCTCCCAAGTTTGGTATGTTGTTGTCTAGAGGGTGGATTAAGAGATTAGATGGGTCTTGCCAAGTTATTGGCTGAAGAAAATTGTAGAAATTTAGACATTGATTCCCTATGCATGATGGCAGAAAATGGTCAGGCAGATGAAGAGGAAAACACAACTGAGACAGAGAGAAAACAGTCAGTGGCAAAGAATCTAGCTTCATGTAACTGGTATGCCGCAATAATTAATTTCTTGTTGAAGCTAGAAATACCTTCAGAATTTACTCAAAGTCAAGCTAGAACTTTAAAACTCAGGGCAGCAAAATATTACATAAATAATAATCTGCTCTACTGGAGGGATCCATCTGGAATAATCCTAAGGTGTCTGGACAAAAAAAAGTCAAAGGAAGTGATGCAACAGTTTCATAACAGCATGTGTGGAGGGCATCATTATTGGAAAACTACAGCCCACAAAATTCTCAGAGCTGGGTACTATTGGCCCACTTTATTTTCTGATGTTTTTTTTTTTGTTAAATCTTGTGACAGGTGCCAAAGATTTGAAGGAAAGTAGCAATTGAAATCCCTGCCCCTAAAACCAATAATTGCAAAAGGACCTTTTCAGCAATGGGGTTTGGATTTCATTGGAGAAATCAATCCGCATTCCAGTGGCCAACACAAGTGGATATTAGTTGCCACTGATTATTTCACTAAGTGGATTGAAGCAGTCCCTACAAGGAAGGCTAATCATAATGTGGTCATAAAGTTTTTAACAGAAAATATTTTTAGCAGATTTGGTTGTCCGCATAAGCTAATAACAGATAATGTGGCAGCCTTCAAGGCAAAATAATTGGTGGAAATTTGTGATTCAATGGGCATCAAACTTGTTCATTCCACCTCATATTATCCTTAGGGAAATGGTCTAGCAGAATCCTCTAATAAAATTCTGATCAGGATAATTAAAAATCTGTTAGAGGACAATAAAAAGAATTGGGATTCAAAGCTCAAGTATGCACTGTGGGCTGACAGAGTGACCATCAAGAGATCCACAGGGAGTTCTCCATTCAAACTGGTATATAGCACTGAGGCCATATTCCCAATACAGTTAACTCTTCCTATGGAAAAATTCCTTCAAACAGAACAGGATGGGGAAGATGATATGGCAAATAGAATCACTGATTTAATGGAGTTGCATCATATTAGAGAAAAGATGGTTGAAAAAGTTGCAGCACATCAGAGAAGTATCAAGGAAGCCTTTGACAATAAGGTAAAAAGAAATAATTTTCAGACTGGTGACTTGGTGATAAAATGGGATGCACTGAAGGAAAAGAAAGGAAATCATGGGAAATTTGATGCTTTCTAGACAGGGCCTTTCATCATTTCACAGATTCATGGGAACAACACCTTCATACTGAAAAGTATGGGAGGAAAGACAGTTTTTGATGGCCCAGTTAATGGGCGGTTTTTGAAAATCTATGTTGTTTAAGGTCTTTGGCCTTAAAAATTGTAAATATTTTGTGTTTATTAGTTTTGTGCAGGCAAAGTAGACTCCATGCCCAATGGAACACTAGGAAATTTGGTTAATGTATTTTCAACTGGAAAGGTAGTGGTCTGCAGGTTCTTGAGACCTCACAGGGAGGATCTCATCCCCAGAAGGAGCCAGTGTTAGCTCTACTACAGATTTGGTGTTTGAGGGTCAAGATTAGGAATAAATAGTGCTGGTTTGTGTTACAAAGGGTTGGTAGTTGTTATTTTATCATTCCTCTTCATGTGCCTTGTCCCCCTTACTCCATTACTTTCATTTCCTCATACCTCGTAAATCTCCATTGTTTCCCTTAAACCTCTTTTATCCCTATTTTGCATCAAAACCCTCATAATCTGTCCATAACCTTGCCTAAATCGCTTATTTTATCTACCCCAGGCATTCTTGCATTTTAAACATTATTAAAACCCATTACCCTAAGTTCTGATAAGCTCGGGCCATCCCCTGACCTGTCACATCGCCCGTCATGTCAACTATGAACCCGTGCTTTATTTCTCCACCGTTCGATCCTCCGCCCATTGATCCAACGATGTACGCAAATCCCACTCCGTCAACCTGCACATTACAAAATCCCTGGGAAAATGGTATTCCGCATACCACGTGTCTTCACATTATTACATCACGCTCACCTGTACGATTACCACCTGTAGTCAAAAGTGGTGTGGGAAAACCGCCCGTCCACTTTTCCGCCTTTTACCGCCCATTAACATGTGTGTTTCTCTGCCATGCAATAACCGTTGGATTTGCTATGGGTAGATCCAACGGTTGTCGTCCCTCCCTGCTCCCGATAGCTTCTCACGAGTGATCTTGGCCATCCATTTCTCTGATCTAACGGCTCATATTCAAATGGTGTTCAAAGTACCAAAGAGTGTCAAATTTGTTAATTAAAACAGTCAGAATGTATCAGAGCCCATAACATTTTGTAAATGTGGTTGGTGATCCATTAAGACACCTCCATGCATACCCTAGCAGAGATTTTTGTAAATTGATTCTATATATACTTAGAAAAACGATGGAATCAGTTTGATGAGTGTTAGATGAATGCTAGTGTGTTGTAAGTTTCAACTTCTGGAGACTGTAAATACTGTGAGACCTACAGTGTCTAGTCTTCATTTTCAACTAATACAAGCTTCTTTTTCTGTCATTTGCTCACTTTTCACTTCTTCTATGTCCTAGGTTGTGCCTGTTTTGCATTATTTCATGTGTTGTCAATGTTTAGCATTAGAGGGGCTGTCATCCCACCTCCGTGTTAGAATTTAACTGTTCATTGAAATTGTTTGCAGATTTCTATTGTTTTAATGCATAGAGAGCTATCATCCTGTCTATGTGTTAGATAATAGATTTACAGACCTCCTAACTGGTTGCAGTTGGCCATCACAGGGTCCTGTGAATTTGCTGGTGTAGTCAGTTTTCTCCATCATCACATTTTGTTCAAACTGTGAGTAATTAGTGGTTAAAAGCCTTGTAGTTTGGGGGTGTTCACCCATGTCTGGGGTTAATCATAGTAGGAGTGGTTATCTGGCTTGAATGTGCAACATTTCTTTCATTCATCCATAATTTTATCCAACATTTTGTTGAGTTTGTAATGTTCCCGAGCATCACTGATATACAACCTAGGTGAGTTTCTTGGGGTGATAACAGGACGAACCTGGCAAAGGCTACCGCTTCACAAAATTTTGAAGAAACCCCTACCATTGGATTGCAATGGCAAGTGAGAGAAGGGAAAAAAATGATGTCTGCCATGAGCAGAAACCAACACTAAGTTTGTAATCCCCAACAGCCACCTGGACCAAGGTCGCCAGTATATGAAAGATCATGCTATGATTTGCAAATTTCTAGGCATCAGACTAAAGGAGAAAGACGTCTTAATGTGGATCCAGCAAAAATGGGCACCGCAAGGGAAAATTGAGCTCTGACTCTAAGAAAAATGGTTCTTTACAATCATCTTTGCAGATCTGGAAGATAGACAATGCATCTTCTAAAATGGGCCATATTTTATGGGTAGTGTGAGGTTGTTCATTAGGTACTGGGAGGAATGTTATAACCATGACAAGGAAGAATTCAAAGTATCTCTAGTCTGGGTGTGCCTTTACTCCCTACTAAATGACTTTTGGGAGAAAAACATCCTTGAAGGCATTGGTAATTCCATTGGACAATTTGTCAAAATCTCTGAGGTTACTAAAAGGTATTTCCATGCATCCTTTACCTAGATATGTGTGCATATGAACATCTTGCAACCTTTGACATAGTCAATAGAGTTAATCTATCATGATACCATCTAGATCCAACCTCTTGATAATGAACACGTCACATTCAAGTGTTAGATTTTCCATGAGTACGGCCATTTATTCAGAAATTTCCCCCTGACTAAGGCAGAAGAAGCCAAATTTTCCACTCAACATTGAGATGCAGAAGGGTTCCAACAAGTTTGAGGATGTCTTCCTCGCCTGAACTGTCCCCCCCAAGATCCATTGCAGTGCACCCCGCATCCGATGAGACCTAGCAGGCTCAGACGACTTTGCCCACCATGGTCCTGAAACCCCTGACAGTTCCTAGTCCCAACAACCCTTTTTCTGCCCTAGCAAACTTGGATCATGATCAGGAGAAAATCGGGGAGGAGATCCACTCCTCCTCTGAGGAGATCTCCCAGTCCATGGAAGTTGACAAGTAACTCCTCTCCCTAGGGGAAAAGATTGTATCCAAGTGAAAGATTCCAGAACATTCAAAGGATGATTGAAGGGATAAAGATGTCCGTATCCGCACAAGCAAGATCCTGGAAGTAGAAGAGAAGAATAACATATTAGGAACAAAAGAGTAGAAAATGTTGGAGATATTCAAAGCCTAGATTAAAGCAGATGCCAAAGACATACTAGGAAGCTAGATGTTGCACTTTGGCCATCTCCACTCCCATTGGGTGGCTAGATCAGCTAAATTAGATCCAGATCTACAGGGTATAGGGAAAGACATAAACCCTCTATCCCTCGCCATTATTGAGTCAGGAGGCTCGAAGAAATGTAAGAAAGAAAGGAAAGCGACCAAAGATCTGATCCATGAAGTTGGGAAATTGTTGTTGAATTTAGGGCAGATGGGACAATTGACAGATTACTTTCCCATATCTCCCTCACCATTTTCATGAAGATCATCTCTTGGAACATTAGGGGCCTCAACAACCCAGGTAAGATCAAATCACTCAAGGAAAATATAGCTAAGCATAATCCCATCATAGTCTTGTTACAAGAAACCAAAATTAATGAAACGAAACTCACCAAGAACAACCAAAGATGCTAGAATAACAGTCAAGTCATGTTTATAGACTCGATCGGGACCTCGGGGGCTTTGGCTATTCTTTGGGACCCTAACAAGGTCGTTTTCACTGATTTGGTTGGATCCTGATTCTTCCTTTGGGCAGCCTTCAGACTGGTAGGAATGGAAAACTAGATGAGCCTTGTAGCAGTTTATGGCCCTTCCAACCCTCGAGAAAAAGGCATATTTATCTCTCAGTTGTGTGGATTAGGAAGTTCCTTGGAAAAGGAGGATTAGATCTTAGGAGGGGAATTTAACCTTATCACCAATGTAGATGAAAATAGAGGAGTTGTTCTGAGGCTAGACCTATCTTCCTCAATGTTTAACGATGTTATTGAAGAGCTATACTTGGTGGACATTCTCCTAAATCATGGAATCCACACATGGAACAATTGGAGAGGAGGGAAAGATTAGGTGGCTAGTCATCTGGATCGCTTCCTCCTATCTGAGCACTTCATCCTTCAAGATCCAAATCTAGAAACATAGATTCTTCCATCCCTCAGCTCAGATCATTGGCCGATCAATATGGATGTTACTTCTGCGGCTACTCCTCGACAGAAGCCATTCCCCTTTGAAAGGTTCTAGCTACAACATCCCAGCTTCCTAGAGAAACTAGAAACCTGGTGGACCTCTATGGACAATCCACCAGGCAACAAGATGCAATCCTTCCAAAAGAAACTCCAGGCACTGAAGCTCAAAATTAAAACCTGGAACCAGGAAGAGTTTGGGAACATTTTTTAGGAGAAGAACAAATTGGAAGCTTGCCTAGAAGACATGGAGAGGACAATCATAATGGAATTCATATCCCCATAATTGGCTAATGCAAAGGGGCTTCTAATATGAGAAATAGAGGAAAGGAAAGCCCAAGAAGAGATCTTATGGTGCCACAAATCATGAGTATAATGGCTTCGCGAGGGAGAATTCAATACCAAGTTCTTCCATAGGTCCATGATCAACCATCGCCAGCAAAATTCCATCACCCAACTTCAAGGGTCCATGTGAAAATGCTATGAAAGGAAAGAATACATCGAAAGGGAACTCATAACCTATTTTTTAGATTTATTACAAGATGAAGGCTATGATAGGTCTAAACCAATTCATATAGTCATGCATCATATCCTAATCTTGGTCACCCCTTCTCAAAATGAAGCTCTGCTCAACCCCATCACGCTTTCTGAGGTGGAAGGAGTAGTTTTTTCTTGCCGACCAATAAAGCCCAAGGCTAGGATGGAGTCACCACTAAATTTGTCAAGGTGGGTTGGCCTTTTCTGAGTCAGGAGATATGGGATCTAATGGAGGAATCTCGGTGTCTTCGTTGTATCTAGTCAAGCTTGAATGCCACCTTCCTCACCCTCATCCCCAAATCCCAAGATGCCTTAGCCCCCAGTGACTTCAGACCCATCGCCCTCTACAATGTCATCTATAAAATCCTCTCTACGATCCTGGTCAGATGTCTGAAGCCCATTCTACACCACATAATAAGCCAGGAACAATCGGGTTTTGTAGAAGGTCGCCAAATCCTTGACAGAATTTTCTCAGCACACAAGACCATACACTCTATGCAATGCCACAAAATGAAAGGCCTGCTACTTAATATAGATCTGTTAAAAGCCTATGATCGGCTGAATTGGGACTATCTACTGGCAATTCTCAAGGCCCTTTGAATTGAAGATGGTTGAGTCCACTGGATTAGATCCCTAATTTCCACCCCATTCTTCTCCATCTTGATTATGGGCCCCCCTTGGAAACCTTCAAACCTTCTCATGGTATTCATCAAGGGGACCCTATATCCCCCTTCCTCTTCATCATTGTAGCAAAAGAACTAGGAAGGATGATCAAGGTAGCAAAATAATGAAACTTGTTGAGTGACATCCACACTCATGGCACCAATCTTTATATGACTTACCAGCAGTTCATGGACAACAACCTCTTATTTGGGAAAGCGACTATCAAGGAAGCGGCCCAGCTGAACAATATTTTGGTGGACTTCCAAGATGCTTTAAGTATGCTTCTAAACAAGGATAAATCAAGTATTTATTTCTTTCACACTCCTTGACTAGTCCAAGCTTATCTAGCCTATGCCTTGGGTTTTACAATCATATCTCTCCCTTCAAAATATTTGGGGGTCCCCCTCATCTTCAACCCCCTTTGCATTGCCCCCTAGAAAGACCTCTGCACTAAGCTCTCTAAGAAGTTATCGACCTGGACCTTCCGTGTGCTCAACCTAGTGAGAAGGGCCACCCTTGTGAAAGTAGTATTGCAAGCTATTTCATTATATTAACTACCAACCCTATCAGATCCTAAAAGAATCTATGCATATTTATCAGCCACATTAAAGAGATTCCTTTGGAGTGGCACATCCGTGGACCGAAAATGGCCGTTAGTTGCCTGGCATAAACTTTGTCTCCCAAAGGCCATGGGAGGGCTCAGTTTGTTGGATCTTACCGTCTTAAGTGACACCCTCAATGTAAAGATCTGGTGTATGTGGCTTCAAGGGGGGATGAACTCTGGAAGGAATTCTGGTCTTAGAAATATGGACAAGGGAAATCACAGGAATCCCTCCTTCATGAACCTCTTTCAAGCACTAGATCTGTAATATGGAACCAAGCAAATAATAATAGTTATCTGATTTGAGACCACTTCTTTTGGGAATTAAGGATTGGGAAATCCTCCCTCTTTTGGCAAGACTCCTGATAGAAACTCCATCGACTTGATCAAGAACAATCTCTATCTGACATGATGCCCCTCTTCCACTCAATTATGGTCCTCTGTGTGGTGGATTATTGGCTTGAAGGTGTTGACAATCACGGATGGCAGAGATGGAAGTCCAGTACAGACTGGTCGGGAGTGATCTCACAGGAGGATAGTGCACATCTGGGATTCATCTCTCACAACAGTGAGTTGATATAACCCAAGAGGTGGAAAATCTCATATGGGGCCACTCTAAATTAGGAACCTTTTTAGTAAAAGAAGCCTATCTCATCTAGGATAATGGTCGAGCACAATCAGATCACCTCTTCTAGAGGCATATCTGGAGAATTAATTTGTGGCCCAAGGTTGCTCACTTCCTTTGGCTAGTGGGTCACAAGCAGATACTAACCTAGGATAGACTTTAGAAATGGGGATTTTTTGGCCCATCAATGTGCCCCCTATGCAAGCAGGCGGAATAATACCTTCTACATATCTTTGGAGGTTGCACTTCCACATCTCTTTGGAGGTTGCCCCATAACATGTGAAGTATGGAATCAAGCTTCCGATCTCTTTGGCCCAATATCTAGTCAACTTGAAGACATCCGAGATCTCCTTGAGAATTGCAAATTAACCGTTTCTCCAATCTAGTGGTGAACCATGAATGGTGGCTCACACTGGGACTGCTTTTGTGGAACACCTGGAAAGAGAGGAATCTAACCTTGTTCAATAGAAAAATGCTTTCTAGCGTGCACATATGGATCATGCTGACATCGAACATCCAAGAATCCATACTTTCTAACAAATGATCACCTGATGATTGGGACCCATACCCACCTGAAGCCCGAATCTTAGCCTGTCTAAACCTCTCATTTTCCATGATTTACCCTAGCACGCCTACCTTGTGATCTCCCCCTACCTGTTCTCCTTCTTCATTTCTCCCTCCCCATGATGGTTGACTTTAGATTAACTTCAATAGGGTTTCCAAGGGTAATCCTGACCTAGCAGGCTTCGGTGGCATCATTTGAGACTCTGTTGGCTCCCCAAGGGTAATTTATTCTGGATTTTTTGGTCTCTCAACAAACAATGTGGCTGAATTGGTATGATTGGAGGTGGGCATGAGTTTGGCCTCCCACCTACAATATAGAAGAATCAAAATAGTGGGGGACTTGTGCCTCTCAGAAAGTGGTCAAGAGTTGGAGATTGAAATCTCAACTTTTTCTCATCCATCATGCCCTGAACGAGTTCGAGTACATTAGAACTAGAAATATACTTTGGAAGGTAATAAAATATTAGATTGGTTGGAAAACTATGTTGCGAACCCTCAGCATAAAATTTAGGATGGCCTGGTTAAAGCTTCGAACCAAAGTTGACCTGGACCCCGGGGAAAAGTAGGCTCTCTAAGAATTTATACACAAAGACTCAAAAGCCCTTGATGGGGGTATCCAATCTATGGGACAAGTGGTGGTGCATTGGCGTGTGGAGCTAGGGTGGCCTCCACGTGCAGCACAAATGTCCTAAAGGCTCGTTGGGACTGGGGCTGGACCCCCACGAGCATTTATTAATGTGCAACGCAGGTAGGAGGGTGGCCATTTATTGTTTTTGGGCAATGAGGAGGGAGTGTTGGGTGCAACAAAGTAGTGAGGTATTGGCATGCTGGGTCAAGATTTGGCTTTGGATGATATTGCAATACGAGCTTAGGTCAGGCGGATGTGTGGGGGACTAGAACCTGCAAACAATTTGGTCGTGGGATCAGGGAGAGAATTGGAGTAGTCAGCGCGACAAGGGAGATGGTTTCAGGGTTGGAGAGTGTGGGTGGCAGGCATTCGGTACCACTTCCTCACTTTGGTTCTATCTCTGGAAAGGGGCTGCTCCTCTAAAGAGGGACTACCACAGAGAATTTAGGTCTTGGTGATTTCCCTGGAGTGGCTCGTCCACTTCAAAGACTGGTAACGTGCCCCCCAATTCATCGGCAGATGGTAGAGAGGGATACGAGAATTACATTAGTTGTTTAAAGCTCCCTGACGTTAGAGTGGTAAGCAACATTGTTAAGTTATGGTATGTTCTATTCTTATAACAATTTACTTCTTTTTTCTTATTATCTTCCGCTGATTAGCAATCACATGTACATAAAGTAAAGTGCAGATAGAACATTAAACGATCGACAGAAAACAAGCCAAGACAAGAGACACAAGATGTGGCGGCTAGCTAGGGACAAACCCCACAATGTGTGGGGAAACCCTTTGATCAAATCTTCTTTTATCTTCAATAATTCAGCAGAGAGAAATAGTACAATAAATCTGATTCATATCAGCAGTAGCAAACCCTAGATCAGTAGCATCAGCATTAGCGGCTTCATTATCAAACTAGGGCAGACGATATCTCACAAACCGACCGTCGGATTGACTTCATTCCACCACCAAAAGTTTCGGCTTCCAGAGGAGGTTCAGATGAACCTACAGCGTAGTTCAGATGAGGAGATCTTCTAGGCCACGCAAGTCAATCTTTACTTCTGCAGTTGCAGCTTCAGTTTCAGCAGTTTCCGGCTTCAAACTAGGGCAGTCCATATCTTGCAAACCGTTCATCGGATTGACTTCATTCCACCACAAAAAGTTGCAGCTTTCAAAGGAGGTTCAGATGAACCTACAATGCAGTTCCAAAGAGGAGATATTCTAGGCCACGCAAGTCAATCTTTACTTCTGCAGTTGCAGTGTCAGTTTCAGCAATTTCCGGCTTCACATGTGTGAGAGAGAGAGACCCATTTCAGCGCAGTAGAGAAGAGACTCATATCTACGCAGTAGAGAGAGAGAGAGATGTGATGAGATGAGTGAATCCAAATGAGGAAAAGTCCTCTTATATTTATACACAACATTGGTGGGTGAATAGATGCGACTGTTGGGCTTCTGAGCCTACATGAGTTGTAGGTCGGCTTGATAATAATTCCATAATCAAAATAAATTCATATCTCCATGAATACTTATCGGAATTGGATGATCTTTATATCAATCCTACACCTCTCGACGAGAGGAATCTAATAAAAATATTATCAGCCATGAATAAGATGACCCACATGAAGTTTTGCCCTGGTTGCCAATTTTAACACTCCCTCTCAACCATGGAGAACTTCATCTGCAATCTGTCTATCGGTCATTACTATTCATCCATCAAATGCACTGCCCTGTACAGCCTGACCCTTGCCCTGCTCTGCTCTATTCTGCCTGTTCTGCTTTGTCTTGTTTTGCCTGCACTGATCTGTACTATTTTGCTCTGTTTTGCTCTGCTCTTGCATTGTTCTGTTCTGCTCTGCTTTTGTCTGAATTATGAAGAAGAAGAAATGATCAAGGATGTATCATACTGACTCAAAGTCAGTCTTAGAGTATGTACCACTGGTCCCAGACTAGTCTCAACCAACCCAAAGTTAGCGTCATAGTGAGTACAACTCCAATGGTCCCAGACCAATATCATCCTCCACTAACTCAAAGTCAGTCTCAGAGTATGTACCACTGATCCCAGACCAGTCTCAACCAACCCGAAGTTAGCGTCATAGTATGGTACAACTCCTACCACTGGTCCCAGACCAGTATCATTGATCCCAGATCAATGGAGGTCATCCTAGCGTAGGGATTACGGTAGTTACAATGATGCGTCCATCGGTACTACTATGGTCCCTAACTTCATTTCCCTGCGCATTGATCAGATGAGAGGTACTTCCCATGAGTCCCAGACTGCATGGGTAGGATGCCTCGACAGGAGAACTAATCAATCCTGTCCTCATAGGAGAACACATCAATCCTGCTAAAATTGCCATGGAAAACACATCAATCCAGGCCTCACAGGAGAACACATCAATCCTGCTACAATTGCCATGGAGAACACATCAATCCTGCTACAATCGTCGTGGAGAACACATCAATCCAGGTTGCCATGGAGAACACATCAATCCAGGCCTCACAGGAGAACTAATCATCCTGCTACACAGGACAGCGAATCATCCTGTTCCACAAGAGAGCGAATCATCTTGTCCCACAAGAGAGCGAATCATCTTGTTCCAGTGTGCACCACCAGGGGAGGTTGAGTCACCCTGTGGGCATATGTTGCTCCAGTAGGAACCACAAGCCCTTAGAGCTCCTAGACCTTAATGTATGCAACATGCAGGACCCTTGTACAAAGGTTTCTTGCCAACTCCAAGTTGTTTTGGAAAATCACAGATTAGATCTTTCCTCGGGGCTTTGACAAGGTGTATCAACCTGTACATCATCTTAATGTGATGGAGCTTCCTTGCTCATCATCTTACCATATCCCAGATGATGTCTATCTGCTAGAGCAATTGACGAATACGGGATTCCTCAATAATCGAATCCCACCTCTGGTTGTTACAGAGAATCACAGTGGTATCCAATGTAAATCCAAACAGCTCACTGAAGAGCTTTCGCAACCAGACTGCCTCACACGAGGTTATGCTGGCAACAATATATCCTGCTTTGGCGGTGCTCAAAGCTACCAACTTCTGCTTCCTGCTCATCCAGGATATTGAAGAAGATCCCAAGGTGAAACACTACCCGGAAGTGCTCTTACGGTCCACCACACTGCCTGCCCAATCAACATCAGTATATCCAAGTAGTCTCACATCTCCGGCAGTGTATCTTAATCCATGAGAGATTGTGTCCTGAAGACATCTCAGAAGATTCTTGGCATCAATCCAGTGAGGCTCAACCAAATATGAGCTCACAATGCTAACTGCAAAACATATGTTCGGACGGAGGTTCACCAAGAACATCAATGCGAATGAGTTTTTGAAACTCAGAGGCATTTCCCAAGTCTGGTCCGACATCACTACCATATAAATTCTAAAAGTTAATATCCTCGAGGTAGTCACAGGCTTGCAGTCCATCATACCGAATCTTTCCAATATATTTACCACATATTTTCCTTGAGATAGGAAAATTTCCCTTGGCTTCTGCCACACTTCAAGTCCTTGGTCCTTCATTTCAAATTCAGAAGTCATCTCCCTCTTACATTTGTGAATGAGAGGGTTTGCACCTATTAGAAAGAGGTCATCCACTTACAACACTAGTATGAGAGGCTTGTCATATTCAACCTTAAAGTAAAGGTTAGGATCAGCTCCACTCCTAGTGAATCCCAGCTTCATCAAGTAGCTATCGATCCTCTCATACCATGCTAGGGGTGCTTGCTTCAGACAATAGAGAGCCTTCTTCAACCTGCATACATGAGATTTTCAATCATAAAGCTCAAATCCTTCAGGTTGCTCCACATAGACCTCTTCTTTGATAGAACCATGCAAGAACGCAGTCTTGACATCCATCTGATGTAGGTTCCATCCTTGTGAAGCAACAAGGGCTATGATCGAGCGGATGGTCGTATATCTGGCAACAGGTGCAAATATCTCATCATAGTCTATACCTCCCTTTTGGGAGAAACCTCGAGCAACCAAACGAGCCTTATACTTTTCCGTGCTTCCATCTGCTGCATGCTTTATCTTGTAAAGCCATTTGGAAGTAACAACAGTCTTGTCCTGGGGTCTGGGAACTACTTCCCAAACAACATTCTTTATGATAGAATCATATTCTTCGGTCATAGCATCCTTCCATACTTGATGCTTGACGGCATCTGAGAATGACGAAGGCTCATTTTGTATGATCGTGCTCATGATGGTCAGGTATCCTTGATACCTATTAGGTTTCTTACTTTCACGAAAGGTTCCTCGGGGTGCAACATGTCCTTCAGCATCATCAAGTAACCCCTTAAGCCATGAAGGGCCTCTTCCTAGAAGAGGAAGGCTCATATGGAGGAGGATCAATCGGATCCATGGGTTCTTCTACATTAGGCATTGATTCATCATCCTTTTCTTTCGGTTCCCTGGTGTCGGCTTCTTGAGAGCGCCTCAAAGTCGGAAGATTGATCACCTTGCTGAGAGCCATATCTTCGTCAAAGGTGACATCATGACTAATTATGACTTCCCTTTGACCGGCTACATAGATTCTATAGCCTTTAGTATTTTCACCATAGCCCACGAAAATTCCCTTCTTTCTAGATGCTCCCAATTTATTTCTTTTCTCTTTCAGCACATGAAAATATACAGGGCTTCCAAAAATTTTAAAATGAGAAACATCAGGTTTCTTACCGGTGAATTTTTCTTCAGGAGTCTTGGAACCCAATGCTTGATGAGGGCATCGATTTTGTACATATACGGCAGTGTTTGCAGCTTCAGTCCATAGAAACTTAGGAAGACTTTGATCATGTAGCATGGCCCGGACAGCTTCCATAATTGTGTGGTTCTTCCTTTCTACCACACCATTTTGTTCAGGAGTATATGGTGTAGTAGTCTCCCTCTTGATGCCAGCCTCAGATATGCCTGAGTGAACCAACTGTAATACATCGGAGGTCTTGCTTTGGCTTGAGGGGAATGGTCCCCTTTTGAGCTTTCCTTTGGCACATCCCGGACATACACCTTCTTTCTCTACTTGGAATTCGGGCATCCCTGTTACCATCTGCCTTACATCGGGTAGAGCTTTGTAATGAAGGTGGGCAAACCTTCGATGCCAAAGTTCGGACTAAATAGTTGTGTCACAAGACATGACACCTAGCGGACTTCCATCGACCTGATATAATGAATCAACACTAAACCCAAGAGTAAAGGCATCTTTAACATTATTTTTCCATATACATACCTTGTCATTGCTGAAGGTTACCTTGTAGCCTTTGTCTTCCATTGCCGAGATGGACACCAGGTTCTTTTTGAGATCAGGTATGTATAATACATCTTGTAAGTGAATCGTATTACCTTGATTCAATTTAAGAGAAACATTGCCTACACCTTTCACTGGGTATTTCATGTCATCTCCAAGGACAATTTCCAGGTTAGTTTTTTTCTCTACCAGATTATAGAGTACTTCTTTGTAACTAGTGAAGTGTCTTGAGGCACCACTATCAATGAGCCAAATTCCCATCGAGTCCAAAGGAGCGGAGGTAGATAGAGCAGTTGGTAGATAATATTCAGCCAGTCTGTCGTAGATTTCCTTGGAGGTGTCTAGATCAGAGATGTAGGCCACCAAGCGCTTGTCGATAGAGTCTCGGATGATCTTCTTTGTTTTGACTTCTCCATTTTTCCATTTGTTCCAGGCAGCAGCAGATGCATTTGATGAAGGCTCAACAATATTTCCTCTTACATGGTCCAGCACTCCTTGATTCTCAAGGGTTAGATCGATAGACATCTTCCATCCGTGATAGTCAACTTTCTCACGGAGCTTGTCTTCAGCAGGAAAGAGTGTTGAGGACCCCATAGTTCTTTTAGGATAGCCTTGCCAATATTCTCTTCGATGATTGCTCTTGCTCTTGCTCGGGCTTTGTCTTCACCTCAGCTCTGATACCATGTTAAGTTATGGTATGTTCTATGCTTATAACAGTTTACTTCTTTTTCTTATTATATTCCGCCAATTAGCAATCACATGTACATAAAGTAAAGTGCAGATAGAACATTAAACGATCGACAGAAAACAAGCCATGACAAGAGACAAAAGATGTGGCAGCTAGCCAGGGACAAACCCCACAATGTGTGGGGAAACCCTTTGATCAAATCTTTTGTTATCTTCAATAATTCATCAGAGAGAAATAGTACAATAAATCTGATTCATATCAGCAGTATCAAACCCTAGATCAGTAGCATCAGCATTAGCAGCTTCATTATCAAACTAGGGCAGACGATATCTCACAAACTGACCGTCGGATTGACTTCATTCCACCACCAAAAGTTTTGGCTTCCAGAGGAGGTTCAGATGAACCTACAACGCAGTTCAGATGAGGAGATCTTCTAGGCCACGCAAGTCAATCTTTACTTCTGCAGTTGCAGCTTCAGTGTCAGCAGTTTCCGGCTTCAAACTAGGGCAGTCGATATCTTGCAAACCGTTCGTCGGATTGACTTCATTCCACCACCAAAAGTTGCAGCTTTCAAAGGAGGTTCAGATGAACCTACAATGCAGTTCCAAAGAGGAGATCTTCTAGGCCACGCAAGTCAATCTTTACTTCTGCAGTTGCAGCTTCAGTTTCAGCAGTTTCCAACTTCACATGTGTGAGAGAGAGAGACCCATTTTAGCGCAGTAGAGAAGAGACTCATATCTGCGCAGTAGATAGAGAGAGATGTGATGAGATGAGTGAATCCAAATGAGGAAAATTCCTCTTATATTTATACACAACGTTGGTGGGTGAATAGATGCGACTGTTGGGCTTCTGAGCCTACATGAGTTGTAGGTCGGCTTGATAATAATTCCATAATCAAAATAAATTCATATCTCCATGAATACTTATCGAAATTGGATGATATTTATATCAATCCTACACCTCTCGACGAGAGGAATCTAATAAAAATATTATCAGCCATGAATAAGATGACCCACATGAAGTTTTGCCCTGGTTGCCAATTTTAAGAAACATGTTTTTGTGTTTAGTTCATATCAAGCTTATGTGGTGGGTTGCGCGGGGCAACCAGATTCATCCCTGCAGTGGTGCAACCAAGAGTTGTCATTCTGATGTTAAGGCAGCCATGTCCCCAAGTCACTCCCCAAGCCACATAAAGGCTCTAGAAACCTTGGACTCCATTGTAGCACAATTGAATAATATCAATTTGAGTATGGAGACTGTGAGGGAATAGCATTATGATGATTATAATGAATTGGTGGACTACATCAATGACCTCCAACACACACTGAAAAAGCTCTTGGATTCCATAGACGGCCTTTGGCGATAGCTCCGATGAACAAATGACCACCTTTGGCCTCTGGAGACCCAGGTGGAACACATTAACTACCACACGCATGAGCAGGCTGTGTTCTTTGTTGGTCCGCCACCATTTCCCCCCAACCCACCCCCATAATGTGTATTTCTAGAAAATTCTCTTTTTGTGCTACTTTTGTATCGGAAATAACCAACAATGTGGGTTTTCTTTGCCTCTTCATAGGCTTAATCTTGTTTAGAGAAGGACTCATGTTAGCTCTCAAGCCTGGTAATTTTCCTAGAGTGAACAACAATGATGTATTCATATGATCTAGCGATGATGTATTTTGTTCTTGAAGCTATGATAATATAATGTAGTTTTTGTGACCGACAAAAAAAAATTGGTAATATCTAAGTCTATAGTCGTAATTTTTAACCACTCTAATCATTAACACCTATCTATTATAACCTAATAATATCATGTCAAACCCCTATATGCCCCAATATAGCCATATATTAAATAACTTTTATACATTTTTGTTTGTAACCAATAGCCCCTATAAATCCTTATCCTAAGAAGTAATCAACCCTAATTATTAATCAGAATAACAACTATGATTTTTTCACTCCAATAACAAGTCTTCACTAAACCTGATAACATATCACATGTATCCCATTATGCATGAACATATAAACCTTAAACCCTATGGTCATTTTTTTAAAACGAAAATGAATATTATTAAGTAAAATTTGACCCTAAGCACACAAAAAAATTACATATAGGTTACATCTTCTAAATTCAAATTTGATTGAGTGCTTTAGAATCAATGCCCATCTACTCATAAGGATAGACTAACCAATTAGGAAAAACTAAGATCTGACTCTATTCATATCTACATGTTTACATATAGAAATCCAAATGATTGTATAATATTATCTATTATCCTATCAACAAAATCACAATATACATATGACCACTTCTTTCTACAGACCTAAGAAATTTAGTTCTTCACTTCACAAAAAATAAAACACAAAACTTCCCAACAGAGCTTGTTGGAGGAGTTAATAAGTGACTGGGGCTGACTTATTCATATCAATTTTGTAGCCTCCCATATTATTCTCTTTTTTTCCTAGTTCCACTAGTGCATCTTTGTTCAATTTGAGATCCATCACAATGCCTTTGAGGGTATCTACTTCATCTAGGAGATGAGAAAACTAGAATTGGTGATACAAGAACTTGTTAGATAGCCGAATTTGAGAGTGAGACAACTAGAAAAAATTAATTTGCAGATAATAATCACCCCATTGTAGAGCATCATGTGTGGATAAATAATGGGAGTAAGGGTTTTCTATCGTTGAGCAATCTAAATCCAAATCAAATTACATTTTGTTGTTCTCAATAGGAGCTACACTCGGATAGGGGACAAAGGAAAAATACCTTAGGAAACTTTAAGTTTTATCCTAAGAGATGACACAAGGCTACAAGCAATTGATTTTTTGATGCCGACTAGCATGCACCCTGAAATTGAACCAATTTCCAAATAAATTTATAGAAATTACCCAACCACTAGAGCACCACTTAATTACCTTTATGTTCCCTGTTCTATAACTCAGGAGAGCGTTGAAATATTTAAATAGGTTTGGTATTCATAATGACATATGTAATCATGTTTTTTATGTTATAATGTAAAGAAGAAAAACAAAATTATTTTTGTTATACTTGATACATGGGTTTCATGCTTAAGGAATTTTATTATATAGATTAAATCTCTCATTGAGAGCTTCTAGGGCTTATGAGTCATTTTCATGTATGAGAGACCCTTCTTGGGCATGTTACATATTGTAAAAAGAAAAATTATTTGAGTCAAAGTCAAGTCACTAACACTCCAATACCAAGTCAACGAGCCTATTATCAAGTCAACCTTCAAAAGGAGTTATTAGCCTACTTAAGAGGACATGTTCACATGAGTGAGAAGACTATAAAAGGAGAGCTTGACCTCAATTAAGGAGGCATTCAATCAAGAAAGAGAATCAAGGAGAAAATTGAGAAGAATAATTCCCTTAGGTCAACGAAAAGAAGGAGAATAATATTGAATAGTTTTAGATCTACTGTTGAGCCATTTTTTGTTCACACATGTGAGGGAACTAGGGTTTATCGCACTACATGAAATTCAAATTACATTCATCACAAGATGCCTAAAACAAGTAAATAGAGAAACCTATATTGAAGGTCGTATTCATCGAGAATCCATCCTTAGCCAAGCGAAGGAGAAGGATGGTTGAAGTAGTCCTAATTCGGTCACACATGCGAGAATTATAGTCACCTATGGAGGTTGAAAGTTGCAGAAAAAGAGGCCGAGAATTTTAGACTTAAGTTGCTAAGATGAAGGTTAGCAAAGGAGAAATTTCTACATCTTCAAGAAGTAATTGACTTTGACTTGAAGCAAGAATTGACTTGGTCTTGGAGGGGTTGTTGCTGAAAGGTTTAGGTCTTGAAATTCATCAATTAAATGTTCTTTAAGAAGAAGAATTCAGTGGGTTTTCCTCTAAAGATTGGATAGGTTTTGGTCATGGCTGATATCCTGCATCTTGTATCCTTTGTATCGTTGTTATTTATGGTTTGCTATTTTTTAAATGAAGAAGAACGCATAATAACAATCAATTCAAAGAATAACTCAATTAAGAAAGGTAAAAAGACTTCACAAGCAATTATCATTGCTATCAAAATCATCTCATCTCTCTGCCCTAGATTTCTCAACATGGTATCAGAGCTAAGGTGACAAGTCAAGGAAGGGAAACTCATCAAATTAAAATCAATAACCAAATTACTAATATATCGTCAAAGGAATCAATCATCAAGAAATGCCACTCACGCCAAGAGAACCTCAAGGACAAGAATCACATCATCATCTTGAAGGAAGTCAAAACCCTAGTTCATTCAAAGAAGGAATCTACACTTAAAGCATTCATGGGAACCTCACTCAAAATCATCATCTCAAGGAAGAATACCTTAATAGATCCTACAAAAATTCAAGAACACCTACAACTGATGAATCTTGAAGTCTACTCATCCAAGGAAGCAAGAATAGATGAGTTGTTGTCATCATCAAGGAATCAAGGCAATCTCTCTCTATTTAAAAATAAGGATCACTATTTGAAGGAAGACATCTTCTTCAAGAAGAAATCTTCTATTCTCAATATCATCATAAAAATCAAGAAAGAAGAAATTTGAAGATATTTTCATGAAGGAATATCTTGTCCTAATGATGAAACACAGTGGATGGTTCGAAACGCATCAATAAAAATATGATGATGTGATTTTTTACCAAAATATTTTGTACTTTTCATAATATGGATCACAAAGCCTAAATTCAATTATTAAGGAATATCTTCCCAAGTAAGTATCTTTATGTCTTCATATGAATCAATCAAAATGCCTTTTTGTAAGGAGGGAAACAAGTTGGTTGGGTCTACAAACTTTCTTGCATGGAAGAAGAGGATTGATTTTATCCTCATAGAAAATGAAGTGGTGTAACATGTTAAGTTCTCAATCACTAAACCTCCAAAGGAATATGCTCAAGTACTTGAAAATTATATGAAAGGGGAATTAAGGGCTCAAAGGATTCTCATAGAATCCATTAAGGATCCCCTCATTCCCTATGTATCAAAATTAGAAACATCAAAACAAATATATGAAAAACTTATAGAATTATTCTCCGTAAGCATTGTAGGAGAAGTGTTACAGGTCTATTTGGGCACATCACTCCCAACGATAAAATCAGTGTAAACATGGTCTATCAAACTCTAATTCAGTTTCTACATGCCCAAGACATGCAACCTCATTGAGTGCTTTCATCCATGAGAATTTCCTAACTTCAAACCCTACCAAAGTGCTTTCTTGGGTCATCAGTGCACCCCTGGTCAGGAGTAAGAACTCTGCAAAGCAGGTAGCCCCATTCAAGGCTATGTTATAGAGCACCTAAGCCCACTCAAGCCCAAGCTAGATGAGAATCATAGAAATGTTAATTGGATCCTGAGTATGTTCCTCCTTTCAAGAGCCTTCTAGAAGGAGCCTAGCTCTTATCCTATCAAGATGAGCTTGAATTAGGATAGCCTTGGATCATCTAATACTCTATCCTCTCATCCCTTTGAACATGGAAACTAATCATCCAATTATGGAAAACCATTCAATTCCATATTAATGACAAAACCACTTGCATTCATATATAAATTGGCCTCCCATCATAGAGCCAAGAGAGCTTGGATTATAGAGAAATATTGTTGGTTTAGAGACTTGAAATCATTGTCAAAATAATGTTATGCTACTGGATTGATCTTTCTATTGGTGTGATGAGGGCTTGGACTAAGCTGGATGTGTGACACAAGATCGAACGACATAAGGTGTAACTTCTCCTTCTATCAATCAATAAAGTTGTTTGTTCCTTTTCCAATACTTTTGTCTATATCTATGATGAATGTATGTTCAAATGTTGTCGATTCCATTTGTTTATAATAAATAGATCATATTCTTTGATTTTTGTCATCTTCTATTTATGTTGGTAGGTACCAATTGAGTGAATTCAGTTTGAGTAGGAGAGACGAGAGAAACGCAAAGGAGATCAAAGGAAGCGAAGGATCACAAGTAGGTTATTTTCTCTTATCTGTTAATTGTAGGAAAAGGTTAAACATCTTTACTTCAATTGTTCTAAGTGTAACTACCCACTTAGGGAAGATATACTTATCCGTAAGTATAAATTCCATATAACAAATTGGCGACCATACTGGGGAATGACCATCATTCCTAGTAGTTATCCCTTGTATTAGCAGCACTAGTAGACTTTGCTTAAGTTCATTTACCTCTATTAAGTCAGTTTGAAGCTTGTTTGGTCAAAATGTGTGCTTATTTGTGTGTTGATAGTGCTCTCTAGCATCAAGGCATTATTTTTCTTCACATAGTGTTCTATAGAGTAGCCTTAGCCAAGAGACAGTGCTCTGCAATGCATTGACTCCCACTCAGGGCTATGCTGGTCACTGTCAAGCCAAAAACCCATATTTTTTCTTGATTTTTTCCAAACTCTTTCACATCTTGTTTAATGAATGGTCAATATTTCTTTGTCCCTGAAGTCCAAATTAGAATTTCTTTTCCATACCCACTTTGGCTATGTTTGTTCAATGTTTCTTTATGTTTCCTTTATCATTGTCGAATAAATCCCAAAGTTGGCTTACATTGATTAGTCTTTACTTTTCTAAAAAAGAATTTTCGTAAAGTCTTCATTTCTTTGAAAAATAAACTGTCGTAAAGTCTTTGTTTCTTGTGAAAAGCATTGATTGATTGTTTGTGCATATAGTTTCTTTATGTTCATCTAAACATTAAAGGAATGAAAATAAAAACATGCATAATGAATTTAGAAGTTTGTGTGTGCTTGTAGGAATGGTATAAGGAACGTTGCATTAGATGTGGTCTATGCTCTTTCTTTAGAGGTTTTGATTGCTCTATCCCCTTTAGTTATGGTTTTGATTGTTTAAATCAAATAAAAAGAATGTTTCCCATCTTAGTTGCATTCTAGGAGTTTCATAAACATCACACAATCAACTTGAAAGGAAAACTTTTAAACAAGATCAACTAAAATTTATCTCAATTAACCTAATGGAGCATTGTAACTTAACGCTTAACATTTAGAGGTCTAGGCTAGCGACGTGTTCCAGCGCCATTAAACATAGCAACTGTAGCTAACAGTTTGTGATACATTCTGAGTGTGATACCTCATTCAACGTACATAATTATATCATAGCTCATCCACATACTTTTGGGTATATCAGACGGTATTATCGTACGAAAAGTATAAGGGAATGCTCTCACTGTGCAGTTTCGCATTAGATAGAGCTAACACAAAATGGGCCTCCACGTACTTTCAGGTATATTTCGGAGGACTACATTAGGTTGCTATCCATCCATAGGTAACCGATTTGGCTGCCTTGTATACTATGATACATCGAAAACAACATTCAGGGAGATTACTTGCACGTATGTTAAGTCCTTGTCTCCTGCAAGGCGGTATATTGTAGTTCACAGTTACATGGTAATTCTTTTGCCTAGATTACCCTAATTTTGTTTATTTCTTTTTATAATAAAATCAATCAACAATCGTCGAAGTAAATCAACCTTTACCCTGTCGTTCGCATAGGACAACGAGTAAATCGCCTTTACCGCCTAAAGCTACACCTAGTTGGTGAAATTAATTTCATTTAACTGAGTCCAGTATATCACAAACTTCTGGTTCTTCATTTGATTTACCAGAGTCACCTATACCAGTACGTACTGCAATTCTAGTTACTCCTACTATTACTAGTTTATCTGCTACTGAAGTGGAACCTTTACAATTACCTTAGGGCACTAAAAGTGAACTTAGTGAAACTGTAACTGAAGTTGTCCAACAAGAAGTTGATCCTCAACCCAAATTTGTTCAACAAGAAATTACTTCTGAACTTGAATTTTTTCAACTAGAAGTTGATCCTGAACCTACCATAGTTCAACAAGAAGTTACTTCTAAACCAAAAGTTGTTTAATAAATTCACCTTGAACCCGTTGTTCTTTTACCAAAACACTTAGATCCTGAAGTTGAACAACCAGAAGTTCTTCCCGTACCTAAAGACAATCGACTGGTTTATCCTTAGACATCTGTAATTGTTGAGACTTCTCCTTTACCACAAAGTCAAACACCAGAAATTTATTATGGACCTGATGGTGAAATCCTTCCACCCAATTTGATTTCTATTGAAGAGGAATTGGAAGAAGAAACTTCACCTAGAACTCTGACTTATTTTGGACCAGGGCTTTATATTTATCCTTCTTTCCTTGGATAACTTATATTGCTCCTCTTGATCTTGTTTACTTTCAAGCTCCAGTAGATTCATTGGGACATTTATTGGGTCATTTGACTATGGCTAAAACAACATCCCAAATTGTATCATTTGTTATAGCTATGACAACATGTATTATCACTAATTCTTCGATGTTTACCACAACACCTAAGTCACATTTGTATGGTGGTCTGTCCATGCCACTGGGTTACCAATAATTATCTGGAACTCACTCTGATGTTTCTTCTAGTCCATGGTCTTCACCCATGTCATCCATATGAATTTTACCTGGTTCTTCACTTACAAATACTGAACAGTTTGATTCATCAATTCAATATCAAGCTGGTCCATTTGGTTACCATGCAATGTATCCACTTAAATCTAGATTACCTTCATATGGAGAACAATATGCCCAATCTTCTTTTTCACCATACTCTGGGGTGCCACCATATGGCAGTATACCATCATATTTAGGTCCAACTTATTCTGGAATGACTGTTTTTCAATGGCAGCCTACAATGCATGTTCAAACAAGGCTTTTGTATTCATCACAACCAATACAACCTATTTCATCCATACCTACTACACCTATTTTTACGACTTGATCACAGTCACATGCTCAGTTGATCGTATCTCAACCTTTGCAAGTTGATCCTTCAACCTCTTACCCTTAAGTTTTAGGTCTATAGACTCAGTCTTCTGAGGCCATTTTACAACAACCATTTGTGTCTGAAATCCAACAACCTTAGGTCAGTTTACCATTAACTAGGATGACTTAGACTTATATTGGTCCAATTTATCCACAACCTGGTTAAACTTATACTAGTGGGCAACAACCGTTGTATCAACAACCATGGCAGCCATAATGCCAACAACAACAATTTCAACAATACCAAACTTATCCTGGACTTGGTCAACAAGCCTATGCTGGGTTTGGTCAACAACAAGCTTACCCAGGTTCTAGTCAACAAGCCTATGCTGGTTTTGAATTAACAACAAATTTATCCTGGTTCCCAACAACAGCCTTATATTGGATATGCTCAACAAACCTACCCCTATCAAGGTTGCCAGCAACAGAGTCCTTATGTTGGTATGCAAAGACCTATTGCCTAGGAAATTCCATCTTACCTTGATTACGCTCAGCCCGACCTAAACTGACAATTACCTTTTGTTGGAACACTTGAATTACCAGATTTAAATCAACTTACCAATGATCCCATTCTTTATTCAACTTGATGGCTGGTGATTCCACACAAATTGCCTTCTGATACTCCTAAGTTAAATGGAAACCCTTGAGAAGATCCATCCAATCACGTTATGACTTTTCATTTATGGTGTTCATCCAACTCCCTAAATGATGATTTAGTAAGACTACGTCTTTTCCAGCAAACGCTCACTGGTCCGGATGCAAAGTGGTATATTGAATTACCATGAGCTTCATTTGACAACTTCACAGCCTTAGCCACTACATTTTTAACCCATTTCTAGCTACCCATTAGATATGAAATTGGAACGGAACTATTGACCAAGTTTAAACAGACCACTGCTACTCACATTTCTGATCATATTCATGAGTGGCGTCATCATCGTCGAATGGTCAAAACTTCTTTTCTTGATGAGCTTTTAGCCGAGTAGTTTATTAAATCCTTGTTGCCATCTATCACCAAAGATGTGGATAAAGGAGGAGTTGTTACTGAAGAGAAAGTAATTTCTCGTGCCCAATACTTAGACTTGATTTACACCCAGTCTGGAATATTGTATGATAAGATTCCAAATGAACCTAGACTAACTTTTACTATTCCCCCACCTCCATCCAGTAAGGACTCTCATGCGAGTGATGGTGTGGTAGGTTCTTCAAGCACTAAAACATCAAGTAGACCATCTAGTCAAACATTTTCTATTTCAAATCAAACCTCTAATACACCTGATAATACACTTGCTTCTGAAATAAATGTCATGTCATCTGATAAAGGTAAAACTGGAAGGCAACCTAGAAGCAAGAAAAAGGGGAAAACAAAAAAGAAACAAAATTTTGCCCCTTAAGAGAAATCATCAGATTCCTCTTCTCCAGCTAGGAAACCTCGTTACCCATTTTTAATTTGTAATGAGGAGCACTTTACGCAAGACTATCCTCCCCGCTCTTAAGTCTCAAAACTTCTTAAGACTTCTAGTACATCCACTGTGTTGACAGACCCTTTTTCAAACCCAAAGACTCATTTGGTTGCTATAGATCATGCTTCCACTTCACAAGTGCTTATGCTATCCGCCACTAAGCCTATGACTGATGATTTTGTAACTACACGAAGTAAATATTACGGTAATCCACCATCGTCGATGAATAACCAGGCTATAGATCAATCGAATACTTCGACTTTGACTTCGTTTGACACCATTCCACCACCCATTACACCAAAATTAACAATAAAACCACCTAAGGGATTTGTTCATAAATCTACATTCAACCCTCGAGCTCGAGCAGTGCAAAAATATAATATAGTAGAAGATTTGGCTCGGCCACCTTCTGTTATGTCGACACTTGAGGTGCTTCAAAATTGTCCCTCCCAAAAGCATGCTTTATTGTTAGAAACTAGTGGAATTGATCCAACAGATTCCAATATAGTAGTTTTTAACTATGTGGGTTATACGCCACAATTACAAGCACAGTTAGCATTCTTGATCCAAGTAAATGCTTTGAATCACCTCATTCACCAAACCATTGTTAATGAAGGTGCATCTACTTGTATCATGTCAATGAATTGCTAGAAAACACTTGGCTCACCACCTTTATCACGATCACCTGTGACATTAAAAGCTTTTGACGGTCGCACTTATACACCTTGTGGAATTTTAAGTAGCTTGCATATAGAACTAAGGGGGAAAATGGTAACTGTTGAAGTTGAGGTCGTCGACAGACCCCTTGACTACAATATTTTACTAGGAAGACTGTGGGTTTATGCTATGGCTGTTGTGATTTCGACATACTTTCATATGATCGCTTTCCGTCATAAAGGCAGAATCACAGTAATTGATCAACTCGCCCTCTTTGCCTCTAGTTCACAAGAAACTGGAAGTGTTCCATTAGTTCACCGACCTCCGCTATCTCTTCAGAGCATTGGATTAGGTCTCTTCAAAGATTCTTCCCTAATGGGCACCTTTTCACTACCATCACCATCACAAATGATGAAAGTTGCAAAAGTTGAGACCTGTAACATGATATCTTCCACTTCATCTAACTCATGAAAGATTTCCAAGAATTTCGAAGTTGATATGACTAATGAAACCATGCTGCTAAGCCCATTTGAGCTTGCATAGAAATCAATATTTTTGGCTTGTGCAACAAATCCAAATCCATCATCACTGATTGTATGGGTTGATTGTTCATTAGAATATGGTACTTCATCTGATCATTTTTCACATACATTTTCTAGTGATGAAGGAATCATCTAATCAATGATGATAGAAGAAGAACCATGGGAAGATTATGATCATCGATCCCATCTTCTAGATCACATAGAAGATATTCCAAATGAACTAAATCACCCTTCAATCATTGCTTTCCTTTAAAATTATGTATTTATAGACACAGTCGATTCCAAACGAAACTTATCAAATATCTAGGAAACCATTTCTACCGATATTTCAACCAAACTTGGAATTGTAGAAAACATCCATGTTGGCAAATCTTATTCTCCATCAGAACTTGAAACTTACCATGCTCTTTTTAGTGAATTCTATGATATATTTGCTTGGTCATATGAGGAAATGCTAGGTATTGGTTCTAGTATAGTTGAACATGAGTTTAAAATGTATCCTGATGTCAAGCCGATATGACAACACCTTTGTCCTGTTCATCCAAAGAAGGCTACTACCATAAAAGCAGAAGTTGAAAAACTTTTGCATGTTGGTTTCATATACCCCGTTCCTCTTACCGATTGGGTTTCCAATATTGTTCTTGTCATGAATAAACAAGGAACAATATGAGTGTGTGTTGATTATAGGGATGGTAATCATGCTTGTACAAAAGACAACTATCCCACTCCCTTTATCAACCAAATAATTGATGAATGTGCCGGAAGTGAAATATTTTCATTTATGGATGGCTTTTCCGGCTATAATCAAATCAATATACGCCTAGAAGACCAAGCTAAAACTACCTTTATTTGTCCCTAGGGCACATTCACATATTGGAAACTCCCTTTTGGTTTGAAGAATGATGGGGAAGCTTTTTAGAGGGTAATGAATTATGCCTTCCACGACATCAAACACATCGTTCAACCCTATCAAGATGACTTACTTGCTCATTCACAGAAACAGGATGATCACCTGCAACATTTGAGAGCCATCTTTTTATGGTTCCAAAACTACAAAATTCGACTCAATCCACATAAACGTGTGTTTTTTGTTGGTTCTCATTGTTTTCTTGGTTTTGTAGTGTCCAAAAAAGGAATTCGACTTGACCCCTTGAAGGTTAAGGCAATTCTTGATCTGCCTCCACCTCCAATTTACTTCAGTTATTGAGACTCCAAGGGAAGGCTAACCTTCTTGAGATTCATTCACAACTATGTTGAAATGGCTAAAGGATTAACTTGTACTTTGAAAAAGGGAATTCCCTTCAATTGGGACTAGGTTACACAAGCTTCCTTTGACGCTCTCAAAGGTACCCTAATTCGAGCGTCATTAATGTATTCGCCTAATTATCAAAACGACTATTTCTTGTATCTCGTCACTGTAGATACAACCATTGCTATGGTTTTAGTCCAAGAAGAAGATGGGATTGAACATTTGACCCATTATTTGAGTTGTAATCTCAATGATACGGAAGTTAAGTATTCTTAGATGGAGAATCTAGCTTTGGCTTCCGTTCAAGCTGTACAGAGATTTCTCCATTATATCCTTCTCCAAACGACCATTGTCATTTCGGATTGCAACCCTATGACATGCATCTTGTCACGACAATTGCTGGGGGACAAATATTCAAAATGGATCAACATTTTGTAGGAATTTGATTCAGAATTCATCAAATCCAAGTCAAAGAATTCTCTAGTTTTTGTTGAGCTTCTTTGTGAGCTTCCCTCTACCGCCATCGACTCAACAATGGAACCATCAATTCTAGATGAGCCTCTATTTCTAATCTCATCATTTGACCCTTGGTATGGAGATATATTGATCTATCTCCAAACCCAAACTTTCTGGTTTGATACCTCTCGCTTGCAACAACGACGTATTCAATATTAAGCCAAATATAATATGATCATTGGCGACACTCTTTATTGTTGTGGTATCAATATGATTTTTCGTAGGTGCCTCACACATGAGGAAGCCGAGAAATTTCTAAATGATTTCCATTCTAGTGCTTATGGTGGAAATTTATCTGGTTATGATACCGCATAGAAAATTCTTTGTGTTGGTTACTTATGGCCTACCATATTTATCGATTGCGTTACTACTATCAGAAGTTGTCATGCATGCCAGATGTTTGACGGTACAACTTGATTACCACCTGCACCACTGCATCATGTCGTCACTGTTGGACCATTTGCAAAATGGGGCATTGATTTCATGACATGTAACCCTCACTCGGCCGGTGGGCATGGGTATATTATTATCGTTATTGACTATTTTATGAAATGGGCCGAGGTGATGCCTACATTAAACAACAGTGGTGAGACAACTGCACTTTTTTTCTTCAACCATGTGGCTGCATGGTCTGGTTTACCACAAGCTGTAGTTACAGATCATGGTTTGCATTTTCGCAATCACATAATGACTGAATTAACTGCCAAGTTAGGACTCTCACATGATAGTTATACTCCTTATTATCCACAGGCTAATGGACAAGTTGAAGCCATCAACAAAGTCCTTAAGTGAATTCTTCAATGAATGATAGGAGTTCACAAATGAAACTGGCATTTTATCATGTACTTAGATTTGTGGGCTTACCAAACCTCAATACGAAACACAACTAGATTCACATATTTTCAATTGGTGTATGGTCTTGAGGAAATATTGCCAATACAATTTGAGATTTCATCACTAAAACTCGCAATTGACTTGTTACTTGACACTTCTGTTGAGGAATCATGTTTCTTAGAACTCATCCATCTAGATGAAACATATTGTGAAGCCTAATTGGCCAACGAAGCACATAAGAAATGAATTAAAGAACAATATGACTGCAATGTCAAGCCTTGCATATTCTCAGAAGGAGACATGGTCTTGCTTTATGATCAGGAAGTCGAAAAATTAGGAATAGGAAAATTTGAACCACTATGGATGGACCCCTACATTGTCAAGTGTGTTTTGGCAAAAGGCACTTACGAGTTGGTTGATTATGATGGAATTCCATTGTCATAGCCCTGAAATGGATTGTATATTAAACGTTACTATGCTTGACTGTGCGTAGTAAAAACACTATATATCTGCTTTGATTGCATGTGTGTGTCACAGCATGACTTTTAGAGTATTTATGTGGTTAGTAATCCACTTTGCTTTTGTTACAGATGTCGAAATATTTGGAACCATTTGTTGGTTATTCCGATGGTGCTAGTTATAGTATGTAGAACCTATCTTGTGTAGCATGGACCATATTCACTCCAAGTGGAAAGTTAGTGATTTTTCAAGGGATTTGTATCAGTCATTCTACAAACAATATCACTAATTATAGCACATTGATCGAATTCCTCTCTGATACCATTTCACTTGGCATTCACTGAATTGTCATTAGGCTAGACTCACAACTTGTCATACTACAACTTACGCATGTTTATACCATCTGAAATCAACTATTCATTGTATGTTCCTTAGAGTTCGTCTCTTGGAAAGACATTTTGATTACATTCAATATCAACACATTTGTAGAAAATTTAACACATTGACTGATTCCTTAGTGAATTATGTGTTAAACAGACATTTATGACATATTTAAAGAGTAAATTTTCAATTCACATCAACAGTTGAATAGGATTACACATAACCATACAAAAACACTGAAAGTAAAATAGATAGATGTTCAAAGTTTATACAAAAATTTGTGTTCAAGACATGTTGGTCATCTGACCTCAAAACCTCAAAATGCATATAGTAAACCATCCTAAGTAGATCTAATGATGCTCATGATAACAGGTCACTACCTGAGCTATCATGTGCAATAGCCTCATCCAACGGCTAGGTACACCAATAGTATGACATTGTAGTCTCATCGGTAACTACTCTATCCAAACATCCAATATATCGTGGGTTAACCCCTCTATATGATGCTGCAAATTGTTGGGTATGGAATCCCCCATGACATTTTTTGGGGCTAAAACCCCAAGTTTTGACCCAATACTATTGTAAAGTCTCCGCAAATTGCGGGCACAAAGCGTGAAATGTATGATAGGGTCACAAGGTTGTCCGCCCTAGTTTTGTAATGTAATGTCAGCCTACCCATGATTCGCGGACCATGGGATTGTATAAATAGAGCGAGGCACTAAGTGAAAAGATAACTAGCGAAGCAATAGATAGCGAAGTAGAAGCACAGAGCAAGAGTCTAAGTGTGTCTTGGGTCATAGGGTTGGAGAAGGCTCTATAGCTGAGTGTGCAGAGGCCTAGTAGTCCGCAGCTGAGTGCGCAAACCCCTGCAGCTGAGTGTGCAGGGTGGAGTTGAGTCTGTAACCAAGGAAGAAAATAATAAAGAGAAGTTTATCTTAATTCTGTGTATCTGTTCTTGAGTTATTACCTGTTTGATATAAATTGCAATTATACTATTTATTTACTCTGCACACATGTATGAATGATTTATATTGCTAAGTATAACTTAATGCATGCAAGTAGGCTAAGTTAATCAACTAATAGTGGAATACTAGTAAGGACTTGGGAAATAACAGTGTTCGGCCCCTGAGTAGGGTTACGCGAAGGCAACATCTAAGGTTGCAAGGTACAAGTAAGTGGCGCATAGAGACATGCATGCAGGGTTGAACCACGAACTACTTGAACTCATCAAACATCTCTAGGGTGCGGAAACCTAGTTCTAGCACCCTCCCATACTACTTCAGGTGAGACCTCAGTCCATGCTCTGCGGACTGTTACCATAAGGGCCAGTAGTACCAGGATTTGTTTGGCTAAATCACCTTTGAACCTAGGTCAGGCCCCAACAAGCCAAAAAATGGTTCCATTGTAAGGACCAAGATCTGCATAAGAGATGTCTGATTGTTATCGGGAAATCTAGTGTCCACTCGGAGCTGCTAGTCCCACTAAGACTGGTAGCTATCTTAGAAACAAACAAACTAAAACTACTTTCATTTTTCTTTATGAGAAGTAGATAAGAGTGGAATGAAGGACACCAACCTCAGTCTTGTGCTTGGTTCCTATCTCTTCTAACAGATCCTTGCCGCTTCTCCTTCGTCTACCCAGCTTCAAAGAGAACCTGTGGAATCAAAGCAGCATAATACTATAGAAGAACAGATATCTACAATCATAAACAATATAGGACCAGATGTATATTGACCACACAAATGCATATATCATAAAACATACAAGAATGTGGAGGAAAACTTGAATAGCTTTATTAATATCAAGAATAGCAAAGAGGATTAAAACCAATTGTTCTGACCCAACATCATCCTCCAGCATGGAAGCCCTTCTTTCGCCTCATGAAAATCTTAGATCACCCAACACTATGATATTCCAACAAGAAACCAATAGCACTTCCTTACAAGATACAAAATTCCAGCCTATGGATCTCTAGGATGAGGGATCCATATATAGATGATTGCAGGGGGTGAGTCAGCTTCTCTGATTTTGATTAGTTTCCTCTCTCTGATAGTTGTTGATTCCACTTGGAGATTGATGATCACTTACTCATCCTTGGGCGAATTTAGAGGGGCAAGTGTCATAGGAGAAGTTTCTGGAAGATTCCATGATCATCCACCTCGTAAACTGTCTTTGCCATTTGTCCACTCTCGCCCATCGCACCCTACAGAAGGGATTTTCAGTATGCATCGCACCCTTTTCACTGGGCAAGTGGGATGCATCGCACCCTTAGCACTAAGCAACCTATATGGTCCAGTTTTGACCAGTTCTGAGCAGTTTCCTGTGGAGAACTTCTGGGAGATGATGTAATCAGCTGACCTTGTTCCTTTAGGGTATGAAACAACACTTTTAGGGACTTAGGATCCCTTGGTTTATGGACATGTTTGATTTGGGTTGTAGTGCCCAAAAATGTCTATAACAGTTTCCCCCTAAAGCATGAGGTCGTTAATCTTTTGATGTCGGGTGAAATGCTTTATCATGAGGATCCGAAGTTTTTTCGAGCTGGAAGGCGACCTGTAATAAGATACAATACAATACAATATCTTCATAATATTTTTCATGATCTAGCTGAGGCGGGCATTCCCATGCTCAGCTTTATAAATTCATTTTCATGTACATAAGACAGACAACCGTCTGTGCGGGAGACTGATGGTTCTAATAGAGTCATCATCCTTTGATTCAGATGATCATCTGTGCAACAACAATGTACATTTGATGTCTTTATTTTCCTGAATATATCACAGCTTGGATGGATGAAACTAGATCCGGGGTCTTCAAACTCATTCAATCTTCACTCGAAGTACAAGTCAATCCATGTGAAAGATGTTCTGGAGTCGAACATGGAAAGACATCACTTGATTACCAGCCAATGATGTAAGCTGTTAATAGGCGCGAGAGGAATCGCCAATAATGATGACGACCCTCAAGGTACTACAGTACAATTCGCGTGGTGTGAATAAGGGACTTGGCATCAAACACCATGCAAAATATTTCGGTCGAAGGCCATTGATGTAAACTTGTCGCCGTAAGTGAGAAACTTGCCATTAAGGCATGCAATCTTCAAAGTACTGAAAGGGTTGTTCCTAAGTCGACTTCTTGGATAATGAGCTGATGTAGACAAGAAGCGACCTGTCATAGGAGGGCCTTAACGAATCCCACATCTACGACATGGAACGGAGTAAATGATTTTGGAGGTGAAAATGATCTAATGATATAGGGTTCAGGGTGGCGGTCATGAAAGAATGGAGCGTGAATGTATTGCAGCGGATGAGACACACGTGAATTCTCTGAGCGGCTTCTCTTGAACATACCGGTGACACTGACATGGATTGGTAGCGTTAACCCCAAATATGGATGGTGTGATGGACCAATGATGATATGACCAGTGAACGGAACAACCCAAACCGACTCGGATGCGGAGTGAAAGTGTCATGTTCAAGAGCGACTTGCTACCAATAAAGTTTCTTCAAGTTTTCTTCCCAATTTTTCCCCAGTCATTGCTGACCAGTACCTCTTTATTTTTGTCAAGCTTGAGGAGGATAACATATGCTTGTTCTATAATTTTCCCTTCGGGCAAACCCGTCGATATATTTAACGAGCCTAGCGACAGTGAAACTCGTTCTTCTCTGTATGGACAAGTTTGTCGCTATTCGGTTTTAACAAGTTTAAAGACAAAGATAACTCGGTCCTTTTCAATTTTAGAGAGTTTGAAAGGGATGTAAAGGAAACTCCAATAATCCTTTTTCGTCATATAATCCCTTAAGTCTGAAAAAGTATAAAATAATACGAAAGGGATGAATTTTCGATAATTTTAATGAGTCGGACAAGACAAGCGTTCGATCTTTTTCTATAATAATCCCTCAGGTCCAAAAAGATTAAAATCTAGAGGAGGGATAGCACTTCCTGTCGCTTTAACGAGCTGGAGAGGCCAATCACTCGGAAATCTTTTCATATTTTACGAGTCAGGTGAAAATAGCTTAAAGGAGACTCGCTTTTGAGGAACAAGTGATAATTTTGGGTAGCAGTTGGTTCCAGGTAAGGTTTGGAATTTTCTAGTCACGACAGTGTCACAAGGATGGCTAACAGGATCACTCTTCACAGTTGTTCCTCAAAAGGGGTAAACAATCAAATGGAGGTGAATGATTGGCTAAAATAGAGTGGAGGTGATGATGAGAACACGACCAAGGCTTAAAAGCCGATGATAATGCATTCACAATGGTTATTTACCGGAAATTGGTTCATTTTTTTAATGATCTTAAAATCTGGGGGAACGTTTGCTCATTTCTTATGTTTAATTTTTAACAAGCTTGAACTCCACATAAAAACTGCTTGTGATAATGGTCATCGATTTAATTTCACCGTTAATCACTTTGTTCCTTCAAAGGTTGTACCGCTTGTTCAATTGCTTCATCAAACCGATTAGAAATGAACAATATATGTTTCAAAACGAGTTAAAACACTAATATTTTACTCGAATTACGTGAAAAGTAATTTAAAAGTGGTTTTTTACCCCTCATTTTACCATTTCATTTGAACTTTAGTTTGTTGGAGCTCTTGAGGTGCTTTCCCCCTTGATTTTCACTAGCTGGTTTCAGGAGATTCTGTGGATGATTCTTAGCACCGTCTGGACCAAGTAGGAGCTAAACCCGAGCTCTTCAGTTGCATTCCTTCCTTTTTGAATTCTGTGCATGTTTCCCTGTTTTTCTGAGCCTCTGGGGTTTGAAAAATTCGCCCTGGCTCCATTTCACCCTTCATATATTGAAAGGTGTGATGCATACTGGCTTGGCCATTGGCCAGTCAGTATGCATCCCACCCAATACACTGTTGGTGGTGCGATGGGCGCGAAAAGGGAAATTTTTGCACTATTTTCTCATGGGATTTTTTCATGTTTTTTTCCAAATCAGGATCCTGACTCTTCTCTTGCTTGTTTTGTAGAGATTTATCGAAGCAAAATGGTTGTTACATGGCAAGAACGTGAGCATGAAGAAGAGGACATGCTTGCTTTACATGATCCGGTTACGGTAACTGCACTGCGGAACTATGGCCTATTCAAGTTTTTCCACATCTCTAGCATGAGGCAACAAATAAACTTGTTGCAATATCTTCTCAATGCATGGGATCCTACCAACCAGGTGTTTCAGATCAGAGGCAAATCTATCCCCTTGACTGTCATGGACATCTATTTTTTGACCGGTTTATTGAGGCATGGTGCCCCTCTTTCACTATCAGGTTCCCCCCATGGGGGTGAATCCGTGAGAGATTATATTTGCTAGTATTGTAGAAAGGGATCTCAGCCGAGTAGGGACCAGTCCTTGAGGACCATTCTGTTTACTTTTGCTAGACTGGCTGGTAGTTCGACTCCTCACATGGCTAACAGGTCCTATATGCAGTATGCCTTGGAATGCCTTGAACCAAAGGTGTTCAACTGGTGTGACGTAGTACTCCCTGTGATGAAAGAACAACTGACCAAGGTAAAAAATGGAAAATTGAAGAACTTCGGCTATGGTTCTATTTTGACCACTTTCGCCTTGGAAAAGATCCCACTAATGCAGCCGCAGTACATTTCACTTGGCTTACCTCCACCGACTGAGCCACGGATGCAGAGATGGGTCGACCTTATGGCCCAACATGCTGGTCAGTCCCAGGTTTTCTTTTTTGATACCTTCTTTGGGTGGTTTAACCATCAGGAGATGGTTTTTTCCGAGTATCCATACGCTGGTATGGATTTCCGGGGTGACCCGGATTTGGTGTTGCCGGCTGGTATCAATGGGGTGCTATCGGTAAATTCTCTGACCATATCTCTATGCATTATTTCTTTTTATAATGTTCTTGTGCTTTCTTCTATCAGGACTAATAAAAAATCATGTGCTCATGCAGATATTGGACTAGTTCGGCCAGTAGTACGTCTGAAAGTACCAGCTGCCGCTCCAGTAGGAGAGGCTGTGGGGAGGGCTATCCTTCGCAACCTTGATGTAGCCGAGAGTCTTTCAGCATTATAGGATCAGGTCGAGGGCCTCACTCTTGGTATTCTGGACGTGAGGATCGATGAGCTGCCCCTGAGGTTGCAGCGACATACTACTGGTGTGCCGAGTCAATGGACTAGGCTTTTACGCATGATTGCACAGGTGGTGACTTGCTATCACCAACATCATTAGACTAGGGTACCCCCTAGCATTTCAATTTTTGGGTCATTTGACCAATTTTTTCCTGGTTACAGAACATTATGTATGAACCATAAACAGTTATATATATATATATATATATATATATATATATATATATATATATATATATATATATATTTGATTTTCAGAGCTTTATTTTGGTTGAGTTACATGATCTTGATGCAAATATTTGATGAAATGCTTCTTTTATAAATGTTGCAAATGTCTATCTAACACATAATTTGCCAATGAGTTTGTTAATGTGTTTAAGTTTCTGGAAATATGCTGATATTGAATAGAATCAAACTACCTTTCCAAAATCTTGACCCTTAGGAATATGCGATAGATAACTGGATTCCGTACGGAGTAGATACCAGTGAGCTGTAGGATGACAAATTGTGAGTCTAGCCTGATGACTAGTCGGTGTATGCCACGTGTAATGGCATCAGAGAGGATCTCTATCAACACGCTGTATTCAGAAATATTGTTCGTTGACCGACCAATACATACCCCTCTGAAACTTACTAACTCGCCGCTTGGATCGAAGATGGCCCAAGCTGCAAAAGATAGGTTCCGCGAACTACGACTCGCTCCATTGGCATATCCAACAAATGATTCCAATAGTTCCGACATCTGCAACAAATGTAAAAGCGGATCACTTAACCAAAACAACTACCCTTAGCGAAAACAAAAATGTAACAAAAGCATAGGGGTTACTATCTTAAGTCAAGCATAGTAACGCTTAAGGTACAACCCATTGCGAGGTTGTGCCAGTGGAATCCCATCATAATCTACTAACTCATAGGCTCCTTTTGCTAATACACGTTTAAGAATATAGGGGGCCATCCATAAGGATTTTGTTGGAAATAATACTAAGAGGGGGGGGTGAATTAGTATTATTAAGTCAAATGTTCCTTTTTCAAAATCAAATGATATACACTACTTCAGTTAATTGAACACACGTATATACACAACTATGCAGAAGAAAACCCACGTATATAATGCAAACTTTATAATTTACTTTATCTTTCTGATGTTGATTGTTAATCTATAATTCAGAAGCAAATAACCAGTAACCAGAACCAGTAAAACAGAGCAAAAAGACAATCGCACACAAGAACACAAGATATAAGGTGGAAACCCAATGTGGGTGAAAACCACCTGCTGCAATTCGTCTCTATCTTATCTTTAATTAGAAACTTCTTTTTACAATTGTATTGGTGCAGTCCTTTACCAGTACGCAGGCTGCAACCTACAGAGAGCTACAACCCTCTCTCGTTTTCCAGCTTCTCCTGGAAGGGAGCTACAACCCCCTTAGCTCTTGCACTAGCCAAGATACTAGTACGTAGGTGCTGGCCTACAGAAGGCTACAACCTTCTCTGTCTTTCAGGGACCACGTTTCATAAATTTTCAGACTGGATCCACAAATAACATCAATCAAGAATTTCTGCATCAACCAATCACCTTTTCACCAATCAAAACTGAATCAACATAAACACTTCTCTGACTACTATACCCAGATCACAGTAACAGTACCACACACCAAATCTGAACCCAGAACACTGCGACAATAAACAGAAGCAGCAAGAATATAAATCAAGATATGTACGCTACTTCACGATTCAACAATCTACGTGTATACGCTTCTGTACCACAACCAACCTGTGTATACTCTTCTTTCATTCACAGAAAAAGCATGTATACACACCTGCACTTAACTGAACCTGCGTACAGATCTATAAAGGATAATTTATTCTTTTAAAACATGCAGTCATTAGTTAACCTAGATTATCAGATTTATAGATCAAGAGAGCGCCACATATAACAAATCAAAATCATACAGAGATACCAATGTTCAAGCCTTGAGATTTTGATCCATCAATAGTCCTTATCCTTCTTGTGCTCAAGTTCCTCCTTCATTCAGATCTAGATTTGCACCATAACCCAATCACCAGTATTCCAGATCTCGAACAATATCAGATATTCAATAAATCAGATGATCCATTGCCACATGATCTCCTTCCTCTTTTATAGTTTTAGGCCTTCCACAATACCATGGTCCAAAACCATAATAAACAATACCAAGGGCCCAATACCTGGGGTCAACACTTCTGACGAGATACCATGGTCCAAAACCATAGGTTCAAATTCCAAGGATTAACAACCACGGACCAAAAAATAAGTTTCCCACCATGTACGTGCTTTTATGTGTGTGAAAGTGCATGTATAAGCATATGCGACTTTTGAACGTCTAACCCGCGTGTATACGCATCTTTGGCAAGGTGAACCTGTGTATACAAGATTTCCTTCATCCTGAGAGCCTAAACTGAGATCTGTCACCAAAGTGAGTTGCCATCAAGGACAACACCTGTACCATAGCGCCACACCTGTGCCATAATGCCAACAATCTCCCCCTTTGGACTTGATGGCAACCCAAGATCCTCATTCTCCCCTTTGTCATCAAGGGCAAAGGGCTGTGCTCCCCCTTAGTACATGCTGATATCTCTGCTCTGCTGTGCTGAACATGCTCCCCCTGACTGTAGGCAAGATCTGCAAAAAGATGTTCTGTAAAAAGAATCATGACTTACATATCATAAATGACCTTCCTATCACCAAAGGACTCGATACATACATCCATCACCCAACCAAGTGGGGATACATCAGAAATTTACATATGATAACCAATTACATTGCATCAATCATCCTAGGCATAGTGGGGAAACCAAAATAGGTTGTTACATGACCTTGATAAAGAGAAGATATACATGACATAGAGATGAAATATCAAGACTATGCAAATCACCAATAACTACTATCAGCAGCATCTGACAATAGCAGCAACCATGTTCTCCTTCTGTTCTCCTTTCTGCAGCTGATCCACCTGAACCAAACAGCTTGAGTACTTGAACCAAGAGCTTCTAAGGTAATGCCAACAATGCATTATTAGAAGATTATCTACTCCCCCTGAACCTGTGCCAGATCAACTATGACAGACCCATATCAGACTCTCTGCAACCAGAGTCTGTCCCTACTGATTTCCTTCAGAAACTCCATATACGCGACTGCACCTACATAAATCGGCGTATGTACGCGGATACCCCTCATCCAACTCGCGTACACCAATTTTTCTTTGAAACAGACAAGCTTCAACAGCAGGATGAAGCATCAACTACTCCCAGCTTCTATCTGAGGTATTCAAAAGTTTCCCTGGGTAGTGGTTTGGTGAGTATATCAGCAACTTGTTCCTTAGAAGGAACATACTCCAACTTGACCTTTTGCTCAAGCACTTGTTCCCGAAGAAAATGATACTTGATGGGTATGTGCTTGGTCTTTGAATGCATGACAGGATTTTTTGAAATGCTGATTGCACTTGTATTATCACATAAGATAGAGATAGGTGGAGTACAAGTGATTTGAAAATCTTGAAAGATTTTCATCATCCAAAGGAGTTGTGTGCAACAAGATTCAGCAGCCACATATTCTGCTTCAGCTATAGATAAAGCAATCGAAATCTGTTTCTTGTTGAACCAAGATACTAATCTAGACCCCATAAAGAATGCACCACCACTTGTGCTCTTCCTGTCATCCACGCTTCCAGCCCAATCTGCATCTGTGTAAGCATGAAGTGTGAGATCTGTATCTCTAGGATACCATAAGCCATAGTTTTGAGTTCCTTGAAGGTACTTGAAGATTCTCTTGACTGCCTGAAGATGAGTTTCCTTTGGATTTTCCTGAAATCTTCCAACTATTCCCACTGCATGCATGATGTCTGGTCGGGTACCTGTCAAATAAAGTAGACTTCCAATCATGGATCTGTAGGTTGGTTGATGCACTGCTGCTGATTCATCATTTGCATTGAGACTGCATCCTGTAACCATGGGGGTACATACTGGTTTTGCATCTTCCATGCCATATTTCTTCAAGATCTACTTGAGATACTTGGTTTGAGATAAAAAGATACCGCCTTTATTTTGTTGGATTTGCAATCCAAGAAAATATGTCAGTTCTCCAAGCAAGGACATTTCAAATTCTTTCTGCATCACCAAGGCAAAGCTTTGACTCATAGCCTCTTCATTGCTGCCAAAGATAATATCATCTACATACACAACAAGTATTAGCAATTTGTCATTTTCAATTTTTATATAAAGATTGCTATCTGTTGATCCTTTTGAAAAACCTTGTTGATGAAGATATTTGTCCAAACGGTAGTACCAACCCCTTGGAGCTTGTTTAAGACCATATAGAGTCTTTTTTAGTCTGCATACAAGATTTGGATCATTCCCAAGAATGAAACCATCTAGTTGCTCGATGTATACTTCTTCTTCTAAGTCTCCATTCAGAAAGGCTGACTTCATGTCCATTTGAAATACTTTGAACTTCTGAAAGCTTGAGAGAGCAAGGAACATTCGGATGGCCTCAAGTCTAGCAACGGGAGCAAAAGTTTCTTCAAAGTCTATTCCTTCTTGTTGAGCATAACCCTTACAAACCAGTCTGGCCTTGTTTCTAATTACTTCCCCATTTTCATTCAACTTATTTTTGAAGATCCATTTTGTCCCTATGACATTCTTATCTTTTGTTCTAGGAACCAACTCCCAAGTGTTGTTCTTTTTGATCTGCTCAAGTTCTTCATCCATAGCCTTGACCCAACATTCATCTTTGCATGCCTCTCTTACATTTTGTGGTTCAGTGGAGGAGAGTAATGCCAAATAGCTTGAAGCTTCTACAATTGTTCTTCTTGTTTGTACGCCTGCTTCTTTCTGCCCCAAAATCTGAGATTCTAGATGATTCTTCTGAACGTAGCTGGATGGAGTCTTCTCTTCTATCCTTATCTGTTCCTCTGGTGCCTCTTGAGGTTCTTCTTCATCATCTTTCTGATTTGGATAGTAGTCTTCATCCTCTTCAATATTTTCATGATTTACTTGCCTAGGGATGTATCCCTTTTCATCAACCACTACATCAATGCTGTCAACAATTCTTCCAAGTCTTTTATTGTAACACTTATATGCTTTGCTATGGGGAGAATAACCAAGGAGAATGCCTTCATCTGCTCTAGGTTCAAGTTTGCCAAGTTGTTCATCAGTATTCTTAATATAGCATTTGCTTCCAAAAATTTTGAAATGCTTTATCGAAGGAGTCTCACCATACTAGAGCTCATGAGGAGTTTGAGTGATGTTCACTTGGACATTTGTTTTGTTGAGAATAACAACCACAGCATATGCAGCTTCACCCCAGAAGGTTGCGGGAGTTCCAAACTCATCAAGCATAGCACGAGCCATTTGTTGGACTGTTCTGTTCATCCTTTCCACCACTCCATTTTGCTAAGTCCTAGCTGTATAGAATTCCCTTCTTATTCCATGTTCTTCACAGAAATCAAAATTCATTTGAGGTAAACTCCCCACCTCTGTCGGACCTAAGGCACTTAATTTTGTAATCTGATTCATTTTCAGCCAAGGCTTTGAAGGATTTGAATTTTTTGAATGCTTCGTCTTTGTGCTTCATAAGTCCTAACCAAACAAACCTGGAGAAGTCGTCAATGAATAATATCAAGTATTCTTCTCCTCGAGGTGACCTTGTCCTAAATGGACCACATACATCTGTATGAACTAGTTCAAGAGGCCTGCTAGCTGATCCTTCCTTCTCAGGAAAGTTAGTTCTGGTTTGCTTACCAAACTGACATGATTTGCATATGGTGTTATCTGGAATTTTGATATCTGGAAGACCACGAACTACCTGGTATTTGCATGCTTTCCTTATTTGTGAAAAGCTTAGATGCCCCAACCTCCGGTGCCATAACCAGTGTTCATCATCCTTGCTCAAATAGCATTGTTGTTGTCCTTCTTCAAATATGTATAGATTATTTGGAGTTCTTCTGCCTTTGATCACTGTTTTTCTCGTATCAAGATCACGAACACTACATCCATTTGATCGAAATACTACCTCGGTTCCTTGATCGCACATCTAACTAACACTCAGTAGATTATGCTTCAAGCCATCAACATAAAAAACATTTCCAGCTTTGACCTTTTCTTTCAACTGAGCAATGCCTTTTCCTTTTATGGCTACAGGGGTATCGTTTCCAAAAGAAACCTTCTTTCCCTTTTCTAATGCAGTATATGATTCAAGTTTTTCTTTATCCCCTGTCATATGCTTCGAACATCCGTTGTCGATATACCATAGATTTTCTTGTCCTTCTGCATAAAAAGCTATCCCACATCTTTTTGGTTGTGGTTCCTTCATTCTCCATGTTCTGGCACTTGAGGTTTGTTCCTTCTGAGTTGTCTTCCAAAACCTGCTCCTGCATTCAGAATCTTCATGGCCAAAGTTATTACAAATAGAACATTCAACTTCATTTTCAAGGGCCGAAAAATTGTTATAAGTCCTTTTCGTGATTCCAGTCATATTCCTTTGTTTTTGAGCTTCTCTAGTCATGATTGTCTTATAGGCAACACATTGAGCTGCTTTGTGACCAAAGTTATGGCAAGAGAAACATTGGCCATTGAAGAAACTCCTGCGATTATCAAATCTATCATCCAACCGATTGTAGTTTCTACTAACATCCATTCTTGAGGCAAATTGGGAAGATTTTACTTGTGGCTGATTGTAGCTTCTGTTTGTCCTTAAGGTAGCATGCCCCCGATTTTCTTGATAGTCTTTGTTCGTTCTTGAGGTAAACTGTCCCTGATTTACCTTATGATTTCTATTAGGCCTTTGCTTGCTCCTCCTTGCTACATGAAGATAACTTTTGGAGGTGGATGCTTGAGATGTTTCTCCATTATATCCTAGACCTATCTTGATTAGTGGAGAACGTTGCACATTGATAATCTCATCCAGAGTTTCAGATCCTTTAACAAATTTAAGATTAATAGCTTTCGTTTTCTCAATCTCCTTTCTAAGACCAACAATTTCACATTCCAATTTTTCAAGATGTTTTTCCCTTTCAGTCAGTTGACATTGCAGAGAATCAATAATCACATTTTTCTCTTCTAAGAAAATTTTGAGATTAGACATCTCTTCATAAAAACCTTCTACATCTATAGCATCCATGTAGTCATCATCTTCAAAAGCCATTAAAAGTTTATACTCATTACCTCATTCATCTTCGTCACTATTTGATAGGCCATCACTGTCTTCATGAGTGTAGTAACTTTTCTTAGTTGCATTATGTTTCTTGTTCCATCTAACAGGTTCCTTCCCTTTGTCAATCTTATCCTTGTGACGACATTTGGCAGCATAGTGACCGACTCTTCCACAAGCAAATCATTTGAAAGGTAACTTACCTCAGAACCGTCCAGTACCCCATTGAAGATTTCTGACAAAATTTGATTCTTCTTCTTCTTCTGACACATGTCCTGACTCATAGTACTCGCCTTTGCCTGAAGCCTTGAAGGCAACTTCTCTCCTGTCTGATGGACCTCCTTTCCTAATTTCATAAGCAGTTAGAATTCCGTGCAGCTGTGACATTTTAAGGCTTTGTAGATTCTCTTTTTCTTCTATTGCAGAAACTTTAGATTCAAACCTAGGGGACAAAGATCTTAGAACTTTTTCAACCACAACAGCCTCTTTTATTTCTTCACACAAATTTTTCATACAATTAACAATCTCATCTACACAAAGAAAATAGTTAGCCACACTTTCATCATTATACATCTTGAGATTTTCATACTGAATCCTGAGGGTTTGAAGTTTTTCTCGTTTTACCTGATCATCTCCTTCATAGCTCAGAACAATCTTGTCCCATATCTCTTTTGCAGATTTAAACTGCATTACCTTGACAAATTCTGATTGAGATAGGCATCCTAATAGAGTATTGACCGCCTTCGCATTTGTTTCATATTTCTTCTTCTCAGCCAGATCTTTAGGAGTTGTTGATGGAAAAGTATACCCTGTATCTATGATATCCCAGACTTCTGTACCAAGAGATTGAAAATAGGCAGTAACTCTTACCTTCCAATAAATGAAGTTTGTCCCATCAAAAATTGGTGGCCTGATTGATGCTTCCCTCTCGTAGTTGCTCATGATGCAAGATCTTTCTTCAAGCGATCAAGCTTCTTCTAAAGAACCGGCTCTGATACCAATTGTTGGAAATAATACTGAGAGGGGGGGGGGTGAATCAGTATTATTAAGTCAAATGTTCCTTTTTCAAAATCAAATGATATACGCTACTTCAGTTAATTGAACACGCGTATATACGCAACTATGCAGAAGAAAACCCGCGTATATAATGCAAAATTTATAATTTACTTTATCTTTTTGATGTTGATTGTTAATCTATAATTCAGAAGCAAATAACCAGTAACCAGAACCAGTAAAACAAACAAAAAGACAATTGCACACAAGAACACAAGATATAAGGTGGAAACCCAATGTGGGTGAAAACCACCTGCTGCAATTCATCTCTATCTTCTCTTTAATTAGAAACTTCTTTTTACAATTGTACTAGTGCAGTCCTTTACCAGTACGTAGGCTGCAACCTGCAGAGAGCTACAACCCTCTCTCATTTTCCAGCTTCTCCTGGAAGGGAGCCACAACCCCCTTAGCTCTTGCACTAGCTAAGATACTAGTATGTAGGTGCTGGCCTATAGAAGGCTACAACCTTCTCTGTCTTTCAGGGACCACGTTTCATAAATTTTCAGACTTGATCCTCAAATAACATCAATCAAGAATTTCTGCATCAACCAATCACCTTTTCACCAATCAAAACTGAATCAACATAAACACTTCTCTGACTACTGTACCCAGATCACAGTAACAGTACCACACACCAAATCTGAACCCAGAACACTGTGGCAATAAAGAGAAGCAACAAGAATAAATCAAGATATGTATGCTACTTCACTATTCATCAATCTGCGTGTATATGCTTCTGTACCACAACCAACCTGCGTATACGCTTCTTTTGTTCACAGAAAAAGCGTGTATACGCACCTGCACTTAACTGAACCTGCATACAGATCTATAAAGGATAATTTATTCTTTTAAAACATTCAGTCATTAGTTAACCCAGATTAACAAATTTATAGATCAAGAGAGTGCCACATATAACAGATCAAAATCATACAGAGATACCAATGTTCAAGCCTTGAGATTTTGATCCATCAATAGTCCTTATTCTTCCTGCGCTCAGGTTCCTCCTTCATTCAGATCTAGATCTGCACCATAACCCAATCACCAGTATTCCAGATCTAGAACAATATCAAATATTCAATAAATCAGATGATCCATTGCCACATGATCTCCTTCCTCTTTTATAGTTTTAGGCCTTCCACAATACCACGGTCCAAAGCCATAATAAACAATACCAAGGGCCCAATACCTGGGGTCAACACTTCTGACGAGATACCATGGTCCAAAACCATAGGTTCAAATTCCAAGAACTAATGACCACGGACCAAAAAATAAGTTTCCCACCATGTACGCACTTTTATGTGCGTGAGAGTGCGTGTATATGCATACACGACTTTTGAACACCTAACCCGCGTGTATACGTGTCTACGGCAAGGTGAACCTGCGTATACAAGATTTCCTTCATCCTGAGAGCCTGAACTGAGATCTGTCACCAAAGTGAGTTGCCATAAAGGACAACACCTGTACCATAGCGCCACACCTGTGCCATAATGCCAACAGATTTGAACTTACCTGCTCCCAATTTGTCGGATTCCTGGTCGTAAGCTAATACCAGGTCACCTTCTGAGAAGACACGGGGTTTGACATTCTTGTCGAACTGTGCCTTGACTCGTTTCTTATGGGCTTTGTTAGCCAAATCGGCATCACAACGGGTTTCATCCAATTGGATTAGTTCAAGGAAATGAGCCTCTTCTTCTGAAGTTCCAGGGAGAAGGTCGATTGCGAGTTTGAGGGACGAGATTTCACACTGAACCGGTAAGATTGCTTCTAGGCCATACACCAATTGAAAGGGTGTAAACCCAGTTGCATTCCTCACCAATGTCCGGTATTCCCACAAGGCTGAGTACAGGATCAGGTGCCAGCTCCTTTTGTGGACTCCAATCATCCTTTGTAGCATCTACTTCAGGACCTTTTTCATTTCTTCAACTTGTCAGTTAGCCTGCGGATAATACGGAGTAGAGCTATTGTGGGACAGCCATAACTTGGCAGCCAACTCAACCATCATGTGATTGCGAAAATGCGATCAATGATCTGTGACTATGGCATATGGAACGCTGAATCTAGATACTACATGATTGAAAAAGAAGAGGGAAGCCATTTCGCCGCTGTTGTTTAATGTAGGCATCGCCTCGGCCCATTTGGTAAAATAGTCTACTGCGACTATGATATACCCATGACCCCCGGCCGAGGTGGGGTTACATGTCATGAAATCTATGCCCCATTTGGAAAATGGCCCAACAACAACTACTGGTTGTAGAGGTGCGGGTGGTATTCTAGTTTTTCGATCAAAGATTTGACATGCATGGCAACTTCTGACTGCGGTTATGCAATCTTTAAACATTTTTGGCTAGAAGTATCCTGCTTGTAAAATATTTTTTGCCATAGCGTAACCAGATTGATGCCCCCCACACGCGCCTAAATGGCAATCATTCAGGACTTTTTCGGCCTCCTCGTGGGTGAGGCACCTCCTCAGAACTGTATTGACACCACAACGGTAAAGTGTATAACCAACGATCATGTAGTCTTTTGCTTGGTATCGAATGCGTCGTTGTTTCGAGCGGGAGGTATTAGACCTATATGTTTGGGTTTGGAGATATATTATTATGTCTCCATACCACAAATTGCTTGAAGATATCAGAAACAAAGATTCATCCATGATTGCTTCTTCTGATGTTACATCATTGGACGACGATGGGAGATCGCATAGTAACTCCGCGAAAACCAGGGATTTCTTCGATTTGGATTTTATAAATTCCAAATCAAACTCTTGTAGAATTGCTATCCATTTTGAATATTTGCTCCCAGCAACTGTCGCGACAATATATAAGTCATGGGGTTGCAATATGACAGAATGGTAGTTTTTCGAAAGAGGATATAGTGTCAAAATCTCTGTATTGCTTGAACAGCTGCGAGAGCTAGCTTTTCAACATAGGAGCACTTGCTTTCTATATCATTTAAGTTTCTACTTAAATAATATATTGGATGTTCAATTCCATTGTCTTCTTGAACTAAAACCATTGCGATGGTTGTATCCGCTGCAGCTAGATATAGGTTAAAGTCTTTTCGATAATCAGGAGCGTACATTAATGATGCTTTTATTAGGGATTCTTTTAAAGCATCAAAGGAAGCTTGCACGACCTGATCCCAGATGAAGTGTACTTCTTTTTCAATAGATGAGTCTAACCTTTAGCAAGTTCGGTGTAATTTGGAATGAACCTCCTCAGAAAGTTTGCTTTCCCTTGGAGTTTCTGAATCTAAAGCAAATTTGAAGCTGGAGGAAAATTAATGATTGCTTGAATCTTACATCAGTCAAGACAAATCCTGTCCTTTGAGACCACAAAGCCAAGTAAACAACCAAAACTGACACAGAATACACATTTGTGTGGATTGAGTCGTATCTTGTAGTATCAGCAACGTAGAAATATCGCTCTCAAATGCTGCGGATGATCGGTCCGCTTTCACGAATGAGCCGGAAGATCATTGAGATATGGTTGAACGGTGTTTTTGATGTCATGGAAGGCATAATTCATTGCCCTTTGAAATGTTTCCCCTGCGTTCTTTAAACCAAAGGGTAGCTTGCGATATGCAAATGTGCCCCATGGACAAATAAATGCAGTCTTTGACTGGTCCTATGGGCGGTTATTTATTTGATTATACCTGAAAAATCCATCCATAAATCAGAAGATTTCACATCCGGCGCATTCTGTTGGCATTATGATTCAGGTTTGGTGCTATGGCACAGGTGTTGTACTTGATGGAAACTCACTCAAGTGGCAGATCTCTGTTCAGGCTCTCAAAATCATAGAAAATGAGATACCCGCAGGTGATCCTAAGAGAAGCTGTGGACCCGCAGGTACGCCGACCAAGAAGTGCGGACATATCTGTAGGTGCTTTGTTCAGAAGGTGCGGACCCTAGTTCACTCACTCTAATGCAAAGAAGTGTGCACACGTGGGGTTTCTTATGTTTGGCCCTTGGTATTTAGCCCGTCGATCATGATCCTATGGTTTTGGTCCGTGGTATAGGATCTAAAGTCTTGAACCCCAGTTTGGATCCCTTATATTGGTTTTCGATGGTTTTGTCCCATGATGTGAATAAGGGCTTGCCTATAAAAAGGAAAGGAGATCACTTGGCTAAACACTTGTGAAAATTGAATATCTTAAGATCTGAAATTTTGGGTGATCGGTTTTAAAAGCTAGATCTAAATCAAGGTGAATTTTAAGGCGAATCTATTGATAGGTCGTGATCTCTCAGGCGCATGATCAGATCTGTGGATCTGACTGTCTGTGGAACATTGGAGGACTGTTAATTTGGCTTTATTCAAAGGTCCGCAAGCGATCCACAACATAGGTGCGGGGGTTCGCAGCACAGCAGAAGGTGCAGGTGCAGGGATCCGCAGTGCAGCAGAAGGCGCAGACACGAGGTATGCAACGCATAAGAAGGCACAGTGCAGAGGTACGCAAGGGAACACAAGGACCAGGTGCGGAGGTACGCTGTCAGGCAGATAGTGCAGGTGTGGATCTGAGCAGAGGTACGTAGGGTAGCAGAAGAAGTAGGTGCGGAGGTACGCAGAGCAGAAGAAGGACGAGGTGTGGATCTGTGCAGTTTAGACACAGAAGAGCTGCGGATATTCGCAGGCCTCTATTGGTGAAGTTGCGGACCTTTCTTGAAACATTTGTTGGCTATCTTTTATCTATTGCTGAAGAGTTCTGGGTTTAGATTACTGGTATTGCTGATCTGGTTACTGCATTCTGAGAAGTTATTGGTTGATTCATTGGTTGATTGAAAAATTTGATTGGGTGATTCACATGTACTTGATGATTATTTGATGTTCATGGATCCAGTTTGAAAATTTATGAAAAGTGGTCCTTGGAAGAAAAGAAGTAGGGGGTTGTAGCTCCCTTCTAGGAGAGACTGGAGAACGAGAGAGGGTTGTAGCTATCTGCAAGTTGCAGCCTGCGTACTGGTAAAGGACTGCACCAATACAAAATCATTGTAAAAGAAGTTTCTAATTGAAAGAAGATAGATACATATTGCAGCAAGTGGTTTTCACCCACATTGGGTTTCCACCTTATATCTGGTGTTCTTTGGTGTGATTATCTGTTTTTCTTGTTCTTGCTCATTATTATGTGGTACTGACATACAAACTAGTGATCAATATCTGAAGAATAACTTACAGTATAAATCTGGAAGATATATTGAAAAGAATTTGATAATACTGATTCACCCCCTCTCTTAGTATTATTTCCAACAATTGGTATCAGAGCAGGTCCTTCTAAAGAAGCTTGATCGCTTGGAGGAAGATCCATCATCATGAGTAACTACGAGAGAGAAGCATCTATCAGGCCACCGATTTTTGATGGGACAAACTTTGTATATTGGAAGGTAAGAGTTACTGCCTATCTCCAATCACTTGGTACAGAAGTCTGGGATATCATAGATACAGGGTACACTTTTCCTTTAGCAACTCCTACAGATCCGGCTGAGAAGAAGAAATATGAAACAAATTTCAGTCAATACTCTATTAGGATGCCTATCTCAATCAGAATTTGTCAAGGTAATGCAGTATAAATCCGCAAAAGAAATATGGGACAAGATTGTTCTAAGCTATGAAGGAGATGAACAGGTAAAACGAGCAAAACTTCAAACCCTTAGGATTCAGTATGAAAATCTTAGAATGCACAATGATGAAAGTGTGGCTAACTATTTCCTTTGTGTAGATGAGATTTTTAATTGTATGAAAAATTTGGGTGAAGAAGTAAAAGAGGTTGTTGTGGTTGAAAAGGTTCTAAGATCTTTGTCCCCTAGGTTTGAATCTAAAGTTTCTGCTATAGAAGAAAAGGAGAATCTACGAAACCTTACCATTTCACAGCTACACAGGATTCTAACTGCTTATGAAATGAGGAAGGGAGGACCATCAGATAGGAGAGAATTAGCTTTCAAGGCTTCAGGCAAAGGAGACTACTATGAGTTAGGACATGCGTCAGAAGAGGAAGAAGAATCAAATTTTGTCAAAAACCTTCAACGGGGTACTGGAAGATTCAGAGGTAAGTTACCTTTCAAATGTTTTGCTTGTGGGAGAGTCGGTCACTATGCTGCCAAATGTCCTCATAAGGATAAAAATGAAAAAGGGGAGGAACCTGTTAGATGGAACAAGAAACAGAATGTAACTAAGAAAAGTTACTATACTCATGAAGATAGTGATGGTCTTTCAAATAGTGATGAAGATGAACAAGGTAATAACTATAAACTTTTAATGGCTTTTGAAGATGATGATTACATGGATGCTATAGATGTGGATGGCTTTTATGAAGAGATTTCTAGACTCAAAACATGTTTAGAAGAAAAGAATGTGATCATTGATACTCTGCAATTCCAACTTGATGAAAAGAAAAATTTATTGAGAAGTTAGAATGTGAAATTGTTGGCCTTAGAAAAGAAATTGAGAAAACAAAGGCTCTTAATCTTAAATTTGTTAAAGGATCTGAAACTCTGGATGAGATTATCAATGTACAGTGTTCTCCACTAATCAAGACAGGTCTGTGGTATAATGGAGAAGCATCTCAAGCATCCACCTCAAAGAGTTATCTCAATGCAGCAAGGAGGGATGAGCAAAAGCCCAATGGAGATCACCAGGTAAAACAGGGACGAATTACATCAAGAATAAACAAGGACTACTAGGTAAATCAGGGGCAATCCACCTTAAGGATGAACAAAAGCTACAACCAGCCACAGGTTAAATCTTCTCAATTTGCCTCAAGAATGGATGAAAATAGAAACTACAATCATTTGGCAGGTAGATTTGGTAATCGCAGAAGTCCTTCAATGGCCAATGTTTCTCTTGCCATAACTTTGGCCACAAAGCAGCTCAATGTGTTGCCTATAAAATAATCATGACTAGAGAAGCTCAAAAACAAAGAAGTATGACTGGGATCACAAAAAGGACCTATAACAACTTTTCGGCCCTTGAAAATAAAATTGAATGTTCTATTTGTAATAACTTTGGTCATGAAGATTCTGAATGCAGGAGCAGGTTTTGGCAGACAAAGGAACAAGCCTCAAGTACCAGAACATGGAGAATAAAGGAACCACAACCAGAAAGATGTGGGATAGCCTTTTATGTAGAAGGACAGGAAAATCAATGGTACATTGATAGCGGATGTTCAAAACATATGACAGGTGATAAAGAAAAACTTGAATCATATAGTGTTTTAGAAAAGGGAAAGAAATTTTCTTTTGGAAATGATACCCCTGCAGTCATAATAGGAAGAGGCACTGCTCAGTTGAAAGAAAAGGTCAAATATGGAAATGTTTTGTATGTTGATGGCTTGAAGCATAATCTTCTGAGTGTCAGTCAGATGTGCGATCAAGGAACCGAGGTAATATTTCGATCAAATGGATGTAGTGTTCGTGATCTTGATACAGGAAAAATAGTGATCAAAGGCAGAAGAACTCCAAATAACTTATACATATTTGAAGAAGGACAACAACAATGCTATTTCAGCAAGGATGATGAACACTGGTTATGGCATCGGAGGTTGGGGCATCTAAGATTTTCACAAATAAGGAAAGCATGCAAGTACCAGGCAGTTCGTGGTCTTCCAGATATCAAAATTCCAGACAACACCATATGCAAATCATGTCAGTTTGGTAAGCAAACCAGAACTAACTTCCCTGAGAAGGAAGGATCAGCCAGCAGGCCTCTTGAACTAGTCCATACAGATGTATGTGGTCAATTTAGGACAAGGTCACCTCGAGGAGAAGAATACTTTATATTATTCATTGACGACTTCTCTAGGATGGTTTGGTTAGGACTTATGAAACACAAGGACGAAGCATTCGAAAAATTCAAATCTTTCAAAGCCTTCGCTGAAAATGAATCAGATCACAAAATTAAGTGCCTTAGGTCTGACAGAGGTGGGGAGTTTACCTCAAATGAATCTTTTGATTTCTGTGAAGAACATGGAATAAGAAGGGAATTCTCTACAGCTAGGACTCCTTAGCAAAATGGAGTGGTGGAAATGATGAACAAAACGGTTCAACAAATGGCTCATGCTATGCTTGATGAGTCTGGAACTCCCACAAGCTACTGGGGTGAAGCTGCATTTTCTGCGGTTGTTATTCTTAACAAAACAAATGTCCGAGTGAACAGCACTCAAACTCCTCATGAGCTCTGGTATGGTGAGACTCCTTCGGTAAAGAATTTCAAAATTTTTGGAAGCAAATGCTATATTAAGAATAATGTTGAACAACTTGGCAAACTTGAACCTAGAGAAGATGAAGGCATTCTCCTTGGTTATTCTCCTCACAACAAAGCATATAAGTGTTACAATAAAATACTTGGAAGAATTGTTGATAGCATTGATGTGGTGGTTGATGAAAAAGGAAACTTTCCTAGGCAAGTAAATCATGAAAATATCGAAGAGGATGAAGACGACCCTCCAAATCAGACTGAAGATGAAGAAGAACCTCAAGAGGCACCAGAGGAACAGACAAGGATAGGAGAGAAGACTCCATCCAGTTATGTTCAAAAGAATCATCCAGAATCTCAAATCTTGGGGCAAAAGGAGGCAGGCGTACAAACAAGAAGAACAATTGCAGAAGCTTCAAGCTATTTGGCATTACTCTCCTCCACTAAACCACAAAATGTAAGAGAGGCATGCAAAGATGAATGCTGGGTCAAGGCAATGGATGAAGAACTTGAGCAGATCGAAAAGAACAATACTTGGGAGTTGGTTCCTAGACCAAAAGATAAGAATTTCATAGGGACAAAATGGGTCTTCAAAAATAAGTTGAATGAAAATGGGGAAGTAATTAGAAACAAGGCCAGACTTGTTTGTAAAGGGTATGCTCAACAAGAAGAAATAGACTTTGAAGAAACTTTTTCTCTTGTTGCAAGACTTGAGGCCATCTGAATGTTCCTTGCTCTCTCAAGATTTCAGAAGTTCAAAGTATTTCAAATGGACGTGAAATCACCCTTTCTGAATGTAGACTTAGAAGAAAGTATACATTGAGCAGCCGGATGGTTTCATTCTTGGGAATGATCCAAATCTTGTATGCAGATTGAAAAAGGCTCTCTATGGTCTTAAACAGGCTCCAAGGGCTTGGTACTACCGTTTGGACAAATACCTTCATCAACAAGGTTTTTCAAAAGGATCAACAGATAGCAATCTTTATATAAAAATTGAAAATGACAAATTGCTAATACTTGTTGTGTATGTAGATGATATTATCTTTGGCAGCAATGAAGAAGCTATGAGTCAAAGCTTTGCCTTGGTGATGCAGAAAGAATTCGAAATGTCTTTGCTTGGAGAACTGACATAATTTCTTTGTTTGCAAATCCAACAAAATGAAGACAGTATCTTTTTGTCTCAAACCAAGTATCTCAAGCAGATCTTGAAGAAATATGGCATGGAAGATGCAAAACCAGTATGTACCCCCATGGTTACGGATGCAGCCTTAGTGCAAATGATGAATCAGCAGCAGTGCATCAGCCAACCTATAGATCTATGATTGGAAGTCTACTTTATTTGACAGGTACCCGACCAGACATTATGCATGCAGTGGGAATAGTTGGAAGATTTCAGGCAAACCCAAAGGAAACTCATCTTCAGGCAGTGAAGAGAATTTTCAAGTACCTTCAAGGAACTTAAACTATGGCTTATGGTATCCTATAAATACAGATCTCACTCTTCATGCTTATACAGATGCAGATTGGGCTGGAAGCATGGATGACAAAAAGAGCACAAGTGGTGGTGCATTCTTTATGGGTTCCAGATTAGTATCCTAGCTCAGCAAGAAACAAAGTTTGATTGCTTTATCTACAGCTAAAGCGGAATATGTGGTTGCTGCATCTTGCTGCACTCAACTCCTTTGGATGATGCAGACCTTGCAGGATCTTCAAATCACTTGTACACCACCTATCTCCATCCTATGTGATAATACAAGTGTTATCAGCATTTCCAAGAACCCAGTCATGCATTCAAAGACCAAGCATATACCTATCAAATATCATTTTCTTCGAGAACAAGTGCTTGAAAAAAAGGTCAAGTTGGAGTATGTTCCTTCTAAGGAACAAGTTGCTGATATACTCACCAAACCATTGCCCAGGGAGACCTTTGAATACCTCAGGCAAAAGCTAGGGTTAGTTGATGCATCATCTTGTTGTTGAATCTCATCTGTTTCAGAGATTGTTGGTTGTACGCGAGTTTCATACGAGGTATACGCGTACATTTGCTGGGTTATGGACTGGTTGAAGATCGAATGGCACAAGTTCAGGGGGAGCATATATTCTTCTAATAATGCATTGTTGGCATTGTGGTAGAAGATCTTGGAGGAGAAAGTACAAAAGGAGAACATGGATGCTGATCTGAATATTGCTGCTAATATGTCTCTATCTCTTTTGTCAAAGTCATGTATGGTGTATGGTAGTTTATGGTTCTTCTTGAAGAATTTTTATTTTGCAGATCTGGTCTATAGTCAGGGGGAGCTCATTCAGAAATTTTAGTAGGCACTCAGGGGGAGTATGGATAGCAAAGGAAGAGATTATCTTGGTCCGCCCTTTGCCCTTGATGTCAAAGGGGGAGAATGACTTTGAGGATCTTGGGGTTGCCATCAAGTCCAAAGGGGGAGATTGTTGGCATTATGATTCAGGTTTGGCGCTATGGCACAGGTGTTGTACTTGATGGCAACTCACTCAAGTGGCAGATCTCTATTCAGGCTCTCAAAATCATAGAAAATGAGATACCCGCAGGTGATCCTAAGAGAAGCTGCGGACCTGCAGGTACGCCGACCAAGAAGTGCGGACATATCCGCAGGTGCTCCGTTCAGAAGGTGCGGACCCCAGTTCACTCACTCCAATGTAGAGAAGCGCGCACACGTGGGGTTTCTTATGTTTGGCCCTTGGTATTTAGCCCGTCGATCATGATCCTATGGTTTTGGTCCATGGTATAGGATCTAAAGTATTGAACCCCGGTTTGGATCCCTTGTATTGGTTTTCGATGGTTTTGTCCCATGGTGTGAATAAGGGCTTGCCTATAAAAAGGAAAGGAGATCACTTGGCTAAACACTTGTGAAAATTGAATATCTTAAGATCTGAAATTTTGGGTGATCGGTTTTAAAAGCTAGATCTAAATCAAGGTGAATTTTAAGGCGAATCTATTGATAGGTCGTGATCTCTTGAGCGCATGATCAGATCTGTGGATCTGACTGTTTTTGGCACATTGGAGGACTGTTAATTTGGCTCTATTCAGAGGTCCGCAGGCGATCCACAGCGCAGGTGCGGGGGTCCGCAGTGCAGCAGAAGGCGCAGGTGCGGGGATCCATAGTGCAGCAAAAGGTGCAGGTGCGAGGTACGCAGCACAAAAGAAGGCACAGTGCAGAGGTACGCAGGGGAACAAAAGGACCAGGTGCGGAGGTACGCTGTCAGGAAGACAGTGCAGGTGCGGATCTGAGCAGAGGTACGCAGGGCAGCAGAAGGAGTAGGTGCGGAGGTATGCAGAGTAGAAGAAGGACCAGGTGCAGATCTGCGCAGTTTAGACACAGAAGAGCTGCGGATATTCGCAGGCCTCTATTGGTGAAGTTGCGGACCTTTATTGAAACATTTTTTGGCTGTCTTTTATCTATTGCTGAAGAGTTCTGGGTTTAGATTACTGGTATTGTTGATCTGGTTACTGCATTCTGAGAAGTTATTGGTTTATTCATTGGTTGACTAAAAAAGTTGATTGGGTGATTCACATGTACTTGATGATTATTTGATGTTCATGGATCCAGTTTGAAAATTTATGAAAAGTGGTCCTTGGAAGAAAAGAAGTAGGGGGTTGTAGCTCCCTTCGAGGAGAGACTAGAAAACGAGAGAGGGATGTAGCTCTCTGCAGGTTGCAGCCTGCGTACTGGTAAAGGACTGCACCAGTACAAAATCATTGTAAAAGAAGTTTCTAATTGAAAGAAGATAGAGACATATTGCAGCAGGTGGTTTTCACCCACATTGGGTTTCCACCTTATATCTGGTGTTCTTTGGTGTGATAATGATTATCTATTTTTCTTATTCTTGCTCATTATTATATGGTACTGACATACAAACTAATGATCAATATCTGAAGAATAACTTAAAGTATAAATCTGGAAGATATATTGAAAAGAATTTGATAATACTGATTCACCCCCCCTCTCAGTATTATTTCCAACACATTCATCAATTATTTGGTCAATGAAGGGTGTAGGGTAGTTGTCTTTCGGACAAACTTGATTTACATCCCTATAATCGACACAAACTCTAATGATTCCTTGTTTTTTCATTACAAGAACAACATTCGATACCTAATATTTTAGAGGAACCGGGTAAATAAAACCAGCATGGAGAAGTCTTTCAACTTCTGCCTTGATGGCAGCAGCTTTCTTGGGGTGCACCTGCCGTAGCCGTTGTCGTACCGGTTTGACATCTGGATACATCTTAATTTCGTGTTCAACTATGCTCGAGTCAATGCCTGGAATTTCATCATATGACCAAGCAAAGACATCTCTGAATTCGCAAAAAAGTGCATTATATATTTCCAGTTCTGAAGGAGAACAAGATTTTCCGACATGAATATTCTCTACAACATCTATTTTTGTTGAGATATTTATGGCGATAGTCTCTTCAATATTGGACAAGTTTCACTCAGAATCCACCGTGTTTACAGTATTTAATAGAAAATCAAAAACTGAGGGATGATGAAGGTCACTAGGAGTATCTTCTTTGTAATCCAAAAGATGGGAACGATGGTGGTAATCTTCCGATGGTGCCCCATCAATCATCATTGACTGAAAAATTCCTTCGTTTGTATAATGTACTTGCGACCAAGGATCTGAAGGGGTACCATATTCCTTAGACCTATCTATCCAAACGCTTGATGAGCATTGATTTGGGTTTGCCTCCCATGGAGAAAAAATTGATTGCTACAAGATTTCTATTGGACGTGCAGATGATCCATTTTAATATCATTTTTAGAGATATTTTGAATAGAAGATATCATATTGCAGGTTCCCACTATTGCCACTTCCGCCAAATTGATTGGAGGTGGTAGGGTAAAAGTCCCCATTAATATAGAGTCTTTTAGTAGGCCTACTCTAATATTTTGAAGCGAGTGAGGGCTTCTGTGGATCATCAGAATGCTTCCTGTAACTTGTGAACTATTGGGGAGAAATGTCTAGTGGTCGACGATTGTAATTCCTACTTGAAAGGGAAATGAAATCTTCCTGAAATAGGTCGACACAATGGCTGCCATACCATATATCCAGGGCCTTCCCAGTAGGATGTTATAATCGAATTACTTCAACATCTATTTCTACTGTTTTCCCCCCCAGTTCGACTTGCAAGTTACTTAATGTTTAGTATGGGGTGTATGTTCGTCCATCAAATGCTTTTAATGTTGTCAAAGATCATGACAAGGGTCGAGATCCTAAATTTTTCCAGCAACTCCTCGACATAATACATGTAGATGCCCCATCATCAATAATTGTTCAATGAACAGTTTTGTTGAGGGCTTTCACTTGAATAAGGAAAGCTAGTTGAGCTGCTAACTGAGGGTCATATCCTTTGTGATTAAAGGACACAAGATTGGAATCCGTTGGGTCAATCCCACCTATCGCTAATAATAAAGCTTGCTTTTGAGAGGGGCAATTTTGCAGTACCTCAAGTGTCAACATAGCGGATGGCGATTGGGCCAGATCCTCCACTATATTATAATTCTGTGCTGCTCTAGCACGAGAATTAAATGTCAATTTGTGTACTACTCCCTTTGGCAGCTTTATCGTTAGTTCAGGAATGATGGGTGGCACAACTTCGATCGAAGTTGTTGTTGAACTACTTGGTTGATCATTGGCCTTGTTGTCTAACAGTTGTGGATTCCCATAATCTCTATTCCTTGTTGATATCAAAGCATCATTTTTCTACTTTGAAACTGACAACATTAGCACTTGGGATGGGGAAGCATTGTCACTAGCAACTAGATCTGTGCCTGGATTTGGAAACAGATCAGTCAATACTACTGAGGTTTTTGAATTCTTGAAGAATTTTCTAAGCTCAGCTTTATACAGACACTCTCTTGTCCAATGATCCTCATCACATATTAGGTATGGATGATTTGGTTTCCTATCTCCAGAAGGGTTTGCAGAAGATTTTTCAGGGGAAGACTCTTCCTGTTTCTTCTTCTTCCCTTTCTTTTTCTTCTTGCCTCTTGGTTTCTTGGTTTCTTTTCATTTGTCAATCGATACGACATTTACTTCTGAGGTGAGAAGTTCTTCATTTTCATTTTGACCTGAAACCGTACGGGCTTTCTTCGACTTAGCCTTTACAGCTTTCGTTCTGGTCGCTCCTATCACACCGTCCCTGGCATGAGAGTCTTTGTTTGCTCTAGGAGATGGAGGAACGGAAAATTCCGGTCTAGGAGCATCAGGGATTTTATCATAGAGCATGCCAGACTGAGTATAGATTAATTCTAAGTATTGTGCACAAGCAATTACTTGTTCTTTAGTGACGACTCCTCCCTTTGCCACATCTTCCGTAATAGAAGGTAAAAACAACTTAATAAACCATTCAGCCAACAGCTGATCAGGAACATATGTTTTTACCATTCTACGACGACGTCGCCACTCATGAATATGATCAAATATGTGAGTGGCCATCGTTTGCTTGAAATTGGTAAGAAGCTCTGTTCCAGTTTCGTATCTTATGGGTAACTGAAAATGGGTTAAAAAGGTTGTGGCTAGGGTACTGAAGTTATCAAATGAAGCTCTAGACAATTCGACATACCGTCCATGATTTTGGATGCGATGGTTTTCGGTCCATGGTATTGGATGCTTCGGCATGTACAAATATGTATTGTAACATTGAAAGGAATATAATGAAAAATCAAGCTGGTAGTCCCAATTTTGGGATCCAGGGGAAAATCTCTGTGTATATGTGTTTTATGTGTTATGCTCTCGCATCGTTTATTTTTCTGTGATTTAGAATTCGTATGCAGGTAATTTCTGTACGGGGTTAAAACCTACAGAAGCCTAATCGAATCATCATTTAGAGTGTTAGATGAACACCACAGGTGGAAGGTCATCACATGATTCGATGGGTCTTCACCTAGATTTCCATTAAATTTAGGAATATCTGATGGAAGTTTATGAGGAATCGCTAGCCACCTAGGTGCATAAGCGATTGGATCATTTGTTAGTCAGTTTAGATCTGGTAACTCTAAAGTTGTCACGAAGGGCATCTGTTGATTCAGGTTCGGCGAAGCGTACCCAGGATAAGATGGGATTTCCTGAGCAGTGGTTCTTTGCATACGAGCATAGTGCATTTGATGCTGATACCTTTGATAAGGTTGATGGGCATAACCATTATGAAATGGTTGATGTTGTCCGTTTTGAATATACGTCTGCCCATTACTTGCAAAGACTTGGTGCTCAGATCCTTGGTAAACTTGTTAGAATTGTGGTTGTTGATATTGCACCAGCCATGGTTGTGAGACCATGTGCTGTTGCCCAATACTGGCTGTTTGACCGAGATGGGGGGTAATGGTACCCGTTTGAGCCTGGGTCACTCCGGTTAAGGAGCCACTAACTGATGATTGTGGTGGCGTCGTAGGGACAAGGGGTTGTTGGATTGTGACTTGAGAGACTTGAGGTTGGCATACAATAGGTAACGCTTGTACTTGCGACACCACCACAATAGCCGGTGTAGTGGGGATATTTGACATAGGCATACTTTGTTGCATTGAGTATACAAATCTTGGTTGTTGAGGCAGTATTGGTATCCAACCACTGGATCTAATTCCAGCATAACCTAAATTTTGTTGCAAACTCTCATATGTTTTACCTCCCAGAGGCGACAATGAAAGGGCATATTGCCCTCCATACGGTGGTAATCTGGTTCTTAAGGGAATTATTTGCCTTTGAGGACTGGACTGCCCAAATTGACATTGCGAAGTATCAATTTGTTGAGTCTCAACATAAGAGATTCCAGATATTATTCCAGATGAACAAACGGGAACAGACCATACCGTCGAAATAGCCCCTGGATGGATCCCATCCAGTGATTGAGAGCTAGTTGTGATAGATGGTACGCCGGCGAACATTGTCGAACTAGCAGCAAGAAGTTCTGCCACTACTGTGTCAGATGACATAGTCCTAGATGTCGACGGTTGTTCAGACATATCTAGTCTATCCAAAAGGTTTCCTAGTGTTTCTATAGGAACTTATGATAACGGTAGACTAATTTCTGATGAAGAAGGATATAGAGTGACCCCTACTCCAAATTGCTGGTGGATCCTCCACAATCTCTTCTATAGCAATCAAACCGGGTGGAAGAGGTAGACCGTCAGGTCCGTAAAAAATTTCCGGTGCCAAAGAAGGTATAGATTCTGCAGCAACTGATGTTTGGGGAACAACACCTTCTGAATCAGCTATGGATGGAGTCGGTTCAGGTATAGAAGTGTTTACCCTCACACTAGGATCAGTTCTATTGTCCTCTCGTGGCTACGTAACTTCTTCTATAAAGGCAGGGATGCCAGAAATGTTTGGAGTAACCAGAGTCTCCAAGGGTGTCGGAACACTTGTTCCAACCCGACCAGGGGACTTTGAGCCGGTTAAATGAGTTCGCTTTGTCCAGAATAGTTTTGATTTTGGGGACAAATACGGTTGACTCATAAGCCTCCGCGAATGACGGGGTTTCAATTTACTTTCTTCCACGATTGCAGATTAATCGATCAACTAAAAATAAAGGGGAAATTGTTTTCGAATTAAATGAATTTTAGACGCTTTGACACAACTTGTTTTTTCAATTTTTAAGAGTTGAGAAAAAACAAAATATGACTCTAGTTGCCTTCGATTTTTAATGAGCCTGAAGTGATAAGTGCTTAGATGGACCTTTTCCTTTAAGGAGTCTGAAAAGGAACGAAAGAGACTACTCTAGGAATCTAGACAGAGGGATTACCAAACCAATCGCAAAACTGCAGAATACTTTTTACGGTACGGCAGTCAATCTTCCCGAATGCTGTGTTTAGTGCATTGTGATCGATAGGGTGGCCGACACGGCTTCCTACGAATAAAGGATATAGCCTATTGTGGTCTCCCAATATATACTCGACGGTACATGGGAGCACAAGTCTGTACTGGCACTTGTCGTCTCAAAGAGGAGGAATCACTCAATCAACAGTGAAAACGACAGTTACCAGGCTTTACGACGCCAGAATACATCTCTAGCCTAGACTTCTAGATGTTGTGCGTTAGGTTCCAAAGCGTTTTTAGGTTCATTAAATTTATTTTACAGTTGATATTTCTTAAGAAATTTACCTTTCAGGCTCACCATGTGATGTAGATGTACAATTCCTAAAATGCAATCTAAGATGATAAACAATCGTTTAATCTTCTTTTTGCAATGAAAATCCTAGCTACTAAAGAAAGAGAGATGATATTCTTTCAACATAGAGCAGAGAGCACACACTAGATGCATCCTAAATCAAACCAACAAGCAGTCTAAATGCAAATTCACATGCATGTATTTGTTTTCAACTTTCTTAATGTGTGAATGACAAGAAGAATGCTAAGTACAAATCTGAATTATTTTTCAAAGCGACAGTACTAACAAATTTCTCTTCAAAAACGAAAGGAAGATAATGATGACACTTTACTATTTTGAATTGAAAACTGCTTTCAACACTTGAAAAACTACTAATTAAAATCAAATACAAGAGTAACTGTATAATCGACCATCAAGAACAATAGAATTATTTTCTTTGACTGAAAACGACACTTGCTACACTTTCAAATCAAAAGACGATAGTTCGACTATGCTACTACTTTGTAAAAGAGAACTGAAAATGGGGGAAAATACATAAAACATTCACTATTATTTGCACAATGGAGGTGGAAAGATGGAAAGGAAGGGGGTTTCAATAGTGGTATACTGATCACAGACAGCAAAACTCCTGAATAGAGCTAAAGAGAGTGAACACAGAAACCAAAATCTGAGAGCAGAAGAGGTCTTGTCTGATCAGCACACCTGTAACATAGGGAAAGTGCGATGCAGCGCACCTACTGCACACAGGAAGTGCGATGCATCTAGATTCCCAAGAGTAAAAGGTGCGATGGTCTAGGGATGAGACTTCAACTGGGTTCCAGGTCACAATTTGCAGCTCAGTTCAGGGATTTAGGCCAGGCAAGTGATGTACAGTAAATAGAAATCATAGGGGCTGATCTAATGAGGTTACTAGAGCCACCACTAGGGCAATTAGAAAGTTTCCAAATTGATTGTTCAGTTTATAAACAAAACCCACAGATAGACTGAAGCAGCATTGATCTACTTTGCACTTGCGTAGCAAATGCAGTTCGAAAGCTAGCTGGCTTAACTTCAGGCTCCATCTGTAAGTTTATAAAACAAACAAATATAGACAAAGAAACAATCTATTCGCTCCCCAGTGGAGTCGTCGTTTTCTTATCGGGAAATCTAGTGTCCACTCGGAGCTGGTAGTCCCACTAAGACTGGTAGCTATCTTAGAAACAAACTAAAACTACTATTGTTTTCCTTTATGAGAAGTAGATAAGAGTGGAATGAAGGACACCAACCTCAGTCTTGCACTTGGTTCCTTGCTCGGTTCCTCTCTCTTCTGACAGATCCTTGCCACTTCTCCTTCGTCTACCCGGCTTCAAAGAGCACCCGTGGAATCAAAGAAGCATAATACTATCGAAGAACAGAGATCTACATTCATAAACAATATAGGACCAGATGTATATTGACCACACAAATTCATATATCATCAAACATACAAGAATGTGGAGGAAAACTTGAATAGCTTTATTAATATCAATAATATCAAAGAGGATTACAACCAATTGTTCTGACCTAGCATCATCCTCCAGCATGAAAGCCCTTCTTTCACCTCATGAAAAGCTTAGATCACCCAACACTATGATATTCCAACAAGAAACCAACAACACTTCCTTACAAGATACAAAATTCCAGCCTATGGATCTCTGGGATGAGGGATCCATATATAGATGATTGCAAGGGGGTGAGTCAGCTTCTGGGTTTTTGATTAGTGTCCTCTCTGATAGTTCTTGATTCCACTTGGAGATTGATGATCTCTTACTCATCCCTGGGTGAATTCAGGGAGGCAAGTGTCATAGGAGAAGTTTCTGGAAGATTCCATGATCATCCACCTCGCAAACTGTCTCTGCCATTTGTCCACTCTCGCCCATCGCACCCTACAGAAGGGATTTTTAGTATGCATCGAACCCTTTTCACTGGGCAGGTGGGATGCATCGCACCCTTAGCACTGAGCAACCTGTATGGTCCAATTTTGACCAGTTCTAAGCAGTTTCCTATGAAGAACTTCTGGGAGATGATGTAATCAGCTGACCTTGTTCCTTTACGGTATGAAACAACACTTTTAGGGACTTAGGAGCCCTTGGTTTATGGACATGTTTGATTGGGGTTGTAGTGCCCAAAAATGTCTATAACACTCATGTCATGTCACTGGATTCTGACAATGAAATAAATGGAAGAGTGGCTAGACAGAAAGATTCACGAGTTCACGGTGCAGGAAAACAAGAATTCGCGGGTATCAAAGGAATAGTGGTTAGAGTGCTAATTATATACAGAAATCCACAAAAGTTTCTTTACATCTTTCCCCTCTGCATTTTACGAGTGGATCCTAAAGCTAGCAGATAGTTAAGGAAGGTGTAGGATCGACAAACCGATTGTGTGGACTCCACAGTTGGAGTGAAGACTAGAAACATTGGAAGATAAGATTGCACATGCTGTGGACCATTGGTTCAATCAAATTATAGGAGGATTTATCACAGAGTTCACGGTAGATACTTCTGTCAGCTAGAGCGAGGTGGAACGACGCTTCCTCAAAGGACCACGAGGTGAGTACGTTAAATCTTTGAACACTTGGATTAAAATGCTACTATGTGAAAAGCGGGTTATGTGGATAAATTGATGTTTGGGGCTATGTGAAGTGGGAGAATATACAGAAATGAAGGTAGCATAGAGATAGAAACTAGCCCCTTGATTTTTCCTCAGCGAGAGAGCAAGGAAGAGCTTGCAAAAGTTTCACCAAGAAGTGCAATCAGCCTGATAGGGCAACGAATTCCGCTCATACCACCCCCACCTACACCACCACCAGTTTCACCAGTTTCACCATCTTCACCCCCATCTCTTCCCACACCACCTTCACCACTGCCATAGTTTAATATGGCGAGCACAATAAAGTTGTCAATGTTCAAATGAGTAGGGAACGAAGATTAGCACCAATTTTGGTTCTTGGTAAAGGCTGTATGAGAAGCACAAGAGTCACAGATGACAACATAAAGAAGGAAATGTTGGTAAGTGCATTGCAAGATTGCGCACTAACGTGGTACATTAAGCATTCTAATGACAATCCAAACACAGGGATCATGGATATCCAAGCTATGCTAAATAGGGAATTTAGAAGACCAAAATCGGAGACACAATCGATTATCGGGTTTAAGGAAATCGCGATGCTTCCAGGCGAGACCCCCCCAGAGCTAGATTAGAGACTGAAGGGTATCATTCGTGAAGCCAACATGACCTTGATGGATGGGAAACACCACACATGGTTTGTAGCATCACTAACGCTGCATCTAAGGACAACGTTGTCATAGCAGAAGTTATCCACCCAGGCCGAAGCTTTGGAGATTGCAATGAGACTGCACGAGACCCCAATACAAGATCTTAGCCTAGGAGTCCAACAGATCCACGTGCAGCTGAAACACTTGTGTCTGTAGATGCAGAGTTTGAAACAGGACAAGAAAACTCGCCTAGAGGTGCACAAGGAGGTATGGTGCATAAAGTGCAAAGGCCAAGGACATGACAAGGACCATTGTCCAGTCTTCGCGAACTACCTAGTGGGAGGAGGGCGGATGCGATTGAGACTAGAGGCACAAGTAGGACCAAGCGCAGTGCCTGCATTATGGTGCGTGATTTGTCAGATAGGTGGGAAGCATGCTATAGATAATTGCCACCTATTACAGAAGTATACACAGACGTCCCAGCAGTTGTTCTGTAAATTCTGCAAGTCAATAGGCCATGATGAGCACACGTGTAGAAGCTATGAACTGATGATGAATCGGACTCGTACCTACGGAGTTCAAACCAAAACGTGAGCCCTCGATCAAAATGAAGGGATGGCACATACTAGATTTCAGGGGCGTGGACGAGGTCGAGGTGGAATGGGACCAGGAAGGGGTCGCGGACAGCTGATTTGTTACAATTGCAGAGGGCCAGGGCATTATGTGGATTGTACAAATCTGATGAGAGCATCATGTCTATATTGTACCCAATTTGATCATGAGATGGAGCACTGCCCCACACTGATAGCGAGGTTGTGTGATAAAGGAACACTCCTGCCTCCCCTGACTCAAAACCTACAAATGATGAGGTCTACGCCGCACGAAGAGGACCCGAATGTAAACATCATGCTCTTAAGTGGTATCACAACAAGAGATGACAAGGGAAAGCAGCCCAAAGAGAGTGCTTTGGTTTGCAAGGCTCCAACAAAGGAACCAGTGTTCAATTTGGAGTGCAGAAAGGAGACATTCATGGAAGCTAAGAAGAGCTTCACGAAGGCCTCCACTTCAGGTAGTAAGGACAAACTAGAACCGAAGATGGACCCATCAATGCTCACTACCTTTTTGGAGACATGCATGAAGCTATTGCATGACAACATGGCTATGAAGGGACTGCAAGAACTCATCACTAGATGTGCTGGATTAGGGGAACTGTGCGTAGTCTGGAAGCTTCGGAAACACACAACGTGAACAGGAAGGGAGATGAGATTGATAGTGTAAATTAGGGAATATGAAATGGATCAAGTGATTCTGGATCTAGGATCAAATGTGAACATCCTGCCAAAGCAGACATGGGAGCGCATGGGCAGGCCTCTGTTGCGATGATCTCCTATTTAATTGCGAATGGTGAACTAGAAAAAGATCCTACCAATGGGAAGATTGCAGGGAATAATGGTAGATATCAAAGGTGCGAGCACAGTTGAAGATTTCAAAGTGATAGAGATTGTCGATGATAGCAATCCTTATCCCACGCTCCTAGGAATAGATTGGGCCACTAACATGAATGGAGTAATAAATCTAAAGAAGCGCAAGATGATTTTTCAAAAAAGTCACTACGTGTAGTGGTACCTTTAGACCCTGCAGAAGGATTGCACTACATAGAGACAGTGCACGATGATGATCTAAACTATATCTACAAGATAAATACTCGAGAACAGGATTGGGTGAATCCTACAGTGGATGGTAGGATTTTTTGGGAGCACAAAAGCTCCTACACATTATATTCGAACGAGGAAATAAAATGATGATAGAACTGGTTACACGAGGTAACCACGCTCAATTGCAACATGATGGTAAGATCACTGCACTACATGACAATAGAGGTAAGGGGTCTGCCTATGTATGACAGGTTGAGTGAGGTGGATGATTTCCTGAAAAAGATTAAAAGAGAAATACCAGAATAGCAGCCTTTTGATGCTCTGAAATGGGCATTGTGTGCTACGGCCACAAGGTGGTGGGATACGCATCAAAGAAGTTTTGAGGATTGGCATGAATGCAGAAGGGTGATGCTTATATGGTTTGGAAAGCCTCAGATGTGGATGGAAGCCGGGTATGACGGACGAAACAGCCTACGCGCCCACCTCTCCAGATGGGTACAGGCATATGGTATGCAACCTGCATGAATGCACACCATCCTCGCGATAGGAAACAAGACCAACAAATAGGAGCGGGAAACATGATGGTGCAAACGACGAAGTGATCCAAATTTGGATCCTTAAACTCTCTTAAAGCTACCCGAACTCTGTAAAAGCTCATACCGAAGTTTAAAGTCTTATGGATGTTGAAGCCTATCAGAAATAACCTCTAAAAAGCGACAATTTAGAGCCAGCATAGAGCAACGAGGACCTTCAGTCAAAGTGCATTGACCGTTGGCCCATGGGGACTATGCGTGGTGTAAAAATGGCAGTTAGGAGGCTCTGATCAGAAAATAGAGGTCATTTCTGATGAGCAATTAGCGCTAATCACAAATCGCTAGGAAAAACCCCTCGAAATGGTAAAGCCCCGAGTGCTCAGTCACAAGGAAAACCAAGAAACTGTGGGAAAAGCACTAAAACTGAAGGTGAGTCCCACACTCCAAACCAACGAAATATCAGAGTCATTTCAAGTAGTAAGCAGGTTTGTTAGAGGACCTAGCAATGCCATACAGTGATTGACACGTGTTCGGCGAATGAGAGAGAAAACTGGCCTCATCGCGGGCTAACGTCCGAGCAAGTCAACCGAACGATAAGAGTGATAACTGTAGGATTTGGAGGCCCCAGATCTAATGACAGAGATTGTGCCCGATGGGAAACCGGATTCGATGGAGAGAATAAGCTTCGGCACATAAAGGTTGAAGTCTAATTGGACTGTTGAGTTGGTGGATGAATCATTTCATAGAGTAACCAAAGTAACAAACCACTTGAGGAAGAGCTAGCTCAGCTCATGAGGAGACAAGTGGCCACCTCTCTGTGAAGCATTACAGTGATGATGATGCAGAGTAGGGAATTCTAGTGGACAGAGGCAGGCGATCTGAAGAGCCGGGAGAGGAAGCGAACAGTCATGAGACGGATTGGCGCTAAGCCACAAACAGACAGAGAGTAAAAGGAGAGAAAAAGAGAGAATCCTAGGAGGCAGTAGAGCAGACCTGGAAGCAGAAAAACTAGAGCTGAGCTCACTGTAATAGGCAGAGCCACCAAATATTTGAGGGCGAATAGTGAAGAAAACGTTGAATGTGTAGAGAGTCTGGGGAGTCACTCAGAGGTCAACTGAATAGCCAAAGAGCTCAACTGATAGCAACATAGTGTTGTTGGAGTTGCTTGGAGGTCGAGCGATTCATAGAGGCATGCAAAGGCCGAGCGAAAGAGCTTAGAAAAGCCAGAGCAGAGAGCCGCGAGCCACAGCTAGAGCCAAGAGCTACATCAAGCACCAGAAGTAAGAGCTGAGAGCCAGAGCCAGAGCCAGAGCCACAGAGCCAGAGCTCGAGTCAAAGCCACAGCCAGAGATAGAAAGCCGAAGAGCTCCAAGAGACAAGGGATAAGATGGTGTCTGAACCCAATGTTCCTATGTAAAACATTGGAGTTAAGTGTAGGCACTTGTAAAAGAACTATTGTCATAATCCCAAAGAGCCTAATCAAGTTGATTAGAGCTCAAGGAGATGTAGCCCAAGATATCAGGGTGAACCCCATATTATACTGTTGTCTTATGTGTTTGTTTTTATTGCTGCTTTAACTACTATTATGTGCATTCATATATTAGTTTAAGTACCTTCCCATATCAGCATAAACAACAGATTTTAAAGTAAATAGCTAGTTGAAAACAAATACAAGCATACACCCATATTTTCAAGCATTTCTTATTACCGCATTGGTTAATCATTAAGACTTGGGAAAATTAGAAGCTTTGGAAGTGGGAGAGGTTCTTGTAAGTTAGAAAAGAAGCCTAAGAGCCCCATTTTTAGATCAGGTGGTATCAAAGCTTAAGATTGATTAACCCCACATTCAAAGAAGGTTGTAACAGAATGCTTGATTGAAAAGGCAAATATTTCTTGTCTAAAAGGTGTCTGGATAGTCAAGGATTGATTGCCTCATCGATTGCATGCTTGGTTGCAAACTGGCTATTGTTTGAGTTTGCAGAGATGAAGGGAAAGCTATTGATAGCTCAATCCAGGACGGACAATAAGGAAGAAAGGCTGAAGGAATTCTTCTATCCCAAAGGACCTCAAAGCAACCCTTGAAGCACAAGAGGTTTGTTGCAAAAGGTTGCTTGAGTAAGCTCTTTAATAATCTTGTTTGAAGTTCTTTTATGCATTTTGAAAATGACAACTTCTACAAGTGAGTTCTCAAATTCTTCTTGCTCCTGAAGTTCCTTTAATGGAGACATGAAGCAAGATTTGTCCACCATGATGGATATGGTGAGAGAAATGTATGAGGATGGAAGGAAGATCAGCATACATAGAGAGCAGTTGAACTCTATGGAGGAAGAGAAGCAGATGCTTTCTGACAAATTGCAGGAAATGGAGAGGCAACTTCATATTGCAAGTATGAACCTGAAAAGGATGCATGAGTTGGAGTCACAAGTCTTTGTTGCAAAAGAAGCCTTGGCCAAGTATCAGCTTGAAGAAGAGGTAAGCCATTCCTGTTTTTCTTCAAATTCTTCTAAGAATGCTTATATTGGTTCTTTTGGAAAACATACCAGAGGCATAGGTTCCAAGCGAATGTCCAAGATGGGCTATGAAAGAAAAGGATGGGCAAAGTATGCACAAGGTATTGTTGAGCCAATAATGGTTGAGGAAAGGCCTAAGTATTTGGGTCTTGGCTATGGACAATCTTATGGAGAGAATTCCAAAGCTGCCATGAAGGCCATTGAAATAGTTCCAAAAAGGAGTTTCATTGCGGGTCCTCTACCTCAGAAGTGTGAAGATTGTGTTCAGGAGGAATACAATAGCTTGAAACATCATTCGCATGATGCAGGTGTTCAAAAGCACACACTTGAACCAGAGAGTTGTGGAAACTCTGACAGCCTTGAAGAAAGTGATGGTGTTCCAAAGGGAGCCACCTCTTCATTTGCTTCTCCTCCTCATGAATGCAATAAAGGAGAAAGAGGTAGGTATAAATCTGGTTCTAAACACATTCCTTTTGATTTGGTAAAGCATGGAAAAAGAATTGCATGTTCCTTTTGTGGTTTGGATAACCATTATGTTTCTAGATGTTGGAAGAGGATGGCCGCATATAGGAAATTTTTGAAGGAAAAGAAGCAAGCAGCCAAAGGTCCATAGGACAAGGCAAATCATGCTGTCAAAAGGATGCACATGTGTTGCACTTACTGCCATAAGCAAGGGCATCTTGCTGAGAGGTGTTGGAATTTGAATCCAGCACTGCTTCCACCAAAGCTGAAGGAGAAGGTGAAAAAAGAAAATGGCAGAGATGGAAATAAAGATTCCATGGTTGATGTGGTTCAGGATGATTCACATATTGATGCTGATGTGCAAGCAAAGGAGGGACCTTTGAAATGGATTAGTAAGAAACAGCTAGAATTCTTATCCGATTAAGGCTGCATGTCTGGTGATGCATCTGTTTGCATTTCTTTGTGGAATTAATGAAAGTTGCAGTATCTTACCAAATGGTAAATAGAAAGAAATTGAGTAGGAAACTCACTTTATTGCTGCAACAATATGTTCATTTCAGCTTCGAAAGTACAGTGTACTTAAGCGAAAGTTGAAAAATGGAATGCATGCATGAGCATGAGATGCATGTGATGCTAGCTTGGGAGAAGTTAGCTTGTTTCCTAAAATGGAGATAAGGATGAAGTGGTTCATCTTTTGGAAAAGAGTCCTAAAGGTATTTTTCCTACATGCTTGACTTGAAGGGTCATAAGTTGTAAAGGCATGTTTTATTGGCTTGTTATCTAGTTAATCATTTGTATGCAGATATAAGACATGGAAGGGTTCACAAGATGTGAAATCTATTTCTTTGTTGAAGCAAGAGTTAGCCCATGCATTTGTTGTCTGTATGCCTGTTGTTGTTAACAGTTGTTGTTGGCAGCTTTTCAACAGGTACAAATGAAATTTTTGTGGAGCAGATGTACTTCAAATTTGTTTGATCCACCTTGGATCAAGGATCAAGGCAAAGAAGCTCAAACTACCTTCTTTAAACTTCACAGTAGAAGTTCTGCATGAAGTCAAGGATGAAAACCGTTCTTCCCAAAATGACCAACCCATCCAAGAAGGGAAGTGGTTAAAGATTTTGGCTTAGAGGCACTATGCAAAGGCAAGTGTAGGGAGGCTGAAAAAATAGGGTTTTTCTACTCTCATTTACTACTCAGATCAGTATATCAGTCTTTTGGTGGACCAAAAGTTCTTTTAGTGGGAAGGTGTGATCCAAATTTGGATCCTTAAACTCTTTTAAAGCTACCTGAACGTTGTAAAAGCTCATATCGAAGTTTAAAGTCTTATGGATGTCGAAGCCTATCAGAAATAACCTCTGAATAGTGATAATTTGTAGCCATAATAGAGCAACGAGGACCTTCGGTCAAAGTGCATTGACCATTGGCCCATGGGGATTGTGCATGGCACAAAAATGGCAGTTAGGAGGCTCAGATCAGAAAACGGAGGCCGTTTTTGATGCGCGATTAGCACTAATTGTGCATCACTACGAAAAACCATTCGAAGTGGTAAAGCCCTGAGTGCTTGGTGACAAGGAAAGCCAAGAAATCGTGGGAAAAGCGCTAAAACCGAAGGTGGCTCCTGCGCTCCAAAACCGGTGGACTATCGGAGGCGTTTCAGGCAGTAAGTGGGTTTGTCAGAGGACCCAACGATGCCATACAGTGATTGATGCGTGTTTGGAAGATGAGAGAGAAAATTGCTCTCATCGTGGGCTAACATCCAAGCAAGTCAAACACGCGATAAGAGCGATAACCATAGGATCTGGAGACCCTAGATCTAATGGCAGAGATTGTACCCGATGGGAAACCAGATTCGATGAAGAGAATAAGCTTTGGCACATAAAGGTTGAAGTCCGATTAGACCGCTGAGTTGGTGGATGAATCATTTCACAGAGTAACCGAAGTAACAAACCGCTTGAGGAAGAGTTGGCTCAGCTCGTGAGGAGACAAGTGGCCACCTCTCTGTGAAGCATTACAGTGATGATGACGTAGAGAAGTGAATTCCAGTAGATAGAGGCAGGCGATCCGAAGAGCCGGGAGAGGAAGCAAATAGTCATGAGACGGATTGGTGTTAAGCCACGAATAGATAAAGAGTAAAAGGAGAGAAAAAGAGAGCAGCCTAGGAGGCAGTAGAGCAGACTTAGAAGCAAAAAATCCAGAGCCGAGCTCACTGTAATAGGCAGAGCCACTAGAGATTGGAGGGCGAACAATGAAGAAAACACTGAATGCAAAGAGAGTCTGGGGAGTCACTTGGAGGTCGAGTGAATAGCCAGAGAGCTCAATTGATAGTAGAATATTGTTGTTGTAGTTGCTTGGAGGTCAAGCAATTCACAGAGGCATGCAAAGGCTGAGCAAAAGAGCTTAGAAAAGCCAGAGCAGAGAGCCACGAGCCACAGCCAGAGCCAAGAGTCGGAGTGAGTGCTAGAAGCAAGAGTTGAGAGCCAGAACCAGAGCCAGAGCCACAGATCCAGAGCTAGAGTCAGAGCCACAACCAAAGAAAGAGTCACAACCAGAGCCAAGAGCCAGAGCTAGAAAGCGGAAGAGCTCCAAGAGCCAGGGGATAAGATGGTGGCTTAGCCCAATGTTCCTGTGTAAAACATTAGAGTTAAGTGTAGGCACTTGTAAAAGAACTATTGCCATAATCCTAGAGAGCCTGATCGAGTTGATTAGAGCTCAAGGAGATGTAGCCCAAGATATCAGGGTGAACTCCATATTATACTGTTGTCTTATGTGTTTGTTTTTATTGCTGCTTTAACTACTATTATGTGCATTCATATATCAGTTTAAGTACCTTCCCATATCAGCACAAACAACAAATTTTAAAGTAAATAACCAACTAAAAACAAATACAAGCATACACCCATATTTTCAAGCATTTCTTATTTCCGCATTGATTAATCATTAATACTTAGGAAAATTAGAAGCTTTGGAAGTGGGAGAGGTTCTTATAAGTTAGATAAGAAGCCTAAGAGCCCCATTTTCAGATCACAAAGTATGATAAGACCAAGTGTGCCAAAGATTATCTGCGTGGAAGCTTTTGACAAAGTATGCGAAGTACTGAACATGGTCCACCATGTGAGATGCACCGACTGGGATTTGCGCATACCAATGGTTCTATGGGCTTATAGGACCATGTGAAAAACCCTGACTGCGCAGGCACTTTCGACGCTGGAGTATGAAGTAGATACTGTAATCCATATGGAGCAGGCAAAGCCTAGTCTGTGCATCACAGAACCTATAGATACAATGGTTCGCAAAGCCCAGAAAGAAAGAATCACACAGCTACAAGAGACAGAACACATGAGACTTGAGGAAGAAATCCAACAGGGAAATATTAGACTCCACGAACTTGAAAAAGAAAGGGTGCGGTTAAGAAGGAAAAGAAATTTGATGGATGCGGAGGTCAAGAAGCTGGAGGATGGGATAAAGGAAGATTTTCTCACCAAAAACACTAGAATGGTAAGCTAAGGTGCATACGATAATAATAACAAGTTTGAGAACTATCGTTGTGAATTGGTTACTCTATTGCCTTGGCTTGGACCACATATCAACAAGCGTAGTGACCAAGGTAGCACATTGCAAGTGGTGAAGTGCGCATTTCCGACCACACCAATAGAAGGTGGGGATTCTCCGCGAACCATGATGGTGGATGGGATGGAGCCCCACATGGGTGGTGCAACCACTTGAGTAACCATAGAAAGGACAATCTTAGCACTCCAAGCAATTGGAAGGGAGAGCGGGACTATAAACTATCCTGCCTGGGAGCTGTGCGATATTGGAGATGCATGTAGAAGCAGAGATTCACAAGGTCTGCGACCACACATGGGGGATTGCGCTGCTACGCATATTAGCTAGAAAGTGACCATTGATGTCACTGTTCATGATGGGATGATTGAGTTGAGGCGAAATGGAGCAGGTGGTGGACATTTAAGACACGATTTATGGGCAAGATTTGGGAAAATCTACCATCAAGAAAGCATTTATGGCCCAGAATTGGGGGGAACGTCGAATTCGAATTCAAAAGGTGCTATAAAATACAAGGGGCTTCCCAGCAAACAACACTTGGTCATTTTAGAATTGAGCGATTGAGCAAAGCACTGAGCATTGAGAGCCAAGCGATAATTAAGCCCCTGAGTTCGCAAGTGACAGAATACATCCTAGATACCATGACAACAATAAAGGATGGTTTGGGAATAGAAGAGGTAACCACCGACAAGGCCGTGCAGGCCCTAACTATGGAAGATGTTCCAGAAGGAGTCGAGTTTGTGGCAGAAATCCCCAAATCACTGTGTACACCACAACCCAAGAAGGACAAACAAGCAATGGCCCTCGTACGTGTGTCCCCGAGGAACCCGCTACATAGTAAACTATCAATGGCAGAGAAAGGGAAAGCTATCACAATAGAAGTAGATGAGGAGGAAGAAGATTTGCAAGACCTTATCACCATAGAGGAAGAAGACAAAGGCATGGAGGAGGATATTCAACCTACACACTTTGTGATGAAACTACCCACATATGTCCCCCTACGAAAAGGGAAGGCCAAAGTGCCCAAGGACCTAGACGAAACCAAGAGTTCACTCCGGACCCCGCTCCTCCCGGACGACATTGTGTTTGAAGGCACGCACCTGGGCCACATGCCAACCATGAAGTTTGAAGATTGGGACCTCGCTGACTGTGAGAAATTCCCTCACCTAGAGACTGGGAATCTCATGAAGCAGAACAACGCAAGGGTGGTGACAACCTCAGAGCCGTGGAAGTGGCTGCGCGAAGTGGAAAAGGCCATGTTACTGAACCTGTTATGGGTGCTGCATTTCCACCATACCCCAATATCCATTTTCATCGTCAGGGAGTTTCTCTGCCTGGTGCATGATGGGTATATATGGCTGGAGGAGCTTATCCCCATCATGGCAGACCTAATCCATCGCATTTCCCAACTACCATACAAAGGAAAGGACCCCGCAACCATATCAGAAGGGAAGAGTAGTGATTTGGCCCTCGCGAAGGCCATGAAGACAAAGTATAAGCTAGAGAAGAAGAAGAGGGGCTACGCTATCTCCATCGTTAAGGATAAAGCGGTATGCATAGCTACCCAAATTTTGGCCAGCAAAGTCATGCGAAAATGCCGCGTAGATGAGGTACCTACACCGGTGATCGCACTGGTTGAGCAGTGCATGGAGGGGGTCCAGTTCAACTGGGCTGAATTCCTCTGCACAAAATTCATGAAGAACTGTTGCAAAGCCCAGGAGCAGGGTAAAACCTTCCACTATGCACGGTTTTTGCTATCCATAGTGCTTGTAGCAGTGGAACTACCGAAGGATAGTCAATTCCCCCCAATTGACAGAGATTTACCAGAGTCTGTGAAGTATGCTTCACTTTGGGCCATGAAGGACGCAAAAAGAATACGTGACAGTAAGATCTTCTGGGTGCTCATGGAGATGAACATCCGGATGTGGATCAATCTGAGGCCACACCTGTCATCCATGGTGTACAACTGTCTGCAGAGTTTTGCAGAATTCAAAGCTGGCATGCATAATATGTACATCAGGGCACGTAAGGACACAATGAAGTAGTGGATGAAGCTACCTATTGTAGCTACTAACGATGCCATTTTCACTATCTTGGAGGCATGGCCCCTGGAATGGAGCACCCCATATCTTGCAGAACTTGAGAGGGCAGCAGCACACAAGAAGAAGGATGATGCCACGCTGTGCGTCACATAGTTGACCGAGAAGAGGCAGAAGGAAATAGTAGCAACTGAGGTAAGGGCAGCACGGGAAGCAGCACATAAAGCGGCTGAGTAAAAAAAGGTCATAGAAACAGCAACAGTAGCATAGGAGGTAGAGGAAGCAACCGAGAAGGTGGATGAGGGCTAAGAAACACCCTCGTAGGGGTAAGAGGCATAGGAAGCAGAAACAACAAAAGTGAGCGTTGACCCCAGGACCATGCCCACATAGTTGAAGCACCCACACACGACAGAGAGAGCAGTACCAAGGAAGAAGGTCAAGGCCTCAAAGTTATCCATTGACCTGATCACCCTAACCGAGGGTGATCTCCATGACATCAACGAGATAGTGCGTGATGTCACCAATGAGGCTATTCAGGATTTTATGGAGGAGCACCAGTCTATGTTGGGGGCCCTCAGAGCACAACTATAGGAGTTACAGGTGCGTTCCCCTCAGGTGGGTACCCTTTCAACCCACCTCACAATAGGATCCTCAACAGCAGAGCAGATGTTGCATGCATGGATGGAAAACACAATAGTGTTGCCAAAAGGGGCCCTAATAGTAGTGAATGAGGCCGATAGATTTTCAGTTAACATGATGAAAGGCCTTGGCCTTAAATTGGTTTCCCTCCTGCGTGAGACATTGTATATGCTACAGGATGGGATAAAAGCTGAACTGCACACTAGGGAGAGCCACACGATCCAAGTTCTCAGCAAGCAAAAGATAAACATGGAACAACTTAGTTTGCAGCGTGATGAATTGGTGTCACAGAATCAACAGTTGGTGCAGGTGGTAGACAATGCTTTCCGACGTGTCCCTGAGCTAGCCATCCCAGTAGATCTACTAGTAGAGGTGTGGATCCATAGGTTAGCAACCGGAGTCCACGAGGCTAGGTAAGAAACGACCGAGGTTCAACTGGAGCTGAATCTTCAGATCACTGAGCTACGGTTAAAGGTGCAGCCCTCCACTCCCCTGGAAATCAGAGAACAGCGCTAGTGCTATCACAGTGGAATTGGAGGAAATGGGAAGTGCAATGCGAGACTGCACTAGCATGCTGGAAGACACACTTGAGGTTCTCACGACTCTGTAGGAGGACCCCAACATCTAGTGCTTGGAAACAAAACTGCGAGAACTGTAGTAGCAATATGGCAATGTCCTAGGAATTGCACAAACAATGGTCCTCACCTAGTGGCTTGCTAGGATGCAACAGGCTAATGCACTAAAGGAGCAAGTGGACGCGGTGTGACACAAGGAGGCAGTTCTCAAAGCGTGTGTTCAACCTTGGATTGATGAGGCCTTCATTATCATGAAAAATATCAAGGGGAAGCTATCGCACATACAGGGGAAGCACACGTAAATGCAGAGAAGCACGCCGGATACAAAGGTCTCAGAACAATGGATGCACCAAATTCAGCAAGCAGTAGCTCAATGCGTTGCGGATCTTGGTACAGTTAGAGAACAGTTGGAGGGACTCCATGCCAAGATCGCTGCGCTGACTGAGTGACTCGAGGGTGAGTCACGATGTTTGTGTTGGGGGCCTATTGGGCATGGAATCCCCCATGGCATGTTTTGGGGCTCAAAGCCCAAGTTTTGACCCAATATTGTTGTAAAGTCTCCACGAATTGCGGTCGCGGAGTGCAAAATGTATGATAGAGTCACAATGTTGTCCGCCCTAGTTTTGTAATGTAATGTCGGCCTACCCATGGTCCACGAACCATGGGATTATATAAATAGAGCGAGGTTCTAAGTGAAAAAGATAAGTAGAGATGTAATAGGTAGCGCAGTAGAAGCACAGAACAAGAGTCTAAGTGTGTCTTGGGTCGTAGGGTAAGAGAAGGCTCTATAGCTGAGTGTGTAGAGGCCTAGTAATCCGCAGCTGAGTGGGTGGACCCCCGTAGCTGAGTGCGAAGGGTGGAGTCGAGTCTATAACCAAGGAAGAAAATAATAAAGAGAAGTTTTATCTTAATTCCGTGTATTTGTTCTTAAGTTATTACCTATTTGATATAAATTGCAATTATACCATTTATTTACTGCGTGCACTTGTATGAATGATTTATATTGCTAAGTATAACTTAACGCATGCAAGTAGGCTAAGTTAATCAACTAACAGTGGAATACTAGTAAGGACTTGGGAAATAATAGCATTCGGCCCCATGAGTAGGGCTATGCAAAGGCAGCATCTCAGGCTGCGAAGTATGGGTAAGTGCTCATAGTGACGTGCACGCAAGGTTGAACCGCGGACTACTTGAACTCATCAGACATCTCCAGGGTGTAGAAACCTGGTTCTAGCACCCTTCCATACTAATTCGAGTGAGACCTCAGTCTGCGCTCCACAGACTATTGCCGAAAGGGCCAGTAGTACTAGGAATTGTTTGGCTAAATCACCTCTGAACCTGGGTCAGACCCCAACAAGCCAACACAACTCCTCCAGTGTCTTGATCATATCTAAATCCTGGAGAACTTCTCTTCTGACATTTCTCCCCGCTAGTTCACCTGCCTCTTGTTGATAACCCATTGGTCGAACAGTGCCAACATCTGTATACATGAAAACATTTTTAGTTTAGTCTTGGAAACATAAAAAATGCAAAAACATGTAAAAACTCAAAAAATCAAAAATACATGGGAAAAACAATTTACCTATAGCACCCCATTGAGCACCCATTGGTAATCTCAAATATGGATCTCTACAGAAATCCATCCCTACATATGGATGCTCCTCTATGACAATATGTTGTCGACGGAGCTGTTAGCTCTGCTACATATTTCAGCGTTTGGAGGACCAAATATCAGCTCGGCCGTGTGTTTTTGCACAAAAGGGGCTCGCGGCAGTCTGTTTCCTTCTTCCCCCGCATTTTCCTCATACTCTCTTAGTCCTCGCTATCTCTGTTTTCCTCTAAAGCCTGGTCAAACCCGCTTTCCCTCAGGTCCCCGGGCACAAAGTTTCGATCCATGAGACCGTGACCACACACTTTTCCTAAGCCCTTTTTTCCCTCATCGCAGCTTTCCGCAGGTCTTTCATAAGCCATGTCTTAACAATCGCCGATTTCCGATCACCGATTTCCCCTTCGGACGCGATATGACTTTAAACGGTGGCTAATTCTTTTATCGGGTCCGCGGCCTAATCGCTTATCGCAATATCGCATTATCGCAGATCGGGGTGATCAAAGAGCAAGGCCTTCACATTTTGCGATATGCGATTGCGATCGCATCGCATCGGGGAAACCAAGGGGTAAGGCCTTCACATTTTGCGATATGCGATTGCGATCGCATCGCATCGCTGCATCGCAATTTAACATCGGCGCAGACAGTATGCATTGCGATAGCGATATAGCGATGCAATGTGGACCGTCGATCGCGCGCACGGATCGATGGCCCACATCGCATCGCTGTATCGCATCGGTGAAACCAAAGGGAGCCTTGATGCCTTGCGATGCGATAAGACCCAGACCCGATATCATTCACTGCTCCTGTATATAAACTTTCAAGTACGCAAGTCCGCCTCCGATAGTGTATTTGCCTTTTAACTCAGTCTTTCTGCCTTTTGCGTTTCCCGACAGTGTTTTCCTTCATCCGCCATCTATCCACGCAATCCAACGGCTAATATTTGTTCCCCTTTCTTGCCATCCATCCGCCTCGCAGTCTCCACGTCCAGTGCCTGCCCTGCACATTTCCACGCAGTTATTCTTCAACCACCGCATTCAATAAACAACATGGCCGAGAGGAAAGAGGATGTGCCTCGAGCAAACCACAACATTAATAAAGCATGGAATTTAATCCATAATTCAATCTAGCTGCCAGAGAAGGACCGCAGAAAAGCAGAAAAGGTCATTTTGTCCATTAAAACACTCAGAATTGCAGCAAAGGCCCATTTCAGATAGTAAATGTGGTTGGTGATCATTTATAATCCCTCCACGCATAACCAGCAGAGCAATTTTGTAAACAAACTCTATATATACCCAGACACACGATGTAATAGATGATGAGTGTGAGATGAAGGTGACTCTGTTGTAAGGTTCAACTTCTGGAGACTGTAACTACTTTGTAACCTGCAGCATCTGGTCTTCATTTCCAGCTAATACAAGCTTCTTTTGCTGTCAATTGCTTACTTTCCACTTCTTCTTCTTGTTCCAGGCTATGCCTGTTTTGCATTTGTTCATGTTCTATTAATGTTTAGCATTAGAGGGGCTGTCATTCCACCTCTGTGTTAGGATTTAGCATGTATCATTGAACTTGTATGTAGGTTTCTGTTGTTTAATGCATAGAGAGTTGTCATCATGTCTGTGTATTAGAAACTAGATTTACAGACCTTTTAACTGGTTGCAGCCAGCCATCACAGGGTCCTGTGCATCTGCTGGTGTGGTCAGTCTTCTCCATTATCACCTTATCCTTAGACTGTGAGTAATTGGTGGTTAAAATCCTTGTAGTCTGGGGGTGTTCACCCATGTCTGGGGTCAATCATAGTAGAAGTGGTTATCTGGCTTGAATATGCATCATTTGTTTCATTCATCCATCATTTATCCAACATATTTGTTGAATTTGTAATGTTCCCGAGCATCACTGATATGCAACCTAGGTGAGTTTCTTGGGGTGATAACATTAAATGGTGTCGTTGCCGGGGAGAAGAGAATCGAAGCTCAGCTTCCCTGGGAGACGACACAACTTCAAGCTTTGATGACAGACAAGGTTTGAACACAGACTTTGGTTGTAATCATCTGTCTGGTGACTCCACTAGAGGAAGGCCATCCTTTAGCGACTCCACATTGAAGTTCTGGTCTAGTTCATGAAGCATGCTCAGAGAAATCTTCAGAAATCACTAGCTGGCCAGTGCCTGATCTTGAGAGGATCGATAAGCAGAAGAAACTTTGCAGAAGGGAGCATCAGGATCAGGTAAGCCTTAAAGAATTTTTATGTGTCTCTGTTAGTGAAGTTCACCTTCAGAGATTCATACAGCTCCTTGTTATTCATTTCCCTTTCAGACCTCAGTTGAAAGAAGCATCCATGTTGTTTATCATATCCCTCTGTTTCTGCCATTCCATTCATTGATTCATTCTACTCAGTCCACCAGTATCTTTTTACCTTAACTCAGTCATGGCAAGCCAGCAAGCTCTTACAAAGATAGAAAGAATAGTTGTTGCTAGGTATGGGCCATTAGTTTTTCCTACCCCTTTGAATGCCATGCCTGTAGGAGATTATATGGAATATATGCCTAAGTTTACTGGTGCAGAAGGAGTATCAGCTGAAGAGCACCTTGAATCTTTTTATTGTTATGCTGATAACCTAGATATCAATGAAGAGGATGTCTGGATGAGGGTCTTTGTCCAAAGCCTAGATGGGGAGGCTAGAAAATGGTTTAGAGAATTACCCCCTAGGTCTATTGCAGATATTGGGGCCCTAGATGATGTATTTTTAAAGCACTACGGAAGTAATAAAGATCTGCTCTATTATCATACTGAATTTGGGAACTTGCAGAGAGAAGATGGTGAGCTGCTGTCTGATTTCAATACCAGATTCAATCATATGTATAGTAGAATACCAGCTGAAATAAAACCTACCCCTACTTCTACCATGCGATCTGCCTATTGTTAAGAGAAAGGAGATGTGTTTCTCTAGTTGATATGTAAGATGCAGCTTTTGAAGTTGAATCGAACATTCTAGCTGCAGAGAGACTTGAAGGAGATGCTGAAAGGAGAAGACAGGGAGGTGAATCCTCATCATCCTATGATCCTGAGATCGATGAATTAGCTAGAATGATTGAGTTTTTAACCTCTGAAGTTTCCAGATTAAAGACTGAGCAGTATTCTAAGGAAGCAGGAGCTCCTTGTTCTATTTCTCTTCCAGCTCCAAATCTATATAAAGGAGCACAGGAGCAATTGCAGATTTTGCAGAAAAATAGAGATGCAAACGAGGATCAAAGGGTGAAGACCCTTTGTCAGAATATAGTCATGAAAGAAGATCTGTTTGAAGAAGAGGAGGAGGTCCATGGTTTGGAAGATAAGGGCAGTGCCCCCTTCTTAACCAGAGCTGCATATGAAGAAGCAATATCTATAGGAACTTCTCGTGAGCTTGTTGTAGCTGCAGAACAACAAGCTGATCAGCAGCAGCAGATTGCAGCAGATCCCTTCATCCTCGAAGAATCTGAGCCCGAAGCCAGCTTAACTTCCCATGACTACACAGATCTGCAATTTGAGCAACCTGCTGATGTCCTCGCACCAGTAATCAAGAAGGGAGAAGAATGCTCCCCATCATCTTTTGCTTCTCTGTCTGCTTAAGTGAAAATCTCTCTCAGTTTCCCCTTGAACACTAAGGCAAGAAATAGTTCAATGATCGAGGTTGAAGCTGATCATCTCAGTCTTGATATTATGAAACCTGCTCAGATGGCCTCCACACAGACTGAAGAGGCAGCTTATCAATTAACAGAGGAAGAAAATGTGTAGTCATGGGACTCCTCCTTGGATGAGGATTGTTCAAAGAAAGATTCAGGAGAAAATTTTGTTTCTGTGTCTCCTGCACAAGAATTCAATGATGTCTCTTTCATATTAGTTGTGCAGGACGCAGAAGATAAAGTCAAGTACACAACAACCATGATCAGTCAGCAGGTGTACAAAGGCTCCTCTAAAGAACATCCAAGGAGGAAAATAAGCAGAAAGGGAGTGAAATTTGATCCCTATCTACTGATCAAGCTCAAGTGTCCTAAACTGTTTGAGGTAGAGGATCAAATAAATCCAATCCTGCTGATATATGATAAAACGGGCTGAGATAAGGAGAAACAATTTTGGTGGCCCGGCAAATGGGTAAATTTTGAAGTTTACGTTTTTAGGCTTTAATGTTTGTAATTAAGTTATTTTACAGTTTTTTGTTGTATGCTTAGTTGACTCCATGCCCAATGGACACTAGGCAAGTGTTTTTATAGCTGTTTTTGTATGAAGGCATTGATCTGCAGGTTCTTGAGACCTCACACGGAGGATCTCATCCCCAGAAGGAGCTAGTGTTAGCTCTGCTACATATTTCAGTGTTTGGAGGACCAAATATCAGCTCAGCCGTGTGTTTTTGCACAAAAGGTGCTCACGGAAATCTATTTCCTTCTTCCCCCACATTTTCCTCATACTTTCTTAGTCCTCGCTATCTTTGTTTTCCTCTAAAGCCTGGTCAAACCTGCTTTCCCTCAGGTCCCCGGGCGCAAAGTTTCGATCCATGAGACCGTGACCATGCACTTTTCCTAAGCCCTTTTTTCCCTCATCACAGCTTTTCCCAGGTCTTTCATAAGCCATGTCTTAATAATCGCCAATTTCCGATCACCGATTTCCCCTTCGGACGTGATATGACTTTAAACGGTGGCTAATTCTTTTATCGGGTCCACGGCCTAATTTCTTATCGCGATATTGCATTATCACAGATAGGGGTGATCAAAGAGCAAGGCCTTCACATTTTGAGATATGAAATTGCGATCGCATCGCATCGCTGCATCGCATCGGGGAAACCAAGGCGTAAGGCCTTCACATTTTGCAATATGCAATTGCGATCGCATCGCATCGCTGCATCACAATTTAACATCTACGCAGATAGTATGCATTACGATAGCGATATAGCGATGCAATGTGGACCGTCGATCGCGCGCGGATTGATGGCCCACATCGCATCGCTGTATCGTATCAGTGAAACCAAAGGGAGCCTTGATGCCTTGCGATGCGATAAGACCCGGACCCGATATCATTCACTGCTCCTGTATATAAACTTTCAAGTACGCAAGTCCGCCTCCGATAGTGTATTTTCCTTTTAACTCAGTCTTTCTGCCTTCTGCATTTCCCGACAGTGTTTTCCTTCATCCGCCGTCTATCCACGCGATCCAACAACTGAGATTTGTTCCCCTTTCTTGCCATCCATCCGCCTCGCAGTCTCCGCGTCCAGTGCCTGCCCTGTGCATTTCCACGCAGTTATTCTTCAACCACCGCATTCAATAAACATCATGGCCGAGAGGAAAGAGGATGTGCCTCGAGCAGACCACAACATTAATCAGGCATGGAATTTAATCCATAATTCAATATAGCTGCTAGAGAAGGACCGCAGAAAAGTAGAAAAGGTCATTTTGTCCTTTAAAACACTCAGAATTGCAGCAAAGGCCCATTTCAGATAGTAAATGTGGTTGGTGATAATTTATAATCCCTCCACACATAACCAGTAGAGCAATTTTGTAAACAAACTCTTATATACCCAGACACACGATGTAACAGATGATGAGTGTGAGATGAAAGTGACTCTGTTGTAAGGTTCAACTTCTAGAGACTATAACTACTTTGTAACCTGCAGTGTCTGGTCTTCATTTCCAGCTAATACAAGCTTCTTTTGCTGTCAATTACTTACTTTCCACTTCTTCTTCTTGTTCCAGGTTGTGCATGTTTTGCATTTGTTCATGTTCTATTAATGTTTAGCATTAGAGGGGCTGTCATCCCACCTCTGTGTTAGGATTTATCATGTATCATTGAACATGTATGCAGGTTTCTGTTGTTTAATGCATAGAGAGCTGTCATCCTGTCTGTGTATTAGAAACTAGATTTACAGACCTTTTAACTGGTTGCAACCGGCCATCACGGGGTCCTGTGCATCTGCTGGTGTGGTCAGTCTTCTCCATTATCACCTTATCCTCAAACTGTGAGTAATTGGTGGTTAAAATCCTTGTAGTCTGGGGGGTGTTCACCCATGTCCGGGGTCAATCATAGTAGAAGTGGTTATCTAGCTTGAATATGCAGCATTTGTTTCATTCATCCATCATTTATCCAACATATTTGTTGAATTTGTAATGTTCCCAAGCATCACCGATATGAAACCTAGGTGAGTTTCTTGGGGTGATAACAGGAGACAACTGAAGAATGCGGTAGAAAATGAGATTGATGACTCACCAACATGTATAGCCATCAACTCTACCCATCTCTGCATCTGTGGATCTCTAAGACTAGCTAAACTCAATGTCACATATTGAGTTTGAATCAATGGAATTCTCTCTAGAGTAAAATCGATCAAGATCGATCCATAGCTGAAATTTTTCATCTTACTGCTTTTTACTTTAGTCAGTTGCTCTTTCATCAATGGGAGTACTGCCTCACACTAGTTGAACATAGTTGGGTTGAGACACTTGAGCACATACTGCATGTATGATCTATTCACAACATGAATTGTCACGCTACCCACCAAATTTGTGATAGTAAAGAGGATTGTTCACAAGGGCATATCACAAACATCCCTGATGTTTATCTTTCCATCTTTGCTAGGCTGTGTACCTGACCGACAGAATTGTCAAATGTAGTCCCTCATTGATTCACCCCCATAGGCAAAACCTAAAAGAGAAATGGGGGCACCACGTCTCGATAATCTTGTGAGAAAGTAAATATCATCAATCAATTTAGGGAGCACTTTGTCCCCTATGTGAAAAACTTGTTTCATTGGATCCCATGAATGAACCAAGAACTGGGATAGTTCTAACTATTGCCTCATCCTAGATAATCTGAAATATTTCAGTAACCCACAATCTCTTATGCCCTCAACAGTACTAGGATCATTTAGGGAAACCATATCATGTTCTTCATGTTCTCTTTCATGCCATGTGATAGCCATTATGATCCGATCAATGTTTGAAATCACACCATAGGCTTAGTTAGGATCCATTTCATGCAAAAAACTGAAGAGATTTTGGGTAGAAATGATGAATCAAATTTCTAAATTGCGCCCAATGCATCCTTGATCTTTAGACAGTGTGATGCAGAGCAGTTTCCCTTCTATTTGAATGCTCTATAGTGTAGTTTTCGATGAATAAGGGTGCGTTGATCCTAGGGCATGATATATTTAGCCTAGGGACCAAAAACCCTAAAAAATTGCCTAAAATTGAAAAAGAATGACCTTAAATGAAAGAGAAGAGGTAGATATCCTACTAGTCTTAACGACATGAAGAATGATCCACAGAATCTCCTACAATCATCTACTGAAGTTTGAGGTAAAAACCTAGTTCAGAGCACAAAACTGAATGGTAAATGTCAAATGGTAAAATGACTTGGTAAATTCTTGTTTTATGGCTATTTCATGTTCATTAAATGAATAAACTATAGTTTTCACCTATTTTTACCAATGAAACAAGTATGTTTAATCCATTTGGTGGTTATTTGAGTAGATTTATACCTGACATAGTGAATTTGATGTGCATGATCGTAAAATTTACTTTTGACCACAAAGCATACTTTTATCTCTTTTTCGAGCTCTATTAAACATCAAAAAAGGAACCCCCCTAGAGTCCTCTTTCAGCTATTTTCAAACTCTCAAAATATGAAAATATTGCTAGGTGATTGTCCTTTTCAGCTCATAAACAGATTGGAAACAACATCTACTCAGTATAAGTTTAACCCTTTTCCGAACTGAGATAGATTACTTACGAAAAAGGAATACTTTGATCGAACATGGTCAATAGGTTCTCTCTTGTATTATTTTACAATTTTCAGACTTGAGAAACAAATTTACGAAAAATAACTTGTGGAATTTTCTTTTTGTCCATTTTCAAACCCTCTAAACATGAAAAGGACTGAGTTCTCAGTGTCATGAAACTCGTTAAAACATCAAATAGTGACAAACTTGTCCATCATGAAAAGACCAAGTTCAACCTTCGCTAGACTCGTTAAAACATCACATAGTGATGGATTCACCCAAAGGTAGAATTATTCATCAAGCATATGTTATCCTCCTCAATCTTGTTAAAAAATAAAGAGGTACTGGTCAGTAATGATTGGGGAAAATGGGAAAAGGGATAAATCACTTTATGGTAGCAAGTCACTCTTAAACATGACACTTTCACTTCATCTTTGTGACTATTTGGGTTGGGTTATTTGCTTGATGGTTATCATACCTACGATCTATCACACCATCCATCACTTTGGTTTTGGGTCAATGCTGCCAATTCATTTAGCGTCACCAACATATTCAAGAGAAGTGACTCAGTAAACTTCATCCTTTGCAATACGCATAAACCTTCATTTTCGTGACCGCTATTCCTGAACATTGTGTCATCAGTCACATTCTATCTTTAAAATCATTACACTCGTTTTGTGTCATTGATGGGCAATACATCAAGGCCCTCCTACAACGAGTCACTTCTTGTTGGCATCGGCATATTATCTAGGAAGTTGACTTAGAAACACCATTCTGGTACCTTGAGGCTTGCATACATCAATGACAAGTTTCTCGCTTTCGGCGACAGGTTGACATCACAAGACTTCGAAAGAAAGACTTTGTATGGTGTTCAACATCAAAAGATCTATTCACCATGCAGAATGTACTGTAGTACCTTGAGAATCATTATCATTATTGGTGATTTCTCTCGCGTATGTTAACAACTTAAATCATGGGTGGTAATCAAATAGTGTCTTCCCATGTTCGACTTCAAATCACATTTTTACATGATTAGAATCATACTTGAGCAAACGATTGGATGAGATAGAGGACCCCGGATCTTGTTTCATCCATCCGGGCTATGATTTCAGGAGAGTACTAAATCATCTGCATGATGGATTTACATAGATAGTCATCTTATCATGGATCTATATTTTTAGATGACTATCTGATTAATGTACATGTAATGAAAAGTTTATATCATGAGCATGGGCATTCCTTCCCTCAGCAATTCATGAAAAATTCAAAGATATCATGATATTATGTATTGTAATTGATGCAGGTCACCATCTGCTTCAGATCCTCCTCATCACATCATAAAGCATATCACTCAACATTATCATTTTTGACTTCATTATTGAGGGGGAAGTTGTTACAGTTCTGTTTGGGTAGATAACTCCTGATGATCAAATTAGTGTAAACGGGGTCTATCAAACTCTAATTCAGTTGCTACATGCCCTAGACAAGCCACCTCATTGAGTGCTTTCATCCATGAGAGTTTCCTGACTTCAAACCCTGCTAAAGTGCTTCCTTGGGTCACCAACACACCCTTGGTTAGGGGTAAGTGCTTTGTAGAGTAGATATCCCCATTCAAGGTTGCACTGCAGATCACCTAAGCCCACTCAAGCCAGCTCTGGGCGAGAATCTTCGAAATGGTCATTAGATACTGTGTATATTCCTCCTTTCTAGAGCCTTCTAGAAGGAACCCAGCTCCTACCCCATCAAGATGAGCTTGACTTAGGATAGCTTTGGATCATCTAATCCTCTATCCTCTCATCCCTTTGAACATGGAAATTAATCATCCAATTAGAAAACCATCCAATGCCATATTAATGACAAAATCACTTGAATTCATCTATAAATTGCCCTCCCATCATAGAGCCAAGAGAGGTTGGATTATAGAGAAATATTGTTGGTTTAGAGACTTGAAATAATTTTCAAAGTAATGTTATGCTGCTGGATTGATGTTTCTATTGGTGTGATGAGGGCTTGGACTAAGCTGGATGAGTGACACGAGATCGAACCACATTGGGTGTAGCTTCTCCTTCTATCAATCAATAAATTTGTTTGTTCCTTTTCCAATACTTTTGTCTATATCTATGATGAATGTAACTTCAAATGTTGTCAATTCCATTTTTTTACAATAAATAGATTATATGCTTTGATTGTTGTCATCTTTTGTTGATGTTGGAAGGTACCAATTGAGTGAATTCAGTTTGAGCAAGAGCGACAGGAGCAACTCAAAGGAGATCAAAGGAAGCGAAGGATCACAATTAGGTTCTTTTATCTTATCTATTTATTGTAGGAAAAGGTTAAACATCTTTACTTCAATTGTTCTAAGTGTAACTACCCACTTAGGGAATATATACTTATCCGTAGTTATAAATTCCATATAACAAGAAGGAATATCGTTAAGAAAATAAATCTACAAGATAAATATATCAAAAAAATAAGGAATATCCTCATACTTTATAAGGGTGTTTTAAATAAGGGATCAACTTCAAGAGCTAGGAGAGATAAAATCTAACAAGTAAATGACTACTATAGTACTCAATTCACTACCATAGAAAAGAGGTAACTTTACATCAACCATTTATGGGAAAAAGGAAGCTACTCCATTCAATGATTTATGGTCACTTTGAAAAATTGAAGAAACCAGGTTGAAGGAAAAAATTGATGGATCAAATGAGCAAACTCAAGAATATGGTGCCATGGCAAAGAAGAAAGGAATGTTTGGAAAATTTGGTCCTTAGAAAAGGAAGAATAATGTGGCAAAGGTTCAATGCTATGGATTTCAAGAATATGGGCACTGCAAGAGAGATTTTCCTAAGCTCAAGAAGGACAACAACAAGAGAGGAAGGGAAGAAGCCCATATCACTGAAGAGGTGGAAGAATTTGAAAAGAAGAAATCCAAGAAGGATGAAGTAAAGGATCTCTACTATGATTGAGATAATATTCCTCACCAAGTCATGCTGGGAAATTTTCCTCCTATATTGGTTGATATCCATTTAATAGCCATTACTTCACCTCTCCAAGGAATCAATCAACAATTTCTAATTGTTACCCTTCATTGTGATAAGCAATTATTTGTTTGCAGATAATAGGTTCATCACATAATTTTCAACTTTGCATCCAATACTAAGTTCATTATATAATTTGACTAAAAAGTATAAAATCCAAGCATATATCCATGATCTATTCAATATATCCAACAATTCTAACTAAATCTAGAATTGTTTTCTTCCATGGCAATGATTTGTTACTTCAGGTCTTCAAATGAAAAAAGGTTTTGAATGGAGCTCTAACACGACTGGAATATCACTGTAACTACCACCAATCCTACATCCATTTTATTTTAGAATGAATAGAATCACCTTAAACTATACATAGAAGATTTTCTCATGCAAAAATTCCTTCACAAAATAGAGGATTCAACGCCCTTTTTCTCATATAGCGCAGAGATCAAATTTTACACAATATCTATTCATTTATTTAATCCTGTACAAGCAACTCTACTCAGAATCTCATTCTTCTCATGGCTTTCTTTTGCATTCTCTATCCATCCCTCTATTGCTCATAGGCTTCTAATTTAAATAGAAATAATTATTTCTTCCAACTCATAGAAAACAAAGATTTATATTCCTGTAAATAATTCTAATTATAAAAATATGATCCTATCTTATCCAATGATCCTATCTTATCCCCTACAACTAAGTTATATTTTTTTAAGTAACACTCTTAACCCCATAAGGTATAACTACTATAATTGTCATGATACTAACATGCATAATTAGTAACCATTATAAATGATATCACCTAACTATTAAAACTAATAAAATTGTTATAAACCCTAACTCCTCATTATTATTGGTTAGATTATTATTTATTAATATTGGATTTTGTTAGATTATTATTTATTGATATTGGATTTGGTGTTGTAATAAAATGCACTAGACTTTGAACTATAAATGTAATGGATGTAAATTTGAAGTGCCGTAATTTCCAAGTTTCATGATGACTTGGGCGGTATGTACCAATATACATATTATCATATTTTTTTTCTTTTATAATTATTTTTGAAATGTAATTTAATATTTTAATAGAGTTAATATTAATTCTTTTACATATCATGACTATATTATGAAAATAAATCTACTCCAACTAACTTGCAATCAAATTCATGAGTATCAATAGAACGACTAACACCATCGATGTTTGTGATTAAGCTTTGCGGATGAATCATGGAGATTGGCACAACTCAATAGCCCATCACATGTCATGCCTAGATATTGGATTTACATTGAAAAACAAAATTAAATCATTGACCTAACCTACTTTAAAACATGCATAGGTTTAATTGTGGAATCGTCATATCCTCTTGTATGGGAGGAATTATGTTATTATGTTATTTTTGTCATTTTGGCTTGTTGATTTTTATTTTTTATTATCAAGATACATTTTTTTAAAGGGTTCTAGCTCAATGGAAGAGCACCTTTCTTCCAAGCAAGAGGTTGGTGGTTTGACTCCATCATTCCCTAATATAAAATAATCATTGAATAAACACAAAGATTCACATTTCATACTTTGTTTTTAGAGAGAATTTTTTATTGTCTCTATAGAGACAATTTGTCTTTAATCATAGCGATATTTTCCTAATAGATAAAAATGAATATAATATCTGTGTCCTATATTGCCTTTATAGACAATAATTTGAGACACTCACTTAAAGACAATATTTAAGGCAATTTGCCAATTTTTTATATCAAGTTGAGACAATGTACTAAAAATGTGTCTTAAATATTGTCTTTAAACCCCCTATATGTATTCGTGAATTGATTTTTACTTTTAATGGTTGGTTGGAAAATTAAAATACATGTGACAAAATATTTAGATGTAAATATTTATTTAATAATGAAATGCAAGATTTTTTGGCACATTAGTACTCCTAGAATTATGTTAAAGGATGACATGTTAAGACATTGAATCATCAAACCACGGAATACAAAAGCAAACCAATCATAGCTAAATATATTGCAACTGATGCAAAACTTACCAATCACTAAAAAACCAATCAATTTGATCAAAATGTCAATACCAAGCAGATCAAGACAATATGGCAACTAAGTAAACCCTCTCCATAAGATAAGCCATAAGTATCAAGCCAAATCAAGAACCAATCTTGTCAACTATCATGTCATATAAATTTAGAATCCAATTGTTAATGCTATGTTAAATATCTGATATCCAATTTAATAATTCCCATCAACTCAAGACAAAAATGATAAATCTAAACACCAAGTTTACAACCTTGCCAAGCTAAATAAATATTGCTCGTCAAATCCTTACTCAATCAAAATTGTAATATGCAATGCGAAATCATGATCATAAGTCTAGAAGAAGAGAAAAACCACCAACAAATGTGTAGGATCTATGTCTAATAGGTCACAAAACAATATGTTATTATGGATCTCTACAACAGTCTTTTGTCATCAATAGCAAACTTCATTATGGAGAAAGCATTTTGTTGTCAATGGGGCTTTCAAAATTCATTTCATAATGTTCATTTACCCCTCCAAAAACACAGTGATAGGTCTCTAGCACCTATAGGTATTTAGAAATGCATAAATATATATGAATCTTAGTCCTCTGTTACTGCATACATTCAATTTATATCAATGGGGTAGCCTAGGTGTTGCACAAAAAATTGTCACCTTGACATTCTGCTATCTATGTGAGTCCATTACCACTCATACTTTCCTCCTTTGCAAGTCTTAAGCCTCAGTTCTTCATATCAAGCCTTGAAAATGAGAGAAAGCCCTCAAAAGTCTCTAAAACTTTGGTTCTGCACTTTCTCTTAGCATTACCTGCAGTCCCACACCTAACGGTCATGGCTCCTGCGTCCCTGACTGCTCTGTCTCTATGTTATGGGTGCAGACCCCTGTAAAAGTTAAAAAGGCACAAGTATATTCTTAAAAACTCACTTTGAGTCATTTCTAGAAGCTTCTGGAAGGAATCTTGAGGTGGCAAGTTTGCTCCCTTAAGGTTCATGCATCCCATACCTTGAGGAGCTAACCCTTTGATGTGAGGAGCTTATCCCTTTGAAGGAGAACTCTATCCCTTCATAGGTGGACCTATAACCTCCTTCCTCTGCACTATAAAATGAAGCATTGGGCTGGTTACTTGGGAGGTTGAAAGCTGAATATTTTTGAGGTGAAATGCTGCTGGAACTTAGTCTTCTTAATTGAACTTTTATGAGGAGAGATTATATACCTCTTTGATTTCATTTGGAAGAGTGTAAGGCTTGTCAAAGTAAAGGAGATTCCTGTTTCAGACCCTGGGAAGAGTTTGTTAAACATCAAGGCTAAAAAGGTTGTAAGGTTCTTCTACTTCAATGTTAATACAAATAAGTTTGTTTTTCTCAATAAGATGTTGTGTTATGGTTTATTTTATGGATTCCTTGATCACCATAATGGACATGATTTATGATATTAGTTATGCAGGTTCTATTGATGTTTGCTTGTTTGTGATTGCAGGTTCTCAAAAGGAAACTCTTTCAGACGGTTAAAGGATGGCTACCACAAACTAGCGTTGGACTTAACGTAGGGTCTAAACACCTCTATAGTTTTTATTTATGAATTGCATATGTCTAGAGAAAGATAGATTTGCTTGTCTGCTTGTTGCTAGACTATCTTCTAATACTAGGGAGATCGGTCTTGTCCACAAGATCGATTTATTCGGCCAACAAATTGGCGACTCCACTAAGGAACTGAATTTGGTTTTTGGTTTTCCTTTGTCTTTGACTTGAGAAACTTGTTCTCATTTCTGGTTTTTGCTTGATGTGTGTTGGATTGGGTAGTTTTTAGAATCTGGATTATTTTTTGTTTTTTTTTTCAAAGTTTTTAGGGGACCGCACTTCCACTAAGGAACTGAATTTGGTTTTTTGTTTTCCTTTGTCTTTGACTTGAGAAACTTGTTCTCATTTCTAGTTTTTGCTTGATGTGTGTTGGAATGGGTAGTTTTTAGAATCTGGATTATTTTTTGTTTTTTTTTCAAAGTTTTTAGGGGACTGCACTTTCTCTTTACAGACAGTATGGTCATCTCCGCACTCATCCTTTAGTACACAAAGCGGTACCGCATCTGGTTCTTCTGGAAGCTTGCAAACCTTGTGAAATTTAAAAAAAAAAAACCTAAAATGTTTTCTTCCAGTTAAGTTTAGGTTTCATTTACGACTTTTAGTGACTACCCAGTGTTAGTGTCAGTCTTTGCAGCCTTCCTCCAGTGATCAAATATGCTCTTACAAAGTGGTCTCAGAGTGTCAAGTTCAAATTTTGTCATTTCAGTAAGTCTTCAAGCAAAATTTGGTCACTAGGCATTAGATCTAGGGTTTGCTTTTATTCCTGTCAAAGTTGTCCAAATGTCAGTCCATGTCACTGTTCAGCTGAGTGTACCATCATTCAGAGGGTTTTCATTATCATTTCAAGTTCCACTGGGTCATTTTACACCTTGTTCATGCTTCAGTTGCGCCTAGGTAAGGTCATTTCCCTCTCCTAGGGTTTTGAAGGCAATTTCTCTTGGACGGTCAAATCATCAGCAAAACTTGTATCCTGATGTTCATACACCTTCCCCTATCCTTAAAGTACCTTATCAAACACTTCCCATCACTGAGATCCCCCAAATTCCTCATTTTCGCACAAACCCTAGTTTCTTGCTACAACTTGGCAATTTTCTAGGTTGGACCTGTGTTTTGCATTTTTGGACCCCTTCCCCTCACTCAATATTTGAAATTCCACTTTCCCCTACTTATTAACATCCCTCCCTACTTCCAAAAATTTTCCCAAGAATTTAGAATCCGCTTATCCCCTTCATTTCGCTTCATTTCGACAAATCTCTTGTTCCACACATCGGGATAGGTTTTACTCCAATGATGTTTTTGAGCAATAAAAGATGAATTTGGGAAAACTGAGAGCCTTTTTGTCCAAAATATGCCAAGGAAGAAAAACATCCTTCATTTTTTACACAGGCATCATGGTTTTATAGAAATGTCAAAAATACAATTGCCTCGGGAGAATTGATGCACCTCTGAAGTGACATTGGGAAAATCAATTTTTCTCCTAGATTGGCTAGCCAAATGACTTTCTTGATGAGTAAAATGATAACTAGACACAAATAGATTTTCAATGAGCTATCATGAGCTCAATTTGGAGTTGAGGAACACCTTCAAAATTTGACTGCAACAGCACTCTACCTTGAGGCAACCTCATTTGGCACATTTTGACCAGTCTTGGGAGATTTGACTTTTGATAGGGAAAATGAATTTTAAATTGAAAAATTATGGTTGGGTTGGAAAGTATACTCAAAGAACTTTCCAATGAGCTATCCTGTGCCCAACTTGGACACCATAAGGGCCTCCAAACGTCTCTTTCAACAAGTGTTACGCACAGGCTCTATGTGTCGTGCCTCAAGCCCAGTGCGCCGCGCCACTTCCCTATGCGCCGCACACGTGGCGCGCGCTTATGCTAGGGAGATCTAAATTGAAAAATATTTATATTTTTGGATTTGGCATGAAAAATCATGACTGATGGTGCATGGCCAAGAAATTTGGGCAAGTTTTGAGTCCCTAGACCTCTCCATCGGTCGTTTGGGTGGAAAATGCAACGCTGGCAAACAGTTGGCTCTTCAGCTTCAGTTCATTAATGATGATTAAAATGACTCCCTATTTTCACCAATTTTCTCATTCCTTGCGTGGATTTGCCAAAAATCCAACTATATTGCATTACAGCACAGAAATTTCAAAAATATTACAACAACAGTCCAAACAGTCCTGCGACCAGCATTCATTTCTCCAAGCAGTTTTCGTAGCATCAATTATGTCATCTGATCATTCATTCGATTATGAGGAGGAAACTCATAGTGACCCACCCACGGAAGAACGTGCACCCCGGAGGCCTCACAAAAGTGGCAGACATGTTAGAGAAGAACCGGCTACCCTCACGGAATTGTAGGCCTGCCCTTTTGTCGTCTCTTGTTTTCGGTTTTAGTCATGCTATGAGTTTTGTGAAAAGGTTGCAAATGTTCAATTCCATCATGAGTTGGCTCACCTATTTGTTCTACATTTGCATGGTGCTCAAGTTACTTTGGCCGGTGTTACTTTCACACTTACACTGGACTCTATTTCACTAGCTACCGGCATGCCTAATATTGGAGAGCCAAATGGAATATGAAATACCTGGAGCAGAGGAACAAACAACTTGAGGAGCGACAAGTTGAGATAGAGTTGCAATTGAGCAAGGAAAACCGGCAACACATCGTGGTAGCATGAGGTAGACCTATAGAAGCAAAGAGATGAGGACCGGGAGTATGTTTTAGAGAAAGTGAACGTTCACTTGGAGCAGCTGTTAGAGAAGGCTAAGAGGGAAAAAGCAATGCTGAGGTGCATGACTCACCATTACATGACCCAAAACATGAGCTCCAAAGCGAGAATCAGGAGCCTAAAGGCAAAATTGAGGAAGGTGACAAAAATTCAAAAGAGACAAAAAGAGCAAGATCGGCTCTGAATCTTGGCCAAGGCTTCTTTGGTCTAGCGCGACATGTGATAGAGAAGGTATAGCCCAAATTTCAAGAAATTTGGAGCACATTTTTTCATTTTGAAATTTTGTGTACAAAAAACAGGTTTTTTTTCCTTTTGCGTCGCGCCACCTGGCACGCGCTTTTGCTAGGGAGCTCCAAATGAAAAAAAGTTTACATTCTTGGATTTTCCATGGAAAATCATGACTATTGCTGCATGGCCAAGAAGTTTGGGCCAATTTTGAGTCCTCAGGAGGTCAAAAACACCCAAAAAATGACCTCTCTGCCCCTATTTTGACACACAGGAAGCAGTCTTGGGAGATTGCATTTTTGGAGGGTCAAGTGGAATCCAAATTCAGAAATTCCACTTGGGTTGGAAAGTAGACAGGCAGGGCTTTCCAACAAGCACACTTGCTCCCAATTTGGACTTTAGAAAGTTCCTCAAAACCAGCTCCAAAGTGGCATGATGCATACAGTTTTTGGCGCGGTGCACAGAGACCCAAAGGCCAAAATCACTTCCGCTCCACGAAATTTCAATTCGCAGTTTTCTCCAAGTGGGCCCGCTCATTTACAATACATTTTTCCCGGCATCAAAGGCAAGGTTTAAAAAACATTTTTCGCTTCTATCCAAGTGGCCAAATGAAGGCGAACAACCACCCAAAAAATCTACGCTCATGTTTTCTTTTTTCTAATTGGTCCTCACAGAAAATTAAATGTAACTGCTGATGGTTGGCTCTTCATTTCCTGGGTTGATCGAATTTATCATGGCAAAGCTTATTTATTGTATTGAGAGTCATTTTGTTTTTTGGTTGGAGTTTCTGGGAAGCTGTGGGAGAGAAACTCAGTTACTCACTATACATTTTGACAGAGAATTAATGAAAGGTTGCGGCTTTGGTTCTTCAGATTCCTGTGGCGTGAGTTTAGAAAATGTATTTTCTTTCTGTTTCATATGTATGTCGTTATGTTTCACAGTTCATTCATATTCATTTCCAGTGAAAGCTTCTAAGTAAGAAAAGGTAGAATTCAGTTTTTGCTGCTCTGCCTTGGGAAAGTCTTCACGTTCTAATGTTTTCTTCTATTGAAAAGGATTCATGTATTTATGCCCTTTTCACCCCCTCAAATAGTCTCTCCATTTCATGTTATTTCAAATTTAATTTCTAGACTTTCAGCCTGTCTTGCCTCACGAAATAATCTGCGTCTTTGAGTTAAATTCTCTGCTCATGCTGTTCCTTGGTCCCATACATCCCAGAAAACTCAGTTATTCATCAAAATATTTCTTTCATATTTATTTACCTAGCCTAAAATCAGTGTCCATTCTAAGTCATCCTCAGACCCTATTTGCTTATTCTTCACTGAGCGTGACCCGGAGAGAGCCCTCTCCTGTTCTGGTAGGGCTAGCTACCAGATTGAGCATGGTTTGTGGTTACCCTGAATTTCGCCTTCCTCAGCCTAAGGTAGATTTAGGTGCTAACACCCAAATCTACATGTGTTCTGTCAAAAATCTCTTGTGAGTAAGTTCCAATGGTATTTTTGTTTTAGATGATTTTCTAGAAGTTTTGCATGCCTGGAGTGGTTTTTACTTGGTCTCTGTAGTGACTCAAAGATCAAAAGCCTAAGAAACCTTGATTACCCTGCTGTCTTTTTGTCTTCTTGATGAGTCTGACTGGGTTGTGAAATCTGTCCTTTGGAAGAAATAGATTTCGTTTTCTCTTTGCAAATCTTTGAACGAACTTGGTTATAAGTTTTGAATTTCATTTTTATAAAAGAAAACATATCTGGATGTTTTTGATTGATTTGTTATTCTGAACGAATGAATCCTTAGTTTACTGAACAACTAAGTAAAATGTCCTCAAAAATAATTGAAGCTTTTATTTCAATTAGGTTTTTAGAATTTTTTAGATCTCAAGATTAGTTTTGTAGTTTTGAGTGTTTTCTAGAAATTGTAGATCTATTTTGAAAGAAATTGTTTTTTGTAGTTTCGAGGTTTCAAAAAGGAAAGGGATTTATTGTGAGCATAATTAGTAGTCTCGTTTTGAGTTCTTATTGAACAGAACAAAAGGATTTCTTTTCATTTACATGTTGAAAGAAAGATTTGTTTCTCAAAGAATTGCATTCTCGAACTCTTTCTTTTAGCTAGAAATTCATTGAAAGAAAAATGAATTGTTTATTATTTTAGGTGCATTTTTTAGTGTTTTTGGAGTCGAGTCTTCACACCATCAAAGTTTCATTTCCATTCCTATTGACTTAAAGAACAACCCATAATAGTAATTGTTGTGGAGGTAAATCCTCTCTGCGGACAGAGACGATCCCTACTAGCCCAGACCGGGTCTAGCAACAATCACACAATGCTATCACGCAAGTTCCTAATTGCAAATAAAAAGTAGGTGGTGAGAACCTACTTGGATTCCAACGCTAGTGTTCGTCGAAGAGATATCGCCTTCGTCCCTTTGCTTTGGCCGGTCACGATCCACACGATCTCCGTGATTGGACACCTGCACATGCAAAGAACAACACGAAAACAAGCGTAAAATCTAGTAGATGCAATTATATATCAGTCAGAAAAGATATAACTCAACATCAAACATGAAACAATGAGAGTGGAACCATAATGATAGTCATCTATTATTAATAAGTAACAAAGAAGAATACAACCATTGTTCTGACGTCAAATCCTCCTTTGGCTGGGTAGTCAGCTACACAAGTCTTGCAAAGCTTGTTGGGATGAGGAACAAGCCTCTCTCTCTTTGGGTGACAAGAATCTCCTTACTTAGATTTGGCCTTATGGGTGCAAAGAAGGCTCTTGCAGCTTCAAACTCTCTATCACTATGCTGGGACTAGAACTACTGCAACTATCACTAGCTTGCTCAAGGCATAGAGGCAAGCTTTTATAGATAGAGAGGAAAGAGATAGGATCAACCACATTATTCATGGGATTGGCTTTATCACTTGGAAACTTCCATGAAAGGTGGCAAACCACTTTCCCTTCTATGGAGATTTGAAGCCAAACCATCCTAGCTCAACATAGATTCAGTTGGTGAATGGGTTGAAGAGAACCTTCGGAAGTTTGGTGGTTGAAAACTTTACTCAATTCGGTTGGCGCGAGTGCGACTCTGAGACAGAGCCCTTTTTAGAGGATTTCCCTCATTGGCGCGGGCAATGAACTGTGGACCCGCGCTAATGCAAAAAGAGCTGTTTTCATGAGTATTTTGCAGGAGATGTCTTCAGGGAAAATTAAACTCATACTCAGAGGAATATAATGCAAGTGGTTTCAGGTCATGTCACTTCTCACAGGTCCCGGAATGAGTCCTCCAGTGTACAGGTGAGGGGTAACAGGGACGGTGACAAACGGTGACAAATTGCTGTGTAACAGATGCCCCCTAAAGCATGAGGCCCGAGAGAGAGAGGGGTGAAATGCTTTACAAGAACATGTGAGACTGAAAACACGGCCGCCGGAGAACCTGCGTAAAGAAGTACAACTGATATCCCAAATACATGATGTATGTGGTATGGGCGCAACCATCCATAATAGAGTACATAATAATCTAGATCCAAGGCATGGACACAGCCATCCAAAGAGGATCGATAAATAGACTCAGGCATGGTCGCAGCCATTCAATGAATGAGTCATGTAATAATCATAATAATCCACAAATCGCAGCCTGGATTCTCATAGACAAAATCTAGGGTCTTGCGCTCCATCTCGACCCGAACAGAGTACAAGTTCAAGCATGTGAATACATGAGTTGACATCGAACATGCATGGACATCGTCTGATTACCAGTCAATGATGAAAACTGTTAACAGACACAAGAGGTGCCACCAATAATGACAATGGTCCTCAAGGTACTATAGGTACAATCTACGGCGTGTGAATCAATGAGCTGGCGTCGAACACCCGTAGAATCATTCGATCGGAGGCCAATGATGAAAACCTCTCGTCGAACACGAAGAACCTGCCATTGAGGCATGCAGGCTCCAAGGCACCGGAAGGGAGTCTCTAGACCAGCTTCCTGGATAATGAGCTGAAGTCGACAGGAAGTGACCTTGATCAAAGGTGGGTCATAGTGTTTCCCACATCATTGACACGAGACAGAGGAAGAATGTTGTGGTGATTCAGAATTAGGTGAGGTATCAGAGGAGGTTGTATTGCTGCAGAGGTCAACTTCTCTTGAACATATCGGTGGCACGATAGTGGACTTGGCAGTATTTGACATCAAATGAGCAGAGGTCATGGTGACAAGGCAATGAGCAGATGAGAGGTCAAATAGGATAACCCAAACCCACGGAGGCTAGTGTAAAACAAGATGAGATGTCCCCACCCAGACACAAATGCAGACTAGTGCCATGTTCCAGAGCGACATACTGCCGACATGACAATGATTATGGATCCATTTTCCCCACCATTGCTGGCGAGTACCCCAGTTATTTTTAACAAGCTTGACGGGGATAACATATGCTTGTGGGCATCATTACGACGGAATCCGATGTCATTAAGTTTTAACGAGCCTGACAAAGGAAGAACTCGGCGTCTTTTCATGTTTAGAGAGTTTGAAAAGACAGCAAAAAAGAAAACTCCAGGGGGGTCCTTTTTCGTAAAGTTGTGGCTCCCGAGCCCGAAAAAGTATAAAACAATGCTCGAAAGAACCGCCCGACCATTACGATCGAGGAGTACTTTTCATATGTAGTGATTTCGACCTGAAAAAGTAAAAAAGTGATCGAAGCCACGTCGCTTCGTAACCGTTAACGAACCTGAAACGGAAAGGGTCCGACGATCTTTTCGTTTTTACACGGTCGAAAAAGAGTTTAAAGATGACCGCCTCTTATTTACGTTTAACGAGTCAAGAGGGAAAACTCGGCAATCTTTTCGTCTTTAAACGGTCGGAAAAGAGCTGAATGTAGACCTCCATTTTTATTCTCTTTAACGAGTCAAAAAGGGAAAAATACTCGGCAATCTTTTCATATTTTACGAGTCAGAAAAGAGCTTAAAGGAGACTCGTCCTAGAGGAACGAGTGGTATAAAGGGTAGCAACTGGTTCCAGTAATGGTGGAACTGCTCAGAACATGTAATGGTCAAGAGGCTGGCTAATAAAACCACTCATCACTGCGGTTCCTCAGGAAAGGAAAAACAACCAAGTGAAAGCATATGATCGGCCAAAGAGATGGTGGTAATGGAATGAAAACAACCAAGCCTGACAAAGGAAGAACTTGGCGTCTTTTCATGTTTAGAGAGTTTGAAAAGACAGCAAAAAAGAAAACTCCAAGGGGGTCCTTTTTCGTAAAGTTGTGTCTCCCGAGCCTGAAAAAGTATAAAACAATGCTCGAAAGAACCGCCCGACCATTACAATCGAGGAGTACTTTTCATATGTAGTGATTTCGACCTGAAAAAGTAAAAAAGCGATCGAAGCCACATCGCTTCGTAACCGTTAACGAACCTGAAACGGCAAGGGTCCGACGATCTTTTCGTTTTTACACGGTCGAAAAAGAGTTTAAAGACGGCCACCTCTTATTTACGTTTAACGAGTCAAGAGGGAAAACTCGGCAATCTTTTCGTCTTTAAACGGTCGGAAAAGAGCTGAAAATAGACCTCCATTTTTATTCTCTTTAACGATTCAAAAAGGGAAAAATACTCGGCAATCTTTTCATATTTTACGAGTCAAAAAAGAGCTTAAAGGAGACTCTTCCTAGAGGAACGAGTGGTATAAAGGGTAGCAACTGGTTCCGGTAATGGTGGAACTGCTCAAAACATGTAATGGTCAAGAGGCTGGCTAATAAAACCACTCATCGCTGCGGTTCCTCAGGAAAGGAAAAACAACCAAGTGAAAGCATATGATCGGCCAAAGAGATGGTGGTAATGGAATGAAAACAACCAAGGCTCATCTAGCAGAATTTAGCAGATAAAGACAACAATCACGAGATGTAAAATGAGTATGGGTTCATTTTTACATAAGCTTGAACCATGGAGAACTTTGCTTGGATTTGGTTTCATGTTTACACAAGCTTGAAACGAAAAACTATGCTTGTTATAAGCTCGCATGCCCCCAGCATAATGACGCAAAACGAGGTACATGCCCCCCAAGCTTCATTGCATTCAACGAATTGGATGGAATGAAGGTTCACTCGCGAGATCGATGAAAGACTCGACTGGTATTTTACGAGATCTTAATCAAAAGACTCGATTGGGAAAAGGGGTTGTTTCATTTTTTAATGAGGTTGACACAGTAAAAGAACTATCCTCATAACCCTTGTTTCATTTTTTAACGAGCTTGACACAAGATCAAGAACTATGCTCCGACCAAGCCTAGTTTCATTTTTTAAGGAGCTTGACATAGGAAAGTGAACTATGCTCCACCCGAACTTCATCATAATGAATAGAAAGTCAGGGCTTCCAATATTGCCACTCCCGGTGGAAGGGAAACATCTTGGAAGTCAGGGCCCAGTGCCCCCAGGACACTATGCACGATGGCAGCATCACTGGATCCAGGCATGGGATAGGTGGCCACGTAGTTGATCTGTGGTGGGGTAGATGCAACTGGTGGATGAAAACTAGGAGGGGACGACAACGGCGCAGGAGGCATCAGGGGACTAACCAATGACACTTGATCGATAGTCACAATTCTTCCATCGTGTGGAAAGCAAACCATACGAAAAAGCGAAGAAACGAGGGCCCCCATGGCGTAAACATAGTCGCGACCAAGGAGAAGACTAAAGTCTAAAACACCTTGGGTAACCAAGACATCTATATAGACGGTTTTGCCTCCCAAAGTAATAGGGAACTTTGGGAGAACTCCTAGAGATGGACAGGCTCCTCCGTCGAAGGCCAACAGATTCTGAGTGACTGGCCCAAGCTGCGGGGAACCTAAAGCTTGCCAAGTAGTGTACGGCATAAGACTGACAGACACCCCTTCATCCAAAATAGTGCCAGGTACTGCCTTAGCACAGGCATGTACTATGATCTGGAAAGGCATATGGGATGGAAGGCGACCGGCGATCAGGCGATTCCAATCAAAGGAAGCGACTAGACTACTTGGTGGGGGAATCATATGATTGCCCCCATGTGCTAAAGGAACCGAAGGAGAACTTTCGGGAGTAGCTGGGTTAGGAGAGTCATCTCGAGACTTAGGAGAATCTGAAGAGACGAGAAGAACATGGGCATGATTCTCTTTCGAAACAGAGGGAGCGAGCGGCGGACTCGAGTCGACACTCTTTCCAACCAATGGTTGGTCTGGAACAGGCTGGGGACAGCCGGGTTCGGGAAGAGGGGCCTAGACGAGAGAAGAATTTGAAGCAATCTCTTTGTCAGCAGGGGGATGATCTACAGCTACAGAGAGACGTTGATAACCAATGGGAAGTTGGGGTGAAGGAGCCGTAAGACTTTCCAAGACAACGGAGGCTTTATCCATGAGTGGACAAAGGTGAAGGGGATGATTGCCTTCACAAAGTCTACAGGGGATTCGAATCTTCCCTTTTCCCTTACCATTCCCAACTGATAAGGTAGCATCACCGTGAGCTTCAGAGGACGATGAGGGGTGGGCCGGATCACGAGACCATACTTCTAGTACCCTGTGAATGCCAGGACAATCGCGAAGAAGATGGTCCTCCTTGCATAATCGACAAGGAAACTTGACCTTCCGCGAAGGGGCGGAAGGGGGCCCGACTTCAGGTGTACTCGAGGGGGTAGCTGCACTTGTAACCTCTCCCTTAGGAACCTTCTTCTTCTTCTTCTTCTTCTTAGCCACCGGGTTACTCGAATCGAGACTTTCACCAGGCGAAGTAGAAGGTGAGGACGTAGAAGTAGGCATAGAAGGGGAGAGGTCCACCTTAGAATCAACATGATGTTGTTTAGGTGGACGAACGGATTGACTAGACGGTGAGACGGCAGGGACCAAAGAGGTTGAAAACAACCAAACCGGCAACCCAACAGTTAACCCTGGGAGGGACAACGTTGCCATATAAGGAGCACCAACATTTCCAAAAGGAGCGAAATGACCAGGGTTCCCGTCAGAGGGGATCCCTGGGTTGGTGAACCCCAGAAAAGTTGCCATCAAGAACGAAAAGAAGCCTAGTCAAGCTAATGCAAACAAGATCTAACCGGGTAAATGTTAATCGTGGCCAAATAAATTTTAAGACGCAAGGACACAACTTGACCTTTTCATGTTTTAAGAGTCGAGAAAAGGACAAAAAGGTGACTCTAGTCGCCTTCGAATGTTTTGTTAGCCCGAAGTGACAAACTGCTCAAGTGAGCCTTTTCTTTTAAGGAGTCTGAAAAGGATCAAAAGTGACTACTCTGGAGAACTAGGCAAAAGGGTTTACCAAACAAATTCGTAAAACTGCATATACACCTTGGCAGTCATAAGAAAACCAAGGACTTCCCGTACGACAGTCAATCTTCCCGAATGCTGTGTTCGGTGCGTTACGGCTTGTAAGGCGGCAGACACGGCTTCCTGTGGATAAAGGATGATAACCTAGTGGGGTCTCCCCTATATACGCGACGGTACATGGGAGCTCAAATCCGTGCTATACCACTATCGAGTCACAAAAGGAGGAATCACCCAACCGTAGTGTGAAACAACAGTGACTAGGTTTAACGACGCCGGAGCACGTCTCTAGCCTAGACCTCTAATTAGTGAGCGTTATGTTCTAATGCATTTTTAAGTTCATTCAGTTCATTTTATGGTTGATCTTTAGTTAAGTTTCAGTTTCTAGGCCCTACCGTATGTGATCTCTCACAATTCCCTAAATGCAAGCTATATGCCAAAGAACATCATTTTGTTCGATGAATACTAACTACAAGAGAGTTGAGAATTTTTTCAAACAAAATTATCACAATCAAGAAGCACTCTAATGCAGCTAATGACAAATAAACGAAACTTTTCTTTTTTTTTAAATCACTTAATCAATGAAAATCTTCTAATTTCAATTAACCAATACAACGCAAAAGAGATTATTCGTTTTTCTCTTCAATGGCAAAGTGCACTAAACAAATTTTGAGAGATAGTAACACCAAGCAAAAGATCAATTTCACTCAATGAGAACACAATCTAATCCCCAAAACACCAGAACAGTCCTTCAAACCAAGAAGAAAACACAAAGACCTCTATGAGCTATGTGATCTAAGCCCAAACGAAGCCAAGTGAAAACCAAGCGAAAAAGGAACAAATCACTTGAAAAAAGCTTTAACAACTACCGAGCAAATGCAAAAGGTAATTACAAAGTCGACTGGACGATCAAAGAACCCAAGACTCCTACGGAAGGCTCGATGCACGAAGCCACTAGATGCCCTAGGGCTAAAAAGTGTAATCGATAGAAAAAGGCAAACACCCGAAGGATGAAGGTCTAAAACCAGTCAAACCAGGATCAAACACACTCCAGTAATTGAAAAAGACACAGCAAGACACAAAATCCAAGCTCAGAGGGCTTAAGGACAAGCAAACTGAAAAGTTGATAGGCCTGGCGCGACTGTCAGGCAGCAACTCGCGCTTTTATAGGATTGGCGCGGGTTGTTTTTGAGCAACTTGCGCCAATTGGCGCGACTGTAGGGCTAAAAAGCGCGCTAATCAAGTTTGCTAAATCAAAAACAAAAGCAAGCAACTCAGGGCTTGAAGACAGTATCTAGGCAAACTAGGAAGAAAGAAACAGCAAGAAATCCAACCCAGAAAGCTATCTAAGCAATCAAAGTAAGAAAAACCAAAGAGGCAAGACAAACTCCAAGTTGTTTAGCCCGTAAACCAAACCAGAGATTGACTGAAGTGGCATTGATCTACTTCGCTAATGAAAAGCAATAGCGTTTCGAAGGCTACCTGGCCGTACTTCAGGCTCCGTCTAAAGTTTACAAATCAAACAACAAGATCTCCCCAGCGGAGTCGCCAAATTGTTGTGGAGGTAAATCCTCTTTGCGGACAGAGACGATCCCTACTAGCCCAAACCGGGTCTAGCAACAATCACACAATGCTATCACGCAAGTTCCTAATTGCAAATAAAAAGTAGGTGGTGAGAACCTACTTGGATTCCAACGCTAGTGTTCATCGAAGAGATATCGCCTTCGTCCCTTTGCTTTGGTTGGTCACGATCCACACGATCTCTGTGATTGGACACCTGCACATGCAAAGAACAACACAAAAACAAGCATAAAATCTAGTAGATGCAATTATATATCAGTCAAAAAAGATATAACTCAACATCAAACATGAAACAATGAGAGTGGAACCATAATGATAGTCATCTATTATTAATAAGTAACAAAGAAGAATACAACCATTGTTCTGACATCAAATCCTCCTTTGGCTGGGTAGTCAGCTACACAAGCCTTGCAAAGCTTGTTGGGATGAGGAACAAGCCTCTCTCTCTTTGGGTGACAAGAATCTCCTTACTTAGATTTGGCCTTATGGGTGCAAAGAAGGCTCTTGCAGCTTCAAACTCTCTATCACTATGCTGGGACTAGAACTACTGCAACTATCACTAGCTTGCTCAAGGCATAGAGGCAAGCTTTTATAGATAGAGAGGAAAGAGATAGGATCAACCACATTATTCATGGGATTGGCTTTATCACTTGGAAACTTCCATGAAAGGTGGCAAACCACTTTCCCTTCTATGCAGATTCGAAGCCAAACCATCCTAGCTCAACATAGATTCAGTTGGTGAATGGGTTGAAGAGAACCTTTGGAAGTTTGGTGGTTGAAAACTTTACTCAATTCGGTTGGCATGAGTGCAACTCTGAGACAGAGCACCAACGACGCGCCCTTTTTAGAGGATTTCCCTCATTGGCACGGGCAGTGAACTGTGGACCTGCGCTAATGCAAAAAGAGTTGTTTTCATGAGTATTTTGCAGGAGATGTCTTCAGGGCAAATGAAACTCATACTCAGAGGAATATAATGCAAGTGGTTTCAGGTCATGTCACTTCTCACAGGTCCCGGAATGAGTCCTCCAGTGTACAGGTGAGGGGTAACAGGGACGGTGACAAACGGTGACAAATTGCTATGTAACAGTAATGCTTAATTAAAATTGATCTAGTAATCTTTTTATTTCTAGGGCTCTTATCACCAATATAGCTCAGGCTAGAATCTTGGAGTAGGGAATAATTAACTCTCCAAGATAGTTAAAACAAACAAGTAGCTATATCTTATAGTAGGAAATAAATCCAATTGTAATCGATACATTCTGGGAAGCTCCTCTTAAAGGATTCAATCACGAGATCATGTCCGAACCTTTGAGACAATAAAGTCTGTTTCATTGGGAAAGATATAAGATTTGCACGTATTATAAACGGTAAACCTCGGATTAACCATTTTCGATGAGCCTGGGGTCACTTGTTCGTAAACCTTAGATTGATCATTTCGAGGAGCCTTCAAGGGCATTGAGCTTTGATACTCTGCCCTTGCGCGTAGATCGGATCATAGACTATTCCCCCAGTTGTATTTGTTGCTGTTGGTAACCTTAGTGTCCATAAACTTAAGATTATTTCCTAAGGTCACGGTGAAGGACGGGTCTCACTATACTTGGAACAGACGTCAACTAGACTCACTTGGACTCTCTGGGGGGTTCTCTTCACTTGAGATGTTTTTGTGAAGAAACTTGTGCCAGTCTGTTTCATTAAGCAGGTTGTTGGGGTAACTATTCTAACCGCCCTTTCTGTATTAAAATTCTACGACATTAGATTTCATCACCAACTAGTGTTTTTAGTACGGGAAGTTACTGTTGTGTGTGGTTTGAACTCTAAGATTTTTTAGGCATGTGATTCAATTATTTGTTTCTTTAGAGACTTTAGGTGGATTTATTGAAATTTTATTTGTTTGCGTGTGAGTAATTAAATATTTAATCGTGGCTAAATTACCAAGACAATCTTGTAGACTTCGGGGGAAACCTCCTGAGTATACACCAAGCCAGCTTGAAGGGCTATGAGCTCTTGTATCACCTAGTGACAATAGAGTTGGGTCACCAGAAGCCAGAGAGTCATCCTTAATTGTTCATTCTCATTATCAAGTACAAACAACGGAGTATATTTTTGAGCCAATTTCACTTTTCGAAGTTACTAGTAGTATTTCTCCTACTAGTGAATTAGTTGAAGAACTTGAAATTTTTGAGCCTAAAACTGAACTTGCCCCTACTCCAGCTTTAGGATTTGCTTCTCCAACTTCTAGTGGTCCTGGTTCACCCAAGGTAGGAAATATCATTACCCAAAATCTTCCTCCTGGCCTCATTTCTATTGAAGAACTTGTTAGTCTGAACGAAGACATAATTCTTCCCAAAAATCAACCAACTTTAGAACTTATGGAGCGTGAAACAATTTTCTACAGTCCTTTTAGGAGTGATGCTTGGTACGTATCATTGACAATTTTTTTAGAAAACCCAGGCCTTAGTTTTTCACCACCTCGAATTCCTTTTCATCCAACACCCAGAGGTTATTATCCTCCATTGAATATGTCAAGACAGTCATCTATGTTTTCCCAAACATCAGAAACATTTTTATATGGCGGTCCTTCTATTCCTTCGGGGTATCAGTCACTCACTAGTACTTTTCAGGAGCATCTCCTCAACCAATCGGACATGAGATATCAATTGGTAATAATGGAACTCAACCATTTAGTGAAGAATAAATCCTTATGATGTCTGGTACTATTCCAAATCCATAACCCCAAGGAAGTCAGTTACCGCATGGGGGGCAACCCCAAGGTAGTTAGTGACCACCTGGAGGGCAACCTCAAGGTAGTCAATTACCACCTGGGGGGCAACCTCATTGTAGTCAATTACCGCCTGGGGGGCAACCTCAAGGTAGTCAGTTACCACCCGGGGGGCAACCTCAAGGACAATACATACCTTTGGGATAGTACATACCTCAAGGTCAACCCCAGACTCAGTACATACCTCAAGGTCAACCCCAGTTTCAATATATACCTCAAGGTCAACCCCAGTTTCAGTACGTGCCTCAGGGTTATCAACCTCAAGGTCAATACCCAACTCAAGGTTTCCAACCACCTTCTAGTCAACCATTTGTACAAGGAGCTAGAAATGTGCCGTTTAATTATCAACCCTATGCTCAACCCATTTATGCACGACCTTTTATGGGTCCATACCCCGGAATGAATATGATGTGGGATCCATCTCAAATTCAACAGACTATGCAACCTAATGTGCAGTTATCAACTCAACCTAGACAACCTTTGGTTGCTGGTCCAACCCAGCAACCTGTCCAGCCTACTATTCAAACTTCTGCACCTGGTTTAGTTCAGCAGTCTAGGCCTAGTTCACCTCGAACTCCGCCTCAAACTACTGCTGCAACTACTGCAACTTCTGTTCAACCTACCACACCTGTCTCTGGAGTATCGGTAGCTCTGGTTTCTACTGTTCCTGCATTAGTGCAAACTCCTCAAGTCTCTTTACCACAGTCAGGACCTACAGTTCAGACTGTGGTCCAGATGCCTGCAAGGCAAGCTGGTCCAAGTACGATTGTCGCAAGTCGACCGCAATTCACTTATCAACCCTACCAAGGACAGTATCAATTCGGTCCTACTGTACAAAACCCAGTTTATCAGTATCAACCGTACCCTGGCTATACTTATCAATAGCCTCAGCAACCCCAGTTTGGTCCAGTTAATCCTGGTTTCCTAGGAGGTTATAATATTCCTAATGAAAATCCAATTCCAGGCTATCCTGGATATCCTCCTCCTGGGGCTGGTCTTGTTACCCAAGGTTTTCGTGACCCTAATCGTCAATTACCATTTATTGCAACTTTGGATTTACCTGATTTGTCACGCCTTACGAATGATCTGATTTACTATCTTCTCTATTGGCCGCCAATGCCTAATAAGTTGCCCAGTGATATCCCAAAGTTTGAGGGTAAGTCAGGAGAATTTCTGTCAAATCATGTGATGACTTATCACCTCTGGTGTGCATCTAATTCCATTATTGATGATTCAATTCGATTACGTATTTTTCAATGAACTCTAATTGGTCTTGCTGCCAAATGGTACATTGAGTTACCACGAGTCTCTTTTTATAATTTTAGTCAGTTAGCCACCTCTTTCTTAACTCATTTTCAGTTGCCTGTCAGATACGACAATGGCACGGAATTTTTAACTTCATTAAAACAATCCACATCCACATATATTTCTAATCATATTCATGAATGGCAATGTAAACGGCGTTTGGTGAAAGTTTTCATTCCAGATCAAATTTTAGCAAAATGGTTTGTAAAATCATTATTCCCTAAAATCATTGAAGATGTAGCTAAGGCAGTAGTTGTTACTGAAGAGCAAGTAATTTCTCAGGCTCAGTACCTTGACCTCGTATATACGCAGTTAGGTACTTTACATGAAAAAATCCCTAATCTTCTGAAACATGGCCAAATAACTGCAGCTCCTTCAGGGTCTCATGCCACTGATGATATGATTGGTTCAGTTGGTACTAAAAGCAAGAAGACATCTTCAAAGAATTCTTCTCCTATTATAACTTTACCAGATTCCCCGACAGGAGACTCTTCTGCTGAAATTCCTGCCGATATTCATGTCGTAGAATCATCTACGGCCAAATCAAAATCCGGTGGTAAAAAGAAAGGGAAGAAGAGAAACAAACAAAACTCAAAAGAGAAAATAGATAAAAATTAATCTACTGACAAGAAACGTAAACCTCGCTATCCTTGTCTCATTTGTGATGAGGATCATTTTACTAAAGACTGCCCACATTGAGCAGAGGTTTCAAAAATCATCAAAGGTTCTCAAACACCTGATGTCTTGAAGGATACTTTTCTTAATCAAGATAGTAAGATGATTGGTTCTTCCTCAAATTCCTCAGAAGAACCCATTATGATGATGTCTCATGTCAGGATTGTGACGCAATCACAAGATTATGGTAGTAAAAATCCTGTTGGTGGTAAAGAAGTAGAATCTTCTAGTTCAAACCCATCAACTACAACTTCTCTTGGTTCTGATCCGCTACAGATCAAGAAACCTAACCCTGACTTAGTAATCAAACCGCCTGCTAAAGGTATACTTTGGAAATTAGCTTTCAATCCACATGCGAGAGCTGCTCAGAATTATAACATTATTGAAGACTTAGCTATTTCTCCTTCAGCAATGTCAGCTTTGGAAGTGCTGCAATCATGCCCAGCACAACATAAATTACTATTGTCTACTATAGGAGCTGTTGATATTCAAGATTCGAACCTAATAATATTCAATTTAGAGAATAGTACACCCCGCCTACCTCATCAAATGGCTTTCCAGATTCCAGTGTTAGTCAAAAACAGACCTTACTTTTGGACTGTGATTGATGAGGGAGCTTCTACGTGTATTATGTCGATACAGTGTTGGAGATCTCTTGGTTCTCCCACACTCAATCAGTCTCCAACGATTCTAAAGGCTTTTGATGGTCGAGGGTTCCATCCTTTTTGCATTTTGTAGGATTTACCTATAGGGGTTGAAGGCAAAACTATAAATCTAGATGTGGAAGTGGTTGATGCCCCTCTAGATTACAACCTTCTCTTGGGTCGCAATTGGTCTTACGTTATGACTACTATTGTTTCATTAGTCTTTCGACTTATTGTTGAGAGGAACAAAATCGGGTCAACAACAAGGGGGATACCCACCCGGTCCGGAACCTGGTTGGCGGCTCCTTGCCCGTTTGGTGTAGCGGGTCCGACTGGGGATGATGGGACCAGCTTCCCAATTTAAAAGGATGTGTGTGTGTGTGTGTAGATTTTTGATGATGCTAATCTAAAGGTAATTTCAAGCTACTCTAATTCTAAACTCTAAACTGACTCTATGCTACTGTAATCTAACAAAAACAACACATCTAATCTATACTAACCCGGGGGAGGATTCTTTCTTCATGCGATCTAAAAAGATTTCATACAATAACTGGTAATAAAGATCATTCAGCTATCATAAGAATATAAATCAATTAAGATAAACCATTCTACATAAGAAGTTAGGAAAAACAGTTGTGAATAGCATATCGCATGATAAGTTATTCATATGTTAAGCACAAACAAATGATTCCACCATACAAAAGTGCCAAATGGTAATCCAGACATTCATACATCAACATATAAACAAATCAGCTGTATATCGCTCTGAGAATATGAGCAGAAATTAATCAAGAGATAAAAGTACCATTTATGACTGATTTTCACTCACAAACTTCAAGCAATAATGATTTATCTCTACTTACTTCTAACATCTACTAAGAGTACAGAAGTGCAACATCAGTAGCAGACATTAAAATGCAAACATAAATAAATATCGATCCATCCATTCACCAAAAACCACCTCCGAGGGTGCAAAAGTGCATGTTCTGAGGAAAAGTTTTTTGACAAATTTCCGGACCCTTCTCCAAATTCCATGAGAAGGGTTAAATACTACTAACTAACTAATATTAATTACACAAATTTAGGGAACGGCTTCAAATGACCGCCCTTTTACTAAAGCAAATTTATTTCTAAAAATTGAATCTAATTTCTAACCGTTTATGTATCTGCTCCTTAGTGCTGTAAGCAATGTGAGGTTCGCCTAGAAAGAGTCGGCTGGTTGTCTTTTCCTTTTGCTCGGACAATAAAAGTAGAAATAACAAAAGCTGGCACCTCTTTCTGACAAACTAGAAGATATTTTTGAAAATCTTCCTCTGGCTGGGTGTATTTGCTGTGTGTATACTTAGTATAACCCAGATTTCTTTCAAACTGATTGTGCTGTTGCTATTTCGGTTTCTGGCTGTGTGAATGACTCAATGAGTTAGGGATTTCGTTGCCTGAACAATCTTACATATTGAAAATTGCTTCCATTCTTTGTTCCAGGCTTTTCTGAAGCATCATCCCTTTTTAGCATTTTTCTTTTTGCTTTATCCAATCTGAGCTTCAGGATCTTTTGCAAACATGCTGCTTTTGTGTGCCTTTGACTCTGAGTCTTGGATAGTCTATTTTCATCAGTGTCTATGGAGTGATACTCTGGAATCCGCAGCTCTGCTACATGCGGCATTCATTTGCGAAGGCATCTCCTCTCTGTTCTTCAAGTATTGGCGCTTTCCCCTTTTCCTTAGATGTTTCCTGCATAGAGATTTATATTAGTTACTGCCTTACAGTTTATGCAAAGGAAAAGAGACATGACGAAAAGATTGACATGAAAGCTTTAAACTCTAATGAATGCATAATCATGACACTCATAATGACTTGACTCTTCGAAAAACGCAACACGATCATCTTTGGGTACTCAGGCGTGCAATCATTAATTTCCCTTAAGGTGCGCGCTCGATTTTGGGTTTACAAATCATGCCGAAGAAACTTTGCGATGAGTGGTTTCTGCGATTCGTATCGCAAAAATTAATAGTCTCATTCGTAGCAGATCACAAATCACAAAATCGCAGTTTGTAAGATCACAGATCGCAAATCGCGATATCGCAATTTTCATTTACTCATTGTGTGCTGCTTATGCGACGTTTGCGATATGCGACGTCGCATATCGGCCATCGGCGATTCCTTAGGTTTTTCTTTTTAAGGGCGCTTTCAAAATATGCGATGCGATGAATGTCGCATTGCTTCATCACAGCTTACTTACGCGCATAGGAAAAATGCTTCACTTTCTCTTTGCGATGCGATATAGCTTTTAGGGAGTTAAATACAAAAATTTTGATAAAAATATTTTTGAGATTTTTTGTTAAGGGTCCCCCTTTGCTTGATATTATTGCTAATACTAAACAAAGAGGGGGGTTGTTGGTGACCACAACAATGGCGATTCACTGTGAAGAACCAGTTATCTCTGCTTTTCTATTGACATTTCCACTTCCGAAACAGAAAAATTTTCATATGTCTAAATTTTGTTATGGATAGATAGAGTAGATTACCCCTCATCCTGTCAATGATACTTTGTTTCAACCTTTCTTTTTGTCCAATTGTCTGCTTCCCTAGGCTTAGTTCTTGCATTCATACCAGACATTACTCGGTCCTTTTTAAAAGATAAAATAAGGTCTTCTCTGCGTACTGGCTTTAAAATATGCTCATTTGTCGTAGGTAGAGCCTCTGCTGCCCGCAAGCGTCCATAGCCTCGACAGGGTTACCATGTTATCCAGCAATGATCCTTTTTCCTGCTTGAGGTTATTTACAACACTTCAGAGAAAAATCCTTTTTGACACTTTTTCCTTTTTTATTCTCTAAAGAACAATGTCTTGGTTTGGTGACCAAATTATGACACAGTCATTCTGTTATAGACATTTTTGTGCCTTACAGCATTGAGCATGAAATGTCCATAATCTAAGGGATCCAAAGTCCCTAAACATGTTGTTCCTACCCCTAGAGGAACAAGGCTAACAAACCACAACAATTCACAGAAGTTCTCCACCAGAAACTGCTCAAAAACAAGTCAATTCAGGATCATTTCAGTGACTACACTAGCTGTTTGCGCTGAATGTCAAAGCCAACACTGGCTACCTGCACTGAATGTCAAAGGCAACACTGGCTACCTGCACTGAGTGAGAGTGGACATGTGGCAAGTTCATTTCTCAAGGAGTCAGAACCCAGGAAGCTTCCAAAATGACACTTGCCTCAGGGAATTCGACTGGTGATGACTAAGAGGTTCCAAATCTCCATGTGGAAGCAAGAACCTCCAAGTGGAATCAAGAACTGACAGAGGGAGAGGACACTAGTCAGATCTCAGCTGACTCATCCTCTCTCCAAACATCTATATATGGATCTCTCCTCCATGAGATCTAGAGGCTATTGCAAAGAATTGCTGTTGGTTTGAGATTGGAATCATTGGGTGCTTAATGCTTTGAAGGGGGTGAAGATAGGAATTCCATTTGCTGGGAAGGAGATGCTGGATTGGAGCCCTCTGGGTTGTATCTCTTCCTGAACCTTGTTATTCATCAATAAAGCTATCTTGGTTTCTCCTATATGCTGATGTATTCTTGATGTATGATTGCATTAGTATGTTTAGTTTATTTCTAATCCTGAACTAGTTATGAATATGAATCCATGTCTTGTGTAGTGTTCTCTTCTTGTGATCTTGCAGAAACCTCTTGAAGCTGGGCGAGCAAGCAGGCAAGTAGCTGGGAACTCTCCAAGAGAAGAGAAGCTGGATCGAGGGACAAACGGAAGACACCGATTAGTCCATCTATCTCTCTCTTCATTCTTAATTCATAAAGGAAGAATACTAGAATAGCTGTCTCTGTTTGTTGCTAAGGCACTGTCACACCTTAGGTGGATAGAATCGTCCTGCATAGGCATTTTTACCCACAACAAATTGGCGACTCCGCTGGGTGATTCCTCCTGAGGGACGATAGCGCCAGTACGGATTGTGCTCCCACGTACCGTCACGTATATATTGGGAGACCCCTATAGGCATAAAACCTTTATCCTTAGGAAGCCGTGTCGGCCGCCCTACTGATCGCAATGCACTGAACACAACATTCAAGAAGATCGACCGCCCGTACCTTAAAAAGTATTCTGCGGTTTTGCGAAAAGTTTGGCACACCCTCTGCCTAGATCTCCAGAGCAGTTTCTTTTGGCCTTTTTCAGACTCTATAACAGAAAAAGTCTATCCGAGCATTTGTCACTTCGGGCTCGTTAAAACATCGAAAGAGACTAGAGTCATCTTTAGCTTTTTCTCGACTCTTTAAAATTGAAAAAGCAAGTTGTGTCTAAGCGTCGTTAAAAATTTATTTTAAACGGAATAATCATCACCATTCCCTCGTTGATCTTCGAAGTTAGTCTCTTTGCATCGTAAGTTGTTGTAGAATCGCTAGAAAATCTTTTGGATAGACTAGATATGTCTGAACAACCGTCGACATCCAGGACTGTGTCATCTAACACAGCAGCGGCAGAGCCTCCTGCTGCTACCCCAACGATGTTTGATGGTATACCATCTGTCCCAGCAAGTTATCAACAACAAGCCGGAGTCCCATCAGGGACTGCTTCGACGACATGGTTAGTTCCTATTTCTTCATCCGGATTATCATCTGGTATTTCTTATGTTGAAACTCAACAAATTGATCCCATGTGTCTTCAAAGGTCAATCTGCCCTTTAAGTACTGGATTGCCACCATATGGAGGGCAGTATGCCTTTTCATTGTTCCCTCCTGGAGAACAACCATATGGGAGTTTACAACAAAGTTCATGTCAAACTGGAATTACATCCAGCGGTTAGGTACCAATACTACCTCAGCAACCAAGGGTTGTATATTCAATGCAACCAGTCCACCCTGTGTCGAATATTCCCCCTATACCTGCTATGGTTACTGCGTTGCAAGTACAAGCGCTACCTGTTGTATGTCAACCCCAACAGCCTCAGGTTGCAATACAACAGCCTCTTGTCTCAACGACTCAATCACAACCTCAGGTTAGTGCCTCCTTATCTGGAGCAACTCAGGATCAAACAAGTACTGTGACTCCTCATCTTGGTCAATCATCCAGTATTGGTCAACAGCAAATGGTTCAACAACCAGAGCTAGTTCAAACTCAACAACCCCCATTCCAGCAATCATATCAAGGACCTGAGCAACAAGTCTTTGTAAGTAATGGGCAATCGCATTTCCAAAGCGGTAATCAACAACCATATTATAATGGTTATGCCCATCAACCTTGTCAAAGTTGCCAGCATCAAATACATTATGTTGGTATGCAAAGGCCCACTGCTCAGGCGATTCCATCTTATCCTGGGTATGCTCCGCTTTGTAGCAACTCTAGAATTACCAGATCTAAACCGGCTGACGAATGATCCAATTGCTTATGCCCCTTGGTGGCCAGCGATTCTGCATAAACTTCTGTCAGATATTCCTAAATTTAATGGAAATCTGGGTGAAGATCCGTCAAATCATGTGATGACATTTCATCTGTGGTGTTCATCAAACACCCTAAACGATGATTCGATTAGGCTTCGCCTTTTTCAGAGGACATTAACTGGTCCAGCAGCAAAATGGTATATTGAATTACCTAGAGCTTCATTCAACAACTTCAGTACCTTAGCCACGACTTTCTTAACCCATTTTCAATTACCGATAAGGTATGAAACGGGAACGGAACTCCTAATCAACTTCAAACAGACAACGGCCACTCACATATCTGATCATATACATGAGTGGCGACGTCGTCGTAGGATGGTAAAAACGTACGTTCCCGATCAGCTATTAGCTGAATGGTTTATCAAATCCTTACTTCCTACAATCACGGAAGATGTGGCAAAGGGGGGAGTCGTAACGGAAGAGCAAGTCATCGCTCGTGCGCAATATCTGGACTTGGTCTATACTCAGTCTGGCACGCTCTACGACAAAATACCTGACGCCCCTCGACCGGAATTCTCAATTCCTCCTCCTCCTAAACCAAACAATGACTCTCATGCCATCGATGGCGTGATTGGCACGACAGACACGAAATCGACAAAGGCTACATCTACAAGGGCCCGTAAGATTTCCAGTCAAAATGCAAATGAGGAACTTCTTGCCTCGGAAGTAAATGTTGCGTCGACCGATAAGGGCAAACAACTGAAGCAACCAGGGGGCAAGAAGAAAAAGAAAGGGAGAAAAAGGAAACCCCCTGCGGGGTGTCATATATGCGATGAGGATCATTGGATGAGAGATTGTCCACATATAGCTGAAGTTAAGAAACTCTTTAAGAGTTCAAAAACCTCAGCAGTATTGACTGATCCGTTTCCAAGCCCGGGTACCAAACTGGTTGCTAATCAAAATGCTTCCCGATCCCAAGTGCTTATGTTGTCTATCTCAAAGCAGCAAAATGATGCTTTGGCAAGGAATAAAGATTACGGGAATCCACAGGTGTCGAATAACAAGGCTAATAAACAACCTAGTAGTTCGACAACAACTTTGACCAAAGTTGTGCCACCCACCATTCCTGAACAAATGATAAAGTCGCCAAAGGGAGTAGTGTACAAGTCGACATTTAATCCTCGTGCAAAAATAGCACAGAATTATAATAGAATAGAAGACTTGGCCCAATCGCCGTCCGCTATGTCGACGCTTGAGGTACCGCAAAATTGCCTCTCCCAAGAGCAAGCTTTATTATCAGCAATAGGTGAAATTGACCCAATGGACTCCAATCTTGTGGCCTTTGATCATAAAGGATATGACCCTCAGTTACCAGCTCAACTAGCTTTCCTTATTCAAGTGAAAGCCCTCAACAAAACTGTTCATCGAACAATTATTGATGAGGGGGCATCTACGTGTATTATGTCGATGAGTTGCTGGAAGAATTTAGGCTCACCACCCTTGTCGAGATCGTCAACGACGTTAAAAGCATTTGATGGACGATCATACACTCCATACGGGATTTTAAGTAACTTGCAAGTTGAACTAGGGGGCAAAACAGTAGAAATAGATGCTGAAGTCATCGATGGGAATCTTGATTACAACATCCTACTGGGACGACCATGGATATATTCCATGGTAGCTGTTGTGTCGACCTATTTTAGAAAGATTGCATTTCCCTTTCAAGAAGGAATTACAATCGTCGACCAACAAACATTTCTCCCCGATGGTTCTCAAGTTACTAGAAGCATTCCAATGATCCATGGAAGCAATCATTCGCTCCAAAATATCGGAGTAGGTCTCCTAAAAGACCCTGCCTTAATGGGTACTTTTGCCCTACCGCCTGCAAGTAAGCTGGTGGAAGTGGCCACAGTGGAAACCTACAATATGAAATCTTCTATATCTAATGGATTCGGAAGATTCCTAAACATTTTGTCAGCGTGGATCATCGCCCTAATAGAAATACTGTAAATACAGTGGGCTCCGAGGACGGTTCTAATCTCGTGTCAACCTCGTTAAAAAATGAAACAAGGAGTCATGAGGATAGTTCTTTTACTGTGTCAACCTCATTAAAAAATGAAGCAATCTCCTTTCCAAATCTCAAAGGTAAACCTTCATTCCAACCACCAAGTTGAATGCAATAAAGCTTGGGGGGCATGCACCTCGATTTGCGTTGTTATGCTGGGAGCATGCAAACTTATCATCGAGCAGTTTTAGCACACAGTTCATGCTCGTTAAAAAATAAACGCAAGATCCGAGCAGTTTTAGCGCATAGTTCATGCTCGTTAAAAAATAAACATAAGATTGAGCAGTGTTTTTCCGCGTCTAAGCTCGTTAAAAAATGAACTATCTTCCGGTAAATAACCACCATGAATGTAACATTATCATCCATTAAAGCCTTGGTCGTGTTTGCACCGTCACCTCCACTTTTCCATTGGCCGATCGTTCACCTCCACATGATTGTTTACCCATTTTGAGGAACAGCTGTGAAGAGTGATTTCACTAGCCATCCTTATGACACTGCCGTGATTGGAAAATTCCAACCCACACCTGGAATCAGCTACTAACCCGTTTTATCACTCGTTCCTCAAAAGACGAGTCTTCTTTAAGCTCTTTTCATCTGACTCGTAAAATATGAAAAGATTGCCGAGTTTTGGCCTGCCAGCTCGTTAAAGCGACCGGAAGTGCTATCCCTCCTCTAGATTTTAATCTTTTTGGACCTGAGGGATTATTGCACAAAAAGATCAAGCGCTTGTTTTGTTCGGCTCGTTAAAACTATCGAAAACTCATCCCTTCTGTATTGTTTTATACTTTTTTGGACTTAAGGGATTAGATGACGAAAAAGGACTTTTGGAGTTAACTTTATGTACCTTTTCAGACTCTCTAAAAATGAAAAGGACCGAGTTATCCTTGTCGTTAGACTCGTTAAAATCATTAAATAGCGACAAACTTGTCTTTAGACGAGAACGAGTTTCACTATCGCTAGGCTCGTTAAAACATAGCGATGGGCTTGCCCGAAGGGTAGGTTATAGAACAAGCATATGTTATCCTCCTCAAGCTTGACAAAAACAAAGAGGTACTGGTCAGCAATGACTGGGGAAAAATTGGGAGAAACTCAAGAAAACTTTGATGGTAGCAAGTCGCTCTTGAACATGACACTTTTCCTCTGTACCACAATCGGGTTGGGTTGTTTCATTCACCGGTCACATCCATGGTCTCGCCATACCATCCATATTAGGGGTAATGCTACCAATCCATCGCATCAGTGTCGCCATATGTTCAAGAGAAGTCATTCAGAAAAGTCAACCGTGTCCCATCCACTGCCGTACATTATCCTTCATCCTTTCATGACCGCCACCCTGAATCATATGTCACAGATCGTTTTCACCTCCATCAAAATCATTAGCTCCATTCCATGTCACTGATGTGGGATTCATTAAGGCCCTCCTTTGACGGATCGCTTCTTGTCGACATCAGCTCATTATCCAAGAAGTTGATTTAGGAATAACCCCTTCAGTACTTTGAAGCTTGCATGCCTCAATGGCAAGTTTCTCACTTCCAGCGACAGGTATACATCAATGACCTTTGACCGAAAGATTTTGCGTGGTGTTCGACGCCAAGTCCTTTATTCACACCACGTGAATTGTACTGCAGTACCTTGAGGGTCATTATCATTATCGGTGATTCCTCTCGCGCTTGTTAACGGTTTACCTCATTGACCGGTAATCAAGCGATGTCTTTCCATGTTCGACTTCAGAACAATTCTCACATGGATCGACTTGTACTTAGAGTGAAGATCGAACGAGTTTGAAGACCCCGGATCTAGTTTCATCCATCCGGGCTGCGATATATATTCAGGAAAAATAAAGACATTGACATGTACATCATTGCAGCAGATAATCATCCTACTCAAAAGGATGATAATTTCATCAAAATTATCAGTCTACCATTAGACGATTGTCTATTCTATGTACAGAAAAATGAATTTATAAAGCTGAGCATGGGAATGCCCGCCTCAGCTAGATCATGAAAGCAGTATGAAAAATAATGTATTGTATTGTATCTCATTACAGGTCTCCTCCCAGCATTGGATGAACTTCAGATCCCCCTGATAAAGCATTTCACCCGATAAACGGCCTCATACTTTAGGGGGCAACTGTTATAGACATTTTTGTGCCTTACAGCATTGAGCATGAAATGTCCATAATCTAAGGGATCCAAAGTCCCTAAACATGTTCTTCCTACCCCTAGAGGAACAAGGCTAAAAAACCACAGCAATTCACAGAAGTTCTCCACCAGAAACTGTTAAAAAACAAGTCAATTCAGGATCATTTCAGTGACTACACTAGCTGTTTGCGCTGAATGTCAAAGCCAACACTGGCTACCTGCGCTGAATGTCAAAGGCAACACTAGCTACCTGCGCTGAGCGAGAGTGGACATGTGGCAAGTTCATTTCTCAAGGTGTCAGAACCCAGGAAGCTTCCAAAATGACACTTGCCTCAGGGAATTCGACTGGTGATGAGTAAGAGGTTCCAAATCTCCAAGTGGAAGCAAGAACCTCCAAGTGGAATCAAGAACTGACAGAGGGAGAGGACACTAGTCAGATCTCAAGCTGACTCATCCTCTCTCCAAACATCTATATATGGATCTCTCCTCCATGAGATCTAGAGGCTATTACAAAGAATTGCTATTGGTTTGAGATTGGAATCATTGGGTGCTTAATGCTTTGAAGGGGGTGAAGATAGGAATTCCATTTGCTGGGAAGGAGATGCTGGATTGGAGCCCTCTGGGTTGTATCTCTTCCTGAACCTTGTTATTCATCAATAAAGCTATCTTGGTTTCTCCTATATGCTGATGTATTCTTGATGTATGATTGCATTAGTATGTTTAGTTTATTTCTAATCCTGAACTAGTTATGAATATGAATCCATGTCTTGTGTAGTGTTCTCTTCTTGTGATCTTGCAGAAACCTCTTGAAGCTGGGCGAGCAAGCAGGCAAGTAGCTGGGAACTCTCCAAGAGAAGAGAAGCTGGATCGAGGGACAAACGGAAGACACCGGTTAGTCCATCTATCTCTCTCTTCATTCTTAATTCATAAAGGAAGAATACTAGAATAGCTGTCTCTGTTTGTTGCTAAGGCACTGTCACACCTTAGGTGGATAGGATCGTCCTGCATAGGCATTTTTCCCCACAACACATTCACTTGATTTACACTTTTGCTGAACAAGCTGGCTCGTGATGAGACCCCTTGTCTTTTGATTGCAACAATCTTGAGTCGTTGCCCTGTTTTGATAGACAGTTTTGGCAAAGTCAGCAAGTTATAATATCTGTGATCATGATAAGCCGGCTCGTGATGAGACCTCTTATTCTTTGAGATATAGTGTTTTCTCGGATTGTTTCTCTGAATGCTGCAGTTTCCTTTTGCAGGGAGGAAGTCATTGTTTTTTCCTTAAGAAAGCTCTGGACAACAATAATAGAGTTTGAAAACAACAGCTTTACAGAGAATATTTATTTTATTATCGATGATACCTTTCATTGTGCTGACATAAAACAATTTTTTACCAAAGGTTGCTTTCATCAAAGTCTTTTGAAAGGTTGAAACTAATATCATTATTCAGGCTAAAGTTAACTCTATTTGTCAATAATAAAAATCAGATTTTTCGAAAAGCTTTGCTATTTGTACAAGTGAAATCAAAATCTGATAGAGAGTTAGTGTGCTCTTTCATGAATCCTTTTCAATGATCATTTACAACCGATTTTATTTATAAGAAAGAGAAAAACAAAACAAAAGAAACTAAAACTATCCTACAAAAATAGAAGAATGATCTTCTTATGGAAAATACATTTTAAGAATCTGTCCATTCACAGGCAAAGAATCTCTTCTACCTACCAAATCCTGCAACACAAACGTCGATGGGCCTATGACTTCTACAATCTGAAAAGGACCGAGCCATAGCTTCTTAAATTTCGTATGCTTGCCCTTTTCTTCATGAGCCTTATCCCATTACAAAACTAAATCTCCCATCTGAAAGTTCTTTCTGGTTATGATGTTTGAGTCAAAAGAGGATTTTATTAGCGCTTGGTGTTGAGCATGGGTTTTCTTAGCTTGTTCTCGTTGTTCTTCTAGTCTGATTATCTCCATTTGTCTCAATTTCAAAGAGGAAGTAGATACTTCATTGATGTGTTGTACTAAAGACAAAGAGGGAATGACTAAGTGAGTAGGAAGAACCACTTCTTTCCCATAAACTAAATTAAAGGGAGAAGTGCCGATCGAAGCTTTCTTCGTAATTCTGTCTGCCCATAAAGCATTAACCAGCGCTTTGTGCCAATTCTTTTGGTTTTGGTCAACTGTTCTTTTAATAATCCTGATTAGGTTTTTGTTTGTTGATTCAGCCAACCCATTACCTTGCGGATAGTAGTTGGCAGAATACTTCAGTTTGAATCCTCTTTTAAGTGCAAACTCAGTCATTGCATTTCCAGAAAAGTATGATGCATTATCAAACATTAAGGCCGTTGGCAACCCAAACCTAGTGATGATAAATTGATCTATGAATTCAATAATGTTTTCAGAATTAACTGTCTTGAGAGGAACTGCTTCTACCCATTTAGTAAAATAATCTGTTGCCGTGAGGATATACCTATGCTGCATAGAAGAGTGAGGAATGATCTCACCTATTATGTCCAAGCCCCATTGGCTGAATGGTTGCTCGATGTTAACCGGCTGTAGTGACATGGACGATTTCTTTTGTTTCCCCGCAGCAGTCTGGCAGATTTGGCATTTCCTTACGTAATTGTATGAGTCTTTGAACAGCGTGGGCCAATAATATCCTGCACGTAAGATCTTATGCGCAGTAGTCTCTCCAACATAGTGTCCACCTGCTGGTCCATCGTGGAGTTCCTGCAAAACCTTTTCGGCTTCAGTTTTCTCAAGACACCTAAGAAGTATAGAATCGTAATTTCTTTTAAATAGAACATCATTTATGAGCTGGTATTGTTTAGCTTTCAATCTTAGAGCTCTTTTCTTGGTGTGATCCAAGTGCGATGGAGCATACCCGTTCTTAAGATAATAAATGGTGTCCGCATATAATGATTCTGCGTCGTTTAGGCTTACCTCATATGTATGTACCTCTTCAGATGATTTCTCAGGAATTTGCGATGCTCCAGCTAACATATTACAGAAGCCTTGACCTCTTACGATGTTTGCTGGTTTGATCTCAAGATCGTATTCTTGTAAAGCGGTAATCCAATTCGCTCTCTTTTCGCCCACATCCCTCTGTACCAACAAGTTTCTTACCGCTGGAAACGGTACGACGAATTTGGTATGGGCTTTAAGTAAGAAAGGTCTGAAATATTTGATCGCTTTGAAAACAACATATGCTTGTTTCTCCACGTCTGAATAATTGAGCTCAGCACCTTGTAAGTTCGAGCTAAAGAACGCGATTGGAGCTTCCGCCTTTTCTTGATTTGCTTGAGTTAAAATCGCGGCATAAGATTTCTCTGAAGCAAAAGTATATAAGATAAAGGATTCTGAAAAATTTGGGGTAGTTAAAGATGGAGCGTTGATGATAGCTTGTTTGATCAAGTTGAATGCTTCGTGCTCATCTATTCCCCATTTAAAATTTGAATTCTTTTTTATCATATTTTGTAAAGGAGAAATAATACGTGAAAAATCTGGGACAAACCTTTTTACAAAATTGATTTGTCCAAGGAAAGATTGCATGGCCTTTTTGTTATGGGGTATGGATATTTCGGAAATTTATTTGATTCTGTCAGATTCAATGTGAATACCAGATTTCGACACTATGAATCCGAGCAATTTCCCTTCACTTAATGTGAAAAAAGATTTCTTTGGGTTAAGTGAAATTCCATACCTTAAACATCTTTGAAAGATTTGTTTCAAGTCTTTGAGATGGTCGCTTCGCTTCTTGGAGTACACTGTTATATCATCCAGGTAAATCACTACCGATTTATTGACTAAACCTTTAAATGCGATGTCCATGGCTCTCTGAAAGGTAGCACCGGCATTGATCAGACCAAATGGCATCTTCTGATATGCGTATGTGCCCCATTTGGTTCGGAATGTGGTTTTTAACTTATCATCGGGATGTACCAGCGCTTGATTGTATCCTGAAAATCCATCCAGGAAAGACATTAATTCTGAGCCCGCTACTGCTGTAGTATTTGCTCCATAGGTGGGAGGGGAAAATTGTCTTTCTGACAGGCTTTGTTGAGACTCCGGAAATCAATACAGATTCGAATATCTTCGTTTTTCTTCCTAACGGGCACCATATTGGATACCCATTTGGAATGTCTAACGGGAAAAATTATTCTGGCTCTCAACAACTTATTTAGCTCAGTCTTTATCTGATTTTCTAAGTTGGGGTGGATTTTCCTGAGCTTCTGCTGGACAGGTTTTTCATTGTCAACCATAGGGATAGTGTGTTGAATGATAGGAGTGTTGTATGTTTTCAGCTCATCGTAATTCCATGCAAAAACGTTTTTGTATTGTCTCAGAAGACGGATATACGCTGATTTTTCTTCACGGGCTAGGCCGTGGCCCAGATTAACGTTTTGCGGCTTTTGATCGATTCCTAGGTTCACTAATTCATAATTCAGAGTTGAACTGTAGAGTTTAGAATTGGCAGACCGTTTAAACCGACTCTTCAAATCATATAAATCTTCTAACTTAACCACCGATTTAGGTATAGCATTATCAGTGCTATTTTGTTGAATTTGGTGATCATGATGGTCTTCGTCAATTATTTGATTTGAGTAGGATCCTTCAGAAGTGAGGAAATTTACAATGTCAGGGTCGTCGTTGAATACTCTCCAGTTGGTGATGTTGTCAGGGATGGATGGTCTAAAAATTAGTTCTATTGAGAACCTATCGGGACTAAAATCTTCGGAGGGAATAAGTCTAGAGGCTACGTTAGCTAACAGGTCTGCGCTCGCATTTTGGAGTCTTGGGATTGACGAAATATTGAATGCTATGAAATGTGAAGTCAGATCTTGTACTAAAGATTGATAGTGCTTTAAATGACTTGATAGGCAATGTATGGTGTTACGTACCTGTTTGACGACAATTTCAGAATCTCCAAAGACTTGAAGATACTTAACATTCATCCCGATTGCTTTGTATAGGCCTTGCACCAAGGCTTCGTATTCCGCTGTATTGTTTGTGCAATCGAACTCAAGTCTGCCTGTGAGCATGGTCTTGTTTCCGTCTGGGCTAATCAGAACACATCCTGCTCTTGCTCCCTCGTTAGATTTAGAGCCATCAAAATATAATTTCCAAAACAAAGATGTATTTACAGAGTTATCTAAAAATTTAAAACACTTTGAATCATCAGTTTGGGAAAAATTTTCAACTTGGGATAAAACTGAATTTTCTAAGTAAGGTGAGGTATGAGCATTGAAATTGCCGAGGAAAGAATCTACTGAGTAATTGCCTATGATACTGCTGTTGTATGCTATTGCTTCGTTCTCTCCTTCCAATTCTGTCACTATGTACTTTTGGTGCAACTCTCGTTCAACCTTTATTTGATTGGGTTTACCGTTGTAGGGTAACCACATGTGCGACCAGTCGGTTGAGAAATATCCGTGGAGTTTTTCGGACCAATCCCTGCTAAGAATTAAACCATAGAATTCAGAGATATCAACTACTAGAATGTCGATAACCTGACATACTTTCGGGTTAGACGACAGTCTTATGGTCACCTGGTTAAGTTCACCAATCACTTCGACTTGAGATCGATCAAGTTGAACTATGCGCATTGCGGATTTCTGAGGCTGAACATTCAATTTGGCACATATTGATCTGGGTAAAATATTCGTTGAAGCACCAGAATCAACCAAGCAATTGTGCACGTTTTTATTGAAAATTTCATAAGTGAGAAGAAAAGGAGGAGTATGAGATCTTGATCTTCCTCCAATCAAGGCAATGTCATTTGGATCAATCTTATTGATCATGTTGGTTGGAGGTCTTCCCATGCTGTGGAAAGCTACAGCTGTAGGTAAAGATGTAGTAGGCACGGCATGTAATTCTTTCATCATTATTTTCTGTTGATGTTTCAATTTGCTCAATTCGTAAAGAGTGATATTAGCCCTAGTCTTTTTCATGTCATCGATAATGTTATACTCCATTTCATCTGACACTATCAATGTTCTTGATGGAGGTGCTTGATCTGATTGGGCTGGGATAAATTGGGTCACTCTAGCAGTTGTTTTCTTTGTTGCGACCTTATCTTTTGTTGCAGGGCTTGCGCCCTTCTGTTTAGGGGTAGTTTGGGGAGGATCAAGTTGATTTTTGCTTCATGTGCTAACCGGAAATGCTTCTTGATCTTCTTCTTGTGGGAGGATGAAATCCCACATTCCTTGTAGTTCCACAACTTCTTCATCATCGGTCTGCCCTTCAGTGGTATTCTCTTCTTCTTCTTCTTCTTCAGATTCGACATTTGAGACAGCATTGGGTGGTTTCATCTCCATGGGAAGATTTCTTTTAAACGTTCTGTAGGGATTTTTTGAAGAAGTTTCTGCTACTTGCTTTCTTATGTCAATCATCTCATTGGACATGGCCTTTAAGACTTTTTGTAATCCTTCCATATCGAAAGGATCTTTAGTTTGCTTCTTCTTGGTGTCTTCTTTGAAAGAGATTTTCTTAGATTTGCGTTCTTCTATTGCGGATCTCTTTTCTAGGGCAACTACGCGTTTTTCTACTGCTAATGCCTCAGTCAAATTTTCAACTAAGGTCGTCTTGTTTTCCCTATCTACAAAGATGGCCAAGTTTGATGGTAAGGCCGTGATGTACCATTCACATCTTACTTCCTCGCTGGGTTGAGAAGCAGCAGGAATTTTGTTGAGGATCTTGTTGAACCATAAATTGAAATCTTTAATGGGTTCTCTAGTCTCAGCTTTAAGATTAGATAGGTCATTGATCAATGTCGCTATTGATCTGTCATCGCCAAATTTGGTGAGGAATTGACTTTGAAAAATGTCCCAACTTGTGATGGACCCGGAAGGTAACGAAAAGTACCATGACCCGGCTGTTCCTTGCATTGTATAAGGAAAAAGCCGGACGACAGCATCTTCGTTGGTAACTCCGTTGAGATTAACAGAAAGAATGAAATTATTGATATGCTCTTCGGCTAGCATGCCTATTTCTGGATTGAACTTGGGTAGCCATTTCTCGGGATGGGCCGGTATTGGGCTCAGGGGTGGAGGCATTAAAACCGCCCCAGGATTGTTCCATGGAGATTGGGCCATCGTTGAGCCGCTAGTTAATGAAAGTGCAGAAGACGGTCCCTGATGTTGAGGAGATGAAGATATTATGATCTTTGATGATTGAAGACGAAGGGTCGTGGAAGATGGATGAGTGATTTGGGATGAGGATGTGGGTGGTTGACTTCGCGGTGAGGGGGTTGAAATGGACGAAGTAGATGAAAGAGTCTCGTGGTCAGACTCTGGTGGTGTTTTCCTTGCTCTTTTCCTAGTAGGGAGAGGGAGTTCACTTGGTTGAATACCAAATTTTTCACTCTTCAATCTGGTCAGGGGATGAGCAGGATTGTACTGCAAAGTCACGCTGCTACGAGATTTATCAGACCTCTGGGGAAAAATAGAGAATCCCTGGAGTTTACGAATCAAAGTTTGAATTTCAGGCGGTTCAATGATCAGTTGGTCTGATATATTAGGGTAGGTAGCAGCGGTGGATACTCAAGCGACTTCTAACTCTGGGTTTAACCGTATTGGAGAAGTCAGGGGAGTTGATGAGGGTGATTTACTCTCAGAATGGTATTCGGATTTTGACTTAGTTGCCATTCATAGTTCGTGCCCTCCTTCTAGCGCCAAATATGTTGAGAGGCCCAAAATCGGGTCAACAACAAGGGGGATACCCACCCGGTCCGGAACCTGGTTGGCGGCTCCTTGCCCGTTTGGTGTAGCGGGTCCGACTGGGGATGATGGGACCAGCTTCCCAATTTAAAAGGATGTGTGTGTGTGTGTAGATTTTTGATGATGCTAATCTAAAGGTAATTTCAAGCTACTCTAATTCTAAACTCTAAACTGACTCTATGCTACTGTAATCTAACAAAAACAACACATCTAATCTATACTAACCTAGGGGAGGATTCTTTCTTCATGCGATCTAAAAAGATTTCATACAATAACTGGTAATAAAGATCATTCAGCTATCATAAGAATATAAATCAATTAAGATAAACCATTCTGCATAAGAAATGAGGCAAAACAGTTGTGAACAGCATATCGCATGATAAGTTATTCATATGTTAAGCACAAACAAATGATTCCACCGTACAAAAGTGCCAAATGGTAATCCAGACATTCATACATCAACATATAAACAAATCAGCTGTATATCGCTCTGAGAATATGAGCAGAAATTAATCAAGAGATAAAAGTACCATTTATGACTGATTTTCACTCACAAACTTCAAGCAATAACGATTTATCTCTACTTACTTCTAACATCTACTAAGAGTACAGAAGTGCAACATCAGTAGCAGACATTAAAATGCAAACATAAATAAATCTCAATCCATCCATTCACCAAAAACCACCTCCGAGGGTGCAAAAGTGCATGTTCTGAGGACAAGTTTTTTGACAAATTTCCGGACCCTTCTCCAAATGCCATGAGAAGGGTTAAATACTACTAACTAACTAATCTTAATTACACAAATTTAGGGAACGGCTTCAAATGACCGCCCTTTTAATAAAGCAAATTTATTTCTAAAAATTGAATCTAATTTCTAACCGTTTCTGTATCTGCTCCTTAGTGCTGTAAGCAATGTGAGGTTCGCCTGGAAAGAGTCGGCTGGTTGTCTTTTCCTTTTGCTCGGACAATAAAAGTAGAAATAACAAAAGCTGGCACCTCTTTCTGACAAACTAGAAGATATTTTTGAAAATCTTCCTCTGGCTGGGTGTATTTGCTGTGTGTATACTTAGTATAACCCAGATTTCTTTCAAACTGATTGTGCTGTTGCTATTTCGGTTTCCGGCCGTGTGAATGAATCAATGAGTTAGGGATTTCGTTGCCTGAACAATCTTACGTATTTAAAATTGCTTCCATTCTTTGTTCTAGGCTTTTCTGAAGCATCATCCCTTTTTAGCATTTTTCTTTTTACTTTATCCAATCTGAGCTTCAGGATCTTTTGCAAACATGCTGCTTTTGTGCGCCTTTGACTCTGAGTCTTGGATAGTCTATTTTCATCAGTGTCTGTGGAGTGATACTCTAGAATCCGCGGCTCTACTGCATGCGGCATTCATTTGCGAAGGCATCTCCTCTCTGTTCTTCAAGTATTGGCGCTTTCCCCTTTTCCTTAGATGTTTCCTGCATATAGATTTATATTAGTTACTGCCTTACAGTTTACGCAAAGGAAAAGAGACATGACGAAAAGATTGACATGAAAGCTTTAAACTCTAATGAATGCATAATCATGACACTCATAATGACTTGACTCTTCGAAAAACGCAACACGATCATCTTTGGGTACTCAGGCGTGTAATCATTAATTTCCCTTAAGGTGCGCGCTCGATTTTGGGTTTACAAATCATGCCGAAGAAACTTTGCGATGAGTGGTTTCTGCGATTCGTATCGCAGCAATTAATAGTCTCATTCATAGCAGATCGCAAATCGCAAAATCGCAGTTTGTAAGATCACAGATCGCAAATCGCGATATCGCAATTTTCATTTACTCATTGTGTGCTGCTTATGCGACGTTTGCGATATGCGACATCGCATATCGGCCATCGGCGATTCCTTAGGTTTTTCTTTTTAAGGGCGCTTTCAGAATATGCGATGCAATGAATGTCGCATTGCTTCATCGCAGCTTACTTACGCGCATAGGAAAAACGCTTCACTTTCTCTTTGCGATGCGATATAGCTTTTAGGAAGTTAAATACAAAAATTTTGATAAAAATATTTTTGAGATTTTTTGTTAAGGGTCCCCCTTTGCTTGATATTATTGCTAATACTAAACAAAGAGGGGGGTTGTTGGTGACCACAACACTTATCAAGATTCCTCATAATGGAAAGATAATTACGATAGACCAGCTAACTTATTTTTCATCCGACCCAGCCTCTTCAGATAGTATTCAGCATGTCGGTAAAACAACTATCCCTTACAAGGATGTTGGGGTAGGTTTGATTAAAGATTCTGGTTTACTAGGAACTTTTTCCTTCCCTCCTCCTAATGTATCACCTTTTATTGCAACTATTCATATGATTTTGTCGAACACTATTGCTTTTGATGATCCTTGGATCGTACCTTCTGATTCTGAGATGGATTCATTTGGTAATGCGATGCCTTTGAGTCCCTTTGAAATTGCATATCAGGCTGTACAGTCGTTTTCTGACTCTTGTTCAACCGAAACTGATCCAATGAATGTGGTTCATGGGGAATCACTTTCAATATCAACCTCAGCTTCAACAAAATTTTCTGATCTTGTTCATACTGATGAGCAGATTCGTGAACTTTTGTCTGTTGATGATTTACCATGGGAAGATCTTCATCATCAATCTTCATTTTTACCTGAACTTGATCATTTTGAAAATGATTTTTCATCTATTTTTACTACTGACCATGTCAAAGAACCACAGAATCCATTGCAACATCCTGATTCTGAGTTAAATTTGGGAAATATCTCTCGAACGGTTCCTATTGACATTTCAGTTAAACCTGGAATTATTGAAAACATTCATATAGGTGCTTCATGTACAGACAATTAAATCCAAACTTATAAAGCCCTATTTCAAGAATTCTGCGATGTGTTTGCCTGGTCATATGAAGAAATGCCAGGGATGGATCCATCAATTGTTGTCTATGAAATTAAAACTTACCTGCATGCTAAACCTGTCCGGCAATGTTTGCATCAGATACATCCGAGAAAAGTCATTGCTATTAAAGCTGAAGTTGAGAAATTACTTCATGCAGGTTTCATTTATCCAATTCCTTTAACGGATTGGGTATCGAATATTATTCCTATTAACAAAAGGAAAGGAACGATAAGAATATATATCAACTATAGGGATATTAATCGAGATTGTCCTAAGGACAATTATCCAACCCCCTATATCGATCAAATTATTGATGATTGTGCTAGCAGTGAAATTTTCTCCTTTATGGATGGATTTTCTAGTTACAATCAAATCAACATACTCCCTGCTAATCAACCTAAAACAACTTTCATTTGTCCATGGGGGACATTTGCTTATTGCAAATTACCTTTTGGATTGAAAAATGTTGGAGCAACCTTTCAAAGGGCTATGTCTTACACATTTTATGACATCAATCAAATTGTGCAGCCTTATCTCGATGATTTACCTTCCCATTCATTACATAGAGCCAATCATCTCACTCATTTATGAGCTATCTTTATGAGATGTAGGCATTATCGAATTAGGCTGAATCCACACAAATTTGTTTTCTGTGTATAAATGGGTCGTTTACTGGGATTTGTCATTTCAAAAGTTGGCATTCATGTCGATCCCTCGAAGGTTGAATCTATCGTCAAATTACCTCCTCCTTCGACTCTTCTCCAACTCCAAAGTTTGCAAGGGAAAGAAAACTTTTTATGTCATTTCATTCCTAACTACACCGAGATAACGAAAGGTTTTACCAGGTTGTTGAAACAAAATACTCCATTCTTTTGGGATGAGATAGCTGACAAATCTTTTGATGCACTCAAACATGTGTTGACCCATGCGCTGTTACTACACCCTCCCAATTACAACCAGGATTACTTTTTGCACCTCGCTGCTTCTCATTCCACCATTGGGATGGTTTTAGTTTAGGAAGATGAATTCAACAATGAACATGTGATTTACTATCTTATTTGAACTCTGCATCCGATTGAGATTAAATATTTGCATGTGGAGAAATTGGCCTTGGCAGCTGTTCAAGCTGTTCAAAGATTTTGTCACTACATCTTATTACGCAAAACCACAGTAATTTCTAACTATAACCCTATGATGTATATCTTGACCAAACAATTGCTAGGGGGCATGTATTCCAAATGGATAGTTATCCTGTAGGAATTCAACTTGGAATTTGAAAAATCCAAGGCAAAGAAACCTTTGGTTTTTGCGGAACTGATGTGTGATTTCCTGCGTACTGATACTGAAACTGTGGCGGAAGAGCCCATTGCGGACGAATCCTTGTTTCTTATCAGTACTCTTGATCCATGGTATCGAGATATTATTGTTTATCTCCAAAACCAATCTTTTCAACATGAAATCTTACGATATTAGCGACAAAAAATATGTTTCTAATCCCAACAATACAATATTATTGGTGATACACTCTATCGTCATGGGGCGGATTCTGTTTTCCGACATTGTCTAACTCATGAAGAAGCTGAAAAGGTTCTGAATGACTGTCACTCTGGAGCATGTGGTGGTCATATGTTTGGGTATGCCACAACCCAAAATATATTGCGTGCTAGTTATTTCTAGGCATCCTTATTCGAAGATTGTATCTATGCAGTCCGGAAATGCCACAATTGTCAAAATTTTTATCGTAAGATGCATGCACCACCCGCTCCTCTCCACCCTATAATTGTCGTCATTCCTTTCGCAAAGTGGGGTATTGACTTTATTACATGTAACCCTCACTCAGCTAAGGGGCATGCATATATTATCTTAGCGATAGATTATTTTACTAAGTGGGCCGAGGCGATGCCTACATTTTCGACAGACAACAAAACTTCTGCAACTTTCGTTTTCAGCCATATAATTGTTAGATTCGGTGTTCCTCAAGCTATTATTACTAATCATGGAAGTCATTTTTGAAACATCATGATGACTGAACTAACAGATCAACTTGGCCTGCGTCACGATAGTTCTACTCCATATTACCCACAGGTTAATGGTCTGGTTGAAGCTATCAATAAAGTTCTAGTCACTATGATCCAACGAATCATTGGTATTCATAGGTCGAATTGGCATAGCATGTTATTTTCAGCACTTTGGGCATTTTGTACCTCAGTAAAAACATCAACTGGTTTCACTCCTTTTCAACTGGTCTACGGTTTGGAAACAGTGTTACCCATTGAATGTGAAATTCTGTCATTACAATTAGCCATAGAATTACTCCCAGGCACTTCCAAAGAGGAGAAACATTTTTTGCACTTAGCTCAGCTAGATGAGAATTAATGCAATGTTGCATTAGCAATCGAGGCTCATGCGAAACAAATAAAAGCTCAATATGACCGAAATGTTACACCTCGTAATTTTTCAGAAGGAGACCTAGTTTTAGTATACGATCAACCAAACGATAAGCTAGGGGCTAGAAAATTTATACCTATGTGGCATGGTCCTTATATTGTTAAGTGAAAGCTGGCAAAAGGGGCCTATGAATTGGTAGATTTTGACGGTGTCTCTTTGGGAAAACCCATAAATGGGCCTTATCTGAAGAGATATTATGCTTAAATTTTGGTGTGGAGATTTTTGTTAGATTAGTTTCTTTATAGCTGGTGTGTTTTAGATTAGAAAAGTGTGACTAGTTTAGAGAGTGCTTTTATCATTATTCCTGCTTATCTTGATTTTACTCATGATATTGCAGATGTCGACGTCTCTTCAAACATACATTGGTTTTGCTGATGGTGCTTGTCGTAGTACACGGAACATTTCTTCCGTAGCTTGGGTTATCTATTGACCCTCTGATGAGTTAGTATCTATGCATGGGGTAAGCCTTAGTCAAACAATGAATAACATTGTAGAGTATAGTGTAGTGATTGAGTTATTATCTGAATCCATCTCATTTGGGATTCGGAGTTTGATTGTTAGGTTAGATTCTGAACTCATTGTATTACAGCTTAATAGGGTTTATGCCATTAGAAATCTAGTGTTATTAAGATTATTTTTGAGAGTTCATCTCTTGGAATGTGAATTTGATTACATTGAATGTCAACATATTCCAAGACATTTAAATACATTAGCAGATGTAGTTGCTTCTCGTATGATAAATAGACATTTGCAATAATCGAAACAGTAAATTTAAAACAAATTCAATAACATGTTACACAAGATAGCCAGTAATAGTGATATATCATAGCATATAAGTGTGTCAAAATATACATCGTCTTCGATAATATGTTAAAAAACACCTTATTATCAGCAAAATGATAGTACAAAAAGACAAAAATGTCATGTGAGTCTACAAAAGCAATCATCCTATCCCTGGTGATGATCACGATAAGAAACCACTGTTCAGGCCACCCTACAAAGGAACCTCCTAAAAGGTCCTGGGACCCCAATCACATATCATTGTAACCTAAGTGGAATATCATTTATGCCAGTCTCTAGAATATCTGTTGTCAAACGCTCTAGATGATTCTCCAAATCGGTCAGGATCTCTATAGATTGGTCTTGTGGGGCTGGTACTGCTGTAGTTGGGTGTCTCCTCTCATAAGGTTGGAGAGTAGTTGGTCATCGTGGACCCACATCTGCATTTAAAACTTTTTATTGTCAGTTTTGGACAATTTAAAAAACAAAAAATTAGTTAAAATTTAGAAAGTGTTGAAAATGATTTTACCTGAATCATCCCACTGCTCTCCTGGTGGAAGAATCATGTCTAGGTCACTATGATAATCCATCCCAGCATATGGAAAATCCTGAATCACAAAAATTTGGTTCCTTAACCAACAAAAATAGTCAGGCAGAAATCGAACAACCTCTGAAACCATCCTCAGGATGAAGGGCCATCACTGCAACCCAACGCATTATCCTAGGCTCTCGAGGAAGACCAACCTCAACAGAAAGTTGTTGTAGGACCAGCATAGGGACCCTCTCTAGACCAAAGCTCACAACGCGGAAACCGTATCCAAATTTTTTTAGTTGTCCGTTCTTCGCTCTAGTTAGTTGTCCTTTTACATTTGCCAACACAGCCTTGCACCAGTTGAAGATGGTACCTCGAAAACAGTCTACTGCCATTTGCATCTGGGATCTGGTAGCTACATGCAATGCTGCACTCTCGCATAGTTTGGTGACAGTGAATGCAATAACCATAAGTTTAGGATGGTCGATAGTTTTAATATCGATTCGTTTGTCCTTTGTTTGATCATTGCAAAACTCCAATCGGAGACTAGTGACCCATGACTTTTTTCTTTGTAGAAAAAAGTCGGGGCCCGCAGGGGCCACATGTTGCACCTGCGGACCCCCGCAAGCGATTTTCTAAACCAAATTCTCCTTAAAAAATCAATTTTAAAGCCTAAAAATGAAATGTAAACGGTTGAAATGCATGATAAGGATGATGTGGATTACCTGGAGCTGACGGTTTTCGATTCCAACAGACGGATTTTATGCAATCTTCACAGGAAGTTTCTTACCCAAAAGCTCTCACTTCTCACTCTAAAATCAAATGGTAAAAATCAATTTACAAAAACCCTTTTTATAAGCTTTTTTGAATAAATGAATTTTTAATTTATTTATTTTTCACTTTAAAAAGGTAACTTTTTGATACATTTTTATTTATCTTAAATAGGCATGAGTAATGTTTTGAGTTTTTGTGCAAAATATTGGATTTTTTGGGGAAAATTGATCATTTTCAACAAAGAGCATACTTTTTCACTTTTTCGAACTCTTCCAAAATTTACAAAAAAGCGAAACATTGGAGTCCTCTTTAAACTCTTTTATGACTCGTAAAATATGAAAAGATTGTCGTGTTTTTTCCCTTTTAAACTCGCCAAACAAAATTAAAAAGGCGATCCACTTATAGCCCTTTTCTGACCATATAAACATGAAAAGATCGCCAGACTTTTGTTGTTTCAAGTTTGATATTGGTTATAAAATGACGTGTCTTCAATCACTTTTTTACTTTTTTAGATCGAAGCCACTAATTATGAAAAGTACTCCTTGATTGTAATGGTCAAGTTGTTCTCTCAAGTATTATTTTATACTTTTTTCGGGCTTGGGGGACACAAATGTATGAAAAAGGACACCCATGGATTTTTCTTAAATTTTTCTTTTGACTCCCTAAAATTGAAAAACACCGAGTTTTTCTTATACTGGACTCATTAAAATTTAATAGTAAAGGACCTATTCAATTTTAAATAGGAATGAACCACTCCTTCTTAGGGTTCAAATTTTTAAACTAAGTTGGACTCATCCGAAGGATGATCTTATAAACAAGCAAATGTTATCCTCCTCAAGCTTGTCAAAAATAAAGAGGTACTTGCCAGAAATGGTTGGGGAAAAGAGAGAAAAATGAACTTGTTTGTTGCACTTTGTATTTTAGAAAAGCACTTAACCACTCTTGAACACGACACTTTTGTTCACCTGGGTTGGGAAATCCTTTGCCTAACAGTTAATCAAACCATATTCAAAGTCTTCAGCTGGTTTCTGGGTATTAGCTTTGGGTCAATTGTCACCAAACCACCTGCAATGTCGTTATGTGTTCAAGAGGTCAGTTCAAATAAACCATTCATCTGCAAAATATCTGTCATCCATTTTGACCATCCCTGAGTCTGTCCTTGCCAAATGTTTCTTCAAAACTTGATCTATGATTTCGTGTTGTGGGCTTGCCTACGACAGATCACTTTCTATCGACTTCAGCTCATTATCTATGTGATCTAGAAATCGTCAGTACCTTCGAATCTACATGCCCTAATGGCAAGTTTCTCGCCTTCAACAATAGGTTGCATCATTGACCTTTGATCAAAGGATTCTATGACATGTTCGACATCAGCTCATTTATTTCACATTTCATGGATTGTAATGAGTACTTTGAGAGCCATTGAAATTACTGGTGGTTTCTCTCACACTTGTTAACATTTCACATCATTGATTGGTAATCAAGTGGTTTCTATCATGTTCGACTTCGACATATTCATTCACATGGATAGAATTGTACTAGTTCGAGAAGCAGAAATCAAGACCTTAGATCTAGTTTCTACCATCCAGGCTGCAAGGAATTTTGTTATTCATTATACAGTGGACTATTCATAAACAGATGGTTGCGCCCATGCTGTTTCTACATATGTTTACGCTCTTGATGTATTACAAAATCATTCCTATATCAGAACAATTTAGTCAATTTTCTAGTCAATTTTAATCTGAGTATGGGAATGCCTACCTCAGTGATGATATGTTCACATATATATATATTGCATTGAATGTTTTTATAGGTTCCGACTGGGGTGTCCACATGATGATCCTTGAAATGATAAAGTGCTTCACTCTTCATAGATGACAAACTATATCTTCATCTATTACAGACTTCGCACTTTAGGGGGCAATATTTTGCACAAAAAATTGTCACCTTGACATTCTGCAATTTGTGTGAGTCCATTACCACTCATACTTTCCTCCTTTGCAAGTCTTAGGCCTCATTTGTTCATATCAAGCGTTGAAAATGAGAGAAAGCCCTCAAAAGTCTCTAAACCTTTGGTTCCGCACTTTCTCTTAGCATTACATGTGGTCCCGCACCTAATGGTCATGGCTCCTGCGTACCTGACCGCTTTTTCTCTGTGTTATGGGTGTGGACCCTTGTAAAAGTTAAAAAGGTGCAAGTATATTCTTAAAAACTCACTTGAGTCATTTCTAGAAGCTTCTGGAAGGAATCTTGAGGTGGCAAGTTTGCTCCCTTAAGGTTCATGCATCCCATACCTTGAGGAGCTAACCCCTTGATATGAGGAGCTTATCCCTTTGAAGGAGGACTCTATCCCTTCATAGGTGGACCTGTAACCTCCTTCCTCTACACTATAAAATGAAGCATTGAGCTGGTTACTTGGGAGGTTGAAAGCTGAATATTTTTGAGGTGAAATTTTGTTGGAACATAGTCTTCTTAATTGAACTTTTATGAGGAGAGATTACATACCTCTTTGATCTCATTTGGAAGAGTGTAAGGCTTTCCAAAGTAAAGGAGATTCCTATTTCGGACCCTGGGAAGAGCTTGTTCAACATCAAGGCTAAAAATGTTGTAAGGTTCTTCTACTTCAATGTTAATACAAATAAGTTTGTTTTTCTCAATAAGCTGTTGTGTTATGGTTTATTTTATGGATTCCTTGATCACCATAATGGACATGATTTATGATATTAACTATGCAGGTGCTATTTGATGTTTGCTTGTTTGGGATTGTAGGTTCTCAAAAGGAAACTCTTTCGGACGGTTAAAGGATGGCTGCCACAAACTAGCATTAGACTTAAGGTAAGTTCTAAACACCTCTATAGTTTTTATTTATGAATCGCATATGTTTAGAGAAAGATAGATTTGCGTGTCTGCTTGTTGCTAGACTATCTTCTAATACCAGGGAGATCAGTCTTGTCCGCAAGGTCGATTTATCCAGCCAACACTAGGTTCTCAAGTTATTCTTTGCACACACAATGAGATCAAGCACCTCCTACAAGATCCTCTATCAACATTCAACCATTTCAAAATATATATATATGCACTTTCCTTTAGAGTATTGTTTCAAATCAAATATGCGAAGATTGTTTCAATATTCAATTTGAACCTCTAGGCACAAATTACCAAAACTTCAACACATCCTACAAAACTTATGTTGAGAGGGTAATGGTATTTGTTCATTGGTGCATACCCACAAATTTCAACATGAATTCTATGCTCATGCTTTAAAATCAATGTAGGGAAAGTATCATATCAATACAAACCCATTTCAACACAGATTAAGAGTGATATATCAATGTAGAGCCATAGATAGTATTCCATCATGGAGAAAAACTTATATATGTTAATACATAGCCCAAAAAACTTCAACGCTAAGCCAAATAAATGTTAAGGCACAGACACATAACATAGAACCAAATTCAATACAAGACCTGTGTACACATTTCAACAACATCGTAAAGCCAAATCCAAGAAATATGAAGATGTATTAAAAAAATTTCTCCGAGAAAACGTTAATGTCAATCCAAAGTATGCATATCATATCCAAATAAATTACCATGTTACCCTTCTACACATTTACCTGAAGCCTTATATCGATGACCTTGTCTCAACTTGTGCTAAGATATCTCAGAAGTGTGCACGCAAAGGAGATCGTTCTCAAATCATTTGGGATCACCAAGTGTATTTGTCTCTCTAGGGGTTGCACATACCAGAATACTCAAAACAAAGTTAATGCCCCTCCATCACCTTAGATTGATCTCACCAAATCATTGTCCCAAAGAGGCATATCAATTTCTTAATTTCATACACCATGCCTGATCTAGATCTCAAATTTATAGACTTGATGGGCTACAAAACTACAAGCTCAAACTACATGGAAAGTTGATGGTATTTTACTACAATTTTAAATAAATAATGAAATACATTTCTATCACTATAGTTGAGCATGTATAATTAGTACTTACCTATGTGAATTTTGGTTGGAGAATATCCCCATTGGAGAGTCCTCTCACTTCAATTGAATTGAGAGGCCACTAGGACATGTGTGGTTTTCATGTAGGTCGAGTGCCATTTCCATTAAATATGATAGGTTTGTGGACACAAGTTGTAAGGTTAAGTTGGGTCAAAGTTTTGTAATGTCACCTCAACATATTTTACATGAAGAATTTATTAATAATAATGCATGTTTTGGGCTACTTATCTAAAATTGTGTCTCTTACATTATTGTGATTGATTATGTAATTGAGTAGATAATGGTTCAGAAAATAATTCAAATTATCACATAAATTAATAAATGAGAAGAGGCATAGTCTAAGTCTAGTATGACCAAATTGGTAATACTTTCAGGTAGAAATATATTAGTGTCACGTGCTAGGAGGTCCATGGATTTCGTTAAACTATGTGGGTCTTCTTGGTGCGATGAAAAGTGGTATTAGAGAGAAATCATATTTTTTTGGCTAAAACCATTGTTTGAGACAGTGACAATTGAGACAACTCGATGGAAGGTACTTAGCTGGATCAAGGATTCTTGATGTGAAATTTTTTGAGCACACATGAATGATTTGTAGCGGTGCAAAAGTGATACTAAAATGGAACCTATCTTCATAATAGAACTTGGAGATTGAGTAAAAAATAAATGTCTTCCTTATGCATTTAAGACTTATTTCTTGTGAATACTTACTTCTTATGTTGATTGAAGACTTCTTCTTTATGTGATTCTTTTGATCCTGCATGTTCCCACAAAATATACAAAAAAAAAGATAATTGTGATACTAGTATGATCTATAGTGTTAAGAAACCAATAGCAAGTACATTAGGGTTTATTTCTCTAACTTGATAATTACTTGCGATGTTTGTTGGTCTTTAATTCTTTTATAATTTATTTCTTCTTCATCAAGCAATTACCAAAAGCATAAATATATGAAGATCACAATGACACAAGATGTAGGCTCCAAGCTATGGAAAAACCCCACTAAGGGGGGAACCCAGAAATAATATTCTTTTCTTATAGAATTAATTTAATCAAAATGAGAGATTGAAGACCCTAATACCAAGAACAAGATTTCCACCAAGCACCAAGTCATTCCTCCAAAATATCTCATCTGAAAGAGTCCAAGTACTCCAAAGTCAATGAGAATCAAAGTACTTCCATTCTACCCATGTCAAAGTTTAGGCCTCCTAGTTTAGGTTTGCAACTTCTGCCTGGAATCTTCAGCCCTAAAATTCACAAAGATTCTCAGATTCTTTACACGTGTGAGCTAGACAAGGTTAAATTCTATACTTATTCTTCTTCATTTTTATTCTCCTCTTGTTTTCTAGTCTTCACTGTTGATTTACTTATGTTCTTGATGCAAATTTAATGTGCTTGAGATGTGTGTCAAAATTATTCAAAATCTCTCCTTATTTATACCTTCTTCAAGGGTCGAATAGGCCTCTTCTAGGCTCACTTCACCAACAAGTCTGAGATGGTCTTAGGAGTCCAAAAATGGCACTTTAAACATAAAATAATATTTCTTTCTTGATACTAATTTCCCATAAGGGTCTTATACATATGAAAAATAATCGAATGAATCAATAAACCCTAAAATCACGAAGAACATGCTTGACCTAGCTAACAAAACAAAATAGAGCATGAAACCCATGCTTTCAAAATTATATTTATTTTATTTCTTTTTCTTTAAAAAAAATATACATTGACACAAATACAATAAAAATTATGAAGACTAAACATAGTTACGTTTTTCAACATATAGTTGTTATAGATATTCCGCTAAAATAGTTTGTCATAAAAAAATTTACAAGTTTTTTGGAAATCTTTTTTATCAGGTGTTTTACTTAAGATTTAGATTTTATATTACTTTCTTAGTGCATGAAATAATTAAGTTAGGTGAGTTTAAAAATAGAAGAAATCTAAAACAAATACCACACCATCCACTAAATGAACACAAAATCTACCTTGATAAACCCAATGTGGGAAAACCCAATCTAAATCTCAAGACAATGCCTTGCTCTTTTTCTTCTCATATATTAAATGCAAATATAAATCATGGTGAACAAATTATAGAGTTTCCATGGACACTGTGGACCATACAACCCTTATAAGTTCTCTTACTTCATCTATTCTTGTTAATAAATATTCTTCTTGAAGGTGTATGAAAAGAAACCACTTTAGGTTGTGGATGACAAACAACCCAAAAAATAAAAATGGTTGTTAAATAGTGGGGATATGTAGCAAATGATAGAAACAAAACCTATCAAAGCCCTGATCTGTGCAACAAAACTAGTTAAACAACAAAATGCAATAAGCGCAAGTAACTCCAATAATCCAATGGAAACCAGATATATAAAGAATATATTTATTAAACAACACCTGTGAAGGGAACAAATAATTTTACCAGTACCCCTCTATGGGATGGGTTCTTGTCTATCCTCAATGTCTTGAGCTTTCGTAGAGTCTCTATCCTCTACAATGTGCAAAACCCAGCAAACAAAATGTTTGAGCTCAATGAGAACTCAAATGGAAAATAAAAATGGTGTGTGATAGTGATAATAATCAGAGTTACATCAGTGAGTGCAATAATGAAAGTAATCAAAAGTGAAGAATGAATGTAAACCCTTCTATTTATAAAAAAAATATTACTTTATTCTTGTATAATGGGAAATAATAAAATATTATTAACAAAATTCTAGAATTAACCATTTGGAATATTTTATTATATTTGGTTGGAGGGAAAAAGTATTTAAACTTTTATTTAGAAATAATAAATTAATAAATAATTTATTTATCATCTCAAGCAATATGGTTAAGGGATAATAAACAAATAATTATTTATTTAAGTATTCCTAAGGGATTTAGTCAAATTTGACAAGGATTAATAACTAATTAGTGATTAATTAATTATTGCTAGAGAAAAGTAAGAGAATTAATGATTTATCTATTTATTTCTCATAACTGGGTCAAATATGACAAGTAATGTTAGTTAAACAATGGTTTAATTAATTATTCCTAGAAGATAATGAAATAAATAATGATTTATTTAATTATTCTTCATGGGTTTAATTATAAATGACTTAACAAATGTGGTTTATTAAGTAGTTTCTTATAGTGAAAGAAATTTTACTATGGTAAAATTGGTCGTACATGGTGTACTTCAATCCATCTAGTAAATTATGGCTAGATGATCATTTTTTGGTGATAACATATTTCCCCCCAACGTATGAGTGTTAGGAGAAAAACATATGCCGGAGCATGTTGCAAGAACACAATCACTATACAATGAAGTGGAGTCAGAGAGAGAGAGAGAGAGAGAGAGAGAGAGAGAGAGAGGGAGAGAGAGAGAGAGAGAGAGAGAGAGAGAGAGAGAGACCAATGGAGCTAAAGCGACAGAGTATAGTGACAAAGGGAGTGAGACCAATGTAGGTCTCCTTTTATGTTGTTGTAACGATCTTAGTGAGGTAGGGGAGGCATACCTACACCCACCAAGATAACTTAGTACAAAAATAATAATGTGCCCAGGAAAATGAAGTTGAGCAATCAAGTACATGATGAATGGTACATGACATGTTGGCATAAATGAGCCAAAAAATAATACAATGTGTCCCATATACATAATGTGCCTAGAAAAACATGATCTAGGACTGAATACAATAACATCTGAGTACAATAAGAAACCCTGCTGAACAGGAAAGGGCTCTGCAAAACTGAATGGATCATCTGAAGGAGACATGCATGTCATGAGCGCTGCAAGTGGAAGGAACTGAACCCATCAAATATGAAAAACTACATCCAACATTGTAGCATAATATGAAGGCATTCGAGCATTTGGGGGGCTACCTGAAGGGACACCCCCTCATGAGGTATGAAACATCTCACACACCTGGAATCACTGGTACAATCTGTCGCATCATTGCACCATCATGTCTATGAATCAAGAGCATCAAACAACCAAGTCAAATGGAAATGATGATTCCCTTTTCTTGATCTGAGGCACAAAACAAGAGTGGAAGCTTGAACCAAGATACACTGCCATTTAGGCCGTTCTTTTGGAATAGATGTGTTGATGTCGATAGAATAGGGCTTCCCATAGGTGAGGCAATGAGGATCCTCAACTAAGGCACAAGGGAAAATAGTAATGTGACTAATGGACCTACACCAAGGAAAATGGAGAAAATGGGACTGAGGGAAAAACAGACGACTTCCCTTGTTAGAGGATAAAGTGCATGGTTGACTTGGCAACAATTGACTCAACTTTGGAAAGGATGGTGGACAATATGACTGAAGGAAAAAATGGGAAACACTGGATGAATGGTATGAAAACATGGATGGAATATTGTGACATGATACAATGGGATGTGAAACAGACTCAATGGATGCAAGGGTGATTCATCGCGACTTCTCTAAACAAGGGTGACTCAATGATGTTGCCACACAGAATAGGCCCGATGGGGACCATGAAGACATGAGCAAATGATGGTTACTCATGACGAAAATTGACACGTGAGATGAAAAGAATTAAGGCAAGGTGGTCCCCAAGGTACTAGCATTGCATATGAAGAAATGTGATTTTAAGAGGTGACGAGGTGATCCTTAATTCATGTTAATAATAATAATTAATTTCTAAATAATTAATAATAATTATATGTATTAATTCTTTATATTAATATTATTCATTATTAAAAAATTTTAACTATTATAAAAATAATTAATATAACTAGTTATTACATTATAATAATAATTAAAATAACTATAATATTTTATTTATTATTATTATATTATTTATTTGGTTTTACAAGTTTTTCCAATTATTTTATTAATACTATATTAATTATTTATTATTATAAGAAAAAATTATAATAATTAACCTATCTAATTATTATTTACTATAATAAGTTATTAAAACATATATAGTAGTTTGTTATTATAAACATTAAATACTAATAATAATTATTAAAGTAATATTCAAAAAAATTAAAAAAATTAAAAAATAATTAATTTAAAAATTATATATTAAAAATTATTAAAATTAAAATAATAATCAAGAGGCAGCCGACTTCTCAAGAAATTGAGAGCCGACCTTCCCCTCTTCTTTCCTCATCTCTATTTATAACATAATAAGCTGCTCTTCTTCTATCAAGCTTCAAGTTGCCCTGATGATGGATCCCGGTTGGGGTTTGAAACGTTGGCAGAACAATTCTCTTACTGTGGAAACTCTGATGACTGAATCAAAAAAGAGGTGATCCTTCTTGGAAAAATGGCTTCCAGGTGAAGTGTCAAATCATCAAAAAAAAAATAAAGACCCATTATATTACTAGATGAGAGCTTTCCAATGGTGTTAATGGTTTGTTAAAATGAGCTACGGTTTGGTCACAATGGGCGACAGAAAAAATAGGGGTTTTCCTATAAAAGGGTGTTTTCCCTCCAATTTAATTCATTTTCACATTGAGATTCGATGAATTTGGAGAGGAGGAAAAGGCCCTAAATCTTGTGGAGATCATAGTGGAAAAACTAACCATCAGAATAGGGATCTGTAAATTTCAGGCAAGTGGCCTTACTTGCCTAAAGATGGTCTTAATGCTTCTTAGAATGATCGTTCCTGGTGAAGAATTAAGGGAAGAGGAAAATGATAATGAACTACTAGAGGAGGTCTAGAATCATCCTCACCCACTAAGTCAAACATGGGGACTATGTGGTAAAGGTGGTATGACATAGAGTAGAATATTTTAAGATATGGTATCAAATGTCTACGATATGCGATGTGAATATGGCTCGCCGGAGAGGTCGATAGGACAAACTATCCAAGGAATGGGAGGATAATCGGCCATACCTAGATCCGGTGGGATCTAGGTCGAGACTAATGTTAATCAATTGAGAAGATGGCTAGGGGAAAACCACCATGCCCCCAAGCATGGATACTACCCACAAGAATATGTGATGGAGGGGACTAATCTAGTATGCAAAGGTGAGAATGATGCCCCCTAGTAGGAGGAGTTTGTGGAGCACCATTGTGTTCTGAGTGCTCGAAAAAGGGATTCAAGCATCTTGGCCCAACTTGGTATGAGATCCTCCAAAGTATGATAAGGATATGTAAGGTCCTATGTGCCCCCCAGTATGTGATGGGCATACCATATGTATTTAGAGTGGTAGACTCAAAATACATTTATTTTTTTATGTCAATACATAATGTGGTTATGCATATTTTATATGGAGGTTGTGGTTCGCCATTTGTTTTGGTTATGGTTGTCTTCTATGGTATACATGTGATAAATTCGAATCTAGAATGTTGTTTGCAATGGTATCTACATAGTTATTTTGGGCTCTAGGAACATGACTGAAAGTAATGGTTTCAAATTCACATACCAACAACTTAACTCATAGATATTTTCTAAATAGGACTTGGTTATGCACATGATACACACTGTTCAATTGCGTGACAAGTAGCAAGGAATCCAAATGAACATGAAGATGAAGGATACGATGAGCAAGGGCGTCGACTAAAAATTCTATCACTGTATCATATCCGGCCTGGTTATTGGTCGCAGATCCAATACACAGGCCATTAGAATGAACTAATGTATGCAAGGGGGTGAAAATGGCCCATGTTTTCAAGGCTAGATTCCTATAGAATGACTCACACCATCAAAATAACCGATATGCAGTGTGGATGATGGATCCATGTTGGCTTGAGGGGGCCTAACCCAGGTTCAACGTTAATTAGCCAAACAAATCCCTACACTACTAGACCTTTCGGAATCAACCCATGGAGCGCAAACTGAAGTCTCACCCGAAGCTGTATGGGGAGATTCTGGAACCAAGTTTCCGCACCCTAATGGTTGTGATGCCATTTGATTTATTCTATCCCTGCCTTTGCACAGGTTGCTTCACTCTAGGGCTTGCAAAATCGGCCCTCTATTCCATCCTTTCGTACCTCTGCGAAAGGGTATGATCGACCTCCACGCATCCCTAGCCTGCTGCTCAAGTACTTTTGCACTGCTAGAGCAGCGTGCCATGCAGATTCCCCAATTAGTCTAAGTGATTTTCTTATCTCATCAAGGACTTAAAGTTAACACCATGTAAGCAGATATTCGTAATTGCATTCAATTATTCAATGTAATTGCATTAGTTCGCACATCATATAAGAATAATAAAGGAAATTCATACATAAAATATCCAAATGCATCAACTGAACAAAGACACATAAATTACAGAATATCTCCTTTTATTAATATCTTCCAAGTGTTACAACCTCTGTCTGCCCTGCGCATAGGGGTCAGTGCACTTAGCTACGGACTTCTACCCTAGGCCTCTATGCACTTAGTTGTAGAGCCTCTACCTACACTACAACCCAAGACTTAGACTTCTTGCTTCCAAGCTATGACTCCATTACATCGTGTGTCATTCTATGTTATTCTAACTACTTAGAGCTTAGCTCTTTTTCTACAATACCATGGTCCGCAGACCATGGGTAGATCTCTTACAACCAACTTTACTTTATAAAACTAAGGGCAGACTACCCTTTTTGACACATAACACCTTCATGCTCTGCGACCACAAAATGCGGAGTCTTTAGAATTATATTACAAAAATTGACTTAAACATGGGATTTTAGCCCCAAAACATCCCTTGGGGGATCTCACTCCCAACAATCCATCTGAAAGGTGGAAAAGACAACATATGAGATGATGCAACCTACCTATATGCATGACATAAATAAATACATGAAATTCAATGGGATATGCTATGGGTGAAAATTATTTAGGTAGAGTGCACTAAGAGGATTAGGAAGAACTTGGCCTTCGAAATCCTCTAGAAGATATGCCCCCTTGCCGAATTCCAAGGGTAATTAGGGGCAGACATAGCTTCCAAGATATCCTCATTAGAATGGAAGATCGATAGACGGGAGGAAGACTGACTACGTGATGTGGTGGCGATACCTGGTGCATCATCCTGAGAAAGAAGGTTCACATACGCATCATCTGAACTGATAGATGATGAGCTAGTAGATGGAAAATATATCGATGTTAAGATCCAAGTTTCCGATGAAAGAGGTTCGATAGAAGCATGGGCAAAAACCTCAGAAAGGTTTTCATACAAGGAACTCAAGGATGATGACAAGTAAAGGATATGGACCATGGAGTCCGTCATCTTGACATCAGGGGGAGGGATCATGTTGGTGGGACCACAGTCCCCCTGTTCTCGTGTACTAGTGGTACCAAAATCCACAGGTAGAGGAGTAGATGATCCGTTATGAGTGGCCTCAAAGTCGCAAAGCACTTGGAGGCAATCACGAAATTTGTTAAGACGAGGGAAAAAATGAGATTAATGACCATAATGATCACACAAGGCACAAGGGTGATTTCTGCGTAACGTTTTAAGTCTTTTGGCTGAATCTGGTAAGGTAACTTGGACCTTGGGCATATTAGACTCAAGAAACGTTTCATGAACCAAAGGTTTGAGACAAGGAAGTTTAGAACAGCTATTGGAGGCATGCCCAACAACCTCACACAAAAGTGAATGGAGGTGTCAGCTTTGGAGCTTTGGGGGATGGAGAATCTTAGGGAGCCTTGTTCTTAGGTTCTTTCCTCTTAGCTTTGCCCCCTTGTCTGGATGCTTTAGAAATAGGAGTGGGTTCCTATTGAGGTTGCAGTGGAACTGAAGCAGCAATAGGGGTTGTAGGGACCAGTTGAGCTGGGGTCAAAGAATGATATGGCCTAAGCTGACTAGGTAGAGTGTTCGTTGGGGGATCAATGTACTAGACTAGGATACCCAAAGTCATTATAGGGAGAGTCAATGAAGCCAAGAGAGGGATAGAAAATATTCTAGGAGGAGGAAATAGAAAAGGTATATGTACTACAGGGTAATTTCCCAATGGAACAACTCCTAGATGTTTAAGACCTAGAGGAATAGTTCCTGGTGGGAATAAAGGAGAAGAACCAACAAACAGAGGAGGTCCTTGGGGGGTGGATCTGGATGGCTCGGCTGAGATGGTAACAACATGGTGTTGAGGAGATGGTTGTTGACCAGGGGTACCAGACTACTTTTGAGTAGCCTGTGATGCTTATAACATGTGAATACTCAAAGAGCTAGGCTCAGAGATGGGAGGGGGAGGACTAGGGAAAGCACCCAATAAGGTGGAATCTTTGTAGACTCCAGGTGAAACACCAATGAGAGGTGTGGTAGAATAATTTCTGGACATTGATGAGATAATGGACTCAGGGGAAGTTAAGTATGATGGCTCATAATATTTCAACTGAATGATAGTGATGATCTTCCCTTCATGGGGAAAGCACATCTTACGGAAAATCGTAGATCTAACAGCTTACATGGCGTATGTGTAACTATGACCCAATAGAGTGTTGTAATATAGAGGGGCATAAATATTGTGATGCATGCTGAGATGTTAGGAGGAGTGACCATTCGAAGCACACAAAGTGATGATGGATGGGGACAATTTAGGTGACTTGAGTTGGTTCCAAACAACAATGGACATCATGTAGGTGGATGCACCTTCATCAATAATACACCAGGAGATGATGGCATTACAAACTCAGAATGGTATCTGGAAAGAAACGGATGGAGGTAATGGAGGATGTTCTGACGTATCAATAGGAAAGACAATAAAATGATTGTCTAAAGGATCTACTACACCTAATGAGGTTAGTAGAGATTTCCTTTGAGATGGGTATGACTAGAGAGCCTCCAGCATCGACATGGTAGCAGGTGATTGTGCCAAGTCGTCTACTATATTGTATGTATGGGAAGCTCAGTTAAAAGTCGAGTTACAACATAATGGTCCCTTGGGGATCTTAGGAATTGACTCAACTTTAGGTTGAGGGATCTATAATGGACCATTTGGTTTCATAAGAGGCTCAATAGATGCTTTTGTTTTGATCTCAATTGCGGACAAAGATGATGGATTTTCATATTGACGCGATCGAGTTTGCAAGTTGATATCGGAGGTATTGACTTTGTTAGAATTCATCATGAGGATCTAGTAGTCACTAGGACTAGAAGGTTAGGGAGGGTGGGCTGCTTGACCTTGTTGAGGTTGAGCAGCAACAAATCCTTGCTGAGGGAAAGGATTTTTTAGCACAGCTGGTTAAGATGGCACAGGATTTTGAGGTGATTGCTGTATAGGTGGTTGACCTATAGAAGTTGCTTGGGCTTCCCAAATTTGGTGTATCTGGGGTAAGAGGAGACACTCATGAGTATAATGGCCACGTACACCACAACACGCACAAGGCTTGTTCATATGAATAGCCTTATTCTTCTTGGGTTGGTTGCTCTGTTGCTGGTTGTTGGTGTCAGGCTGGTTCCCCTGGGGCTTATTACCTTGGTTACCCTGTTTACCCTTGTTACCCTTCCCCTTATTCTTTTTCTTCAAATTTTGGGGATTTGTCACACTTTGCTATGCATACACTTGACCTTGAGGGGGCAGTGGCTGCTGGGGCTGAGGATGCATGGGAGGCTATGGCGCTAATGCCTGAGGGTATGGAGTGCTCGGTGGTGCATAGGTGTAAGATGGTGAGGGGGAAATGATTTGGTAGACATGTTGATTACTAGTTGGCCCAGACATTTGTTGATTTGGTTGGGAAAATGCATAAGATGTGCTTTGTCCTAAATACACTTTGTTGGCAGGAGGGAGATAAGTGTTGGAGGAACTGGTGCCCCCCTACAGATAGCCATAACTCTATTGAGTATATGGTGAAGGATGTGAAATAACTCCAATGATACCATCGACAGCGTGAGATGCCCCTGGTGCATTGGCACATCGAGGACAAGGGAGCTTAGGTATAACGATATAGACATAACTGGATTAAGCATAAATCAAGTCATATCTCAGAGTAGTCTAGAGAGCCTCTTCCTCTGTCTGAGGAAAGTGAGATGAAACATATTTGGAAATAGGTGCTAAAAGAGTCTTGAGAAACTAATTGAGGTAGAAACGGTCTTAGAAGGGCAGGGCATGACACATGGTCCTCCTTCTGTGCCATTCCTAAACATCATCGGAAAGGCAGGTGGTAGAGGACTAGCAAAATGTAGTCAAGATCTCCATACAAATGTCGTATCAAAGAGGTAACTGAAAGTATGAAAGGAACACTTTAGGAAGAGTCATGAAAGTGGAATGAGAAGCAGCGGGTTGGTCAACATACACTTTGCATCATCTCTAGTGAGCATGCATTGGAATAACCGAAGAAGAATGGAATCATCGGTGATGGAATTGGATGAACACCACATATGGAAGGAGCGGATGTGATTGGTGGGGTCCTCTCTAGAATTACCCTTAAACTTGGGAATGTCAGAGGGAATCTTAGCTAGCATAGTTGGCCAAACAACATTGTGATGTATAGGATCATTAATCTTTAGGGTCATTAATCAACTGGCTAAAATCCCGAAGGCTTAACCCAACCATGAAAGGTAACATTGGAGTTGTCAAAACGGTTACTATAATGGTTTCGCTAGATGTGACTACCGGGGTAGAATCAGAGCCAACACCAAGTTGGTTTCCTACACCTACTGTGGGTCCTTACGTGATGACGGTATGTGGTGAAGGAGGCTTAGAATTGAATGAAGAATCAGATGAACCAGAAGAAGAGTCAGTATGGGGACTCAGGGGATAATTATCTGGAACCCTGTGGGGAGGAGTAATATGTCCAAGCGGAAACTAGGTATGAAGGCCTAATAGTCTCCACGACAAACGCCTTTGTAGCGCAATGGTTGTAAGACACAAGAGACATGGAAATGGTGAATGGAGATAAACAAAATGTCTTTATCTCTATGTGGGGAGATAAATTAATTAAGTCTTTGCTTAGTGGTGTAAACTAAGCACCCTTTGCTTAATGTTTTCTTGTGTGTGCAAGTATTTTTATTAATTAAACCCATATCATGTTTGAAAAAAGAAAAAGATTGTCGAAATAAACTGAAATTAAAAATAGAAAATGAACAACAAATCAACTCTCTAAAACCCTACCCAAACTGGGTTTGCAAACACTGAGCTGGTTGGTGGTGAAATCGACTGAAAACACACAAAAAGGGCCAAGAGATCTAAGCGTCAATGTGACTGGGATCAAATGACACTATGCTGCTGGAAAGTGGTGTAGCAACAACAAAAAACCAGTGAGGAAAATCACTGCAAAAGATAGGGAGATGGGTGTGAAGCCTAGGGAAAACAGTGGCAGCCTAAGGCAAATGACCAAACAAGGTTCAAGATGGAACTTTGGATGGAAACAACCTATATGGGAAGATCTGAAAAAGGAAGATACAAATTTGGATAATATGGTTGAAAGCTCTGCAGAAACTCAGACTTCTTACTCAGCTAAACTACTCCTATAAATATGGAAGCATACTAGAAGCCCTGAGGGGTTAAATTCCACTTCAACGAGCAAAACAGAGTAGATCAAGGCCTAAACATGATAACACAGTGGTCAACCAACTCAATGGACTTCTATCAGCAAAACCCAAAAAAAATTCAGAAAAAATCCCAGAAACCCTAAAATCGCAGGTTCTAACCTGTTTAGGGAGATATCACAATTTTTGGGCCAGAAAGTGCACTCTAGACCTCCAGACCACAGGTTTGGGGTAGAAAACTAAGATTTATGCTCCTCAGTTCTCGAGCGGCGAGTCTCAGAAAAATTTGTCATCTCTATCGTGGCCAGTTCTTGTGACCTGCGGAAATAACCAGAAAATTTGCAGGAGTTAGAAATTTGACTAATCTAGGGTTATAATGCTAGTAAACAACATTAAGAATCTGAAAAAGAAAAATCCAAAGCTGAAAAAAGAATGTCACCCAGGTTTTCGAATAAGAATTAAAAACACAGTGGAGTCACCAATTTGTTAATAAGTATTCTTCTCGAAGGTGTACGAAAAGAATCCACTTTAGGTTGTGGATGACAAACAACCCAAATAATAAAAATGGTTGTTAAACAGTGGGGATCTGCAGCAAATGATAGAAACAAAACCTGCCAAAGCCCTAATCTATGCAACAGAACTAGTTAAACAACAAAATAGAATAAGCGCAAGTAACTCCAATAATCCAATGGAAACTAGACATATAAATAATATATTTTATTAAACAACACTTGTGAAGGGAACAAATAATGTTACCAGTCCCCCTCTATGGGATATTTTCTTGGCTATCTTCAATGTCTTCAGCTTTTGTAAAGTCGATCTCCTCTATAACGTGTAAAACCCAACAAACAAAATGTTTGAGTGCAATGAGAACTCAAATGGAAAAGAAAATTGGTGTGTAGCAGTGATAATAATCAAAGTTACAACAGTGAGTGCAATAATGAAAATAATCAAAAGTGAAGAATGAATGTAAAACCCTTCTATTTATAACAAAATAGTAGGTTATTCTTGAATAATAGGAAATAATAAAATATTATTAACCAAATTCTGGAATTAACCATTTGGAATATTTTATTATATTTGGTTGGAGGGAAAAAGTATTTAAACTTTTATTTAGGAATAATAAATAAATAAATGATTTATTTATCATCTCAAGAAATGTGGTTAAGGAATCATAAACAAATAATTATGTATTTAAGTATTTCTAAGGGATTTAGTCAAACTTGACAAGGAATAATAACTAATTAGTGATTAATTAATTATTCCTAGAGAAAAATAAGATAATTAATGATTTACCTATTTATTTCTCATAACTGGGTCAAATATGACAAGGAATATTAGTTAAACAATGGTTTAATTAATTATTCCTAGAAGATAATTAAATAAATAGTGATTTATTTAATTATACTTCATGGGTTTAATTATAAATGACTTAACAAATGTGGTTTATTAAGTAATTTCTTAGAGCAAAAGAAATTTTACTATGGTAAAATTGCCCCTACATGGTGTACTTCGATACATCTAGTAAATTATGGCTAGATGGGCATTTTTTGGTGATAACAGTTCTACTTCAATATCCCACTCCTTTTCTTTGCTCTATAATGGAACAATAAAACAATATAATAAGAATAGAAATTATGCCCTAATAGCCACTGAGGGCTAGGGTCATAATTTTTCACACATCAAATCCTAATTAGGGCTATGTTTTGGACCTTCTAAAATATTATTGAAATCCCATACATTATTAGCTCTATATCTATGAGTAAGGGGGGTTGATGTGGTATTCACTTGATACCATGACGTCCAACATGATAGGTCAACTTATGGGAGGCACAACTTACCTATATAAACTTTAATTAAAGTGATGCTTTTGTTCTTAGAAATATATTAGATATTAGAAGAATAGAGAGGATGTGAGGCTTGACCCCAAAATATCAATGCTTTTATTGCTTCAAATAGGTTCAAAAATTTTATGGACCTAAACTTACCAAAACAAGTATTTCACGTCAAATGAACCCTACAAGTACTCATCTCCTCTTTTTTTCCACCTCTACTACTATGGGGTAAAATGCACAGGATGAAAACTACCCTCAAAAGTCTTCCCGGGACTTCTGATAGACCGTAAGGTTATCTGCAAAAGGTACCTATTACACACATGTTCATCTATCTAACATATATTGACAGGATATGGAGAAAGGATCACCTCTGGTTCTTTCTAGATTCGCTTGGGGATCTCCGTGCGGTAAGAAGAACTCCTCCTGACCAGCTCCAAGATGATTCCTGCACAAAAGAACGAAGCAAACCAATCACAGCATATACTTCTGACAATTAATGTAAGAATCCGTAACAAACATGTATAAATGTGTAACTAATCTACTCAACATACATGTATAAATGTGTAACTAATCTACTCAACATAACAAGCATCAGAATGAACAAATAAATGCACAATATCACCAACACTTTGAGTAGTGGAACACAACCATAGTCCTATATTCAGAAGAGTGATTACAACAACCCTATTGTATCAACCTTCCTTATCCCTTCTTCCTCTCTCTCTCTCCTTCTTTCAGCTAGCTCCTTCAAGAATATGACAATATCACAACAACACCGTGTACTATCCTTCTAAATGCTCTGACCCTTATGCAATGGCCCTCTCGTTGCTTATATAGCAATCAAATTAGGGCTACCCAACTCCACCTGTAGTTCATTTGGGTAAAAACCATGAACCTGCCTCTTTTACCAGCTTTTTCCCATTTTCCTCTGTTTCCAAAATAGAATTTCTCCAAATATCTTGATTTTTGGAGTTTCCCTACTTTTCTTGCACAAATTTAGGGAAATAATATCTAGATATTTTAGGGTAGATTCGTTGGCATAACCACTTGAGCATCACTAAAGTTCACTAACGCTCCCCCTGGTCTAACAACAAGAGTTAGCAGGTTGACTAACGCTCCTTTACGCTTGTAAACAAGCTTTATAAAGCAGGTTATCAATGTACAGGGAGCGTTAGTGTGGATTCTGGGCCTGCAACTGTGGTCATTCTTTCAATCATCTTGTCTTTCTCCTCTGAGTTTATTAGGAGGTTAATTTGTCCTATAACAGATGCCCCCTAAAGTATGAGATCATAACCAGAGACGATGGCCGAAATACTTTATGAAAATACTGTAGTTTCCCGTCAAAATATTTCTAGAGAGAGAGAGAAGTTTCGGGCGATAAGGAAAACCTAATTCAACAAAAGTACATATATATGAACTGCTAAAATCATGTCCTAAGTCGGGAATTCCCATGCTCAGTAGCTATGTCAGAGTAACTTTCTCCTCAAAGATATAAAAATGCTGGCCACCAACATGGAACAAGGCAGAACTAGTGTCATAATAGATTATCCTGAAATGGCTGTCTTCAAAGAACAATATCGCAGCTTGGGAGAGGAAACAAGGCTGAATGATGCAAGCCTCTACCTAAGGTCTTGATTCCTGCTTCACCGAACAGCATAGATCGATACATGTGATAAAATGAGTTGACATCAAACATGCATGAAATCATCTGATTACTAGCCAATAATGGAGACTGTTAATAGATGCGAGGAAGGCCACCGATAATGGTGATCGTCTCCAAGATGCACAGTGCAAACTAGCGAGTGTGAAAGATTTTTTGTCGTCAAACACTCGTAGAATCGCTTAACCAGGAGCCAATGATGAAAACTCACGATCAAGCACAAGGTAACCTGCCACTAATGTCTGCAAGCACCAAGGCACTGAATGTGTTTCTGGGTTATCTTCCGAGATAGAGTGTTGAAGTTGATAGGAAGGAACCTGTTGAAAGGTAGGCAATGACGTGTCCTACATCAGTCGACACAAAACCAGACAAGGATGATTTTGTTTTCTGAAGAATCTTTTGAGCTTTTGGGTCTAAAAAATGGAGGTCATGATGAAAGGATATGTAGGGTCAGTTGATCGAGGAAACAAGTAGGGACCCTTGAACAATAGAAGGCACAACAATGGTTTTAACCAGACAGCACTAGACTCATGAACACTACAGAGTGTTTAAGATATGAAGATGCAATGGCATCAGGGTATATAGGCTAAAAACTCATAGTTTGGTAGGGTTCATATTGATAGGCTATCAAAATGATGGTTTATCTGAGGGAGTGCCATGCTCAAGGGAACTTTTGCTGCCAAACCACGCTTCAGGATATGGTTGTATTTCCACTTTTCCCCGTCTGATTTTTAATGAGTCTAGACGGGTAAACTCATCGATATTTTCATGTTTAGAGAGTCTAAAAAGGATCGCAAAAGGAATGACTCTTTACCCTATCTGATTAGTTTAATGAGTCCAGACAGGAAAAATCGTCGATTTTTTCATCTTTTAAGAGTCTGAAAAGTATCGTAAAAGGAACGACTCTATATCTTGTCCGTGTATTTAAAGAGTCCAGACTAGACAACTCGGTGATCTTTTCATCTTTAGAGAGTCTGAAAATATCGTAAAGAGAGACTCCATGGTGGTCCCTTTTTCATAGTTGTTAAATGGGTGCGACAAAAGGTTAATAGTAACCCGTATTGGTTACTTTTCCATATTTAATCTACTAGACCCAGAAAAAGAGAAACCTTTTCCCAATAGATGTCAACCTCATCTTGTTACGAGTACGAGGCGGCATACTAAACTCATGTTTTGTCGTGACACTTTAACGAGCTCAGTAACAAAAACTCAGGATTTTTCATTTTTTAATGAGCTTGAAAAAAGTACCTGAAATAATGCTCAAGTCATCTTTATCATGTTTAACGAGTAGCAAGAGACAACTCGGGATTTTTTCAGTTTAAAGAGCGAGGAAAAAGTGCCTAAAAAGGATGCTCTGTTGGTCTTTTTCAGTTTATGAGCTGGAACTAGATCAAAAAAGAGGTGCCCAGAGCATTGTTTGCATATTATTTAACGAGTGCAAATGATGAAAAACTCGGGGATGTTTGTATTGTTTAAGGAGCGATAAAATATCTGGAAAAAAAAGTGCTTTATGGATTGTGGTATGGATGTTTAACGAGTCCTACTACAAAAACTCGGAGATGTTTATATTTTTTAAAGAGCGATAAAATGTCTCCAAAAGTGCTCTATTTATCATTGCATAGATTTAACGAGTGCAAGGACAAAAGCTCAAGGATGTTTATATTTTTTAAAGAGCAATAAAATATCCCTAACAGTGGTCTATTTAAGTCTTTCATGCAGTTTTTACTGCTTTTCATTCCTGAAGTACTTTCATCAAAATTAGTAAAAAGGTAACAATTCCTATTATCTGGGTTTATGCATGATAAAAAATCATGTAGAATGGACTATTTCCTCTTTAATGATTTTCAAAAAATCATGTCTCTCAAAGTTATATAAGGAAATGCTTAGAGCTTTCACATGCATCATTTTCACTATTTTGAAGTTTGTGACAGCTAGTTGGAGCTGAAGAGGAGTAGATTTTCCACAGACCATTGCAGGAGATTTGGGCAACCATTCGACGTGCCGTCAGTCCCTAGTGAGAGCTAAAACCTTACTCTATGCTTTATTAAACTTTTTTTATCAGTTTTTTGGGTGGAAATTTGCAGATCTGAGGTGCCCTAGAGCCATGTTTGCGCACTAATGCCCTCCAGCAGGCTTAGTAGGGAGCATTAAACGCTCTGTACGAGCCATGGGAGGGCATTAATCCTTCCTTTACAGCACTGGGAGGGGCGTTAAGGAAGTAGGGTGCATTTGAAACCCTCATGCATGGATTCCTTAAGTGATTTTTCCCCATTTTAACTAATTTTAGGGTTATTTTATGCAGGTTTTGAGCTGAAATGACTCACCTATGGAGAGAACGGGCCCATGACAATGAGGAATTGCTGAAGCAAAATGATCCAGCTTGTATACTTGCATTGTACCACTGCAGTTTGTTGAAGTATGCAAGGCTAGAGCTGATGGAAGGACAAGAGGAGCTACTGAGATGGATCATACAGTGCTGGGATGAACACGAGCAAGTGTTCAGGATTGGAGATCAAGAGCTGGAAATTGACCAGGATGACATTTACTTTTTTACTAGTTTGTCATGTCATGGGGCACATGCAAACCTTACTGGTGGCAGGTCAGATCCACGATCTACTTCAGAGCTGGTAGATATCTACTGCATCCCTGGGAGTGGACTAGTCAACAACAGAGTCCCGATAGAGAGGATTCGATCTCGGTCTATGCGAGCAGTTTTATGGTTGATTGTGTGTTTGGTGGGGTCAAAAAGTCCCCACGTAGCAACAAAGGCTCAAATTTTGCTTACCATTAACTGTGTCAGCCCCAGATGTTCAACTGGTGTGAAGTAGTGCTTCGCCAGTTGAAGGTAGAATTGACAGCATGCAAGACCTGTACCCAACATAGTTTTAGGTATGGTACTATCATAGTCTCATTTATCCTTGAGAGGGTACCTGTCATGCACCCACGGGTGAGCTTAGGTCCCTTTGATCTGAGGGAGCCAAGGCAAGGTTGCTGGTCATCGCTTGATCCTCACACAGGAGGAGGACCACTACGACATTTTTTTGACGAAGACTTCTTCCAGTGGCTTCGGAGCTAGATCGTGATTATTGATGACTATGCCTATGAAGGCATGGACTTTATCGGTGACCCAAACTTGATGCTACCGCCTGGGACCAACTGGGGTCCTCAAGGTGAGAATAATTTTTTATAGTACTTAAGTGTTTTTGTACTTTTGAATGTATATGTAATGTTTTTTAACGATGAGATAAGAAATGACATGAAACTTTTATGCTTAACACAGATGTGGTGCCAGTACGACCTGCAGGCCAACCTCGCTATGTGCGATGAGGTGGCTAACTACATGCTAGAGGGAGTGATGCCGACAGTCTCTGCGAGGTTCTGAGGAACCTAGAGGGTTTGACTATGGGTGTCCCGCCCCTTCCTATGAGGGAGATTCCTGCTTATATGCAGCGACACACCATTGGTGTACCTGAGCGGTTTCTGGTTCCTCTTTGGAGGGTAGCTAGAGTTGTTTTAGCTTTTCTAGAGCAACAGGCTCATTTTAGCAGGTGTTTTGGCGTAGCCATATGAGCATTTATAGCTGAGCTTTGAGCCATTTTGTACTTAACTCATCCAAGTTTTGGAATATTTTTGATATAAAAAACTGGATTTCTATCTATATATACAGATATTTTTTGGTATTTTTGGTGGTGTAAATGTGTTTTAAAAAATGGTTTTTGTGGCAAATTTTTAACTTTAGTAAAATTTTTTTACTTCTCATGCATGTTATTATAACAAATGTGACAAATGCCAATTTAATACATAGTTAGCTAACGAATCAACGACAGTATTTAATTCTCGAGGAACATGCTCATATGTGATTATGTCAAATCGGCATTCCAAGAGGTGTACCCTTAGATAGTTATGTAACAAGGTTGGATTACGGATGTGATAATGGTTGGTCAATTGCATAATGACTAGCTGGGAGTCTAACCTGACCACCAGATTGGAGATGCCCCTTGATGACGCTTTTGTGAGAAGTGAAATGACGGACATGTACTCAGCAATATTGTTGGTGGCAGTACCAAGAAAGTCTCCCCCCAGAGCAAAATAGTTCTGACTCGGGTGTATAAATGACCCAAGCAGCTGATGCAATGTGCTGTGTGCGACGACTGGCACCATTCACGTATCCTATGTATGCTAGGGGCAACGATGACATCTGCATTGTGAATAGAATGCATGAGGCAAGTACTCCACTAAATAACAAAACAATCCAATTACATCAAAAAAGGAATGAAAAACTTATGAATACATAAAATTACAAAGCACATGCCCAGCATGACACTAGGCACAATACTTTTTTCAGATAGAGCCCGTATGTGGGCTCCTTGAGTGGGTTTCCATCCCAGTCTTGTAGTTCATATGCCCCTGAGGGGAGGACTTTAGTTATGAAATAGGGACCTAGCCAAATGGGTCAAAGCGTGCATGCCTCTAAGAGATTTTCTTTTGGATGATAGAGTGATATGAAGTCACCCTCTTGGAAAGAAGAAAACCTAACCGCTTGTGAAAATATGGATTGTACTCACTCCTTGTGAGCCGCGAGTGCTAAATCAACAACTCTATGGGTTTTATCCAATTGTTTGATGTATAGTAGGCATTCTTATTCGGCCATAGGGCTGGGCATGGGTTCAATGGCTATATCTAGGGAAGGAAGTGGCCACCCATTCCATTTTGCCTTGTCATAAAGTTGGATCTCATGTACGAAAACTGATGGGTTAAATTCGGGCATTTCCTTCTAAGACCAAACAAATTCTTCATGGAATTCCTCATGTAGGCAAGTGGAGTTTGCGATTTCCTTAGAACTGCAATCTACGCTTGTTTGGGTATCTTCCATGGTGCCTGTCGTGACTAGAATATCTATGGGCATTGACTTGGAAGTGTCGTCCATATTTTCGTCCAACCTAGAAGTTTGAATGCTTGTATAGGGTGGGGAAATGATTTCGTTTGTGTCAAAGGACAGGACTTGAAGAGGCATCATGTTTGAATTAGGTGTCGAACCCCGAATATGCCATTCCTCCCAATGTTGCTCTCCAAAACTCATGATTTCTCTAATGGCTTTGTCCATTGAGGGGAGTTGATCGTGTGGATCTAAATGAAGAGCAGTTATGGGAAGGGGTTGGTACCATCGGTGATAGCCAACTTGACTGGAGATGCGGATGTTGATTCAATGCCTTGGTAGGCTGATTCAGCTGATGACGATGGCATCTGGTCTTCGAATGTGTCAAGGTCTGAAGGCACCATTAGGATCCAGGGATTGGTCAATTCATGAGGAATTGACGAAAGCATGTTGACCAATTGTGGAACCTGCGGCGAAGGAAGAGGAAAACAACCCATCAGGGAGGAAGCCTTCAACAAACCGGTACCTATACTAACAAAACTGTCAGTTACACCTCCTACTAGGGGTACGGAGCCGTTTGGTAATGGTGAATAATCAGAGGTGCAGAAAGACAACTGATCCACTATTATGACCTTTACATCCAATGGAAATAGGACGATACGAAAGATAGTGGATATGATGGCCGTCATGGCATATGTCCAACTGTGACCCAGCAACAAATTATAGTCGAGTCTCTTGTCCACGACTTCTACATCCACTGTTACTGTTTTCCCAGCCAAAGTGATGGGAAAACTAGCTAAGTATCCTTTTGGGATAAAGGTGTGGCCATCAAAAGCTTTAAGGGAGTTTGACGGTGAGGAGAGGGTTGGAGAACCCAAGGTGAGCCAACATGAAGCCGACATGATGTAGGTCGAAGCACCTTCGTCAATGACAGTTCGGTGTATACCTTTCTCTTTCGAAGTGATATGCACCTGAAATGCAAGCTAGTGGGAAAGGGGAGGTTTACACTTGTCCATGTCGAAAATGGAAAGCATGGAATTCGCAGGGTCAATACCCCCGATAGCCAAAAGCAAAGCTTTCCTTTAGCTGGGGCATGTCTGTAATACTTCGAGTGCTGACATAGCCAATGGTGCTTGTACCAAATCCTCTGCGATGTTGTAGTGTTGGGTGGCATGTGCAGATGTGTTGTGCATTGTGCGTCAAAGTGCCCCCTTGGGGGGTTGAATTACAAAGTCCTCAACTGGCCTTTCGATTCGCAAACTGTTGGGTGATAATGGGTTTTGACCTGCAGATGATTCTGCTGCCGGAGCGACAGGAGCTTCATAATATTTGGCTCTGGTTGCTAGTTCTACCATTTCAAATGTGTAAATGGTAGAACTACCTTCACCAGCTGAAGGGCGTTGCGAACTGTCGCTGCCCCTTGACATGGGTTGCAATTGGTTGGCAATGAAATTTTGCTGCAGTTGATTAGGAAAAGGATTTCTAAGGACAGCAGGTGCCTTACAAGTATCTTTCTTGGCAAGGTAATCTGTACATTCTTAAAGATGTGGACAATGCCAAGTTACGTGATCTTCAAGACAGAGTTTAAATGAATAGTTGGTGCCTTTATCATTTTCTACATTGGTAAGTGTAGCGACCTTCTGTTTGGGGTTGGGCTGCGTAGATGACTGCTCCTCAGAAGGAGTGGTCTTGTTCTGTTTCTTCTTGTTCTTACTGGATTTCTGTGTAGACGACACAGAGTTAATCGTAGTAGCAGGAAGAGTAGTCGTTTTGGTAGAGGGGTCCATTTCCAACTTGGCAACGGACCCACTGAGTTGTTTTATAGTGCTCGTGGAGGTTGCGCTAACGATCTCGTCGGTATGTGCTCTAAGGCACTGAGTGGTGGGAGGATTGGAGTTACCGAGAGCATAGGGGATAATGTTGTAGAGAGTGCCAGACTGTGAATAGATCAAATCTAAATGCTGGACATGACGTATGGATTGGTCCTCTGTGACCGCACTACCTAGAGCAACATCTCTAGCGATTTATGGGAGTAGCGACTTATAGAACCAATCTGTTAAGAGAAAATCAGGGATGGGGGCTTTGACTAACCTCTGCCTACGTCTCCATTCATGGATATGATTGGAGATGTGGGTGGAGGTATCCTGACAAAATGAAGTGAGGAGTTCTGTCCCTGTCTCATAACAGATAAGTAACTAAAAGTGCTTTAGAAACTCCATCGCTAAAGCGTCAAAGGTATTCACTGATGCACATGGTAACTCAATATACCACTTTGCAGCATTGCCAGTGAGGGTGCAGGGAAAAGACACAACCGGACATTGTCATCCACCATAGAGTTAGAAACACACCATAGATGGTAGGTGGTAACGTGAGTCCCTGGATCCTCCCCTTGGTTTCCGTCAAACTTAGGAATTTCCGTCGGTATTTTATGTGGGATCAGTGGCCATCGTAAGTTATGGTAGATGGGGTCGTTTGTCAACTTGTATAAGTTGGGGATATCCAATGTTGCCAAAAAAGGCAAATTGTTGGGTGCTCCCGACTTGGACCATTGTGATGACGGATGACCTGAGGAGCTCTACGCTCCTCCCAACATTTTGTTCCCCATGGTGTACATGGGCTGCGTGGTGTAGTATTTGCTTTGCGGTATGGTGTTGTAAAGTGGATTACCATGAGGATTTTGATACTGGGGTATGAAGTTGCCCCCAGTATAAGCGATGCCCCCTTGACTCATTTGAGTGTGTGAGTAGGGTGCCCCCATGGTTTGGGTGGGAATCCCTTGTGGATTCCCAACCGACACAGAACTAACCATATGGCTTTGATTGACAGAGGGAAAATTTATGTCAATCAGCGACTGTACATGCATGCCTAAGAACGGCGGGGGGACTGTGAGATTCCCCGCCACCATGTGCATATTGGGAACCACCCCAAATGTTTGAATCTGGGGGTTATAACTGTACATTGGCAGCCAACCTTGATTTTGGTAAACTGGGACCACACCCATAATGCCACATTGAGTGTTAAATGGAGCACTATATGTGGCACTAGTCGAAGGTATGCTTTGATGCACCATAGGAGTGGAACCTGGCATCTGTTGGGTTCTGCTGATAGAGGATGTTATGTGAGTTGTAGTACCTGGGACAAACGGGATTGCGAGGTTCCACATTGTCGGTGTTGTGATGACCATCAACTGGGGAAGTGGTAGAGGACTCACAGTGTCTCTATAATTCCACAACCCTTGAGGTGTCGACTGAATAGATGGGAGAGTTCCTCCCAGTGAAGAGTGAAGTACTAGTACGACGGGACCAATAACATGATCCAACAGATTTGTAAGCGGAGTGTTAAAATGAGGAAGAAATCCTTCCGTAAAGAAATCCTCTGGCAAATCACAATCGTCAATTGTCTAGAACAATCCCGTGTGTGATTTAGGAGACTGATCCCTCGAAGATGAGGAATCTGAGTCTGTGGATCTCAGCAGATCCTCCACAGTGAGTGGAGGAAGTCCTAACAACCGTCTAGATTGATAGTGAGGGCCGGATGTAGCCACAATGATTGGTAAATTTGATCAGATAAATTTTAAGCTGATATTCTTTAAGTCTCAAAAACGATAGCACTCAGGTACCTACAAAGAAAAAATACACTAAAAATGACAATCAGCAAACAAGGTGAAATTACCTTGTCTGATAAACACCAATTATTGGAGATTAAACCTAGTCTCTCAATGAGTAACAGAGAAGGATGGCCAAATGTATGGTTACGGTTACTTTTGATCTTCGCCCAAACCTCAGATTGAGGGGTCAAGTACTCTCATGAGGACGAGCACCCTCCCAAAAAATTAAGACAAAGTAGGTCCGTCCATTTGAGGTACCAGGATAGCCCATCCCAATCACCTTAGGTAAGTACCTAGAAGTATTGGCCACTAGAGATACCTCAAATCACAGACATTACTAGGGGGGACATAGTCGTAGACAGCATGCTGTTGGAGTTGCCAGTTCTGCTATGGGGTAAAATGCACGGGATGAAAACTACCCTCGAAAGTATTCCCGAGAATTTCGACAGACCGTAAGGTTATCTGCAAAAGGTACCTGTTACACACATGTTCATCTATCTAACATATATTGACAGGATATGGAGAAAGGATCACCTTTGGTTCTTTCTAGATTCACTTGGGGATCTTCGTGTGGTAAGAAGAACTCCTCCTGACCGGCTCCAAGACGATTCCTACACAAAAGAACGAAGCAAACCAATCACAGCATATACTTCTGATAATTAATGTAAGAATCCATAACAAACATGTGTAACTAATCTACTCAACATAACAAGCATCAGAATGAACAAATAAATGCACAATATCACTGACACTTTGAGTAGCGGAACACAACCGCAGTCTTATATTCAAAAGAGTGATTACAACAATCATGTTGTATCATCCTTCCTTATCCCTTCTTCCTCTCTCTCTCTCCTTCTTTCAGCTAGCTCCTTCAAGAATATGATAATATCACAATAGCACCATGTACTATCCTTCTAAATGCTCTAACCCTTATGCAATGGCCCTCTCATTGCTTATATAGTAATCAAATTAGGGCTGCCCAACTCCACTGGTAGTTCATTTGGGCAAAAACCATGAACTTGCCTCTTTTACCAGCTTTTTCCCATTTGCCTCTGTTTCCGGAATAGAATTTCTCCAAATATCTTGATTTTTGGAGTTTCCCTACTTTTCTTGCACAAATTTAGGGAAATAATATCTAGATATTTTATGGCAGATTCATTGGCATAACCACTTGAGCATCACTAAAGTTCACTAATGCTCCCCTTGGTCTAACAACAAGAGTTAGCAAGTTGACTAACGCTCCTTTATGCTTGTAAAAAAGCTTTATAAAGCAGGTTATCAATGTACAGAGAGCGTTAGTGTGGATTCTGGGCTTGCAACTATGGTCATTCTTTTAGTCATCTTGTCTTTCTCCTCTGAGTTGATTAGGAGGTCAATTTGTCCTATAACATCTACTCAACTATTTGAATGCTAAGGTATATAGAAGAATACATACACTAACCCCATTTGGATTTGAACTTGTGACCTCTTAGGAGGAAACACATGATATTAACCATTAGGCCTATTCAAATTGTATTTCAAATAAAAAATAAAAATCCTTCTCACTTATAATGAACTAAAATTAGCTCTCTTGGATTTTTAGATCACAAAGAAATGTTAGATCATTAATTAAAATTGGGCTCTTGTAAATATGTTTTATAAAAATATCAATTGTCATAAATAAATGCATAATTTAGATTTCAAATGATTGAATGAAACTTATTTTTATGTGTTTTTAATAGACCTTTACATGCATTATTTCCGCCAAGCGTAGAAGCCATACATCACATAGGGGAGGCAAAAAGAGAAAAAATACTAACAACAGAATATCAAGGAGGAGAATGGGGGGGGAGTATAGGGGAGCAACATAATAAATAACACATTAATGCATGTGGAATTTGAAGTGTTCCACACGAGCTTCCAGATCATAGATATGATCATTAGTTTGATGATGGCTCCGCCGAAGGCTGTCTAGTTGTTCCAAGATCTTGTTCTAGTTTAATTGAATGGCATTCATATATGCAACCAGTTCATTGTGGTCCTCATACCCGTGATAAAAAATAATATCCCTGTTGGCCCAGATGCCTTCTAGTTGCTCTACTATAGAGTCCAAGGAGGTTGGAGCAACTATACAAGTTGGAGAAAATACTGGAGTGTGAACCACCTCACCTTCACGTTCCATACTTGCAGAATTTCCAGAGGAAGAGTTATGGCTCTGGGTTGGATGACCTACATTGAAGTGATGTTTTCCCCCATGGAGAGGAATCCCTCTTTGACCTGACATTTGCCTCGAACCTGAAGGACTTACAAATAGGGTCTTTAAGCGATCCCTGAATCTCCTAGCTGAATAGAAGTAGGAACAACAACCAATAGAATAATGAAACTTGTCATTCGTGAAAATTGTAAATGCCACGCAGGGAGAGGTTATGTAACAAGAAGAGATAGACTTCCCTAAAATAAATAAATTACTAAGAATAATGCGTCACTGAATCCCACATTCACCCAAATGTTAAATTCCTCCACCCAATTAGTCAAAGAGCCTACCCACAAAGCGTCAATCCTAAAAAAAAAACGACCCAAAATACACAAGGGCCTTGAGGGGGACTGAACAACCACTTTTTCAAGCTACATACGAGGGTGGCCACCAATGTTATGCCAAAAAAAGGGCAAAGACAAAAACCATGCTTGCAAAAATAGAGACTAAAATCAAGAGCAATAAATAGAGCTTGAACACTTAACACCCCAAGACGCAAACCACAGAGCTCGAAGGAATCCCATTCGAAGTGCTCCTAGATTTTACCCATAGAACCATTAATAAACCAACTAGACAAATATAAATAGTGTATCAAGGTTAACTTCTCAGTGCGTTAAGAGAATTCCACCTTGTCAGGCGGAAAGAGTCGATAGTGCGGACACAACCAACCTCCCTAGAAGCTTAAGGCTTTCTAGTGACAAACAAGACAATTAAGAGCAATCCTTCTCTAAATATGCATTTATCATACAAGAAATCAAGTGTTTAGATCCTACCTGTAACCCAACACTGTTGTAGTAGTCCAGCCTCGTCGATCCGGATGAGCTCCTCCTTCTCTTCGAAACCTGCATTCACTAACAATCAAACGATTAAATAGCACCTGAATATCTCATAAAACAAAACATATTTAACATACAGACCAAGGAGTATATGAAACAACTCATAAATAACAAATTGTTGAGAAGAATGGACTTATTTGTATTAATAGGAAACAAAATAAACCATTACAACTTGAGCCTTGGTGTTGTGCAGGTCCCTCCCAGGGTCCAGCAAGAGTTTTCCTTTACTTTGATAAGCTCACCCACTTCCAAATGAAACAAGAAAGGATGGGAATCTCTCCTCACAAGCTTCTACAAGGAAGTCCTAATTCCAGCAGCATCTACCCTTAGGAATGTTCAGCTTTCAACCTCTCCTCCTTCTGGCCCAATGCCTGTATTTATAGTGCTCTAGAGGAAGTTATTCAGGTCCACCATCAATGGGATAAGCCCCTCTTTGGATGGGATAGCTCCCCTCTTGATGGGATAAGTTCCTCTTTGGTAGGGATACATGAACCATCTGGAGGCGCTTCATACACGTCAAACAAGCTTTTAGAATGCTCTAGAAATGACCACAAGTAACTTTTTTGGAGTGAAACTTGCGCCTTTTGACCTTTACAGGAGTACGCACCCATTGCTTTACAGATAGAGCGTACAAGTACGCAGGTATTGTGAACTTGGGGTGCGTACACGCAGGCAAGGCTAAGAGAAACTGCGTACCCAGAGATATATAGATTTTTAATGACTTTCTCTCTTTTTTGGAGTTTGACATGGAGAGCAGAGGTATGAGGCTTGCCAAGGAGGATAGTATGACAGTTGATGGAGCCATACTAACGGCAAATAGCCATGGTGACATTTTTTAGTGTAACAGATTGCCCCCTAAAGTGCGAAGCCTGTAGTAGATTAGGGTTTTATATCATCTAGGAAGGGTGAAGTACTTTATCATTTCAAAGATTATCTTGTGGAGAGCCCAGTCGGAACCTGCAAGTATTCAACACAAAATACATATATAAGATCATATCATCGCTGAGGTAGGAATTCCCATACTCAGATTGAAAACTTTAACTAATTGACTATCTACTGCTCTGATACAGGAATGATTTTGCAGTACATCATAATCATTGACTTTTGTAGACACAGTATGGACGCAGCCATCTGTTTATGATTAGTCTACTGTATAATGAATACAAAACTCCTCGCAGCCTGGATGGTGGAAACTAGATCCAGGGTCTTCATTTTTACTTCCCGAATTGGTACGATTCTATCCATGCGAATAAATGAGTTGATGTCGAACATGGTAGAAACCACTTGATTACCAGTCAATGATGTAAACTGTTAACAAGCGTGAGAGAGACCACCAGTGATGTCAATGGTTCTCAAAGTACCCAGTACAATCCATGAGATGCGAATGAATGGGTTGATGTCGAACATGTCACGGAATCCTTCGATCGAAATTCAATGATGTAAACTGTCGTCGAAGGCGAGAAACCTGCCATTGATGCATGCAGACTTCAAGGTACTGACGATTTCTAAGTCATCTTTCTAGATAATGTGCTGATGTCGATAGAAAGCGACCCATTGCAGGCAAGCCCACAACACGAAATCATAGTTCAAGTTGAAGAAATGTTGCTGTAAGGACTGACTCAGGGATGGTCAAAATGGATGACAAGTATTTTGCATATGAATGGTTTATTTGCAGAGACCTCTTGAACACATAATGACACGATAGATGGCTTGGCGACGATTGACCCAAAGTTAATACCAAGAAACGGTTGAAGACTTTCAAAGCAGTTTAATCAACTTTAAGACAAAGGATTTCCCAACCCAGGTGAATGAAAAGTGTCGTGTTCAAGAGTGGTAATAAGGTTTTTTCTGTGACAAAGGATAACAAATAGGCTCATTCTTCCCTCTTTTCCCCCACCATTTCTGGCAAGTACCTCTTTATTTTTTACAAGCTTGAGGAGGATAACATATGCTTGATTATAAGCTCATCCTTCGGATGAGTCCAACTTAGTTTAGATTCGGACCCTAAGAAGGAGTGGTCCGTTCCTGTTTGTAATCGAATAGGTCCTTTACTGTGACATTTTAACGAGTCCAGTATAGGAGAAACTCGGCGTTTTTCAATTTTAGAGAGTCTGAAAAAACTAAAGAAGACTCCAAGTTGAACTTTTTCGTAAATTTGTGTCTCCCAAGCCCGAAAAAGTATAAAATAATACCTGAGAGAACCGCTTGATCTTGCAACCAAGGAGTACTTTCATGATTAGTGCCTTTGACCTGAAAGGTAAAAAGCGATCAAGGACACGTCGTTTTATTTCCAGTATCGAGTTTGAAAAGACAAAAACCCGGCAATCTTTTCCTGTTTTTACGGTCAGAAAAGGGCTATAAGGGGACCGTCTTTTAATTCCGTTTTAACGAGTGTAAAAGAAACGCTCGGCAATCTTTTCATGTTTTAGGAGTCAGAAAAGGGCTTAAAAGATGACTCTAAGGTTTCACTTTTTCGTAAGTTTTAACGAGTTCGAAAAAATGATAAAAATGTACTCATGGTTTTCATTTTTTCGTAAGTTTTAATGAGTTCAAAAAAATGATAAAAATGTACTCATATGGCCAACTTTCAATTTAATTTACGAGCAGGAAAAGATGGAAAGAACTCGGCATTTTTCATTTGTTTTACGAGAATGAAAGATAGCAAAATAATCTCGAGATTTTCATGAGTTTAACAAGTCTTGAAAATAACTGAAATTGACTCGAGATAGGTTTCATTTTTACAAAAGCTTGAAACAGATAAAAACTATGCTTCAAAGTAGTTTCATTTTTACACAAGCTTGAAACAGAGAGAAAACTGTGCTTGATGCCCCCTAAGCGTAAAAACTATGCTTGTTATAAGTTCGCATGCCCCCAGCATAATGACGCAAAACGAGGTACATGCCCCCCAAGCTTCATTGCATTCAATGAGGTGGATGGAATGAAGCTTTACTTTCAAGATCGTGGAAAGACTTGTGGGAGTTGTTTCATTTTTTAGTGAGGTTGACACAGGAAAAGAACTATCCTCAAAACCCTTGTTTCATTTTTTAAACGAGCTTGACACGAGATAAGGAACTATGCTCATAACTACTCTCTACAATCTACCTAACAAAAACTTTACTCTAAAAACCTTGATTCATTTTTTAATGAGCTTGACACAAGACAAGGAACTATGCTCTAAAATCCTTGATTCATTTTTTAATGAGCTTGACACAAGACAAGGAACTATGCTCATGACTACTCTCTACAATCTACCTACTTAACCTACCCTTGTTTCATTTTTTAACGAGCTTGACACAAGACAAGGAACTATGCTCAAAAAGTTCGCATGCCCCCAGCATAATGATGCAAAGCGAGGTACATGCCCCCCAGGCTTCATTGCATTCAATGAGGTGGATGGAATGAAGCTTTACTTTCAAGATCTTGGAAAGACTTGTGGGAGTTGTTTCATTTTTTAGTGAGGTTGACACAGGAAAAGAACTATCCTCAAAACCCTTGTTTCATTTTTTAAACGAGCTTGACACAAGATAAGGAACTATGCTCATAACTACTCGCTACAATCTACCTAACAAAAAACTTTACTCTAAAAACCTTGATTCATTTTTTAACGAGCTTGACACAAGACAAGGAACTGTGCTCTAAAATCCTTGATTCATTTTTTAATGAGCTTGACACAAGACAAGGAACTATGCTCATGACTACTCTCTACAATCTACCCACTTAACCTAAAATCTACCTGATTCATTTTTTAATGAGGTTGATTCAGTAAAAGAACTATCCTCATGCTAGCCTGTTTCATTTTTTAACGAGGTTGACACAGTAAAAGGAACTTTCCTCACACTCACTGATTCATTTTTTAACGAGGTCGACACAGTAAAAGGAACTTTCCTCGTAACATCCAATTTTATTTTTTAACGAGGTTGAGAGAGGAACAAACTATCCTCGTAACATTGATCATGGCTTCCAACTGGAAGAAAGACATGTCAATGGACACACCTTGATCATGGCTTCCAAGAGGTCTTCATCAGAAGGAAGAATACTTCTCTGGAAGGAACACATGTCAAGGGACTCAAAAGGAATAAGAACATCGTGTTCAAGTAATCCCATAGATTTTTCCATGTCAATTACCGGATCTAAATCAAAGGAAGATGAGCAAACAGTGAGAGGCTCACTTGCATCATTATACTGGGGGCATGTGAACTTATAACAAGCATAGTTTTTCATTTCAAGCTTGTGTAAACATGAAACTGAATCCGAGCATAGTTCTTTTCCTGTGTCAAGCTCGTTAAAAAATGAAACAAATCCTCCTCTACTTGAATCGAGAGTTTGACTAGATCTCGTAAATGTTAAGTTGTATATTTAGGTTAGTTATTTCAGTTGTATATTTATAATTTTCTTACAGTTTTAGGTCGAGTCTTTCAAACGATCTCGTTCATGAACCTTCATTCCATCCATCTTGTACTTAGTTGAATGAAATGAAGCTGGGGGGGCATGCGCTCTAGCAGTTACGCTTAGGGGGCATCAAGCACAGTTTTCTCTCTGTTTCAAGCTTGTGAAAAAATGAAACTACTTTAAAGCATAGTTTTTCTCTGTTTCAAGCTTTTGTAAAAATGAAACCTATCTCGAGTCAATTTCAGTTATTTTCAAGACTCGTTAAACTCATGAAAATCCTGAGATTATTTTGCTATTTTTCATTCTCGTAAAACAAATGAAAATGCCAAGTTCTTTCCGTCTTTTCTTGCTCGTAAATAAAATTGAAAGTCGGTCATATGAGTACATTTTTATCATTTTTTCAAACTCATTAAAACTTACGAAAAAGTGAAAACCATGAGTACATTTTTATCATTTTTTTGAACTCGTTAAAACTTACGAAAAAGTGAAACCTTAGAGTCACCTTTAAGCTCTTTTCTGACTCCTAAAACATGAAAAGATCGCCGAGCATTTCTTTTACACTCGTTAAAATGGAATTAAAAGACGGTACCCTTATAGCCCTTTTCTGACCATAAAAACAGGAAAAGATTGCCAGATTTTTGTCGTTTCAAATTCGATACTAGAAATAAAACGACGTTTCCTTGATCGCTTTTTACTTTTCAGGTCAAAGACACTAACTATGAAAGTACTCCTTGGTCGTAAAAAACCAAGCGGTTCTCTCAAGTATTATTTTATACTTTTTCGAGCTTGGGAGACACAAATTTACGAAAAAGTTCAACCCTGGAGTCTTCTTAAGTTTTTCAGACTCTCTAAAATTGAAAAACGCCGAGTTTCTCCTATACTAGACTCGTTAAAATTTCACAGTAAAGGACCTGTTCGATTACAAACAGGAACGGACCACTCCTTCTTAGGGTTCGAATCAAAACTAAGTTGGACTCATCCAAAGGATGAGCTTATAATCAAGCATATGTTATCCTCCTCAAGCTTGTAAAAAATAAAGAGGTACTTGCCAGAAATGGTGGGGGAAAAGAGAGAAAAATGAGCCTATTTGTTATCCTTTGTCTCAGAAGAAGCCTTTTCACCACTCTTGAACATGACACTTTCCATTCACCTGGGTTGGGAAATCCTTTGCCTCACAGTTGATCAAACCACATTGAAAGTCTTCAGCCGGGTATTAACTTTGGGTCAAATGTCACCAAGCCATCTGTTGTGTCGTTATGTGTTCAAGAGGTCACTGCAAATAAACCATTCATCTGCAAAATACCCGTCATCCATCTCGACCATCCCTGAGTCAGTCCTTACAGCTACATTTCTTCAACTTGATCTATGATTTCGTGTTGTGGGCTTGCCTGCAACGGGTCGCTTTCTATCGACATCAACACATTATCTAGAGAGATGACCTAGAAATCGTCAGTACCTTGAAATCTGCATGCATCAATGGCAGGTTTCTCGCCTTTGACGACAGTTTACATCATTGACTTTCGATCGAAGGATTATGTGAAATGTTCGACATCAACCCATTCATTCGCATCTCATGGATTGTACTGGGTACTTTGAGAACAATTGACATCACTGGTGGTCTCTCTCATGCTTGTTAACAGTTTACATCATTGACTGGTAATCAAGTGGTTTCTACCATGTTCGACATCAACTCATTTATTCGCATGGATAGAATCGTACCAATTCGGGAAGTAGAAATGAAGACCCTGGATCTAGTTTCCACCATCCAGGCTGCGAGGAGTTTTGTATTCATTATACAATAGACTAATCATAAACAAATGGCCGCGTCCATACTATGTCTACAAAAGTCAATGATTATGATGTACTGCAAAATCATTCCTGTATCAGAGCAGTAGATAGTCAATTAGTTAAAGTTTTCAATCTGAGTATGGGAATGCCTACCTCAGCGATGATATGATCTTATATATGTATTTTGTGTTGAATACTTGCAGGTTCCGACTGGGCTCTCCACAAGATAATCCTTGAAATGATAAAGTACTTCACCCTTCCTAGATGATATAAAACCCTAATCTACTACAGGCTTCGCACTTTAGGGGGCAATTTGTTACACTAAAAAATGTCACCATGACTATTTGCAGTTAGTATGGCTCCATCAACTGTCATACTATCCTCCTTGGCAAGCCTCATACCTCTGCTCTCCATGTCAAACTCCAAAAAAGAGAGAAAGTCATTAAAAATCTATATATCTCTGGGTATGCAGTTTCTCTTAGCCTTACCTGCGTGTACGCACCCCAAGTTCACAATAACCGCGTACATGTACGCTCTGTCTGTAAAGCAATGGGTGCGTACTCCTGTAAAGGTCAAAAGGCGCAAGTTTCACTCCAAAAAAGTTACTTGTGGTCATTTCTAGAGCATTCTAGAAGCTTTTTTGACGTGTATGAAGCGCTTCCAGATGGTTCATGTATCCCTACCAAAGAGGAACTTATCCCATCAAGAGGGGAGCTATCCCATCCAAAGAGGGGCTCATCCCATTGATGGTGGACCTGAATAACTTCCTCTAGAGCACTATAAATATAGGCATTGGGCCAGAAGGAGGGGAGGTTAAAAGCTGAACATTCCTAAGGGTAGATGCTGCTGGAATTAGGACTCCCATTTAGAGCTTGAGAGGAGAGATTCCCATCCTTTCCTAGCCTTATTTGGAAGTGGGTGAGCTGATCAAAGTAAAGGAAAACTCTTGCTGGACCCTAGGAGGGACCTGCACAACACCAAGGCTCAGGTTGTAATGGTTTCTTTTGTTTCCACTTAATGCAAATGAACTCATTTTTCTCAACAGATTGTTATTCATGATTTGTTTCATATACTCCTTGGTCTGTATGATGGATATGTATTGTTTTATGAGTTTATCAGGTGCTATTTAATCTTTTGGCTTGTTAGTGAATGCAGGTTTCGAAGAGAAGGAGGAGCTCATCCGGATCGGCGAGGCTGGACTACTACAAAGAGGATGAAATATGCTTTCGCCATTTTGTCATGCGGAAAGAGTCGATAGTGCGGACAAAACCGACCTCCCTAGAAGCTAAGGCTTTCTAGTGACAAACAAGACAAATAAACACTACCTTTCTCTAAACATGCATTCAGAATACAAGTAATCAGGTGATTGTAACATACCTTTAGTCCAACGCTTTGTAGTAGTCTAGCCTCGCCGATCCGAATGAGCTCCTCCTTCTCTTCGAAACCTGCATTCACTAACAAGCCAAAAGATTAAATAGCACCTGATAAACTCATAAAACAATACATATCCATCATACAGACCAAGGAGTATATGAAACAAATCATGAATAACAATCTGTTGAGAAAAATGAGTTCATTTGCATTAAGTGGAAACAAAAGAAACCATTACAACCTGAGCCTTGGTGTTGTGCAGGTCCCTCCTAGGGTCCAGCAAGAGTTTCCTTTACTTTGATCAGCTCACCCACTTCCAAATAAGGCTAGGAAAGGATGGGAATCTCTCCTCTCAAGCTCTAAATGGGAGTCCTAATTCTAGCAGCATCTACCCTTAGGAATGTTCAGCTTTCAACCTCCCCTCCTTCTGGCCCAATTCCTGTATTTATAGTGCTCTAGAGGAAGTTATTCAGGTCCACCATCAATGGGATAAGCCCCTCTTTGGATGGGATAGCTCCCCTCTTGATGGGATAAGTTCCTCTTTGGTAGGGATACGTGAACCATCTAGAGGCGCTTCATACACGTCAAACAAGCTTCTAGAATGCTCTAGAAATGACCACAAGTAACTTTTTTGGAGTGAAACTTGCACCTTTTGACCTTTACAGGAGTACGCACCCATTGCTTTACAGACAGAGCGTACAAGTACACAGTTATTGTGAACTTGGGGTGTGTACACGCAGGTAAGGCTAAGAGAAACTGCGTACCCAGAGATATATAGATTTTTAATGACTTTCTCTCTTTTTTGGAGTTTGACATGGAGAGCAGAGGTATGAGGCTTGCCAAGGAGGATAGTATGACAGTTGATGGAGCCATACTAACTGCAAATAGTCATGGTGACATTTTTTAGTGTAACAGATTGCCCCCTAAAGTGTGAAGCCTGTAGTAGATTAGGGTTTTATATCATCTAGGAAGGGTGAAGTACTTTATAATTTCAAGGATTATCTTGTGGAGAGCCCAGTCGGAACCTGCAAGTATTCAACACAAAATACATATATAAGATCATATCATCGCTGAGGTAGGCATTCCCATACTCAGATTGAAAACTTTAACTAATTGACTATCTACTGCTCTGATACAGGAATGATTTTGCAGTACATCATAATCATAGACTTTTGTAGACACAGTATGGACGCAGCCATCTGTTTATGATTAGTCTACTGTATAATGAATACAAAACTCCTCACAGCCTGGATGGTGGAAACTAGATCCAGGGTCTTCATTTCTACTTCCCGAATTGGTACGATTCTATCCATGCGCATAAATGAGTTGATGTCGAACATGGTAGAAACCACTTGATTACCAGTCAATGATGTAAACTGTTAACAAGTGTGAGAGAGACCACCAGTGATGTCAATGGTTCTCAAAGTACCCAGTACAATCCATGAGATGTGAATGAATGGGTTGATGTCGAACATGTCATGGAATCCTTCGATCGAAAGTCAATGATGTAAACTGTCGTCAAAGGCGAGAAACCTGCCATTAATGCATGCAGACTTCAAGGTACTGACGATTTCTAAGTCATCTCTCTAGATAATGTGCTGATGTCGATAGAAAGCGACCCGTTGCAGGCAAGCCCACAACACGAAATCATAGTTCAAGTTGAAGAAATGTTGCTGTAAGGACTGACTCAGGGATGGTCAAAATGGATGACAAGTATTTTGCATATGAATGGTTTACTTGCAGAGACCTCTTGAACACATAATGACACGACAGATGGCTTGGCGATGATTGACCCAAAGTTAATACCCAGAAACGGTTGAAGATTTTCAAAGTGGTTTAATCAACTTTAAGACAAAGGATTTCCCAACCCAGGTGAATGAAAAGTGTCGTGTTCAAGAGTGGTAATAAGGTTTTTTCTGTGACAAAGGATAACAAATAGGCTCATTCTTCTCTGTTTTCCCCCACCATTTCTGGCAAGTACCTCTTTACTTTTTTACAAGCTTGAGGAGGATAACATATGCTTGATTATAAGCTCATCCTTCGGATGAGTCCAACTTAGTTTAGATTCGGACCCTAAGAAGGAGTGGTCCGTTCCTGTTTGTAATCGAACAGGTCCTTTACTGTGAAATTTTAACGAGTCCAGTATAGGAGAAACTCGGCGTTTTTCAATTTTAGAGACTCTGAAAAAACTAAAGAAGACTCCAAGTTGAACTTTTTCGTAAATTTGTGTCTCCCAAGCCCAAAAAAGTATAAAATAATTCTTGAGAGAACCGCTTGATCTTTTACGACCAAGGAGTACTTTCATAGTTAGTGTCTTTGACCTGAAAAGTAAAAAGCGATCAAGGACACGTCGTTTTATTTCCAATATCGAATTTGAAACGACAAAAATCCGGCAATCTTTTCATGTTTTTACGGTCAGAAAAGGGCTATAAGAGGACCGTCTTTTAATTCCGTTTTAACGAGTGTAAAAGAAACGCTCGGCAATCTTTTCATATTTTAAGAGTCTGAAAAGGGCTTAAAAGAGAACTCCAAGGTTTCACTTTTTCGTAAGTTTTAACGAGTTCGAAAAAATGATAAAAATGTACTCATGTGGCCGACTTTCAATTTAATTTACGAGCAGGAAAAGACGGAAAGAACTCGGCATTTTCATTTGTTTTACGAGAATGAAAGATAGCAAAATAATCTCGGGATTTTCATGAGTTTAACGAGTCTTGAAAATAACTAAAATTGACTCGAGATAGGTTTCATTTTTACAAAAGCTTGAAACAGAGAAAAAGTATGCTTCAAAATAGTTTCATTTTTACACAAGCTTGAAACAGAGATAAAACTGTGCTTGATGCCCCCTAAGCATAACTGCTAGAGCGCATGCCCCCCAGCTTCATTTCATTCAATCAGTTGGATGAAATGAAGGTTCAGTTACGAGATCATTTGAAAGACTCGACCTAAAACTGTAAGAAAATTATGCAAAACACTGAAATAACTAACCTAAATATACAACTTAACATTTATGAGATCTAGTCAAACTCTCGACTCAATTAGGGGAGGATTTGTTTCATTTTTTAACGAGCTTGACACAGGAAAAGAACTATGCTCGGATTCGGTTTCATGTTTACGCAAGCTTGAAACGAAAAGCTATGCTTGTTATAAGTTCGCATGCCCCCAGCATAATGACGCAAAACAAGGTACATGCCCCCCAAGCTTCATTGCATTCAATGAGGTGGATGGAATGAAGCTTTACTTTCAAGATCTTGGAAAGACTTGTGGGAGTTGTTTCATTTTTTACTGAGGTTGACACAGGAAAAGAACTATCCTCATAACTACTCTCTACAATCTACCTAACAAAAACTTTACTCTAAAAACCTTGATTCATTTTTTAACGAGCTTGACTCAAGACAAGGAACTATGCTCAAACCCTTGTTTCATTGTTTAAATGAGCTTGACACAAGATAAGGAACTATGCTCATGACTACTCTCTACAATCTACCTATATATCCTAAAATCTACCTGATTCATTTTTTAAGGAGGTTGACTCAGTAATAGGAACTATCCTCTAACCAACTGATTCATTTTTTAACGAGGTTGGCACAGGAAAAGAACTGTCCTCATACTCACTGATTCATTTTTTAACGAGGTCGACACAGTAAAAGGAACTTTCCTCATACCAACTGATTCATTTTTTAATGAGGTTGACACAGGAAAAGAACTGTCCTCATACTAGCCTGTTTCATTTTTTAACGAGGTTGATACAGGAAAAAACTATCCTCGCATACACTGATTCATTTTTTAACGAGGTTGACACAGTAAAAGGAACTTTCCTCACTAGCCTGTTTCATTTTTTAACGAGGTTGATACAGGAAAAAACTATCCTCGCAAACTGATTCATTTTTTAACGAGGTTGACACAGTAAAAGGAACTTTCCTCACAAACTGATTCATTTTTTAACCAGGTTGACACAGTAAAAGGAACTTTCCTCACAAACTGATTCATTTTTTAACGAGGTTGACACAGTAAAAGGAACTTTCCTCACAAACTGATTCATTTTTTAACGAGGTTGACACAGTAAAAGGAACTTTCCTCACAACATTGATCATGGCTTCCAACTGGAAGAAAGACATGTCAATGGACACACCTTGATCATGGCTTCCAAGAGATCTTCATCAGAAGGAAGAATACTTATTTGGAAGGAACACATGTCAAGGGACTCAAAAGGGATAAGAACATCGTGTTCAAGTAATCCCATAGAGTTTTTCATGTCAATTACCGGATCTAAATCAAAGGAAGATGAGCAAACAATGAGAGGCTCACTTACATCGGTAACTGAAAACATGGGACCAGTTGCCACATAATTAACCCGTGGCAGGGTAGATACCACTTTAGAATCAGGAACATTTAGGGGTGTCATATTATTGGTAGTTGAAACAGGACTAGGGAATGAAAGCTGGTCTACAGTCACAATATTGCCATTGTGAGGGAAAGACATCACGCGAAAGAGTGTCGATACGACAGCTTTCATTGCATAAACATAGTCTCGCCCAAGGAGTAAATTGAAATCCAAGGGACCTCAAACTACCATAAGATCAATATAGACATTTTTACCTTCCAAGGTAATGGAAAAATTAGGAAGGATCCCTAAAGGTTCACTAATGGTTCTGTTAAAAGCTTTCAGATTCTGCGTAATAGGCGCAAGCTGAGGGGAACCCAAAGCTTTCCAAACAGTTGAGGATAAAATACTAACAGAAGCACCTTCATCTACCTGAGTACGATGTATGTACCTACCACCAGCCTTGACAATGATTTGGAAAGGGATGGAGGAAGGAAGACGAGGTTCTGTCAATCTATTCCAATCAAAGGAAAAGACCTCAGTACTTGGAGGGGGTTCTGTAGAAACAGGTGAAATGCCCCCCGGCATAGAAGAATCTGATGTAACAAGAAGAACATGAGCGGTATGAAAGTCACTCTCGAAAGGGAGAGTGTGATCGACCGAATGTGAAATTGAATCGACCAGCTGATCAACTAAAGGATCATCAACCTGAGTGATATGAGTTTCACTCTCCAATGGAAGAGTGTGATCGACTGTACTTAAAATTAGATCAATTAGTCCATCAGTTGACGGTAGGTTGGGAGAAAGTTTACGGTAACCAGTTGGAAATTCTTGCTGTGGAACAGTAAGGTTTTCCAACAATGTTGAGGCTTCATCCATGTGAGGGCAAATGTGAGTTTGATGACTCCCTTTGCATAACTTACAAGGAAACCTAACTTTACCCTTTTTCCCAGGAACCTGACTATCACTGGTTGATGGATCAATGGAAAGTTGATGAGATTTTTCTGACCATACTTCCAAGACCTTTGGAATACCAGGACAATTGACAAGGAAGTGGTCACCCTTACAAAGCCTGCAAGGGTATTTGGGTTTATGATGCATGTCGGAGTTTTCCTCAACACAACTAACACTTACAGTCGTGGTTGGTTGGTTGATTTCTTCCTTATCTTGCTTCTTCTTCTTCTTCTTCTTCTTCCCTTTCTTCTTCTTCTTAGCCTCCTGGTTACTAGCATCAAGGCTTTTACCAGGTGAAGAGGAAGAAATGGAGGAAGAAAAATTAGGCGAAGAAGGTAAAGGGTCAACAGAAGGTCGGTGATGTTGAGATGGTGAACTCTGTTGAGGTGAAGCATCCGATTGAGGTGGAACAATTGGAGTACTTTGGGCCAACGAAGTTGAAAATAACCATATCGGTAATCCTATTGTAAATCCAGGTAATGACAAAGTAGCCATATAAGGAGGACCAACATTTCCAAAGTAAGGAAAAGTACTAGGATTCTCATTAGGAGGGGTTCCTAGGTTGGTAAATTCCGGAACATTTGCCATTATATTCAACTTCTGTGAATTTTATTAACAATTTATAACTAAAATTAACAATTCATAATTCACACCTAACAGTTTAAAATTCACAATTCACACCTATGGTCTCTAAAAGTAAAAACAAACAAATTAACACGCGCTATCAAATCTAGGAGTCAAACCACACACAAACAGTAGCCTTCCGGACCGAAAACACTAGTTGGTGATGAAATCCAACATCGCAGAATTCAGTACAGAAGTGGCGGGTGGAACAGTTACCCCGACAACCTGCTTAATGAATAGACTGGACCAAGTTCCTCCACTTTAACCGTCTCGAGTGAAGTGAACCCCCCAAAAAATCCAAGTGAGTCTAGCCGACGTCTGTTCCAGGTACAGTGGGATCTTCCCTCCACCGTCACCTTGGGTAGAACCCTAAAGATAATGGTCACTAAGGTCACCAACAGCAACAAATACACCTGGGGGAACAGTCTACGACCCGATAGCATGCAAGGGCAGAGTAACAAGCTCAATCCCCTTGCCGGCTCCTTGACAATAATCCAAGGTTTACCGACAAGTGACCCCAGGCTCCTCGACAATAATCCGAGGTTTACCATTTGTAGTACGTGCGTATCTGGCGTCTTTCCCAATGAAGGAGGATTGATCCCCTCACTGGTTCAGACACGGTCTCGTGCTTCTCCTTTAAGAGGAGCTTTCCCAGAGCATAAATGTAACAGTTGGATTTATCCTACCACAAGATGAGCTACTTGTTTGGTTTTGCTGTCTTGGAGAGTTAATTACTCTCCTACTCCAAGACACTAGCCTAAGCTATGTTGGTGTTTCAGAGCCCTAGAAATGTAAAAATTACTAGATGAATTTTAATTAAGCGCTGTGTTATTAAGGCTGTTATTACTCAAATAGGTAAATGGATATGAAACCAATGGTGTTATGACCCGACTCAACTGAATGCAATCGAATATGATAATGTAATCTTTTCAATTCGATGAATCCTAGCTAAAGTAAGGAGAGAGTTTCCATTCACTTCCAACAATGCAAAAAACTGATCACTAAGAGAAAATATAACAAATTCTCTAATGCACTGATTTCATCAAGAAAAACTAATGCAAATCAATTCCAAACCATTTTTTTTATTTTTATTTTTGTGTAAATTCAAATCAAAGAAAGCTGATCTAAATCTACGATTTTTCAGAATGTAAACTATGCAATGGTAATCTAAGCACAATTCACTTGAAAAGTATGCAAATGTAATCTATGCACATTTTTCATTCATATTCTGAAAATGAGAATTCTAATTATGCAAATGTGATCTATGCAAGAGAATTCTCAAACACAAGACGATTCTAATGTAATCTAAGAACCAATCAAGTGCAAGTCGAGAAAATTGGGTGAGAGTTCCAAAGATCAAAAAATAAAAACACTCAAAGGCGATTAACCCTCATACACAATTTAGCCCCCCCCCCCCCCGACGAATGAGGGGGAAATTTTTTTGCAAAAACAAAAGCAAAAAGATGCAAAATTGTGAAAAGACTGAGACAAACCTCCAAGTAATGACCAAAGGAAATCAAATTAAGAATTTCTCAAAAAAGAGACTCAAAACACCCAATTGATGAAAGCTTAAAGTAGGAATGCCAATGAAATTAGCCAAGATGAAAGCTTCTGACAGGTAACCAGTGGATCTGGGCAGCAAAAACAAGCTATAAACAAAATCTAAAAGATAAAAAAGAAAAAATTGAAATTTTCTAGGCTTTTGACAGGGGTACGCAGGCAGCCTGTTTTCACAGGTGCGGGTACGCTCTGTGCACAAAGCTGCAGTGCGTACAAGTACGCACTGTGCTTAACGCAGAGGCTGCGTACTTCTAGCAAAACCAAGAAAAATAAAATCTAATTTAACCCTAAGCTATTCCACCCAAATTCACAGTCAAACAGCCAAAAACCAGAAAACAAACGACTTTTCTCAAATCAAAGTTTCACACAAAGGAAAAATCATTCACATCAATGGAGTTCCCCAGCGGAGTCGCCATTTTGTCAGGCGGAAAGAGTCGATAGTGTGGACACAACCAACCTCCCTAGAAGCTTAAGGTTTTCTAGTGACAAACAAGACAATTAAGAGCAATCCTTCTCTAAATATGCATTTATCATACAAGAAATCAAGTGTTTAGATCCTACCTGTAACCCAACACTGTTGTAGTAGTCCAGCCTCGTCGATCCGGATGAGCTCCTCCTTCTCTTCAAAACCTGCATTCACAAACAATCAAACGATTAAATAGCACCTGAATATCTCATAAAACAAAACATATTTAACATACAGACCAAGGAGTATATGAAACAACTCATAAATAACAAATTGTTGAGAAGAATGGACTTATTTGTATTAATAGGAAACAAAAGAAACCATTACAACCTGAGCCTTGGTGTTGTGCAGGTCCCTCCCAGGGTCCAGCAAGAGTTTTCCTTTACTTTGATAAGCTCACCCACTTCCAAATGAAACAAGAAAGGATGGGAATCTCTCCTCACAAGCTTCTACAAGGAAGTCCTAATTCCAGCAACATCTACCCTTAGGAATGTTCAGCTTTCAACCTCTCCTCCTTCTAGCCCAATGCCTGTATTTATAGTGCTCTAGAGGAAGTTATTCAGGTCCACCATCAATGGGATAAGCCCCTCTTTGGATGGGATAGCTCCCCTCTTGATGGGATAAGTTCCTCTTTGGTAGGGATACATGAACCATCTGGAGGCACTTCATACACGTCAAACAAGCTTCTAGAATGCTCTAGAAATGACCACAAGTAACTTTTTTGGAGTGAAACTTGTGCCTTTTGACCTTTACAGGAGTACGCACCCATTGCTTTACAGACAGAGCGTACAAGTACGCAGGTATTGTGAACTTGGGGTGCGTACACGCAGGCAAGGCTAAGAGAAACTGCGTACCCAGAGATATATAGATTTTTAATGACTTTCTCTCTTTTTTGGAGTTTGACATGGAGAGCAGAGGTATGAGGCTTGCCAAGGAGGATAGTATGACAGTTGATGGAGCCATACTAACTGCAAATAGCCATGGTGACATTTTTTAGTGTAACACACCTTGAAACTACAATTCAAATTGGGGAGAAGGTGTAAAAGCTTCCATCTAGACATTGAGCCATGAACTAATACACCTCTCAAGGTCCTACCTGGGTCCCAATTACTAATTTGAAAATCACAGTCATTTCATTCTACTATGAGCTAGCCTACCACTAAGCCAACACCCAGGCTAGAACCCATGGTCACTGTCGTATTCTCTGCTCTTCTTCCTCCACCCAAAATTCATCACCCAAAATTTTAATAGTGGAATGAATTGCCTCGCACCTATTAACATAATCGTCGTAGCTTTTGGATACTCCTCTCTGCATATGTGCCAAAGTCTGTAGCTATTCATTAAGATCATATGTGTGACGTGTGGGGGAGGGGGGTAACCCCAAGGTCTGTCGGTTAACCATGTGTCCACCCCCATCGGGGGATGTACTTTTTATCATAAAATGAATGGATAATTATTATTTTAAATTTAAATAAATGTAAAATTATATATATATCTATATATATATATATATATATACACACGTCATAATTATAATTTTCTATTATTATTATTACCTTTTTTATATTATTTAAATTTATAATATAAATAGATTAAATCCTTCAAAGCTTTTATAATTATAGACCCTCAACAAATAAAATTACAATTCCAAATTATGGGTTAAAAGCATTTAATTAAAAAAAAATATTTTCAACATAAAAACCCTTCCTCCTTGAACTTGTTAATGTGTCCCTTTCTACATTATTTAAAAAATCAATCTTGAATTAATATTAATGAAAAAAAATTAAAAATAATAACTAAAAGAAAAATAAAAGGGTGTTACTAAAATAATTAAAAGAATAATTAAAAACAAACTAAAATGGTGGTATCATGGTCAAATAGACTTTTACCTTTGTCCTTCACCCTTAATTACTTAAAAACTAACCCTCTAATGGGGAGTCTATAATGGTTAATGGTTAAGCCTCTCGCTATGGGGAAAAAATCGATAACACATATAATGGTTAAGTCCCTAGGTATGGGACAAAAAAACCCTGACACATGCTCATGGGAGGAGTTGAGAGAAGCTCGGGGCGTTGACAAAAACTTCTATGCTTCAGGATTATTTCCATCTTATGCTCCTAGGTATTATCTTCTTTTATGCATGTACCTATTTTATATAGGAAAATGACCTCCTCATCAGCTGAGAGGAGAAAGACAGATTGACTAAAGGTTTGACCAAGTTCATAGTCATATTTGTTAGGGTAATGCTCCCCAGGAACTAGAAAGATAAGCTACAATGCTCCCCATGCATGAATCAGGGTTGTTAGTACCTAGGATAACTCTTTGTGTTGCCTTAGTGGAAGCGTTAGTCAACTTTTGTGAGATTCTGGAGGTCAAAGGAGCGGGTTTACTAAATAATATCCCACTTTTTACTCATATTTCAACCCGAAAAGTAGGAAACATCCATGTTCGACCTATTTTGAGGATATTGTTATTTCTAACGGAGTCTAATAGAAAGGCAAAGAGAAATAAAGTAGGGAAACATCCTAGCTTTTTCCAAAGGGAACTCATGAGAGAACTAGCAAGGGATTATCCTCTCATTCTATATATTGGAGGCTTGGGGCATTGTGAAGGAGGTAGAAAGAGTCGAAAGGTTGAAGGACTGCTAACTTACTGTCAAAAATTTGTATGAGACATATTGGTTTACCAAGAGGTTAAGAAGAGAGAGAGAGAGAGAGGAGTTGGAGGAGTAAGGGAAGCTCGATTCACCTTATGGTTGTAGTCATCCTTTCCTATTATTAATATAGACCTGCAATTGTGTTGTCTACTCTATGGTGTTTATGTTGTGATTCAATTATGTATTGATGCAATGCCATAATTTATGAGTAGCTTAGATGCATGTTAGTTGATATCCTTATGTATTACTGTTTTGATTATCAAGGTTATATGTTGTAGTATTACTTCTTGTCTTGTCTATATGCAGATGTTGATCTAGGAGCTAGCAGAGAGTTCTTCCACTCTGCTACATTGGGTTCTCCAAAAAAATTGCATCAAGATTTAAGGTAATCTCTTCCCTCCTAATTTGAATATCATTTCATTAATATGAATATGTACATATTTCTATGAGCCAGCTACAACTAATTTGATTTGTCTGCCAAGGATTTTAGGAAGATCCTTGAGGGTATTCTAGCCACAACCACCCATGCATTAATCCCTATAGCATAATTGGCAACTCCGTTGGGTACTATACTTAGTTCCTAGTTTTCTCCTACCAATTTCGTGGATCTCTCTTTCTTCCAGGCCCTCCTATACCTCTTGGTTCCTTTTCTAACCATTCAAGACTCCTCATCACCCTCCTTAGTGTTCTCAACTTCTGTTTTGATCCAAAAAGACTTCCCTTTTAGCTTTTACCCCAAATAGAGAGTTATAATGCTATGTTGGCTTGTAGACAGAGTGTTAGTGTAGTCACTAACTCTTTGTGTGCTCTTCTGAAGTGCATTAGCCAGCCAAATCTTGATTAACAACCAATTCTATGAACTCCTGGGTTGGGAAAGATGCCTATAGTCTGATCAAGGATCTGTTGTTGTGCATTTTGATTTGGTTGCTTTTTTCCTGAGCATTTTTCCTTTTTAGGAAAATAGCTTAACTGCTTATGTTTTTCAGAAAAAAAGAAAATAAAAATGTGTTCAAGTTTTTCTGCTTAGCTGGTTAGATTTTGCATTTATTTGTTTTAGTTTTTAAAGAGCATTACATGTCTACAAGTTGTTCTTGTGCTTTATTGCACTAGATGCATGGTACTGATTGATGTATAAATAATCCTCTCCTGATAGAAATAACTCATTCATCGAACTGAAATTGAAAGCATTTTCTGCATGGTTTGTGTCATAGTCCCACAAAATTCCATACGTCAACACCCCTTCTAAAGACATTAACAAAGTACATTTAAAATATATCTTGTAATAAAATCAATCAGCAACTCTTTTTTTAGTATACACACATATTAGTCTAGGCTAGGATATTGGGTTAGATAGTCATAAGTTAACTGCCAAAGATCATAAAATCAAGACTAGTGTCATTAAAGAGGGAAAATCATGTTGCACTCATACTATCTGGGACCACTCCAGTCAAAGTGGAGCTAAATGTGAGACAACATTAGAATGTGAAAGAAGGTAGTTTTCCTTCGATTACATATCCTTCGGGTATTCTGTGTATTGGGGATCCATTCGGGGGTATCGAAGCTGAGTCAAGGACTCAGGTATCCTTCCCACACTACGTACTATCTGTGACCATGACCCCCCCCCCCCCCTTGTGTCTGTGATTTTAGATAACCATAGTGGCCATAATTTTTAGGGACGAACACAAAGTGACTAGGGTGGGCTGCGCTAGTATCTAAATAAACAACCTACTATGTCTCCAGTTTTTGGGAGGGTGCTCATCTTCACAAGAGTACTTGGCCCCTTAATCTGAGGTTCGAGTGAAGCTTAAGAGTAATTGTAACTATCCATTTGTCCATCTCTCTCTTTTATCCATTTCAATAATAGGTTTCATCTCTAGAGAATGGTGGTGAATAGACAGAGTCATATCCCCTGCTTGTTGATTGACTTTTTAGAGTATAATTTATTTTTTAGGTGCCAGTTTGTTATCATTGAGACTACAATCAATATCACTATAAAAAAATTGATAAAATATATTGGTCATCGTGGCTACATATGGCCCTCATCATCAATATAGGGAACAACAAGGTCTTCCTCCACTGAATGTGGAGGATCCATCAAGCCTTGATGAACTAGATTACCCATCTTCAATTAATTAGTCTCCATTATCTAACATTGAATCAGTCAATACATCCCAAGACTCAATACCACTAGAAGATTTTTTCACTAAAGGTTTTCTACCTCCCTATAATGCTCCTATCATTGATCCTTTGGGACTACTATTTATTCAAGTTGTACATGTACCTACCATGTCTTCCACTATACCTACATCCACAATTCTATTGCCGACTAATGGGCCATGGGCTTTTGTGGACAATTTTGGTCCACCCTCACTTCCCCAACCGAAGGTCAGTACTACACCATTGATCATGAACCCCACTATCCAAACTATGCCAAGTCTCAGAAATTTAGTTACACCCAACATGAGAGGAACCGAGTACATACCGATTTCTACCCCTTTTGTGTTTTCTCCTAGACCTTCAACTAGCACTCCAAATAGCATTGTTAGCATGGGTCTCTTCAGTAATCCCTTTGGTTGGAATCCTTTATGTAGTTTGAACCCCCAGGTTCAAATCCTAGGGGATGATCTAGGTACGCATGTCACCGCCTATCATCTATGCTACGTAGCAAACTCCATGGTGGATGATAGTATCCAGTTCTAGCTCTTCTCCCACACCCTTATTGGAAATGTTTCCAAGTGGTACATTGAGTTACCATGTGCATTAGTTAATACCTTTTGCACCCTGGCGATGGAATTTTTAAAGCACCTTTAGTTACCCATCTACTACAAAAGTGGGATAGAAGTCCTTACTACTTTACGCTAAGACATCTCCACCCACATCTCTGATCACATTCATGAATGGAGATGTAGGTGGAGGTTAGTCAAAGCCCCCATTCCAGATTATCTATTAGCAGATTGGTTCTGTAAATATCTTCTTCCCCAAATCGCCAAGGACGTTGCCTTAGGTGGTGCGGTCACTAAAGACCAATCCATTCGTCATTCCCAACACTTAGATTTTATTTATTCACAGTCTAGCACATTATACGATGTAATCCCTAATTCCCCCAAAACTTCCAATTCTCCCGCTATGCAGCAACCTGGTGTTCACGCTGATGGTATTATCAATGTTACATCTGGGTCTATTGTAAAACAACTTAGCATACACATTGCCAAGTTATTTGTTGATCTCGCTACCCAATCTGCTCTTCCTACCAGTGCGATAAAATCTATGCAGTCTACACAAAAATCCAGTGGTAAGAAAAAGAAGAATAAGAAAAATATTGCTCCTTATGAAGAGCATCTAGTCAAGAAATCCAACCCAAAGCAAAATTCTATTGCACCACCTGATAGTGGAAAGGAAAAATCTATCAAGTTCCCTTGAAAAATATGTATGGAAGACCATATGAGACGTCATTGTACGCACCTCCAAGAATGCATAGATATTCTTTCTCAAAAGGACACTGGCCAGACCCTGCGGTCCTACACAACCCTTTCCCTGCTCAGTAGCAGCAACATCTTATTGTGAACCTACATTAACCCCTGTAAGGGGGAAGTAGTGGTTCACATCACCCTTAATCTAGTGAAGGACCGTTGACTAGTTACACCTTTGAAATGGTCAATATTCAAACATGATCCAAAACATATGGAGCTCCAGTCGCTAACACTGAGGACACTGCCTCGAGTTCAAACCCACTACCGCCCAACGATCTTCATATCGAAAGGTCGATTTTTGATCTTGTAATTCACCCCCCAAAAGGGGCACTTCGTCGCACGACACATAATACATCAGCATGTGCTGCCCATAACTCAATATTGTAGAATATTTGGTGCAAGCACCATCAACTATGTCTACACTTGAAGTATTTCAAACTTGTCCAGCACAAAGGAAAGATTTTATTTCAGCTATTGGTGCAGTTGACCCTTAGGATTCCATGCTAGAAATATGTTGGGCGCGGGATCCCCCAAGGATAGTTTTAGGGATAAAAGCCAATATTTTGGTCAAATTTTGGAATCCAAGTGTAAAGAATCCGCATTTTGTGGTTGCGGAGTGCATAGGTGTTAAAGAGTCATAGGGTTGTCTGCCCTTATTTTGGAAATGTAATGTCGGCTGTAAAAGATCTACCCATGGCTCGTGACCATGGGATTCTATAAAAAGAGCTAAGCTCTAAGTAGTTAGAAGATAGACACTTAAAGAAATGATGTATGAGAGATAGCTCTAAAGTAGAAGTCTAAGTTTGGGTTGTAGCGCAGGTAGAGGCTCTGCAGCAGAGTGCGTAGAGGCCTAGAAGTCCGCAGCTGAGTGCATGAACCCCTGCAGCTAAGTGCGCAAGGCGAGTCGAGCCTGTAATCGTATAGAATTATCAATAAACATAAGTATTCTATAATTTCTGCATCTTTCTTTCCTGTTTATGCATCTTGTTATGTTGAGTATGAATTTCAATCATAATGCTTATATGATGCACAATTGTATGTAAATGTGTTGGTTAACTGAACGCAAGTAAGAACATCTGTTTAAGCGAAGCTAACTAAGATCTGTTAATAAGATAATTAAGACACTTAGCCAATTTTGGGAAATGTCACAGTTCGTTGCCCTAGCAATGCAAAAGTCCTTGAGTCGCAGGTTAGGGTTGTGCAAAAGCCAATTGTACCCTTTTGTGAAGGCATTGAGGGGTGGAACAGAGGGCTAAGCAACCTGCCTAAAGTCAGGCATAGCCAGAATAAACCAACATCACATCCATCTCAAGGGTGTGGAAACTTGGTTCCAGCATCCCCCCATACTGCTTCAGGTGAGAGTTCAGTCCATGCTCCACGGGCTGATGCCGAAAGGGCCAATAGTGTATGGATTTGTTTGGCTAACTAACACTAAAACTTGGTCACGCCTCCTCAAGCCAACAAATGGTTCTGTTTGTTAGCCTCCTGTTGCAACAAGGTATCATTTTTCATGATTGACATTTTCACATGCCAAATATGTCATACTTTGCAAGCTGTAGTGTTCCATATTTCCAGAAGAGACCAAAGAAGAAAGCCATGAAGTGTACTAGTCCAAATGCCACTGCTGATTCCAATTTTTGATGAGTTGTTCCAGTTCTGAAGAGTTTTCATTTAAGGGAGGTCCAAACAGTTTAATCTTGGTCTCCCTAGGTTTCAATTTCCTGTTTTAGAATATAGAAAATGATATATGTCCAAACAGTTTAATCTTGGTAGATTTGTATATAGGTAGAGAATCAGAGGGACCCAAATGCTTAATCTGGGCCCTCGCAGAAATAAGTGTAGATTTAGATAGGAAAAATTCAAAAGAAAAAATTGTAAATCTGGGTTTGCAAATCTAAGTGCACCCAAACCAAAAAGAATAAAAAATGTTAGGAGAGTAGGCTGGGTAGGTAGCTGTGTGGTTGCAAAATGATAATTTATGATCAATTTTGTGGTACAAAGTGTTATATTTTTACAGATCACAGTGCAGGCAGTGTTCATGCAAAGGAGCTCAAAGGTGGACATAACTAACTCCCCCCTTCTTCTAATTCCCCAAGTCCCTTACTAACTTCCCAAAGAGGTCAAGATCTGCTTGATTTCTCTTAGATTCACCATCATCCATATCGGTTGACTTGGTGAAGATTTGCTTCACTCAAGGATTTTTATTTCTTTTCAAGGTCTTTTCCCCAAAATAGCCTAAGGTCCCTGACCTTAGCGCTTGCTGATCACCATCATATTAACTACTAACAGTATTATATAATTCCCTATCAGTCTTCCCCCTTCCCCTACTAAAACTTTGTATACAAAATTCCCCTATGTGAATATCCCCTCCCTGGCAATATAGCCATATTTTTATAAGTCCGGGAAAAAACGGTCCATCCGGGGTTGTTTTTAGCCCATCTGTGTCTTAAAAGGGATTAATCTGACACCTGGCCAGATTAATAACCTCTCCCCTAGACCTAAACCCTCAAAACCCCCCTTTTCCGCCCCTAAACCAAGTTTTGTGCACAAATACATTGACCCGCGCGTATTAAACACATATAACCCTCGTAACCCGCATAAGCCATTGTTTAGACCCACCTGCGCGCATATTAAAAAGGGAATATTCTCTGTATATTCTCCACCCATATCCCCCCGCCATATTATCTTGGCCGCCAGCCATCGGATCGTCTGCCCCGCGATCAACGGTGGGCGGCTCGTCCCATCTCCAAAACGCCCGAGCTTTAGCGTCCAGGAGATGGGCGGTATTACCGCCGTACCACCTGCCACGCGTCAGCTCCTGGGCTATGGCGGAGCCCCCTCTGACAAAATCGTCCCCCCCCCCAAAGGTGGTGCGCCACAAAACCACTTACCGCCTCCTGCCCGGTGATGTCACTGCTTACGTCACCCCCCTGCACAGTCACCGCTTACGTCACCCCCTCTGCCCAGTCACATGTCAAGTCATCTGCCTGCGTGGCCCCTTGCCACATGTCATGCCACGTCACCGTCCGTACATGATGACGTCCTGCTGATGTCATCCCGCCACATCATCATGCTGACGTCATCGCTGACGTCACCCGCCGTACAACGTCACGTCATGCTCATGTCATCAGCACTTTTTTGGCGCGAAGGGCAAAAATTGCACTTCGGAGCCCAAGAATCAGATTCTGAGGCAAATCGCTCATCGCTAGATTTTTTGGGCCTGAATGGGGAATCTTTAAGGAATCTTTTCAATCTGCGGCCCCCAGCAGGCCCAAAAGGCGCCGAATGACCCATTTTTCTTCGCGAAGCTTGCCGAAAGGACCAAAAAATAGTTTTGAAGAAGACAGAGGCCGAACAACGACCATTAAATGATGATTTAACACACAACAGGTCAGTACAACATCTGTTTATTGCCAAAGAGTATCAGAGGAAGAAGAGAAGCCAAAGAGTATTAGCCGAAGATTTTTAGGGGCTCGAAGCACCTGAACATTGATGAGCGCCCCCAGAAAGTCAAATCAAGAGGCATAAGCCCATCCTTGCCCTCAAATCACAGTTAAAGCTTTAAATGCAGACAGATAGCAGAGATGCAGAAACCCATACACATTTATTTCAGAAAACACTGCAGCAAGCCACCAAGGATAGCATCATTTATTCAGTTTTGATACGACGGCCCTGAGCGCAGCCCGAGATATTTTTTGCATTTATTTCTGGATAGGATTAGGTTAAGTAGTCATTTTTCTTTATGACATGATTAGGTCAAGATGTAATAAAGGAACTATGTAGATAGTTTTGCCCTATATATACCACCCTCTACATTGTTTCAAGGGTTGGTTGATTGAGAATTTTCACCAGAGACTCGCATTGTATACCTGAGTTTTTTCTATAATCAAAGATTGTTGAAAGCTTGGAGGGCAAACTGTCTGTTGTAAATGAATGCTTTTGGAGATATGAAGATGGAATTCTTGTGCTGCAGCCTGAAGCAATAAGTGCATCTCACCTCTGTTTATTGTTTACCACTATCTAAATAGCAGAAAGAAAGAATAGCCTAGAATTAGTTTAAATGCTCTCTATGCTCAATTTCTGCTATTTCTTTATGTTTTCCTCTGATTGAATTGGTTATGAATATGAATTCCTCCTGGCTCATGTTTACCCCAATTCACCTGTGTTTGCCAATTATCTAGGGATTCTTTACTGCCCCTAGGTAGTGCTCTGTTACCTCCTCTGTTAAGCTGATTGAGAGATTCTTAACTGCCTCTCATCACTTAGCATTTTTCCCATCATTTTAACCTGAAATATTGTTTCATGCTCGGCTATCTTGCTCCACTTTCCCTCTCTTGTGACCGAAGAAATGCACCAGCAGTTCTCCTCCTCGACTCCACGCCCAATGGTTTGAAACTTCCAGACTATGCCTTGCCTCTCTGTCTGAAAAAATCAATTTTCCCACCAAAAACAAAACAAAACCCTCTGAACTCGAGACCTAGCTTAAAATCCTTTTCAACAAAGCTAAATCTAAAAGACAGAGCCCTCTCTGATTGCAGGTTGGCTAGAACTTGCAATCCAAAGTTGGTCTGTGGTTACCTCGGCCGTATCCTTTTCCAGAGCTTAAGGACAACCTGAGTGATAACATAATGGCGACTCCACTGGGGACTTCCTCAGATAATTTCACAAAGAAAGTTGGAAAGCTCCACTGGGGAAGAACCAAACCTTCACAACCATTTTTTCAAGTCTAGTTCTGATCTTTGATGGTGGACAGAGATCAGGCACTCCAAAGTTGATCATCCACCTGGCGGCTCCACATCATCTGCATAATCAAGGCTCCACTAGAGGAGCGAACCTGAGAGAAAACTTTTCAAAGTTTTGAGTGGCTTTACAGCCAAATAATCCTGTTCCACAGTGTTAATAGTCAGGTCAAATGGCTAGGTGTGGGGAACATGAGGTTGAACAAGCTGTAAATGAATTCAAAAATTTATTATCAGAATATGAGCTTGATGAAGATTTTGCTAGATCTGTGTTGTTAAAAGTCAAAACAATAGAGCATCCCAGGATCAGAAGGTGTCTTCTGGACCTAATGGTTGAAGAACATGAAAATGAGATTGAACTTTTGCATTCTCAAATCCAGTCCTATGATGTTCGTGATCCCAAATTTTTTCTTCTAGACCTTCCTTCTCCAAGTCGTAAGGAAATTGTATTACCTACTGACTTACAGATTAAAGATGATCACCCTTTCAAGAGAAATAATGAAGTATTGGCTACAGAGGTTGTAACTAAGGATGCAGCCGTTCCATCAGACAAAGCTAGTCTAGAAGAAACTCTCACACATAGTGCTTTTATAGATCCTGTAGCTGATTACATGGAGGATCTTTTCAACTCAAAATCTTTAACATTTTGTCTCTATGAAGACCAAGACATTCAGAAAATACCCTCATATATCACAATTTTGATTATGGGAGAACATGACCAGACAATGTTCCTGATTTCACCAACTATCAGTCAAACAGTGGGTTTTCTTCTACAAGTGCTAAAGTGGCTGCACTGGTTGTTTCATTTTACCTAGCCAGCAAACAAGTGTTGATTAGGGTAGGTAGGTAGGATTTGAGTTTTCTGTTTGTATAGCAGCTTGATGCAGTTGAAGCCTGAAGTGAAGGCCCTAAGCTCTTCAACCCTGTCGTGGTATATACAATAAAGCATCTAGTCAAAAGGAAAGGCTTTTAAAATACAGAAGCAGTTGAAAAACAAGGCAGTCTGACCTGTTGTTCTTGGCCTTCCACAAGGGAAGGCCATCCCCAAGTGGAGCCACTGTTAGCCTCCTGTTGCAACAGGGTATCATTTTTCATGATTGACATTTTCACATCCCAAATATGTCATACTTTGCAAGCTGCAGTCTTCCATATTTCCAGAAGAGATCAAAGAAGAAAGCCATGAAGTGTACTAGTCCAAATGCCACTGCTGATTCCAATTTTTGATTAGTTGTTCCAGTTCTGAAGAGTTTTCATTTAAGGGAGGTCCAAACAGTTTAATCTTGGTCTCCCTAGGTTTCAATTTCCTGTTTTAGAATATAGAGAATGATATCTGTCCAAACAGTTTAATCTTGGCAGATCTGTAGATAGGTAGAGAATCAAAGGGACCCAACTGCTTAATCTGGGCCTTGGCAGAAATAAGTGTAGATTTAGATAGGAAAAATTCAAAAGAAAAAATTGTAAATCTGGGTTTGCAAGTCTAAGTGCACCCAAACCAAAAAGAAGAAAAAATGTTAGGAGAGTAGGCTGGGTAGGTAGCTGTGTGGTTGCAGAATGATAATTTATGATCAATTTTGTGGTACAAAGTGTTATATTTTTACAGATCATAGTGCAAGCAGTGTTCATGCAAAGGAGCTCAAAGGTGGACATAACTAACTCCCCCCTTCTTCTAATTCCCCAAGTCCCTTACTAACTTCCCAAAGAGGTCAAGATCTGCTTGATTCCTCTTAGATTCACCATCATCCATATCAGTTGACTTGGTGAAGATTTGCTTCGCTCAAGGATTTTTATTTCTTTTCAAGGTCTTTTCCCCAAAATAGCCTAAGGTCCCTGACCTTAGCACTTGCTGATCACCGTCATATTAACTACTAACAGTATTATATAATTCCCTATCAGTCTTCCCCCTTCCCCTACTAAAACTTTGTATATAAAATTCCCCTATGTGAATATCCCCTCCCTGGCAATATAGCCATATTTTTATAAGTCCGGGAAAAAAAGGTCCATCCGGGGCTGTTTTTAGCCCATCCGTGTCTTAAAAGGGATTAATCTAACACTTGGCCAGGTTAATAACCTCTCCCCTAGCCCTAAACCCTCAAAAACCCCCTTTTCCGCCCCTAAACCAAAGTTTTGTGCACAAATACATTGACCCACGCGTATTAAACCCATATAACCCCCGTAACCCACATAAACCATTGTTTAGACCCACTTGCGCGCATATTAAAAAGGGAATATTCTCTGTATATTCTCTGCCCATATCCCCTCGCCATATTATCTTGGCCGCCAGCCGTCGGATCGTCTGCCCCGTAGATCGACGATGGGTGGGCCGTCCCATCTCCAAAACGCCCGAGCTTTAGCGTCCGGGAGATGGGCGGTATTACCGCCATACCTCCCGCCACGCGTCAGCTCCTGGGCTATGGCGGAGCCCCCTCTGACAAAACCGCTCCCCCCCCAAAGGTGGTGTGCCACAAAACCACTTACCGCCTCCTGCCCGGTGACATCACCGCTTACGTCACCCCCCTGCACAGTCACCGCTTACGTCACCCCCTCTACCTAGTCACATGTCGAGTCATCTGCCTGTGTGGCCCCTTGCCACGTGTCATGCCACATCACCGTCCGTACATGATGATTTCTTGCTGACGTCATCCTGCCACGTCATCATGCTGACGTCATCGTTGACGTCACCCACTGTACAACGTCACATCATGCTGACATCATGTTGACGTCATCAGCACTTTTTTGGCACGAAGGGAAAAAATCGCACTTCGGAGCCCCAGAATCAGATTCTGAGGCAGTTTTTGATGAGCGCAAATCGCTCATCGCTAGATTTTTTGGGCCTGAATGGGGAATCTTTAAGGAATCTTTTCATTTTGTGGCCCCCAGCAGGCCCGAAAGGCGCCGAATGACCCATTTTTCTTCGCGAAGCTTGCCGAAAGGATGAGAAAACAATTTTGAAGAAAACAGAGGCCGAACAACGACCATTAAATGATGATTTAAAACATAGCAGGTCAATACAGCATCTGTTTATTGCCAAAGAGTATCAAAGGAAGAAGAGAAGCCAAAGAGTATTAGCCGAAGATTTTTAGGGGCTCGAAGCACCTGAACATTGATGAGCCCCCCCCCAGAAAGTCAAATCAAGAGGCATAAGCCCATCCTTGCCCTCAAATCACAGTTAAAGCTTTAAATGCAGACAGACAGCAGAGATGCAGAAACCCATATACATTTATTTCAGAAAACACTGCACCAAGCCACCAAGGACAACATCATTTATTCAGTTTTGATACGGCGGCCCTAAGTGCAGCCCGAGATATTTTTTGCATTTATTTCTGGATAGGATTAGGTTAAGTAGTAATTTTTGTTTATGACATGATTAGCTCAAGATGTAATAAAGGAACTCTGTAGATAGTTTTTCCCTATATATACCGCCCTCTACATTGTTTCAAGGGTTGGTTGATTGAGAATTTTCACCAGAGACTCGCATTGTATACCTAAGTTTTTTCTATAATCAAAGATTGCTGAAAGCTTGGAGGGCAAATTGTCTGTTGTAAATGAATGTTTTTGGAGATATGAAGATGGAATTTTTGTGCTGCAGCCTGAAGTAATAAGTGCATCTCACCTCTGTTTATTGTTTACCACTATCTAAATAGCAGAAAGAAAGAATAGCCTAGAATTAGTTTAAATGCTCTCTATGCTCAATTTCTGCTATTTCTTTACGTTTTCCTCTGATTTATGAATATGAATTCCTCCTGGCTCATGTTTACCCCGATTCACCTGTGTTTGCCAATTATCTAGGGATTCTTTACTGCCCCTAGGTAGCGCTCTGTTACCTCCTCTGTTAAGCTGATTGAGAGATTCTTAACTGCCTCTCATCACTTAGCATTTTTCCCATCATTTTAACCTGAAATATTGTTTCATGCTCAGCTATCTTGCTCCACTTTCCCTCTCTTGTGACCGAAGAAATGCACCAGCATTTCTCCTCCTCAACTCCATGCCCAATGGTTTGAAACTTCCAGACTATGCCTTGCCTCTCTATCTGAAAAAATCAATTTTCCCACCAAAAACAAAACAAAACCCTCTGAACTCAAGACCTAGCCTAAAATCCTTTTCAACAAAGCTAAATCTAAAAGAGAGAGCCCTCTCTGATTGCAGGTTGGCTAGAACCTGCAGTCCAAAGTTGGTCTGTGGTTACCTCGGCCGTATCCTTTTCCAGAGCTTGAGGACAACCTAAGTGATAACACTGTTGAAGGTTGGTTGGATAGAAGGATTCACAAGTTCGCTATTGTTGAAAGAAAAATGGTTGGACTGCTACCTATATACAAAAATCCACGAAATCTTTTTCACCTCCTTTCCACTTGATCTATATGAGTGGATCGCAAAGCTAGTAGATAGCCAAGGAAGGTGCAAACTTGACGGTCCTATTGTGTGGACCCCAGAGCTAGTGTGAAGGTTGGAAGCATCAGAGGATAAGATTTCTCGCGCTATCGATCATTGGCTCCATTGTATCATACGAGGATTTGTTACTGAGTTAGCAGTCGACACCTCAGTCAGCTATAGCAAGGCAGAGCAATGCTTTTTCAAAGGACCATGAGCTAAGTATGTAAAATCTCTTAATACCAGGATTAAAATGTTGTTGTGCGAAAAATGGGTTATGCAGCTACCTTGATGTTTGGGACTACGCGAAGCGGAAAAATTTATAGAAACGAAGGAAATAGGGGTCTAGAGCATAGCCCCTTGATTTCACCTCTGCGAAGGGGTGAAGAAGAAATAGCAAAGGTTTCTTCTCAAAGCGTTATTCAGTTAATAAGGCAAGGATTCCCACAAATACCACCTCTGCCCACACCACCTCTGACTTCACAGCAATCACCTCCAACTTCACCCGTACCACCTCCACCTCCACTATGATTTAGTATGGCAAATACAATGAAGTTTCCTTTGTTCAAAGTCTTGGGAAATGAGGACCCGGACCAATTCTGGTTCATTGTGAGGGCTATATGGGAAGTTGAAGGTGTTACAGATGATCATATAAAGAAAGCGACACTAGTTAGTGCCCTACAAGATCATGCGCTAACCTGGTATATTAAGTACTCTAATGATAACCTGAATGCTAGAGCAGTAGACATCCAAGCAGCACTAAATAGGGAATTTAGCAGGCCTAAATCTGAAGCATAGTCGATTGTGGGATTCAAAGAAATCACGATGCAACCAAGCGAGATGCCATGGGAACTATATCAGAGGTTGAAATGTACGATCCGTGAAGCCAACATGAATTTGACAGATGGACAACATCGTGAGTGGTTTGTGGCTTCACTGCTACAACACTTAAGGAATGCGCTGTTGCAGCAGAAGATAACAGCTTAGGCAGAGGCCTTGGATATTTCCATCAGACTACATGAGACTCTGATGCAAGATCCTAATCTAGGAGTTCAGTAGATCCATGTGCAGCTGCAGAATCTGTGCCTTGAGATGCAAAGTCTGAAGCAGGACAGGATGATTCGACCAAAGGTATGTGAGGAAGTATGGTTCTTGAAATACAAGAGTCAAGGTAATGATAAAGACCATTGCTTGGTCTTTGCAAATTACATTGCAGGAGGAGGACCGATGCCTTTAAGGCTAGAATCTCAAGCATGACCTAGCATGGGGCCTACATTATGGTGCGCTCTCTGTCAAGTAGCCGGAAAAGATGCCACGTACAACTGTCACTTGCTACATAAGTATGTACAAGCACCACAACAAATATTCTGTAACTTTTGTAGGTTGGTAGGACATGATGAGTGTACTTGTAGGAGCTATGAATTGATGATGGATAGAACTCCCACCTATAGGGTTTAGGTCGAAACATGGCCCCTCGACCAAAATGCAGGGATGACGCAGACAGGATTTCAAGGGCGCGGATGAGGCTGAGGTGGAGGAGGACGTGGTAGAGGTCAAGGACAGTTGATTTGCTACAAGTGTAGATGACTAGTACACTATGCCTATGATTGCACTAATACAACACGTTGTTCGTGCAAGTATTGCATGTTGTTTGATCATGAAACCGAAGACTATCCTACATTGATAGCTAGGACACGTGACAAAGGAGCGCTACCACCTCCACCGACTTAGAACCTGCAGATGATGAGGTCTAAGCCACGCAAGGAAGATCCAAATGTAAATATAGTGCTCAAGAGTGGGATCACGACAGGGGATGACAAAGGGAAACAACCATAAGACAGTACATGGGTTCACAAAGCCCCGACAAAAGAGGTTGGGTTTGATTTGGTACGCACTAATGAAACCTTCATGGAAGCTAAGAAGAGATTCACTGAGGCCTCCACCTTGGGAAGCAAGGACAAATCGGAGCCGGAGATGGACCCCTCTATGCTCACAACTTTCCTAGAAACTTATATGAAGTTACTGCAGTAAGGCTGTGAAAGGGTTACAAGAACTCATCAATAGATGTGTTGGGATCATGCCAGGTGAGCTGTGCATAGTGCAAAATATTAGAAAGCATAAGACAAGGATGGGATAAGAGATGCAACTGACCGCACAAATAGGAGAGTATGAAATGGATCAGGGCATTTTAGACCTCGGGTCAGATGTGAATGTCCTAGCAAAGCAGACTGATGAGCCCCAATTTTGGTACAATTTGGGCTCATTTTGGCCTATTCTACTTGCCCAAACCATTCATTTTTTTACTACTTATGCATGCATTTCTTAGTTTATTCATGTTGTTTGTAGGAAGAAGGGTAGGCACTCTATCTACGTGACTAATGCATTGTGATTCCAGGTTTTGGCATTAAAAGGGAGCAAAAGACAACGAAAAGGAGACAAGGAGACAATGAGGTGGCACTGCTGACTTTTAGGAGAGGATGTCCACGGTCTTGGGGACATTCCTCGTGATTCCCACCAAGAACTCCGAGCTCCAATCCATCTCCCCTCCGAGCTTAGAAGCAGCCAGCTGTTCTACCGGAACAGCAGTTATAAACTGCTCTATAGGAACAGCAGTTATGACCGTCCTACAGGATCAGCAGTTAAACTCTAGTTGGACAGTCGAGCTCCTAAAATCAAGGACACTTGTTGGATCATCGTTTTTGTATAAGTGTAGAGGCCTTAGCCTTGGATAGGTTGTTGAAACTCTCGTCTTGCTATTGTAATTTTCGAGCACAGCTCAGTTTTTGTTCCTTTTTGTAAGCCAATTTGGCATGATATCAGATTATGAATAAAGAAGGCAGATTCTGATCTAGTTCTGAGTTTTCTTAAGGAGACTATAGCTCTCAGGTTAGGGCCCAACCTGAGAGCCATAGATCCCCTCTGCTGTAGTGTTGTTTCCATTTCATTTCAGCACTTTGAGCTTTTCATTTGCACATGCAATTCGAATTACAGGTTGTTAAGTTGGTCTTTTTCATGAGTTAGATAGGAGTTGCTTATGATGACTTTGTTTCCACTTGCTTAGTGTAGCAGAGGATAGATATAATCGATTGGAGCTCCAACAAAAAGGTTGTTAAGGCTCACTGCCGTCTCATCTGGGATTGGAGTGCAGTCCATGACTAGCCACCAAAAATACGCATTTCTTTGTTCCATGATTGCTGCAAACACAGTCACGTTATGTTAGATGCTTCCACATGATTCACACCTGCACCACACTCCTTTACCACAGCTTCATGCACATTCTCCTTCGCGTTTAGATTGCTGTTCATTGAATTTATAAGCACAGGTAGTCTAAGTTAATGCATTTTCGGTTTGGTGTTAGTCACAAGCATTTGTTCCATTTACACTGCTTTCTCTCATTCCATTACTTCGTCCTCCATCTTGATCACACATGCAACCACATCTTTGACCTCTGCTCCACTCTGTTATCTCCCAAAGTCTTTCACTCCTCACGTACTTCCATTCTCTAGCCCTTTCATTGACCTAGCCCTCTATCTTCCAACCTACTCCCTACATTCACTCCCTATCCTATTCCTCCACTTCTACAGCCATCACCAGCCTCATTCCTACCTTACACATCTCCCCCTACCATTTCATCACTCCTCCATCACGCCAAACACTCACGGTAGGTCATCCTGTAGCCGTTTGTAGACATCCTGTAGAAACCAGAGTATCCTGTAGGATCCCCTGCAGACTTCCTGTAGGAGGCCACTCACTCGGTTGCCGAGCTTCTGAATGCGAGGAACCTCTGTGGATGGATGCTAAGGATCCTTAGGGACCTCTCCTAGCCTCCCCAACCTGTCCCACGCTTTCCTTCCTTTTCCATCCCATCTGCACAATCAAACCCTAGTTAGCACAAAATCACAATCATTCCACACACTTAAGGGAAAAATACAAAAACATATCTTTCATGATGCAAGTAGTTTAGATCCATGCATTTGCACTTATTAGAGGTAACAGCAGCATTGGTAGAAGTTTCATTCACATTTCTTGCATTGTAGAGGTTAGACTAGTTAAATTAGGGTTTCCTAGGTTTACATGCTTTGATTTGCTTTCAGTCCATTTTGTCAAGTAGAGTAGTTTTCCTTTGAGAATAGCTTTCATCCATCAATTAGCAAGCTTCTTCTGAGAGCCTATAGAAGTTGGCTTGAGCCCTAGCGGACTTGTGCCAGCTGACCAAGTGACAGCTGCGACAAGAGCTAGTACTTGTGCATATAGCACTGTCGCTTCCAAGTTTGTACGAACTACCGGGTTGATAAAATGAGAGACAGGAAGCCCCAGGAGTTGTAGCATTATTGCTACAATACTGGAGCTCACCATCTTTTTGGCGCCGTTGCCGGGGAAGCGTCAGAGTATTAGTAATTGTTGCTTTTCTTCTACTTTCGTACTCTTACTTCTTCTCAGTAGTTTATTTCATTTCCATTCTGCAAAAGTAGCTTAGCATTTCTTGCTTTCCTAGAATAGCATTTCCTGCTTTCCTAGAATAGCATTTCCTGCTTTCCTAGATTAATATTTCTTTCTTTCCTAGACTAATATTTCTTGCTTTCCTAGAGTAATTTTTCTTGCTTTCCTAGATTAGCTTTCCAATTCTGCAATTTCATTTGAGCAATATAGTTAGTTGTAGATCACTTTGTTTCAGTTTTGCAGGTACCAAAGAAAAAGCAAAAGCACTCAAAAAAAGAAAAGTCCTTTCCATTTCATGCCTCGTAGGAACTGAGATAGATCAGGCAAATTCCTACCAAACACCCCCACCACATCACTGAGTCACCCTTCTCTCTTCTTTGGTGACAGTGACCCAGAGGAACCTATAGGTGAACGTCCTGAGATATACCAAGACCCTATAGAAGAAGAAGAGTTAGAGACCACTCCATATGAAGCCATGGCTGATAATAGGAGAGAAGATGAGAGAATAGAAGGAGCTTTCCCCATCCGAGAGACCAATGGAGATATGAAAATGAAAAACATTAGCCCCTCCGCCTTGCCTCACTTCCATGGACTGACCACTGAGGATCCTGAAACCTTCTTGTTTGAGTTTGCTGTCCTTTGTAGAACCTATGACTATACTGAAGATGAGCAAAAGCTGAAGCTTTTCCCTTCCACTCTTAAGGATGTAGCACTACGCTGGTTCATGGGATTACCTGGGAATAGCATCGCTACTTGGGCTCAGATGCAGCAAGCCTTCAATACCAAGTATAGGGATTATTGTAGGTCCAAGGAAACCAAGGGAGAGATCTTTCGAATGACCATGGTGAATGATGAGTCTTTAGAGGATTATGAGGAGAGGTTCCAACTTAGCTATAAACGGGCCAGGTGCACACTTGACCCTGAATCCCTCAAGTTGGTTCTACTCCGAGGAGTCCCTGAAGATCTCTTAGACACCCTTCACATGTTAGCTGGGGGGGACATTTACCAACTGCCTTATGAGGACATCAAGACTGTGTTTCGAAATCATTCCAGGGCAGCTAGAAAACGAGGTAGAGGAAATCTCCTCTCCACCGGTGTCCCTTTCTCCAAACATGAGTTTACAAACCAATTAGAAGATCTTAAGAGTGAGGTGAGACAGACCATTGCCATGCAGCTGGACACATTCAGGATCCAACAGAAGAAAGAAGAAGCTGAGAGAGCCTTGGCTGTCTTCTGTCCTAGGTGCACCAGAAGACACCCTAGGAACGAATGTCCATTGCATTCGGTTGAAGTGTGTTTCGTTTGTGAGGAGGACCACCCAACAAATCAGTGTCCAACCTTACCTGGGTTTAAAGCCATGTACCAAGGAACCGAAGCCCCCACTGAACCTCTCTACTTCATCAACCAAAGGAGGCCTCAAGGATCTAGACCTTATCAGCAGGGGATGCAAGGGGCATCTCAAGCTTATTACAACCCCAACCACTCGACTCCCATGCCTTCCTGGGGTCCCCCTGCTCATCCTTCTTGGTCCATGCCTCCTCCATGGTCTTATCCACCTCAGTACCCTACTCAACCTACTTCTCATCCATATCACTCACATACCCAGTCGCAGCCTCAATGGAGTGCTCCTCAGTCGGGGTGGAGGCCCCAATACAACACTCCTCCTGCCATTTTGCCTCCACCACCAGTTCAACCTCAGCCTTTACCTCCTGCTCCTCCAAGGCAACCTCAGATGCCTGCTCAACCAAACCCGAACCCCAACAATAGACAGGCTCAGCAGGTATATACTAGGGAGACCTCATGCCCTACCTATGCTGTGGAGATCCAGGAGATCAATCTTAGATCTGGAAAGACTCTTCCAGATCGCCAACCTCCTCCCCCAGAGGATGAGGAAAACCATCAAGAGAGTGAACCAAAGCCTATTCCACCCTTTCCTAAGAGACTAACAGCCACCACACAACCTAACCCAGAAGAAGATGAGCTTTTGGGTGAGCTCAAGCAGTTGGGTGTAAAAATCCCACTTCTCCAAGCCATCAAGGATGTGCCAATATATAACAAGCTGGTTAAGGAGAAGTGTTTCAAACACCCAAGCAGACGGAAGAAAGATGCCTCAACTATCAATGTCATAGGACAACTGTCTGACCTTATGCTAGGACAAGTCATCTGCCCAAAGTACCTAGATCCTGGAAGTCCTGTAGTAGATGTTCACATCAATGGCACCATTATCCCCCACACCTTGATTGATCTGGGGGCGGCCATCAATGTGATGACCAGGGATACCATGCTTAAACTCAATCTTCAGGATTCCTTGAGGAAGACCTCGACAGTACTGCAATTAGCAGATCGCTCCACCGTGACTCCCGAAGGGATTGTGGAGGATGTCTTGGTCTCTATCGATTCTTGGGAATACCCTGCAGACTTCCTGGTTCTGCAACCAAAGGCCAAGCTTACTGGATATCCTCTCATCTTGGGAAGGCCTTGGTTAGCTACTGCAGATGCTTACATAAGTTGTCGGGCAGGAAACATGACCATCAAAAATGGTCCCATGTCCAAGCAACTAGTCCTATACCCTCCTGCCCAACCTTCTTTAGAGCATGATTTACCACTCTGGTTGGAGGAAGGAGAAGAAGACGAGGTGTATTCAGCACCTCTGTGTACCCTAGATACCACTAGAAGAAATCCCCCAACCAAGGATGATTTGATTGAGACCCTGATCCAGAATCCACCTTCCAGTGCACTATCTTTAGAGAAGTTGGTGGAGGATGCCCAAGCTAGCACCTTAGTGGACCTTTGTACAACCAGCCCTGTCACTCCCAGAGTCAAAAGTGTGTAGTTCGGCCCTGAGAGAGCATTAAAGATCAGCTCCTCCCTATCTCCTTCCCAGGAGAAGGAGTTGTGTAGCCTATTGGCCAGCCACTTAGATGCTTTTGCTTGGAGCTATAAGGAGATGAAAGGAGTCCATCCCTCGGTCTGTACCCATCATATATACATCAAAGAGGATTGTAAACCAGTTAGGCAACCCCAGAGGAGAATGAATCCAGCCCTTAAGGACATTGTCAAGGAAGAATTGCAGAAACTGTTGGATGCCGGATTCATCTACCCCATCTCAGATAGTGAATGGGTGTCCCCTCTAGTGTTGGTTCCCAAGAAGAATGGGAAGTGGAGGATTTGTGTAGATTACCGTGAGCTGAACAAAGCTACCAAAAAAGACCATTTCCCTCTACCTTTCATAGATCAAGTGTTGGATGGACTGGCAGGAAAGAAGTTCTTCTCTTTCCTGGATGGGTTTAGCAGGTACAATCAAATCCAAATCAGCCCGGAAGACCAATATAAGACCACCTTCACTTGTCCTTGGGGTACCTTTGCCTACCGAGTCCTTCCCTTTGGGCTATGCAATGCTCCTGCTACTTTTCAGAGAGCTGTCTTGAGCATCTTCTCGGAGTTGGTCCATGATGCAGTGGAAATATACATGGATGACTTTACTCCTTATGGGGCCAACTTCCAGGAAGCATTGTCCAACCTGGGGAAAGTCCTAACCAAATGCACCGAGATGAACTTGTCCCTCAGCCCTGAAAAATGTGAATTCCTAATGACTGAAGGGACCGTGCTAGGCCATACCATTTCTTCCCAAGGATTGCAGGTGGATCCTAACAAAATTGCTCTCATCAAGAGGGTTCCACCTCCTCAAAAAGTAAGGGATGTCCGGAGTTTCTTGGGATTAGCAGGATACTACCGGAGATTCATTAAGGACTTCAGCAAGTTAGCCTCACCATTGTTTGGTCTGTTGGCAAAAGATGTGGAGTTTAAGTGGACTAACGATTGTCAGAGGAGTTTGAATGAGTTAAAGGACAAGTTGGTGTCAGCACCAATCTTGAGAGGTCCAAACTGGGCCCTACCTTTCCACATCCACACTGATGCCTCGAACAAAGCCATAGGTGCAGCCTTAGGACAAGTTGAGCAAAAACTTCCATATGCCATTTACTTCGTTAGCAAAAACTTGTCCAAAGCAGAGCTGAATTACACTGTAACCGAGAAGGAATTCTTAGCTGTGGTCCATGTACTGAACAAGTTCCGACATTATATTACTGGTTACTAGACTTTTGTACATACTGACCATGCTGCTATTAGATATTTGATGAATAAACCTGATGTGAATGCTCGTATTATTAGATGGTTACTTTTATTGCAGCAGTTTGATCTAACCATTGTTGATAAACCAGGAAGAGAAAATGTTGTTGCTGACTTCTTGTCTAGATTGGATTTGTCTGCAGATGAAGATGGGACGGTGGATGACCAGATGCCTGATGAGCATCTGTTTGCTATCTCAGTACTCTCTCCATGGTTTGCTGATATAGCAAACTACCTTGTTTCAGCTCAGTTCCCTCCGCACCTCTCTTCAAAAGAGAAGAGCAAAATCATCAGAAAGAGTGCCTCATTTACTTGGATCGGGGCAACCTGTTCAAGCTTGGCCCCGATCAGATATTAAGGCGTTGTGTAAGGGAGGAGGAAGTCTTCGACATCCTCCTCACCTGTCATGACGGGCCTTGTGGAGGACATTTTGCAGCAAAGAGAACTGCCTTCAAGATCCTGCAGGCAGGCTACTATTGGCCCACACTTCATCAAGATGTCAGAAGATATGTCAGCCAGTGTGACCAATGCCAAAGAATGGGGAAATCGACCCAAAGGGATGAGATGCCTCTCCAACCTCAAGTGACTCTTGAGCCATTTGAGAAGTGGGGCATGGACTTTGTGGGTCCAATCAATCCCTCTTCAAGGCAGAGATCCTACATCATTGTGTGTACTGACTACTTGACAAAGTGGGCAGAGACTAAAGCAATCAAAGCAGCAACAGAAGAGAAGGTGGTCGAGTTCTTAAGAGAGAACATCTTCTACAAGTTTGGCTACCCAAGAGAGCTGGTGACCGATCAAGGGAGCCAGTTCACATCCAACTTGGTTGAAGATCTACTAGCTCATCACAAGATCAAGCATAGGACTTCCACCCTCTATCATCCTCAAGCAAATGGGCAGGTGGAAGTCACCAATAGAGCATTAGAAGGGATCTTGACTAAAGTGGTGAGTAGCAGCAGAAAGGACTGGGCAGATCGCCTGGTTGAAGCCACATGGGCTTACAACACCACTTGGAAGACCACCACCGGCTTCACACCTTATGAGCTGGTCTATGGGAAGAAAGCTTTGCTGTCCATTGAGTTTGAGTATAACACTTTGAGGATGGCAGCTCAGCTGGACCTAGATCTCAGCCATGCACAGCAAGAAAGGTTATTGCAGCTGAATGGACTGGATGAGCACCGCATGCAGGCCCTCCTTCACTCAGAAGTGGTTCAACTTCAGAGGAAGGTGTGGCATGACCAATATCCCCATGACAAGCAATTTCAGCCGGGAGATTGGGCTTTGTTGTATGATTCCAGATACAAAGATTTCAAGGGGAAGTTGAAAACCAGATGGCTAGGACCATATTCAGTGGAAAAGTGTCATGACAATGGATCTGTCCTCATTCGAACCATTGATGAGGAAGCCATTCCCATGCTTGTCAATGGGCATCGATTGAAGATCTACAGGAAGCCTCCCTCAAGACAAGAGTTCATCAAAACTATGGAGAAAGCAGTATTGGTCATAGAGAAGGGTCCTGCCCCTGCTTTGGGCACACCCTGAAGAATCTAAAAAAAAAAAAAAAAAAAAAAGAGAAAAAATAATAAAGATCCTTGGGTGAAAACCTTCCTGAGGCGCCCAAGGCAGGTGGTAGGGGTGAAAACCTCATCTGAGGCGCCCCTGCTATCTTTCAAAAAAAAAGAAAAGAAATAAAGATCCTTGAGTGAAAACCTCTCTGAGGCGCTTAAGGCAGGTGGTAAGGGTGAAAACCTCATTGAGGCACCCCTGCTATCTTTCAAAAAAAAAAGAAGAAAAAAAACAAAAAGAAAAAAACAAGATCAATAAGTCATTATGTGAAATTTGCATGCAGATTGCAGGTGTTCTATGGAGGAGAGGAAGCCTCTCAAGTCAAAGTCAAAGGTCCTTCTCATGCAGCCAGGACACCTCACAAGCTCCTCCTCCAAGAACGCTTATGTTTTTCAAGGTATGTGCAATTTTATCATGGTTTGAATCTTCTACAGGAAACTGCTGTCTTTCTACAGGAAGGCACAGTTTTTCTACAGGAAGGTGCAAATTTCTACAGGAAGAGCTGCCTGTCTACAGGAAGCTCTGTACCTCTACAGGAAACTTCCTGTAGAAGCTCAGAACGAGCCAGAATGTGTTTCATGAGCAGATCTGATGACTACGGGTTGGTGTGGATGCATGCAAGCCTCTTTTGGGCCCATGCACGACGCTGATACCTTGCTCCACCATCCTCGTCACCATGCAACTAAGATCCCTGCACCAGCAAACCAGATCAATGAGTTCTCGTGGAAAAATCAGTTGTCAGAGAAAAATGAACATCGAGAGCTCATACCACGTCCATGTCGAGCATCAGAAGCTTCGGGAGCGCGATTAGCAGGTCACCTCCATTGTCAAGTAGCATGCACCCAAGGAGGTGAGACTGTTACAAGGCTGTAGCAGTCAAACCTGCAGGAGTGGATACCATTCATCGCCCAGCCATCTGCAACCAACACACGGGCGCATGCAACCAGAGCGTCCACTACAGTGCCAGCATCCTGTAACCACGAGCCTCCGGGACTGTGTAAGCCACAGGCAGCAGGTAGATCCGTCGTCCAAAAACTGGAAATCATGTGCAGACGCGCGTAGGTAAGTGTTCTAATCCTTCCTTCCATCAAATCGCATGAGTATTACTTTGATTTGTTTGCATGGCGTAGAAATGAATGGTTGAGTGGCCGTAAGGCCAGTTGACTGGCCACGTTGGCTAGTGAAGGGATAGTCAGATGATGGGTGGCAGCCACGACAAAGGGAACACGCAGCACGCACGTGAAGATCAGTCCCGTCAACCGAGAAACGAGTTTAACCGAAAAGGGCGGCGGCAGATCTGTGGGAATGAATGCAACAGCAAGTGAATGTGCAGGCGGATGATGGGTGACGTCACCCAACGGTCCGGCGGGGACAGCTCACCCTCCGCGCCACGAGCTGCGCCGATTCAAAATCTAATCGGCTAGATTGTGCACGTATATCCATCCACCTCCACTTCAAAACTTGAGTAACTCTTCTGAATACCTCTGCATGTTGATACTTCAAGCTTTCGGCCGACTGAACACCAGTGAAGCGCACCTCAACCGCAGTCCAATTACAGTCCTCCCCGAGGTTTGCACACTGCTCCTATAGGAACAGTTTCTACAGGAACGCAGTCCTACAGGAAGCGGTTTCTACAGGAACGCAGCTCTACAGGAAGGTGAAGTCTTCACGTAAGAAAAGGTGGCAGAAAAGAGGTAACCCTGAAACTCCTTCCGCAATTGGCTTTCAAAGGTGGCAAGGTCATTATTCACAGTCTGGTCATAAAAAAATATTGGATTGCCGTGCCTATACTATCGCTTCTACAGGATAGCAGTATAATTAGACTGTGGTCTGTGAATTCATTGCATGCTCTGTCTATAAGACCGAATTTCCTTTGTATCTACCGCCTTTGGTCAAAACCACTGTGTTCATCATGCCTGGTGGGTTTATCAAGCGAGAGCCCACTGATTCAAATACACTAAGAAAAAATCCGGCAGTGGTTGAGCTCTTCACTAGAGCACAATGGATGCCTTTTTGTGATAAACTACAGGGCTACGATGATGAAGTAGCCGAGGAATTCTTGCAGGCTCTGCAGCCTAAGTCCCAGACACTGGCCACAGTAACCTTTAGAGGTCTAAGCCTCAAACTCACCCCAGAGCATATAAGTCGAATCACAGAACTGCCCATGGGTCTGCCATGGGATAAAGAAGAGCGGAAGCAGAGCCAGCAAGCAAAGAAGGAGTTCTTCCCACCTGAAGAATCATTCACAGAGGACAAAAATGGGGTGAAAAGGACAAGCCTGTTGCCACCATGGAACGAAGTCAGTTTGCAAATTATGAAATATATCACCTGTGAGGGTCGTTACAGCATCGTATATGCGTATCACTTCAGGCTGCTCAATGAACTAAGACACCAGATTGACCTCCCTGCAGCACAGAGGCTGAGCATTCCTTACTTTTTACTGCAGTCCTTAATGGAGTGCTCCACAAAGCTCAAGGACGGAATTCCGGATCAGATAGCCCACCATGGGCTAGTCAAGCTTCTTGTGGAGGATGCTCTCCACTCATATAAAGTCCCCCTCGCATGGGAATCATTTAGGAATTTAACAAGAGAAGGGAACATAAAAATGTTGCTTGAAGAAACGGAATCCTCTAGCGGTGAAGAAGAAGAGCCAATAGCCGAGAGTAAGAAAGGGAAAAGCCAAAAGGTCCCGACTCCAACACAGAAGAAAGAACGAAAGGAGAAGGAGGAGGGAAAGGATGACAAAGCAAAAGAGGACACCCCCATCCTGTCAGCAAGGGAAAAGAGGTTGAAAAGCAGGGCAGTCAAAACTGAGGTGGTCCCTGCCAGCCCAAGCACCTCGTCAGCTCCTGCAGTCAAAGCCAAAAGCAAAATCCATGCAACCAAGCAAGAAAAGGTGGTGAGAGTTGCATCTGCAGGAACGCAAAAACTGGCTTCTACAGGAAGCCCGAAAACACAAACACAGGCTTCTACAGGAAGCCCGAAAACACAAACACAGGCTTCTACAGGAAGCCCGAAAACAAAGACAAAGGCTTCTACAGGAAGCCCGAAGATCAGTAAGGAGCAGGCTTCTACAGGAAGCCCAAGAGCAACGACCAAGGCTTCTACAGGAAGCCCGAAAATCGTTGGAGAACAAGCTTCTACAAGAAGCCCGAGATTGGAAAGAGGGGCTTCTACAAGAGGCCCGAAGGTCATTGAGAAACAGCCTCCTATAGAGAGTCCGAAGACAAAGAAAGAATCTTCTATAGGAGTCCCGGAAGCGGGCAAAGCAGGGTCTTCCACAGGAAGCCCGAAATCTAAAAAGGAGGGGCCCCTTACAAGGAGCTCCGAGAGAGCAAAACGCAGGAAAGAGAAGGTTGGCATTCTCGAAAAGGAGGCAGCAGCAGCACTGGCTGCCCTCAGCACACCTCCAAAACCGAAAGAGAAAAGGGAGAGGGAGACCCCTCTACCACCTGAAGCCAGGAGAAACAAGAGGATGACCGCGGGCAAGCCACAGCCTCCACCCAACAGCCAAACCACTTCAGGGGATGTCCCTACTTCACCCAGTGCAAGGACCCCCTCTAAAACATCAGCTACCCCCGAAAAGGGGAGCCCAAAAATAACTTTCTGGACACGAAAGATCGGCCAGTCGCCTTTCGAAGCCCGACTCAAGGAAATAGGAAAGGGGAAGGAAGCATCACCCTCGTCACCACCAGGGGCAGAGAAGGCAGGGCCATCAAAAGCAGAAAAGAAAGAGCCTGTTCTAGTCCTGAGTCCTCGGCCAAGGACAAGGAGCAGGAGCAAGGTTGCTCAAGGATGAGCAAATGGTTCAGCTGGGGGGTGATGATGAGCCCCAATTTTGGTACAATTTGGGCTCATTTTGGCCTATTCTACTTGCCCAAACCATTCATTTTTTTACTGCTTATGCATGCATTTCTTAGTTTATTCATGTTGTTTGTAGGAAGAAGGGTAGGCACTCTATCTACGTGACTAATGCATTGTGATTCCAGGTTTTGGCATTAAAAGGGAGCAAAAGACAACGAAAAGGAGACAAGGAGACAATGAGGTGGCACTGCTGACTTTTAGGAGAGGATGTCCATGGTCTTGGGGACATTCCTCGTGATTCCCACCAAGAACTCTGAGCTCCAATCCATCTCCCCTCCGAGCTTAGAAGCAGCCAGCTGTTCTACAGGAACAACAGTTATAAACTGCTCTACAGGAACAACAGTTATGACCGTCCTACAAGATCAGCAGTTAAACTCTAGTTGGACAGCCGAGCTCCTAAAATCAAGGACACTTGTTGGATCATCATTTTTGTATAAGTGTAGAGGCCTTAGCCTTGGATAGGTTGTTGAAACTCTCGTCTTGCTATTGTAATTTTCGAGCACAACTCAGTTTTTGTTCCTTTTTGTAAGCCAATTTGGCATGATATCAGATTATGAATAAAGAAGGCAGATTCTGATCTAGTTCTGAGTTTTCTTAAGGAGACTATAGCTCTCAGGTTAGGGCCCAACCTGAGAGCCATAGATCCCCTCTGCTGTAGTGTTGTTTCCATTTCATTTCAGCACTTTGAGCTTTTCATTTGCACATGCAATTCGAATTATAGGTTGTTAAGTTGGTCTTTTTCATGAGTTAGATAGGAGTTGCTTATGATGACTTTGTTTCCACTTGCTTAGTGTAGCAGAGGATAGATATAATCGATTGGAGCTCCAACAAAAAGGTTGTTAAGGCTCACTGCCGTCTCATCTGGGATTGGAGTGCAGTCCATGACTAACCACCAAAAATACGCATTTCTTTGTTCCATGATTGCTGCAAACACAGTCACGTTATGTTAGATGCTTCCACATGATTCACACCTGCACCACACTCCTTTACCACAGCTTCATGCACATTGTCCTTCACGTTTAGATTGTTGTTCATTGAATTTATAAGCACAGGTAGTCTAAGTTAATGCATTTTCGGTTTGGTGTTAGTCACAAGCATTTGTTCCATTTACACTGCTTTCTCTCATTCCATTACTTCGTCCTCCATCTTGATCACACATGCAACCACATCTTTGACCTCTGCTCCACTCTGTTATCTCCCAAAGTCTTTCACTCCTCACGTACTTCCATTCTCTAGCCCTTTCATTGACCTAGCCCTCTATCTTCCAACCTACTCCCTACATTCACTCCCTATCCTATTCCTCCACTTCTATAGCCATCACCAGCCTCATTCCTACCTTACACATCTCCCCCTACCATTTCATCACTCCTCCATCACGCCAAACACTCACGGTAGGTCATCCTGTAGCCGTTTGTAGACATCCTGTAGAAACCAGAGTATCCTGTAGGATCCCCTGCAGACTTCCTGTAGGAGGCCACTCACTCGGTTGCCGAGCTTATGAATGCGAGGAACCTCTATGGATGGATGCTAAGGATCCCTAGGGACCTCTCCTAGCCTCCCCAACCTGTCCCACGCTTTCCTTCCTTCTCCATCCCATCTGCACAATCAAACCCTAGTTAGCACAAAATCACAATCATTCCACACACTTAAGGGAAAAATACAAAAACATATCTTTCATGATGCAAGTAGTTTAGATCCATGCATTTGCACTTATTAGAGGTAACAGCAGCATTGGTAGAAGTTTCATTCACATTTCTTGCATTGTAGAGGTTAGACTAGTTAAATTAGGGTTTCCTAGGTTTACATGCTTTGATTTGCTTTCAGTCCATTTTGTCAAGTAGAGTAGTTTTCCTTTGAGAATAGCTTTCGTCCATCAATTAGCAAGCTTCTTCTGAGAGCCTATAGAAGTTGGCTTGAGCCCTAGCGGACTTGTGCCAGCTGACCAAGTGACAGTTGCGACAAGAGCTAGTACTTGTGCATATAGCACCGTCGCTTCCAAGTTTGTACGAACTACCGGGTTGATAAAATGAGAGACAGGAAGCCCCAGGAGTTGTAGCATTATTGCTACAATACTGGAGCTCACCATAGACTTAGGAGCGAATGGGGAGACCTATGCTACAATGGTCTCTAATTCAGCTAAGGATGGTGAATCAGCAGAAAATCATACCCATGGGGTGGCTATAGGGAGTGACCGTGAATATTGAGGGAGCAAGCGCGCTAGCATATTTTGAAGTAATAGAGATTGTGGATGATAGCAATCCCTACCCTGCACTCCTGGGAATTGACTGGGCTAATGATATGAATGGGGTAATCAATCTGAAGAAGCAAAATATGATCTTTGAGAAGAAATCACTGCGCGTAATAATACCCCTGGATCCTATTGAAGGATTGTGCTATACGGAACTGATCCATGATTTTGAAAGTGATGATGATCTGGACTGCATCTATAAGATAACAGCATGAGACCAAGACTAGATGAATCCCACTGCAGATGGATGGATTACATGGAACACAAGAGTTCCTGCACTTTAGATTCTGAAGAAGAAATAGAACATTGGCAGAATCGGTTACATGAAGTAACTACGTTGAATTGCAACATGATGACTCGATCGTTGCATTGTGTGTCATCAAAGGAAAGAAATATGCCTATTTATGATGGTCTAAATGAGGTAGATATCTTTTTGGATGCATTTGAAAGAGAGGTGCTAGAAAAACAACGGTTCCAGGCCTTGGACTGGGCACTGCACACTACACCACAAGATGTTGGGGTACGCACAAGGGAATCTTCAATGATTGGAACGAATGTAGGAGGTGTTTAGTCAATTTAGTGTCCTAAATTTCTTGCATAAATCATCAACCAAGGTTTGTAGATTGATGAAGTGTGATGCACTATATGTCCTTAGTTAAATTTTCTCTTACTTCGTTGTTTTGTATTTTATGTTTGTTTTGGGGGTTTCTGTTCTTTGATGTCTAAGAATATACAACCTATGAGAAAATTTAAATGGATCTAATGAATTATAAAGGAAAGGAAAGGTTCCTATGTTAGTCTAATCTCCTAAAAATGGACCAAGAACTATTGACTAGTTAGAACCTAATAAGAAGATAGAGCATCTATATTATCTTATCATTAGTCGTAATCCATGGATCTAATTCTTAAAACCAAAAGTGATATTGATGTAGAAGGTAACTCAGCAATTGCATTCATTTAAACATTCAACCATTCAATTTTTAAATATGATGAAATCAATCTCCTTGAAATGATTTTTTGGAATGTCAAGTGATGCAACTAAGTAAGGACCTGAAAGCAGAAGAGAAAAGGTAAAGGCATGTAAAAATAACAATGTAATGAGTAAATTCAATCACTGTATGAATTAGATTTAACCATTTAGTTAGGATCATCATCATTTTGAAATGGTTTTTGAAAACATCTATTAATAGAGTTGATTGACAGTTCTATTGTAAGAAAATGAATAACAAAACAGTAAGAAAACTAAGCAACTGTGTATTCTTATTACTTCAATCTTCATTCAGTTTTGGAAACAATGTCATTTTTCCATAAAATATATTAGAAGAACTAGGCTGCACAGTTGTGATTTTATCCTTACACTATTGGTTAAAAACTGAAATGAAACATCATTCTAAATTAGAAAATAGACTTGTTGAAAACATATTAATAGAAATTAAACTTGCAAACAACAAGTGAAAAACCTCCTTCAATGCAGGGGCCCTCTGCAACTGATGTCGCTGGAATGCTAGCTAGTTAAATATGCACTTTAAACCATCATTGACAAAACGAAGTTTGTTTTATGAACAAAACAAAGTCTGAATACAGAGTATTAGCAAAAAGCCTGTAATTCCTTCTAGCTTCTAACTACTTCTCGATTCCACGAACCGATATTTATAGGAAAATAACATAACTGTTTAGGAGAAAAACATGCTACAGATGGCTAATTTGAATTAAACCTAACATGATTGTTTATGAGAAAAACTTGCTACAAGTGGCTTAATTCGAATTGTAATAGGACTGTTTAACTTTTGATCAGCTATAGGTGGCTTAATTCGAATAAAATCTTCAACAGAACTGTTAGACTCTTGATTAGGTACGAAAGATCAAATCAAGAGTCCTACTACCTCTAGATAACATATTTGACTCCATCTTTGACCATGAATTAGGCACACTTTTCTGTCAATCTGGACCAAGTGAATAGGATAGAATCCATGTGGAGATGATTCTAGAAATGCCCATGTGGCCCAGTTCTTCATTTGACACCTGTAACCTGCCAAACCATGGCAATAGCTATGGAATCCTCAGTTAGCTATAGAATAGGCTATGTTTTGTAGCCAATTTGCAAAAAACTATTAAAATAGAAAGAACATGAAAATATAATATGGTGATCATTTTAATGTTTTCCTAAGATAAAACCTAGCATTTATCATTGATTGGGTCTGTCGTCTTATGAGAAAATGAGAGAAAAAGGTGAGAAAAAATGTCAAGGAGAAGTTAATTCTAAGGTTCAACATACCCCCACTACAAAATCATTGCATGTCCTCATGCAATTTGCCAAAAATGTGAGTTCTTCTTCTCTAATGCATTTGCTCAGACACCTCTGCTAGTACATCCAATTTTCTTCACTTGCTCTTATTTGAAGTGACTGTCATTCTGGTTTTTCTCATAAGAAGCCGGTACTTGAGGTTAATGACTGCTCTGTTCAAAATCTTATTCTTTCTTTTCAACTTCCTGTTTTTATTATACCATAGTCCTAGATGTAGAATGGTATTATCATGAAATGCCTTGTCCAATTTGTTTTGTTCCTTCAAGGTTTCATTCTCCTGTTTGATATGTCTATTCAGTATCTCTAATTCATAAATTTCTTGTTTGAGAGTGTCAATTAGAGGTTCTTGTGGATTGATAGAAGGTTTTGGGTTCATTGAGGCACTCCTCTTCTCCATTGATTCTATATAACCATATATTTGTTGTTGCACTGGGTCTATGCATGTACATCTTCTACCTAGACTACCTTCAAAATGATGATCAGGAGAATTTTGAGGACTGTGTGCAGAAGGGATGTTAACAGGAGATGTTTCTGGGGTTTCCTCATCTAAGTTTATAAACTTTGTCCCTTTTGATGATGTTTTCTTTACCAAACCTCAAAGTCTAGAGCTTCTTCTAGGTTGTGGATGACTTACATTCTCCTCATCTGTGACCTTTTTCTCCTTTCTTATCTTTCCTCTTGCCCTAATTTTCTTCCTGATTTTCGTTAGTTCTTCAGAGATTAAATTTTCATAATCTTTCTGTAATGAAGACTTAGGTTTATCTTTAATAGTTATACCAGTCTTCTTTCTTCTGCTTCTTCTAACATTATCTTCTTTAGGTGACTCTGGTGCTTCTTGGAAATGGTTTCTTATGAGGAAATTCTCCCAAGTATCTCCAATGATTTTTAAATGAAACTCCATCAATACCTTTATCAATCCATGATGATACATGGTTGTATCTATGAAATCTATTTTCTTTTGCACATTTGAGGCCATCCTTCTTAAACTATTTAGCTGGAAGAAAGGAAGATTGATTTCTCTGTTTTCTAGGAAATTCATCAGTAAACAGATATGGTAGACATACATGCAACCAAATATCCCCTCACAGGTGATAAATTTCTGTAATATCAAGAGCATGTTCCTCCACTTACTTTTAAGAGCTGAAATGGGATTTCCTTTTCTAAAAACAGAGACATCCATACTTGGGTTTTTGAGTATCACTTTCCATGATTCACTATGGAACTCCTTGTTTTTGAACCATATTTCACCATGCCTTGGAAGTTCTATAGCCTTGGTTATGAATGACTCAGTTACTGCAAACTTAATATCTCCAATTTATACCTCTGTGCCATCAAAAGATCGAGCAAAGGATTTTGTAATCTCCTTATGAAAACCATCAAATTCCTCGATGAATTTGAGCCATCCAACTTTCTGCAACATTTCTTTGAGCTATGGGTATCCTTCCATGTATTTTTCTCCTACCAATTCTAATTTGACCATTAGCCCCATGCCTTCTACTACGCAGAGTTCTCAACCTTCAAAATTACCCTTCCTAGTTTTATGAAATGGATTGACTGTGTATATGGTGAAAGGAACTACAGGTTTTTATGAAATAAGTAGATGGTAGGGGTTTTGGAGAATCATGGACAAGTATGTCACGTCATAGTCATGACCGTTAAAAACAATGAGGGAGTTAATTATGGACTATTATGTGACAAAATATGGAGGATGTGGCAGATATGCAGTACGATGGAGATTGCAATCAAATCAAATGATGATTCGTCAAGGAAACATATGAATACCCATATTATATATGCTTTATGTTTTAACCTTACTATTTCAAAATAAATTTTTGCATTTTACCTTTTAGAACTTAGCCTTTCCATTTGTTGTTTCCTTTCTAGATACCCTTTTAGCATATCGGTCTTCAAAAGCAAGGTTCTTCAATTCCCTACAATCATCATTTGTTTGGAACAGAGCTGTTGAATGAGATATGACTTCATAATGGAATTAGCTGCAGAAAATGATAAAAATGAAGTATGGCTACGGAATATGAATGTGAAATGAAATGGAAATGGATGAAAGTGAAGTGGAATGAAAATGAAATGAAATGAATTTGCAGATTAGGAACTACAAATGAATGTAGCTTTATGTCACTACTTATTACAAAAAGAAAATGGGAAATATACGATGTCAGAAATCTCTGATTTTCACCCTATATTTCCTGTATAAGTATGCCAATGAACAATTGGTTTTCATACTTATACATTTTATTATTTATTTTTTTGATGTTTTTTCTTTTTATTTCCTAGATATATATATATATATATATATATATATATATATATATATATATATATATATATATATATATATATATATATATATACATATATATATACATACATATATATACATACATACATACATATATATATATATATATATATATATATATATATATATATATATATATATATATATATATATATATATATATATATATATGAAAAAGCTAAGTTAGTGGAGAAGAAGAATTCTTCTTCACCAACTTCATTTTAGTGTTATCTTGGAAAATTTTGACAAAATCCTCTCTTGAAATTGGCTTATGATATATCTTCAACCGATGACCATTCACAAGAAGAGGTACCTTTCTTTCATCTATTGTCTTTATTCTCATTGCTCCATTATTAAATAATTCTTCGATCTCATATGGCCCAAGCCAATGAGTCTGAAACGTTCCTTGAAAATCTTTGAACTTTGAACCGAACAAAAGTGCCCAATCCCCCTTGGAACTTCTTCTCCTTGATATACTTATCATGCCATTTATCCCTTTGCTACTCGACTAAACTAGTTCTTTGAACTGCATCTTGCCTGATTTCATCAAGCTCATTGAGTTGCTCCAATATTTGTTTCTATGCTTCCGATAGATCCAATCCCAATTGGACTGCCATCTTGAAGGTTCTAATTTGAAACTCTATAGGGAACAAGACTTGTTTCCCATAAACAAGCTCGTAAGGAGTATGTCTTTTTGTTCCTCCATGTAGTTTTGTAGGCCCATAAGGCTTCAGGAAGCCTTTCTTCCCAATCTCTTCTATGTAGATGTATAGTCTTAGTGAGAATTCCTTCAATCGCCTTATTGGTAGATTCAAATTGACCGTTTGCTTGTGGATGGTAAGGAGTAGAATTTCTATGTTTTATCTTGTATTCTTCCACAAGTCTTTCCACCATTTTATATGTAAATTGAGATCCTTGGTCTATCACAATTTCTCTTGGAACAACAAAACAAGTGAAGATGTCATCAAAAAGAAAATTAACTACAAATTTTTCATTAGCAAAAGGTAATGATTTAGCCTCTACCCATTTGGTGACATAATCAGTGCATACCAAAATATACTTCTTTTGTTTAGATGAAGGATTAATTGGTCCAATAAAATCCAAGGCCCATTTTTCAAAAGGTTCAATGAGTACCTGAGTTTGTAGTGGCATTTCATCTAAAGGAGCAGGTTTCCCTACCCTTTGGCAACTATCACACATTTTTACATATTCTTTGGCATCTCTGAAGATGGAGGGCCAATAATATCCTAAATGAAGGATTTTATAGGTTTTCATCTTTTCAGCAAAGTGTCCACCACAAGGTTCATTATGACATGCCTTAATAATTTCAGGCATTTCATCTTCTCAAACACATCTTCTGATCATGAGATCTGAACTTGTTTTATACAATTCATTACTAATCCATGAGTAACTTGCACTTGTTTAAATGATTTTTCTTTTCTCCTTAGGAAACAAATGTGAAGGTAATTTTCCTATGAGTAAGTAATTGGAAATATTTGCAAACCAAGGGGTTTGAGTAGTTATTGCAAAAATATGTTCATCAAGAAATTTATCTTTAATTGGAGTGTCATATTTGATATTTTGAATTCTAGACAAGAAATCAGCAACTGTGTTTTGTTTTCTATGTCTATCTAGAACATTGATGTTGAATTCTTGCAAGAGTAATAACCATCTTGTAACTCTGCCATTAGTAATAGGTTTATTCATTAAGTACCTAATTGCATAGTGATATGTATAAACAAAGGTTTCATAGCCTATTATGTAATGTCTGAACTTGTTGATAGCATGAACAACAGCTAAGAATTCCTTTTCAGTTACAGTGTAATTTAACTCAATGGGAGTTAAATTCTTGCTTGTGTAATACATGGCATAGGGGACCAAATCTTTTTGTCCCAATACATCTCCCAGAGCTGTATCTAAAGCATCTGTTGAAATGTGAAAAGGCAGTTTCCAATTTGGACCTCTTAAGATTGGTGCCTCAGAAATTTTTTCTTTTAAAGTATCAAATGCCAACTGGCAATCAGGATTCCAATTGAATTCACAATCTTTGGTGAGTAATTTGAAGAGTGGGGATGCTAGTTTAGTGAAATTTTATATAAACCTTCTATAGTATCATGTGATTCCAATCGAATTCACAATCTTTGGTGAGTAATTTGAAGAGTGGGGAAGCTAGTTTAGTGAAATTTTCTATAAACCTTCTATAGTATCATGTGAATCCTAGAAAACTTCTAACATCCTTTTTGACAACTTGGAATTGATAATTTAGAGATGACTTCAACTTTAGATTTATCAAACTTACTTCCATCTCCTGAAATGGGATTTCCTAAAACAATCCTTCTATAAACATCATAAAACATTTTTCATGCCTTAGTGAAAGGTTTGCTTCTTACATCTTTTAAGAACTATTTCCAAATTTTCTAAAGCTTCTTCAAATGTATTCCCATAAACTGTAAAGTCATCCATATACACCTCTACACAATCATGTATTAGATCAGAAAAAATTCATAATATTATTCTTTGGAATGTTGTAGGTGCATTGCACAATCCAAAAGGGAGTACTTGGTAGGCATAAGTTCCCCATGGGTAGGTGAATGTGGTTTTATCTTAATCTTTAGGTGCTACTTGAACCTGAATGTAACCACTAAAACCATCCAAAAATGAGAAATGCTTCTTACCTGCTAATGTATCTAACACTTGATCTATAAAGGGCAAAGTAAAATGATATTTCAGGGTAGCTTTATTCAATTCTTGATAATCAATACATACCCTCCATTTACCATTCTTTTTGGCACAATCACTACATGAGAAACCCACTGGTTGTCTGAAATTGGGTAAATGAATTTTACATTCAGCAATTTTTGCAACTCCTCTTTCATAATTTCCCTAAGATTTGGATTCATCCTTCTTTGAGGTTGTTTGATAGGTTTACAGTTTTCCTCAATGTAGATGTGATCTATACAGGTCTTAGGACTAATTCCTTTCATGTCAGTGTATTCCCATGCACATGCAGAAGAATGTTGTTGTAAAGTTTTGATTAGCTTTTCCTGTTGTAATTTTTCCAAGTTATTGTTTATGTTCAATGTTTTCCCTGGAAAGATTTCAACTGTAGAGCTACCAAATTCTTCCATAGAATAAAGAGACATCTTCCTAGATGAAAAATATTCAATAATGGATTTTTCTTGAAATTGATCATGTTCATATTCTAGAGATGATTCAAAATTTTCCATTATATTTAAGATTTGACTGTCTTCACTAATGGTTGAAATAGTAAAGAGAGGCTGAATATTATTTTCATCATCAATCCATTCTTTGTCATCTATCTCTATGATTGTTCTTGTTGGAGGATATAGAGTGAATTTCTTAGTTGAATTACCATCAGAGATATACATATCACCAAATCTACAGCTAATGAAAGCACCAGTTGTAGCCAGCCAAGGTCTTTCTAATATAAGTGGATGTCCTCCTAGATTGTTATTTGGGGTTAGGATCATAAAATGAACAGGGTACTCCCAAAAGTCTAAGGACACAGAAATATCTTCTAACACACCATCTAGTTTGATTACAGATCTATCTTTTAATTGCAGTTTTGTAATTGTATAAAGAAGATTAGGAAGTTTGAGTTGTTCCATGGTTTGTTTGATCATGATGTTTATTGTTGCTCCTAAATCAATCAATGTATTTGGAATTTCAACTCCATTGATATTTGTTTTTACAACTGGACTTCCTGGATCTAAATAATTTTTCCCATCATTATGTCTGCTATTTTTCCTGCTAGCTAAATTATTTTTACTTATTTTGTTTTTCTTCCTAGTTTCTTCATACTCAATTCCTTTATTGTTTTAGATAGAATTGGAATCTCCTTAATGGCTTGTAACAAAGGGATTTTGATATAGAAATTTTTCAATTCATCTAGAAAATCATAATTAGGCAACATAATATGATTTTCTACCCCTTTATCAACTTGTAATATTTCAGGAAAAGGAGGTGTAGAAGTGGATACTGGTGGTTGCTCTATGATAAGAGTTGAATTTATTGGTTCTTTCTATTTTTCATTATCAGTATTCTAGTTTTGAGGAGATTTTCCTTCAAAACTTTTATTTTGCTGTAGAGAATCTTCCTCAAAAAAAATTTGTTCTTAAATAACTACAAAAGGTTTTTTCTTTTCTAATATCCTACTAGATCTTAGTTGGACATCATTGAGATCTAAAGGAGTGATCATATAAGTTGGAAATTGTTGTCCTTACACCATATAGGTATTTTGAGGATTTTATTGTTGGGGTTTGGTAATGGTTGGGCAGGTAACTGATTTGGTCTCTGTGGGAATGGCAGTGAAAGTTGAGGGTTTTGGTTTTGAAGTTGGGGTTGTTGATTTTGTTGAGGAATTTGTTGGGGAGGATAGTTTGGATATGATGGAGGATATTGATAGTATGGAGAGAATATTCCATAAGGATTTTGTATTCCTTGAGCCCAAGGTTGAGTTTGAGATTGAGATTGAGGCCAACGTTGCTACCAAGAATTCTAATTTGGTGGGGGCTACATATACATTTGGTTGTTAAAACCCTGGTTTTGTTGCCCCTACCAAGGTCTTCTAGAGACAAAGCAAAGAGATTCTGTTGGATTTGAAATTGTTTCGTCTTGAAAAACAACCTTAAGACCAAGAATTGAAGGAGAAATTTTTGTCTCATGGGTTTCTGAACAAATCACACAAGTCTCTACGATTTTTGCATCCAAAGAGAATTCTCTTAAAGCGTGCTTATTTCTGCATTTGGGATAGAAAATAGCTAAAGCATCAGTCTCGGCTTTCTTCTTGTTTTGTAACTTAAGGGTGTCTATCTATTCACTAAGGCTCCCTAGAAATATCTATTTTAAATTAATCAAGCACGTTTCCAATTTCTTCCCTACTCACTGATCCAGTTGCAAATTTATTCACTCAAACAAGAGAAGGATCTCTTGGACCTTTCCAAGTTTTGGACTTTCCTCTTGAGAGATGAACACATAATTCTCCAATGTCACTTAATGGGAGTTGAGAGATATCTCCCTTCCGCATCATGTTAAGGATGTCTATCCACTCATCTATAATGGCTTTTAATAAAAGAGCTTTTAAAGTATCTTGATCTAACTTATCCATTTTTTCTCTTTTTAAGTTATAGGTGAATCTTTCAATTAAATCCTCCAATTTTTCATCCTCTCTTTGCATATTTTTGAACACTTCATCTTTGTGATTGATAGGCATGCAATAATCCAAATACCTGTCCAAAAACACTTTCTTTATGTCATTCCATGTTCTAATATACTTAGTGACCAATCCCATGAACCATTTTAAAGCAGCTCCTTTCAATGTTGAAGGAAACAATTTGAGTTTTTAAGAGTCTTGTAAATAATCATAAGTTATGCACAAGACTTTAAATTCAAATAAGAAGGTTTCAGGATCTTCACTTTTTAATCCATGAAACTTTGGGAGGACAAAAGGTGAGATATTTTTCATTGTGGCTTCTGTTTCTTCATCAACTATAGGGAATCCAAAAGAATTATCAACTTCCCTATTTCCTCTCCCTCTTCCATTATTTACTCTACCTTCTCCATTATTTCCTCTACCTCTTCCTCTACCTCCTCCTCCTCCAAATAGTGAAAATTCTCCATCCTCTCCTTCTTCTTCCATTATAGTTTCTTCAGAGTTAATATAAGATTCAACCTACAAGGTTAATTTCTCTTCCTCTGGTTCCTCTATTAATGGTATGTGGAAGAAACATTCTACTTCTTCTTCTCCACTAGGTATTATTAATTCTTCAACTAAAATATGTTCCCCTATAGAGGTGAAAAAGGCTACTCCTTCTATTGGAGATCCAAGATTTTCTTCCTCTAGGACTGCCTCAGTAGATGAAGTAGGAGATCCTCTTGATTGAATTTCTAACCTTAGAACTTCAGGAGGTCTATGGCTAGGAATATTACTTTGAGATGGAGGTGTATCTACTCTTAGTCTTGGTGGAGTAAGTGGTGTTGTAGGAATTGAACTCCTGCCTCTAGCTATGAATCTACCCCTAGAGTCACTTTCTCTATGCATATCATTTTTTTTGGATGTAAGAGTTAAAGTTACCTAATTACACTTCCCCGGCAATGACACCAAAATGTTTAGTCAATTTAGTGTCCTAAATTTCTTGCATAAATTATCAACCAAGGTTTGTAGACTGATGAAGTGTGATGCAATATATGTGCTTAGTTAACTTTTCTCTTACTTCGTTGTTTTGTATTTTATGTTTGTTTTGGAGGTTTCTGTTCTTTGATGTCTAAGAATATACAACCTATGAGAAAACTTAAATGGATCTAATGAATTTTAAAGGAAAGGAAAGGTTCCTAAGATAGTCTAATCTCCTAAAAATGGACCAAGAACTGTTGACTAGTTAGAACCTAATAAGAAGACAGAGCATCTAGCTTATCTTATCATTAGTCCTAATCCATGGATCTAATTCTTAAAACCAAAAGTGATGTGGATGCAGAATGTAACTTAGTAATTGCATTCATTTAAACATTCAACCATTCAATTTTGGAATATGATGAAATCAATCTCCTTGAAATGATTTTTTGGAATTTCAAGTGATGCAACTAAGGACCTGAAAGTAGAAGAGAAAAGGTAAAAGCATGTAAAATTAACAATTTATTGACTAAATTCAATCACTGTATGAATTAGATATTTAACCATTTAATATAGGATCATCATCATTTTGAAATGGTTTTTGAAAACATCTATTAACACAGTTAATTGACAGTTCTGTTCTAAGAAAATGAATAACAAAACAGTAAGAAAACTAAGCAATTGTGTATTCTTATTACTTCAATCTTCATTCAGTTTTGGAAACAAAGTCATTTTTCCATAAAATATCTTAGAAGAACAAGGCTACATAGTTGTGATTTTATCCTTACACTATTGGTTAAAAATTGAAATGAAACATCATTCTAAATTAGAAAACAGACTTGTCAAAAACATATTAATAGAAATTAAACTTGAAAACAACAAGTGAAAAACCTCGTTCAGTGCAGGGGCCCTCTGCAACTGATGTGGCTAGAAAGCTAGCTAGTTAAAAATGCACTTTAAACCATCATTGACAAAACGATGTTTTTATTATGAACAAAATGAAGTCTGAATACAGAGTATTAGCAAAAAGCTTGTAATTACTTATAGCTTCTAACTACTTCTCAGTTCCATGCAACCGATATTTATAGGAAATAACATAATTGTTTAAGAGAAAAACTTGCTACAGGTGGCTAATTCGAATTAAATCTAACATGATTGTTTATGAGAAAAACTTGCTACAAGTGGCTTAATTCGAATTGTAATAGGACTGTTTAACTTCTGATCAGCTACAGGTGGCTTAATTCGAATTAAATCTTCAACAGAACTGTTAGACTCTTGATTAGCTACGAAAGAGAAAATCAAGAGTCCTACTGCTTCTAGATAATGTATTTCACTCCATATTTGACCATGACTTTAGGCACAGTTTTTTGTCGATCTAGACTGAGTGAATAGGATAGAATCCATATGGAGATTATTCTGGAAATGCCCATGTAGCCCAGTTCTTCATTTGACACCTGTAACCTGCCAAACCATGAGAGTAGCTATGGAAACCTCTGTTAGTTACAGAATAGGCTGTATTCTGTAGCTAATTTGCAAAAATATATTAAAATAGCAAGAACATGAAAATATAATATGGTGATCATTTTAATGTTTTCCTAAGACAAAACCTATCATTTATCATTGATTGGGTCTGTAGTCTTATGAGAAAATGAGAGAAAAAGGTGAGAACAAATGTCAAGGAGTTTTGAGGTTCAATAGGAGGATGATGAGAGAACAATTTGGGAAGCCTAGGATGTGACTGACTGACAAGTAATATGGACAGAATGATCCGTGCACATAGTTGGCCAAAGCGGAGAAGAACTATTCCACCACTAAGCGCTAGGGACTAGCTATGGTGTATGCGCTCGAGAAGTACCAACACTACTTGCTAGGAGGCCACTTTAAGATGTATATGGATCACTCTGTGCTAAGGTACCTGGTCAATAAGCCTATGTTGGGGGGCCGAATCTGCAGATGGCTCTTATTGTTCTATGAGTATGATTTTGAATTTGATGTGAAGCCTGGATGATTGAACGCAGGACTAGATCATATATCGTGCATCGAAACAAGGGATGAACCTACTAGCTTGGAAGAAGGATTACCTGACACATAGCTCTTTGTTGTGCACATCACGGATGGTCATTTCAAGGATATAATACACTTCCTAACAACGGGAACTGCACCAGAAGGATACTTTGTCCAAAAAAGTAAGGAATTAGTGGTGCATGTGGCAGATTTCTTTGTCATTGCTAGGCATCTATACAAGATGGGGACTGATGAGATATTGTGACAATATTTACCTGAGTTTGAGTGAAGCAACATCCTCACAGACACTCATGGGGGCACCGCAGGACAACATTATGCAGGGAGAACAACCGTGCAAAAGATTCTATGCGCTAGGTTGTGGTGGCCAACCCTTCATCAGTATTCAAAAGCATATTGCAAGGTGTGTGATGTATGTCAAAGAATAGGGAGGTCATCATGGAGGGATGAAATGCCTTTGAATCCAAAAATGACATTGCAACCCTTCAAAATCTGGGCAATAGATTTTGTAGGACCCATTCAGCCATAAAGGAAGACAGGCGTGAGGTACATTATCACTGCGACGGAGTACTTGACTCGTTGGGCAGAAGCACAGCCGGTGAAGGATTGCACGGGCACGACTGCCACGAAGTTCCTATTTGAGAATGTACTGACATGATTTGGATGTCCAAGGATCTTGATGAGTGATGGTGGTACGCAATTCCTAAATGAGACAGTCAACGCACTAACAGAGGAATTTTAGGTGTACCACCAGAAGAGCACACCTTATCACCCATAGGCTAATGGGATAGTGGAGGCATTCAAAAAAGTGCTTGAAAATGCATTTACCAATGTTTGAAACACTCAATGAAGTGATTGGTATCTACGCATACCTACAGTATTATGGGCTTATCAGACAACATGAAAAAATCTAATGGGACAAACCCCTTTTAGGCTCGTCTATGGTGTGGAAGCCATAATTCCTATGGAATACATCGTGCCTAGTCTACGCATAGCAGCACTCACAGGTATGACAGATCGCAGAGCCCTGGAAGAGAGGCTCGCGCAGCTGGATGAGCTCAAAGAAGAAAGATTTTTGGCTATATTTCACCAACAGGTCCAAAAGCAACGTGAAAAAGCATGGCATGATTGACACATCAAGCTGTGCACATTCAAGGTAAATGATCTAATTTTGTTGTATGACAGTAAGTTTGATAAATTTCCAAGGAAATTTAGGATGCATTGGTTAGGGCCCTATGTTATTAAAGAGATTACTGATAGTGGCACAGTCTAGTTGGTTAAATTGAATGGAGATCCCTTCCTAGGAAAGGTGAATGGTAGTCGATTGAAGGCATACACAGGTGGCCCAGCCATCTAACTATGTGACAGAAGCACAGTCTTAGTGCTCTGAGGAGATGAAAGGAGGTGCGGGACCATAAACTACACTGCCCAGGTTGGGGAGCTACGCGATTTCAGGATTGTGCAAAGCAGCCAAGTGTCATAGGGTCCATGAAAACATGAATGCTGTTGCCCTACTCATGGAAATAATGTGCAAGTCCACCGAAAAGTGACCGTTAAAGCCATTGCTCACGTTTTGATGGTCGGATTATGGCCAAATGAGTGGGTGGCGGGAATTTAAGGGGAACTTTATGTATTATATTCTTGAAAATCTGCCACTAATCTAGCATTAATGGGTTGAATGTGGGGGGAATGATTGGATTTGAATTCAAAAGGCCCTATGAATTACAAGTGGTTGTCCAGCAAAAAACACTTGGCATTTTGAAAATTCAGTTGTTGCACTATCAGGTGTGTATGGACCATGCGAATTTTGAGGCTTTGAGAGCAAGTTCAACATTTAAGAGATTTCTAAAAGAGATGCAAGACCTCCTAAATAGAATGATGTTGACATCCGAGGAAGCAGCGCAGGAAATTGAGGTAGTAGAAGCTGCCCCAGAGAGTGCCAGAGTGGTAGTTGAAGTCCCTAAATCACCCAAAACACCGAGACCAAAGAAGGATAAACAGGTTATGATCCCAGTGCACGTCTCACCAAGAAGCCCACAAAGGACCAAGCTCATTTTGCAAGAAAAGGGGGAGGCCATTAATCTGGAGGCAGATGAGGAAGGATCTAAAGAAATCCTAGTGGATGAGGAGGATTTGGAAATGGAGGTTGAAACCCAGGGTGTGGACCCTATTACTAGGTTACCAGAATATGTTCCTACGCACAAGGGCAAAGCCAAGGTGCTGAAGGACATAGATGAGAGCAAGATCTCCCTACAGACTCTGTTTCTCCCAGATGACATTGTTTTAGAGGGGTCACACTTAGGATGGGTTCCTGTACTAAAGTTTGAATATGAGGAACTCGCAGATCACGAGACATTCCCACATTTAGCGACTGAGCAGCTAATGTGCCGATAGATTGATGTGACTATTGGAATGATTGAATTGGAGCTACGGACATGGCTCAAGGGTGTAGAGAAAGCCAGGTTGTTCAACCTTCTATGGGTGTCACATTACCATCACACCACAGTGACTGTCTTCATCATTAGGTAGTTGGTTTGCTTGGTGCATGATGGGTGTTTGTGGTTAGAGGATCCCATTCCCATCACAAACCACTTGATCCATCGAATCACAAAGTTACCTTACTTAGTGGAGGATCCAGCCAATATATTAGAAGGAAAAGGTAGTGATTTGTCCCGCATGGAAGCTTTGAAGAAAAAATTTAAGTTGGAGAAGAAGAAGCGGGGAAATGCCATCTCTAGCATTAACAACCCTTCAGTCAAGGTAGAAAAACAAATTTTAGTAGGGAAGGTGATGCAAAAGTGTTGCACAGATAAGATGCCCACGCCTGTGATTGCACTAGCATCCCAATGCACTGAATGAGTCCAATTTAACTAGGTGAATTATCTATGTGGAAAATTCCTTGCGAACTGTCGCGAGGCATAGGAGCATGGCAAGATGATTGACTACATGTGTCTCTTATTATCAATTGTGCTGGTGGCATGGGAGCTACCAGAAGACAACCAATTCCCTTCAGTCACACCGAACCTTCTAGAGGCTGAAAATTATGCTTCACTGTGGGGGACCAAGGATGCACAACATATAAAAGAAAGAAAGATCTTTTGGATCTTGATGGAGATGAGTATCCAGATGGTGATCAATAACAAGTCGTAGTTGTTTCCCATAGTATATGCTAGTTTGCAGAGCTTTGCAGAGTTCAAAGTGGATTTCCAATAGGTCTTTATCAGGGCGCGAAAGGACCCCGTGAAGACATGGCATAACTTACCATATATGTTGACTAATGATGTTATCTTTTCAGTCCTCGAGTCTTGGTCGCCGAAGTGGTGTGTTCCAACAAGCTCCGCAGTGGAAATAGATAAGTCTGTCGTGCAGCGTAAGAAGGAAGAAACAAAGCTCCGAATGGTGTAGCTGGCTAAGAAGTGCAGAAAGGGGGAAGCGGAGGCTAAGGCCCAGGCAGCATGCGACACCGCGAAATTGGTAGAAAAGATGGAGACAGGAGGAGAAAAGCGTGAAGTACAGAAGCCACCTTCACCTGGGGCTGAGGCAGAAATAGAGGGGCTGACAGAAAAAGGTGGTGTGGACCCACAGACGAAGTCCACCCAACTCAAGCATCAATGCATGTAAGAGAAGGCGGTGTCGTGGAATAAAGCCAAGGCTTCAATGACATCCTTGGACCCAATCACCCTCATTGAGGGGAATTTGCACGATATCTGATCTAGATGCGAGTGTGACAAAGGACCCTTCCAAGACCTTTTACTTTCATGATGTGTTAAATTGCATTTTTAAAAGAACATAAATGAATAAATCTGCATGTTGTAAAGAAGAGGCACATGACAATCATCAACACATGAAAACATAAGTCGTTGATAATGGAGTTTGTCTAGGAGGGACTACATCTCTGAGCCCCAGTGTCAAGATGGTGTAGGCCGCTGCACTAAGTGTTGTCAATAGTGATGATTTACATAAGAGGTGATGTTGCTATCATACGAGGAAAATGCCCTGATGCAGGAGTGGCTCCAAGAGATGTTCCACTACAGGAACTCTCAGTCCAAAAAAAAGAACTCTTATTAGTATGACATAAAACTCATGCATGATGATCATCCCGCCAACATGGCATAAAAGGGATCTAAATGCAAACATACATGGCGACAACATGAGTATCCAATCAACATACAACAAAGGGATATCAAAACAAAACATGAGGAATCATGACAACAAGTACATCACACAGATGATTCTGTATCACATCAAGCAAGAATCATGAAAATGAGTAAGAAACAAGATCCCACATCAAGCATCAACCAGGGATCTGTGCAACACAATGCATAACAAAAGAAGTACATGAACACACTGCATATACCTCACATCCAGGGGCCATTAGAAGAAGAGGATGTCAAACTCCTGAAGCTGGTCGCACGTCGAATCTCGCAGTGTCGAATCTCATGGAAATGGCTGCTCGCACATGAATGTTGACCCCTGGACTACACTTAGAAAAGTGCCCAAAAATAGAATGAGAAAATGTAAATATGAACACACCGTCAGATTTCTAGCGTCAAATAGTGCAAAATCGACTGTCAAATTTCTGAATTCTAAGAAAGTGAAAATCTGGGGCTTAAGGAATATTTTAGATTCCCCTTAGATTCCTCAAAGATTCCCTCCTCTGGGTTCTCTACAAATCAGCTGCTCAGATCAGGAAACTTACTGTGCCATCGGTTTCGTGTTGCTGAGAGGTGTAAGCTCAACATAAAATTGTCCAATTTGGACACTGCGAAAATTTCACCCTCCTAGAAATTTTGCTCAGCCATGGTTCCACCTGCATTAAAAATTAATTAAAAAATGTTCTTCCTCATTTTTTGTGCCCGCTCCTGGTTCCTCCGTCTTCCTCCATGCACTGCAAAATGAAGTTTATATAAGTTTCTCGAGTGGATCAATCAATAAAATCATTTGGCACATTAGTTAATAAAGACGTTTGTTGAGGAGGGGTCGAGTGGTCAAACCCCGCCCCTCCCATTTTAATATATTATTGTTTTAATGTTTAAACTAAAACAATTTTTGGGTTCAAGCCCGCATTAGGCAGCTCGCCCCTTAACCCTTCATACTCCTTGAATGGGCAATGTTGGTTTTGGTTGGGCACATTAAATGTTGAAATCGTTGCTTGTATTGGGGGTGCATTATGAGGCTGACACATGGGCAGGGTTGGCCCTCCCGTTGGCCATGGGTTCAACTCCCACTGGCCCCTCCTTAAATTAATACGTAAGGTTGATATGTGAGGTGTGGGGTGGTGGGGGTTGTGGTCCACCACCTCCTTTTTATATATATATTTTTAATTCGTTTAATATAATAATAAGGCCACTTTGAAAAATTCAGATTTTAGGCTGAAGGAGACATGACATCAGTTTCACAGTTTATCATGCTACTCAAAAAAAATACCAAACATCATTATTGCTGAACAAGTGATGGAAAACACATCATCAATTTTACATTTTAAAATGCAACAAATGATTTACAAAAGTACAACCATGAAATGGTAACATGTCTAGAAACCATTTTTCACTTATCATGGTGAATGGGTCACCTCCTTGTGGCGATTTTTCTTGTCGAACAATCATTTCACTTGGTTCATGCACTGACACTTTGTCTTTAAGGTGCTGCTCTAGATGGAGCCTCCAACAAGTGGCTCTTTGATGGCCACTTCTATCGCAATGACTGTAATAGGTTTTCTTCCTCCAGATCTACTTAACGTGTTTCTTTACCTATTGTTAAGAGGGTCTTTCACACCTCATCATTTTGTGTGCTAGCATTCTTTTCCAACACTTAGAAAATGTATGGTTATGTAATCCACAAAAGGTGCATTTTTTTTGATGCCATGTTCTTCGTTCATCATTAACAACATGATCATAATCGAAATGAAGATTCACATGTCGAAAATGGTGATACCTTTCCTTGCGGTCTCTAGTGTAAGTATGGCGATGAGAGCTTGCCTTAGCTCTCTCCCTACAATGGGAATTTCCAGGGGATGACGGGGATGGGTTCCCATCATTCTCTCCCCTCGACGATTTCGACGATGTCTTGGAAGAATCTAACATCTTCGAGCATTCTCCTTTGGTGTATCTCAAGCCTGCAAATTGAGGTCTCTGCACAACCTCCAATGGTTGAGTTATACCTTGGTTATTAACACCAAGATATTTCTCCTCCTCGTGCCTCATCCTGGTAAGGAGCCTCATGTTTGTCCCTGTAATGGGATCTCCACATCTCCAATAGAAATCATACTATGTGATGATGAAACCAAAAGGAAATCCACATCTTTTACCTCCTCTATCAATTTGGAAAGAATTGATGAGGGCTTCTCATCATCTATTGTTGGTGGTTCGCTAACTGTCTCATTGAATTCCCCAACTTCCTTTCTGACATACCCAAGTCCTGCCTGACGGGGTAATTCTTCTACTCTGAGGGGTTGACAATTCCTTGGCCATTAATTCCCAAGCCTTTTCCTTCATACCCCATTTTCTTCAACAGTTTGGAGCCAATTCCAGTGGTATGATTTTCAAAAATAATGAAATCATCATCAAGACACATACATGAATATGGAGAACTACTTTTTACCTCACATGGTTCACACTGCAACTTTTCCAAGGCCTCGTCCTTTGCTTGTAGCTATCGTACCAAACTTTGTTTTCCTCTTTCTCTTCATGTAAACACATCTTCAATTCGACGTTCTTAGTTTGAAGGTTTTGGTTGTTGTGCATCATTTCTTCCAGGGCCTCTTCCGTGGCTCGCAATTGAAGCTACAATCGCTCCTTTTCCTCTGTCTCTTTCTGTAGGGTTTCATACATTATTTCCACTGTTTTGTAAATTTTGAGCATGGTCTCGTACATTTCTTTTCCATCCTCTATCACTGCATGTTCCATTGTTCATGCTTGCAATTCACATCCACGCAAAGACCGCTTTGATACCACTTGATCTAGGTCCCGCTATGACAAAGGACCCTTCCAAGACCTTTTACTTTTGTGATGTGTTAAATTGCATTTTTAAAAGAACATAAATGAATACATCTGCATGTTGTAAAGAAGAGGAACATGACAATCATCAACACATGAAAACATAAGACGTTGATAATGGAGTTCGTCCAGGAGGGACTACGTCTTTGGGCCCTAGTGTCAAGATGGTGTAGGCTGCTGCATTAAGTGTTGTCAATAGTGATGATGTACATAAGAGGTGATGTCACTATCATACAACGAAAATTCCCTGATGCAGGAGTGGCTCCAAGAGATGTTCCACTATAGGAACTCTCAATCAAGAAAAAGAACTCCTATCGGTATGACATAAAACTCATGCATGATGATCATCCTGCCAACATGGCATAAAAGGGATCTCAATGCAAATATACATGGCGACAACTTGAGTATCCCATCAACATACAACAAAGGGATCTCAAAACACAACATGACGAATCATGACAACAAGTAAATCACACAGATGATTCCATATCACATCAAGCAGGAATCATGAAAACAAGTAAGAAACAAGATCCCACATCAAGCATCAACCAGGGATCTATGCGGCATAATGCATAGAAAAATAAGTACATGAACACACTACATATACCTCACGTTTAGGGGCCATCTGAAGAAGAGGATGTCAAACTCCTGAAGCTAGTTGCACGTTGAATCTCGTGACATCGAATCTCATGGAAATGGTTGCTCGCACATGAATGTTGGCACATGCACTCCACTTATAAAAGTGGCTAAAAAATAGAATGAGAAAATGGAAAATCTAAACACACCATTAGATTTCTGGCATCGAATAGTGCAAAATCGATTGTCAAATTTCTGAATTCTAAGAAAGTTAAAATCTAGGGCTCAAGGAATCTTTTAGATTCCCCCTAGATTCCTCAAAGATTCCTTCCTCCGGGTCCTCTGCAAATTGACTTCTCAGATCAAGAAATTGAATGCACCATCGGGTTCGTGTCGCCAAGAGGTGTAAGATTGACATAAAATTTGTCCAATTTGGACACTGCTAAAATTTCACCCTCCTAGAAATTTTGCTCAGTGATGGTTCCACCTGCATTAAAAATTAATAAAAAAATATTTTGCCTCATTTTCGTGCCTGCCCCTGGTTCCTCCATCTGCCTCCACACTAAAAAATGAGGTTTATAAAAGTTTCTCAGATGGATTAATTAATAAAATCGTTTGGCGCATTGGTTAATAAAGAAGTTTGTTGAGGGGTCGGGTGGTCAAACCCTAACCCTCCCATTTTAATATATTATTGTTTTAATCTTTAAACTGAAACAATTTTTGGGGTTCGGCCCACATTGGGCAGCCTGCCCCTTAGCCCTTCATACTCCTTGAATGGGCATTGTTCGTTTTGGTTGGGCGCATTAAATGTTGAAACCGTTGCTTGTATTGGGGGTGCATTATGAGGCCGCCGCATGGGCAAGGCCGGCCCTCCTGCCAACCATGGGTTCAACTCCCACCGGCCCCTCCTTAAATTAATATGTAAGGTTGATATGTGAGGTGTGGGGTGGTGGGGGTGGTGGCCCACCACCTCCTTTATATATATATATATATATATATATATATATAGGCCACTTTGAAAAATTCAGATTTTAGGCCAAAGGAGACAAGTTCAATAGGCCACAAATTCGCCTACAATCTGGCCCAAGTTGGTCAAAATCCAGTGGCTAGGTTTTGTCCAAATTGTGGCCTCCTTAAGCCTGCTAAGTCAGCAAAAAGTTAACCAAACTTTGACTGCTTGTAACTCTTGCATACAAACTCGGTTTGATGAACCGTTCACACTACCATGATCATGATGATGAGATCTTTAACATGAAATTGGTTTGAGCATAATATAAACACTTTTGTTTTTGAGCATTCATAAGCGCTCTTTGTCTTGTGTATGTCTCTAGAGCCACCTGGATCAATATCAAAGAAATGGTGAGGGATGTCACTGCGGAGGCCCTTGAACAGTTCGAAGAGCAGCAGTAGTTGGTATTGGGGTCTCTCCAGACAGAGCTGTAGGAGTTGTAGGTTTGCACTCCACAGGCTGGCACAGTGTCCACCAGCTTCGCAATCGGCACTTCAACTGCTGAGGAGATGTTGCGCACAAGGGTGACCAATGCAATACTACTACCAGATGGGGCACTTACTACAGAAAGTTAGGCCAACAGGCCCACAGTTAGTAGACTAAAAGGGGTGGGATTGAATATGGTCGTGCTCCCTCGAAAGGCGCTCTACCTCTTGCAGGATGGAGTCACCGCAAAACTTAGGGCCTAGGAGAGTCGCGCTCTACAGGTGATGAGCAAGCAGCGCATCAATATCAAACAGTTGTACCTATAGTGCAACGAGGCAATAGAATAGAATAAGCAGATCATGCAAGTAGTGGAGGAAGCCTATTGAATGGTCCTGGAGTTGGACATTCAGGTAGAGGAACAAGTTGAGGTGTGCGTCCACAAGCTAGCCACAGGGGTGCGTGACACTTGGACAGAGATGGCCAGGATTCAGATAGAGTTGAACCTACAGATCGTAGAATTGCACTTGAGGGCTCAACCTTCAACTCCGCTGGAAGTCAGGGAACAACGTGCCACCACTGTTACAACAACAATAGCGGCAGTCAACAGTGCAGTAGCAGATTGCACATGACTTTTTGGAAAATCATTCGAGGTCCTGACCACCCTGCAGGAGGACCCGAATGTAGAGTGCCTATAGACAAAGGCGTGCAAGCTACAACAAAGATATGACAAGGTCAAAGTGATGGCACAGACGGTCGCCCTTACACAGAGGCTTGCACGATGCAGGAGGCAAAGGCACTTAAGGAACAAGTGGATGTCGCTTAGCACAAAGAAGTGGTCTTAAAAGCACACCTAAAACCATGGATAGATGAGGCATATACAATCACATCTTCCATTGAAGGAAAGCTTGCGACACTGCAGGCAACTTAGCAAAAGATTCATGGTAGCAGTTCAGCAGCAGTCACCAAACAGCGAGTGGAAGAAGTCCAGCAGGCGGCCGTTCGGTGTGCTGCCAGGGTTGTGGTCATCAAAACGAAGTTGGGAGGTCTTCGTGCTAAGATCTCCGTGCCTACAGAGTGACTTGAGGGTGAGTCGTGATGTTTTTGTTGGGGACTTGTTGGGCGTGGGATCCCCTAAGGATAGTTTTGGGGCTAAAAGCCCATATTTTGGTCAAATTTTGTAATCCAAGTGTAAAGACTCCGCATTTTGTGGTCGCGGAGTGTGTAGGTGTTAATGATTCATAGGGTTGTCTGCCCTTATTTTGGAAATGTAATTTCAGTTGTAAAATAACCCATGGCCTACGGACCATGGGATTGTATAAAAATAGCTAAGCTCTAAGTAGTTCGAAGATAGGCACATAAAGATATGATGTATGAGAGATAGCTCTGAAGTAGAAGTCTATGTTTGGGTTGTAGCATAGGTAGAGGCTCTAAAGCTAAGTGTGAAGAGGCCTAGAATTCTGCAGCTAAGTGTGTGGACCCCTACAGGTGAGTGCGAAGGGTGGGTCGAGTTTGTAATTGTCTAGAATTATCAATAAAGAAGTATTCTACAATTTCTGCATCTTTCTTTCCTGTTTATGCATATTGTTATGTTGGGTATGAATTTCACTTATAATGAGTATGTGATGCGCAATTGTATATAAATGTCTTGTTTAAGTGAACGCAAGTAAGAACATCTGTTTACGTGAAGCTAACTAAGATCGGTTAATAAGATAAGACACTTAGCCTAGTTTGGGAAATATCGCAGTTCATTGCCCTAGTAGTGCAAAAGTCCCTAAGCTGCAGGTTAGGGTTGCATGAAAGCCAATTGTACCCTTTCACGAAGCTACTGAGGGGTGGAACAGAGGGCTAAGAAACCTGCATGAAGGTAGGCATAGACAGAATAAACTGACATCACATCCATCTCAAGGGTGGAAACTTGGTTCCAGCATCCCCCCATACTGCTTCGGGTGAGACTTCAGCCCATGCTCTGCGAGCTGACGCCAAAAGGGCCAATAGTGATTTGTTTGGCTAACTAACGCTAAACCTGGGTCAAGCACCCTCAAGCCAACACAATATTTGGCATGGATAAATGTAAACCTCCCCTTTCCCACCAGCTTGCATTTTAGGTGAAATTTTTTTCGAAAGGACGAAGGGTAAATAGAATTTTCATTAACAAAGGTGCTTTGACCTACATCATGTCTACTTCATGTTGGCTTTCCTTGGGTTCTCCAATCCTCTCTCCACCATCAAATTCCCTTAAATATTTCAATGGTCATACATTCATCACAAAGGTATACCTTGCCAACTACCCCATCACTTTGAGTGTGAAAATGGTAACGGTGGACATTGAAGTCATGGATCGAAAACTTGACTATAATCTACTTTTGGGATGTAGTTGGACTTATTCCATGACTGCCATCATGTCTACTATTTTTCACATCATCCTATTTCCATTGGATGGAAGAATAGTCATGGTGGACCAGTTGTCCTTCTGCACCCCAGATTACTCCCCATTGCCTAGCGACACTGTACCTTTAGTGGGTGGCATACCTGACTCTTATGTCAGTATCAGTACTAGTATTTTGAAGGGTTCTTCCCTTATGGGTTTCTTTCCTCTCCTGTCACCCACGGTTCCACAGATGGTTTCTATGGTCTCCACTATTCCTCATGACCCAATCGATCCCTGGATCCTCCCGGCCCCTTCAGAAATTGACTCTTATGGAGAACAAATGTCATTGTCACTAGTCAAATTGGCCTATCAAGCCATTCAATCTGCATCTGATTCTCCTATCACTTTGGTCATAGCCAATGGTACCACCTCCTCTCCCACAACTGTTCCCTCTAGAGATCTCCTTAATCAAGTCCTACCTTCGGGAAACGTTATTCGAGAGATCATGTGTTTAGAGGAGAGACCTTGGGAAAACTCTCACCATCGCATTTTGATATCTGATTTGAATGCAACCCCTATACAAATCTTGTCCTTTGAACCATCTGAGATTGTTCCCTCGAGTTATAAAACCGTCCAAAATTTGGATTCGGAAGGAAACATGCGAAATATTTCAAAGACAATGCTCATTGATATCTTAGTCAAGATAGACATCATGAAAATATATAGATTGGAGCCAATTGCAATCCCGAGGAAATTGCAAGATTCACCTTCCTTTTCATGGAGTTCTCCGATGTATTCACTTGGTCTTATGAGAAAATTCCTAGCATAGATCCATCTATTGTCGAGCATGTCTGCCAAAGACTCCAACCAGTCCACCCCCGCAAAATTGTAACCATCAAGACTGAGGTGGAAAAATTATTATGTATTGTTGGCTTACGTTGTCTTGACCCACGTTTAGAGTTAGCTGCGCCAACCAAAAAAACCCTACATTATTGGCCCTTTCAGAAACACCCCATGTAGCGCAGGTGGAAATCTCACCCAAAGCAATATGGGGGGATGGTGGAACCAAGTTTCCACATCTAGAGATCAGTGTGATGTCTTTTAGTGCCTCAAATCTGCCTTTGCATAGATTGATAAGGCCCTTGGGCTTGGTACTACAACTCTAATCAAACATTCTTTAGACCTTCGCAGAGGTCTACAATTGACTTTTGCGGACCTTTATCAGTTGATTTATCCACTTATGCACATCAGAGAACAATTCTATATTAGGGCTTGCATAGATAAGCTTGTGTCATTAATAAACATTAGCTAATTCATCAAAGTCTTCGTAAAAATACATAGACATGCTTGTGTACATTATATAGCAGTTATCTAATATAATCGTGCACCATTAGATCAATATTTCATACACACATTATTTATCCACAACAGAAGTAAACAAAAATAAACATATATACTCAACATTTCTTTGGTAAACTTATTTATTGATCTTTAGTTTAACTTTACAGACTCAAAACTACCCTATGCACTCAACTACAGGGGTCCGCGCACTCAGCTGTGGACTCTACCTAGGCCTCTGCACACTCAACTGCAGAGCCTTTCTCTCCTATCTGACCCACTCTCTGTGCTATCACTTTTCTCTTATTGACCCATTACATCCACCATTTCTTTGATATCTCCCTTGGACTCTCTAGGACAAACCTATTTATAGCCTCTTTCATAGAATCCCATGGTCCACAGACCATGTGTGGGTTTCAAAGCTGAATCAATCGTTACATAAACAAGGGGTTAAAACCCCTTTGACTCCTAATCCTCTACATGCTCCGCATCCACAAGTCGTGGAGACTTTACATTTCTTACAAAAAATCAAAACTTGGGTTATTTTAACCCCAAAATTGAGCCAAGGGACCCCATCCCAACAAGCTCCCAACACAAAGATCATGACTCGCCCTTGAGTCACTCGGTTGGCACTCTTATCTATTGTGAAGATACCCCAGCTCCACCTGAACTATTGCATCCTCAGGAACACTTTGCATGGCTTCCTAATTTACCTCTTCGACTAACTGCTCTGTGGTTGGGCCTTCTGCGGCCAGCTTGATTATCTATTGTGTCTGATGCAAGCCCTTCAGCTTATCCTAGAAGGTTGTTTTGATCCGATAAGCTTCTTCCAACCATGGCTCCAGCCTGGCCTTTAGCAAGGCCTCCTTATTTTGTGTTGCCTATACCTGTGCCAGGAGCTGCTTCCCCTCCTGTAATTTTGTAAGGTGTTGTGTTGGTCAGATTGAGGGTGCAGTTGCCCTAACTTCATCATACTGCCACTGCAGCTCCCTGATCTTTGTATTCAATGTCTACAAGTTTAGGTCCTCTTGCAGATTTGTTACCAACTCCATAGCTTGCTCAAATACTACTAAGCAATCTGCAACTATCGCATCCAGAGTGACCAGTCCTTCGTTGATCGTGGCTTTGCGCTACTCCTAGACCTTCGGTGGAGTCGTAGGCTATAACTTCAATTGTAGCTCAGTTATTTTCATATTGAGTTCGAATTGAACTCGACCAACCTTTGCCTTGGCTTCGTGCACACCAGTGGCTAGCTTGCTAATCTTCACTTCTGGCTGTGCATCTTCAGGAATATGAAGCTCAAGCACTATTCTGCATGCCTCTATGACTGCTGACTCCAGTCATGAACTGTGCGCCTAGAGCACTTCATTCTCCTACAAAACCTGTGTCTTTTCAGTGAACAACTATTGATTATTAACTTTGATCTATCTGACAGAACTGAGAGCTCGTTGTTCCCTAATGTAAAGATCTTCCATGACTCCCTGTAATAACGCATGCAATGACTCCAATTGCATCACGGAAAGGTTCAGGCCCATTTTTGGGATTTTGTCAAGGAGGGTGTGTTGTTCCTCGGTGTCGGTGTGGACTCAACTTGCAGGTAAGGGGAAGATTCGCATCCTATGGCCACGGAATCATCTATGTGCCTATACTTTGACCTCATGTTGAACTACCTGCTACGTCACTCACTTTCCCAACATCTGCTTGGATCTTGGTTGCTTGGAGCTGCAACACTCAGAGATCCTTCTAAACTCCACCCAATGTTTGCAAGTACTATTGTTCCAGTTGTTGTAGTACTTCTCTTGCAGCATCATGAACTTTGTCATTGATCTCATCTAGATTGTTTTTTGTGAGCACCATGGGATCAACCTATGTTTTCTGGGCTTTTTTCTTCTACCGCAATCCACCTTGCTACTCCAGTTAACACCTTTTTAGAATGAAGGGGGTGCATTTCCCTTCCTTGCCTATGTCACCTTGTCCTATTTTTGTTTTTGTTTTCAATGAAGGTGACTTGTCACCTTTTTGGGTCTCGTGTCGCTCCTACTCTGCCTTCCCCTTTGCAGCGCATTCCTTCTCGACCCAAGCCTTCTCTACAACATCCTTCTTTTTCCATGTAGCCTACTTAGCTTCCTCCTTCCTTTTCTTCATGGCAACACTCTCCAAACCTATTCTTAGCCCATATGTTATATCTAAAGGGGTGCACCACTACCTCCTACACATTAGTCTCTCTCACCAAGTATGAAATTCATGCCACTTCTATGCTGGATCCTTCCGTGCCTAGATATACTCCCTGTGAAAGTCAGCCTTGAATGTTATGTAGATTGACAACTGCATGTACAAGTTTGGGGACAACCTTGGATGTTGGTTAACATCCATGCAGAGACTTGCTTCCATCAAGACCCAGAATATTTTTGTCTCTATGATTCGTGTGAGGTCCTTGGTAGCCCATAAGGAGGCAAATTACATTGTCTCCAGTAATCCTTCTTCTAGCGGAGGAAATTGGCTATCCTCCTGTAGTTCCCATGCAACCAATACAATTGAGAGTAGTAACCAAGCGTAATGAAATGGCTTGGTTTCATCCTAGGCCTCACGGCAATTTGCAAGGAATTCTTGGCATAGGGATCTAGACGAGTTGAATAGTACGCACTTCGCGCATTGTGTAGCGAGGGATACTACAGGCACTAGAACTTCATCCAAGCGGCACTTTATCATCACTTTTCCTACCAATATTTGTGCGGAAAATTGCATTGTGTGGTCTGAGATGGAGAAAATGGAATACCCACGCGACTTTTTCACCAGTTCATGATCTTTTTTCATTCACTCTACAAGCTCCTTCTCTCCCATCTTTCTGCCAAAATCCTTGGTCGAGTTCAAACCTTCATGTGGCAGGTGCGTAACGCTATTTATGAACATATCTATAATGGTTATAGGCCCTCCTAGCCATAAACACCCATCATGCACCAAAGTGAGCAGTTGGCGTATGCAAATTATGTTAATTGGGTTACGGTGGTAATGTGGCACCCATAGAAAGTTGAGCAATCCTAATTGCTCAACACCATGGACCCATTCCTCTGTTTCCAACATTGTCATACCCATTTCTTCATAGTAAACTCATCTTCATGTACTTGTCTGTCATTAAGTGTGGGAATTTACCCTGATTTGTAAGGTCCCAATCCTCCATCTTCAACGGTCACATTATAACATTCAAGCACATGGCATAGCTGGGTGCATTAATATGGTTAGACCCACTCCAATGGTTCTTGCAGCATTCTGAAGATAACTGCCTTAGTTTCCTGTAAAGCTTCATCAATGCTCATGAAGCGATCTTCAAAACTAATGGTCAATAAGAATCCTTTCCTTAAGATATCCCACTCTGTGGTGCCATGGTAGAGCTCCGTTTCTAGATACTAGTTCATGGGAATTGTGTCCAAGGTATGGAAAAATAAGTGTACCCACTCCGGTTACTGCTCCGTTCCATAAGATTTAGTCCATTTCACTAGGTGATCGTGCAGATCATCCTTCCTACTATATTTCTCAACCAATCTAGTGTTAGGCTTCCCAAACTGTAACCTCATCATTCTTTTGTAATCTCATCATCCATCAAATCTATCCTTGTGCATACCCCACCATCGTGCAAGCGTAGCACATAGTGCCACATCTAATGATTGGAAGTGGTGATCTTTGGGGACTTCGCGCTCAAATGCATCCAGAAACTTATTTATGTCATTTAGACCATCAGAATAGGGTAAATCCCTTACCTCCAATGAAACACAGCGCAACAATTTTGTCATCATATTGCAACGTAGTGTAGGTACATCGTGCAAAGGATTTTTCCAGTGTTCCAACTCTTCATCTGAATCAGAGGTGCAGAATCTTTCTCGGTCCCATGTAATCCATCCATCTACAGTCAGATTGATCTATTCTAGGTATTGTGTTGTTATTTTATAGATCTGGTCCATTTCATCCTCACTTTATTCATAGTCATAGCCTGGTCCAGTGTAGCGCACCCCTTTTGCAAGGTCCAACGACACTACAACCCGAAGAAATTTCCTTTCAAACGACATTGTCCTCTTCTTCAAGTTGATGACTCCATTCATGTCAATGGCTAAGTCAATTCTGAGGAGCGCAGGGTATGGATTATTGTCATCAATGATCTCTATCACTTCAAAGTCATCCATTACATTCTCACCTTCTATATCAACTACAAATCCATATAATCATCCCATAGGGATGATCTTCTGTTGGTTTGCCATTCTGAGCTAAATTAGAGACCACTATAGCGCAGGTCTCCCCATCCTTTCTCATGTTTCCTTCAACAACATGTTCACATTAGATCTCAGATCCAAAATGACCTGATCCATTTCATAATCTCTTATCTACATGGTGAGCCTCATCTCACACCCTATTCAAGCCTTATGTTTACCAATTTTTCTAACTACATGATCTCCATTAGGGGTGTTCTCTTTGTTGGCGCATTGGTATATTAACTCCTGCAAGCCTTTCACAGCTTTGCTATCGCACAACAGTTTCATGAAGGTCTCCAAGAACGTGTTAAGGAATGAGGGATCCACCTCTGTAGGCGTACTAGTTTCTTGCACTCTATTCTAGCTTCCTGAGGTGGAGGCCTCAGCAAAGCTTTGCTTGGCTTCCATAAAATTTTCCTTAGTGGACTCTAGATCAAAACCAACTTCCTTTTCTAGGGCCTTATAGACCCATCCATCTTCTTCAAGTTGTTTACCCTTATCATCACCTATCATTATTCCACTCCTCAACACTATATTCACACTCTGATCCTCTTTGTGCGGCTCATCTCTCATCATCTATAAGTCCTGTGTCAGTTATTAGGGCTGCACCTTCTTTTCTTGCATCTTATCTATCAGCATCGGGCATTCTTCTATGGTATGGTCAAACTGAATACAGTATTGACATGACAGGTGTGTCTGATTCTAACACTCTCACACATAGTGCCCTTGTGTCCCGCAGTTGTAGCAGATAACCTGTCCGCGACCTCTAGCAGGTCTTCCTCCTCTGCGGCATCATCCTCTTCCCTGATAACCTTTGCATGCTCCTCCAGCGCTTTGCTTTGAGGGGCAATTTTCTTCTTACATCCGGTATGTACGACAGTGGTGCTCATCATGGCCCATAGATTTACAAAAGTCACAGAACAACCGTTGGAGTGTTTGTACAAAATTTTGAAGTAAATGACAATTATCCATTGTGTATTTTCTAGCAACCTGACAAATAGTGCACTATAGCGTAGCCCCATGCTCGGCCCTATTGGGGCTTCCGGCTTTAGGGGAATTGGTGCCCCTCCTACAATATAATTCGCAAATATGGGATAGTGTTCTTTAGCATGCCCCTAGCTCTTACACTTCAAACAACAGACTTCCAAGCACACCTCTGGTCTAGTCTCCTTGCCTTTCTTCAAGCTTTGCAATTCTAAATAGAGGCTCTATAACTAGGAGTGAATCTGTTGTACCCCCAAGGTCATATCCTGAATGGGTGTTGCATACAACCTCGTCGCAATTTCCAAGGCTTCTGCCTGAGTTCCTATCTTCTGTTGCGATAGAGAAATCCTCAGGTGGAGTAGAAGCAAAGCTATAAACCATTCGCAATGCTAACCGTCTCTGAGCTGCATGTTAGCTTCTTGAATCACACATTTCAACCTTTGATCTAATTCCCTAGGTGTCTCATTAACCCCAATCATGATTTCCTTAAATCCAACTACTGATTACGAGTCAGACTTAGGCTTACTAAACTCTTTGTTTAAGGTGGCCTTAGTATCTTCTAGCAATGCCAAAGGATTATCAGAATAGTACTTAATGTACCAATTTAGTGTGTTGTTAGTGTCAATATCTTCATACTTCCATCAGGGATCAAATTTGCTCTTTGCATTTTCATTTTAGGGGTCCCATACTAAACTTTTTACATCATCTCATTAGGTCATGTCAAACTGATCCACTGATGGTTGTCTTCTCTTCAAAAAACCTAATTTCTTCCCCATAGAGTATACTTGCTAACCCTTCTTCAGGTTGTCTTCAGTTATGGTTTCATGGTCAATTTGCAATCATGCTTTCATTAGGTCATAGGGGATGTTTTCATTAGGTCTTAGGGTTTCATTACCAAGGTCAAGAGCCTGATTTAAAAGTGTAAAAAAAGGGCAGCAAGGGTATGAGGATGATAAATAAGTCAAGCATGATGGCTTGTAGGTCATAGTCACTATATCATTATATTTTAACCTAATGTAATTTTCACCTCAAAAACATGCTTTTGAGGTGAAAATAGAGTATTTTGAGTTAATTTGTATTTCTTATGTAATTTTAAATCACTTTATGTAATAAATGATCCTAGCTGAACCAAAGCATCTCTCCTTGCTACAGGACAAAGAAACACTGCAAAAATCAGTTCAAATTGAGCATTATCCACCTGAAAAGAAACAAAGAAGAAAAGGCATTAAAAACAAAGTTTTGGAGAAGGTCAAGATTCATTAGAAAGTGGGTTTTTCAAGTGGAAAATCAAAATTTACTCCTATATAAGGCCTCACATTACATTTTCAAGTTCAACATTCTCATTTGGCAAGCAAGAAGTCAAAAAGTGAGGAGAAGAGGAAAGGTTGAGTGAGTTTTGAGAAAAGGAGGAGTGGTGTTGCACCTCTGGAGGGTGGCATTGCGCGTTGTTAAAATTGGCAACTAGGGCCAAACTTCATGTGGTTCATCTTATTCATGATTGATAATATTTTCATTAGATTCCTCTCATAAAGAGGTGTAGGATTGATCTAAAGATCATCCGATTCTGATAAGTATACATGGAGATATGAATTTATTTTGATTATGGAATTATTATCAAGCCGACCTACAACTCATGTAGGCTCAGAAGCCCAACAGTCACATCTATTCAAACATCAACAGTTGTGTATAAATATAGGAGGACTTTTCCTCATTTACACTAACTCATCTCATCACATCTCTCTCTCTCTACTTCACAGAAAAGAGTCGCTTCTCTACTGCGGAGAAAAGGGTTTCTCTCTCACACATGTGAAGCGGGAAGCTGCTGAACTGAAGCTGCAACTGCAGATCCAAAGTTTGACTTGCGTGAGCTAGAAGATCTCCTCATCTGAACTATGTTGTAGGTTCATCTGAGCCTCCTCTGAAGGCTGCAAATTTTGGTGGTGGAATCAAGTCGATCCGACGAACGGTTTGCGAGATATCGACTACCCTAGTTTGAAGGAAGCTGTTGAAACTGAAGCTGCAACTATAGATCCAAAGTTTGACCTGCATGGACCAAAATATCTCCACATATGAACTTCGTTGTAGGTTCATCTGAACCTCCTCTGAAGGCTACAACTTTTGTTGGTGGAATCAAGTCGATCCGACGAACAGTTTGCGAGATATTGACTGCCCTAGTTTGAAGGAAGCTGCTGAAACTGAAGCTGCAACTGCAGAAGCGAAGTTTGAACTGCATGGACCAGAATATCTCCTCATATAAACTGTAATGTAGGTTCATCTGAACCTCCTTTGAAGACTGCAACTTTTGGTGGTGGAATCAAGCCGATCTGATGGTCAGTTTGTGAGATATCAACTACCCTAGTTTTGACGATTAAGCTGCTAATGTTGATGTTGTTGATCTAGGGTTTTCTATTGATGATATAAATCAGATTTATTGTACTATTTCTCTCTGCTGAATTAATTAAGATAAAAGAATATTTGATCAAAGGGTTTCCCCACACATTGTGGGGTTTGTCCCTGGCTAGCCACCACATCTTGTGTCTCTTCTCTTGGCTTGTTTTCTGTCGATCATTTAATGTTCTATCTACACTTAACTTTATGTACATGTGATTGCTAATCTGTGGAATATAATAAGAAAAAGAAGTAAACTATTATAAGCATAAAACCTACCATAAATTAACATGGTATCAAATCTGAGGTGAAGACAAAGCCCAAGCAAGAGTAAGAGAAATCACCGAAGAGAATATTGGCAAGGCTATCTTAAAAGAACTATGGGGTCCTCAACACTCTTTCCTGTCGAAGACAAGCTCTGTGAGAAAGCTAACTATCACGGATGGAAGATGTCTATTGATATAACCCTAGAAGATCAAGTAGTGTTGGACCATGTAAGAGGCAATATTCTTGAGCCTCCATCAAATGCATCCGCTGTTGCCTGGAACAAATGGAAAAATGAAGAAGTCAAAACAAAGAAGATCATCTGGGACTCTATCGACAAGCACTTGGTGGCCTACATCTCTGAACTAGACACCTCCAAGGAAATCTATGATAGACTGGTGAGTTTATTTAAAGTTAATGACGCAAATCAAGTTTTGTTTCTTAGAAATAAGTTGAGGGAAATCAAGAAGGGTAAAGATGAGAGTGTGTAAGCATACTTCTTAAGAATCACCGAGATCAAGAACGATCTCTTATCTATTGGGGAGGCTATTACTGACAGGGAAATGGAACTCACGAATCTTGGAGGACTACCATCTAAATGGTACATGTTCAGGACTACTCTTTTGAACAATCATGTAATTCCTAGTTTCAAGGAATTGATGGCTAGATGCATTCTAGAAGAAACAAGGGTAGAAGAGCAAGAAATGACCTTGCCTAAAGGTCCTCCTACTGCCTTTTCTTCTCATGCTAAGAAAAGAAATAATTCTAATTCTAAATAAAAAAGAAAGGCTCGACCTAAGGGTGGAAGAAAAGGACGATGTTACATTTGCAATAAAGCAGGTCACTATGCAAGGGAATGCCCTCATAGAAAGGAATATCACTGTGACGATGATCAAAATCCCTCTCATGGTAATCAAAGGGATGGAAAATTCAATAGAAAAGGTAAAAGGAATGTTGGAAATCAAGGAAGAGGACAACCATTCAAGAAGGCTAGAAATTCCAGGATGTATTAAATGCACCTAACCTCCGAAACAACCTGGTGTTCATCTCGGCAATGGAAGACAAAGGCTACAAGGTAACCTTCAACAAGGGAAAGGTACATGTATCGAAAAATAATGTTAAATATGCCTTTACTCTTGGGTTTCATGTTGATTCATTATATCAGGTCGATGAAAGTCAGGTAGGTGTCATGTATTGTGACACATCTCTTCAGTCCAAACTTTGGCATTAGAGGTTTGCCCACCTTTGTTACAAAGATCTACCCAATGTAAGACATATGGTAACAGGGATGCCCGAATTCTGAGTAGAAAAAGAAGGTGTATGTTCGAGATGTGCCGAAGGAAAGCTCAAAAGGAGACCATTCACCTCAAGCCTAAGCAAGACCTCCGATATATTATAGTTGGTTCACTCAGGCATACCTAAGGTTGGCATTAAGAGGGAGACTACTACACCACATACTCCAGAGTAGAATGGTGTGGCACCGTACGATTGTGGAAGCTGTCTCTATGGGTAGATGATGTAACAATGCCTGATGTGGAAGAACCAATGGATCCTATTTATCCACCTGAGCCTTCCTCTTCCAGGAAGAGGCCTTCATGGCTTAGGGGGATACTTGATGATGCTAAAAGACATACTGCACCCCGAGGAACCTTCCGTGAAAGTAAGAAACCTAACAGGTATCAAGGATACCTAACCAGTATGAGCACAATCATAAAAAATGAGCCTTCATCATTCTCAAATGTCGTCAAGCATCAAGTATGGAAGGATGCTATAACCATTATGGATAATGATGTCTGGGAAGTAGTTCCCAGACCCCAGGATAAGACAATTGTTACTTCAAAATAGCCTTACAAGATAAAGTTGCAACAGATGGAAGTATAGAATAGTATAAGGCTTGTTTTGTTACTCGTGGTTTCTCCCAGAAGGAAGGTATAGACTATGATTTGATATTTGCACATGTTGCCAGATATACGACCATTTGCTTGATCATAGCCCTTGTGACTTCACAAGGATGGAACCTACATCATAAGGATGTCAAGACCGTGTTCTTGCACGGTTCGATCAAAGAAGAGGTCTATGTGGAGCAACCTAAAGGATTTGAGATTTATGATTGAAAATCTCATGTATGTAGATTGGAGAAGGCTCTCTATGGGCTGAAGCAAGCACCTCGAGCATGGTATGAGAGGATCGATAGCTACTTGATGAAGCTGGGATTCACTAGGAGTGAAGTCGATCCTAACCTTTACTTTAAGGTTGAAGATGACAAGCCTCTCATACTGGTGTTGTATGTGGATGACCTCTTTCTAATAGGTGCATACCCTCTCATTCACAGATGTAAGAGGGAGTTGGCTTCTGAATTTGAAATGAAGAACCAAGGACTTGAAGTGTGGTAGAATCCAAGGGAAATTTTCCTATCTCAAGGAAAATATGTGGTGAAGATTCTGAAAAGATTTGGTATGGTGGACTGCAAGCCTGTGACTACCTCGAGGATCTTAACTTTTAGAAGTTATATGGTAGTGATGTTAGACTAGATTTGGGAAATGCCTCTAATTTTCAAAAAATCATTCGTGTTGATGTTCTTGGTGAACCTCCGTCCGAACATATGTTTTACAATTAGCATTGTGAGCTCATATTTGGTTGAGCCTCACTAGATTGGTGCCAAGAATCTTCTGAGATGTCTTCAAGACACAATCTCTCATGGATTGAAATACACTGCCGGAACTATGAAACTGCATGATTATTCAAATGTTGATTAGGCAAGTAGTGTGGAGGATCACTGGAGAACTTTTTAGTGTTGTTTCTCTTTGGATTCTGCTTCGATATAATGGAGGAGCAGGAAGCAGAAGTTAGTTTCCATAAGCACCGCCAAGATTGGATACATATCTACGAGTATGATCTCGTATGAAGCTACCTGGTTGGGGAAGCTCTTCAGTAAGCTATTTGAACACATACCACTATGATTCTCTATAACAACCAAATGTGCGATTCTATTATTGAGGAATCCCATATTCGTCGATTGCTCTAGTAGATAGACATCATTTGGGATATGGTAAGTCGATGAGAAAGGAGGCTCCATCGCACTAAGATGATGTACAGGTTGATACACCTTGTCAAATCCCTGAGGAAAGATCTAATCTATGATTTTCCCAAACGACTTGGAGTCGTCAAGAAACCCTTGTACAAGGGTCTTACATGTTGCATACATTGAGCTCTAGGAGCTCTGAGGGCTTGTGGTTCTTACTGGAGCAACATATGACCATAGGGTGACTCACCTTCCCCTGGTGGTGCACACAGGAATAAGATGATTCGCTCTCTTGTGGGACAAGATGATTCGCTCTCTTGTGGAACAGGATGATTTGATCTCCTGTAGCAGGATGATTAGTTCTCCTGTGAGGTCTGGATTGATGTGTTCTCCATGGCGATTGTAGCAGGATTGATGTGTTCTCCCGTGAGGCCTGGATTGATGTGTTCTCCATGGCGATTGTAGCAGGATTGATGTGTTCTCCTGTGAAACCTAGATTGATGTGTTCTCCATGGCGATTGTAGCAGGATTGATGTGTTCTCCTGTGAGGCCTAGATTGATGTGTTCTCCATGGTGGCTTGGATTGATGTGTTCTCCATGGTGATTGTAGTAGGATTGACGTGTTCTCCTGTGAGGATGGGATTGATTAAGTTCTCCTATCGAGAAATCCTACCCATACAGTCTGGGACTCATGGGAAGTACCTTTCATCTGATCAATGAGCAAGGAAATGAACTTAGGGACCATAGTAGTACTGATGGATGCATCGTTGTATCTACCATACTCCCTACACTAGGATGACCCCCATTGATCTAGGATCAATGATACTGGTCTAGGACCAGTGGTAGGACTAGTACATTCTATGACACTGACTTCGAGTCAGTTGTTAGTGGTCTGGGACCAGTGGTACACACTCTGAGACTGACTTTGAGTCAGTGGAGGATGTTACTAGTCTGGGACCAATGGTAGGAGTTGTACTCACTATGACGCTGACTTCAGGTTGGTTGAGACTAGTCTGGGACTAGTGGTACATACTCTGAGACTGACTTTGAGTCAGCATGATACATCCTCGATCATTTATCTTCTTCATAATTATGACAAAAGTAGAGCATAACAGAACAAAGCAGAGCAGAGCATAACAAAGTAGAGCCATATAGATCAGTACAGGGTAGAACAAGACAAAGTAGAACATGCAGAATAGATCAAAGTAGAGCAAGGGTCAAGCTGTATAGGGCAGTGCATTTGATGGATGAATAGTAGCGACCAACAGACAGATTGCAGATGAAGTTCTCCCTAGTTGAGAGGGAGTGTTAAAATTGGAAACTAGGCCCAAACTTCATGTGGGTCATCTTATTCATGGCTGATAATATGTTCATTAGATTCCTCTTGTCGAGAGGTGTAGGATTGATCTAAAGATCATCCGATTCCAATAAGTATTCATGGAGATACGAATTTATTTTGATTATGGAATTATTATCAAGCCAGCCTACAACTCATGTAGGCTCAGAAGCCCAACAATCGCATCTATTCAAAAATCAAAAATTGTGTATAAATACAGTATGACTTTTCCTCATTTGCACTAACTCATCTCATCACATCTCTTTCTCTACTATGCAGAAAAGAGTCTCTTCTCTACTGCACAAAAAAGGGTTTCTCTCTCACACATGTGAAGCCGGAAGCTGCTAAAACTGAAGCTGCAACTGCAGATCCAAATTTTGACCTGCGTGGACCAGAAGATATCCTCATCTAAATTTCACTATAAGTTCATCTGAACCTCCTCTAAAGGCTGCATCTTTTGGTGGTGGAATCAGGTCGATCTGACGAACAGTTTGCGAGATATCGACTACCCTAGTTTGAAGGAAGCTGCTGAAACTGAAGCTGCAATTACAGAAGTGAAGTTTGACCCACGTGGACCAAAATATCTCCTCATCTGAACTATGTTGTAGGTTCATCTGAACCTCCTTTGAAGGCTGCAACTTTTGGTGGTGGAATCAAGTAAATCCGACGAACAGTTTGTGAGATATCGACTGCCCTAGTTTGAAGGAAGCTACTGAAACTAAAGCTGCAACTGTAGAAGTGAAGTTTGACCTATGTGGACCAGAAGATCTCATCTGAACTGCATTATAGGTTCATCTAAACCACCTCTGAAGTCTGCAACTTTTTGTGGTGGAATCAAGCCGATCCGACAGTCGGTTTGTGAGATATCGACTACCCTAGTTTTGATGATGAAGCCGCTAATGTTGATGTTGCTGATCTAGGCTTTGCTACTGCTAATATAAATCAGATTTATTGTACTATTTATCACTACTAGATTATTGAATATAAAAGAAAATTTGATCAAAGGGTTTCCCCACACATTGTGGGGTTTGTCCCTGGCTAGCCACCACATCTTGTGTCTCTTGTCTTGGCTTGTTTTCTATCGATTGTTTAATGTTCTATCTGCACTTTACTTTATGTACATGTGATTTCTAATCTGTGGAATATAATAAGAAAAAGAATTAGACTGTTATAAACATAGAACCTACCATAAATTAACAGCATCTGGAGCAGTGGTGGAGTGGCATTCCGCTTAGGAAAACTGGCGCTACATGTTTCAGGCAGGAAGGGTCGGCGTTACACGTTGAGATCTTGGCTCTATGCATCTGGGCTTGGCACTGTGTGTCTGGAGGATTTCCCAGTGTAATTTTACATTGCGCTGCACTCCTAGAGGTGGCACTACGTGTCTGTGCAGTGGCGCTTTGCATTGAGAAGAAGGGCTAGAAAGGCCTCAAAACTTCAACAAACTTCCAAATTTCTCTCTCTTACCTTCATTGCAAGTAAGTTGACCTCCCATACTATAGTTTTGGTTTGAATTTCAAACTTTTAAGTATCATTCCCCATGGCAAGTGTGAAACCCTAAATTTTCCCCTAGTTATGCCTAAAACCCTAAACGCCCATTGTTGCTCCTATCACCTATCACTACAACTCTAAACTCTTTCCCTATCCCTTTATCCCTATTCCAGAACATCCACATCCCTTTATCCCTCTTCCCAAAGGGAAATTTCTCAAGCAAACCAAGCCCTCCCTCTCATTTTATGATTCCTACTCCCTCATTCATTTTCTAGCCCATAAATTCATCTCCCATCCCCTCACTCCTAAATCACTCTCACTCGTTCCCTTCATACAACCTCAAGCCTTGAAAACATGGACAAAGAAGACTGAGACTATGAGGAGGAGGAAAACAAAAGCAATGGCACCTCAGTAGATAGAGCTAGGAATAAAAGAAAACCACACAAGGGAGGTAGAATTATTAGAGAAGAGCCATCAAACCTTACAGAATTGTAGGCCACTCAGTTAGTTGTCACATGTTTCAAATATCTTAGCTGTTATGAGTTCTGTGAGCAAGTAGAATGAGTTCAGCATCACCCTGAGCTTACCAAATGTTTTGTAGCCCATCTTCAGGAAAACGAGGTGACTCTTGTTGGGGTAACATTCATAGTCTCACCCTCCATCATTGCAGATGCAACCAAGATTCCAAATGTAGGGGAGAAGTGGTACAAGGCCCAGGACCTAGATGAACACTATTATGAACCTTACATTAAACCCCGGTACAAAAATGAGGTGAAGAGACTTTTTCCTTTTAGATTTCTTGAAGACATGTCCCCATGATGAAAATCATCATGAAATATTTCACTTGTGAGGACAGATTTTCCAGGCTGTACACCTATCACATCAAGCTTCTCATGCATTTTACCAAGGTGAAGATGTTAAAACTCCCTTATTTCTTGTTCAAGAATATTGAGAATATGGCTCATTTTGTGCAGAAGAATCCGTACCCTCAGCAGATGAGCAGTCTCTATCATTATTCCCTGATCAAGATGATTGTGCTTCATCATCTCAGTCTCCTCAACATCTCTTGGGAGACATTTATTGCTCATGACATCTTCAGGGGTCCTCAAATTCCTCCACCAGTGTCTCAAGAAGCAGGAGGACCTTCTAGCAGTGCTCAGGTGAAAATAGATGAGGAGGCCAAAGAGACTAGAGCTACTGAGGTACCTGGGACCTTCATGACATATCAGAGGGGCACAAGGATATTGTTTCCAGCCTATAAGCAAGTGTTTGCTCCACGGGATGTGGAAGGGACCTTTCCTTCTTCATCAACCCATAGGAAAATGCTTGCTTCACAGGATGTGGAAGGGGCTTTGCCTTCTTCATCAGCACAGTAGGTACAGGTGCAGCAGTTGCACAAAGGGAAGGAAAATATTTTGGAGGAGAGTTTTGATGATCAGGAGGAAAGAGACTTTGATTTGATAGAGCATGATGAGCCGGAGCAATGTTATACTCATCATGGCATGGAAATAATTGACTTAGAGGCTCAAGACGAAGAAACAATAAAGGACATCATCATACAAGAAAAGGAGGCTCAAGTCCAAGCTTTGATGGAAAATTTGGAGAGGGAAAAGTATGTCATCACATATTTGGAACAAGAAAACAAGCAATTGAGTGACAAACAAGTCCTCATGGAGTTGGAACTGCTCAAGGTAAAACGACAAAGTGACAAAGAGGCACAGGTCACTTTGACTCCAATTGAGAAGGAAATTGAAGATGATAGAGATACTTGGCTTGAGAGAGTCAATTCTCACCTTGAGAAGCTATTGTAGAAGGCCAATAGAGACAATCTGATGATCAAACACATGGCCTACCATTATAGGACTCAAAACAAAATTTGCAACATGAGGGTCAAAAAGATGAAAGCTAGGCTAAGGCGTGATCTAAAAGGAAACAGGGAGGAGGATAGGCTTAGGTTGCTTGTTGAAGCTTCCTTGGCTCATCAAGACACCTGATGATGGTGCTTCTCACCAATTTTGGGCAAGTTTGGAAGAGTTTTTGACATTTACAAATTTTGAAATTCTACACACAGGAAAATTGCCTAAGCGCACGCTTTTCCTAGGGGCACCCAATGAACAAATGGTTTGAATTTTTGGATTTAAAGAGATGATGAAATTCACCCTATGGATTTTCTATGTTTTTGGGGCAGAATGGGTCCACCAAAAGGTCAAAAAACACCCTAAAAATGAACTCTCTGCCACTTTTTGGACACACAAAAGCAGTCTTTGGAGAATCAAGTTTTGAGGGATCAACTGAGCTTCAAATGCAGAAATTATAGGTTTTTTGGAAATTAGACTTGAAGACCTTTCCAATGAGCTATCATGAGCTCAATTTTGATGCTGGGAAGGCCTCCAAAAGGGACCTAAAATTGGCACTGCGCGTTGGGCCAGTGGCGATGTGCGTAGGGCAGATTTTGCACAAGATGCCTATTTTTATATTTTTTGACTATGTTCTTGGATTCTCTCTCATGGAGGATTATTTACCATTGTAAATGATGACTTGGCATGTAAATATGATATATAATTAGTAGTAGAGGGTAGATTCATTGCTTTAAAAGTCAATTTGAGCTCAAATGAATCAGTTTTTCACTTTTAGAGGCAAGTTGTTGAGATGCCTATATTCCTGTTTCTTGTTCAGTGTTAGTTAGATTAGCTCCTAATATTAGGGATTTGACCCCTGAGGATGGGAGGAGGTTGAATTCATGTCTATATCTTCTTCTTCTTTCTCATTGTAAAGGGTTGGACTTAGCTAGATGCTCAGACCTTGATTGTACACCATTTTATTGCAGTTTAGGAGGATATTAATAAGAATTGTAGCTATTTTTATGGGATCCATGTGGTATGGAGTTTTAGTACAGTTTATTATTTTGTGATCATATGTTAATGTGTTTTGTATACTTCTTTAATCATTTCATTTCTTTCTAAGTGAATGCTTTCAAGTTGATAGGTAGAATTCATTATATCAATGCTCTGCTTTGGGAAAACATTCACCATTTCATGTTTTTTGTAGTCTAGGAAGGATCCATGGTTTTCACATGCTCTTCTTAGCTTCTCACCAGTCTAAAACATCTCACCCCCTCAAGCCCTAGAGTGCTAAGCCTTATGCCTACCTTGCCCCATTTAACACCCTGCAATTCTAACCTAATTCCCTAGCCCTAAATTGTCCAACTCCTCCTGATCCACCAAAACCCCTTCAAAATCCAATCAAAAATTCGTGCTGCTATACCTAGCCTAATATCCTTTACCTAATCCAGTCATCTTGGCTGAGATCCTTACGGAGAGAGCCCTCTCCCGGCTTAGTAGGGCTAGCTACTTGGCTAAGCGTGGTTTGTGGTTACCCTGGCATTGTCCTCCTTTAGCCTAAGGTTCAATCCAGGTGATAACATAGTGGTGACCATACTAGGGAATGAAATACTAATCACCCCGGTAGTATATTTCATTTGAATTCTTAAACTTATGGATGACGAGTTTTAGAATTTACTAAGCTGAATTGGAAAGTTGTAAAGCAATATATAAAACTTCAAAATTTGAGCACACTGGCTTCGAGAAAGTAAACTAGGGCCACTCTAGATCCAAACCCTACCCCAGTAGTGAATAATCCTAACCTGATTTCGAGAAGACTCAAAAGAAAAGAAAGTTAAATCAGTCCCACACCTTCAATAAAACTAGATTCCTGCCCTGATGAGTGGTTTTTTTTAGAATACCTCCCATTTGATATGTCGTTTGACCTTTCCCTATTTAGAACCAAGTCTGAAAGTGCACTTGATGACATAGTTCTAGATCCAAATTTTATTGCAGATCTCGAAGTCCAAAAGGCAAACCAGTCAATGATGAGTATATTTTAAATTCCCCTCAATCTTCCCTCACTACTGCTAAGATCCCTGTGCTTTTTGAACTAGTGTCCACTACCCATAGTTCAAAATTATTCCCTTCAACCTCTGAAGTTCATTCCCCACCTCCATTTATACCTTCACTTCCTTATCAACCTACCATTCCCCATCAATCTCCTATTACTCCCAGTTCTTCATCAACTACTGCATCAACTCCTAGTAGCCCAATCCTTGCTTTAAATCCACCTCGAGTTATGGCTGCCTGGTATGCACCCCTTGTTTTACCTCAGAATCTTGGTGCCATGCCTGCTGATTCTCAAACCGAGATGCCTTTCTTTGATGCCACTCAAACCATTACAGCTTGCAACATGTTGATAAACTGAATGATTTCTTTGAACTCCATGAAGTAGAGATTGAAGATGTGACGATGAGATTGTTTATACAAAGCTTTGGAGGTGAAGTTCGAAAATGGTTCAGAGCTTTACCCATAGCTTCTATCACCACTTTACCAATCCTCCATAGGCAGTTCCTGGATCGGTGGGAAGTGAAGAAGAATCCACTTCAGATTTTGTCTGAATATGAGAACATCAAAAGAAATGTTGGCGAGAGTGTGCAAGACTATTGTGTGAGGTTTAATGCAGTATACAATGCTATTCCTGCCAACATTAAACCACCAAAGGGATTGGCTTTGATTAATTTTCTAGATGGTTTCGATGCTAATATGGCATATTAGTTGCGGTAACGTGATCCTACCACACTAGAAGACATGCAAAAGAATGTTGTGAGTGTAGAAGCAAACTTGTTGGCCAAAAGAGAAAGAATGAGATCTAAGAAAAGAGTAACCATGAAAGAAGAAGCATCTACTTCAGATTTAAAATGGATACATTGATTCGAACAGTGGAGAGGATAGTTGACTAGTTAACCATCACAGATAGATCTGAACCACCAATCCGGAATCCAAATATTAGAGGACAGCAACAGCCCCAATTTTGAATCAAGAAGAGAGAAAAAAAGGCACCAGAACAACTAGCGCAACAATGACAGATCATAAGTCCCTTACAGCAGAATTATGTTCAAGGAATGGAAGAAGAAGATGACAAAGATCCGATAATTGAAACAAATCACTTTTTCACTCCTGATGGTATGCCTATATTTCTAATCGAAGATGAAGAATACAAAGAAGTTCTAGACATTCAAAGCGATGAGGATTACATCTTAGCAAATGATGTGGTTTTGGAGGCTGAATCTTATGATTATTAGCATGGTTATATGAATGCTTTGACTACAAAGCGGAGGCAGTACTCTTTAAGGAGCAGAGATGTACCGATCAATCCCATTCAGAAAATAAAAGATGTGCAATCCAATAATGATTCCTCAAACACTCAAACAAAAGGGAAAGAGCTTGCTGATCTGAATCCCAACAAGGTACCATCAACAAGTATCACTGCAAATGTGAAAAAAAATCAGCAAGAAGATAGTGCAATGAAAGAACAAGCAGATAAGAAGGACATTGGTGTCAAAGAGGTAGAAAAAGTTTCATCCTTTAATTTTGAAATTGAAATTGCTAAATTAAAAGTGTCCATTCCTTTGACTGAGCTTGTTAAGAATAGCAATTATAAACACCATGTATCTAGAATATTGCATATAGATCCTTTTTAAGACATGGTGAATGTCGAGGATGATCATCCTAAACTCATTTTTGGTCCAGCCATAGAAGGTCAACCTGAAGATAGCAAAGTCCCTCCCTTTTATCTGAGCCTTAGACTGCATGAGTATATTCTCCATAATGCTATGTTAGATTCTGGAGCTTCTCACAATTTAATGCCTAAAGCCATTATGGTAAAGTTGGGTTTGGATATCACCCAAAAATATCATGATTTGTACTCCTTTGACTCTGGTAGAGTTTGTTGCATTGATCTCATCAAATATTTGGTGGTTTCTTTAGATCAAATCCCAGCCAAAAAAGTCTTCATGAATGTGGTAGTTGTTGATATATCGCCTCGATTTGGTATGCTCTTATCTAGATCGTGGGGTGCTAAACTCAAAGGAACTTTAAAACTTAACTTCTCATATGCTACCATCCCTATTTTCGGTTAATTGAGCAAGTTGTACCAGGAAAAGAAAATGAAGTAGATGATCACTAGTAAAGAGAACCCTGTGAATCATTTGATAAATGTTGTACATACTGATTTAGGGTCCTTTGTTTTGTACTCTGATAGTGGATTGAATGATGTATATATTCAGCTTGTAGAAGTAGATGATGTACCAGAAATTTCCGAGAATTTTAGAGTAGTTCTTAATCAAGAAAAAGAAAAAATAGCAATTTCTTCTTAGTAGCCTACACAGTAGCAAAAGGTCAGTGAAGAGCATAAAAATGAAGTAATCAACAAAGGTAAGGTAGAGAAGGAAGTATAATTTCAGCATCTAGAAGATGAAGCCAGCCTTTGGAGCATGGACTTCGATGGTGCTATGGGTAAGGATGGTGCTGGTATTGGAATTTGGATTTGAAGCCCTGCTTTCTAGCCTGCCAAAGTCCCAAGTAATGCTAGAGTATGTTCCTACAAGTTAGCTTTTGATTGCTCTAATAATGAAGCAGAGTATGAGGATTTGATTACAGGTCTTAAAATTTTGAAGAAGCTTGATGTGAAAAGGATTTATGTTTATGGTGATTCAGAGCTAGTGATTAAACAAGGGAGAATATCAAGCAAAACATCTGTATATGAGAGCCTATAGAAATGCGGTTCTAGACATTTTGAGGATGTTTCCAGAATGTACCTTGACAGCAGTACCCTGGACTCAAAACATCATTGCAAATTCACTTGCCACTACGGCACGCGATTTGAAGATTCCAATGAATTCTAGCAACAAATTTGAAATTCATGTCAAACATAGGCATGCTATTCCTGATAATTTGAGGTATTGGCAAATGTTTTGGGATGATAATGAAATTAATGCCTTTTTGCATAATGAGGGAAATTTTAAGAATGCTTCCGTTAATGATGTTTGTGATTCCGATGAACAAGATATTGAGGTAAATCAGATGGAGGTTTTATAGCTGAAGGATAATATTATTCCTAGAGGTCTCATACCTCTAGAGGAGCTTTTTTACCACGACGATGTAGCAAGAAAACTGACTTTGGTTCCTACAGATAAAGGAGTTGAAGATGTAAATCTTGGTACAGCTAACCATCCCAAGCTTGTAAAGTTATCAAAAGCATTGTCTCCCGAAGTAAAAGCTAAGTATGTTATATTACTTTCTGAATTTTCTGATGTTTTTACATGGGATTATTCAAATTTGAAAGTGTATGACAAGGATATCATTCAGCATACTATTCCTATCAAGCCAGATAAAAAACCTTTTAGACAGAAGTTGAGAAAAATCAATCCAAAGCTGCCACCATCCATCGAGAAAGAGGTAAATAGATTTTTTAAAGATGGCATCATTATTCCAATTAGATTTTCTGATTGGATTTCAAATTTGGTCCCAGTACGAAATAAGACCAGAGAAATAAGGTTTTGTATAGATTTTCAGAACCTCAACAAAGTGTCCTTAAAGGATAATTACCCTCTTCGTAAGATGGACCATATTCTGTTAAGAGTAGTTGGAGCATCACGGATGTCACTACTAGATGGTTACTTAGGCTATAATCAGATCTTGGTGCATGAAAAAGACCAAGACAAAACTACCTTCACAACACCTTGGGGAACTTTTCAGTTTGCCTAAATTCCATTTGGATTGAAGAATGTCGGAGCCAATTTTCAGCAGGGGATGGACATAGCTTTTGCTAATGAGAAGGATGTTTTCTTGGTAGTTTATTTAGATGATCTAATGGTATTTTTGAGTTCTGATGATGAACATTGACACCACTTAAGGATTGTCTTTCATAAATGTAGGAAGTCTGACGTTTCTCTAAATCTAAAAAAGAGTATTTTTGTCATGGACGAGGGTAAGCTCCTTGGTCATATAATTTCTAAAGATGGTATTTGCATTGATCCTTCAAGGGTGGAGGCAATCCAACATATAGACTTTCCATGCAACAAAAAGGAGATTCAAGCTTTCAATGGTAAGATGAATTTCTTACGCAGATTTATACCAAATTTGGTTGAATATTTACGTGAAATAACTAATATGTTGAAGAAGGACAACACTTGAAATGGACCGAGGATTCCATGAAATCATTCAACTTGGTAAAGTTTGATTTGACCACAACCCAAGTCTTGATTAGTTCTGATTATACTCAGGATTTTATTATATTTTCATTTGCATCCGAGCACACCATTGCTGTGGTGTTGATGCAAAAGAGGGATCAAGTGGAGCAACCCATTACTTTTTTTAGTAGGACTATTCGAGATGCTACCTTGCATTACAATATCATTGAAAAACAAGCGTTGGCACTTATAAAAGCATTGAAGGATTTCAGAGTATACATTCTGCATTCACATACTATAGCATATGTTCCTAATGCAGCTGTCAAGGATGCTCTCATGCAAACTGATACTGAGGGGAGAAGAGGTAAGTGGATAGCAGCAATGTTGGAGTATGATCTTTAGATTAAACCTACCAAATTGATCAAAGGACAAGGCGTGGCAAAACTGATGGCTGAATCAAATCTACATGCTCTAGACATAAACCTCATTGCAGCAATGTCCAAGGATGAAGATGGTGGCTCGCTCATTCAAGTATCAGAAATGTTTCTCAAGTCACCTTGGTATTCTGACATAGTTTATGTTCTTCAGCATCTTTTTCCACCTCCTAAAATTTCAAGAAGTAAAGGTAGGTCACTAAAACTAAAGTCTGCAAAATTCAGCGTTTTAAATAGTGCTCTCTATTAGAAAGATCCGAGAGGAGTTCTTCTTAATTGTTTGGTTGAAGATGAAGCTCAGCAAGTAATGAATGATTTTCATAGAGGTGATTGTGGTGGTCATTTGTTTTGGAAAAAAACAGCTAACAAAGTGTTGAGAGCAAGATATTATTGGCCGACTTTGTTTTGAAATTTATACAAGACAGTGATGGGTTGCCATGAATGCGAAGTTTTTCAAGGAAAAAGGAAGCTGCTTCCTCTTCCTTTGAAGCCAGTTGAAATAAATGCACCTTTTCAAGAGTGGGGACTTGATTTCATAGTGGAAATCCATCCTACATCATCAACACAACACAGATGGATTTTGATAGCTACCGATTACTTCACCAAGTGGATTGAGGCCATTCTGACAAGGCAAGCCACAGACACGGTAATTATCCAATTTTTAGAATCTAATATCTTGTCTCGTTTTGGCTGCCCTCACAAGATTATAACATATAATGCAGCAGAATTTAAGTCTAAGAAGATGATCGAGTTTTGCAACAATTACAATATTACATTGGGTCATTCCATGGCATACTACCTGCACAGGAATGGATTGGATGAGTCATCAAATAAATCCTTGGTGAACATTATCAAGAAAATGCTGGAGGCAAACAAGAAGAATTAGCATCGAAAGCTTGTTAATGCCTTGTGGGCTGACAGAGTGAACAAAAGGAAATCAATAGGTATGTCACCTTTTGAGTTGGTTTATGGTACTAATACAGTATTTCCTACATCACTTGCAATCCCAGTCATGAAATTATTACAGGAAGCTGGTAGCAAAGAGGATGATATTTAGTGCAGAATTAATCAAATGATTCACCTTCAACAAACAAGAGAAGAGGTTTCCCAAAACACTTTACGGTTGCAAGAGAAGATAAAGAAAATTTATGACCGCAAAACCAAAGCAGAAAAGTTTCAACTGGAAGATGTAGTGCTGTGGTGGGATGCACTAAGTGAGGAAAAGGGAAAGCATGGTAAGTTTGACAATTTATGGAAATGACCATATAAAATCTCAACTTATTAGGAACATAATGCATTTTTGTTGAAGGAAATGGATGGTTAGGAATGTTCAGGAGGGCCAGTGAATGGTAGGCTCCTGAAGCACTACTACTTTTGAGGTTGTTCCCTAAAGTTACTTCACCTTCATTGTATATACCAGTTTTCTTTTCCTTGCAAGGTTTCAAGTACACTGTCATCTGAGCTTGGGGCCTAAAGTGAAGGCTATAAAGTTTGAATGATGTGTGTCAATTTTAGTTGATTTGGTTTATAGTCAAGTTTAGAGTCAGTTGTCAGTCAATTTTCAGATTGTATTGAGTCATTTTTCACTTTTTTTGTTTGTTTGACCGTATTTCCCAATGGATGAGGCACTTGGTCTATGATGTTCTTGTCACCTACAAAGAGCTGCCATCCCCAATAAGGCTAATGTTAGTGTCAGTATCTGCATACTTCCATTAGGGATCAAATTTTCTCTTTGCATTTTCATTTTATGGGTCCCATATTGAAATTTTTACATCATGTCATTAGGTTATGTCAAAATGATCCATTGATGGTTGTCTTCTCTTAAAAAAAACCTAATTTCTCCCTCATAGAGTATACTTGCTGACCATTCTTTAGGTTGTCTTTAGTTATGGTTTCATGGTAAATTTGCAATCATGCTTTCATTAGGTCATAGGGCATGTTTTCATTAGGTCTTATGGTTTCATTACCAAGGTCAAGAGCCTGATTTAAAAGTGTAAATAAAGGGTAGCAAGGGTATGAGGATGATAAATAAGTCAAGCATGATGGCTTGTAGGTCATAGTCACTATATCATTATCTTTTAACCTAATGTAATTTTCACCTCAAAAACATGTTTTTGAGGTGAAAACAGAGTATTTTGAGTTAATTTGTATTTCTTATGTAATTTTAAGTCACTTTATGTAATAAATGATCCCAGCTGCACCAAAGCATCTCTCCTTGCTGCAAGACAAAGAAACACTGCAAAAATCAGTTCAAATTGAGCATTATCCACCTTAAAAGAAACAAAGAAGAAAAGGCATTAAAAACAGAGTTTTGGAGAAGGTCAAGAAACATTAGAAAGTGGGTTTTTCAAGTGAAAAATCAAAATTTACTCCTATATAAGGCCTCACATTTCATTTTCAAGTTCATCATTCTCATTTGGCAAGCAAGAAGTCAAAAAGTGAGGAGAAGAGGAAAGGCTGAGTGAGATTTGATCAAAGCAGGATTGGTGTTGCGCTTCTGGAGGGTGGTGTTGTGCGTTTGGAGTAGTGGTGGAGTGGCTTTGCACTTAAGCAGACTAGAGTTGCGCGTTTCATGCAGGAAGGGTCGGCGATGCATGTTGAGAGATTGGCTCTGCATGTCTGGGCCCGGTACTATGTGTATGGAGGATTTCCCAGTGTAATTTTACATTGTGCTGAACTTCTAGAGGTGGCACTACGTGTCTGTCCGGTGGTGCTGTGCGTTGAGCAGAAGGGCCAGAAAGGCCTGAAAACTTCAAAAAAATTCAAAATTTCTCTCTCTTACCTTCATTTCAAGTAAGTTGACCTCCCATACTACAGTTTTGGTTTGCATTTCAAAATTTTAAGCATCATTCCCCATGGCAAGTGTGAAACCCTAAATTGTCCCCTAGTTATGCCTAAAACCCTAAACCCCCATTGTTCCTCCTATCACCTATCACTACAACTCTAAACTCTTTTCCTATCCCTATTTCCCTATCCCTTTATCCCTTTATCCCTATTCCATAACATCCACATCCCTTTATCCCTCTTCCCAAAGGGAAATTTCTCAAACAAACCAAGCCCTCCCTCTCATTTTATGATTCCTACTCCCTCATTCATTTTCTAGCCCATGAAGTCATCTCCCATCCCCTCACTCCTAAATCACTCTCACTCATTCCCTTAATACAACCTCAAGCCTTGCAAACATGGACAGAGGGGACCGGGACTATGAGGAGGAGGAAAACACACGCAATGACACGTCAGCAGATAGAGCTAGGAATTAGAGAAAACCACATAAGGGAGGGAGAATTATCAGAGAAGAGCCATCAAACCTTAGAGAATTGTAGGCCACTCAGTTGGTTGTCACATGTTTCAGATATCTTGGCTGTTATGAGTTCTGTGAGCAGGTAGAATGAGTTCAACATCACCCTAAGCTTACCAAATGTTTTGTAGCCCATCTTCTAGACAACAAGGTGACTCTTCTTGGGGTAACATTCATAGTCTCACCCTCCATCATTGCAGATGAATCCAGGATTCCAAATGTAGGGGATAAGTGGTACAAGGCCCAGGACCTAGATGAACACTATTATGAACCTTATATTAAACCCTGGTACAGAAATGAGGTGAAGAGACTTTTTCCTTTTAGATTTCTTGAAGACATGTCCCCATGATGAAAATCATCATGAAATATTTCACTTGTGAGGCCAGATTTTCCAAGCTATACACCTATCACATTAGGCTTCTCATGCATTTTACCAGGGTGAAGATGTTAAACCTCCCTTATTTCTTGTTCAGGAATATTGAGAATATGGCTCATTTTGTGTAGAAGAATCCGTACCCTCAGCAGATGAGCAGTCTCTATCATTATTCCCTGATCAAGATGATTGTGCTTCATCATCTTAGTCTCCTCAACATCTCTTGGGAGACATTTATTGCTCATGACATCTTCAGGGGTCCTCAAATTCCTCCACTAGTGTCTCAAGAAGCAGGGGGACCTTCTAGCAGTGCTCAGGTGAAAACAGATGAGGAGGCCAAAGAGACTAGAGCTACTGAGGTGCTTGGGACCTTCATGACATATCAGAGGGGCACAAGGAGATTGCTTGCAGCCGATAAGAAAGTGTTTGCTCCATGGGATGTGGAAGGGACCTTTCCTTCTTCATCAACCCATAGACAAATGCTTGCTCCACAGGATGTGGAAGGGGCTTTTCCTTCTTCATCAGCACAGTAGGTACAGGTGCAGCAGTTGCACAAAGGGAAGGAAAATATTTTGGAGGAGAGTTTTGATGATGAGGAGGAAAGAGACTTTGATTTGATATAGCATGATGAGCCAGAGCAGTGTTATACTCATCATGGCATGGAAATAATTGACTTAGAGGCTCAGGATGAAGAAACAATAAAGGAAATCATCATACAAGAAAAGGAGGCTCAAGTCCAAGCTTTCATGGACAATTTGGAGAGGGCAAAGTATGTCATCACATATTTGGAACAAGAAAAGAAGCAGTTGAGTGAAAAAAAAGGTCCTCATGTAGTTGGAACTGCTCAAGGTAAAATGACAATGTGACAAAGAGGCACAAGTCACTTTGACTCCAATTAAGAAGGAAATTGAAGATGATAGAGAGACTTGGATTGAGAGAGTCAATTTTCACCTTGAGAAGCTATTGTAGTAGGCCAATAGAGACAATCAGATGATCAGACACATGGCCTACCATTATGGGACTCGAAACAAAATTTGCAACATGAGGGTCAAAAAGATGAAAGCTAGGCTAAGGCGTGCTTTAAAAGGAAAACGGGAGGAGGATAGGCTTAGGTTTCTTGTTGAAGCTTTCTTGGCTCATCAGGACACTTGATGATGGTGCTTCTCACCAATTTTGCGCAAGTTTGGAAGAGTTTTTGACATTTGTAAATTTTGAAATTCTACACACAGGAAAACTGCCTAAGCGTTGCGCTTTACCTAGGGGCACCCAATGAACAAATGGTTTGCATTTTTGGATTTATATTGATGAGGAAATGCACCCTATGGATTTTCTAAGTTTTTGGGGCAGAACTTGTCCACCAAAAGGTCACAAAACACCCTAAAATGACTTTTCTGCCACTTTTTGGACACACGGAAGCAGCCTTGGGAGAATAAAGTTTTTAGGGGTCCAATGAGCTTCAATGTAGATGTTTCAAGTGTTTGGGAAAGTATACTTGAATACCTTTCCAATGAGCTATCATGATCTCAATTTGGATGCCGGGAAGGCCTCCAAAAGGGACCTAAAATTGGCACTGCGCATTGGGCCAGTGGCGCTACGCGTAGGGCAGATTTTGCATAGGATGCCTATTTTTTCATTTTTTGACTGTGTTCTTGGATTCTCTCTAATGAAGGATGTTTTACCATTGTAAATGATGACTTGGCTTGTACATATGATAGATAATTAGTAGCAGAGGGTAGATTCATTGCTTTAAAAGTCAATTTGAGCTCAAATGAATCAGTTTTCCACTTTTAGAGGCAAGTTGTTGAGATTCCTATATTCCTATTTCTTGTTCAGTGTTGGTTAGATTAGCTCCTAATATTAGGGATTAAACCCCTGAGGATGGGATGAGGTTGAATTCATGTCTATATCTTCTTCTTCTTTCTCATTATAAAGGGTTGGACTTAGCTGGATACTCAAACCTTGATTGTATACCATTTTATAATAGTTTAGTAGGAGATTAATAAGAATTGTAGCTATTTTTATGGGATCCATGTGGTATGGAGTTTTAGTACAATTTATTCTTTTGTGATAATATGTTAATTTGTTTTGTATACTTCGTTATTCATTTCATTGCTCTAAGTGAATTCTTTCAAGTTGATAGGCAGAATTCATTATATTAGTGCTCTGCGTTGGGAAAACATTCACCATTTCATGTTTTTTGTAGGCTAGGAAGGATCCATGGTTTTCACATGCTCTTATTAGCTTCTCACCAGTATAAAACATCTCACCCCATCAAGCCCTAGAGTGCTAAACCTTATGCCTACCTTTCCCTATTGAACACCCTACAATTCTGACCTAATTCCCTAGCCCTAAATTATCCAGCTCCTCCTGATCCACCAAAACCCCTTCAAAATCCAATCAAAACTTCGTGCTACTATACCTAGCCTAATATCCTTTACCTAATCCAGCCATCTTGGTTGAGATCCTTACAGAGAGAACCCTCTCCCAGCCTAGTAGGGCTAGCTACTTGGCTAAGCGTGGTTTGTGGTTACCCTGGCGTTGTCTTCCTTCAGCCTGAGGTTCAATCCAGGTGATAACATGCGCGATCCTGTAGAGTGGTAACCAATTGTTCCTTCTTTATATTGTCATTAGTAATTTGTTGCGCTATCCACACAACATTCACAACAAACCAGAACTACTTTGTATCTTTACTCCCAGTGCCTTTGAAGATCGGAAACTTCATCATATTTACCATGGTGTATGGTGGAGGTGGAGGTGGAGGTGGAGGCAGCGTGGATGGCTGATGTGTTCACAGAAAACCTTGTGTTATCAACTGAATAGCGCTTCACAGTGGAGTTCATTCTGCCCCTTCGTCATCACTCAATGGAGGCCCAACCAATGGACTATACTCCAGTCGTAATCCTTCACAATTTTTAAAGAGTCTTCCACTTCGCATAGCTCCGAACATCAAGGCAATGACATAACCCTATTTTCACACAACAAAATTTTAATCCAAGTATTCAAAGATCTTAAATACTTACCTCACGGTCATTTGAAAAACCTTCACTCCACTCAGTTGCAGTTGACTAAGGTATCAACTGTGAAATCTATAACAAATCCTCTTATAATTCGATCAAGCCAATGATCAACAACCTACCCAATCTTGTCTTCAGAGGCTTCTAATTTTCGTACCAGTTTTGGAGTCCACACTATTGGTCCATCAAGCTTTGACCTCCCTTGACCATCTGCCAACTTAGCTAAACACTCATATAATTCGATCGAGAAGGTGCACAACAAAATTTCATGTATCTCCATATCCAAATACCTATCCAACCATTACTCCTTTGATAGGCGTGGATTCATGTTTTCCTGCGCCGTGAATTCATGAATTTTTCTATCCATCCACTTTTAAATTTCTCTCTTCATCAAGTTCAAGTGATGTGACATCACACATCTCCATCAAGAAAATCTCGGTCCCAGCAACAGAACCATTTATTGGCTTAGAGGGTCTAGACCCAAGTTAGGAGTTAGTTATGCCAACCAACAAAACCCTACACTATTTGCCCTTTTGAACAACCGCATAGCGCAGGTTGCAGCCTCACCCGAAGCGGTATGGGGGGATGTTGGAACCAAGTTTACGCATCCATAGATCAGTGTGATGTCTTTTAGCGCCTCAAATCTACCTTCACGCAGATTAATAAGCCCCTTGGGCTCGATACTACAACTCTAGTCAAATTGTCTTTAGACCTTCGCGGAGGTCTACGATCTGCTTTTGCGGACCTTTATCAGTTGATTTATCCACTTATGTGCATCAGAGAACAGTTATAGATTAGGGCTCATGTAGATAAGATTTTTTCATTAATAAACATTAGTTAATTCATCAAAGTCTTCACGAAAATACATAAACATGCTTGTGTACATTATGTAGTAGTTATCCAATAGAATAGCACACCATGAGATCAATATTTCACATACACATTATTTATCCACAACATAAGTAAACAAAAATAAGATATACACAGTATTTCTTTGGTAAACTTCTTTATTGATCTTCAGTTCAACTTTACAGACTCAAAAATACCCTGCATACTCAGGTGCAGGGGTCTGTGCACTCAACTGCAGAATCTACCTAGGCGTCTACGCACTCAGCTGCAAAGCCTTTCTCTCCTATCTGACCCACTCTCTGTGCTATCACTTTTCTCTTATTGACCCATTACATCCACCATTTCTTCAATATCTCCCTTAGGCTCTCTAGGACACACCTATTTATAGCCTCTTTCATACAACTCCATGGTCCGCAAACCATGGTTGGGTTTCAAAGCTGACTCAACCTTTACATAAACAAGGGGCTAAAACCCCTTTGACTCCTAACCCTCTACATGCTCTGTATCCACAAGTCGCTAAGACTTTACATTTCTTACAAAAATTACATCAAAACTTGGGTTATTTTAACCCCAAAACTGACCTAGGGAACCCCATCCCAACACATACTGGTTTCGTTTACCCCATTCCTTTGACGGAATGAGTTTCCAATATGGTTCCTATATATAAAAAATAGGGTACCATCCGGGTCTGTGTTGACTACCGAGATTTGAACATTGTGTGTCCAAAAGATAATTATCTGACATTGTTCATCGACCAACATTTCAACAGGCCATGGACTACGCATTCCATGATGTCAGACACATTTTTCGGGCTTACTTGGACAACCTTCCAGCCCATTCCAAGAAGCGAGCCCGGAACCTAGTTCATCTTTGAGCAATTTTTCTTAGGAGCAAGTTCTATAACATACGTCTAAATCTGCAAAAATGCATTTTCTTTTTCGATTCTGGACACCTAATTGGTTTCATTGTCTCCAAACATAGGAGTAGCGTTAATCCCAATAAGGTAAAGGAAATTACTCAATTTCCCACGCCACACTCCATTTTACAGATCTAACATTTGGAAGGGAAAGAAACTTCTTATGATGATTCATGGTGAACTATGCCAAGCTGACGAAAGGATTTATGCACCTAATGAAGAAGGGAGTACCATACTTGTGGGATGATCAAGCCCAACAATCATTTGATGCCTTGAAAGAGGAACTTATACCCGCCCCATTGTTTAGTGCTCCCAACTATTCACATGAATTTCTCCTATACCTGGCAGCCTCACCATCCTCTATTGGTATGGTGTTGGTTCAAACCCATGATGATATGAGTGAGCATGTGATCTATTATCTCTCGAAAGGCCTGGCTAGGCCCAAACTCTGATATTCACATGTGGAAAAGTTGTCCTTGGTAGTTTTCTTTGTTTTCAATTGCTTCTGACACTATATATTACTACGATAGACTACTGTCATCACTTTGGAGAATCCCATGAGACACATTTTGTCTCGTCAATTCATCAAAGGAAAATATTCCAAATGTATTATTATACTGTAGCAATTTGATTTGGTTTTCAACATTTCCAAGGCGAAAAAATCCTTAGTCTTCATAGAACTGTTGTCAGATCTTCCCATTGTCGATCCAAACAAGATAGCTCATGATCCCCTTTCGGATGAATCTATCTATCTAATCGACTCAACTAACCCTTGGTATGGGGACATTCTTGTCTACCTCCAAGTGCAACTATTTCACCCTTAACTATCATCACGTGACCATCATCTCATCCGCCACCAAGCTCGACACTATTTACTATTGAACAATACTTTATATCGTCATGGAACTGATATATTTTTTCAATGTTTCCTCACTCATGAAGAGGCAGAACAAGTTTTAAATGACTACCATGCTGGGGCATGTGGTGGTCATCTTTCTATCATGGTTGCTGCCCAAAAAATTCTATGCACATGATACTACTGGTCAGCCTTATTTAAAGATTGGATCATGGTAATCTAGTAGTGTCACCTTTGTCAAAGATTTACAAATAAAATGCATGCACCCCTAGCCCCCCTACACTCGGTCATCTCCATCAGCCCCTTTTCCAATTGGGGCATTGACTTCATCACATGCAACCCCACTTCCTCTAATGGACACAAATACATTATTGTCGTTATGGACTACTTTAAAAAATGGACCGAAGCCATTCCCACTTTCCGGGCTGATGGAAAAACCACAGTGTTATTCCTATTTAATCAGGTGATCTTTCATTTCAGCATGCCCCGCACGATCATTACAAACCATGGTTCTCACTTTCAGAACCACATGATGTCTAACTTAACATCGTTTCTTGGTTTTAGGCAAGAATAGTCTTCCTCATACTACCTCCAAGCTAATGGACAAGTGGAAGTCATTAACATAATCTTAAAAACCATGATTCATTAGTTAGTAGGCAACCACTGGCACTGTATGTTATATCTTACATTATGGGTGTACCTAACTTCAGTCAAAACTATTGTAGGCTTTACACCATGCCAACTCGCTTATGGCCTGGAAGTGGTACTACCTATCGAGTGCCAGATTCCTTCACTGAAACTCGTTGTTGAACCCTTGCTCAAAACCACTACCAAAGAAGATTTCTTACTATATCTCAATCAACTAGATGAGACCCATCAAGATGTTGCACTAGCTCTTGAAGCCCACAAGCATCGAGTCAAAGCCCAATATGACAAAAATGTCAAGCCTTGTTCTTACCAAGAGGGTGATCTTGTTCTACTCTATGATAAAAAACATGACCTCTTGGGGGCAGGAACGCTTCAACCATTGTGGATCAATCCATATGTCGTCACCAAGGCCCTCTCAAAAGGTGCCTATGAACTTCAGGATTGTGAAGGAATCCCATTCGTGAAAGCCCGAAATGGGCTCTATCTGAAAAAGTATTATGCCTAGTATTGCACTAGGCATGTGCTTTGTAATTTTAAGTGTTTATAAGTTTTGATTCTTTTGTTGTGACTAGATGTTTTGGCATTTTTTGAGTATTTGTCTCATGCATATCTTTTGTTGTGCATATGTCTTCATCACCCTTACCATACATAGGATACGTGGATGGTGCTAGTCATCACACACACCATGTTGCATCAATTCTTGGGTCTTTTACATGCCTGAGTCGAAACTACTTTGTTCTGGGGGAATATTTCTTAGCACTACCACCAAAAATATTGTTGAGTATATGTCTGTAACTTCACTTCTCACTGAAGCATCATCTCAAGACATCTCCAATCTAGTGGTCAGGTTAGACTTTTAGATAGTCATTATGCAATTGACAAATCATTATCACATTCTCAATCCAATCTTGTTACATCATTATTTAAGGGTAAGACTCTTGGAACTTCAATTTGAATTTATTAAATATGAACACATTCCTCGAGAATTAAATATAGTTGCTGACTCATTAGTAAATTATGTATTAGATTGGCATATGTATCATTTATTATAGATACATGCATGAAAGTAAAATTTTACACTGTTAAAAATTTGCATAAACATTAATAAATATTTACATCATAAAATGCCAATATATATATATAGATATATAGATATCTGTATATATATCTATATATATATATATATATATATATATATATATGTATATGTATATATATAGATATATATATATACATATATACATATAGATATATAGATATATATATATATATATATATATATATATATATATATATATATATATATATATATATATATATATATATATATATATATATATATATATATATATATATATATATATATATATATATATATATATATATATATCTCTATATATATATATATATATATATATATCGAATCCAGTATTTTAAGTACAAAATGCTATGACACTCGCTGGCTATACCATGCCACTACTAAGAGGCTACTACTCATGAAAACTCAAAACATCTCTAGCTAACCTCCTAAGAGGAACCAAAACCTGCTCAGGCACACCCATTGTGTGTCGCTGCATATGAGCAGGGATCTCCCTCATGGGAAGAGGAGGCACACCCATGCTCAGACCTTCAAGGTTCCTGAGAACCTCACGGAGACTCTGCTTATCATCTCCATCTTTGGCAGCTTCTGCACCCACTCCAGCCCCAGGTAGTCGCCCCCCTTGCTGTGCTTGGTGGGGCATTCCCACAGGACGCACTAGTGCCACATCTGTGTCAAGCAAATGATTCATGTTAGCACTTTTTCATCCATAAAATTGAAAGCATTACATAACTTTCCAAAGTTAAAAAATACATTTTGTACTCTAATAAAACCTTCTTACCTTATGGCCCCACTAAGTGCCAAGTGGTAGCATCAAATCTGGATCTCCCTTGAAATCCATACCTACATAGGCATAATCATCAATCATGAGGATCTGGCCACCAAGCCACTTGAAGGAATCATCTTTGAAGAAGTGTCGAATTCGTTTCCCTCCAGTATGAGGAACTAGGGAATCCCATCGCCCTTGCCTTGCTCCCTGGGATCATCTTGAACCAAAATCATCCATGGCCTCAGCATGGGCAGTCTCTCAAGAAAGAAGGATACAATAAGAGTACCATACCCAAATTCCCTTTGGGTACAAATCTTACAAGTTGTTAGTTCTACCTTCACCTAGTGAAGAACTCCCTCACACTAGTTGAATATATGAGGTTGCAAAAAGTCAATAGCTAGTAACAGTTGAGCTTTTGTAGCTACATCTAGGCTCTTGGAACCAGCCAAGCGCATGATAATCCAAATAATGGCCCTCATAGGCCTAGTACTGATCTGCTCAATGGGGACCTTTTTAATAATTAAACCACTTCCAGACCTGTAGTGAGTCTGTGCCAACTCAAGGGTAGTTCATTGATCTATTCTACCCGTGGTCAATTTTACTCATACACCTCTACACTATAAACCTATAAGAAATTATATGTCATCTCTTATGATCACAAGCTCATGATCCCTAGTCTAGAACACACATTGGTGTTCATCCTACCGTTGGATAATCCAGCTGAGAAGTTCTTCCTGACCCTTCATCAGGTCAAGCCTTGCATACTTCATCAAGCCACATCTATACAAGGAAATTATGCATGCCAGATCATTTAACATTTGTAGTTGTTCACTGTCATGAGCTCTTTATCTCCAAAGACTCGTGATGATGGATCAAAACTTGAATAAAATCACCCAAAAATTAGTCCAAATGATGGAGAAACCATTAACAAATCACGCATTGGGATTTTAAAATGAGCCTAGGCAGTCTAGCACTCCCCCGTAAGGCCCAATGGTGTGCTAACGCACCCCTACAAGTCGTGAAGGGTGTATAACATTCCTCCAACCCTAGGAGGCAACTTTAGGGACAAAAAATTGTCTATGGCTTCCCCCAAAATCAAAATTTTCACCAAAATGCAACTAAAAAAGGTAACAGAGTGCAAGATGAGGGTTAGATCATCTACCTAGAATAGACAACATGTCGAATGGTTGCCTGGATTGCTTGCAATTGCTCGGGGAAGATCTACTCCTTTTTCACTCCAGAACACTCTCACAGAACTCAAATGGTGAAAATGAAGGCTTCCAAACCTTCTTATAGTCACTCTGGAGGTATGACTCACCTTAGTTAGTCATCTAAATAGAATTTTTTCATTCCTATGTTGTTTATCATACACCATTTCGATATGCTATCAATATTACTTATGCTTTGATGAAGAATTTTTAGTGTTGAATTGCAAAAATGACCATGTTTGACTCAATATGAGCGCTTTCTTTTATGGGATATTTTCTCGCTCTTGAACTAAAAGAATCCTTGATTTATCGTCATCAGTCTCGTAAAACTCATACAATGATGGCATAAGCACTTTCTTTTTTGGGAACTTTTCTTGCTCTTAAATTGAAAAATCCTCAAGCTTTTCCCTTCTTCGAGCTCATTAAATCTACAAAGAAGGCATGCACAGTTCTTTTATCTCTTTTTCCTCACTCATTAAACTGAAAAAGATATATCGAATTTTCTTCATTTGACTCGTTAAAATTTGATGAAGATCTATTGAGTTTGTCTTCATGTGACTCATTAAAATTTCACGAAGAATATCGAGTTTACTCCATCCCCTCATACTCGTAACAAAATGAGGAAAATGCCTATTGAGCATAGGTTTATCACTTTGTCCAGGCTCGATTTACTAACTTATGGAAAAGGAACTATGTCGGGTATACTATTAAACCTTTGTCACACCTAGTTAAAAAATATGACAAAGGGACCCCCCTGGAGTTTCTCTTTACAATATTTTCAAACTCTCTAAATATGAAAAGACCACTAATTTTACCCAGCTGGACTCGTTAAATTTAATCAGATGGGGAAAAATTAGACAACACAATTTATCTATGTTTGTATTTGGAAATATTTTTTGGCAACAGTCGTTCCCTTGAACATGGCATTCCCTCAGCAAAACCTCATTTTTGACAGCCTCTCAAATGAACATTACCATCCTATGAGTTTAGCCTATATACTCTGATGTTCATGCATCCTTGTATCCTAACACTCTTTGGTGTTCATGAGTCTAAAGCTTCCTAGTTAAACCTTTTTGTTATGCCTTCTATTGTTCAAGGGATCCCTTTATCCTATGTTTCCTGTATTAACCATCATGCATATACTTCCATCATGCGCTTCATCAGTTTGACCCATTGCTCAAAATTTATCTCCAAAAACAATCATTCTTGCCCAGTTTCATGTTGACTGATGTAGGACACATCATTGACTACCTTTCGACAGATATATTCCTATCAACTTCAACACTCTATCTAGGAAGTAGATTGAGAGACATATCAGTGTCTTGGAACTTGTAGTCATTAGTGCCAGGTTAGCTTGTGTTTGATTGGGGGTTTTCATTACTGGCTTCCAGTCGAATTATTCTATAAGTGTTCGGCGACAACATCATTGTTCACACTCACTAGATTGTACTGTGCATCTTGGATACCATCATCATTATTGGTGGTCATCCTCGCATATGTTAACATTTTTCAAACAATTTCGTACATGTTCGACCTCAATGTCTTTATTCACATGTGTCAAAATGCCCTGTGGTAACCACAGGGTTAAGATCTATGGTTCTTGTCTTCCATGCCTTTCTTTAAACCATCCATCTTAGCTTCTGTTACATTTTGTGAGAGTGAAATTGTTTGCACTTGGTCTTGAAATTTTGATATATCATGTTGCATTTCTTCCTCTTCTTCATGAGTCATGCTAGAGCTTTCAGGTTGCTTACTAGGTGTTTCCATTTTCTTTCTTCGGGGCATCAATTAATGATAATTATCCTTCACTATGACCTTTTAATTCCTTCAAACTAATTTTTCAAACCAAACTTATGCAAAATTTTAAAAAAACTACACACCTTTTTTCACTTTGTAGGAGCTCGATATTGAATCTAATGTATCTCTACAATTTCGGATCTCCAAGGTCTGAAATTACAAATGGTGGTATCCCTCTAAGTCCTGTTTCCAACTCCACCAATTTGATCACAATTGGATTCTCCAAGAAGTAGTTATGCGCAATCTCCCAAGATGACTGGATTATACACTTTTTCTGTAGAGCGAACTTGTACGAAGTTCCGCGTGTCATTGTTTCAACATTCAGACCTGAAAACAATGCACAGAAACCTAAAGTCCATCCTCTTTCTACAACTTCTTATGAAATTTTAATCCGATACTCAGAGATAAAGTTATGACCATTTTCCCAACGTCACATGTTTGGGATGTAATTTAGGAGCTTTCAAAAACCCTAACTTCCTTAGATCAGATCTCTGAAAATATAGCGAGACAAGATCTGAAATTCAGACCCAAGGATCATCGAGATTTCGTCTCAAATGGGTTTTTTTTAAGCTTCTAAAACTTCGCAGGAAAAAAAAAAAAGAAGAAGAAGAAGAAAGAAGGTTATAGTGAAAATGCCATGATGACATGTTTGGAGTAGCGAAACCATAGAATCCAAAGCTCTAATACCAAATGTTATGAAAATAGCTCACAAAAAGATAGAAAAGATAGATCAACGACTTAAAAATCAACCTCTTCGAGGAGGAAACCTCCTTTACATTACACAAATGAACAATTCTTGGATGATACAAATGAATAAACCTCCTTTCTATATAGAGTATAAGGGGTCACAATATAATCTAAGCCGACATAACAATAATAATATAAGGGAAAAACAATAACAATAGAGGGCTTCTATGGGGCACACTAATAATAATATGGAGACAATAGGGGCACAATAATAATAATAAGGGCTACAATGACAATAGTAATGGGGGAATCACTACTATTATAGGGACCTAACAATATCGAACCTTTTCACCCAATTGTAGATCTTGCGCTTCGCTTAAGTTAACTTTTAAAATTGGTTACCTAGAGTGGGATATGGATAGTTTTTTATTCAGTGTGATCTTATTTTCTACCTTGAAAATATGGGTGCCCATTAAGAATATAATTGCAATGTTTATTCTGCCAATAAGGCACTTGATTTTCCTCTACCAAAGAAAGTAGCTCATTGATGGATTCGTACATGATGAAACCACTTGTGCACCATCTAGTAGGATCCTAAGAATGCCACCAGAAGAGAGAATAATTTACATCACACCCATTTCAATCTTGGATACAATGAATGAGGATTATGTTCCCATGTTCCCATCAAAAGACTTGGGGGACCTTTTCTTTTATCTCAGCCAGTGAATTGATGTAGGTAACCAATTGGCCTTGATTAATGATAGAGAAGATCTAGGCATCATAAACAAGTAAAATGCTCCAGGTTTTCCCTCATCCTGCCCTGAGGAATAGTATGTTGGAACTGAGGGGGAAAGAATCGCTTGCCCCACAGTAAGTGGCACAAAATAATTAAGGAATTCAAAAATTATTAGGCATCGAAAGAATAATTAATTAATTAAAAAATTGTTGATTTAGAGTACATCAAATCACTTGAGCAGGAGAACAAATTGAAGCTTCCTGAGGGAGATGTAGTTATAATAACAAGATCTAAGAAAAAAATTGCGAGTGATGATGAGTGCTTCAACTTAGACTTGTATATGAATAATCTCTCAACAAACCAATTTAGAAGGTTTCTTATTTGGTCCCCATGTTTTTCTTCAACTCACACCTTACTTTCAAAAAACTTCTATGCATTTCCTGTGGTCACAACATGTGCAACAAAGTCTCCTTACCTTATATGAATTGGCCCAAAATACAAGGTACGATATTTACGTCTCCTTATGTTCAATTATTACACTGGCATATGTAATAATTTTAAATGTTCCATTTTAATTGAATTCATAATAAGAAGAATTTGGTAGAGACAACACAGTTGGCCTTAGGTTTAGCTAACTCTGATAATTTCCCACAATAAGGTATAACCTTACTTTTTCTCAGTTTTTGGGATCCTTCCTTTCCTAAGAGTGGATAGATTATGGGTTCCTTAGAGGTTATATATTTTTCTTTATTGGTTTCAAGGGTATATAGAAGATAATTATATTGTATAGGGTACATGTCCAACCCAACCTCAATGTCCACCAACACATCAATGTTTCACCTAAAGCATGGAACCTCATCGTAGAACCCTACTACTCTTTAATGTGGAACCCTAATTTCACTCTCCTCATCAAAACCCTACAGGACACATGTACGGACACTTGAGGACATATATATGAAGTTATTCATGTGATTAGTTTATTATTTATTTTAATTTATATAATTCTTTAATTGGTATATGTAGCTCTTACTCATATTTTTGTACAATAATATCTATTTTCAAGTTCTGTAATTTGGTATCAGAACATGAATAAGCTTAACTCCATCATAGTAGAATATAGAGATATGTAATCCTATCACAACATGTGAGAATAAGGTAAAGTGAGTAGGTCCATCATTTCATAAGATCTATGAGACATATGCAATGTATATTTATTGAAAAGTGTTATGAGGTGGACCACTGCTAATGATTGAAGTAAAATCCTTGTGATCAAAGGTGTCCATTTGTTAAGAGAAAGTGAATGATCTATGTGTTTCCCATGATTTACCATAAAGATTTAAAGAGTTTTTGTTGACCATTATTCACATTTCATACATGTGAAGAAGGGGAGAAGTTTCTTCCAAGAGATAGTATAATTATCTCTCTAACTAAAAGAGGCAATGCATCGTTGAGAATCCATTTCCATTGTTGAGAAAGTTAGCATTTCCTTCTTGTTCTTAAGAGCCATGATTGGCACTGAGATGATATGCTAAGACACCCATTATAACGAAAAATGAAGAGAAATGTTATCCATTGAAGTTGTCATACATTTACTCTATTGATTGCTACTCAATATAGAAGAGTGGAGTCATTGTAGTGGAAGAAGGAGCTACGTAGTTTCATTAGACTATATTGCCACATTTCATCAAGAAAGAGAGTCACTATATTGAAGTTTTTATCATTGTGAGACATGAGTTGTTATTAAGAGATAACTATCATCTACAGTCATGTTACTGTGAAATCCCACTTAAAGAAAAAATTAAAAAATCCAGACTTAAACTTAGGGTCATGGATACAAGCAAGCCAATGGGATGAATGCATTCATTCCATTCTAGTTCTATCACCAGAGGAATGTGTGACTGTAGGTTTAATTTCAACTCTCCACTACTCAATCAATCGTCTCAATGCATCATTGTCAGTAGTGATCAGTCCCATGGTATACAATTGGATGAAGCTTCAATTGGGATTTTGCGGGGACTTAAAAACTTTGTTTTTATTGTAAATGAATTTTCGTGTGTTTGTAATTTGTTTTCAACATGAAATGGATGACACATTTTAACACTAAAAATATATACTATCCCCCGACCTTCTATAAATATCAATACAAAATATTGCACATAGGTTTGGGGGTACGAGATGAAAGTTGTCATTTAAAACCCAATTGTGTCTCATAAAAGAAGTTAGCAATCCTGGTTACTTTTACGTTATGTAAAATTGGCACCTTTAGGTGTTTTCTACATATTTAGCCCCTCGGTCAATGTTCATGATGCAGAAACATCACCACAACCCTCCCTCATATTAAGATAGAATCATAAAAAAAAGTATGGTAAAGGAAAACGTAACAAGATTTTAGATGAAGAAGTAAAGAATAAGTAATGTATGTCGATGAGATGTAAACTAGATTATATTTTGGGCATATGAATGCTATAAAATAATTATATTAACCTTTGTAAATAATTTTTTATACCTGTTTTACTTAGTTGAAATGTTGTAATTTAGCATGTGTGTTGCAGTAGGTGCATATTTAATTGTACCCAACATCCCAAAATTTTTGTGTAAGCTTTAAAATCAAGCTATAAGAAAGTTGATTACTCCGTGTGTTTTACAAGCCCTCTTGATTCAAGCATACATTCTTTAATATGATAGAAAATGTAATTATGTAGTTTGTATCACTCTTATGTATAGAGAGGTTGTTCCATCAAGTTGTAGAATGAACCACTATGTAGTTATGAGGGTAGAAGTGTACTCTTATGCTAGCTTTATGTAGAATCATAGAAGTTTAGTATATCATTAAGGGGAGAATGCGAGAGGAAGTAATATGAAAATTTGAGAAGGTTGGGAGCCAAGTCATGATTAAGAGAGAGTTTAAAATGTTAATGAGCCATGTAAGTGAAAATCATTGTATGGCATGCATGCATACTAATAGACAGATTCCTTTTTATATGGAGATTAGTGATTAGTTGTTTACAAGAAGAAGAAGAAGAAATTTAATGATGAATCTGAAGCGAAGAAAATGCATCCAAATGAAACAACAAAACAACAAAAACATGCATGTAGGAATGAAGATATTGCAACAGATCATCCATGACATGGATGTGATCTTGGTAGCAACAAAGAAGAAAATCTAGTGATAGTGCACATGAAAGTCTTGTCGTAGAAAAACAAGTGCAGTAATGATGGAGGATAAATGGGGTAATGTTTGTGAATATTGTGGGACAATAATGCACTAAATATCATATTGTAATGTGAGTAACATATTTTATTTGTAAATTTATGGTTTCAAGTTTGACTTGATGTATTGGTCCTAGAAAATGCTTGAGTATGTAGCTAGTATTTCCATAGGGATGGAGTATGGGAATTGTATATATATTAATCCACATTGATGTAAGCATGATAAGGTGTGTATACCTACATTACATGTTTTTTTGTGATTGAAAAACTACCATGGATATTTTGTTGGACACCTATTCACACCATATCTACCAAAATATATTTAAAAGTATGATATCTACACTATGAGGATTTATTTTTCCTTATATTTATTTTTCCTTAATTACTGTGTTATGATTATGCATGTAGTAGATACAGTAGGGAAAGTAGATAACAAAAAAATAAAACTCACAAGCCACAATGAACATAAGATATGATCTAGGAAACCCTTACGGGAGAAAACCTAGTTGGAAGGTGAAACTACCCTTCTCTCTTTTTCTCTAAATAGAAATGGATGCAATTACAAAGGAGTGAAACTTGTGGTCCATGTGGTATACAAACCCTCTCTATTTTCTATTTTTCTTTATCCACTCTTATTTTCTCTTGTTATTTATGGAAAAAAACATACTCAAATAGAATGGAACCCATTTTCCTCCTAGTGGCACAATTATAAGAGAACCCAATAGCCAACTAGGGGATAAACTTAACACATTCAACCCTTAATATGGAATTCTCTAGAACTATGGTGGTTAATTTTGATTGGTCAAGTTCCAAGAGGCATAAGCTTCTCATACGAGAACCAACTGAGATGATTCATACACCATTGGAACGTTATTAATGCTTATATTATGGAATATAAGTCCATGGTAAGGTAAAGACCACAAATATTTATTATTTACTGCCTCAAAATGACTTAGTTTTTCACCTAAAAATGACCCTGCATGTTGATTCCACTGATATTTGCACTCCAAAAGTATTGATATGGGTGAAAAATAATATGTTTATCCAATATATCTCCCCATTTTGGGTGGATTTTGGTCATCAAAAGTAGATTTACTAAATGAGGTGAGGAAATTTTTCCTCTACCTTTTCCATGGAGTACCATTTAGCCTTACCCAAAAGTTTTCATTTCAATTGAATCTAAAGATAATTCTACCTATGTATTGTATTTATGGACCTATTCTAGGAAATTATATCCTCTATTAACGTTGGCTAAGCATCTAGTGCTAAATCCTATATAGAAGACAACACCTACTCCTCTTCATAATCCAACTGTATGGGGATATATTATATCCATAGTAGTTATCTCATGTTGGTCACCTAATGCATTAAGGGTTATGGTATGGAAGGTGAATCATTAAGGGGATTCCAGAGATCTTGGAATATGAATCCAACAATCACATAATGTATTCATATGTAACATATTTCTTAATAATAAATCATGTCATGCTTATCATTCATATCTTGTTGTTGATTCCAATAGCGGTATCAGAGAGTAGGTCCACAGGTCCTAGACCTATCCCTGCGAATGCAGAGAGGAACATTGTTAATTTATGTTAGAAACGAATAAATTTTTTCCCGCAACAACAAATGTTATGATACCCAATGTTGGTATCTCTACCAATGTAACACTCTAATGTTGTTTGTCTCTCTGCACATCATAGACCTTATTTTTTCGTATGTTTTCCCAGGCATTAGTCTGTGTTTGGAATTACTATGACATTTTACATTGATTTGTTGAAGCTCATCAACAATTGCGACGACATTGGAATATTGAGTGACAATGTTGATACAGTCGACACCACAAACTAAGAATTTGTCTCTGAGAAGTGATAACTAGCAATTGAAGGTGTTTCTAGGTAGCATGTAGAACATCTTATTTGGTTTTGGCTTTGTTCACCTTGCAACAATTTGTATCACCATAACTAGCCTCAACTAACTCAAAGGTTGGGAGTTGCCATCATCCACAACAAAAACCATGCATGCCACATCCATTGGATTTTTTGTGTTGTTCCATCTACAACCAAACCCACTCACATGTTTTTCTTTAAAATGATTTCAAATCTAGTGAGTCATTACTACCATAAGTCGATGAACGATGCACAGTTACCCTTATGTAGTGGTTAAAATCCCTATAGAGAATCGACTATAACTTTTCATGACAACATATCCATGGATGCATGATTTTTCGAGTATGGTAACATGCATGTGACGTCGAATTTAAATTAGTTTAAATATGTTGAGTTTGCATTGTAAACTGTTATTTTGTTGCATTGTTGTAAGTTAGTGTTGCTAAGTTGGTTCACTTTTATGTGTCATGGAGCACCTAAGTTTTAAACATTCCCATTGAATTTTGTATTGTGATAAAATAGTAAGAGAGTGCTTACACTATTCATTGTGCATTGAACATGCCCTTTGCTACTAGAGTTGTCATTGGTTTTCAACAATGGTGTCGAAAAGGGCTCTCTCTATGCTTCTACTGATTGGTTTTTGAGCTTCAAGGAATAGACAAACATACACAATGCCTAGTTATATATAATAACGTCTGTCCGTCAAAGTTGGATAGGAGACTTGGAGAGATGTGATTCTAAATAATAAAATGGGGAGTTTTCTCCTAATTCAAATGGTTTCCATTCTCCCACGGGTATCACCCCTGGATACCACAAATCAATCCTTGATGTTAATGGAATTGGTGCAATATTTACTTGTTTATCTCTTAAAAACTAGCCTCAAGTGGAAAATGATGCTCTAATAGTCAAATTGTATTTACATGTTGGGTGAAACTCCAAAGAAGCCACATGGGTGGTCTCTGATAAACTGGCGAGCTGCAAATTTTTCTAAGAAGGAAATGAATACGATGGTGGAATAGACGAAGAAGAAAGGGATATCAATAAGAATATGTTCAGGAGTTGGTAGTTGTAGGTGGGCTCAATGGTTCGCTCTCAAGTGGATAACCATTTACATATTCAAATGTTTAACGAGAAATTGAGGGCTGATTTTTTTATTGAAGGAGTCTGGGCTATCATGTTTCTGAGCCCATAATACTATAGAGTCTTTGTTGCAAAGTTTCAAAATTGCATTTTTGAGAATACTTATCTTTTGTAAGTCATGGAAGTTCAAAGTATTTGGTAAGGATTTTTTGGGTTGGGCTAATCCTGAGGCTGCTAATGACTCTATTTGGGAGGATGCAAAGGACGAGAAACCATGTAACAGTAGCAACAAGCTAGGTCCATCCAAAAGACTTTCAATAATCTAAAAATTATTATCTAGTGCGTTTACACTTGAGGTGAGGAAGAACAAGTGCTAGAAATTTCATATGAAACCCCTTGTTAAAACTCCTTAAAGGATAATCTAATCAACTTTTCCTCTGCAATTTGTGAACATTGAAGCTACAAGCATATTATGATAGTTCTAACCCCCTCCTCCCACATCTACCCAAATAACTAGCCAACCAGGGTAAACATGTGACAAAGAGTTACTATGATATGATTCAACTCCTCATGTGTCAATTAAGGAAGTGGAACTGATGGAACACAACAAAACAGACCTTCTAGACCTATTGTAGAACCCCTAGGAGCCATTCAAACCTTCCAGGTGACTAGCCCCTGAGACAAACTAACTTTTTACTGCATTAATCCCCAATTCGCTCCCATGACATGGACATGAGTGCAATTGCGACCCTCCATTCGCTCCCACAGCATGGGTATTCCTACGATTGGGGACTTTCCCAAGCAGGTCTATGCCTACAACTCTGAATGATGTGCCACTTTTTCAGGCCCATGGCTCAGATCACTACCCAGAACTCCATGACACTTCCAAAAATAAAATATAATAGCAAAATAATGATACGAATGTAATTACTTAAATAAGGAATTGACTGGACCCCTACTGGCCATGACATACATTTCATCAAACATGTCACAAATATGTATTCTACAAGTTGAAATAACATATCTAAGCATAGGGGTCTCATACTTATTTGAGAATCACTAAGAAGCATTGATGCCTCATCACAATAACTGCATTACCATCTATTAAGTGACATATTCATTGTTCATTCAGTGATTAACCAAAACATGATGAGATCCATACATTTTCATTTTCATAAAACTCATTCATAACCAACATAAAAATCACAGATATAATAGACATATAAGCCACATATAAACAAGTATATTTACCCTTAAAATACCAAGGAGAAACAAAGCTCATATTGATGATTGCATAAGATGACAAGGTATGGGAGTTCCATGAACCACCTGACCGTAGACTACAATGAACCAAATATTTCTTTCAACGAGTCACCCTATGCCATATTACAAGCATGAATGTGGGATCTCATAAAACAAATCAATCAAAACCATCTAGGGCTTTCAGAGATAAAACCACATCAACCCTCAACCAGTGATTCCACCTCATCGTCGGACATCACTAACCATCACCATATTGGTATCTACCCAAGTTGCATAGGGCTCTAAAGAATTTGTTCCAACCAAGGCTTCAGGACTAGTAACTCAACCCACAGTTGTTGTTGGGCTCCAGAGCATTTGTCTAACCAAGGCTCTAGGACTAGTAACTCAACCCACCAAGGGCTCTAGAGCGTTTGTCCAACCAAGGCTCTAGGACTAGTAACTCAACCCAAGTTGTTACAGGGCTCCAAAGCATTTTTCCAACCAAGGCTCTAGGAACTAGTAACTCAGCCCGTAGCTAAAGGAACATGAGAACAAACCAAAAAACAAAAGGAAATGAACCCACATCACCATGGCTATCTAGGAAATGGAAAGTCTATTTAAATCCATTGTCAATCCAGGAAATCCTCCATGCCAATGACAGATCATAACAAAGAAACCACATGAATATACCATGCATTCGAAAGCTAGTGAGGAAAACATACATGCAACTTGGTCTCTACAAGAAAAACACATTCTACCTGTTGATCTCGATGTCCTCTTACACTTTACTACTTTTCCTTTGCCTTCTTTCTCCAAACTCAAAGTATACCACACTCCTCCAAGAGTGCTCTAAGAAAACTATAATTGTCCAAGAGTATGAGAGAGAGAGAGAGAATAGAGAGAAAGAGAGAGCTCCAAAAATAAACATATAAAAGGTTACAAACTGATCCTCAGAATCCTTTTTATTAATGAGGCCTCTATTTTCTTCATTTTCCATTATTTTCCTTCATTTTCCTCCTCACGTGTAGCATTTGACCTTTCACCTTCCTTTTCTCCTAATTTCCATTATTTCCATAAATAAAATGGCAATAAATGTTTCATTTCTTTCCAAAGCCTTTTCCATTTCCTTTTCTAATTTCCTTAGCTATTAATTAACCACAAGTGATCCCCATCACTATGTTTTTTCCCAAAATTCAACTTGCAATACATGTCCCATGACCAAGGTCTTATTTTACCTTTATTAAATTTTACATATAATTTTAACGAGGGCTTTTACAAAACCCTCCCGCTTGGGGGAACACCATCCTCGATGTTCAACGACACCTACAGCCACAAGACTACTGTAAGAAAAATATACTGCCCATGGATCTTTATAAATTAGCTCATTTCAGTATTTTCAATGCTCAACCTACTGAGAAGCAAACCAAAATCACAACATAACGACATGATAACCATAATGACATGACACCCAAACCACTTATTGGAACTTTATAACATATATCATGGTGGTATTTACGTCCATATACATATCTATATATACCAAAACATATACCAAAGAAATATACCAAAACATTTGCTCAACCAGCCAATAGAGAAGGATACATAGCTCGCATATGATATTCCATCTCCCATGTAGCTTCATCAAGCCCAAAGTGCTTCCACTACACTTCAACTTACTTGATTTCTTAGTTCTGGAGCATGAGAATCTTTCTCTACAAAATGCACTGAGGTTCCGACTGGAATTCTCCTTCTGGATCCACTTGCAATATAGACTAGTAAATCACATGATCAACATATTTAACATACCTTTTAAGTAATGACACATGGAAAACATCATGTATTTTCACTATCGGAGGAAATGCAAGTGATAGTTTACTAGCCCAATCCTCTCAAGAATCCTGAAAGGGCCACAAAACCAAGGTGCCAGCTTGGCACATGATCCAATCTCCAAGGAGCTCTTCTTCGACATGATGCGCAAGTACACCTACTCCCCAATCTGAAACTCTTTAAACAAACTTTTCCAATCTGCATAGCTCTTATGCCAATCATGTGCTACTTTCGTGTTCTTCTTTAACTGCATTTCCTATTCCATTTATGCCAACATATCTGGTCCTATCAATACCCTGTTAACTGGATCACTCCAACTGATGGGAGTATTGCAACTCCACCCATACAATGCCTCAAACAGACTCGTCCACAAAGATTCTTGATACCCATTGTTGTAAGTGAACTCTACCAGTGCAAGGTACTCTTCCCATTTCCATTGTTGATGCATCACATACATCCTCAACATGTCCTCCAATATCCTATTGACCCTCTTTTTTTGTCCATCTGTATATGGATGATAATTTGTGTTAAAGGCCAACTCTATACTTAAAGCCACAAATAAATATTTCCAGAATCTAGAAGTGAACTTAGCATCCCTTTATAACACAATTTTTTCAAAACACCATGCAATCTGACAACATCCCTGATGAAGACCTATGCTAAATCATTTGTTGACTACATAGACTACACTGGAATGAAGTGCACTACCTTTGTTTGCCTGTCCACCACAACCATGATGGAATCATGTTTCCTAGATGTCCTTGGAAAACCTGTGATAAAGTCCATGAAAATTACCTCCCATTTCCACTCTGGAATTGGAATCATCTGTAGTACTCCACCTGGAAGCTTACACTCTGCCTTCACCTACTGAAAATCTAAGCACCTAGCCACGAACTCTACCACATCTCTCATCAAATTTGGAAAATAGTAAAACTTATTTACTACTCTCAGTGTCTTATGATATTCTGGGTGACCTGAATATGGTTTCAAATGAAACTCCCTCAATATCACCTCCTTGATCTCACTGCAGTCTGGCACATATGTCATGTTTCTAAACCTAACCAATCCATTTTTCATGAGACAATAGTCCACATCTTGTGCACCTTCACATGTACTTGTACCACTACATATACCTGTACCACTACCTGTACTTGTACCTATACCTGTTGATGAGCCCCAAAAATGGGTAACTATATGGGCTCATTTTTCCTATTGTTTCCATTTAATACACCATTCTCCATAGTTTTGTGCATGTTTTTGAGTATATTTATGTTAATTGAGTGAATAGGGATAGTCACTTTACCATAAAGTCTAATGAGTGTTTATTGCAGACCTTTGGACATTTTTGGACCAAGACCAAGCATTTATGAGCATATTGACAGCCAAAACTCGAAGAAACCAAGCTGAGGACTTATAGGAAGGGTGTCTCCTGCATTGATGACCGCTTCCTCAAGTTCTCCACCAGCAGCTTGGAGTTCAAAGGCCACCACATCGATGATCACAAGGGCAATCGAGTAGGTCTAGTGAAGTTGTTGTTATCTGCAAGTTTTGGCAGCTGAGTTCCTAAAGTTTAGGAGGACTATTGGGAGTCCTCAACTTGTATAAATAAGAAGGCCTTAGGCCTTAGTAGGTTAGCTATTGAACAATTTATTTTCGCACTTTAGTGCAGCTCTGCATTCAGCTCATTTTTCGAGCTCTTTCTGTAGACAGTTTTGTGATGTGACTATTATTTTTTGATCAATGAAGATGAATTCAACCTTGAACCAGCACTGATATTTCTAAGGGGGTTGTAGCTCTTGGGGTTGGGCCCAACCCAAGTGCCTAGTACCTCCTTCTTGTATTTATATGTGTTTTTCTTGCATTCATGAAATAATTTCTGTTGTTTAGATTAAATCTTGCTTTGTTACTTAGGTTGTTTTTTATGATTAGAATAGTTGTTCTAGTTTCAAGATTGATTAGGTAGTTTGCTGCAATAATAGAAGAAGATTCACAAAAAGGCCACCAAGCAGGCCTTGATCTCCTTTCTCCCTCTGTGGGACCATGAATTGAGACCAAGACACTCTTGCTGCCACCAAAACACTGTTTTTGCTTCAAAATGCAATTTCTAGTGATAGATTTTGAGTTGGAGAAATTAATGTTAGTTGTATTTACATGATTAGATCTGTTCTTGTTCAATTTCCATGGCTTTCTTGCATCATTTCCTGTCCATAAAATTCTGTTCAACACTTTTCTGGTTTTTAGGGCAGAATTAGGTTAAAATAGGTAAAACTCTGTTTTTTAATTCTCCTTGAATCAATTTTCAGAAGCAAGTGTGTAGCTCACTTGAATACCATCCCAGCTTATAATCCTTTCATCACCCAACCTGCTCCAGTCCATTTCTCAAGTTTTTCTCCGCTCATTCGCCACACTTTCCCAAACAGTCCTAATTTCTACGTTTTTGTGCAAAATCGCTTTCTTATCCTTTGAACCAATCCAACCATCTCCTTCATGTTTGATCTTCATTGATAGAGTCCTAGACCCTCGAACACCCTCATCCAACCTTCATTTCCTTTTTCCCACCATTTTTCCACCTCCAAACTGTTGGGTCCCTATAATACTAGTGATTACCCCATTACTATTGTAGTTATACCCCTTATTTATATTGTTGTGCCCCTATTACCCCCAGGTTGTTATTTCTGTGCCCCATAGAATCCCTCTATTGTTATTTTTGTGGCTTTATATTATTATTGTTAGGTCGGCTGGATTATATTGTGACTCCTTAGACTCCTATATATAGAAAGGAGGTTTTGTCATTTGTATCATCCAAGAATTGTTCATTTATGTAATGTAAAGGAGTTTGCCCCCTCGAAGAGGCTGAATTCTAAGGCGTTGATCTATCTTTTCTATCTTTTCTTGAGCTGGTTTCATAACATTTGGTATCAGAGCTTTGGATTCTAGGGTTTCACTGCTCCAAACAGGTCATCGTGGCATTTTCGCTATAACTTTTTTTCTGTGATGTTTCAGAAGTATAAAAAAAACCCCATTTGAGACGAAATCGCGCTGAACCTTGGGTCCAAATTTTAGAGATTTTCGCGTGATATTTGCGGAGATATGATCTGAGGAAGTTGGTCTTTTTGCAGACTCCTGAATTACATTCAAAACTGGTGACCTGGGGAAAATCTTCATAACTTTCTCTCTGGGGATCGAATTGAAATTTCATAAGAGAAATAGGACGGACTGTAGTTTCTTGTATGCATTTTTCAGATCCATAGGTCGAAACAGTGACTCGTGGCACGTTGTACAAGTTCGCTCTACTGAACTAGTCTATAATCAAGTCACTGTGGGAGATTTAGCATAACTCTTCCTTGGAGAATCCAAATTGGGTCAGACTTGTGGCATTGGAAAGAGGACACATAAGGCTACTACAGATCGCAATTTTAGAACTGGAGGATCTGGAATTACAGAGATACATCAGATTCAATATCAGGCTTCTACAAAGTGAAAAAAGGTGTGTAGTTTTTTTTTAAATTTTTGTGTAAGCTGGGTTTGAAGGAATTCAAAGGGCATAGTAAAGAATTATTATCGGTAACTGATGCCCCGAGGAAAAAAATGCAAACACCTAGTAAGGAACCTGAAAGCCCTAGCATGACTCATGAAGAAGAGGAAGAAATGCTACATGATATATCAAAATTACAAGAACAAGTGCAACAAATGTCACGCTCACAAAAGCTAACAGAAGCTAAGATAAATGGTGTGGAATCTAAGATAAATGGCGTGGAATCTAAGATAAAGGGCATGGAAGCTAAGATGGATGATTCGAAGACAGATTTGAAGAGAGACATGGCAGATTTGAAGACAGATTTGAAGACAGACATGGCAGATTTGAAGACAGATTTGACAAATTTTCTACAAGAAATACTTACTAATGGTGAAAAGGTTGTAAAGGAAACTCATGATGTGAACAAAAGTAATGTTAATCATGATTCCATAGACTCTAATGTTGGATCGAAGACCCACCATATTCCAAAAATAGATATGAGGAAGTTTGATGGCAAGGATCCCGCCACATGGATATTACAGATGGAGCAGTTCTTCAATCTCAATAATGTGCAAAACACACAAAAGGTACGTATGGAAACTGTATATTTGGAACAAAATCAGTTTTTATGGTATCAATGGCTTTGCTCTCGTAAAAAATTTATCACTTGGGCAATTTTTATGGAAGAATTGATAGTACATTATGAAGATACAAAAAGCAACACTTTTTTTAGCCAATTGATAAGTCTCAAACAAAAGGGTTCAGTAATGGAGCACATTGAGGAGTTCCAAAAATTGAACATAAGGGTAAAAGATATTCCAGAGGAGCATAGGATTGATGTGTTCATAGGGTCTTTAAAGGATAATATCCAACATGATGTTCGCCTTTGGGAACCTGATTCATTAGAGAAGGCATTCAGGTTAGCAAGAAAAATGGAAAGCAAAATTATGGCAACCAGGAAGCATACCACTCACAACTATAAAGACGGAAGTGTTGTTGCCCCTAGTCTTCCACAACATATAAGGTTGACACCACAACAATTGGAAGAAAAAAGAGCAAAAGGGCTTTGTTACAGTTGTGATAGCAAATACACTAAAGGTCATAAGTGTGCTGAGAAGAAATTATTCTACATAGATTGTGAAGAGGAAGAAGAAAAGGAGCAAGAAAGGTCAAAAGAAGAAGATATACTCCAGGAACAAAGCCTAGATAAAGAACAAATAAATCTGACCATATCTTGTAATGCATTGGCGGGAATTACCACTCCTCAAACCATCAAGATAGAAGGACAAATCAAGAAGAAAAAGGTAATAGTGTTGATTGATTCAGGAAGCACCCACAATTTTATTCATTGTAGGGTAGCAAAAGAATTGAATTGCTTCCTATATCCAGCACCAGAGTGTCAAGTGATGATTGCAAATGGAGGAACAATAAATTTCTCTGGAAGGTGCCATAATATCAAGCTATCCATGGGAGAATATGTATTGACTAGCCCAATGCTTTCCATTCCAATGGGAGGTGCTGATGTTGTACTAGGAGTCCAATGGCTACAATCCTTGGGTACAATAGCTTTTAATTTTCAAGAACTTTTCATCAAATTTTCTACGGAAGGAAAGGAAGTTGAATTAAGGGGTATTGCAGGGAAACCAGGAAAGATAATCAGCTCTCATGGTATGACAAAGCTTCTAAAAAAGGAGCAAAGAGGTGTAATTGCACAATTATGCTCGCTAGATGTTTCCACATTGGAATCATCTATTTCTCCAGATCTCCAAAAAGTCTTGGACAATCATTCCAAGGTATTTGAGACTCCCAAGGGTCTCCCACCTATGCGTGATCATGATCATGCTATTCATCTGATTCCAGGAAGTGTTCCTCCAAACATCAGGCCGTACAGATATCCCTATGTCCAAAAAAGTGAAATTGAATGTATGGTTGCAGAAATGCTAGAGGCTGGTATAATTCAACCAAGTCAAAGTTCTTTCTCTGCTCCAGTAGTATTGGTGCACAAGAAGGATGGATCATGGCGCATGTGTCCGGATTATAGGGAGCTCAACAAGCTCACTATTAAAGATAAGTTCCCCATTCCTGTCATTGATGAATTACTGGATGAATTGCATGGATCAATTTACTTCACCAAGTTGGATCTTCGTTCAGGATATCATCAAATCAGAATGAAGATTGAAGACATTCCGAAAACGACATTTAGAACTCATGAGGGTCATTATGAATTTTTGGTCATGCCTTTTGGCCTTACCAATGCACCTTCAACATTTCAAGGTTTGATGAATTCAATTTTCAAACCATTCCTTAGAAAATTTGTGTTAGTATTTTTTGATGATATACTAATCTACAGCAAGTCTTGGAAGGATCATGTTGAACATGTTGACAAGGTGCTACAACTATTGGAGGAGAAACAATTATATGAAAAAAGATCCAAATGTTTCTTTGGAGTCCAGGAGGTGGAATATTTGGGTCATATTGTATCTCATGAAGGAGTTAAGGTAGACCCTAGCAAAATTAAAGCCATTAAGGAATGGAAAATCCCCACATCCATAAAGCATTTGCGAGGATTTCTTGGGTTGACAGGGTATTATCGCAAGTTTGTTAAGAATTATGGGAGAATAGCAGCACCTCTAACAACATTATTGAAGAAAGATGCATTTTCATGGACTCCGGAAGCAACAAAGGCCTTTGAACATCTTAAAGAGGCAATGTGCCAAGCACCGGTCTTAGCTACACCGGACTTCACAAAAACCTTTATTGTGGAATGTGATGCTTCAATAAATGGAATTGGTGTTGTTCTAATGCAAGATGAAAGACCCATTGCTTTTGAAAGTTGTCCAATCAAGGGAAAGTTTTTAAGCAAAGCTATTTATGAGAAGGAAATGTTGGCAATACTCCATGCACTTAAGAAATGGCGACCCTACCTAATGGGAAGACACTTCAAGGTAAAAACGGATCATGATAGCCTTAAATACTTTTTAGAACAAAGATTATCCTCTGAAGAGCAACAAAAGTGGGTCACAAAGATGTTGGGTTATGACTTTGAAATCATCTACAAAAAAGGGAAGCAAAATGTGGTGGCAGATGCACTCTCAAGAAAGGATGAGGATGTGGAAGCATTGTTGTGCACCATTTCTATTATCCAACCAGATTGGATAAACGAAGCAAGGGAGGAATGGAAGAATGACGAAGAAGTGTGGGCACTTATTCGAAAGCTACAACAAGATTCCAGTACGTCTGATACATTTAGCTGGCAAAATGATTCGTTATGGTACAAAGATCGCTTATACCTCTGTAAGAATTCCCAGCTAAAACAAAAGATTCTTATGGAATTGCACACTTCTCCCTTAGGAGGGCACTCAGGATTTTTAAAAACTTACCACAGGGTTAAGAAGGAATTTTTTTGGGATGGCCTTAAATCAGATATTCAAAAGTTTGTGGCGGAATGTTTGGTTTGCCAACAAAATAAAGTTGAAACAATTAAGACACCGGGTCTATTACAACCTTTATCCATTCCAAGCCAACGTTGGGAGGAGGTTTCAATGGATTTTATCACAGGTTTACCCAAGTCTGAGGGAAAGAGTGTCATCATGGTGGTAGTTGACAGACTTACCAAGTATGCACACTTTTGTGCATTATCACATCCATTTAAAGCCAGTACAGTTTCTACTGCATTTATGGAAACAATTCAAAAGCTACATGGAAACCCAAAGATTATTGTAAGTGACAGAGATCCCATTTTCACTGGAAATTTTTGGACAAAATTATTTTCTTGTCTTGGTACTCAGTTAGCTCATAGCTCATCTTATCATCCTCAATCTGATGGGCAAACTGAGATAGTAAACAAATGTTTGGAAGGATATCTTCGTTGCTTTGTATCTGATAAACAGACACAATGGGTCAAATGGTTGCCTCTGGCTAAATGGTGGTATAACACTTCCTTCCATACAGCAACAAAAATGACCCCATTTATGGCACTTTATGGGTATCAACCACCATCCATCACATCATATTTAAGAGAAAATTCTAAGGTTCAGGCAGTGGAACATCACATCGAACATCAACAACAAGTCCTCCAACTCTTAAAGGATAACCTCATTTTGGCACAAAATAGAATGAAACAACAGGCAGATCAACATCACAGTGAAAAAAGTTTTGATGTAGGTGATTGGGTATTCCTACGGCTACAACCATATAAGCAAATGTCCCTAAAGCAAGCTAAGAAGGATAATAAATTATCACCAAAGTATTATGGTCCGTACAAGGTGTTGCAAAAGATTGGTACTATGGCATAAAAATTGGAGCTTCCTGCAGCTTCTCGATTGCACCCAGTTTTCCATGTTTCATGTTTAAAGAAGGTTATAGGCGACAAGCTCCCAGTTCAAATAATATTGCCAGAACTTGACGAGGAAGGAAAAATTATATTGGAACCAGAAGCAGTCACAGAAACAAGAACTCGACAGCTACGAAATCGATCAATTTCAGAGTATCTTATCAAGTGGAAGAACTTATCCACTGAAGATTCCACATGGGAGGATGAGAATTTTATGCAGAAGTATCCAGAACTACTCAAGCGTTGAGGACAACACTTTTTTGAAGGAGAGGGGCATGTTGGGTCCCTATAATACTAGTGATTACCCCATTACTATTGTAGTTATACCCCTTATTTATATTGTTGTGCCGATATTACCCCCATGTTGTTATTTCTGTGCCCCATAGAATCCCTCTATTGTTATTTTTGTGGCTTTATATTATTATTGTTAGGTCAGCTGGATTATATTGTGACTCCTTAGACTCCTAGATATAGAAAGGAGGTTTTGTCATTTGTATCATCCAAGAATTGTTCATTTATGTAATGTAAAGGAGGTTGCCCCCTCGAAGAGGCTGAATTCTAAGGCGTTGATCTATCTTTTCTATCTTTTCTTGAGCTGGTTTCATAACACAAACCTTCAAAAATCACTTTCGGCCTCTTCCTGTAGATCCCCTGCAAACTTCTTGTAGAAGTTCATGCGAGTGATTTTTCGAAGTCTGATCACAATGGAATTCCAGAGAAGGGTGCTAGGGACTCCTTAGGTCCTCCCCACACCTTCCTCATCATCTGCAACAGCCAAATCCATCTCCCTTCACCATCAAACCTCTGCACAGTCACAAATAGTTAAAACACAAACATAATAATTCTGCATAAAATTGCTCAAAAGCACAAAAAGATGGTTCTTCAACATTTTCCTTCAGAAGTAGGTTGAGTACATGTATTTTACCTTGACAGTATTCCATGGCATCCATTTCAGTAGTTTCAACTATTTTTCTGGCAAATGTAGGGTTAGTGGGTAAAACTAGGGTTTGTTAGGGTTTGCATCTCCTTTTAGTTTTCATCTTCTTTCTGCAAGTAGAATAGCCTCCTTTGAGTTAGCTTTCTTCCATCACAACCAAAAGCTTCTTATAATAACTCATAGAAGTTGGCTTAAGCTCCTAGCGAACTTGTGCCAACTGATCAAGTGACAGCCTGCAGTAAGAGCTAGTACTTGTGCATACAGCACTGTCGCTTCCAAGTTTGTTACGAACTACCGGGTTGATAAAAGTAAAGAAGGGAACCCTAGGAGTTGCAGCATTATTGCTGCAATACTAGAGCTCACCAATTCCTTTTGGTGTCGTTGCTAGAAAAAGATGTAGGGGAAGTCAACTTCTAGCCAGTGCCCCCTTATCCAAAAACAAATTTTCAAATCAGATGGAAGATTTCAAAAGCGAGATGAGACATACCATTGCCATGCAAATGGATACCTTGCGAATCCAAAAGAAGCAAGAGGAAGCTGAGAGGGATTTGGCCATCTTTTGTCCTAGATGCACTAGAAAGCATCCTAGGAACGAGTGTCCATTGCACTCCGTAGAAGTGTGTTTTGTCTGTGAAGAAGACCATCCTACCAATCAGTGTCCATCCTTACCCAGATTTAAAGCTATGTACCAAGGGGCTGAAGGAGCCACTGAACCACTCTACTTCATGAACCAAAGGAGGCCACATGGACCCAAACCTTACCAGCAGGGAATGCAAGGGACCTCCCAGAATTATTACCACCCCAATAAATCCACTCACATACCTTCTTAGGGTCCCCCTGCTCATCTTTCTTGGTCCACACTCCCTCCTTGGTCATATCCATCTCAATACCATACTCAACCTGCTGCTCATTTGTTTCATTCTCATGTTCAGTGACAACCTCAGTGGAATGCACCTCATCAGGGGTGGAGGCCCTAATACAACTCTCCTCCCACTATTTTTCCTTCACTACCTACTCAACCACAACCATTACCTCCTGCCCCTCCAAGACAACCCCAAATACCTGCTCAACCGAACCTGAACCCCAATAATAGACAGGCCCAACAAGTATATACTGGAGAAACAACATGCCTTACCTATGCTGTGGAGATTCAGGAGATCAACCTACGATCTAGGAAGGTCCTCTCAGATAGCCAACCTCCTCCTAAGGAGGATGAAGAAGAGAAACAAGAAAGTGAACCAAAAGCCATTCCACCCTTTCTTGAGAGACTAACTGGAAACACACAACTGACCCCCGAAGAAATTGAACTTCTAGGAGAATTGAAACAGTTATGTGTAAAAATACCCCTTCTCCAAGCCATAAAGGATGTGCCCATATACAAAAATATGATCAAGGAGATGTTCTTTAAACACCCAGGTAGGCGGAGGAGAGATGCCCCAACTATCAATGTCATAGGACAACTGTCAGATCTGATGTTGGGGCAGGTAATTTGTCCGAAATATCTAGACCCTGGGAGTCCAATAGTCGATGTCCACATCAATGGCACCATAATCCCCCATACCTTGATTTATCTAGGGGCGCCATTAATATGATGACCAAGGACACTATGCTCAAGCTAAACCTTTAGGGTTCCTTAAGAAAGACCTCAACAATACTGCAGTTATCAGACTGCTCCACTGTGACCCCCAAGGGGATTGTGGAAGATGTCATGGTCTCTATTGATTCCTGGGAGTACCTCGCTGATTTCTTGGTTCTCCAACCAAAGGCAAAGCTCGTTGGGTATCCTCTCATCCTGGGAAGACCTTGGTTGGCTACTACAGATGCCTACATCAGCTGCCAAGCTGGGAACATAACAATCAAGAATGGGCATATTTCCAAGCAGCTACTCCTCTATCCTCCTGCCCAACCTCTACTGGAACATGATTTAACCCTATAGTTGGAGGAGGAAGATGAGGATGAAGTCTACTCTGAACCATTGTGTACAGTAGAAACTACCATGGGGGGTCCACAAACCGAGGATGATCTTATTGAAAACTTGATCCAAAATCTCCCCCCCAGTGAATTGTCATTAGAATAGTTGGTGGAAGAAACCCAAGCCAATGCTTCAGTTGATCTCTGTGTGGCTGATCCGACCTCTTCCCGAGTTAAGAATGTGGAATTTGGCCCAGAAAGAACCTTGAGGATCAAATCAGCCCTATCCACCTCTCAGGAGAAAGAGCTATGTAGCTTATTGAAGAATCACTTGGATGCTTTTGCTTGGAGTTATAAGGAGATGAAGGGAGTCCACCCTTCTGTCTGTACTCATCACATTTACATTGAGGAAGATTGTAAGCTAGTTAGGCAACCTCAAAGGAGGATGAATCCAACAATCAAAGGACATTGTCAAAGAAGAACTGCAAAAGCTGCTAGATGCAGGAATCATCTACCCCATCTCTGACAGCGAATGGGTTTCTCCTTTGGTGCTAGTGCCAAAGAAAACGGGAAGTGGAGAATCTATGTAGATTATCAGGAACTGAACAAAGACACCAAGAAGGACCATTTCCCTTTGCCTTTCATAGATCAAGTGTTAGATGGCTTAGCAGAGAAGAAGTTTTTCTCTTTCTTAGATGGGTTTAGCGGGTACAACCAGATCCAAATCAACCCGGAAGACCAAGATAAGACCACTTTCACTTGTCCTTGGCATACCATTGCCTACCAGGTCCTTCCCTTTTGGTTGTGCAATGATCTTGCCACTTTCCAGAGATAAATGTTGAGTATATTTGCTAAGCTGGTCCATGATTCAATGGAAATCTATATGGATGACTTTACCCTTATGGTTCCAACTTCCAAGAAGCATTGACTAACCTAGGAAAAGTCTTAGCCAAGTGTACTAAAATGAACTTATCCCTCAGTCCTGAAAAATGTGAATTCCTGATGACTGAAGGGACCGTGCTAGGTCATACAATTTCTCAGCAAGGATTACAAGTGGATCCCAACAAGATTGCTATTATCCAAAGGGTCCCACCTCCTCAAAAGGTAAGAGATGTTTAGAGTTTTCTAGGCTTAGCAGGGTATTATATAAGATTCATTAAGGATTTTAGCAAGCTAGCATCTCCATTGTTTGGTCTTTTGGGGAAAGATGTTGAGTTTATATGGACTGACAACTGCCAAGAGGCTCTGGATGCCTTGAAAGGTAAGTTGGTAACTGCCCCAATCTTGAGAGGTACAAACTGGGCCCTACCTTTCCACATTCACACAGATGCCTCGAACAAAGTTATAAGAGCAACCCTAGGACAAGTTGAAGAAAAGCTACCATATGCCATATACTTTGTCAGTAAAAACCTGTCCAAGGTAGAATTAAACTACACGGTAACCGAAAAAGAGCTCCTAGTTGTAGTCCATTCCCTGAACAAGTTCAAACTCTACATCACTGGTTATCAAACATTCGTACACACTGAACATGTTGCAATTAGGTATTCGATGAATAAACCAGATGTAAACACTCATATCATTAGATGGTTACTTTTGTTGCAGCAATTTGATTTGAGTATTGTTGATAAGCCCAGTAAGGAAAATGTTGTTGTTGATTTTCTATCTAGACTAGATCTGCCTACAGCTGAAGAAGGAATGGTGGATGATCAAATGCCAGATGAAAACTTATTTGCTATCTCAGTACTCTCTCCATGGTTTGCTGATATAGCAAATTACTTGGTTTCAGCACAGTTTCCACCACACCTGTCCTCAAAAGAGAAGAGCAAGATAGTGAGGAAAAGTTCCCCATTCACTTGGGTCGGGGGCAACCTGTTCAAACCTGGCCTAGATCAGATTTTGAGGCGATATTTCAAGGAAGAGGAAGTCTTTGACATCCTCTTAACCTGTCATGATGGACCTTGTGGGGGCCAATTTGCAGCAAAGAGGACTGCTTGCAAGATTTTGCAGGCAGGTTACTATTGGCCCACTCTCCATCAAGATGTCAGGAGATACATCAGCCAATGTGACTGATGTCAAAGGATGGGGAAACCGACTCCAAGAGATGAGATGCCCCTACAACCTCAAGTGACTTTCGAGCCATTTGAGAAGTGGGGCATGGACTTTGTGGGTCCTATCAACCCTCCCTCAAAATAGATGTCTTACATCATTGTGTGCACAGACTACCTGACCAAGTGGGTAGAAACAAAGGCAATCAAAGCAGCAATAGAGGAAAAAGTAGCTGAGTTTTTAAGGGAAAATATCTTCTACAAGTTTGGCTACCCAAGAGAGTTAGTTACAGATCAAGGGAGTCAGTTTACCTCCAATTTAGTTGAATACCTGCTCACACACCACAAGATTAAGCATAGAACTTCCACCACTTATCACCCCCAAGCGAATGGACAGGTGGAAGTCACTAACAGAGCTTTGGAAGAAATTTTGACTAAGGTAGTGAGCAGCAGCAGAAAAGTTTGGGCAGACCGATTGGTTGAGGTCACCTAGGCCTATAACACTACTTGGAAAACTACCATAGGTTTCACACCCTATGAGCTGGTTTATGGGAAGAAGGCTTTGTTGTCCATAGAATTTGAATATAACACATTAAGGTTGGTAGCTCAGTTGGACCTAGACCTCAGCCATGCACAAAAAGACAGATTTCTTCAGCTAAATGGATTAGATGAATAGAGAATGCATGCCCTTCTCCACTCAGAGGTAGTCCAGCTTCAAAGAAAAATATGGCATGACTGACACCTCAAAGAGAAACAATTTTAGCCAAGATATTGGGCGCTGTTGTATGATTCAAGGTACAAATATTTCAAGGGCAAGCTGAGAACTAGATGGATAGGACCATATACAGTAGAAAAGTGCAATGACAATGGTTCAGTCCTTATCCAGACCATTAATGAAGAAGCCATCCCCATGCTCGTCAATGGGCATCGATTGAAAATCTATAGGAATCCCCTTTCTAAGCAGGAGTTCATTGAAACTTTGGGTAAATTAGTGCTAGTAGTGGAGTAGGTCCCTGTCTCCACTCCACCCACACCCTGAGCAAAAACAAAAAAAAAAAAAAAAAAAAAAACAGAGAAAAAAGAAAATGGAATAAAAGATCCCTGGGTGAAAACCTCTTGGAGGCGCCCAGGGTAGGCAGTGAGGGTGAAAACCTCCTGGAGGCGCCCTAGCTGTCTTAAAAAAAAAAAAAGGAAAAAAGAAAAAAAACCTAACTTCTTTTGAATAAATTGCAGGTTACAGGAAGGTCATTGCAGGAGGGTTGCACAAGAGGAAAAGACATGGCAGGCTACATGCACCCTTCCCAATCCATCACCCCATCATTGCTATCCTTTCCCAAGTTTTGGTCTCATTTGTTCTGGAATTCCACATCCTACAGGAAACTTTGTGTTTTCTACAGGAGGATCCTGTAGAAATTATGGGAAGGCCAAAATCCATTTTAAAACAGAACACGATGGTTGGAAATTTGTCTGGCAACCCTGTGAACCTCTTCACCACCATCCATCTTCCCATTTCGCCATTCCATCCCTATACACCTACATCTCCACTCATTTTTTTCCCTGCACAACCACATACAGATATTCTATTTCTGTCATCCTTCATACACACAACAAAAAGAAAAAAATGACAAATCAAGGCAGCAGCAGTTTCACTCATCCCTACCTGATACCCTCCAGCTATGATTTCTTCTTAGTCGAGACCTTCTTCAGAAGTTTTAGCCCTACTCACATATTAGCTTGAATTTCAAGAGGAGAAGCAGTTATAGGAAATCCTATAGGATTCCTGTAGCAACTGATCCCTTTGAAAACATACTCCAGAGACAAGGTCAACGCAGCAGGACGTATGAAGAGCAATGTTTGAATGGGAGATCATCAAGAAAACCCAAGGCTGAGCATGTAGAGCACAAGCAGCAACAACAAAGAGGAAACAAAGTGCCAAAATCCGAAGTATGCATAACACACCAGTGACTGAGCAGGTAAGTGCCTAAACCTATTCCTCGATTGCATGAATAATATTTCAAAACTGCATGAACTGTGGGAATGGTCAATTACGTGGAATCGGTGGCCAGCTAACTGGCCACCCTCGTTCAGTTCACACCCCATCGTAGAATTCAATTGAGCCACATCCAAATTCAAACTGCTGAGTAGATACACAGTCAACACGTGCGGCATGTCAACTCGGGAAGAAGGCATTTGAAAATGGTAGTGGTGGCGGCAGATAATAGGAGTAAGGGAGGTGATGGCGGTCAGACAACATGAGGAACCATAATGGCACTGGCGTTAGACCAACGGTCCAGATGGGGATAACGTACCCATCCGGCCACCTCATCTCCTCACCGTGAGTTACGCCAACAATTAAGTACAATGCACACCAAGCCTCCAGCACCCTTTTGGTTCATTTGCATGTTACGAAGCTCTCGACTGCAGTGTTTGTCTACCACCTTCAAAGAAGCAAACTAGTCGTCCTACGCCAGTTTTCTGTCAATTTTTTGAAACCCTCTTGCCTATCGGGCTCTACAGGATCCCTGCTGCATTCTACAGGAGTCGGAGAATTTCTACAAGAAAACATCTATAGAAAAGGCAGAGAACAACCAGCAGAAGGAAAACCCAGGATTTTTACCAGAATTCGAGCTTGAAACAAGGTCAGCTCAGGAAAACTCCATGCATAGGACTTATTTGTATAAGGTGGTGGATTAGAAACACAGAATTGGATTGAAACAAAAGAGAATGAAGTTTAAAAGTTTGCCTGCATATTTTCCCTGAGTTCTACACAATTCTCTATTTCCTTCTCTGCATTTGAAGTCTCTCTTCTTCTTTTTTTTCATATTCTATTGTAAAGAAAACACTTGCAATCGTAGAAACCAGCCTATGTGGGAAAAAATCAAAATTGCATATCTGTCTATTCTCTAGGAAAAAAACCTTGTGTTATGTATCCTCTGTTCTGTCAAGAAAAAATATATTTTCTTTCCATAAGCAGAAAATCAACTTTGGGGTACGAGCAATTTGAAACAAGGGAAATACTGCAATTTGGTGTTGTGGGAAGGAGCACACTAAAATTCCTCCTACAGTTCAGAGAAGAAAACAAACCCCAGCTGTCCCTCTGTCTCTGATTTTTGAAATTGTTGTTTTTCTCCTCACTTAAGCACGTCAAAAACCACTCAGCACCATGCCAAGAGGTTTTATGAGGAAGGAGCCTTTGAACTCCAACCAACTACATGAGCACCCTAAGGTGGTGGCCCTCTTCACCAGGGAAAATTGGATGATTTTCTTTGAAAGAATACATGGATATCATGATGAGGTAACTGAAGAATTTTTTATGGCCTTAAGACCCTATTCAAAGACACATGCCACAATCAATTTTAGGGGTCTGTCCCTAGAACTCACCACTGATTTTATCCATTGAATCACAAACCTTGTACCTGGGCTCCCTTGGAGCAAGGAGGAAAAATCATTGGGGCAAGTGGCCAAGAAGACATTTTTTTCAACCTGGGGAGGATTATGTAGAGGATAAAAATGGGGTTAGAAGGACAAGCTTACCTCCTCCATGGAATGAAGTCAGCTACCAAATAATGAAATATATCACTTGTGAAGGAAGGTTCAGCATAATTTATGGTTATCACTTTAGGTTACTACATGAATTGAGGTATGGGATGGACCAGCCTCTAGTTAAAAAGCTGAGTCTCCCATATTTCCTCCTCCAATCTTTAATAGAATGTAGTGCCAAGCTAAATGCAAGAGTCCCAGACCAGCTAGCCCACCATGGGCTCATCAAACTATTGGTAGAAGATTCCTTACATACATATACCATTCCCATAGCTTGGGACATTTTCATAAATATGTCCAAAGATGATGACATCAAAACTTTGACTGAGGATATCAGCCCATTTGGCAGTAAGGAGGAGGAAGAGGAAGAGGAAATTGAGGAAGAAGTGCATGAGGTGACAACATATATTCAAATAGAGGAAGAGTAGGAAATAGAGGAGGAACAGGAAGCAGAAGAGAAACTTGAAAAACCGACAGCAGAAAGAAGACCACCCCAAAGATAGAGAAAAGGAAAAGAACAAAAAGTGAGAAGAAAAAGCCTAAGAAAGTCCAAAAGAGGACTACCACAAGCAAGGCAAGAACCCGGCAAGAAAAAGAGAAGCCATTGCCAAAAATAGCAGAAACACAAGCAGAAATAGCAGGCACGGAAAAGAAAACAGAAGATGAAGGGGAGTAGCTGCAGGAAGAAACATCCCCTGAAACCTTGGCAAAAGAAGCAGTAGCTGTGCTGGCTGCATTGAGCATGCTAGCAAAACAAAAAGGAAAAAGGAAAAGAGAAGAAACCATGTATTTCAAGGCTAGAAGGAGCACTAGGATAAAGGTGGGCAAGCCCCAGCCACCATCAAAAGAACCTATAATAATTGAGGATTCCCCTACTGAGAAAAAGGAGGAATCCCCCTCCAAAATATCTATCACTTATGAGAGAGGAAGTCCCAAAACTTCCACCTAGAAGGAAAGAATCAGACTGATGGACACCAACACAGTTCTACAGGAAGCTAAGACCTCTCTATAGAAAACATTGTGCAAGCTAAAGGAGACTGAAAATTGGAAGAGGAGGCAGCGAAATAGTCCCAAGAAGAAGACAAGACCAAGGAGATACCTGAACCAAGCCCTCAACCTAATTTTGGCTCATATTACAACTTGCTAGATGGTGGGAAGATCATCCCACAGAAATTTGCTATACCCCTTTTCTTTGAATTAGAACAAGAAAGAATTAGAACACACACTTGGATGAAAATTACTAAATCCAAGGGAGTTGCAGATATAGGCCACATGGAAGAATAGTTGAAATAATTAAGAAGGGATTTGGCAATGGTGAGATACACTGAAAGCATTAAAAGAGCCCAACTACAAGAGGAAAATGCACTGCTAAAAAACCAAGTACAGCAACAGGAAACTCAAAGGGAAGACATAACACAGATTTCTGAAGAGCAGCAACTACAGTAAGGTCCCCTAGCAGGACAGGAAACAGCAGAGAAACAGCAGCCAAGGGAAGAGACACAACCTAATGTTGAAATGATGATAAAGCAGCAGCAAGAGAGGGAGTCTCAGGCAGCAGCTAAAATACTGATGTTGAAATAGCAGTTGCAGGAGAGAGAAACCCAGGTGGCCTACATGGCCAGCTGGGCAATGGAAGCCTTGCAATGTAGACAACTGGCCAGATCTTATGCATTGTATCTTAAAGACCAATGGCTCCAGTTCCAAATCAAAACATTGGCCCAAAGGGGCACAATCCCTTTCCAAAATTATGGTCAGTTTATGCATCTGTGTACTACTAGTTCGGTTAAGGACAAGGCCAAATTAGCATAGTTTTACTTACATGATATGGCACTCCCTGATATGAACTTTTGGGACCCCAATGCTGAATTAGGAGATGTATAGCTCATGGATATGGCTTCTTGGATGAGCCATGAGGAAAAAAGAGCAATGGATGTTCAATAGATCATGGCCAAAGAACTAAATGAGCCCCTGCTAATTAGGGCAGAACCAGAAGACCCCTCAACTCTCATATATGCTCATCAACACCTTGCCAACAGCCCTCAAGTTCTCCCAGATTATGTCGAAACGCAAGCACAAGCTATTGCCCATTTTGAAGATATGGAAAGATTATTTGGTGATGATTGCATTCATGCTTATATGAGGAGATGGAATACACTATCCTATAGCTTAAAAATCAGGGAGTATCACTCCCCAACTAAAATGAAGGAGGCTTTGGCAAGAGTGCCCCTTTACAAACAATCAATGCAAAACATGAAAGCCAACTGGATTGGCCTCAAGTTCAGTCTTCCACTACTCTTAGGACTATTGGAAGGGGTTAAGGAAGAAGAAGAACACAGACAATGGGAGGAGGTAGATAGAAAGGTAGGTTTTCATGATAGGTAAGAAGACATCACCACAGAAGCATGGGATGTCAGGGAAGCTATTAAAGCCATCAAGGATGAAGAATTGGATTAGTTGCTCAGAGGATGAGCAACCCATTCAACAAGGGGGTGATGATGAGACCCAAAAATGGGTAACTATATGGGCTCATTTTGCCTATTGTTTCCATTTAATCCACCATTCTCCATAGTTTTATGCATGTTTTTGAGTATATTTATGTTAATTGAGTGAATGGGGATAGTCACTTTACCATAAAGTCTAATGAGTGTTTATGAAAGATTTTTGGACATTTTTGGACCAAGACCAGGCATTTATGAGCAGATTGACAGCCAAAACTTGAAGAAACCAAGCTGAGGACTTATAGGAAGGGTGTCTCCTGCATTGATGACCCCTTCCTTGAGTTCTCCACCAGTAGCTCGGAGTTCATAGGCCACCACATCGATGATCACAAGGGCAGTCGAGCAGGTCTAGTGAAGTTGTTGTTATCTGCAAGTTTTGGTAGTCGAGTTCCTAAATTTTAGGAGGACTGTTGGGAATCCTAAACTTGTATAAATAAGAAGGCCTCATGCCTTAGTAGGTTAGCTATTGAACAGTCTATTTTCACACTTTAGTGTAGCTCTACATTCAGCTCATTTTCGAGCTCTTTCTGTAGACAGTTTTGTGATGTGACTATTATTTTTTGATCAATGAAGATGAATTCAGCCTTGGACCAACACTGATCTTTCTAAGGGGGTTGTAGCTCTTGGGATTGGGCCCAACCCAAGTGCCCAGTACCTCTTTCTTGTATTTATATGTGTTTTTCTTGCATTCATGGAATAATTTCTATTGTTTAGATTAAATCTTGCTTTGTTACTTAGGTTGTTTTTGATGATTAGAATAGTTGTTCTAGTTTCAAGATTGATTAGGTAGTTTGTTGCAATAATAGAAGAAGATTCACAAAAATGCCACCAAGCAAGCCTTGATCTCCTTTCTCCCTTTGTGGGACCATGAATTGAGACCAAGGCACTATTGCTGCCACCAAAACATTGTTTTTTCTTTCCAATGCAATTGCCAGTGATAGATTTTGAGTTGGAGAAATTAATGTTAGTTGTATTTACATGATTAGATATTTATTGTTCAATTTCCATGGCTTTCTTGCATCATTTCCTGTCCATAAAATTATATTCAGCACTTTTCTGGTTTTTAGGGCAAAATTAGGTTAAAATAGGTAAAACTCTGTTTTTTTAATTCTCCTTGAATCAATTTTCAGAAGCAGGTGTGTAGCTCACTTGAATACCATCCCAACTTATCATCCTTTCATCTCTCAACCTACTCTAGTCCATTTCTCAAGGTTTTCTCCACTCATTCGCCACACTTTCCCAAACAGCCCTAATTTCTACGTTTTTGTGCAAAATCGCTTTCTTATCCTTTGAACCAATCCAACCATCTCCTTCATGTTTGATCTTCATTGATAGAGTCCTAGACCCTCTAACACCCTCATCCAACCTTCATTTCCTTTTTCCCACCATTTTTCCACCTCCAAACCTTCAAAAATCACTTTTGGCCTCTTCTTGTAGAACTTCTTGTAGATCCCCTGCAGACTTCCTGTAGAAGTTCATGCGAGTGATTTTTTGAAGTCTGATCGCAATGGAATTCTCCATAAGGGTGCTAGGGACTCCTTAGGTCCTCTCCACACCTTCCTCATCATCTACAACAGCCAACTCCATCTCCCTTCGCCATCAAACCTCTGCACAGTCACAAATAGTTAAAACACAAACATAATAATTTTGCATAAAATTACTCAAAAGTACAAAAAGATCGTTCTTCCACATTTTCCTTCAGAAGTAGCTTAAGTACATGTATTTTACCTTGACAGTAGTCCATGGCATCCATTTCAGCAATTTCAACTCTTTTTCTATCAAAATAAGGGTTAGTGGGTAAAACTAGGGTTTGTTACGGTTTGCATTTCCTTTTAGTTTTCATCTTCTTTCTGCAAGTAGAATAGCCTCCTTTGAGTTAGCTTTCTTCCATCATAGCCAAAATATTCTTTTGAGAACTCATAGAAATTTTCTTAAGCTCCTAGTAAACTTGTGCCAACTGATCAAGTGACAGCCTGCAGTAAGAGTTAGTACTTGTGCATATGATTGTCGCTTCCAAGTTTGTTACGAACAACCAGGTTGATAAAAGTAAAGAAGGGAGCCCTAGGAGTTGTATCATTGTTGCTGCAATACTTGAGCTCACCACTTGTACTTTGTTTCAATCTATACCTAACCTCCACATACCTGACATCCTACTAACATGCCTACAAGATCCTATCCTGTAGATCTGTCCCATAGGAGCTCATAGTTTTTATATGATTCACTTGTATCTGCCCACTAAGAGAATATGCAACCCTATTCTCTTTACCTTTAATATACCTAATCTCAAAGTCAAACTCACTGATCATGGTCAAGCATCTAGCTTGCCTAGAAGTCAAATTTTGTTGGTCAACTAGATATCGAAATCCATTGTGATCACTCATCAATATAAATAATTTGCCAAGAATATAGTGCCTCCACATCTTTAATTCATGAATGATCACAGCCAACTCAAGATCATGTGTCAAACATTTCTTCTCGTGCTCATTTAGTTTCCATGACTCATAACACACTACCTGTTCTTCCTGCATAAGGACTCCACTAATACCTCTCTTGAAAGCATTTGTACATACCACGAATGCTTTGTTCAAATTTGCGATCTTTAACACTGGAGCATGTGTCAACAACTACTTTAACTGCTCAAAACTAGCTGCAATGATGTGATAGGATAAGAAATCTGGGAGAAGTTCCTGATGAACCTCCTATAATAACCTTCTAACCCCATGAAGAACCTTACATCATCCACATTCCTAGGAGTCGCCCACTCCATGATAGCTCTTACCTTTTCTAGGTCCACTGATATGCCTTCCTTGGAAACCACATGTCCCAAGTAATGTACCTCAATGTGAAAGAAACTACACATGATGAGCTTAGCATACAACTGATGCTCTCTTAACAATATCAATACTACTCCTAAGTGTTCGACATGCACTTATTCATTTTTATAATATACCAATATATAATCAATTAACACAAAAACAAACTTGTCCAAATAGGGACGAAACACATTATTCATTAAGCACATAAAAGTAGTTGGAGCATTAGTCAAACTACATGGAACTACAACAAACTCATAATTCCCGTACATTAGGGGAATTTTGAGGTCTAAAATGGGCCTCCTAAGGAAATTATAAAATAATAGTGGAAATAATAAAATAATATTAGATTACATCATCAAATTTTAGAGGGAAAAAAAAAAAGAAAAAACTATTTTTTTCAACTCGTATTTTCAACTTATCTCCCTATGGGTTTACTCAATTTTCGAGCGAAAACACACATTGTGTTGGCTTGATGGGGCCTGGCCCAGGTTCAGCATTATTTAGCCAAAAAAATCCCTACACTACTAGCCCTTTCAACATCTGCCTGCGGAGTGCAAACCGAAGTCTCACCCAAAGCAGTATGGGGGGATGATGGAACCAAGTTTCTGCACCCTTGAGATGGTTGTGATGTCGTTTGATCTCTTCTAGCCCTGCCTTCACGCAAGTGATCTCACTCTAAGGCTTGTAAGAGAAAACCTATGTTCCGGCTTTCAATACCTTCACGAAAGGACACGATCGACCTTCGTGCAGCTTTAACCTGTAGCTCAGGTACTTTCGCACTGCTATAGCAGCGTGCCATACAAATTCCCCAATTATCCTAAGTGATTCGCTTATCATGTTAAATACTTAAAGTTATCACCGCGTAAGGAGATATTCATGATTGCATTCAATTATTCAATGTAATTGCATTCATTCACACACCTTATAAGCATAATAAAGGAAATCCATACATAAGATGTCCAAACCCATCAACATAACAAATACACAAAAATTGCAGAATAACTCCTTTTATTAATATCTTCCAAGTGTTATAGACTCTCTTCACCCTGCGCACATAGCTGTAGGGGTCCGCACACTCAGTGGTGGACTTCTACCATAGGCCTCTGTGAACTCAGCTGCGGAGCCTCTACCTACGCTACAACCCAAAACATAGGCTTCTTGCTCTAATCTATGACTCTCTTCTTCGTTTGATGTTATTAACTACTTAGAGCTTAGCTCTTTTTATACAATCCCATTGTCCGTGGATCATGGGTAGATCTCTTACAGCTGACCTTACTTTACAAAACTAAGGGCAGGCTACCCTTTGTGACACATAATACCTTCACACTCCATGACCACAAAATGCAGAGTCTTTACAATAATATTACAAAAACATGGGCTTTTAGACCCAAAAACTACCCTGGGGGAATCCCACTCCCAATAGGCCCCAACAAAAACATCGTGACTTACCCTCAAGTCACTCGGCAGGTGCAGAGATCTTTGCTCAAAGCTCATCCAACTCAACCCCAATGACCGCAACTTCGGTAGTGCACTGAGCCGCTGCCTACTTCGCATCTTCAACTGTCTTCTTAGTTATTGCCCCTGCGATGTCAACCTGAAGTTGTTTTTGTGTCACTTGCAGAGTCACAAGCTTGCCTTCAATTTTTCCTGTAACCGCATAAGCTGCCTTCAGCCAGGGCTTGAGTCGCACCTTCAACACTACTTCCTTGTGCAGCACTGCATCCACCTGTACCTTCAGCTTCTTGGCTTCTTACAGCTTGTCTAACCTTTGTGTCAGTGCAATAGTTCACGTTGTGCCCTTAACTTCGTCATAGCGTTGTTGGAGATCACGCACTTCTGTCTTGAGCCTATGGATGTTTGGGTCCTTCTGCAAGCCAGTCAGGACCTCAAACGACTGTTCAAACAACTGTGTGTAGTCTGCTACTACACTATCAACTGCTATGACTACCTCTGTGACAGCAGCCACCCATTGATCCTTTACCTCTGGTAGTGTTGAAGGCTAAGCCCACAACTGGAGCTCTATAATCTATAGGTTCAGCTCCAACTGAACCCACGCCATCTCCATCTGAGTGTCACACACCCCTGTGGCCAATTTATGGATGCAGACCTCAACTAGATCCTCCTCCGGAATGGCCAATTCTAGGACCATTCTGTAGGCCTCCTCTATCGAGCAGTGTATTTTATAGTCTTGCACCTCCTTTCAGCTGTGTGGAGCACTAAGACTGTACTACTTTCATTTAGTCACCTGGTCGGACTGCCGGTGTATGGCTTCAAGCGACTGTGATTCACCTTTCCTAGGAAGGGTTCTTCATTTAACTTGACCAACTATACCGATCCTTCGTCAGTAATATCCTTAATAACATAAGGCCCTAACCAGTGCATCCTGAATTTTCTGGGCAATTTATCAAACTTACTATCATACAACAAAACCAAATCATTTACCTTAAATGTGTATAGCTTGATGTGTTGATCATGCCATGCCTTTTCTCGCTGCTTTTAGACCTGTTGGTGAAATCCAGCCAAAAATATTTCTTCTTCTAACTCATCTAGTTGTGCGAGCCTCTCTTCCAGGGCTCCGCAATCCGTCATACCTATGAGCGCTACTATGCGTAGACTAGGCACAATGTATTCCATAGGCATTATGGCTTCCACACCATAGACAAGCCTAAAAGGGGTTTGTCCTGTCAACTTCTTGCATGTCATTCGATAAACCCACAATACTGCAAGTATGCGTAGGTCCTAGTCACTTTTCTGAGCTTTGCAATCCTTGGTCAGCACTTTTTCAAGCACTTTGTTGAATGCCTCCACTATCTTGTTAGCCTGCGGGTGATAAGGTGTGCTCTTCTGGTGATATACCTGAAATTCCTCCGTTAGTGCGTTGATCGTCTCATTCAGGAAGTGTGTACCACGATCACTCATCAAGATCCTTGGAGATCCAAAGTGTCTCTGTGCATGCTCAAAGATGAACTTTGCGGTCATCGTGCCCATGCAATCCTTCATTGGTTGAGCTTCTGCCCAATGAGTCAAATACTTCATCGCAGTGATAATGTACCTTACTCTTGTCTTTCCTTGTGGCTGAATGGGTCCTACAAAATCTATTGCACACTTCTTGAAGTGTTGCAACGTCATTTGTGGATTCAAAGGAATTTCATCCCTCCGCGATGGCCTGCCTGTTCTTTGACATACATCACATGCCTTGCAATATGATTTTGAATCCTAATGAAGGGTTAGCCACCACAACTCGATGCGTAGAATCTTCTACGTGGTTTCTTTCCCTACATAATGTCCTCCCGCAGCGCCTCCTTGAGTATCCATGAGGATACTACTCCGTTTTAACTCAGGCACATACTGTTGCAATACCTCATCATTCCCCATCTTGTATAGATTCCTAGCAATGACAGAGAAATCTGCTGCACGCACCACTAATTCCTTCTTTTGCTAGATAGACTATCCTTTCGGTGGAGTTCCTATTGTTAGGAAGTGTATTATATCCTTGAAATGACCATCCTCCACACGCACTACAAATAGCTGTGTGTCAGGCAATCTGCCTTCCAAGTTAGTAGGTTCCTCCCCTATTTCGATGCGCGACAGATGGTTTGGTCCTGCGTTCAATCATCCAGGCTTTACAACAACTTCAAAATCGTACTCTTGTAACAATAAGATCCATCTACAGATTCACCCCCCCCAACATAAGCTTATTGACCAGGTACTTCAGCGCGGAGTGATCCGTATACATCTTTAAATGGCCTCCTAGCAAGTAGTGCCAGTACTTTTGGAGCACATACACCATAGCTAGCCCCTCGCGTTCAGTGGTAGAATAGTTCTTCTCTGCTTTGGATAATCTATGGCTTGCGAACATAATAGGATGGTCCAAGCCTTCTCCACCATCCTGTCTTAGTATTGCCCCCAACACTATACATGACGCATCAACATGTACATGAAACTCTTTCTTCCAGTCTGGGAAGACTAGAATTAACGCGGTAACCATATTTTCTTTCAATATGTCCAAGCTTTTCTTACAGTCATCATTCCAGCAAAACGTGATTTCCTTCTTCAACAATTTCTCCATAGGCACGGTGATCTGGGCGTAACCCTTGATAAACTTTTTGTAATATCCTGTATATCCTAGAGTAGCACACAGCTATTTCACACTCCTCGGCGCTTCCAAGTTCAATATCACAACGATCTTCACAGGATCTACCATCAGTCCTTGTCTGCAAACCACATGCCCCAATAGGTTCCCAAAAGGAACACAAAACAGACACTTCTTGAGATTGAGCACGATCTGGTACATTCAACAGGTATCCAGCATCAAGTGCAAGCTCGCTGTGTGGCGCTTAACCAGCCCAATTACAATCCAGTCATCAAAATATACCTCCAGGAACTTATGAATAAATTACTTGAATGTCGTAACAACCATGCGCAAAAAGATTTCAGGTGCATTCTTCAATCCAAACAGCATTATAGTGTATTGAAAACAACCCCACTCAGTCGCAAAGGTTGTCTTGCTCCTATCCTCCAATGCGATTTTGATTTGGTGGTACCCATAGAACCCATCAGTGAAGGAATATGCTTCCTGGCCACCTACATTGTCCAACACTTCATCCGTGAATGGAATCAGGAAAGGATCATGCACACAAGCATCATCCAGTTTTCTGAGATCCACGCATATCCTTATCTCATCCTTTTGCTTCTTCTCTTGCACCACAATTAGGCTTACACAATTGGATTCTTCCACAGGCTCAATCACGCCTGTCGCTAGCATTTTTTCTAGCTCTAAGCGGACCTTCTCCTTGTATTTCGGATTGAGGTGGTAAGGCCTTTGCTTAATTGGCTTCCCATCGAGATTTAATGTGATCTTCATCATTCCTAGGTCTCTGATTATTCCTTTCAGATCCGTAAAATTGATATGGAATAAGTCCTGGTATTCATGGAGCAATTCAATGACCTTATCCACCATCGCGTCTTCCCAGTAGTCTCCAATCTTCACGAATTTGGGTTCTACCTCCATACCAATGTTCACTTGTTTTGTTTTCACTAGCGTGGTTACATCAGGATTCTCAATCTACAGTCCTTGAACCTTGTGGTGTCCTTCTGTTTCTGGAATGTTAATCTTCCACAGATCCTTGTCCTCTGCTTTAGCAGTTATATTATAACATTCGAGCGCGTGACTCAGCTAAGTAGCCCATTCAAGTTGAAACAGATCTAAAGGATCCTGCGGTATCAAAAGATAGTTGCTTTCACTTCTTGTAGTGCTTCATCAATATTGTCAAAGCCATCCTCAATTCTGAATGTCATCATGAATCCTTCACGTAAGATATCCCATTTTCCCATCCCCTGGTGAAGCTATGTTTCTATATACCAATTCATTGGGAAAACATCCAGGGTATGACAGAACAGGTGCACCCACTCCGGTTGGGGCTTTTCTCCATAATCATGCGTCCATTTGGATAGATGCACGCATGGATCATTCTTCCCATCATACTTTTCTGCCAGTCGCATCTTATGCTTCCCAAATCATGTTCTCATCATCTTCCTACATTCGCACCAATCATCAAAGCTTCCCTTGTGCGTACCCCACCATCTTGTGGGCATAGCGCGCAGTGCCCGGTCCAAGGTTTGGAAACGCTACTTTTCTAGTACCTCCCTTTCAAATGCATCCAAAAAGATATCTACCTCATTTATACCATCATAAGTAGACATTTTTCTTACCTTTGATGACACACAATGCAACAACCAGGTCATCATGTTACAATTCAGCGTAGTTACTTCATGTAATCGACTCTGCCAGCTTTCTATTTCTTTGTCAGAGTCCGAAGTGCAGGAACTCCCGCGATCCCACGTGATCCGTCCATCTACGGTGGTGTTCACCCAATCTTGGTCTCATGCTGTTATCTTATAGATACAGTGCAGATCGTCATCACTCTCATAATCGCATACTAGTTCAGTATAGTGCAATCCTTCAGCGAGATCGAAGGGTATTATTACATGCATCAATTTATTCTCAAAGATCATCTTGCGCTTCTTCATATTGATTACCCTGTTCATATCAGTAGCCCAGTCAATTCCTAGGAGCACAGGGTAGGGATTGTTGTCATCCACTATCTCTATTACTTCAAAATTAGCCAATGCGCTCACTTCCTCAATATCCACGGTCAGCCCCTGCAGCCGCCCCATGGAGATGATTTTCTGCTGATTTTACATCCTTAGCTAAATCAGAGACCATTGCAATGCAAGCCTCCCCATTCACTCCCATTTTTTTTTTGGTGGGACCTTGACATATGACCCCAGGTCCAAAATGACATGATCCATTTCATACTCTCCTATTTTTGCGGTGAGACTCATCTCCCATCCCATCCTTGGTTTATGCTTGCCAATATTTTGTACTACGAGCAGCTCACCTAGCGTGGTTCTAGTGCATCTATTGATGATTTCTTGCAACCCTTTTGCAGCCTTACTATCACGCAGTAACTTCATACAGGTTTCCAGGAAAGTTGTGAGCATAGAGGGGTCCATATGAGGCTCAGGCTTATCCTTGCTTCCTGAGATGGAAGCCTCAGCGAAGCTCTTCTTAGCTTCCATGAAGGTTTCACGAGCGCACTCCAAATCAAAATTAGCTTCTTTCGTTGAGGCTTTACGAACCCATGTACTGTCTTCTGGCTATTTCCCTTTGTCATCTCCCATTGCAATTCCACTTTTGAGTACTATATTTACGTTTGGATCTTCCTCGTGTGGCTCAGATCTCATCATCTGTAGGTTCTAAGTTGGCAAAGGTGGTAGCACTCCTTTGTCACATATCCTAGCTTTCAGCGTAGGATAATATTATGTTTCATGATGAAACAACATGCAATATTTGGACAATGGACTCATTGGATTGGTGCAATTGCAAGTATAATGTCCTAGTCCTATGCAATTGTAGAAAATCAACTATCCTCGACCTCTACCAAGTCCTCCTTCATCTCCGCCTCATCTATGCCCCTGAAATCCTGTCTGCACCATCCCTGCATTCTTTTCAAGGGGTCATGCTTTGGCCTGAACCCTGTAGGTGAGAGTTTTATCCATCATCAATTCATAGCACCTGCAAGTACACTCATCATGTCCTACTGACCTACAAAAGTTGCAGAACAACTGTTGTGGTGCTTGTACATACTTTTGTAGCAAGTGATAGTTATTTTTGGCATGTTTTTCCGGCTACCTAACAGATAGCGCACCATAATGCAAGCCCACGCTAGGTCCTGCTTGAGCTTCTGGCCTTAACGGCATCGGTCCTCCTCCTACAAGGTAATTTTCAAAGACTAAGAAATGATCTTTTTCATGACCTTGACTCTTGCATTTCAAGCACCATACCTCCTTGCGTACCTCTAGGTGAACCATCTTGTCCTACTTCAGACTTTGCATCTCAAGGCACAGGTTCTTCAGCTACGCATGGATCTGTTGAACTCCTAGATTAGGATCTTGCATTAGAGTCTCATGTAGTCTCATGGCAATCTCCAAGTCCTCTGCCTGAGTCATTATCTTCTCCTGCAACAGCAAACTCCTCAAGTGTGGTAGTAGTGAAGCCACAAACCACTCAAGATGTTGTCCATCTGTCAAATTCATGTTGGCTTTGTGGATTGTATATTTCAGCCTCTGATCTAGTTCCCAAGGCGTCTCACCTGGTTTCATCGTGATACCTTTGAATCCCACAATGGACTGCGCCTCAACTTTAGGCCTACTAAATTCCCTATTTAGTGCCGCATGGATGTCCGCTACTCTAGCATTTGGATTATCATTAGAGTACTTAATATACCAAGTTAGTGTGTGATCTTGCAGAGCACTAACCAGTGTCACCTTCTTTATATGATCATCTATAACACCCTAAGCTTCCCATACAACCCTCACAACGAACTATAATTGTTCCGGGTCCTCATTTCCCAAGCCTTTGAACAAAGGCAACTTCACTATGTTCGGCATACTGAACCACGGTGGAGGTGGAGGTGGTACGGGCGACGTCGGAGGTGATGGTGGTGAAGTCGGAGGTGGTGTGGGTGGAGGTGGTATTCGCGGGAATCCTTGTCTTATTAACTGGATAACACTTCACGAAGAAACCTTTGATATCTCTTCTTCGTCTCTTCACGGAGGTGAAATAAAGGGGATATACTTTGGACCCTTACTTCCTTCATTCCTATAAGTTTTTACACTTCGCATAGTCCCAAACATCAAGGTAGCTTCATAACCCGTTTTTCACACAACATCATTTTAATCCAAGTATTCAAAGATTTTACGTACTTACCTTGTGGTCCTTTGAAAAAGCGTCACTCCACCTCGCTATAACTAACTAAGGTGTCGACAGCGAAATCAGTCACAAATCCTCCTATGACATGATCGAGCCAATGATCGATAGCACAGGCGATCTTATCCTTTGATGCTTCCGACCTTCGTACTAGCTCTGGGGTCCACACAATAGGACCATCAAGTTTCCACCTTCCTTGGCTATTTTCTAGCTTCGTGATACACTCATATAGCTCAATATGGAAAGAACGGAAAAATATTTCGTGGATCTCTGTATATAGGTATGGGTCTAACCACTGTTCTTTTGATAGTCATAGGTTTCTATTCTCCTGTGCCACAAATTCATGGATCTTTCTATCCAACCAGTCTCCAATCTCCTTCTTAGTTCGATTCCAGTGATATGAAATCACAGATATCTTATGCAAATTATGGTCCTAGCAATAGAACCATTTGTTGGCTTGAGGAGGCCTGACCTAGGTTTAGCGTTATTTAACCAAACAAATCCCTACACTACTAGCCCTTTCGGCATCAGCCCGTAGAGCGTGGACTGAAGTCTCACCCGAAGCAGTATGGAGGGATGTTGGAACCAAGTTTTTTCACCCTTGAGATGGTTGTGACGTCATTTGATCTCTTCTATCCTTGTCTTCACACAGGTGATCCCGCTCTAGGGCTTGTAAGAAAAACCCTCTATTCTGGCTTTCAATACCTTCGCAAAAGGACATGATCAACCCTCACGCAACTTTAATCCTTAGCTCAGGTACTTTCGCACTGCTATAGTAGCGTGCCATGCAGATTCCCCAATTATCCTAAGTGATTCGCTTATCCTATTAAATACTTAAAGTTATCACCACGTAAGCAGATATTCATGATTGCATTCAATTATTCAATTTAATTGCATTCATTCGCACATCTTATAAGCATAATAAAGGAAATTTATACATAAGATGTCCAAACCCATCAACAGAACAAATACACAGAAATTGTAGAATAACTCCTTTTATTAATATCTTCCAAGTGTTACAGACTCTATTCACCATGCGCACACAGTTGTAGGGGTCCGCGTACTCAGCTACATACTTCTACCTTAGGCCTCTGCACACTCAGCTGCAGAGCCTCTACCTACACTACAACCCAAGACTTAGAATTCTTTCTCTAAGCTATGACTCTCTGCCTCATTCGATGCTATTAACTACTTAGAGCTTAGCTCTTTTTATACAATCCCATTGTCCATGGACCATGGGTAGATCTCTTACAACCGATGTTACTTTACAAAACTAAGGGCAGACTACCCTTTGTGACACATAATACCTTCGCGCTCCGCAACCACAAAATTCTAAGTTTTTACAATAATATTACAAAAACATGGGATTTTAGCCCCAAAACTGCCCTTGGGGGATCTCGCTCCCAACAGATTGGATGCAGAATTTAATTCCTCATCCAAGGAGTACCCTTGTTGCATAATTTCTATGGACACTACTATACAAAAAATGAGAAATACCTGAAAAATGTGATTGCAATCACGTTTTTCATGTATTTCTCATTTATCGTGTCACAAGGTCCATCGAAAGTATGCAACATGGGAACTCCTTGGATGAGAAATTAACTTTTGCATCCGACAAGTACTCTTACTCAAAATTTGAGTCAAAACCTTAGGGAAAAATTTTGAAAATACGAGTTGAAAAATAAGTTTTATTATTTTTTAATATTTTTACCTTTTTACTCCAAAAATGGTGAATCATACCCCACGTTTGACATCATCATCTTGAATCCTATTGCTTCTAATAAATTTTATTTTGGTTGTACATTTTTCTTAGGAGGCCCATTTTAGACCTCAAAATTCCCCTAATGCCTAGTCTGGAAAGTTGTCTTATGAATGTCATCTTATTTAATGTGTACTTGATGATATCTAGATCGCAGATCAATCTTTGAAAACACTGCTTATTCCTTCAACTAATCGAACAAATCATCAATCCTCAGTAAAAAATACCTGTTCTTGATGGTCACTTTGTTCAACTACCTATAATCAATGCACAACCTAAGAGTACCATCCTTCTTCTTCACAAATAGTACTGTGCACCCCACGGTGATACACTTGGCCTAATGTATCCCTTGTCAAGAATTTGCTTCTACTGCAACTTCAACTCTACCAACTCCATTGTGCTCATCTGGTAAGGTTCCTTAGATGTTGGTGCTGCCCTTGATCCCAACTCAATAGAAAAGTCTACTTCCCTGTGAGGTGTAAACTCTAAAATATCTGCAGGAAATACATCCTAAAACTACTGTAGAATAGGGTACCTACTCAAAACATTTGCATCCTTAACTTCCTTACCTTTTTCACTAGAAAGATGCACTGCAAATAACACAAACCCTTTCGAGCGACTACGCTTGGCCTGCATAGTTGTCACCATTCTCACTAATGTTGCTTTCTTTTTACCCTACAAGACGCTTTGTTCCCATTGCCATCCAGGGACTCAATAGCCTTGTCATAAAAATCCACCTTAGTCCTATGAATATACAACCAATCCATACCCAAAAACACATTGTATGATCCTAAAGGTAATACATTCAAATTTTTTTAGTTAGGCATACCATTCAAGTCAAATGCACAAGCTCTTACCCAATCATGAACTCTATTCTTGGTATCTATAGCCAACTGCACTAATCAATATTATGCATGCACTTCTTCATTCAAACCACACTTATCCACTAGGTTAGGATTAACATATAAATAATTAGCTCCAGGGTCAATCAAAATAGAAAAAACTTGATCACAAATCTTATATTCCATCTTGATAATAGAAGCGTGGTTACATTCCTACATGTTATCCAGTGACGCATAGATCCTAGGAATACTCTGTCCAAAATCTCCCACTATATGTGCCTCCTCAGCATTGTAGATTTGTGGTCTACCACCCTGATGTTGTGGACAATATATCCTATGATGATCTCCTCCACAAGTCCAACATCGCATGGGCTCCCTACTTTCACTCTTTCTCTACTCCTTGGACCAAAGTACTTGTCCTCTGTCATATGTATTGAACTTCTTAGGTGGTGCGACATTCTCTTTAGTACCTGTATCATGTGGTCTTGCTCACTTCTTGTCTCATTTTCCTTTACTCTTATCATTTCCCTTCCAATCCTAATTACTCTCGTATCTATGCTTCAATTGCTCATAACAATGCATTAGCTTCCAGATGGCCTCCTCCAATGATCTAGGCTCATCAAACTCAATCCTGTCTTTGAATACTATCAGCAAGCCACTAATGAATCTCTGAATCTTGGCCTTCTCATCCTTGAGGTAAGGCACGTACCTCAGTAGCTCCAAGAATTTTCTAGTGTACTCCTCATTGGTCATAGATCCCATCTTCATCTCATAAAATTCCTTTTCCTTGTCATCATGTTGGCTTGATGGGGCCTAACCCAGGTTCAGAGTTAATTAGCCAAACAAATCCTTGTACAACTGGCCCTTTCGACAATAGCCCATAGAGCACGGACTGAGGTCTCACCCGAAGCAGTATGGGGGGATGATGGAACCAAGTTTTTGCACCCTTGAGATGTCTGAGGGGTCAGTTTAGTCCAACTATGAATACCTTCATGCAGGTCTCTTTGCACACTATCGTGACCTGCAAGGCCTTCGCGATCTATTATAATCACCTTCACGCAGTCCTCACCAGGGGCTGAGGTGATTTTGCGCTGCCCTAGCAGTGATCTGCGCTACTTTCCATGTTATACCACGGATCCTACTTATCATCTTATAATAGTTAGATATCTTCACGTAAACAAGTACTTAATTTTACATTCACTTTATCAACACATTCATATAAGTTTTCTCATCATATAAACAATAGAAATGCAGTTTATATATGATACATTCAATGCAAAAAACAGGAAAAAGATACACAGAAGTGATGTAAAAATTCTCTTTATTACTTCTCCAAAGGTTACAAATTCGACTCACCCTTCGCACTCAGCTGTAGCGGTTTGCGCACTCAGCTACGGACTACAAGGCCTCTGCGCACTCAGCTGCAAATCCTTCTCCTACTCTACAACCCAAAGACTCGCCTCTACACTTAGATAAGACTCAATTCTTCATCCTTCATTCATGATTATCCTTTCCTTATTTACAACTTAGAGCCTCGCTCTATTTATACAATCCCATGGTCCGTGAACCATGGGTAGATCTCTAAAGATGACATGACATTAAAAAAATTATGGCAGACAACCCTATGACTCATTTACAATCTTCACGCTCCATGCCCACAAAACATAGAGTCTTTACATCAGATTTAGTCAAAATCTGGGCTTTAAGCCCCAAAACTTGCCTTGTGGGACCCTGCGCCCAATAGGCCCCCGACACAAATATCATGACTTACCCTCGAGTCACTCTATTAGTGCAGAGATCTTCATGCAGAGACCTCCCAACTCTATCCAAACTACTACAATATCGGTAGCGCAATAAGCAACTACCTATTGTATCTCTTGGGCGCATTGTTCAGAGACCACTGAACTGCTTCCCTACATCTGTTCCTGCATTCCTTGCATCTACGTGAGCTTGGCTTTGATTGAGGTTGTAATGATGAATGCCTCATTGATCCAAGGCTGGATGCACACCTTCAAAACCACTTCTTTATGTTGCGTCGCGTCTATCTGCTCCTTAAGCACATTGGCCTATTGCATCTGCACGAGCCTCTGTGTAAGGGCCACCATCTGCACAGTCCCTTTTGTATCATCATATCTATGCTGCAGCTCACACGCCTATGTTTCTAATCATTGAATGTTCAAGTCCTCCTGCAGAGTGGTGAGGACCTTGAACAACTCTTCCAACATTTTGGTGCAGTCCTTTACTGCACTATTGATCTCCTCCATCCTCGATGTAATGGCGCTAGTGCCCTATTCCCTTACCTCAGGAGGAGATGAAGGTTGTGCCTTCAAATGTAGCTCTAATATCTAAAGGTTTAGCTCCAGCTAAACCCTAGTCATCTCTTCTCGTGTCTCGCGCACCCTAGCTGCTAACCTCTAGATGTGCACCTCTGTTGGTGCCTCTGTTGGGATGGCCAACTCAGGGACCATCTGGCAAGCCTCCTCAACCACCTACACCATCTGTCGGTTTTGCATCACTACCTCGTCATAGTGCAGGCTCAGTTGTTCCATATTAATTTTCTACTCACTTAAAACCTGTAGTGCGTGCCCCCCTCCCTAGCCCGCAGTTCTACAATCACTGCATCTTGCAGGACATAGAGTGTCTCCCGAGGGAGTGCAACCATGTTGATCCCTACTCCTGTCAACGCACTAACTGTATTCTTGTCGGCCTCATTCTCTGTAACCAGTTCCCCCTCTAGCATCACTATGGTGTTGGTCATGTGGGTGCATAACATTTCCTTAGCCGCGGTCATTCCTACTACAAGGCTGGACGAGGGAGTACTAGCCTTAGGAGTGAGCACCTGCAACTCCTATATCTATGCCCGGAGGGCCCCCAACACAATTTGATTCTCCTCCCCGAGCTGCTGGAGGGCCTCCATGGTGACGTCATGTACCATATCCTCTATATCATGGAGATCTCCTTCAGTGAGGGTGATTAGGTCGAAAGAAGTCATATAAGCTTTCAACTTCTTTCACAACCCCACCTTCTCTCTCAGGCGCTGGCACTTCAACTATGTAGATGTTTCTTTTGGGTACGCGCCACCTTCCTCTATCTCGGTACCTTCCTTGGGAGATGGCAACTTATGGCCCTTGTGCTCCTTCTCTGCTGCCTATTGTTGTTTTGCGACTGTCTTCTGTTGTTCTACTACTACCTATGCAACGTCCCATGCATCTTGTGCCTTTGTTGTTGTTGCCTCTTTTCTTCTCTTCTCTGCCAACTACGACATCTGTAGTTTTGCCTCCTTCTTCTTCCTTGTGCAGTAGGCCTTTATGTTTACATCCGTAAATGGATAGAGCATGCCACTCTGGTGGCCATGACTCAAGAACAGTGAATATAACATCATCTGTGGTTAGGTACAGCAGTTCATTCCACTTCTTCATGGGGTCCTTGCGTGCCCTCATGTACACGTGATAGAAGTCCGCATTGAACTCCGTGAAGCTTTGTAGACTATTATAGATAGTGGGTGATAATTGCAGCTTGTGGTTAATCCCCATTCTGATGTTCATCTCCATGAACACCTAAAATATCTTACTGTCTCATATCCTTTATGCATCTTTAGTGGCCCACAGCAAAGTGTACTTCGCTACCTTTGGAAGATCCCATGCAATTGTGGGGAACTGGCTGTCCTCAGGAAACTCCCAAGCTACCAACACTATGGATAGTGGAAGCCATGCATAGTGGAAGGTCTTCCCATATTCCTGTGCCTTGCAACAATTCTCAAGGAACTCCTTGCACAGGTACTCTAGCCAATTAAACTGGATACCCTCTACACACTATGCAGCAAGTGCTACCACCGGCTCAGGCACCTCCTCCACCCGGCACTTCCACATAACCTTGCCAGCGAATATTTGGGTCGTAACTTTGACTACCTTATTGTTGATACTAGAGATCGCGTACCCTCTCTTCTTCTTCTCCAACTTGAATTTGGCCTTCATGGCCTCTGCAATGGACAAGTCAATGCTCTTACCCTCCAAAATATCCGCTGGGTCCTCCCCCTTGAAAGGGAGTCGGGTAATTCTATGAATCAGGTGGTCTGTGATGGGGATGAGCTCCGCCAGCCACAAACACCCATCATGCACTAGGAAAAGTAGTTTCCTGATGACAAAGATAGTTACTTGGGCACGATGGTAATGCGACACCTAGAGCAGGTTCAACAACCTTTCTTTCTCTACCCTGCACAACCACTTGTGCGGCTCCAACTCTACAACTCCCACCATAGTGTTTTTCTTCGGCTTCATGAGCTTCTCAGTTGCCAAGTGTGGGAACTTTTTGTGGTCTCTGAGATCCCAGTCTTCAAATTTTAGAATCAGCACTTGTCCCAAGTGAACTCCTTCAAAAACAATATCATTAGGTAGCAGCGGAGTCTGCAGAGATCTCTTGCTCTCATCTAGGTCCTTGGGCACCCTTTCCTTTCCCTTCCACGAAGGAAAATACACAAGCACCCTAGTTAGAGGGTCCACGCCCTCTATTTCCACCTCCATGTCTTCGTAGTCCTCTTCAACAAGGATTTCCTCAAGGTCTTCCTCTTCTTCATCAGTTTCTAGATTAACCACTTTCCCCTTTTCTTCCATGGTTAGTTTAGTTTGCAGCGGGTTTCTAGGGGACACGCACACTAGGACCATGGGTTTCTTATCTTTCTTGGGTCTCAGCATGTGTAGTGATTTAGGGATTTTCACAACTATCCTGGTGCTCTTAGGGGAATCTCCTATTGTCATGGCCTACGCAGGATCTTCAATGGTCATTTTGCTAATATCCATGGCTTCCTCTGGTGTGGTCATACTTCTGTTCCACAAATCTCTCAACGGTTTAGGTAAGTGCTCAAACAGCACCTTCGACTTCAAAACATAAAACAAATCTCAGTTCATAGATCTCTAGGTGCGCAATAGCTCAATTCTCAAATGGCCAAGTGTTGTTTGTTGGGTAGCCCTTTACAATTTATAGCGCCTTTTGAATTCGAATTCGACCATTCCCCCCAAATCCAGTTCATTAATGCTCCCTTGGCGGCAGACTTTCCCAAATCTAGCCCATAAAACCTGCCTTAAATGCCTGCTATCTACTCCATTTGGTCTCAAACCAAGCATCACATCATGAATAGTGACTATAAATGTCACTTTCCAGCCAACCCAGGCGGCAACACAGCTACCCTTGCGCTTTCACAAACCTTGTGACACTTCGCTCCTACGTGTAGTCCTATCATCGCGCAGCTCTCAAGCAGAGTAGTTTATAGTCTCTGCCTCCTTTCAACTACCCGGAGCACTAAGACTATGCTTCCCATGGCTAGTCAGGTGGTCGCGCCACCTATATACAACTTCAACTGACAATCAATCACTTTTCCTAGGAAAAGTCGGCATTTTAACTTTACTATCTACATCGCACACTTTACCATCTACATCACGCCACCGTCAGTGATCCCTTTAGTAATATACAGCCCGATCTAAGACATCACATTGATCAACTCTCGGTGGTAGCTCCTAAATTTGTCAATGGAACTGTTCACCTCTTGTCTTATCATCACGACCGTTTTATCAAGAAAGTCCTTCTTTATTCCTTCCTCTAGCTTCTTGACTTCTTCTTTTGTCATGGCACTCTTTATCCTTAACCTAACTTCTTCCTTCATGAGGAGCCTAAGATCATCCTATTGGATCTCTTCATCAGGTCCCAAGCATTATTCTTCGTCCAATTGTGCGATCCCTTCTTCCCAGGGTCCGCGATCTATCATATCCGTGGGCGCTACTATGTGCGAACTAGCATGATAGACTCCATCGGCATTACAACGTTCACTCCATAGGCCAACCTAGAAGGTGTTTGTTCCGTTAGTTTCTTGTACATCACCCTATAAGCACATAAAACTGTTGGTACGCACAGTTCCCAGTCACTTTGATGTGCATTATATACCTTGTTCAGTGCTCCTAACACCTCGTTAAATGGTTCCGTGTGGATAACCTTCTGAGTGCTCATTCTTTCCACACTTTGTCATTCCAACTTGAGGAACCATTCACGCATTTTCCCCCTGTTTCTGGGAAAACTAGTGTCTATTTGATCTACTAGTCCCACTAAGACGAGTAGCTATCTTAGAAACAAACAATTCAAAGTAACTTGTGTTTTCCTTTATGTATGATAGATAAGAGAGAAGCAGAGAGCACCAACCTTAATCTTTCGCTTGGCTCCTTGCTTGTTTCCTCTCTCCTTTGATAGAGCTTGCCACTCCTTTCTCACTTGTCCCGCTTTAAAGAACACCTATAGAGGAAAAGCAACAAAACACCATCAAAGCATAGAGATATATAATACTATAAACAATGCAGAATCAGAAGTACATTAACCATACAATTGCATTCACAAATACAAGATTCACAAATACACAAGTATATGGAGGAAAACTCAAATAACTTTATTGATAGTAGAAGTAGAAGAGAGGATTACAACCCAGCTGTCTGATCCAACATCATCCTCCCAGCATGAAAGCCCTCTTCACCTCATGAAAAGCAAGATCACCCAACAATACAATGTCTCAAAGAGAAACCAACAACACTTCCTTACAAATTACAAAATTCCAGCCTTCAGATCTCTGTGATGAGGGATCCATATATAGATATTTGCTGGGGGGCAAGTCAGTTTCTCGGTCTTTTATTAGTGTCATTTCACTGATATTTCTTGGTTCCACTTGGAGATTTCATGATCTCTTACTCATCCTTGGGCGAATTCAGAGAGGAAAGTGTCATATGAGAAGTTTCTAGAAGATTCTCTGGGTTTCCACTTAGCAAACTGTCTCTGCCATTTGTCTGATCTCACTCATTGCACCCTACAGAAGGCCTTTTCAGTATGCATCACACCCCCCGTGTGTAATAGGTGAGATGCTTCACACCTTGACCAAGGAGCAGTCAATATGGTCCAGTTTTGGCCAGTTCTGAGTAGTTTTTTAGGTGGAACTTCTGGGAAATGATGTAATCAGTTGACCATGATCCTTTAGGGTATGAAACAACACTTTTAGGGGTTTAAGAGCCCTTTGTTAGGGTCCCACCCTAACCCCCTTATTTATGTAATGGGATCACGTCATAGTCAAGAGTCAATAAAGCCCATATTAATAATTGTAAGTGGTTAATCTGCAATTAATGACGGAACCATAGTTAGTTGCAAATGGGCCGTAGTATTAGATAGATGGTATTAATAAAACCCACGGTATTGGCCCATGGTATTGCATGTATGAGTCATATATAAAGGATAGAGACTCCCTGTGAGGAGCATCGTGTCTTATTTTGTAGTCGAGCTCTGCTCTATTGGAGGTTGCCCCCTCGAAGAGGCAAGTGAACATTACTTTCCGAATAATAAAATCATTGCTATTCTGTGTTCTGGGTATCTTTTCTTCGCATATTCTATATTTGGGTATCATTTTGCAGGTTAAGAGCATAACATCCTTGGTTTATTGACATATGTGATTGGGGTTGCAGTGCCCAAATATGTCTATAACAGTTGCCCCCTAAAGCATGAGGTCGTAAATCTTCTGATGTTGGGTGAAATTCTTTATCATGAGGATCCGAGCTTTTTTGAACTGGAAGGTGACCTATAATAAGATACAATACAATGCATTATCTTCATATTATTTTCATGATCTAGCTGAGATGGGCATTCCCATGCTCAGCTTTATAAATTCATTTTCATGTACATAGGGCAAACAATCGTCTACTGTTGCACACTGGTGATTCTTGTAGAGCCATCATCCCTTAGCTTGGATGATCATCTGTGCCACTATGGGGTACATTTGATGTCTTTATTTTCCTGAATATATCATAGCCCAGATGGATGAAACTAGATCTGGGGTCTTCAAACTTGTTCAATCTTCACCCGATGTACAAGTCAATCCATGTGAAAAGATGTTCTGAGTCTAACATGGAAAGACATCGCCTGATTACCAGCCAATGATGTAAGCTATTAACAGGCACGAGAGGAATCACCGATAAAGATAATGACCCTCAAGATACTATAGTACAATTCACGTGGTGTGAATATATGAGTCTATGTCGAACACCAAGTAAAATCTTTCGGTCGAAGGCCACTAATGTAAACCTGTCGCTGGAAGTGAGAAACTTTCCATTGAGGCATGCAAGCTTCAAAGTACTGAAAGGGTTGTTCCTATGTCAACTTCTTGGATAATGAGTTGTTGTTGAAAAGAAGTGACCCGTCGTAGGAGGGCCTTAATGAATCCCACATCTACAACATGAAACGAAGCAAATTATTTTGTGGAGGTGAAAACGATTTGATGATACAAGGTTTAGGAATGGTGGTCATGAAAAATGGAGAGTGAAGGTATTGCAGTGGATGAGGTGTTAGCTGGGTTGGTGAATTCTCTGAGCAACTTCTATTGAACATATCGGTGACACTGAAATGGATTGGTAGCATTAACCTCAAAAATGGATGGTACGGAGGACCAATGGTGATGTGACCAGTGAACGGAATAACCCAACCTGACTCAATCATGGTGATGGAGTGAAAGTGTCATGTTCAAGAGCGACCTACTACCAATGAAGTTCTTCAAGTTTTCTTCCCTTTTTCCCCAGTCATTGCTAACCAATACCTCTTTATTTTTATCAAGCTTGAGGAGGATAACATATGCTTGTTCTATAATTTTCCCTTCGAGGAAACCTGTCTCTTTGTTTTAGCGAGCCTAGTGACAGTGAAACTCACTCTTGTCCGAATGGACAAGTTTGTCACTATTGTTTTAATGAGTTTAAAGACAAAGATAACTCAGTCCTTTTCATGTTTAGAGAGTTTGAAAAGGGACTAAAAGGAAACTCTAGCAGTCCTTTTTCGTGGCATAATCCCTTAAGTCAAAAAAAGTATAAAATAATATGAAAGGAATGACTTTTCGATAGTTTTAGCGAGCCGAAAAAGACAAGCGCTCGATCTTTTTGTGGAATGATCCCTCAGGTCCAAAAATATTAAAATGTAGAGGAGGGATGGCACTTCCCTTTACTTTAATGAACTAGAAAGGCCAGTAGTTTGGCAATATTTTCATATTTTATGAGTCTAAAAAGAGCTTAAAAGAGACTCATTTTTTAGGAACGAGTGGTGTTTTCAGGAAGCAACTGGTTCCAGGTAAGTTTGGAACTTCTTAAACACAACAGTGTAAAGAGGGTGGCTAACAGAATCACTTGTCGCAGCTGTTCCTCAAAAGGATAAACAATCAAGTGGAGGTGATGGTAAGAACACAACCAAGGCTCAAAAGGCTGATAGCAATGCAATCACAAAGGTTATTTACCAAAAGGTGGGTTTATTTTTTAATGAGCTTGAACCTTGTGCCAACATGTGCTCAGCGGCAGGTTTATTTTTTAATGAGCTTGAACCTTGTGCCAACATGTGCTCAGTGCTAGTTTTACTTTTTAATGAGCTTGAACTTTGCGGAAACATTACTCGCTGGCAGGTTTATTTTTTAACGAGCTTGAACCTTGCGGAAACATTTCTCATTGGCAGGTTTATTTTTTTAACGAGCTTGAACCTTGCGGAAACATTTCTCATCAACAAGTTTATTTTTTAATGAGCTTGAACCTTGCAGAAACATTGCTCATCTTCAGTTTCATGTTTACACAAGCTTAAAATGAAAAACTATGCTTGTTATGAGTTCACATGCCCCAGCATAATGATGCAAATCGAGGTGCATGCCCCCCAATCTTCATTGCATTCAACGCGGTGGTTGGAATGAAGGTTTACCTTCGAGATCTTTGAAAGACTCGACTTGGATTTTATGAGATCGTAATCAAAGACTCGATTTGGAAACGGAGTTGTTTCATTTTTTAATGAGGTTGACACAGTAAAAGAACTATCCTCATAACCCTTGTTTCATTTTGTAACGAGGTTGACACAATATAAGAACCGTCCTCGGTGACCCATAGTATCAAGATGGTTAGAGTTCTTCTTAATCTTTGATGATGTAGAAGATATCATATTACAGGTTTCCACTATGGCCACTTCTTCCAGATTACTTGGAGGTGGGAGGGCCAAAGTGCCCATTAAGGAAGGGTCTTTTAGGAGACCTACTCTGACATTTTGAAGTGATTGAGAACTTCCATGGATTAATGAAATTCTTCCAGTAGCTTGTGAACTGTTGGGGAAAAAGGTTAGTTGGTCAACGATTGTAATTCCACCTTGGAAGGGAAATGCAATCTTTCTAAAATATGTTGACACAACGGCAGCCATAGCATAAATCCAGGGCCTGCCTAGTAGGATATTGTAGTCAAGGTTCCCATGAATGACCTCAACTTCAATTTCTACTTTCTTGCCCCCCAGTTCAACTTGTAAGTTACTTAAAATCCCATATGGTGTGTATGTTCTTCCATCGAATGCATTTAATGTCGTTGATGATCGCGAAAAGGGTGGTGAGCCTAAATTTTTCCAACAACTCATTGACATAATACAGGTAGATGGCCCCTCATCAATGATTGTTCTATGAACAATTTTTTTGAGGGCTTTTACCTATATAAGGAAAGCGAGTTGGGCCGATAAATGAGGTTCATATGCTTTGTGGTTAAAGGCACAAAGATTGGAATCCGTTGGGTCAATCCCACCTATTGTTGATTATAAAGCTTGCTTTTGGGAGGGCAATTCTGCAGTACTTCGATTATTGACATAGCAGATGGCGATTGAGCCAAATCCTTTACTATATTATAATTTTGTGCTGCTCGAGCACAAGGATTAAATGTTGACTTATGTACTACTCCCTTTGGTGGCTTTATTGTTAGTTCAAGAATGATGGGTGGCTGATCAGGAGCTCTGGACCAAGTGTTGTAAAATGGTCAAAAATGAAAGTGCTCAAAACTGGTTTGAACCTGAACAACTGGATAGAGATCGTCTTCCTGATTCTGGTGCCACAAATGGTTCAAAAAATGGTATCTGTATGCAGAAGTTATGCCAAAAACAAAATTGCCCAATGACTCTTAAATTTTGAATTTTTCAAAAAAAATTAAAAAAAGAATATTCCACAGAATATTCCTTGGAATATTCCAGGGAATATTCATTTTTGGCAGCGAATCAAAAACTACCACATGGCATGCTCCGAGACCACCACGTGTCTCATGGTGATGTCAATAGATGGGTGGATGTCATACGTTAAAATTTTGGTGGCAATGAGGTTCGATCCCATGACCTCCCGTTTAACACCCAAACGCTTTACCATTGAGCCACAACCACAGGTTTTATTATGTGAGCAGCAAAATCTTTATTTGAAGTTTACAATGCTTTTTGGCGGGACCCGAAGGGGGCTAGCCCTTAAGGGCCGGCCCCCATGTAATACGACCACCACCCGGATCCAAGGGCCTAACCCTTAACCGTCGGCACAAAATCCAAGATAAACTGTTGTTCAATTAAATCCCGTTCACATGCACAGTTATGACAAACGGATAACCGGCGGTCAGTTAGCAGCGGAATTGGCGGAGCGCCAAAATTTGCGGGCCCACCAAAATAATATGGCGGGCCTATCTGGACTCTAACTAAAGTTATCTGGAGCTTTTGTAGGGGCAGCTGGCAGTTGGGAGTAAATGGCCATAACTTTGGCTAGGAAAGTCCTTTTTGGACGAATTTTTTTTTGATTTTGGGTCTCTTCGACCTTCTGAAGCCATTGGCATAAGTTTCATAGCCATATGAGGTCATTTGTAGGTGATTTTTCTTCGTGGAAGTTCCAGGAGCCACTAAGGCCAAATCAGTTTGGGAGCTGCATTAGGAATTGTGTAGCCAGTGAATGTGGAACGAAGGTCATTCCTGAATATTTTCAGCATTCTAAATCCATTTCTACAGCTCGTTTTTCCTTTTGAGGCATTCTTTTCACTGTTTAGCTTCAGGGAAGCTTTCAGGGCCACTAGGGCCATTTCAGTGCTTGAGCTGTTTGGGGGCTATGTGCATCCGTTTTTGGTGATTCAAAAGCCTATGTCTGCTATTTTCGACCTTCTGAGTCTAATGGAAGAGGTTTCAGAACCAATTGAGGTCATCTTCACCTCAAAATTCTCCATGCAAGTTTAAAGGGCCACCAGGGCCAATTTGGGGAAAGTACTGTATAAGGTAAAATTTCACTGTTTAGTGTTTGGGAAAGAGCATTTTTGGCTAATTCCTATCTTCTGATTTTGTATTTACAATCAGATCTATCCTTTGAGACACTCATATTCTTGTATTAGCCTTTGTAGCATTTTTAATACAAGAGGACAAGCCTAGTTTGAGAGGTTTGGTCCAGCAGATGTAGCCCAGAGGGGGTGAACTGCTTTATCATTTTGATGTCTTTATTTGTTGAAGATGATATGCTAAACAAAACTGATATAAAGTATTAAATAGCAAATATACATAACTTGCATACACACATAATCACCTATTCAGCTGCAGAAAGTTATTTGTCTTATTCCGCAAGACATCAAACTTCAAGTATGTGTATGTCAAAGACTTCTAAGTGTTTACTTCGTTATTCCTTTAGGCAGAGACTGTAGAGGGCCAGGTAGTCTCTGTAACTCATCCTCTCTTTAGAGGTGACATGTCTGGTGAATGCCCCTACAGTCTATCTCTGTATAAGAAATAAGAAGTTTTCACATTTTCAGAGGTCACTTGGAGTGTATAGCTCACATTTGCAATTATAGGAAATGGATACCTTGCACCCTTAAACAAGTACATTCCATTTTCAGATCATATGGTATCAGAGCACTAGGTTTTCTTGACTGACATCACTAGCTTGATTGTGTAGCTTGAAAGGTGTCTTAAGCAATGTTGAAGATTGACTGCTTTATTATTCTGTAAATTACTTGTTGTTTGAGTTTGTTGAAGCTCTTTTGTTCATTTTTATAATGACAACTTCCATAAGTGAGTTCTCAAAATCATCCTCCTTCACAAGATTCTTTGATGAAGGCTTGAAGCAAGAATTTTTCATCATGATGAATATGGTGAGAGAAATGTATGAGGATGAAAGAAAGAGCTCTAGAATTTAAGAACAGTTGAATTCCATGAGGGAAGAGAAGCAGTTGCTTTCTAACCAATTGCAGGAAATGGAAGGCCAACTTCATATTGCAAACATGAATCTGGAAAGGAAGTATGAGTTGGAGACACAACTCCTTGTTGCCAAAGAAGCCTTAGCCAGTATCAGCTTGAAGAAGAGGTAAACAATTCTAGTTTATCTTCAAATTCTTATAAGAATGTTTATGTTGGTTCTTTTGAGAAACATACCAGAGGCATAGGGTCCAAGTTGATGTCCAAAATGGGATATGAAGGAAAAGGATTGGGCAAACATGCACAGGGTATAGTTGAGCCAATAATGGTTGAGGTAAGGCCTAAGAATTTGGGCCTTGGCTATGCACAATCTTATGGAGAAAGTTCCAAAGCAGCCATGAAGGAAGGTGTGCATAAGCATGCACTTGAACAAGAAAGTGGTGAAAGCTCTAAAACCATTGAAGGGATTGATAGTGTTCCAAAAGGAGCTTCTTCTTCATTTGATTCACCTCCTCATGAAGGTAATGAAGGTGAAAGAGAAAGGTATAAATATAATTTCAATCATATTTCCTTTGATCATGTAAAGCATGGTAAATTTCCACACAAGAATTGGAAAATAATTGCATGTTATTTTTGTGGTTTGATTAACCATAGTGTTTCTAGATGTTGGAAGAGAATGGCAACATACATGAAAATTTTGAAGGAAAGGAGGCAAGAAGCCCAAGTTCCATTGAACAATGCAAATCATGCTGTCAAGAAGATGAACATGTGTTGCACTTATTGCCATAAGCATGGACATACTGCTGAAAGGTGTTGGACTCTGAATCCAACAATGCTTCCACGAAAATTGAAGAAATTGGAGAAAGAGTATGGCGAGAATGGGAAGGAAGTTTCCATAATTGATATGTGTCAAGATGATACACATGTTGATATTCATGTGCAGTTAAAGGAAGCGCCTTTGAAATGGATTGGTAAGAAATGGTTAGAATTCTTATCCAATTAAAGTTGCATGTCTTTTGATTGAATGCATTTCTTTGTTAAGGGAATGCAAGTTGCAGGATGGAAAAGCTGAGTATGAGACTCACTTTATCGCAACGAAAGTTTTATTAATTTCAACTTTGAAAGTACATATACATGTGATCGAGGATATTGTACTTATGATTGTACTTAAGAGAAAGTTGAAGAATAAACTTCATGCATGAGAATGATATGCATGAGCACAGGGATCATGATGATTTCCTTGTATTTTAAACATGTATGTGTGATTAACTTGAAGGGTTGATTACTTTGTTTTTAACCATGCATGTAATGTAATATTGAATTGGAAAAAGTTAATTTGATCTCCAATATTGTAAAGAGGAGAAATGATGAAGTGTTTCATCTTTGTAAAAGCCTTCTCATTTGGGAGGCAACTCTTCTTCTGGAGCGGAGGTGCCATGGATGGGCATCGTGACAATTGATAAGGCAGGACATTTTGGCATCAGTATGCTCTTTTGGCTGAATGGAAGAGGATATTTCTGTTCCTCAAGTACTGTACAGTTCAGTTCAGAGATTCAGTAAGCTTTTGGGGACCAAAAGCCTTCTCATTTGGGAGGTGTGATCAGGAGCTCAGGACCAAGTGTCGTAAAATGGTCAAAAATGAAAGTGCTCAAAAATAGTTTGAACTTGAACAATCGGATAGAGATCATCTCCCTGATTCCAGTGCTGCAAACAGTTCGAAAAACGGTCTCCGCATGAAGAAGTTATGCCAGAAACAAAATCGCCCAATGACTCTTAAATTTTGAATTTTTTCAAAAAAAAAATTAAAAAAAGAATATTCCACAGAATATTCCTTGGAATACTCCAGGGAATATTCCTTTTTGGCAGCGAATCAAAAACTGCCACGTGGCATGCTCCGAGACCACCACGTGGCTCATGGTGACGTCAGCAGATGGGTGGATGTCATACGTTAAAATTTTGGTGGCAGTGAGGTTCGATCCCATGACCTCCCATTTAACACCCAAACACTTTACCATTGAGCCACAACCACAGGTTTTATTATGTGAGCGGAAAAATCTTTATTTGAAGTTTACAATGCTTTTTGGCGGGACCTGAAAGGGGCCAGCCCTTAAGGGCTAGCCCCCATGTAATACGACCACCACCCGGATCCAAGGGCCTAACCCTTAACCGTCGGCACAAAATCCGAGATAAACTGTTGTTCAATTAAATCCCGTTCACATGCACAGTTATGACAAACAGATAAGCGGTGGTAAATTAGTAGTGGAATTAGCAGAGCACCAAAATTGGCGGGCCCACCATATTTGGCGGGCCTATCTGGACTCTAACTAAAGTTATCTGGAGTTTTTGTAGGGGCAGCTGGCAGTTAGGAGTAAATGGCATAACTTTGGCTAGGAAAGTCCTTTTTGGACGATTTTTTTTTTGATTTTGGGTCTCTTCGACCTCCTGAAGCCATTGGCATAGGTTTCACATCCATATGAGGTAATTTGCAGGTGATTTTTCTTCGTGGAATTTCCAGGAGCCACCAAGGCCAAATCAGTTTGGGAGCTGCATTGGGAATTGTGCAGCCAGTGAATGTGACACGAAGGTCATTCCTCAAGTTTTTCAGCATTCTGAATCCATTTCTATGGCTTTTTTTTCCTTTTGAGGCATTCTTTTCACTGTTTAGCTTCAGGGAAGCTTTTAGGGCCACTAGGGCCATTTCAGTGCTTGAGCTGTTTGGGGGCTATGTTCATCCATTTTTTGTGATTCAAAAGCCTATGTATGCTATTTTCGACCTTCTAAGTCTAATGGCAGAGGTTTCAGAACCAATTGAGGTCATATTCACCTCAAAATTCTCCATGTAAGTTTAAAGGGCCACCAGGGCCAATTTGGGGAAAGTACTGTATAAGGTACAATTTCACTATTTAGTGTTTGGGAAAGAGCATGTTTGGCTAATTCCTATCTTCTGATTCTGTATTTACAGTCAGATCTGTCCTTTGAGACACTCATATTCTTGTATTAGCCTTTGTAGCATTTTTAATACAAGAGGACAAGCCTAGTTTGAGAGGCTTGGTCCAGCAGATGTAGCCCATAGGGGGTGAACTGCTTTATCATTTTGATGTCTTTATTTGCTGAAGATGATATGCTAAACAAAACTGATATAAAGTATTAAACAACAAATATACATAACTTGCATACACACATAATCACCTATTCAGCTGCAGAAAGTTATTTGTCTTATTCTACAAGACATCAAACTTCAAGTATGTGTATGTCAAAGACTTCTAAGTGTTTACTTCATTATTTCTTTAGGCAGAGCCTGTAGAGGTCCAGGTAGCCTCTGGAATTCATCCTCTCTTTAGAGGTGACATGTCCGGTGAATGCCCCTACAGTCTATCTCTGTATAAGAAATAAGAAGTTTTCACATTTTCAGAGGTCACTTGGAGTGTATAGCTCACATTTGCAATTATGGGAAATGGATACCTTGCACCCTTAAACAAGTACATTCCATTTTCAGATCAGTGGCACAACTTCTGACGAAGTTGTTGTCAAATTACTAGGTTGATCTATAGCCTTGTTGTTGTTCGACATCTGTGGATTCCCGTAATATTTATTCCTTGTCAATTTCAAAGCATCATTTTACTATTTCGAGATGGATAGTATAAGAACTTGGGATTTGGAAGCATGATCGATAACAACCAGGTTAGTTTCTGGGATTGGAAACAGATCAGTCAACACCGCTGAGGTAGTTGAAGTCTTTAAAAATTTCACAACCTCATCTAGATGTGGAAAATCTCTCATGAAATGCTCATCATTACATATTAAACATGGATAATGAGGTTTCTGTCACCCAGTTGGGTTTCCAGAATATTTCTCAGGAGTCAAATCTTCTTGTTTCTTCTTTTTGTTTTTCCATTTCTTCTTGCCCCATGGTTGCTTTGGTTCTTTTCCCTTGTCAGATGACACGTCATTAACCTCCGAGGAAAGAGGTTTGTCATTTTCTTTTTGACTAGAAACTGCAAGGGCTTTACCAGATGGAGCCTTTGCAATTTGTGTGCTTAAGGTACCAATAATGCCATCATCGGCATAAGAGTCCCTGTTCGATTTAGGAGGGGGAGGAACAGAAAATTCTAGTCTAGGAGTGTCAGGAATTTTGTCGTAGAGTCTGCCAGACTGAGTATAGATCAAGTCTAAATATTGTGCACGAGAAATGACTTGCTCTTCAGTGAAAAATCCTCCCTTGGCCACATCTTCTCTAATATAAGGTAATAATGACTTAATAAACCACTAAGCTAGAAGCTGATCAGGAACATATGTCTTTACCATTCGACAATGACGTCACCACTCATGAATATGATCAGATATGTGAGTGGCTGTTGTTTGTTTAAAATTGGTAAGGAGTTCTGTTCCCATTTCATACCTTATAGGTAACTGAAATTGGGTTAGAAATGTAGTGGTGAGGGTGTTGAATTTGTCAAACGAAGCTCTAGGCAATTCAATGTACCATTTCACTACCAGACCAGTTAGCATTTGCTGAAAAAGGCGAAGCCTAATCAAATCATCATTGAGGGTGTTAGATGAACACCACAAATCAAAAGTCATTACGTGATTCGATGGATCTTCACCTGGATTTCCATTGAATTTAGGAATATCAGAGGGAAGTTTATGAGGAATTGCTGGCCACCAAGGGGCATAAGCAATTGGATCATTTGTTAGCCAATTCAGATCTAGTAATTGTAAAGTTGCTACAAAAGGCAACTGTTGATTTAGGTTTGGAGAAGCATACCCAAGATAAGATGGGATTGCCTGAGCAGTAGGTCTTTGCATACCAGCATAATGTATCTGATGCTGATAACTTTGATAAGGTTGATGGGCATAACCATTATAATATGATTGTTGGTAACCCTTTTGAAAATGCAGTTGCCCATTACCTGCAAAGTTTTGTTGCTCAGGTCCTCAGTAAGCTTGCTAGAATTGTGGTTTTTGATATTGTACCAGCCATGGTTGTTGGACCATTTGTTGTTGTCAAAACCTGGATGTTTAACCAAGATGAGGGGTGATAGTAACCGTTTGAGCCTGAGTCACTCTAGTTAAGGAGTCACTAATCTGAGGTTGTGATTAAGCCATGGAGCCAAGAGGCTGTTGTATTACGACCTGAGAGACTTGAGGTTGTCATACAATAGGCAGCGCTTGTACTTGCAACACAGTCACAATAGCAGGTGTAGTGGGAATTTTCAACACAGGTTGATTTGGTTGCATTGAATATACAACTCTTGGTTGTTGAGGCAGTAGTGATACCCAACCACTGGATGCAATTCCAGTTCGACCCGAATTTTGTTGTGAACTCTCATATGGTTGTTCTCCCGGAGGGAACAATGAAAAAGCATACTGCCCCCCATATGGCGGCAATCCAGTGTGCAAAGAATAAATTGGTCATTGGAGATTGGACTTGCCAAATTGATACTGATATGAAGGATAAATTTGTTGAGTCTCAACATAAGAAATTCCAAATAAGATTTCGGATGAACAAATAGGAACAGACCATGCTGCCGAAATAGTCCCTGGGTGGACTCCATCTAGTGGTTTAGAACTGGTTGGGATAGATGGTATACCAGCGAACATTGTCAAAGTAGCAGCAGGAGGATCCACTACTATTGTATCAGATGAAACAGTCCTAGATGTTGATGGTTGTTCAGACATATTTAGTCTATCCAAAATATTTCCTAACGATTCGACAGGAACTTGTGATGAAGGGTGCTTAAAAGAACTAACCTCTGTAGTAGAAGGATATAGGTGGATCCCAATTCCAAAATGCAATGGGGTACTGGATGGAAGATCCTCTACAATCTCTTCTATGGCAATTAGTCCAGGTGGAATAGGTATACAATCAAGTCCGTAAAATATTTCTGGAACCGAAGAAGGTATGGCTTCTGTAGTAATAGACACCGGAGGGGTGACACCTTCTAAATTCTGTAACTCAACTTCCAGATGTTCAGGTAAGTGAACTTTAGTTTCTGGATCAGCCCTAGATGGAGCTCGTTCAGGGATAGAAGTGTTTACCGTTACACTAGGATCAATTCTAATGTCTTCTTGTAATTGTAGAACTTCTTTTGTAAAGGCAAATGTACCAAAAATAATTGGAGTAACTGGAGTCTCTGATGATGTTGAAACACAAGTTTCAAATAGACCAGGAGAATTCGACTCAGTTAAACAAGACCATTTTGCCTGGAATGGTTTCATTTCTAGAGTCAAAGATGGTTGACTCGCTAGTCTCTACGAACGACAGGGTTTTGATTGACTTTCTTCCACGATTGCGGATTACTTGATCAACTCAAAAATTAAAGGGAAAAAGTTATTCTGAATTAAATAAATTTTATGATGCTTTGACACAACTTGCTTTTTCAATTTTTAAGAGTCGAGAAAAAGCTAAAGGTGACTCTAGTCGCCTTTGATTTTTAATGAGCCTGAAGTGACAAGTGCTCAGATGGACCTTTTCTTTTAAGGAGTCGAAAAGGAACGAAAGTGACTACTCTGGAAGTCTTGACAGAGGGATTATCAAACCAATCGCAAAACTACAATATACACCTTGGTGGTAAATTAAAGAGAAATTACCAAGGACTTTACGTACGGCAGTCAATCTTCCCGAATGCTGTGTTCAGTGCATTGCGATCGATAGGGTGGCAGACATGGCTTCCTAAGGATAAAGGATATCAGCCTATTGTGGTCTCCCAATATATACTCGACGGTACGGGGAGCACAAGTCTGTACTGGCACTTGTCGTATCAAAGAGGAGGAATCACCCAACCTTTGATGAAAATGATAGTTACCAGGTTTTATGACGTCGGAATACGTCTCTAGCCTAGACTTCTATATGTTGTGCATTAGGTTCCAAAGCGTTTTTATGTTCATTAAGGTTTATTTTAGAGTTTATCTTTCTTAGAAGTTTGTCTTTCAAGGTTCACCGCGTGATGTAGATGTAAAATTCCTAAATATGTAATCTAAAATGATATACAATCGTTTGTTTTCTTTTAGAAATGAAAATCCTATCCTCTAAGGAAAGAAAAGTATGATTCTTTCAACATAGAGCAGAGAGCACACACTAAATGCACTTTTCCTAAATCATTTTCCACATGCAGTCTAAATGAAAATGCACATGCATGTATTTGTTTTTCCGCTTCCTTAATGTGAGAATGCCAAAAAGGAAAACTAAGTATAGATCTGAACTATTTTCTTCAAAGCGACACTTCAACAATTTCTTTTCAAAATGAAAGGAAGACTAAAATGACACTTTCGATTTCGAATGGAAAACTGCTTTCAACACTTCAAATATTGACAATTCAAATCAAATACAATGACAAAAGTACAATCAACTATCTAAAAGAGGAAGACTTTACGACACTCTTTTTCTTGACTCAAAATGACAGTTACGACACTTTTGAATCAAAAGACGACAGTTCGATTAAGCTACTCTTGACAAAGGAGGACTGTAAATGATGAAAAATACATAAAAAACATTCACAATTCCTTATCAATGGAGGCTAAATAATGTGAAGGAAGGAGGCTTCAACAATGATATACTCATCATAACATAAAAATTACTGAATAGAGCTGAAAACAATGAAGAAAAAACCAAATTCCAGAGAAGGAAACAGTTTCATTCAATCATCGCACCTGTCCTTAAGGGAAACAAGGATGCATCTCACTTGGAACACACGGGAGGTGTGATGCATCCAGGCTACCAATGAGAGACAATGCAATGGACCAGGGAATGAAACAGAGCTTGGTTCTTGCTCAAAATGTGCAGCTAAGTTCAGTGATTTAGGCCAAGCTATGATGGACAGTAAACACAAAGTATAGGGGTATAACCTTATGAGGTTATTGGGCTACCACTGGGGCACTTAGGATGTTTGCAAGTCAGATGTTCAGTTCATAAACCAACCTGGAGATTGACTAAAGCAGCGTTGATCTACTTTGCAGTTGCATAGCAAAAGCAGTTCAAAGACTAGCTGGCTTAACTTCAGGCTTTGTCTGTAGTTTATAAAGCAAACAACAGTAACAAACAAACAAACTATTCGCTCCCCAGTGGAGTCGCCATTTTGTTTCCAAGAAAACTAGTGTCTATTTGATCTTCTAGTCCCACTAAGATGGGTAGCTATCTTAGAAACAAACAATTCAAAGTAACTTGTGTTTTCCTTTATGTATGATAGATAAGAGAGAAGCAGAGAGCACCAATCTTAATATTTCGCTTGGCTCCTTGCTTGTTTCCTCTCTCCTTTGATAGAGCTTGCCACTCCTTTCTCACTTGTCCCACTTTAAAGAATACCTGTAGAGGCAAAGAAACAAAACACCATCAAAGCATAGAGATCTATAATACTATAAACAATGCAAAATCAGAAGTACATTAACCATATAATTGCATTCACAAATACACAAGTATATGGAGGAAAACTAAAATAGCTTTATTGATAGTAGAAGTAGAAGAGAGGATTACAACCCAGCTATCTGATCCAGCATCATCCTCCCAGCATGAAAGCCCTCTTCACCTCATGAAAATCAAGATCACCCAACAATACAATGTCTCAAAGAGAAACCAACAGCACTTCCTTACAAAGTACAAAATTCCAGCCTTCAGATCTCTGTGATGAGGGATCCATATATAGATATTTGCAGGGGGGTGAGTCAGCTTCTGGGTTTTCTATTAGTGTCATTTCACTGATAGTTCTTGGTTCCACTTGGATAGTTCATGATCTCTTACTCATCCCTAGGCGAATTCAGAGAGGCAAGTGTCATATGAGAAGTTTCTAGAAGATTCTCTGGGTTTCCACTTAGAAAACTGTCTCTACTATTTGTCTGCTCTTGCTCATCACACCCTACAGAAGGCCTTTTTAGTATGCATCACACCCCTTGTGTTTAATAGGTGAGATGCATCTCACCTTGACCAAGGATCAGTCAGCATGGTCTAGTTTTGGCTAGTTCTGAGTAGTTTTTCAGGTGGAACTTCTGGGAAATGATGTAATCAGTTGACCATGATCCTTTAGGGAATGAAACAACACTTTTAGGGGTTTAAGAGCCCTTGGTTTATTGACATATGTGATTGGGGTTACAGTGCCCAAATATGTCTATAACATCCCCCCAACACAGGCTTCTTGACCATATTTCCTAACGCGAATCTCATGTGCATTCGCATAGGTTGTTTACCATATGTCTGTACCCACCTGGACAGATGCATGCACGAACCATCCCATCCCTTGTATTTATTTTCCCATCACACTATAGGTTTCCCAAACCATGAGCGCAATAGTTTCCTACATGTGCACCAGTATTCAAAGCTTCCTCTATGCGTACCCCACCACCTTGTGGGCGTAGCGCATAGTACCCAATTCAAGGCCTGGAAACGTTTCTTTTCCGACACCTCCCTTTTGAATCTGTCCAAGAAAGCATCTACCTCACCTAAACCATCATAAGTAGGCAAATCCCTCACTTCTATCGATACACAGCGTAGTGATCTTGTCATCATATTACAGTTCAGTGTGGTTACCTCATGTAATCAATTCTGCCATCACTCTATCTCCTCATCGGAATTCAATGTACAAGATCTTTCACGCTCCCATGAGATCCATCCATCCACAGTGGGATTTACCTAGTCTTTCTCTCCCGTGGTTATCTTGTTGATGCAGTCTAAATCATCGTCACTTTCATAGTCATGCACCATCTTTGTATATCACTATCCTTCCATAGGGTCCAAGGGTATAACTACATGCAGAGACTTCTTCTCAAAAATCATCTTGTGCTTCTTCAAATTAATCACCTCGTTCATGTTAGTGGCCCAATCAGTTCCTAAGAGCACAAGGTAGGGATTGTTGTCATGAACAATCTCTATTACTTCAAAGTCTATTAGTGCACTCACTCCCTCAATATCCACGGTGATTCCCTGCAATCATCCCATGGGTATTATCTTCTACTGGTTCACCATTCATAGCTGAATAGGAGACCATTGCAGCGTAGGCCTCCCCATGCACTCCCATGTCTGCTTCGGCAGAACATTCACATCCGATCCTAAATCCAGAATTACTTGGTCCATCTCATATTCTCCAATCTGCGCGGTTAGCCTCATTTCTCTCCCTGTCCTAGTCTTGTGTTTTCCAATCTTCTGGACGACACGCGGTTCTCCTGGCGTGGTTTTATAGATCTAACCCAGAAATATATGATAACAGAAATAAATCCAAGAATAATAAGATTGAAATAGATAGAAATGATTCTCTTTATTGATCAAAACCCTTAAGGTAGGGCAACACCATACATTCACTCCTTAAGGAAGGAGAACACTCCATAAGCCATATGCTTGTTCATACAATAATCCTTCACTATATTCCTTGACTTGGAGTCTCTAGCCTCTATATAGGCCTCATACATACAATACCATGGGTCATTACCATGGCTCCCTCATACCATCAACTAATACCATGGACCCATTACATTATTATTAACTACTTGTGGTCCCTTACATGATATGGGTTAACCACCTTATTTATTACTATGGCCCATCCCATTATTACATTATTACCTTGGGTACCTCCCTTGGTACCCCATATTATCCCCCCATAGGTATATAACACTCCACCCCCCTTAGCATGTTTCGTCCCTGAAACATGGGAAGAACACAAATAATAAGATCTACTCAAAAGAGTAGTCCACTAGTACCATGCACGTGCATCTAGCCATCCAAGAGAAAGGTGAACCCTCGATCTCGCTAGTGCCTCTCTCGCTTGAGATGGAAGTTGACCATGGCAGCTCTTCTGTGTTGATGTGTAGTAGGTGGATCTTCGCTCCTCGCTATCCGTCATACGGGGGTTGTTGTCCTTGTGGCTAATTGGTTGCCATCTTGTTGGTTGTTTTCTTACGGGGTGATGTGGGTGATGATATGTTGAAGTTTTAACCCACGGTGTCTTTTTCTTTAATTCACCCTGCTGTGGTGCCTGTTGTGGTGTCTTCTTTTCCAATATGACTTCAACCACTAAGCCCTCCTTTGATGTATTAGCACCTATAACCTTTTCTGCTTCAGCCTCTGTTTGTGTTTGATTGTCTATCATCACTGGTTCATCATCTAATATGTCAGACCCTGGAACATCTTCTCCTTCAGCGTCCTTGGACTCTACCTATTTATTAATGGAAATATCCTATAATGTAATTTTCTTCTTTTTATACCAGAGCTTCAGGAATTTCTTCTTCACATTAATATTGATAGTACCCGCAGATTCCATCCAAGGATATCCCAAAACAACATCCGTATTATCCATCTCTGAAGTATAAAAATCACCATGCAACACATACTTATCCATAGAAAGCTTCAAATCCTTATAAATTTGAACATCCTCATCATCAACCTGTGTATTTTCAATTTGTTTTGCTAGAACTTGCAATTTGTTTGCCAAATTAACATTGATGAAATTATGCTTGCAACTAGGATTTATAGAAACAATGATTTTCTCCTTCTGAATCAATCCATGAACCTGCAATAAGGAGATACCAGTAGGAAATAGCCCCACATGTTTCTCCTTATCTTGTTTTCTGGTATGAGACCATCTGTCTAAAAGTAATTTTTCAAATTCTTCATCGGACAGGTTGGAACACTTCTTTTGGTTAAGTAATCCCCACCATGTGGCTGCCTCGTCTTCAAAATTACACACTACAAAAGTTCTCCAATGATTTTTCCATAATAACTTGTGTTTTTGTATGTATTCTTCAATAGTAGGACCATCATCTTTCCCTGTAAAATATAGCATCTCCATGAAGAGGGTTTGAGAAAAATTCACTTACTTGGCGAAAATTTGAAATTGTCACAGTTTCGTCAATATTGCTCAGAATCCCTATTATGACCTGTTTTCAGAAATGGAACAATCATTCTGCATCTACCCATGTGATAGAAATCTTGATCTCAGCACTTAAAATTTCATATCTATGCTGCAATTCTCTCGCCGTCATAATAGGTTTATTTGCATTGTCTTATATCTTTATATCAGATCTATAATATTTCCGGGTTAGATCTGCAACAAGTGGTATCAGAGCTATAATACCACTTGTTGTAGCTTTGATACCACTTGTTGTAGCTCTGATACCACTTGTTGTAGATCTAACCCGGAAATATTATAGATCTGATATAAAGATATAAGACAATGCAAATAAACCCAGAAATAATATGAAATGATTCTTTATTGATCAAACCCTTAAGGTAGGGCAACACCATACATTCACTCCTTAAGGAAGGAGAACACTCCACAAGCCATATACATGTTCATACAATAATCCTCGACTCCTGCCGTCACCAAATTTCTGCAAAAAAGAGCTGATTTTAGATCAGCGATATCTCCCTCATCCGGACTCCGATTCGACTGATTTTTTTTTTGAAATTAGGTATTTTTTCACAAATATTCCAAATCTACAATTATATTTTGTAGATCATGCACCAGGACGTTCAGATCTGCGCCGCAAACTCGCTGCCCTGAAAAATTGTCTGCAACCCCACTGATTTTTAGATCAACGATATCTCCTTCATCCGGACTTTGATTCAACCGATTTTTTTTTTTTTGAAATCGGCTATTCTTTCACAAAGAATATAGATCTACAATTAGATTTTGCATATCTTACATCAAAACATACATATCTGATCTGCAACTCGCTGCCCCCGAAATCCTGCAAAAAAAAAAAAAAATTCTCCACTTTTGTGCCCAAGAAAGTGCTCTGATACCACTTGTTATAGATCTAACCCAGAAATATATGATAATAGAAATAAATCCAAGAATAATAAGATTGAAATAGATAGAAATGATTCTCTTTATTGATCAAAACCCTTAAGGTAGGGCAACACCATACATTCACTCCTTAAGGAAGGAGAACACTCCATAAGCCATATGCCTGTTCATACAATAATCCTTCACTATATTCCTTGACTTGGAGTCTCTAGCCTCTATATAGGCCTCATATATACAATACCATGGGTCATTACCATGGTTCCCTCATACCATCAACTAATACCATGGGCCCATTACATTATTATTAACTACTTGTGGTCCCTTACATGATATGGGTTAACCACCTTATTTATTACTATGGCCCATCCCATTATTACATTATTACCTTGGGTACCTCCCTTGGTACCCCATATTATCCCCCCCTAGTTATATAACACGCAGTCCCAGCACATCCGTTAATGACTTCTTTCTATCCTTTTACTCCTTATTGTCACACAGTAGCTTCATGCATGTTTCCAGGAACGTCATAAGCATAGATGGGTCCATTTCTGGCTTCAATCTATATTTTCTTTCTAAAGTGGAGGCATCAGTGAAGCTCTTCTTAGCTTCCATGAAGGTTTCCTTAGCGTGCTCCAAATCAAGCTCTGCTTCTTTCTCCAGAGCCTTACAAACCCAAGTACTATCTTCGGGTTGTTTGCCTTTATCATCTCCCATTTCGATTCCACTTTGGAGCACAATTTTCACATTTGGATCTTCCTTGTGCAGCTCAAACCTCATCATATGCAGGTTTTGAGTCGAGAGAGGTGGTAGTGCTCCCTTGTCGTGTATCCTAGCTATCATCATAGGACAATCCTCTATCTCATTATCAAACAAGGTACAATAAAGACATGATGGGCATGTTGAATTCATACAATCGTGAGCATAATGTCCTATCCCTCCATAATTGTAGCATATCAGCCGTCTGTAACCTCTTCTAGGTCCTCCCCCACCTCAGCCTCGTCTACTCCCTTGAAATCTAGTTCACACCACTCCTGCATTCGATTCTAAGGGCCGCATTTCAGCCTGAACTCTATAGGTGGGAGTTCTATCCATCATCATCTCATAGCTTCTACAAGTGTGCTCATCGTGTCCAACCGATCTACAAAAATTATAGAACAATTGTTGCAAATTCTACGTGTACTTCTATAAAAAATGGCAGTTGTCTGTAGCATGCTTTCCTCCTATTTAAAAATCACGCACCACATTGCAGTGCTGCGCTAGGTTCTGCTTGTGCTTCCAACCTTAAACCCATCGGTCCTCCTCCCCCAAGGTGATTCGTGAACATAGGGTAATGGTCCTTATCATGACCCTGACCCTTGCATTTTACGCACCACACCTCTTTGCACACTTCTGGTCGGGTTGTCCTATCCTATTTCAGACTCTGCATCTCAAGGCATAAGTTTTTCAAATGTGCATGGATCTGCTGAACTCCCAAGTTAAGATCCTGCATCGGGGTTTCATGCAGCCTCATCGCGATCTCCAAGGCCTATGCTTAAGTCGTTAACCTCTGTTGCGATAGTGTGTTCCTCAAATGCGGCGTTAGCAATGCTACAAACCATTCGCAATGTTGTTCATCTGTCAAAGTCATATTAGCTTCATGAATCGTACACTTTAGTCTTTGATCCAGCTCCCAAGGAATCTCACTTGGTAGCATTATGATCTCTTTGAATCCAATGATTTATTGCGCTTCTAACTTTGGCCTGCTAAATTCTGTGTTTAGTGCAATTCGGATATTCACGATTCTCGCATTCAGATTGTCATTAGAATGCTTAATATACCAAGTCAGCACGCAATCCTGCAGAGCGTTGACCAGTGTTGCTTTCTTTAAATTATCATCTATAACTCCCTGTGCTTCCCATTTAGCTCTTATCACAAACCAAAACTGGTCTAGATCTTCATTTCCTACTCCCTTGAACATAGGAAACTTTATTGTGCTTGCCATATTGACTCGCAGTGGTGGTGGAGGTGGTACGAGTGAAGATGGAGGTTAAGGTAGTGAAATTGGTGGCAGTGTGGATGGGGGGTGGTATGCGTGGAATCCTTTGCCTTATCAAATGAATCGCACTTCATGACAAGACCTTCAATAGCTCTTCCTCGTCCCCTCACAGAGGTGAAATCAAAGGGTTATTCTCTGGTCCCTTACTTCCTTCATTTCTATAGGTTTTTCCACTTCGCATAGCTCCAGACATCAAGGTAATTGCATAATCCTATTTTCACACAATAGCATTTTAATCCAAGTATTCAGAGACTTTATGTACTTACCTTGCGATCCTTTGGGAAATCATCCCTCTACTTCGCTATAGCTGACTGAAGTATCTACCACAAACTCAGTAATGAATCCTCCTATAATTTGATTGAGCCTGTGATCAACAGCGTCTGCGATCCTATCCTCTAATTCTTCCAATCTGCACACCAACTTTAAGGTCCACACAATAGGATTGTCAAGTTTCCACCTTCCTTGGCTATCTGATAGCTTCGCGATCCATTCGTACAGCTCAATAGGGAAATATGCAAAAAAGATTTCGTGGATCTCTGTTTACTGGTAGCAGTCTAACCACTCTTCTTTTTTCAGTCGCGAATTCCTGTTCTCTTGCGTCGTGAACTCGTGAATTCTTTTGTCCAACCAACCTTTTATTTCCTTCTTAGTTGGATTCCAATTATATGACATTAGACGTCTCTATGCAGATTCTAGTCCCTGCAACGAAGCCATTTGTTGGCTTGATAGGGCCTGACCCAAGTTCGAAGTTAATTAGCCAAACAAATCCCTATACTAATGGCCCTTTCGGCAACAGCCCATAGAGCGTAGACTGAGGTATCACTCGAAGTAGTATTAGGGGATGATGGAACTAGGTTTCTGCACCTTTGAGATGTTTGAGGGGTCGGTTTAGTCCAACTGTGAATACCTTCGCGCAGGTCACTTCGCACACTATCTTGACCTGTGAGGCTTTCGCGATCTTTTATAATCACCCTCATGCAGTCCTCACTAGGGGCTGAGGTGATTTCGCACTGCCCTAGCAACAATCTATGCTACTTTCCAAGTTATATTGTGGATCTTACTTATCTTATTATAACAATTAGATATCTTCACGTAATCAGATACTTAGTCTTATATTCACTTTAGCAACACATTCATATAAGTTTTTACATCATATAAACAATATAAATGTAATTTATATCCAATACATTCAATGCACAAAACAGGAAAAAGATACACATAAATGATGTAAAACTTCTCTTTATTACTTCTCCAAAGGTTACATACTCAACTTGCCCTATGCACTTAGCTGCATGGATCTGCGTACTTAGCTACAAGGATCTGCGCACTTAGCTGTAGACTACTAGGCCTTTGCACACTCAGCTGCAGAGCCTTCTCCTACTCTACGACCCAAAGACTCGACTCTACACTTAGATAAGACTCAATTCTTCATCCTTCATTCATGACTATCCTTCCCTTATTTATAACTTAGAGCCTCACTCTATTTATACAATCCCATGGTCCGTGAACCATAGGTAGATCTCTAAAGCCGACATTACTTTACAAAAATGAGGGCAGACAACCCTATGACTCATTTACAATCTTCTTACTCCGCGCCCACAAAATGCAGAGTCTTTACGTCAGATTTAGTCAAAATATGGGCTTTAAGCCCCAAAACGTGCCTTGGGGGATCACACACCCAACACATCATAATACCTCTCTGATATATACTTCTTCCTAAATTGTCTCTCGAATTCAATCCAAGTCAACTCTTCCTCATATATAGAACAATTCTTCAGGGATATAACATCCATATAAGCCACATATAAATAAGTATATTTACCCATAAAATACCAAGGTGAAACAGAGCTCGTATTAATGATTGCATAAGTTGACCAGGTCTGGGACTTCCACGTGTTGGCATGATAATTTACTTTAAACCTGACCCAGGTTTCGACCAAGGGTGCCAACAAAAGCCCAGGTAGTCTAGCACATCACCAACATATTCACTACTTCCAAAAGGAAGAAGAATCTCACCTGAGGCAAGCAAGAACCATAAAAGATAAAGGAGATTTAGATTTGATTAATATATGAATTACACACCTACCACATTATTCATTATTATCCCTTATGTAATATACATTCAACAAGAAATTCAACATAAGCATAAATTTTAAAAGGGGCCCATAAATCACATGGAAGGGTTTCAAAAGTCTCACCTTCCTTATATTAATCACCAGTGGAAAATATCCCCATTAAAAATAGAAGCATTATAGTTTTTGGCAGTTATAGACTTGCACGCAGTGTCAAAATCTATAGGAAATACATAGAAAAAACATTATAATCCAAATTTCAGAGTGACAACTCTAAATGCTCAACTCTGACTCTCAAGCTCAATTCAGAGTTTGCAGCACTATCCAAACTTATTTCTTATTTCCTTGTGTTTTCTTTTATAACGATGCTCGCTTGCTATGATACCTCACTCACTTGATCCATGGTTTTCAATACCTAGGGCCATCATTCAGAGAGGTATTAACCAGAACTAGAATAGTACCTGTGTCTATCACCTCTTCTATTCAGAGTGTCCAAGAACCTACCATCTCTGATCATTTCATCTCTATCAGATCTATACCCACCAAGAGACCTACTACCATATGCCCCATTAGCTCTGTCCTCATGTCCATAACTAATCTGAAGTGGTCCCTCTTGCTGAAATTCTTAAAAACTCTAAAATATTACTACATTAACCTCTGCTTGTTTCTCAAGTGCCTATATGATTTTGTCATTTTCTGCTTTACAAATCCTTATTTCTTCCTTTAAGCTTCTCAATGTGTCTGCTAAGTCAAAAGAATACCCAACACCACATTGCTCATCTGATCCATAAGGATAATCACATGAACTGTAGTCTTCCATTCTGCTAGTCATCTTGATCTCTTTCTTTCAAGGCATCTTATGTTAGCTAAATCAAATCATAAACAAACCAACTTACCTTAGCATCATACAGGGAGTATATCTCCTGCAAGAACAACCAATCAGCGTAATACATGTATAAACATAATCATAACAGCATGTAAATATGAATCATATAGATAAAAAAACATATAAACATCATTCCAACCATAGTCCAGTCATCAATGCACGACCATGTCAATCACATACCATGACCTCATGCATGACAACAACAACGCAACGTGCTTGTAATCATGTTTTTTCATGTATCTATCATTTTTCGTGTAGAAAGGTCCATAGAAAGTATGCAACATGGTACTCCTTGGATGAAGAATCAAATTTTGCATCCAATGATTTTTTCTGCTTGAAATTTGAGTAAATCCATAAGGAGATAAGTTGAAAATACGAGTTGAAAAAATAGTTTTCCTTTTTTCCCTCTAAAATTTGATGATGTAGTATAATATTGTTTTTTTATTTCCACTATTATTTTATAATTTCCTTAGGAGGCCCATTTTAGACCTCAAAATCCCCCTAATGACTAATAACTTCCCATTTCAGAGCATAATAAGTATGTTTGACCTGGCAGCGACTGACTCGATTCGAGAGGTGTTGGTCAATGACTCAAATGGGGTTCGACAAAGATGGAGCAGTAGAGTTGGAGGCCAAATAGCAATATAATGGGATGGATGTGACAAGACGATGTATGGAATATTGTAACTAGACTCAAAGGGATTTGAAACAAGCTCCATAGATACAAGGGTGACTCGATGGTGCTGCCACATGAAGGAGGCCTGAAGGGGACCATAAAAACATGAGTAAATGATGGTTACTCATGACAAAAATTGACAGGTGAGTCAACCAGCGCAAAGGTAAAGTGGTACCAGAGTACAAGTGGCTCAAATGAAGAAATCCCATTTTAATAGGTGGCAATGTGAGACCTCAAGGAAAAAATGGCTTCCCAGTGAAGTGTCAAATTACCAAAAATAAAGAGAGACCCATTATAGAATACGGTGAGAGGTTTGTCAAACAGAGCTATGGATTGGTCGTAATGGGTGACATAAAAACTAGGATTTTTCCTATAAAATGGTTTTTTCCCTAGATCAAATTCATTTGCATAGTGATATGTGGAGAATTTGGATAGGAGAGAAGGCCCTTAATCTTATGGAGATTGCAGCAGACAAACCTACTATCGGAATCAGGGTCTGCAAGTTGGAGGTGGGTTGCCTAACCTTACTCATCATTTTTGGTGGATTATACTTTCATATTAGGGCTTCATTTCATTGTGGGGGACCCCTTCTCATCTTCATGGTCACAAAACACTTTTGGGGGCCTGTTTTGCGCTCTAAAACACAAAAACTGGGCCCATAAGTGCATCTAGCATAATTTTGAGGGAAAAAAATATGTTATGGGTTCAGAGGATGCGCAGTATTGGTGGTCTATGGTGAGCTAAAGCTAATTACTAAACATGCATGGCTTTGACTTTGGACTGACAAAACATAATGGTATTTTGCAGGTATGGCAAAGCTAAACACATCATGGTGAGAACAAGATTTAGAGTCCCTCCATGCTGAGATTCAAAGGAATCAAGCAGTGAGAGGGGTGTTGGAACGATATGGCATGTTGAAGTTCTTTGAGAAACATATGATGAGGGCTAGTGAGCCCTTTCTGTCAAGGATTGTGAGTTACTAGGACCCATATTAGGAGGCCTTTGTAGTACATAGGCACAGGATCAAGATCACGATCCAAGGCATATATTTTCTGATAGGATTTCCCCCCTTGGGGGTGGTATGGGAGATACATCTAGTGTTGCCTCATGGGAGGCATATAGGTGAGTTTGTTGATTGCCACAATGTACCAAGGATTTTTTCAAAGGGCACAACCATCCAGATTAGTGACCTAGAGAGTCTTGAGACATGAGCTACAGTTGCAGTAGTGTTACAGATCTTATGTAGTCATGCCTTCCACCATACCACAAGGGGGTAGATGATGTTAGTGGAGAGTGTGTTAGGAGGGACCTATTATGGGTGGACCTAGATGATGTTTTTGTCATTGAGATGATAGTTGGCACTATGCAGATGGAGGACCAATGATAATTGTTTGTTTGGGATAGTGTTATACTCACTCTTCTTTGAGAAGATCCCCACTATTCGACCTCATGTACAAATTTGTGATGGGGGCCCATAGGAGCCCAAGATTCACTATTGGGGGAAACTACTGAGATGAGGTGGAGGAGGGGGAGTCAGATGAGTGTTCTGACCTAATTTTGTTTCTCATTGGGATGAGATGACACTGGACATAGATGACAATCCATATAGTGGCATGAACTATCAAGGGGATCCTGACTTACCACTTTCGTCGGGACGAGCATGGGGTCCAGCTGGTAAGTGAAAGTGGCTACATATTTGATGCATTTATGGTTTAAGAAATACATGTATATGGTATTGGTTTCTAAACTTTTTGGTATGCATATATAGCACCATTGAGGCCGGCAGGATACAGGGGACAAGCTGCAATGCTTGGGGTTGCAGATAAGGGTGGGGCCACATCACAACAGATATCGGTGAGTGATGCTCTATTGGAGGATATTTGACATATATTTTACGTGCTACTAGCTAGGGTAATGAAGAGTGGGTTGTATGAACTAGAAGATCAATATACAGATGAGTGTACGGGTCTTCCCTCAGAGTGGTGAGGAATCACATGACACATTGTTATGGCCAGTTAGGCAGTACGAGATCTAGGGGCTGGTGGGATGGATTCGTTGGCTCAGGAGACTCCAAATGATATTGATTAGGCATAGGGACATATGGGTCAACATTTTTGTTTTTTGATAACATGTGAATGAGCATGTCGGATGTATTTAGACTAGTGGACTCAAAACACTATAAGATGATACATGTTTAGGATTATGCATCTTTTTGTTGTGATGGTTGTGGTTTGCCATTTGTTTATGGATTATTTCTTATATGTGCATGTGATAAATGCCAACTTAGAATATTATTTGCAATGGTATCTACATAGTGATTATAGGCTCTAGGAACATGACTGAATGTAAAGGATTCAAATTCACATGCCAAAATCTTAAATCATAGATATTTTCTAAATAGGGCAGGATTATGCACATGAAAAACGTCGTTCAATGGCATGACAAGTAGAAAGGAATTGAGACAAACATGAAGGTGAATGATGTGACGATCAAGGTCATCGGCTAACAAACCTATCACATCATATTCGACCTAGTTATTCGTGGCAGATCGAATGCATACACCATTAGAGTGGACTAACGAATGCAAGGGGTAAAAAATGGCCCAAGCTTCCGAGGCTAGATTCCTAGTGAAGCGACTGGAAACATTGGCATAACGGATATAAGGTGTGGATGATGGATCCATCTAAAAGATGAAAGAAGACAAAGAATGGATGAGACAGTGATGAGGTACAATGTCAACACATTGACGGTGAATATCGTCAACGATGAGGAAATAGCAAGGGGCTTGATGTTGATCATCATAAGGAAGATGGGGGTCGAATTTTTGGGTTTGTAGATAGGTAAGGATGTCGTCATACCAAGGGTCATCAAGGTTGGTCATGGATTTCATGATGTCTTCATCAAAATGGAAGATGGGGGGACAGGAGGAAGAGAGACTACATGATGAAGAATAGCTACCTGAGTCATCTTCATCTTAGACATAGTTCACATATGCATCATCAAGGTTGGGAGACATATGACAATTAGATGGAATATCTAGTGATGTTGAGACTGAGGTGTTCAACAAGGAAGGTTTAACAGAATCATGATAGGATAAATCAAGGGAGTCCAATGCATCGATCTCGTGGATGAGGACAAGTAGAGAATAGTAGTGATACTATTCGTCATCTCGACATTAAAAGTAGGGATCATAATGGGTGTTTGAGAGACCTCTTGTTTCGGCATAGGGGTGGGACCAGAATCCATAGGTATAGGAGAGGTGGACTCACTATGGGTGGCATGTAATTCATGAAGTACTTTCAGTGTATCATGAAAATCTTCAAGACGTGGAAAGAAATGAGAATAATGGCTATAATTATCACACAAACCACATGGGTGATTCGTGCATAATGATTTGTTATTCTTAGCTGACTCAGGTAAGGTGACATGAACCTCATGAAGGTTAAAATCATAAAAGGCATTAGAGACCACATTCATGAAATGAGGGAGTTCAGGACAATTATTGGTGGCATGACCAACAACATCACACAAAGCACATGGAAGAATAGGCTTTGGCGGCTTAGGAGGAGCTAGAGTTGTTATGGGTTCCTTGTCTTTAGTTCCCTTTTCTAGGCTTTTCTCCCCTCGCCAAATGCTTTCACAATAGGAGTAGGTTCTTGTTGAGGTCATTGTGGAACTATAGCAAAGTAAGGGTTAGGAACAATAGGTTGGATTGAGGTCAAAGCAGTTTAAGGTTTGAGTTGAATGGTTGGAGTGTTTGCAGGAGGATCAATATTCTAGACTAGGATCCCCAAGTAATGTTGGGTAAACTCAACGTAGCCATGGAATGTGTAGAATAAACTCCAAGGGGTGGAAATAAGGATGTTATCTGACCAAAAGGATAATGGCCTAAAGGAACTGATCTGAGATGTTTAAGACTTGGGGAAACATTTTCGGGCAGAAAAGGATTAAGAGAGACACCAACACAAGGAAATGATCCTTGAGGAGTAGTACCGGAAGGCTAGGTGGAGTTAGGAACAACAGGTTGTGAGGGTGTTATCTACTATGAAGGAATACCAGACTGTTTGTGGGAGGGGGCATGATTCTTGGAGCATGAAAACACTAGATGAGCCAGGCTCAGAAGGAGTAGGTGGTGGACCATAATAAGTATCAAGTAGAGTGGAATATTTGTAGACTCCAGGACAAACATTGGTGAGGGATGAGACAGTCGTATTTTGAGTCATGTAAGAGATGTTGGACTAAGGTGAATTTTTGGCTTTGGGATCATAGTACGCCAACTGATCAAGGGTGGTGAACTTTCCATTGTGAGGAAAGAACATATTATGGTGAACAGCAGATGCAACAGTTGACATATCATAGGTATAACTATGACCCAAAAGGATGTTATAGTCTAAGGTAGCATCAATGACTTCAATGTCGATAAGGACAATCTTGCTGGAAATTGTGATTAGACAGTTGCAATATCAGCCAAGGGGATGTGAGGGATGATCACCCTAAGCACAAAGAGTGATGGTGGATGGGGATAGGTCCAGGGAGATAATTCACTTCCAAACACTAGAAATCATCACACGGGTGGAGGCACCTTTATCTATGATACACCGCTAGACAGTGGTGTTTCTAATGGAGAGTGGTATTTAAAATGCAACGGATGAAGGTAGGGGAAAATTTTTCGACTTTTCAACATGAAAGAAAATAATATAATCATCTTTGGGATCCATGGCACCCAAAGCAAAGAGTAGAGCTTTCTGTTGGGATGGGCATGTCTAGAGGACTTCCAACATTGAAATGGCAGAAAGAGACTATGCCAAGTCATTTATTATGTTATAGATGTGGGAGGCTTTAGCAGAAGTAGCATTTTGACATGATGGGCCTTTGGGGATATTAGGAATAACCTTGACCTTAGGCTGAGGGATATGTAAGGTACAATTGGTTGACGATATAGGATCAATGGAAACTTAGGGTTGGGACTAAGTCACTAACTTAGCAAATGTCTTATCGTATTGGTGCAATTGAGTTTGAAGGTTGACTTGCTCAGTATTAACCTCATCAGAATTCATCATAAGAATATTATAATCATGGTGAACAAATGGTGGAGTTGGCTAAGCTACCTAACCTAGTTTAGGTTGGGCATAAATGTATCCTTGGTGAGGAAAAGGATTGGTAAGCACCATTGGTTGAGATGAAGAAGGAGCGGGAAGAGGAGCGATGGGTTGCAGTCCTCGAGAACGAGCAACTTTTGATTTCCATACTCGATGCATTTGAGGTAAGATTGGACACTCATGAGTATAATGGCCATATATGTCACAACAGGCACAAGGTTTGTTCATACAAAGACCCTTGTTTTTCTTGGTTTGTCTACCTTGTTGCTCAGTTGCTACATTAGGCTGAGGTCCCTGAGGTGTATTGGGTGGTGGTCCCTGGCTACCTTGATTACCTTGATATTGTTGGTTCTGGTTACCCTTTTGTTGTAGCAGATGCAACATCTTCCAAAATTTTGGCCAACATCCAAATTTCAAATCCTTCCTTGGTTTTTCCCCCTTGATGATCGCAAACACTTAGGCTCATCCCATGAGCTCTTATCAAGTTTTCACACCCTCTTTGCTTGATCGATCATCAATCGTCTTTTGGCATGTTGATCACTATGTCATGCTTGCGAGATTTTTTTGGAAATATTAAAGGTTTTTCTTTGTGTTTATTATTTCTTTTTGCTCTGTCAACATCGGTCACACTCACACATAAAGTTGTAAACATTGTCTTGCAATTGTTGTCATGGTCGTTTGAATACATATTTCAACTGTCGCACTTATCGCTCTCAGCCTTCAAGGCAGTCTCATTGAGCACATGTTGTCTTGTTGGTTTGAGGTGTCTGGTCATCGAGTCATTCTAAGTGTGTAATCACATTGTCATTTCTGCATGAGTACACTTGCTTTCACACTTAGTCAATTTTCCTGAAAATCTGTAGACTAAACAACCCTTCGTCAACCAAAACCGATCTCAGTGACCTTGCACTATTGCCTAGAACTGTTCAGAGCTTGAGGTTGTCCTTCGGGTAGCCTTCTCTGTGCAATTATGGAAATGAGCCAGCTAACTAACTCCCAAAACTGTGCAGAAGTTTTCCCAAAAATGATCCAGTCTACACTTCCCACAAGACCTCCCATCAAGCCTCCCACTGGTCAACCGAAAGAAATGACTTGATTTGTGATCTAGGGCTGCAGTAATCTCCAAAATTGCATAGAGTTTTCCTACCAGGCCTTCTTCCCCACTCTGCAACCAGCCCAGGAATTACATAGAGCTATCCTAACAACTATTCTTCTCTGCTCTACAACCATCCCAAGAATTGTGTAGAGTTGTCATGTCCTGCCCTTCTTTCCCTCTTTGCAACCAACTCAGAAATTGCACAAGATGTCCTACCATCCGTTCTTCCCCACTCTGCAACCAGCCCAAGAATTACACAAATTTTATCCTACCCAACCCTTCTTCCTCGCTCTACAACAAGCTCAGAAACTGCGCAGAATTGTCTGGGCCCAAACTATCTCTCAGGACTGCATAGTTTTGACCAGAAATTCCCGCAACCCGACCTTGTGCTCCTCTGGAAAACTCCACATATTTTTCTTCCAATGCCTCTTGTTGCCTGCACTATCTCTCTTAGACAAATTGTGCAAATCCCGACTAGATGACCTATCCAATGCTCTAATGGAAAATTGTTAGATTGGCCCAGTAGCTTCCCGACACCCTGCCAGGCCTTCCTCCCAGAAATTGTGCAATTTTTCCTCCTAGATGGGTTTTTCCATAGAGCTCTCATTGTTGTCTTGGATTGAAAAAATCTGTCTCCCAGTGACATATGTGCATTTTTTCCCAACAGTGCTCTGGAGCCTCACATCTCAGCCTGTGTCGTGCTTCCGTAGTCTCAATGCCTCGTCCCTATCCCAGTCACCTGCACCGAAATGGAAAGAAAGGCATCATGATAGAATAGGATATTTTTTGGATTTGATGTTGTCTCATCATGAGTGATTGAAGGAATAGGTACATCGATGAAACATATGGCGCGACGACGAACATGATGGAAAAGAGGTGCATGCTAGAAAACTTTCTCCCGTTTAAATGAATGTATGAAGCACATCGAGAAAGAGATCGAAAGGGGCACATTCACATGCACCATCAAGAAAAGACTAAGACCATTGAAGACCCCACACACTTATCCATGCAGAGGTGAAGACATGTTACAACAAGAGCATATCATCACTCAGCAGCACAACATATCAACACATACAACACAGTCAGCTAGTACATGTCAGCAGTTTCATGTTTAGTTGTGTCATGAGTTTTCTCGGCCACATCACTACTATGGGCCATACATGTTGTAATCAATAATTTAAAGTGGAAGTCTAAGAGACCCACATTTGAAGTTGAAGAGTCACATAAAGTTTAAAAGTCATAGGAAGTCAAACAGTCATGAAGGAAGTCAAAGAGTCACAAGGGTCAGTTATACCCCCTTGACTATATATACCCCCCTCATTATATGAACAAAGAACTTTTCACCTTGGCTCCTCCCACATAGCCTTGAGAGTCAGTAGTCTTTTCTTTTTGGAGTGAGGAATGGCTCCAATGTTCCACTATTGGGACTAGTGATGTATGGTGTACAAATGTGCCTTGGATCTTTTGCTTAATTCAGAAGCCTGTCTCAAGCCAACACGTTTTCTCGCATGTTTCGTACCTGTTTGCAATATTATTCTTTAAACATTTGTAATGCATGTTTGCTTAACATGTACTAATATAGTTGAACTACTTCAGTAATTTTAGTACGCATATTGTTGAAGATGTATTGTATTGTTTATCACTTTTGTCCCGTCTGTGTGGACTACTCCGCCGAACATTAGAAAGACCATCTTTATGTTTTCTTGGTTTTACGGACTTTCACCCCCATGTGGACTACTGTGTTGGATGGTGTACATGTTCTCCCTTGAACTTTGGTTTTCATGATTGCTACATCCGTTGTGGACTATTATGTTGGATGTTGGAAAGACCCTTGTTACTGTTCGCATGTGTTTCTTCCTGGATTGGGACTATTCCCTTTCATCAAGAGGCTCACTTTACCTCCCCCCTTTGATATTAAAAGAATCCAGACATAGAGTTACATTAAGCACTCACCAGGCATACTCACCTCACTTTATTGAATTTACAAGCATAGCAGTCTCATGTGTTGAACAACAAGAGCTAAGGAAAATCTCTAAGATAATGGTAACTGAGCCATCATATCAAATGGAACTCCTACACCAAATGGTGTGAGGTCTAGTTGGGACTTCATACCGGGGAGATCCCTTTTGTTATCACCAAAAAATTGAACGTCTAGCCTAATTTACTAGATGGATCGAAGTATACCATGTAAAGCCAATTTTAACCTAGTAAAATTACTTTCACTGTGAGAAATTACCTAATAAACCACCTTTATTAAGTAATTCATAGTTAAACCCATGAAGAATAATTAAATAAATCATTATTTATTTGATTTTCTTCTAGGAATAATTAATTTAACCACTGTTTTATTATTATTCCTTGTCAAATTTGACCCAATTGTGAAAAATAAACAAATAAATCATTATTATCTTATTTTTCTCTAAGAATAATTAATTAATCACTAATTAATTATTATTCTTTGTTAAATTTGACTAAATCCATTAGGAATAATTAAATAAATCCTTATTTGTTTATTATTCCTTAACTAATTCATTGAGATGATAAATAAATCATTTATTTATTTATTATTTCTAAATAAAAGTTTAAATACGTTTTCCCTCTTAAACAAATATAATAAAATATTCCAAGTGGTTATTCCAAGAATGGGATTAATAATATTTCATTATTGCTCATTATTCGAGGATAACTCAATATTTTGTTATAAATAGAAGGTTTTTCCATTCATTATTCACTTTTGATTATTTTCATTGTTGCACTCACTGTTGTAACTTTGATTATTTTCATTGTCACACACCATATTTTTGTTGGGTTTATGCATTATAAAGGAGAGAGGCTCTATACATGCTGAAGATGTTTCAGGATAGCCAATAACCCATCCCATAAAGGGAAACTGGTAACATTTATTTGTTCTCTTCAAAGGTATAATTATAAAATTATTCTTTACATATCTGATTTCCATTAGATAATTGGGGTTATTACTCTTTCTTTCGCTATTTAACTATGATCGTAGCATAGATCAAAATTTTGGCAGGTTTTGTTTCTATCAATAGCTCTAGATCTACAATGTTTAGAAGCCATTTATATTGTTGAGATTGTTTGTCATCCACAATGTTAAGTGGGTTCTTTTTGTACATCGTTGAGAAGAAAACACTACAACAAATTGGCAACTCCACTGGGGAATAATTTTGATTCATAAACCTAGGTCTCTAATACAAAATTGGCGATTCCACTGGGTTTTATACTTAAGATCCAGAAACCTAGGTGACCTTTGGTTTTTAGCTTAGGGTTTTTTCTTTTTTCAATTCTATTAATGTTTCCTAGTTTTTAAACCCTAGATTTGATAAATTTCTAACTTTTGCAAGCTTTCTGGTCATTTCCGCAAGTCACAGGAACCATCCGCGACAAAGGCAACACTTTTTTCTGAAATTTGCAAACCAAGAGCCTCGAAACATAAATCATAGTTTTCAACCAAAAAAGCGCGATATGGGCTTCAGAACGCACCTTTCAGCCCTAAAAGTGTGATTTCAGCAGAAAACAGGTCAGTACCTGCGATTTTTGGGTTTTAGGGTTTTCTCATATCTGTTTCATCGTTTTGTTGAGAGTTGTCTACTAGGTGTCTAGCCTCTACCTCATCCCGCTTAGGCCTTGATCCATTCAGTTTTACTCGCCAAAGTAAAACTTAGCCTCCCCTAGAGCTTCTAGTAGATTTCCACCATTCTAGGAGGAGTTTAGTTGAGTGAGAAGTCTGAGTTTCTGTAGTGCTTTCAACCACATTTTCCAAATCTGTAATCTTTTGTTTCAGATATGTTAATATATTTTTCTATCATCCATAGTTTCACATTTAAACTTGTTTGGTCATTCCCTTAGGGTCTCATCAGTTTCCTTAAGTGTTTCACCCATCTCCCTATCTTTTTGCAGTGATCTTCCTCTCTAGTTTTTTGTTGTTGCTACACCACTTTCTAGCAACTTAGTCTCACTTGATCCCAGCTACACCAACATTCCGATCTCTTGACCATTTTACTGTATTTCCCATCAATTTAGCCAGCAATATTTTTTATTTTTTACAAACATGATCTAGGCTTAATCAATTAATACGCTTGCACACACAAGCACACCTTAAGCAAAGGGCACTTGGTTTACACTGCCAAGCCAAAACTTAACATAATAAATTTATCTCTCTGCATCAGAGACAAAAGATATATTGTCGATATCCCTTCACCATTTATGTGTTCTGTGTGTCCTTCCATCATTACGCCACCAAGGCATGTGTCGCAGAGACTATTAGGCCTTCACCCCCAGTTTTTGCTTGGGTGTATTAATGATTCGAGTTCATAACCCTCTGATTCCCCATACCAACTCTTCTCTTGATCCTTTTGATTCCTCATCTAATTCTAAACCTCCTTCACCGCATATCGTCACCATGTCTGGACCCACAGCTGGTGCAGGAACTCAACCTGGTGGTGGCTCTGGTTCTACACCACTAGTCACATCAGGCGAAATAGTCTCAGGAACCATTCCGGCAGCCCCCATGCTCCCCTTTATGGTTGGGTTAAGTCTACTAGATCTTAACCAGTTGATAAACGACCCCATACACCATGATGCTAGTTGGTCCTCTATGCTGACTAAGCTACCTTGAGACATCCAAAAGTACGAGGGTATTACTAGAGAGAATCCTACCAACCATGTTCGATCCTTCCACATGTGATGTTCTTCTAACTCCATAACCGATGACTCCATTCATCTTCAGTTCTTCCAATGCATGCTCACTGGAGATGCTACAAAATGGTATGTAGACTAGCCCTCTGCCTCTCATTCCATTTTCGCGACGCTTGCTAAAGTGTTCCTTTCATATTTCCAGTTACCTCTTTGGTTCAACACTAGTATGGAGCTATTGACGACATCTTGTCAGTCCTCCACCACTCACCTTTCTGACCATGTTCAAGAGTGGCGTCACAGGAGGAGCACATGTCGTGCCCCACCTTTCGAAGACCATGTCTATTTAGATTGGTTTCTTAAGAGCCTTTTATCCCCCATTGGGAAAGATGTTGCATCTCATTTTCCTCAAACTGAGGAAGAATTTGTCCAGACTGCTTTGAGATATGATCTGATTTATGCACAATCCAATTATGGCTATATAATCATTCTAGACCTACCTCATCCTGGAGGTGCCAATGCACTGGGGGCATCTCATGCCGGCGATGGTATCATTGGATCCCTTTCACACTCTTCACCATATTCTCAGCAGAGTTATGGCTATCCATAGGGGGGCACCAGTTCCTCCAAAATTTATGCCCCTCCTACTAGCAACATGTTGCGAGGGCCTCAACCTATCTACCAAATTGTTTCTCCTTCTTATGCATAGCCTGACGCTTCAACTTCTCAAGCCTTAGCACTACAACATCCCATGCATCCTCAGCCCCAGCAGCCACCCCCCCCAGGGCCAGGTGTTTGCGCAGTAGAGTGATACCAATCCCCAAAATTCGAAGAAAAAGAATAAGGGGAATGGTAACAAAGGTAACCAGGGTAGCAAAGGTAACCAACCTAGTGAACCCTAGGGGAACCAACCTAACACCAACAACCAACAATAGCATGGCAAATCCAAGCAGAACAAGGCTATTCATACGAATAAAACTTGTGCATGTTGTGGTGTACATGGACACTATACACATGAGTGTCCTCTTTTAACCTAGATGCGTCAAATGTGGGAATCTCAAGCAGCTTCTAGAGGTCAACAATCGCCTCAAAATCCTGCACCACCTCAACCGGTCGTGCTCACAAATCCTTTCCCTCAGCAAGGATTTGTTGTTGCTCAACCCCAGCCAGGTCAAGCAGCCCACCTCCCCCAACCTTTTGGTCCTGGTGACTACCATATCCTTATGATGAACTCCGATGAGGTTAACCCCTCCAATATCAACCTACAAACTCAGTTACGCCAGTATGACAATCCCTCCACTATGTCAGCTACCAAGCCCAAAACCAAAGTATCTTCTAAGCCTATGAAGACACCAAATGGTCCTTTACAGATCCCTCACCCTAAAGTTGAGTCCATTCCGAAGATCCAAAAGGGGCCATTATGCCGTAATGCGGCTTCTAACCGAACTTCTCGTACATACAGTATAGTAGATGACTTGGCGTAATCACTTGCCGCCATGTCGACACTGGAAGTCCTCTAGTAATGCCCTTCCCAAAAGAAATCTCTACTAACTGCCTTGGGTGAAATGGATCCTTCTGAAAATCGATTGATTGTCTTCCTGGTTGATACATCAGATCACCCCCCATTACCTTCATCAGTTGCTTTCTAGATACCAGTTATAATTTGTAATGCCATCATCTCCAAATGCATTATTGATGAAGGCGGATCCACCTATGTGATGTCCGTTATTGTTTGGAAATAGCTAAAGTCACCTGAGTTTTCCCCCTCTACCATCACTCTACTTGCTTGGGATGCACACTCCTCCCAGCCCCTTGACATGTATCACAATTGTCCAGTGACCCTTATGGGCAAGACTGTCCATGTTGATATTGAATTCATCAATGCCCCTTTGGATTACAATATTCTCTTAGGTCATCATTACACATATTCTATGTCATCCGTCGCACCTGCAGTGTTCCACAAGCTATGCTTCCCCCATGAAGGGAAGATCATTATCATTGATCATTTGACTTACTACGAGTCGACATCTGTGGCTTCCCTCGAGTCCATCATCTCGTCGATGTACAACAACCAGTCTTCAACTCCTTGCACCAGTATTTCACCCGAAGTCTATAAAGACTCCTCATTTTTGGGTTCTTTCCCTGGTCCTCCCCCCCCATATCTCAGAGATTAATTCTATGAGTGTTTGCATGTTACAAGCGTCATGGGCTACCCTTAAGTAGTCCAATACACCTGTTCAATAGCCATCTCCTTAGCATGATGTTGTTGTTTTTCCATCTGAACCCTCTAGAGCCACTCCCCCTCGACCTCCTCCATTGGTGGGTTCCTCTCCTATGTTCCCTCCAAGAATTGTTCCTCCAGGTCTTAACCATCCAGGATCTATTCTGCTGGGACATTATCCTGCCGACCAGATACCTTTCTTATTCCCCCCTCTAGGATTTTTTTACGTACCTGTCATGGTTCACTAGTCCTTCCTAACATGACTCTCGGGATCCTAGTATGGTACATTGATCCTCCTACAAACATTATGCCTGGTCAGTCAAGACCTTATCATGCTTTGACCCCAGTTCAACCAATCCCCATTACCCTTGCTGCTGCTTCACTTCCAGCACAACCTCAATAGGAACTAGCTCCTATTGCGAAATCATCTGCCTAGGGGGGGCAAAGCCAAAAATAAATATTCGAATGAAAAGGCTCCCCAACCTTCTCCAGCCCCTAAGGCCCCAAAGCTGAAACCCCCATGCACTTTGTGTGAATTTTTTGGGAACACCACCAACAATTGTCCTGAAATTCCTCAACTTAAATCGTTGGTTCATGAAGTGTTTCTTGAGTCAAATATTCTAAAAGTCCATGTTAACATACCAGTCCCACCTAATAAACTCAAAAAACTTTCTACAAACCACCATCGTTCCCTGTGTGATCTTCATGGTCACTATTCCCATTTTTTCCCTCGTCTTGATGAATTTCGTGATTTCCTTGGGGAAATTCATGAATACAAGGCCACTCGTAGTGGAGCCTCTACTCCTCTACATGTGGATTCTAGTACCACTAGTCGACCAGAACAGAGAAACGCTGGCCCTACTATTGTGATCCCTCCCCCCGATGTCGAGATGATGGAAACCACAAGCCCCATGATTTACCTTTTGTCATCCTTGAGTTCCTCACATGCAAACCTTTCTGAGGTTTCTTCATGCACTTCTATCGAACCTCTTTCGATAGAATCCCAGGTCTCAACATTAGTAGACCCTTCGTCTATGAGTTCATCGTATACCATTCAAGATGATGTGTATGTGAAACTTCTCTCTCAAGTTGAGGCACCAGGAAATGTCTTCGCGTCATGTAGTCAGCATTCTGCCCATCTCCCAGCCTGATGAGGACACCATGGAAGCTATGTATACCCCTGATTACCCATACCCTTAAGTAAGGGGGCATTTCTTTAGAGGATTTCAATGGCCATTGCCTTCCTAATTCTCTCACTGTGCTCTACCTTAAGAAATTTCGCTCATAGCACATCCCTTTGATTTTTGTGTCTTTATTTCTGCCATGAAGTCAGGTAGATTGCATAATCTCATCTGTTGTGTTTTTCACCTTTCATATGGATCCATCATCCACACCCTATATCGGACATGCCAATGGTGAAAGTCGCTTCTCCTGGAATCTAGCCTCGGCAGCCTGGGCCATTTTTACCCCCTTTCATACGTTATTCCTTTCAAACGGCATGTGCATTAGAGCTACCAACAACAATTAGGCCGAATAAGATGTAGTGATAGGTTTGTTAGCCAATGCCCTAGCTCATCACTTCATCTTCATGTTCATTTAGATTCCTTGCTACTTGTCACGCAATTGAATGGTGTGCATCATGTGCATAACCAAGTCCTATTTAGAAAATATCTACGAGTGAAGCTATTGGTATGTGAATTTGAAACCATTACTTTCAATCATGTGCCTAGAGTCCAAAATCACTATGTAGATACCATTGCAAACAACATTCTAGATTGGCATTTATCACATGTACACCACAGAAGATAACCAAACAAATGGTGAACCATCATCGTCATATAAAATGCATAATCATATTATGTATCATAAAAGTGTTTGGAGCCCTTAATTCTAAATACATCTAGTAAGCCCATAGCATACAAGGGGGTACATATTCCCTTACATCTCCTTTGGAGGATATTGTGCCAAGTTGGGCTAAGATGCTTGAATCCCTTTTTCAAGCACTCAGAAAATGATGGCACTCCACAAACTCCTCTTGCTAAGGGCATCATTCCCACCTTTACATACCAGAATAGTATCACATGCTTGGGGGCATGATGTTTTTCCCTTGGCCATCCTCTCACATAAGTCTCAGCCTACATCCCCCCAGATCTAGGTATGGTCGATTATCCTCCCATTGCTTGGACAGTTTGTCCTAGTGGCCTCCCCAGTGAGCCATATGCACATCACATATTGTAGATGTTTGATACCATATATTCAAATGTTCTACTCTTTTACCACCTAGTCCTCATGTTTGACTTCGTGGGTGAGGATGATTCTATACCATCTCTAGTAGTTCATTCTCGTTTTCCTCTTCCATTAATTATTCACTAGGAATCATCATTCCAAGAAGCATTAAGGCCATCTTTAGATCAGGCCACTTGCCTAAAAGTTATAGATCCCAATTCCGATGGTCAGTTTGTCTGTTATGATCTCCACAAGATTTAGGGCCTTCTCCTCCTCTCAAATTGGAGGGAAAACACCCTTTTATAAGAAAACCCACATTTTTTCTGTCACACATTGTGACTAGATTGTAACTCAGTTTGATGAACCATCAGCACCATTGGAAATCTCTCGCTGAGCTCTAAAATGGGTCTTCCTCAGTTTTAATGATTTGACACTTCACTCGGAAACCATTTTTCCAAGAAGGTCACTTTGTTGTCTCTCAAAATCGAATTTTGTCATAAAGTGACACTAGTACATTGAGGTCCACCTCATCTTAATACTTTTCATACCATATGTTGATTTTTTTCATGACTAACCATCATTTACTCATGTTTTCATGGTCCCCACAAGGCCTAGTCTACATGGCAGCATCATCGAGTCACCCTTGTTCAGAGCATCCGCGATGAGTCACCCTTGTATTCTTGGAGTCTATTTCATGTACCATCATCTCATGTCACAGTATTCCATTCATATTTGCATACTATTCATCCTGTGTTTCCCATTTTGGTCTCCAGTCATATTGTCCCCATCCCCTCCGAAGTTAATTCAATTGCTACCAGATCAACCATGCACTTTATGCTCTGACAAGGGTAGTCATATGTTTGTTCCTCAGTCCCACTTTTTCCATTATCCCTAGTGTCGATCCATAAGTCACATTACTATTTCCCTTATTCTTTAGTTAAGGATCCTCATTGCCTCATCTATCGTGGGCCCTATTCTGTCGACATCAGCTCATTTATTCTAGAAGAACAGCCTGGAGGGCAGTATATCTTGGTTCCAACTTCCATTCTTGTTTGACACCTTGGATCAAGTAGAGGGTATCATTATTTCCCTTTGACTTGATCGTTTCATGTTCATGATCCATACACTCGATGGTCCAGTGCTGCAGTAGATTGTACCAGTGATTCTCGGGTGTGTGTGAGATGTTTCAGACCTCATGAGGGGGTGGCCCTTTAGGTAGCCCCTCACATGCCCAGATGCATACCTATTACGCTACAGCCTCAGATGCAGTTCCTCAGAGTTTATGGGTTTGGTTCCTACCGATTGCAGTGTTCATAGTATGCATGTCTCCTCTAAATGATCCATTCAGTTTTGCAGTGCCCTTCCTTCTTCAACACAGCTTCTCTAGGTGTTCTACCCTCCCTCCCACCCATTTTTTGAGGGAAGGGGCTTTGTATCTCATGTACTTAGATATTATTGTATTCAGTCCTAGCTCATGTTTTTACCAGGTGCATTATGTATATGGGACACATTGTATTTTTTTGGCTCTATTATGCCAGCATGTCATGTACCATTCAACATGTACGTTATTGCACAATTTCATATTTCTGGGCGAACCATAATTTTTGTACTAATTTATTTTGGTGGATATGGGTATGCCTCCCCCACTTCATTGAGGTCTAGTACCAAAAAATAAAATGAGACTACATTAGTCTCGCCCTCTATGTCCCTATCCTCTCTCAAATCCAGCTTCATCAGTCTCTCTCTCTCTCTTTGACTCCCCTGTGTTGCCTAAGCGATTGTGCCTTTACAACATACTTCGGTCATATGTTTTGCTTCTAACACTCGTACGTTGGGGGGAAATCTATTATCACCAAAAAAATTGATCATCTAGCTTAATTTACTAGATGGATCAAAGTATACCATGTAAAGCCAATTTTAACCTAGTAAAATTGCTTTCGCTGTGAGAAATTACCTAATAAACCACCTTTATTAAGTAATTTATAGTTAAACCCATGAAGAATAATTAAATAAATCATTATTTATTGATTTTCTTCTAGGAATATTTAATTTAACCACTATTTTATTATTATTCCTTGTCAAATTTGACCCAATCATGAAAAATAAACAGAGAAATCATTATTTATCTTATTTTTCTCTAAGAATAATTAATTAATCACTAATTAATTATTATTCTTTGTTAAATTTGACTAAATACATTAGGAATAATTAAATAAATCCTTATTTGTTTATTATTCCTTAACTAATTCATTGAGGTGATAAATAAATCATTTCTTTATTTATTATTTCTCAATAAAAGTTTAAATACTTTTTCCCTCCTAAACAAATATAATAAAATATTCCAAGTGGTTATTCCAAATATGGGATCAATAATATTTTATTATTGCTCATTATTCGAGGATGACTCAATATTTTGTTATAAATAGAAGGTTTTTAAATTCATTATTCACTTTTGATTATTTTCATTGCTGCACTCACTGTTGTAACTCTAATTATTTTCATTTTCGCATGCCATATTTTTGTTGGGTTTATGCATTATAGAGGAGAGAGACTCTATGCAAGCTAAAGACTTTTGAGGATATCCAAGAACCCATCCCATAGAGGGGAAATGGTAACATTTATCTATTCTCTTCACAAGTGTTATTATAAAATTATTCTTTAGATATCTGGTTTGCATTGGATAATTGGGGTTATTACTCTTTATTTTGTTGTTTAACTATGATCGTAGCATAGATCAGAATTTTGGTAGGTTTTGTTTCTATCAATAGCTGCAGATCTACAATTTTTAGTAGCCATTTATATTGTTGAGATTGTTTGTCGTCCACAATCTTAAGTGGGTTCTTTTCGTACATTGTTGAGAAGAAAACATTACAACACCCTTTGTTAGTGATTCCAAGACTGTCAACAAAATGATGCTAGAAGGAGTGCCATATGAAAAGCTTAGCCTGTTGCATCTGGTTTAAATATCCTATCTAAAATGGCTCATCAATCAATTGTGCTCCTGGGGTGTTTCTTCAATTTTTCCCTTGATCAAATTTCACTCCCCGATGAGCTTCTCATTCACTTATCCCAATTAAGGTTTGATGGTGAGGACGAAAAGTCCATATCCAAGCACATTTTTTCTTTTCTTCAATTTTTCCAACCTTATGAAATCAATAATGAAGAGTATTCTTATGTGCTTTTCTTCCTCACCCTTGAAGGTTGTGCTAATCGGTGGTGTCATACCTTGCCACCTGCTTCCATCCATTCCCTTCACCATTTCCTCAAGGAGCTCCATCGAGCCTTCGATAAGTATAACTACTGAGATGTTTGTGGAAGAATCAACCTATTAAGAATGGAGCCTAATGAATTAGTTGAGAAATTTTATGATCATTTCCTTCACCTTTGTTGTGAAATTCTGGAAGAAGGTTTTAACTAGGATTTCTTAAAACAATATTTTGAGTGCTTGGTTCATGTCTCTTCATACAATGAACCTGAACCTCCCGATTTTTCTACTTCCCCAACTCTTGATGATAATGAGGCACCTCATATTGTAGAGGAGGAGCCCAACACCCCATTTGTTTCTTGTCCTCCTCCTTTTCTAGTCTCGATGTGGGTGCCCCCTTGTGGTGATTGCAAAGCTTAGGAATCTGCACATCATGTCCCCACTCCATCTTCTCATCTGTCTCCCACTTCCATGGAGGAAGTTCTAGAATGGTTCAAAAAGCCTATAGCCAAGACTCACTCCCCCATTCTACAAGAGGACATCACCGTTCACAACTCAAGTCTCGAAGTTGATCTACCTCTCTTCCCATTCTCCATCATTCACAATCCATGACTCCTTGTACTATGACTCGCTTGATCAATGTGTTTCACCAGCCCATTGTGCACATTCTCTCAATTTCCAAGTTGCTGGATCAAATTGTGATCAGGTGCAAGGTGGTCACATTACACTGGGAGAGGAGTAGAAAGGTGAAGACACTATCAATTCCCCTCTTTGATTCAAAATTGTTCATATCAAAACAATGGGCTTCCATTCTCTAACAATTCTCAATTTTCTAATCTCAGTGAAACATCTTGTAAAGTTAATTCTTTTGATCAACCACTAGTCTTGGGTAGTCATCACTCCCATGCTTCCATATTCTGTGATGAATTCCCAATAGCATCATGTGATCTTCCATTTTATAATGAATACTCTAACTCAGATCTATAATTTCCTCCGGTCAAAGAATATGTTCACATCGAAACTTTCTCTTCTCCTCACTTTCCCATCTGTCCTACCATTCAGAACACATCCACATGCATTGGAGATACTCCATGTTCTCTCACTTTTTCAGCCGATGAGTTATCTCCTCAATTGACACAAGGTAGTGAGGTTGTCCTTGATGAAGTTGAAAATAGTTTAATCATAGAGTGTACTTCCCATTCCCCATCATCTCTTCTCTTGCATCAATCTAGCTCTTCAAGTCATCTTGTTGAAGCTAAAAAATCCAGTGCAACCTATGACAGAGATAGCTTCCATCCTGAAAGAAATTTTGAAATCGGCAACAACATCCACCCTCAAGCCATGCACAATCTAGTTCAAGCTTCAAATTATGATTCTGCAATTCTAGAAAGTTCCTGGATGTACCAGGGAGTCGAGGCACTTCAATGTTTATTGATGGTTATGTCAGGACGTTGCAACTTTGGCAAACCCCCAAAATTCAATCAGATTTGGTTTCTCACACACAATCCATCTATCGCATGGTTGAATTCGATGTGAGCTCATGTGTAAAAAATGTTTGGTATTCCAAATGTGATCTCAAATTTTCAAAATTTCACTTATGACTGAATTCACAAATCTGTCACATCACATTTGTCATCATGCACATCTCTTGCATCAAACTTGAGATGGGAATGTTCGTCCCTCATGAAATCATGGAATTATGAAGTTTATAATCTCAAATATTGTCTTTGCTTGCAATCATACTTATCAGATTTTTTCATCTCATGATCATCTCCTTAGTCTCCTTGTGAATCCTATACTTCAAATATTCTCACTCATCACACCAACCATTCCTCTCTATGATGATGAGTGCACAAGCTATCATGTGAATCAAGTTCCTTTAATTTCACCGTGCCCCAACTGGTTTCATGCATTCACAATGTTGGCATCCCTTTTTCATTCCTGTGATGACCATGATGCCTACGCAATTTTTCACCAGTTGCTGGCGAGTGGTTCATGAGGTCTACCTCACAATGAACTTGGTTCCGTTGTTCAACACATTCACAAGATTGTTCAGATGAATTTTTCTTTGTTCATTGCAACTTGGGAATCTTTTGTCTCAACAAACTCCTCTGATCATTCTCCCATCTCAGGTGACTATCATGAAGCTCATCATTTTCCCAACAGTGAATTCAATTACTGTTACTTTATGCTCTCCGATATTTACTGTTTAGCATCTTCCTCCTTAGATTTATGTTAAGCAGGTGAGGCACTTCAGCCCACGCTGATGGTTATTGCAGGTCCTCATTTTCTTGGCATGACTGATGAGAATGATCAAATTTATTTTTATGTACAAGATTCTCGTCGTGATCTCATCTCCCAAAATAAAAAGCCATCTTTTCACAAGTCAGGAGACCTTCCAAATAGCCATTATGAATTTCATGATCCAATCGCTCAATGGGTAGTACAATCTAACTTGGTGAGCCATGTTGCAAGCAACAAGTTTCAATCCTTCCTCACCCTCACTAAGAAGTTCGTTGTAAATGAACATACACTCGCAAGAGGCTTCTGAGGCTTGTCAAATAATGGTATCCATCGAAAAGGTAAGCAAGAGTATTGGGTGGTTGTGACACATTTTTCTGCCCACCGGCAAGACCTTCCTTTCCATGTGCAAGATTTTCAAGCTTTTATATTTTCTGTTGCACACTATTTGTTATCTATTTTAACACTTGTATCAATTTGGTTGCAAGTTGGGAACAACTACGATGGCTTCGCTAGAAATTTCATGTCACGTAATCCCAACTATATAGTTGTTAGGATAGGATTAGCATTAGTTGCATCTTAGTTTTCCTTCCTTGCACTCGTCTTACACTCATAGTCCCTCATGGTTTTATTATTTTCATTATGTTTTCTTTAGCCATTTTTCCTTCTTGTCTTCTGGTCTTGTTTACTTATTTTGTACTCATTTCTTTGTCTTGTTTTTCCCTTTCGTGTTGATTTTTCCTTTGTTTTTTCTACACAAATAAGTGTTGTCCAATATTGTATTATGGATTTTGAATAAGTATGTGGCTAAATTTAAAGAGTCTTGTGACACTGCAGCACTTGGCCATTCATGTGTTCGTCTTCTCTGTACTTGGTTGTAACGTTTGGCCATTGAAGCTTGGATGGAAAATACGAAACGTCTGTAAGGGAAGTTGTGGTTAAACCATGAACTTATGTCCAAACTGGGAAACCCCATGCCTGTACTCAGTCTTATGCTCTGTGTGTTCAAGCTTAATCCAACTAGTAGAAATGGAGAAGGGGAAAATCTAAACAAGCAAACCTAAATCAGAGGTCTTACATGCTTCTCTAAAGGGACAACCTCTTCTTCTCTCAATAAATCGAGATCCCTATTTTGCCCAAAAAATAAATAAGTGCCTATGCACAGTCCTCTTTTCGAAAACTACAAAGGTGAAAGAAGAAAAAGGCTTCCTGTGTAGAGAGGTGAAGAAGGAAAGTCCACTGAGGTACTAACCAGGCTCGCTGGCAGTGGAGAAATGCTTGTGTTCCTACGTGAATTTGTCAAGGTATTGTCTAGGCCTATTGGCAGTGGAGAAACACCAGAGATGAAAAATTATACTCTACAAATCTTAAGCTCGTGAACCAAACTACCCTTCGCGATTTTGAAACATTATGATCTAGCTGAAATTGTGTTGTGTTTAACTAAGTTGGTACAAGGTGAACCATGTATGTTCATGGGGTAAGTGGGGAAGCCAAAGTAACCCACACAATGAATCAATACTTCCTGAAAGGACAAGGCCCTATGCTACAAATGAATCGAAACAAAGAAGCTGGTATTCAGCTAATGTGTCGCCAAGTTTTGTAGCGGCTACAACACCCTCCAAAATTTTGGCCTGCATCCAAATTTCGGAGCCTTGCTTGGTTTTTCCCCCTTCATGGTCGCAAACACTCGAGGCCACCCCATGAGCTCAATGTTGAGTTTTCACACCCTCTTCTCTTGATTGATCACTGATTGTATTTTGGCATGTTGATCGTTATGCCATGCTTGCGATTTTGTTCTGGAAATATTGAAGGTTTTTCTTTGTGTGTATGATTTGTTTTCACTCTATCGACATCGGTCGCACTCACACACAAATTTGTAAACACTATCACACAAGTGTCGTCATGGTCGTTCGAATACATCGTTCAACTATCACACTTGTTGCTCTCAACCTTTGAGGCAGTCTCACTAAGCACATGTTGTCTTATTGGTTTCAGGTGTCTGGTCATCAAGTCATGCTAAATGTGTGATCACAATGTCATGTATGCACAAGTACACTTTCTTTCACACTAAGTCAATTTTCCTAAAAATCTATCAACTAGACAACCCTCCATCAACCGAACCCGATCTCAGAGACCTTACACTATTGCCCAGAACTACATAGAGCTTGAGGTTGTCCTCTAGGAAGCCTACTCTACACAATTCTAGAAATGAGCCAGCTCACTGACTCCAAGAACTGCATAGAATTTGTCCCAGAAACTGATCCAATCTGTGATTCCCACAAGACCTCCCATCAAGCCTCCCATTGGTCAAATGAAAGAAATGACTTGAGTTGTGACCCAGGGTTGCACTGATCTCCAAAATTGCATAGAGTTGTCCTACTAGCCCTTCTTCCCTACTCTGTAACCATCCTAAGAATTATGCAGAGTTGTCCTAACATCCCTTCTTCCTCGCTCTACAACTAGCCGAGGAATTGTGCAGAGTTGTCATATCCTACCCTTCTTTCCTACTCTGCAACCAACTCAGAAATTGCGCAAAGTTGTCCTACCATCCCTTCCCCCCGCTCTACAACTAGCGTAGGAATTGTGTAGAGATGTCCTGCTTAGCCCTTATTCCTCGCTCTACAACTAGCTCAAAAACTATGTCGAACTGTACGGGCTCGGATTGTCTCTCAGGATTGCGGAGTTTTGACCAGCAACTCCTGCAACCTAACCTTGTGCTCCTCTCGAAAATTTCACAAATTTTTCTACCAGTGCCTTGTGTTGCCCGCAATGTCTTCCCCATAGGAATTGTGTAGATCCTAGCTAGATGACCTGCCCAGTTCTCCCTTGGAAAATTGTGCAGATTGGCCCAGAAACTCCCCAACACCTTGCCTGGCCTTCCTCCCAGAAATTTTGTAGTTATGCCTCTTAGCTAGGTTTTTCCCCATAGCTGTCACTATTGTCTCAGATTGCGAAAATCTATCTCCCAATGACATCTGTGTAGTTTTTCCCAATAGTGCTTTGGAGCCTCGCATCCCAGCCTGTGTTGTGCTCCCATAGTCTTAGTGCCTTGTCCCTCTCCCGGTCACTTGCACCGAAATGGAAAGCAATGCATCATGATAGACTAGGATATTTTTTGGATTTGATTTTGTCTCATCATGATTGATTGCGGGAATAGGTACATTGATGAAACATGGCGCGACAGAAAACAGGATGGAAAAGAGGTGAATGCTAGAAGACTTTCTCCCATTCAAATGAATGTATGAAGCACATCAAGAAAGAGAGTGAAAAGGACACATTCACATGCACCATCAAGAAAATACTAAGACCATTGAAGGCACCGCACACTTTTCCATGTGGAGGTGAAGACATGTTACAGCGAGAGAATATCATCACTCAGTAGTACAACATCTCGACACGGATAGCACAGTCATCAAGTACATGTTAATAGTGTCTTGTTGAGTTGTGTCATGAGTTATCTTGGCCACATCGCTACTATGGGCCATACCTGTTTTAATAAATGTAATGTAAAGTGGAATTCCAAGAGACCCACATTTGAAGTCGAAGAGTCACGTAAAGTTGAAAAGTCATAGGAAGTCAAACAGTCATGAAGGAAGTCGAAGAGTCACAAGGGTCAGTTATACCCCCTTGACTATATATACCCCCCTCATTGTATGAACAAAGAAATTTTCACCTTGGCTCCTCCCACATAGCCATGAGATTATGTAGTCTATTCTTTTTTTAGTGAGGAGTGGCTCCAATGTTCAACTATTGGGACTAGTGATGTATGGTGTACAAATGTGTCTTGGATCTTTTGCTTAATTCAGGAGCCTGTCTCAAGCCAACACGTTTTCATGCATGTTTCGTATCTGTTTGTAAGACTATTCCTTAAACGTTTGTAATGCATGTTTGCTTAACATGTAATAAGATATTTGAACTACTTTGGTTATTTTAGCACTCATATTGTTGAAGTTGTGCTGTATTTTTTATCACTGTTGTCCCGTCTGTGTGGACTACTCCATCGAACATTAGACAGACCATCTTTATGTTTTCTCGGTTTTAATGACTGTCACCCCTATGTGGACTACTTTGTTAGATAGTGTACGTGTTCTCCCTTGATCTTTGGTTTTCACGACTGATGCATCCGTTGTGGACTATTCCTCTGGATGTTGGATAGACCTTTGTTGTTGTTCGCGTGTGTTTATTCCTAGATTGGGACTAATCCCTCTCATCAAGAGGCTCACTTTACCTCTCCCCCTTTGACAATAAAAGAATCGGGACATAGAGTTACATTAAGCACTCACCAGAAATACTCACCTCGCTTTATTGAAGTTACAAGCATAGCACTCTCATGTGCTTAACAACAAGATCTAAGGAAAACCTCTAAGATAATGGCAACTAGACCATCGTACCAGATGGGACTCCTACACCAAACGGTGTGAGGTCTAGTTGGGACTTCATACCGAGGAGATCCCCTTTGTTGGCGGTTCCAACATCGTCAACACCTTCCCCTTGTTCCTTTTCTTGGGGTTAGGGGGATTGGGTCTGTAGAAATTTTGAATAATAAACACTTATTCACAAAGATTATCCCGATTATACACTATTGTGGAATACATGCATAAGACATAACCTCCTCTACGTTGATCATCAATTTAGCCACATTAAAAACAATGAAACATCAATCGCATGCACACATTAACACAGTATGTAACCCAGGGAAAGCATACAACTGAAAACCCCACACTATCTATATATTATAATGATTGAGAACATGTAACAATACATAGTACAATAATCCTCACAAGTACTCAGTACTATCTCCACCTGTTACACACAAAAATAGCTCAGATTCAAACAAGTCACAGGTTCAAATCTCCTTCGTTGCTTTGCCTACCTCCACTGCACAATCCTGCAAGAGAATCACGTGAGCACAAGCTACAATTGCCTAGATATTGGCCCACACTGTGCAATCCTCATTGGCATTACTCAATCCCATGCATGTGCAAATCTCATGCACAACTGATAGTCACAACTCACCCTTTCACTTACCTCTAACACCTGTCTCTGTTGAACTATCCATGCACTGAGTTAACTAATGTATTCTTTAGTTGCTTTATGAGTTAATAATTAGTGAATTAATTAACAATCAATTCACACAACTCATCACTAGTGTATTATTTAGTTAGACTAAATACAACTAGTTCAACTAAGTCAAACTGAACACAATTCCATCAACTCCACATCCAACTCCACAAAACTCACATGCATGAGTTCTAACTGATGTCCTCCATGCAATAACTCAACTAACACATAAGAAACCATGTGATTCCTTCTGTCAGTTGCATGTGCCACATCCGTAGCTCGAACTGAAGTGCTCCAAGAGAATAAGATAATGTTTAGAGTCTAAATATTACTAAGGGCTAATAATATTTGACTGTTTCTATTTTTAGCCTGGCAGTCTAAAAATAGACTTTGATCACTCCGCTGTGAACCAAAAATAGAAGTCCATCTATTTTTCCCAACATGACCAATCATCCATAAACAGCATCTTGCAACTCATAGACCATGATACATATGTCTAAAAATAGATATAGTCTAAAAATAGACTTTGCGCCAAAAATAGCCTGCAGGCCCACTTAGTGAAGGCAACTTCTTTCCACTAAGCTCCAACATCTTGTTGCATTTTCAACAGGGTCTACTCTCTTTAGCATACACTTGACTTTATGGAGGAGGTGGTTGTTGTGGAAGAGGGGGGGCAGACATGGGGGGTTGGGGCGCTCGTACCAGAGGGGCTGGAGTGTTAGGTAGTGCATACTGATAATAAGGAGATGGTGCAATATTGGGATAAACAGGTGGTGCAACAACTAGCCTTGGCATTTGTTGATGTATATGGGAATATGCATATGGTGTGCTAGTAACTTGATAAGAGTTTCCATGTGGAGGATAGGAGGAGGGATAATTGTAAGAGGAATTGATCCATCCCTGAGGTGGACCATAACTCATTGGAGGTGGAGCATATGGTTTTGCATGTGAAATGGTTCCAACTATGTTATCGCAACATGAGATTCCCCTGGTGCATTAGTAGCACCAGGTTGAGGTAGATCGGGGGTGACAGTGTAAACATAACATGATTTGACGTAGATCCGTTCAAATTTTAAGGCTATTTGGAGCGCATCTTCCTCAGACTAGGGGAAGTGTGACATGACATCTTTAGCAATGGGGGCCAAAAGTGATATAAGTAACCAATCCATATAGACACGGTCTTCAAATTAAGGAGCTCTATAGATACTCCTCCTTCTACACCATTCCTAAAGATGGTCGGATAGGCGAGTGGCAAAAGTTTGATGTAAAGAAGTCAAAATTTCAGTAGTAGTGTCATAATGGAGAGGTAACTAGAAGTAGGACAGAAAATATTTGGAATGAGTGGCACTATTTTGATCGACATACCACTTAGCAGCAACTCCAGTAGGTGTGCTTTGGAAGAGATGAAGATGGATAGAGTCTTCAGTGATGGAATTTGATGAACACCACATGTGGAATGAGCGAACATGATTAGTGGGATCTTCTCTAGGATTACCTTCAAACTTTGGGATGTTTGAAAGGAGTTTAGTAGGCATAATTGCACAAGTGGGATTGTGGAGAAGAGGATCATTGATGAGATGGCTAAAATCTGGGAGACATAAACCATCCATAAAAGGTAGCAATGGAGTAGGAGTGACAATACCAGTGGGGGTACCTTGGTTTGTACCTATATTACCACCCTGGTTTCCCCCACCCACGTTGGTGCCTAACATGGTGGTGGTACAAGGTTGAGCAGACCTAGAATCAAAGGAGGAACTGGAAGAATCAGTAGAATCTTAATCAGAATGACGACTCAATGAATGACTGGGAGGATGTACTCTAACTCGATAAGAAGGAGCAATATGGCCTAATATGAACTGAGGGTGAAGACCTCGAAGTCTCTGCAACAAATTCCTAGGGGGTGCAAGATGTCAAGACTGATGATCCTAAGGACAAAAGGGTGATGATAGGAATAAAATAGAGACAAACAGAAAGCAAACACCTAGTGCAGTGGTTCCAAGTGTAAGCTAACTATACTAATGATGTTACTCTAATACAAGCAAACATGGCCTATCAAAGAAAAATACCTCTATCCTATAGGTAATCTATATCCTCAAACAATCCTAAATCTTGTGAATCAGGAACCGGAGAATCCACAGTATGAACATTTTTACACCAACGTTTCAAATCCCAAATGGGATCCATCTTCAGGGTTAAAGAATGATGATAAAGAAGAGCACTTCAGATAGAATAAATACTAATGAGGACAAACCTCAAGGAATAACCCACTGTCGGCTAGAATCAATTTTTTGATTTTTTTTTTATTTTTTTTTTTTTAATTTTAATAAATTACTTTATTTTATATTAATATTTATTAAAGTTTTTATTAAAAATTTTGCAAAGTTTATATCTAGGTTTAAAACCTATGAATAAAAAGGATAGAACTCAAACTAACATTAGTAAATTGATTGATTGAACTAAAATGTATTAAATTTCTATATAAATTAATTTAATATATTAAACTAATTTATATTAACAATTATAAATAATAAATTGTTTAAAAATTGTGCAAGTAATTCTCCAGATACGATGGAAGACTGCGCAGCTGTCATTAAACATAAAAGGTTGCCCAGACCAGACCTGATGAATAACAACGGCACTAATAATGACAACACAGTGGTCAAGGCGCAAGACCATGAGGTTTGGTTAGTCAATGAGTGCAAAAATAATATCACAGATAACAGAAGCAATCAGCATTCGGAGAGCTCCAATGAGGGCTGGGGAGACAATAGCAATCAAGGCTTAGACATGAGTGTCCAGAAAGAAGAAAATAATTTGTCTTCAGCAAACACCTGTGAGTCAAGATCAAAAAGAAAAGTAGTCAGCCTGTCTTCCCAGGAATTAGATCCTGTCGCCATCAATGTTCTCAGCAAAGGTATGGGGTTTGCGGTGGCTCCTAAAAGCCTTCCCATTGAAAAGATGATATGCAGCATAGAAGATGGGATTAGCAGCCTCCCTGTGGAAGATAAAGAAGCATTGAGGCAAGAATTTTCTCTCATCATGAGAAAAGCCAAAACTCCCAAGAGAAACCTGAGTAAAGAAGAACAAATAGCCTTCAAATCCTTACGAAATAATGACAAGGTGGTGGTTCTTAAAGCAGATAAAGGAGGAGGAGCAGTCATTTTGGATAAAGAAGACTATGTGCGCAAAATGAATGAACACTTAAATTGTGGCAGCTATAAGAAGCTGAACAGTAATCCCATCCCCAAAATCATGAAGGAGGTAAAAAAGATCATCTCAGATTCCAGCCTTGACGAAAAATTAAAAAAGAAATTAATCCCCTCTTGTGAAACCACCCCCAGAATCTATGGATTACCCAAGATTCATAAGGAAGGGGTCCCCCTTAGACCGATAGTTAATACTATTGGTTCCCCAACTTATGAGCTTGCTAAATATGTTGCTAAAATTCTTAAACCCCTTGTAGGAAATACTGATTCCTTCATCAAAGACTCCCAGGACTTTGTGAATCTTATTAAAAATGAAAGGATGGAGCGTGATGACATCCTTGTAAGCTTTGACGTGGTATCCTTATTCACGAAGATTCCTCTTGATGAAGCCATCCAGGTTATAAAAGATGTTACTGATCCAGAGACTGCGAAGCTTGCTGAAATATGCTTAAGGTCAACTGTGTTCACCTTCCAAGGAATATTTTATGAGCAGACTTCTGGTGTGGCAATGGGATCACCCCTCTCGCCAATCGTGGCCAACCTATACATGGAATACTTTGAAAAGAAGGCCCTGGAATCTTATCCTTTAAAACCAGCCTGGTGGAAACGTTTTGTCGATGATACCAATATAAAATGGATGCATGGTAAAGCAGAACTTGACAAGTTTTTCATTCACCTAAATTCTATATCTCCAGAAATAAAATTCACAATGGAACTTGAAGAAAACATGAGCATCCCATTTTTGGACGTTCTAATCATCAGAAAAGAGGATGGCTCTTTGGGCCACAAAGTTTTGAGGAAGTCAACCCACACAGAAAGTTACCTCCATGCGGATTCCCACCATCACCCAGCCCAAAAGTTTGGTGTTCTAAACACTCTTGCCATTAGAGCCCTTTGAATTTCTGACGCAGAGCATCTGAATGAAGAAAAGAAGCATTTAGTTTTAACTTTCAAGAATATAGGCTACAAAGAACACGAGATTAAAAAAGCCATAGAGAAAGCGGAAAGAAAGTTGCTATCTCATGAGCCTAAGGCTCAAGACCAACCTCAATGTGGTAAGGTTTTTCTACCTTATATCCATGGGGTTACAGACAAAATCGCTAAAATCATAAGAAAGAAAAACATTATCACTCATTTCTCAGCTCCTGGTACTATCAAGCAAGGATTGAAGTCGGTAAAAGATGATATTGACAATCATCAGCTTAAGGGAGTCTATAAAATAGACTGTTCTTGTGGAAAAAGCTACATAGGCGAAACAGGTCGTTCCCTCCAGACTAGGCTCAAGGAGCATGGCGCTGATATTAGGAATGGAAGATCTCGTACCTCAGCCTTGGCAGAACACTCCTCGAAGACTAAGCACCATATTTTCCTGGAAAACGCATCAATTATCGCAAGGGAAGAGCAGCATCAGAGACGAAAGATCAGAGAAGCCCTTGAGATTATTAAGCATCCTCATAATCTGAACAGAGACAATGGTATGGAAATTAGCAGTAGCTGGCTTCCCTTGATCAGTGAAATCAAAAAGCATCAACCCATCCCCAGGTAAAGCCTTCAGCAGGTAAGTTATCCCTCTCCTATTCTATTTTTATTGGTCAGTAGCTTTTATTTTTATTTATATCATATATAGTATTATTAGCATTAAAATACTATAGTATATTAATTTCTATATAGCTATTAATTAATATATTTTAATTATTATATTAATTAAATATAAATATGAATTATTTATATTTGTTAATATTTGGTATAAATATATTAATTTAGTTTATATAGAAATTAATGTATATTGCCCTAGGATTTTGATTAGAATTAATTTATTATCCATTAATTTATAGAAATAGCCTCTTTAATATAATTCTTAACACTTTAATGCTATAATACATTAATTTCTATATAATTATTAATTAATATATTAATCATTATATTAATCAATTATAAATATTTATTATTTATAATTGTTAATATAAATTAGTTTAATATATTAAATTAATTTATATAGAAATTTAATACATTTTAGTTCAATCAATCAATTTACTAATGTTAGTTTGAGTTCTATCCTTTTTATTCATAGGTTTTAAACCTAGATATAAACTTTGCAAAAATTTTAATAAAAATTTTAATAAAATTTTTAATAAATATTAATATAAAATAAAGTAATTTATTAAAATTAAAATTAAAATAAAAAAAAAAAAAAAAATATTTGATTCTAGCTGACAGTGGGTTATTCCTTGAGGTTTGTCCTCATTAGTATTTATTCTATCTGAAGTGCTCTTCTTTATCATCATTCTTTAACCCTGAAGATGGATCCCATTTGGGATTTGAAACGTTGGTGTAAAAATGTTCATACTGTGGATTCTCCGATTCCTGATTCACAAGATAAAAACCACAGATCTCTTAAATCCAAAATCCTAAATCTAATGTTTTAGATGGCCTTCTAAAGAACTTCTTACTTGACATAATCTCATCCCCGCAAGCAGATTTTTCCAGAGAAAGGTAGGACAGAGAACCAATTGCTTCCCAAAGCTAGTCCTATAGGGTGTTTTCCTAAGATTGGTCACTACAGTTACCTTCGCCCCATGAGGGTGGTAGAGTCTTGAGCTTCTTGGTAGTTAGCAAATGCACAAGATTCCCTGCCATGGGTTGGGTAGCCCCGACAAGAACCGCTCGCATGATGACCTAGCCTAACCCCCTCTGAATCGGGTTTCTAATGCACTTCGACTTTGGACCATGGGACAGTGAATGATTTTAAGATACCTAATATGTCAACTTCTATGTCTCAATGAAAGTGATCGATGGGTTTTATTGGAAGCTTATGCCAGTGATCTTACACCTACACTACAAAGATTGTTTGGCCCTGTTACCCAAGTGGGCTTAATCTATGTGTGTTAAGTTATTAAGGTTCAGTGTTTCAAGTCTTGGCTTGGCGGTGTTAACCGAGCTCATGTTCGCTTATGGTGTAAGTGTGTGAAAATAATGTGTCAAGTGGATGATTTAGTTGAGCATGTTTTATGATGCCATGTTTTGCTGAAATAAAGTGTTGAAATATTGTAAATAAATCTAAAAATGATAGAAAATAAACATCCAATCAAGCACACAAAACCCCACCCACAAAGATTATTAAGTATCTTAGCAAGAGAGGGAAAACAAGCTACTCAAAGACACATAAAAAGGATTAAAATATCTAATGTCAAGGGACTGATATGTAGAGACACTAATCTGCTATAAATGGTGCAAACAAACAACAAAAATTAAAGGTGAAAAATGCTACAAAAGATAGGTGTGAAGCTCTAAAACCTAGGATTCTGAAGGGGATCCTGAGGGGAAAAAGGAAAACCCAAACTCTAAAGGATGAAAAGGTAAAAGAAACCTATCAAAAAGTGTTGAAAAGTAATGGATCAAACTCTCAAAAATGAGTCGCTAAAAATTTTGAAACCCTAGACTCCTCACTCAGTCAATCTCTTCCTAACAATGTGGAGGTGTACTATAAACCCTAGGGGGATTCTTCCTTCCTCAAAGAGAAAAAATTAGAGAATTGAGGCCTAGGGGAGACTGAAAACAGAGGTGAAGTACCCTTCCCATTCTACAAACACCACTCTCAGCAAATATGAAAGAATTCTGAACAATTTCTAGAAAAATACCAAAACGCAAGTATTGACTTGGATCAGTGGAAAACACAGTTTTTGGGCCAAATAGTGCACTTTGGAATGCATATCAGGGGTTGAAAGTGTGTTTTTATCCCGGGACTCTTGGTCATTAGATCTCACACAGATCTTTTCATCTCCTACTCGATTGGTACCTATGACCTGCGGAAAGAACCCAAAAACCACTAGAATCCGCAATTTTGACAAAAAGGGAAATAATACTATAAGTAGAAATTAATAGGCTAAAAATAGTTGTAGAAAACCCTGAAATTTACTAAAACTTCAGTCACCCAAGAACATTGTTATTACTCTAATGGAGTCGCTATTTGTTAGCATGAATTTTTTTGGAAGGTGTACTAAAAACACTTCACTTAAGTCACTAGGTGACAAGTGAACCTAACAACAATTTGTGGTTGCTTACGATTCATATCTGCAATAAAAAGTGAAAAACCTACAACAAAAACATATACGATCCAGAATAGAAAATAGTAGTAAAGATATCCAATGAAAAACCCAAATGGAAATACCTTAATTGAATAAATTCTTTACTGATAACACCTGGTGAAGGAGATCTACAAAAAGGGTCTGCAAATCCCCCTCCGTGGGATGGGTCATTCGATGTCCTTGATTCTTCATTAATCGACCTTCTCTCTCAATGTGTAAAAAACCCAAAAAATGTGGAGAACTCAAATGGGAGCTCAAAAGAAAAGAGACGATAATGGTGACGATGATAATGATCATGGTGGAGAATGAATGAAAAACCTTCCTATTTATAACAAAGTATTGAGTTAATCTCAAAAATGGAGAATAATAAAATAATATTGACCAAATTAAGATCTAACCATTAGGAATAATTTATTATATTTTAGAGAGGGAAAAGATATTCAAAATGTTCAAATATATTTATTTAGAAATAATTAACAAATAAAATGTTTTATTACTTATTTTGCGAGGATTAAGAATGGAGTGAAATTGAAACAATTATTAAATAGTGATTTAACAATTATTCCAATAATGGAAATAAGGAATAATAAATAAATAATGATTTATTTAATTATTCCTAGGGGAGCTAGTCAAATGTGACAAGGAATAATTATTTAAATAATGATTTAATAATTATTCCTAAAGAAAATTCAATAAATAATGATTTATCTAACTATTCTAATGGGTTTTTTTTATTTTAATCAAAAAATAATTTAATAAAGGTGGTTTACTAAATTATTTTCCACATTGAAAGTGATTTTACTATGGTAAAATTAATCTTACATGGTGTATTTTGATCTACCTAGTTAGAAATGGCTAGGTGATCATTTTTTGGTGATAACACGGAGAAATAGATGACCCTCCCCGCACATTTCTAGAAGTGACCATGCCTATTTGAGGAAAAGGAACTATAGGTTGAAGAAAACTAGGAGTAAATATTCTTGACCCTACAAATTGACTTGGATTAACAATAGTCAGCATGGATGAACGAGTAAGCATAGTAACACTAGAGAAATTCATAGGAGCCATAGACGACACTAGTGGAATGCCCCAAGAAGATGTGAGAGGTGTTCATGGAGGTGTAGGTCCTTCCACACTCAATGGTGGAAATGATGACATGGAAACAAAAGCTGTAGATGCATCAGGTAACAAAGAACTAACCTCCTCCATAGGTAAGATATGGACGTATGTGTAGGTAGGAGTAGAGCCATTAGGATTCAACCATAATAACTTTGGTCCTAAAGGATCGATCAAAGGTGGATTAGCAAGAGAATTTGTGTCATCTACCAATGTTTCAATGGAAACCATGTCACTACAACATGGACTGCGTATAGATTCCACAACTATGGGATGGTCTAAGTCCTAAGCACCAACAGACTCTCTTCAAGTAGGAGTGACAATTCCACCTCATTCAAGAGGAAAATTGTGAATACAACATGACTAAAGGCGAATTTGTTCAGATGGGGTGAATAAATGTAAATTAACCAAATTAAAATAGTACAGTCAACCCTAAGGCCAAACTATTGACTCATACCAAACAACACAAACTTATAAAAGTCCTAAAAGGTAGTTACACACAAACCAAATACAAAGAAGTTGATGGTGGGATAGTTCTACTAATGACCTGCTTCCTAGCCCTTTTAGTTGTGAACTCAGTCCAAGTGACCTTATTAGTCGTGGGGCACCCCCCGAGAGGATTGAGATGGTATGACTAATATCCATCCCAGGTACAAAGAAGACAAACCTAACCCTACACCTATGTATGATCCCTAAGAAGGTTGGCCACTAGGGTTACCACCAACAATAACATGTCCTAGGGGGACATTCGTCATCCAAATTCACACGCAAGGGAAGGATATATAAGTCTAAAACCCCTTGATAGTTTCCTCCCAGGTGTACCCTAAGTAATACTACAAAAAAATGTTAATAACATTGTTTTTAATATGTGCAAATTTTTCAATCCGCACAACCAAAAACTAAGTGAAATGGGGTATGTTACATTACCCAACCCAAGTGTGACCTCATGATTGAACCTTGGGTTAGAAGGGATTTCCAGAATGTACGACTGCAAGTGGATTTTACTCCCTACCACAAGCTACTAAGTTGGTTTCAAGGTCTTGGAGTAGTTGACTCACACACCTATCTCCAAGACACTAGCCTAAGCTAATGTTGATGTACTACCAGTGAAAATAAAATGACAAGTCTAGTTGATTTTACTATCATGTTGATTTTAAATGGTTGTTGTTTACACAGTTGGGATGTGGTGTGAAACTTAGATGTTGTGATAAACTCATGTTAGTAACCCTAATGTAGCAATATGCAAGTTTCACTTTTAAATTCAATGAATACTAACTACAGGAGGATAAGATTATTTTCAGTTCAAACCACATGAATGCCTACCAAAATGCACCTCTCACTAGTTACCAAATGAAAATACCCAAAGTTATAAGAATTTTGACCCAAAAACAAACAAAAATAAAAAGGCCAAAAGAGCCCCCATGCTAGAACGAAAAGCACTTAATTTACAGCTAGGAATCCAAATCCAAACAAGCACTCTCAAGCAATCAACAATAAATCCAAAAGTGAATAAAGGAAGGAAATGTCAACACGCTATGGTTGTAACATAATGTTTCAACAAGAGCCAATGTTCTACAAAGGTCAAAACCAAACCCTAGTGGCAGGAATGCCTAAATAATATTAGTAGGGATTGAAAATAAAGAAAAAAATTATATGAAAACTTCACAACCAAAGAGAAAACACCACCACTCACAAAAAAGAAAGCAAACAAAAGAGAAATCACTCAAGTAAAAGTGGCAAAAGCCCAACAATGGAAAAATGTTGCAAAACTAAAATGAAAAACATATCTAGGTTGTCACTCAAACAACTACCCAAATCTAAAAAATGAGATCCCAAAATGAAGACAATAGCTCCAACCAAAGCACTAAGAACCGTCAAGAAGAAATTGAAGAAGATGGGAAATAGAGGACCCCAAACAAGCCAAACAAGGTAGATTTAGATCAGGGGCATACAACATTTGATAGCAATAGTAATAGAAGATCTAGAAGATCAAATGAGATCATAGAGAAAGTGAAAGATAAAAATCCCAAATGTAGCAAGAAACCCTTCCAAAAGTAGACACTCAAATCCAATCAACTAGGACCATATATGAGACATATCTAGACACTAGACAGAAGGCCAAAAATAGGTCAAATTTGAGGCAAAATATTTCAAAAGAAGATTTTGAAGTTTTATGGTTATAGGATCAACTGTACATATGAGCCATGGTCAGTGCGGTTATAACCGAAAGCTCAACAAAGGAAAATTCTGGTTGAAAGATCACAACCTCATTGTGACACATACTGTGCATGTGGTTAGGAAGAAACACAATTTTTTCCAAAACAAGTGCACACAAGAGACACAAAAATACAAACTCATAAAAATAAACCCCAAAATTAGTTTCAAATGATCTAAACAATTTGGGAGAGAACCAAGAGCCAGAATAGGAGAAAAATCAAAAGATTCCAAACCAAAGCGGATAGAAAAAATGAATGCTCTCATTGAAAGCACCAGTTATGTTGCGGTAAATTCTACACACAAGGAGTCATTTCTCCACAATCCTATGACCTATTAGTATTACTTGATAGCAAAAATATATGGCTAACCCAAGACAACAAAAATCCCTAAGTCAAATGATCATGCATGCAGTCTCCATGCAGCTTCTAATGTTATAGGGTTTAAGCAAGTACCTTACCTCCTTGTAGGTTGGTGAATGGTATTGGGCATAATGTAAAATCCTCTTTCTCCAATCAAGTGGTGTCTCTCTTTCGCTATCAATCCTATTATCCCCTACAATTTCTTAGGCTGAGGAGGAGATCGACAGAGGTAACCTCGAACCACTTCCAGTTTTAGTAGCTAGCTCTACTAAACCAAAGAGGGATATCTCTAAGGATTTTTCAATGAATAATTGAAAAGAAATAGGCTTTAGGCTAGATATACAAGTCTTGTTTGAGTATTTGTGAATTTATGGTTTTTGGTTTGCTGGACTAGGGATTAGAGCAGGTAATTAGGTCAAGGCTTCAAGTATGCAGTGACAAGTATAAAAAGGAGCTAGATATCAATGTTCTATGGTGAACTTAAAGTGTTGTGAATGTAGTATAGGTCTGAGAGTTTAAGAAAACATAATGAGCATGTAAAGGCATGAATTCACTAGTTTTAGAGGAAAAGAAACATAAGCATGATTTCCAGATAAACAGAGCTTAAATCTAAGATTTTCGTTTATACAACTGCAAGGAAATTCATAGGAAGAATATAAAGCATCAAAAGAGAGATGATTTATCCATTAGAAACTGATAGGAAAATAAAACAACACCATAGACTCACTGAAAAAGAATTCCTGATATATAGTTGCAATTGCTCCTGTATTAGTTGTAAGAGTACATCAGGTACAAGATTCTCCACAAAAAGTCCAACCCTTCTCTCTGAATGAGAAATGATACATGTAGATTCAATTGAACCACTTCCCCACCTTCAGGAGTCGAATTCCTAGGTGGTGGAATTATTTCCAAGATTCTCTCAACCAACACGTGAGAGTGAGAAGGTCAAATACAAACTCTTCTCTTAAACTTTGTTTTGAATTTTTATTCCTTAATGAGGCCTAATCAACCATAAAAACAAACTATCATGTCTATTTATTCATGATTACATCATATAACCTTAAACTACTTCAATTACATCATGAGTTTTGACTTTGACCAAGTCAAATTGAAAACTACGAAATTACACAGTGAAATTTAAAATAAAAACTCATAAATTTGCAGAAGTGTAGTGCCAACTTTGATCCCACTTTAAGGTGTCTTCCTGAAGTCCAAATTGAGATTTGAGAGGATGGTCAACTAGCTTTGCTTTTCTAGTTTCTAGAACACCTTGAATGTTTTAAAATTACCCATTGAAGGCCTTCAAACACTCATTCTCATAAGGTGTCTCCAGAAGCACAATGCCTGTCAGAAAGAGTGGCAGAATGATGATGTTTTTCTCCTTTTTCTCCTTTTTCTGAAAATTTGAGATCTCTCTAAGAAAAATGATATAATGGGTTTTGAGAGGAGGCCATGATTTCCAAAAATGCAAGCCATTTTTCATTTGGAGGTCTGAGGAAAAAGCGCAGCGCCAAGGCGCTGTGCTTCTGTGACTAGCTCATTTTTTGAATTTGGCACCAAAACAGTCAAGAAACCAAAAATGCTCAGAAATATTTCAAAATTGGTCGTGAGCTACAAAATGAAGTATGTCAAGCCTTCATGGATGCTTCAGCGAGTATATCCAAGTTATCTCTCTCATTTTTTTCCTTTAGGGTTTCCTTTAGCTTCTTCCTCAACTGCTTGAGCTTGATGTTGCATATCATGTTTCTGGTTTGATAATGATGCACCATGTGCCTTAATAGATTATTATCTCTGTTAGATTTTTCAAGAATATTTTCTAAGTGTTCATTGACCTTATCTAGCCAATATGCTCTATCCTCATTGATATCCAAGGCAATTCTATCCTCCATGTCTAGGTATTCATCTAGTAGATTGTGTCATTTTTCCTCCTTCAATGCCTTTTTAATTCCCTTGGTACTTGGCCTCTTTTTCCTGACTTTTTTTTTCACTTTCCTCAAGTTCACTAGGCTCCAACACTTCTTTGCCTTTGCCTGCTTGCTGCAAAAACTTATTTTTCTCTTTCTCCATGATGATTTGTCTAGCCTCAAGCTGATTGTTTTGTTGTTCAAGGAAGGATATAAAAAACCTTGATCTTTCCATATTGTCCATGAGTTCTCTAATCTGAGAATATTTCTCTTTGATAATTTGTTGCATGTTTGAAGGTTCATTTGTTGCTTCCAAGTCCACCAATTCAAAATCATGCTCAATTAGGTCTTCATCCTGTACATGTGATCCCTGTTTTGTTGATGTAGAAGGCTTGGCCCTTTTCTCAACCTAAGAAGTAAACACAAGCCTTTTTCCTCTTTGATACATTCTAGTCACATCAGGTCTAGGTGCCTTGGGAACCTCCATTGACTTGCTTGACGATCCTACCTCCACCTGCTGTGTTGATATGTTTTGATGATGAACTGAAAAAGTAGTTTCATGCCATTATAAAGTTGTTTCTATGAATGAATCCCATGTCATGTTCTTCTCTGCTAGCTGATGGAGAACCACAATATTTATCAAGCTATGATGAAAAAGACTAGGGTAGTGTTCTTTGTCTTTCACCTGTACCTTCTCAGACATTTTAGCAAGGCTTCTACATAGATAATTACACATGTTGAGAGGTTTTTGAGCTGTAAAGTGCATTAGAAGCTTGATGTGATATGCATACAATCTAGAAAACCTTCCCTCACAAGTGAAAAACTTCATTACAATCTTCATCAATGGCGCATACTTATCCAACAAGTACCTAAATGGGATGATGTGTGTATGGGTCTCTTTGTAGGGTGATTTCAAGAAATACCTGTAATGTTCACAGTCCAAACTCATACCTTTAAACCAATACTCTCCATGATCAGGTATCCATGTAGTAAGTGAAATGGTAGCCACTAAAAATGTAAACTCAACCCTTGCTATGATGGCCCTTTCCCCTTTCATATGGGTGGCAATCCAATCAGTTAATTGTTCATGAAAACCTACTTCACATACCATTTTACAAAACCCTATACAATTGACATCTTCAAAACACTACTTGATGAAAGGTGAGGAGTTGATTTCATTGCAGTTGGTGGGCTCATATCTGAGGATTTTGCCTCCTTTATGGTTTTTTATCCTTTTTGATGGTGAAGAATCTCCTTCCATTATGGTAGAAACCCTAGATAACAAGAAAATGGAAAAACAGTGAGGAATGAGTGAAATGATGCAATGAGGGGGTTGGAAGCAACTTATGAAGCTTAAATGGAGTAAAATGAGGGAAAGAAATGATTAGGAGAAATTAAAAAATAGGGCTGCTAGGAAATCTACTCAAATTACTAGGTATGAGCTAGGGTTTATGTAAGGGTGAGGCAATCTGATGATTGATAATATTTTTAGTGAATCAAAGGGTGTTTTAAACATTTACAGAGGTGTGAGGTGGAAGATTTACATGTTTTAAATATCAAAACTAACCAAACCATCAGTTACAATAGTGCTTGCAGCATGAAAATTTCACCTAAACCCTAGATGAAGAGAACTTGCATTTGCATTCATCTTTCCAAAGAAAAACCGTGAGAAAAAGAATTATACTTACTTGTGAACAAGCTTAGAATAGCAAGAAATAGGATTGCAAGTCAAAATTGAAATTTGGGTGAGTTTGGATGAGTTTTGGGCTACCCTAGCACAAGCATTGCACAGTTCATGGAAGCACAGCGCAACGCCACCAAATTTTGTCCAATTTTGCCTAGGAAGCCCGTGTTTTTTCACCAATGAAGGGGAGAGCTCAATGAAAAAAAGAGGTTAGGAGGAAAATGAAACAATTTTGGGACTTTTTGGGTTTTTATAGGCAAAATATGATTCTCTTTTGAATAAAAATGAGACCCACGTACCTTTCCAAAACCTAATTTTCACCTTTTCAACTGGGCCACTTTGGAGAATTGAAACATGAGCTTCTTTTTATCTTTTTGAACAATGATGCTTCTTCTTTGGAACCTTGATATTGAAACCATGAATAACTTATGAAGATTCATAAAAACTTATGCAAAGAGCTGCTTATCACAACTCATTTAATGTTGGATTTATGCATGGAATGAGGATGGACCCTGAAACCCTAATGGCCTAATGAAGATATCAGAATGAATGAAATGGTAGTGATGATGATTGATATGATGAAAACATCCTCTTTATTATGATTCCCTCATCTGAGTGAAGTAGGCGACTAGCTTGTGATATTTTTCAAAAGAATGGAGACATTCCTAGTCAAACTAGCCAATGACCAAATTTTACTCTAAAAACCTAGTGACATGATAAAATTTGACCTTCAGACCCCTAACAGACTTAGTAAAAGCATTTTTGATCACTAGTGACTGTTGAAAATAGAAACAAGAAATGATGAAAATAGAATCTAGAATATTCCAATTTTAATTTTTCCTTGAATTAAAATTGTGAATTAAAATCGAATTTAGTCTCACTAGCTACTTGGAAATGCTAGAAATAATACTGAGAGGGGGGGGTGAATCAATATTATCTAAACTTTTTCATTTCCAAATTCAGTTTCATATACGCTACTTCAGTTAAGGAAAAACGTGTGTATATGCAACTGTGTGTAATCCAACAAGCGCATATCTAGTAAACTTGTAATTCAGATAGTTGCTTCTTAATGAGTGCATCAGAACATTATTAACCATATGAATAGTAAACAAGAAAAGCAAAACAAATCACAACACACATGAACACCAGGATGTAAGGTGGAAACTGAATGTGGGTGAAAACCACCTACTGCAATTCTTCTCTATCTTCTTTTAATTAGAAACTTCTTTTTACAATGATTCTGTACTGGTGCAGTCTTATACCAGTACGTCGGCTGCTACCTACAGAAGGCTACAACCTTCTCTCATTCTCCAGCTTCTCCTAGAAGGGAGCTACAACCCCCTTAGCTCTTGTACTAGCTAAGGTACTAGTACGTAGGTGTTGACCTACAGAAGGCTACAACCTTCTCTTTTCTTCCAGGGACCACGTTTCATAAATTTTCAGACTGGATCCATGAATAACGTTAATCAAACATCAAGTATATCCGCATCAACCAATCTCTTTTGCACCAAACAAACTGAATCAAATAATCACTTCTCTGAATGCTGTACCCAGAAAGCAGTAACAGTAACCAAACACCAATTCTGAACCCAGAACCCTGCAGTAATAAACAGAAGTAGCTAAAACATATTTCAAGATACATATGCTACTTCAATGTGTACAACCTGTGTGCATATGCTTCTGAATTAAGGCCAACCAGCGTATACGTTGTTTTTACTTACTTAACCAGCGTGTATACGCACCTCTGATGTGTCGAACATGTGTACAGATCTATAAAAGATAGTTCACTCTTTCAAATATTTGGACATCAGTTATACCTAGATTATCAAATTTATAGATCAAGTCATGCGCCAAATATAAGAGATCAAAACACACAAAGATACTACTATTCAAGTCTTGAGTTTTGACCCATCAATAGAACTTATCCATCTTCTTTCACTCAAGTTCCTCCTTGATTCAGATTCAGCTATGCAGCACAAACCAATCGCCAGTATTCCAGATCTTGCTCTTCATAAGATATTTAATTCTTCAGTCAATACCATTGCCAAATGATCTCCTCCTTTTTATATTCTTAGGCCTTACTCAAACCATGGTCCAAAACCATAGAGAACCAATACTAGGGACCCAAAACCTGGGTTCAATACTTCTGATGCAATACCAAGGTCCAAAACCATAGGTCCAAATACCATGGTCCTAAAAATAAGCTTTCCCACATGTACGTGCTTTTCTGTGCATACGCATACACGAATTTTGATCGGCAATCCCACCTGTATATGTGACTTAGTCAAAGGAAACCTACGTATACCTCTTTTTCCTTCATTATAAGAGCCTGAACAGTGATTTGCCATCTGAGTGAGTTGTCATCAAGGACAACACCTATGCCATAGTGTCAAACCTGTGTCATAATTCCAAAAATATCCCCCTTTGGACTTGATGGCAACCCCAAATCATTCAAGGTCATTCTCCCCCTTTGACATCAAGGGCAAAGGGTTATGCTCCCCTTGAGTACATGTTGAAATCTCTACTCTGCTAAGTTGTCCATGCTCCCCCTGACTATAGGCAAGGTCTGCAGAAAAATGATCTATAAGAAAGACCATGACTCTATACATCATAAGCGACCTTCCTATCATCAAGGACTCATACATACAGACATCTCCCAACCAAGTGGGGATATACCAATATGACTCATCCACCCAACCAAGTGGAGATACACCAAAATTTTACACAAGATAAAACAAGAACATTACATCAACCATCCAAGGCATAGTGGGGAAATCAAGGAAGGTCGTTACATGACCTTGATAAGAAAAGAAATACATGACATAGAGATGAAATATCTATAACCAGACTATGGTAGATATCAACAACTATCATCAGCAGCATCTGTTAATCATCATTCAGACCAGCAACCATGTTCTCCTTCTGCACGTGTTCCCCCTGAAACCAAAGCACTATGATCTTAAACCAAGATCTTCTTGGATAATGCCAACAATGCATTATTAGAAGAATATATATGCTCCCCTTGAACCTGTGCCAGATGGTCTCTGTCAGACCCATATCAGACTCCTTTCATCCTGAGCCTGGCCCATTTTTGTCTTCAAACCAACATATACGCGACTGTACCCAAATAAACCGGCGTATGTACGTGGATCCTCCTCATGAAACTCACGTACACCCACTTTTCTCTGAAACAAACAAGCTTCAACAGCAAGATGATGCATCGACTACTCCCAGCTTCTGTCTAAGGTATTCAAATGTTTCCCTGGGAAGTGGTTTGGTGAGTATATCAGCAACTTGTTCCTTGGAGGGAACATACTCTAATTTGACCTTTTGTTCAAGCACTTGTTCCCGAAGAAAATTATATTTGATAGGTATGTGCTTGGTCTTTGAATGCATGATGGGATTCTTTGGAATACTGATTGCACTTGTATTATCACAAAAAATGGAGATAGGTGGAGTACAAGTGATTTGCATGTCTTGCAATGTTTGCATCATCCAAAGGAGTTGTGTGCAGCAAGATGAAACAGCTACATATTCTTCTTTAGTTGTAGATAATGCAATTGAACTCTATTTCTTGTTGAACCAAGATACTAATCTAGGACCCATGAAGAATGCACCACCACTAGTGCTTTTTCTATCATCCACACTTCCTTCCCAATCTGCATCTGTATATGAATGAAGTGTGAGATCTGTACTTCTAGGATACCATAAGCCATAGTTCTGAGTTCTTTGAAGATACTTGAAAATTCTCTTAACTACCTGAAGATGAGTTTCCTTTGGATTTGCCTAAAAGCTTCCAACTATTCCCACTGCATGCATAATGTCTGGTCAGGTACTTGTTAGATAGAGCAGACTACCAATCATGGATCTATAGGTTGGTTGATGCACTGCTGCTGATTCATCATTTGCGTTGAGGCTGCATCCTGGTACCATAGGGGTACATACTAGTTTCGAATCCTCCATCCCATACTTCTTCAAGATCTACTTGAGATACTTGGTTTGTGATAGAAAAATACCGTCTTTGTTTTGTTGGACTTGTAAACCAAGAAAATATGTGAGCTCACCAAGCAGGGACATTTCAAATTCTTTTTGCATCACCAAGGCAAAGTTTGGACTCATGTCTTCTTCATTGCTACCAAAGATGATATCATCAACATATACAATAAGTATTAGCAACTTATCATTGTCAATTTTTATATATAGATTGATGTCTGTTGATCCTTTTGTAAAACCTTGTTGATGAAGATACTTATCCAACTGATAATACTAAGCCCTTGGAGCCTGTTTAAGGCCATAGAGATCCTTTTTGAGTTTACATACAAGTTTTGGATTGTTTCCAAGGATAAACCCATCTGGTTGCTCAATATACACTTCTTCATCCAAGTCTCCATTTAGAAAAGAAGACTTCACGTCCATTTGAAATACTTTGAACTTTTGAAAGCTAGAAAGAGCAAGGAACATTCTTATGGCCTCAAGTCTGGAAACTGGTGCAAAAGTTTCTTCAAATTCTATGCCTTCTTGTTGACCATACCCTTTACAAACAAGTCTTGCCTTGTTTCTAATAACATCTCCATTTTCATTTAGTTTGTTTTTGAATATCCATTTTGTGCCTATTACATTTTTATCATTTGGTCTAGGGACCAACTCCCAAGTGTTATTCTTTTCAATCTACTCCAGTTATTCATTCATGGCCTTGACCCAGCATTCATCTTTGCATGCTTCACTTACATTTTGTGGTTCACTGGAGGAGAGCAATGCTAGGTAGCTTGAAGCTTCTGAAATAGTTCTTCTTGTTTGTACACCTACCTCTTTCTACCCCAAAATTTGAGTTTCTGGATGATTCTTTTGAACGTACCTGGATGGAGTCTTTTCTTCTATCCTTATCTATTCTTCTAGTGCCTCATGGGTTTCTTCTTCACCATGAGTCTGATTTGTTGTAGAAGGATAGTCCTCATCATCTTCGAAATATTCAGATTTTACTTGCCTTGGAATGTTTCCTTCTTCATCAACCACTACATCAATACTTTCAACAATTTTTCCAAGTTTTTTATTGTAACACTTATATGCTTTGTTGTGGGGAGAGTAACCAAGAAGAATGCCTTCATCTGCTCTAGGTTCAAACTTGCCAAGGTTTTCATCAGTCTTTTTGATGTAACATTTGCTTCCAAAAATTTTGAAGTATTTTACTGTGGGAGTCTTACCATACCAAAGTTCATGAGGATTTTGAGTGTTGTTCACCCAGACGTTTGTCTTGTTGAGAATAGTGACGACAGCAAATGCAGCTTCACCCCAGAAGGTTGTAGGAGTCCCAGACTCATCAAGCATTGCTCGAGCCATTTGTTGAACTGTTTTTTTCATCCTTTATACTAATTCATTTTTCCGATGAGTCCTAGTAGTAGAGAATTCCCTTCTTATTCCATGTTCTTCACAAAAAACAAAAAATTCACTTGAGGTAAATTCCCCACCTCTATTAGACCTAAGGCATTTGATTCTGCGATCTGATTCATTTTCCACCAAGGCTTTGAATGCTTTGAACTTTTTGAAAGCTTTGTCTTTATGCTTCATAAGTCCTATCCAACACATCCTAGAAAAGTCGTCAATGAACAATATAAAGTATTCTTCTCCTCGAGGTGACCTTTTCCTAGATGGACCACATACATCAGTATGGACAAGTTCAAGTGGCCTACTAGCTGATCCTTCCTTCTTAGGGAAATTAGTTATGGTTTGCTTCCCAAACTGACATGATTTTCATATCGTATTGTCTGGAATTCTGATGTCAGGGAGATCACGAACCACCTGATATTTGCATGCTTTCCTTATCTGAGAGAAGCTTAGATGCCCCAATCTTTTGTGCCATAGCCAGTGTTCATCATTCTTGCTTAGATAGCATTGTTGTTGTCCTCCCTTGAGTATGTATAAATTATTTGGTGTTCTTATGCCTTTGATCATTGTTTCTCCTGTATCAAGCTCACAAACAATACATCCATTTGATCGAAATATTACCTCATTTCCTTGATCACACATTTGACTGACACTTAATAGATTATGCTTTAAACCATCAACATACATAACATTCCCAACTTTGACCTTTTCTATCAAAAGAATAGAACCTTTACCTTTTATGAATGTAGGGGTGTCATTTCCAAATGAGACCACATTTTATTTTTCTAAGGCACTATATGATTGAAGTTTTTCTTTATCACCTGTTATATGTTTCGAGCATCCACCATCGATGTACCACTGATTTTCCTGCCCTTCTGCATATAAGGCTATGCCACATCTTTCTGGTTGCGGTTCTTTCTTCCTCCATGTTTTGGGGATCAATGAAGCTTGCTCCTTCTGAGTTGTTTGCCGAAACCTACTCCTGCATTCAGAATCTTCATGACCAAAGTTGTTATAGATAGAACATTCTATTTCATTTTCAAGAGCAGAAAAGTTATTGTAGGTTCTTTTCATGATTCCAGTCACACTCCTTTGATTTCGTGCTTCTCTGGTCATGATGGTCTTGTAGGCAACACATTGAGCTGCTTTATGTCCAAAGTTATTACAAGTGAAACATTGGCCATTGAAGAAGTTCCTACGATCATCAAACCTTCCATTGTAATAGCCATTCGTTCTTGAGGTAAATTGAGAATGATTTACCTGTGGTTGGTTGTAGCTTCTGTTCATCCTTGAAGTAGATTTCCCTCGATTTACGTGGTGATTTCTGTTCATTCTTGAAGTAAATTGTCCCTAATTTACCTGGTGATCTTCATTGTGCCTTTGTTGTCGATTGTCAACATGTTCACTTCTCCTTGCAGCTTCAAGATAACTTTTGGAGGTAGATGGCTTCTATTCTTGAGATGTTTCTTCAGTATACCCAAGACCTGTCTTGATTAGAGGAGAACACTACACTTTGATAATCTCATCTAAAGTTTCAGATCCTTTAGCAAATCTAAGATTAAGAGCTTTTTTTTTCTCAATGTCCTTTCTAAGTCCCACAATTTCACATTCTAACTTTTCATTGTGTTTCTCCATTTCAGCAAAGTTGGAATGTCAGAGTATCTACAATCATATTCTTTTCTTCTAAGCAAATTTTGAGTTTAAAAATTTCTTCATAAAGACCTTCTTCATCTATAGCATCCAAGAAATTATCATCTTCAAAAGCCATCAAAAGTCTATAATCATTACCTTGTTCATCTTCATCACTATTTGAAAGTCCATCACTGTCTTCATGTGTGTAATAGCTCTCCTTACTTACATTCTATTTTTTGTTCCATCTAACTGGTTCCTTACCTTTGTCAAGCTTATCTTTATGAGGAAACTTGGCAGCATAGTGACCGACTCTTCCACAAGAAAAACATTTGAAAGGTAGCTTACCTCTGAATCTTCCAGAACCCCGTTGAAGGTTCTTGACAAAATTTGATTCTTCCTCTTCTTCTGACATATGTCCTGAGTCATTGTAATCTCCTTTTCTTGAGGCTTTGAATGCAGCTTCTCTCTTGTCTGATGGTCCCCCTTTTCTCATTTCGTAGGCGGTTATGATTCCGTGTAGCTGTGACATGGTAAGGCTCTGTAGATTCTATTTTTCTTCTATGGCAGAAACTTTTGATTCAAACTTAAAAGACAAAGATCTTAGAACCTTTTCAACCAAAACAACTTCTTTCATTTCTTCACCCAAATTTTTCATACAATTAACAATCTCATCTATACATAGGAAATAATTAGCCACACTTTCATCATTGTACATTCTGAGATTTTCATATTGAATTCTGAGAGTTTGTAGTTTTGCTCGTTTTACCTGATCATCTCCTTCATAGCTCAGAACGATCTTGTCCCATATTTCTTTTGTGGTTTTGAGCTGCATAACCTTGACGAATTCTGATTGAGATAGACTCCCTAATAGAGTATTGACAGCCTTTGCATTTGTTTCATACTACTTCTTACCAGCCGTATCTGTAGGAGTTGTTGATGGAAATGTGTATCCTGTTTCCATGATATCCCAGACTTATGTACCAAGAGATTGAAGATATGTTGTGATTCTTACCTTCCAATAGACGAAGTTGCTCCCATCAAAAATTGGTGGCCTAATCGATGCTTCTTTCTCGTAATTGCTCATGATGATGGATCTTCCTTCAAGCGATCAAGCTTCTTCTGAAGAACCTGCTCTGATACCAATTGTTGGAAATAATACTGGGGGGGGTGAATCAGTATTATCTAAACTTTTTCATTTCCAAATTCAGTTTCATATACGCTACTTCAGTTAAGGAAAAATGCGTGTATACGCAACTGTGTGTAATGCAACAAGTGTATATCTAGTAAACTTATAATTCAGTTAGTTGCTTCTTAATGAGTGCATCAGAACATTATTAACCATATGAACAGTAAACAAGAAAAGCAGAACAAATCACAACACACATGAACACCAGGTTGTAAGGTGGAAACCCAATGTGGGTGAAAACCACTTGCTACAATTCGTCTCTATCTTCTTTTAATTAGAAAGTTATTTTTACAATGATTTTGTACTGGTGCACTCTTATACCAATACGCAGGCTACTACCTGCAGAAGGCTACAACCTTCTCTCGTTCTCCAGATTCTCCTGGAAGTGAGCTACAACCCCCTTAGCTCTTGTACTAGCTGAGGTACTAGTACGTAGGTGCTAACCTACAGAAGGCTACAACCTTCTCTTTTATTCCAGGGACCACGTTTCATAAATTTTCAGACTAGATCCATGAATAAAATTAATCAAACATCAAGTATAGCTGCATCAACCAATCTCTTTTGCACCAAACAAACTGAATCAAATAATCACTTCTCTGAATGTTGTACCCAGAAAGCAGTAACAGTAACCAAACACCAACTCTGAACCCAGAACCCTGCACCAATAAACATAAGTAGCTAAAACATATTTCAAGATACGTGCACTACTTCAATGTGTACAACCTGCGTGCATACACTTCTGAATTAAGGCCAACTAGCGTATACGTTGTTTTTAATTACTTAACCAACGTGTATACGCACCTTTGATGTGTCAAACCTATGTACAGATCTATAAAATATAGTTCACTCTTTAAAATATTCAGACATCAGTTATACCTAGATTATCAGATTTATAGATAAAGTCATGTGCCAAATATAACAGATCAAAACACACAAAGATACTACTATTCAAGTCTTGAGTTTTGACCCATCAATAGAACTTATCCATCTTCTTGCGCTCAGGTTCCTCCTTAATTGAGATTCAGCTATGCACCATAAACCAATCACCAATATTCCAGATCTTTCTCTTCATAAGATATTCAATTCTTTAGTCAATACCTTTGCCAAATGATCTCCTCCTTTTTATAGTCTTAGGCCTTACTCAAACCATGGTCCAAAACCATAGAGAACCAATACTAAGGACCCAAAACCTGGGTTTAATACTTCGAACACAATACCAAGGTCCAAATGCCATGGTCCTAAAATAAGCTTTCCCACATGTACGCACTTTTCCGTGCATGAAAGTGTGCGCATATGCATACGCGACTTTTGATCGACAATCCCGTGTGTATACGCGACTTAGTCAAAGGAAACCTACGTATACCTCTTTTACTTTCATTCTAAGAGCCTGAACAATGATTTCCCATCTAAGTGAGTTGCCATCAAGGAAAACTCCTGTGCCATAGTGCCAAATCTGTGTCATAATGCCAACAGGAAATAATTAATTAATTCATTATGGATTAATTAGTTGGAGAAATTCAAGTTATAAGTCTTTCTGCAATCATGCAACAATTATCCCTTAAATTAAGGAGATTATCCCTTAATTAAGGAGATAATATTGAGTTATATTTGAGTTGTAATTAGTTAGCACAGTTTTCTGAGTTAAGTCCAGTTAAATTAGTTTCAAACTGTTTGAGGAACTAATTGTGAGTTATCAGGCAGTTGATGCATGCATACACTCAACTAGTGTACTCTAGATAACTAAAGATTCCTTCATCAAAAACTCATGCATGTCTATTCTGAGAAAGACCCAGTTGACCTAAATGTCAAGGACATGTTATTATTAGTTTCATGTGTTTTCCTATAAAGGAAACTCATCCATGCAGTCAATGGAAGGTTCCTTGAGGATTGCCCAGTTCTGATAGTGTGTTAGAGCAGTGTGTGAGAGTAGTGTTACACTGGGTTAAGGAGATCATCCCAATGGTAACTACACAAGGAAATAGGAGCTTGGAGGGTAGAGAGGAAGGCCTGTGAGAAGCTTTGATTGCCCGTGAGCATCCAAGAGGATTGTACTGAGAGTTGGCTAGTTGTGATAGCTAAGGCTTTGTATAATTTTGATGTATTTCCACCTTGTATGATAATACAGATAGTGTGGTTTTTAGATGAGGCTTTCCCCTGAGTATTTTCTATGTTTCATGTGTATTGATTCTTCTTCTTATGGTTATATGTGTTCATCTCTGATTCAGCTCGATCTTTAAGCTTCTGCAAGTTTGATAGTAGAAGTTAATTATAGTATTTTGATTTGGTATATTGCATTATTGAGTTAATCTACTGTCAAATTTTCTACATAGATCTCAGAGGTAGATTTGTAGAGAATTTGTAGGAAATTCTACATGGTATCAGAGCCAAGTTTATATGAGAAAATTTTATCGTAGTTGTGAACAGTATACGGAGAGGAGAATTCGAAGTTTAAGTTCGGGGTTGTAGGTGCAAAATCAAATTCTTATCATACTTCAAGGTTGGCTAATGGCGTTCTATGGCTTGAGACTCAAGTATGCCTTGAAAGGTAGCTTTAACTACATAGCATGGAAAGATTGCATGGAGGTTGTATTAGAAGACAATGGCTTGAAGGATTTCATTGATCAAGAAATCCCAAAGCCAAGTTCAACTAATGCACAAGAGTTGGCTAAGTGGAAGAAGTGTGTGGCGAGGGCAAGATGAATCTTCCTTGAGGGAATTCAAGACCATATTGTCTTGGGTCTCCATGGGAAGGATACTCCATATTCAATATGGAAGACATTCAAGGACCTCTACCAGAACAGTAGCGACCAGAGGAAATTGACGCTCAAGGATAAGCTTCGAAGAATCAAGATGGAGAACAGCGATACTATTTCCACATATCTAAACAAGATCACCACTTGCATAGATGAGCTTGGTAGTGTGGAAATAACTACTTCCGATGATGATATGGTGAGCCTCACTCTCCTTGGCCTTCCAAAGACCTGGAATAACTACCAAGACTTTATGAATGGAAGGGAGAAACTGCCAGGTTGGGAACAGCTATGGTCGGATCTCATGCAGGAGGAGATCAAGAGGAGCACACAAGATGGTTCTTCATCGAAGGATGATGATGAAGAAAATATGGCCTTAGAAAGTAAGGCAGGGAAAGGGAAGGGGAGAGCATCCCATTCCGAATCAAATTCTTCTCATGGAGGGAAGAAGGTTGAGAAGTCTAAAGTGAGATTATTTAATTGTCAGGAGATGGGTCATTATGCGACTAATTTCCCATCGAAGAAATCCAATAAGGGATCCTCAGAAGGATTGGAAGGTGAGGCATTAGCCTCTTAGTTCAAAATTGACTTTACTCTCATCGCCTACATGGTGTCATCAATGATGGGTTGTAGTTGGTATCTTGACAGTGGAGCCTCATTCCACATGATCGGCAATAAAATTTTATTCAGTACCGTGGAGGAGAAAGACCTCAAGATGTGCATAGAGATGGGTGACGATGAAAAGTTTAGTGTTTCAGGAGTGGGCACGGTTGCTTTTCAAAGGGAGCATGGAGCTTCTATCACCTTGACAGATGTGAAGTATGTGCTTGGACTGAAGAAGAACTTAGTATCGGTTGCGATGTTGGAGGATAAAGGCTATGATGTTATCTTCAGTAAAGGAAATGTGTTCCTTAGACACATCACCACGAGACAGGTGAAACAGATCGGTTCACGAGTCAAGAACCTATATGCTCTTAAGGTTCAAGATGCATGCAAAGCCTTGAGGAGGAAGGCAAATCTTAGAGACTTGGTGGTTGAGAGGGAGAGTAAATTACCTCTCAACATGCAGTCCCAGAAGAAGTCTCAGACAATTGTGGAGGAGCCACAATTGGAGAAGTGGGCAAAGGGATCACATGCAGCCATACCTCCAGGTGTGAGGTGGGGCGATGTGAAGTGATAGTCTCAAGAAGGCTGAAATTGGGCAGGGTCCATTGAGAGGTTTTATCTCATGGATCATACCTTACTACGGGAGCCCAAAGTACATAGTAGCAGGAGGAATCAATGGGATTGATGCAGTTAGAGATCCAAGTGATAGAGGCTAGAGCAATCAAATACTGAAGAGCACAAAGAAGGGTTGAAAATAGTGCATAAAGGCTGAGTCAGCAAAAGCGCAGAGTTTTCAATTGACAGAGGCAATAGCAGTCAGAGACTTTGATGACAGATGCGTCATATTGATTCAGGTTGGATGTTTTTTTTTTTTGGAGTTACTGGAGCTACAACACTCGAGATAAGTGTTGCATGTAGAACATTCCAAAGGTTCAGGATCAAAATCAAGTTGAATTCCTTTCTTGTTGAGAGGGAGTGTTGAAAATAGCAACAAGAAATGATAAAAAGTGAATCCAGAATATTCCAATTTTAATTTGTCCTTGAATTAAAATTGTGAATTAAAATTGAATTTAGTCTCACCAGCTGCTTGGAAATAATTAATTAATTCATTATGGATCAATTAGTTGGAGAAATTCAAGTTAGAAGTCTTTCTGCAGTCATGCAACAGTTATCCCTTAAATTAAGAAGATTGTCCCTTAATTAAGGATGTAAGATTGAGTTATATTTGATTTTTAATTAGTTAGCTCAATTTACTGAGTTAAGTCTAGTTAAATTAGTTCCAGACTATTTGAGGAACTAATTGTGAGTTATCAGTCAGTTGATGCATGCATGCACTCAACTAGTGTACTCCAGATAACTGAATATTTCATCATCAGAAACTCATGCATGTCTATTCTGAGAAAGACCCAGTTGAGCTAAATGTTAAGGACAGGTTACTATTAGTTTCATGTGTTTTCCTATAAAGGAAACTCATCCATGTAGTCAAGGGAAGGTTCCTTGAGGATTGCATAGTTCTGATAGTGTGTTAGGGTAGTGTGTGAGAGCAGTGTTACACTAGGTGAACGAGATCATCCCAAGGTTAACTACGTAAGGAAATAGGAACTTGGAGGGTAGAGAGGAAGGCTTTTGAGAAGCTTTGATTTCCTGTGAGCATCCAGGAGGATTGTACTAAGAGCTGGCTAGATGTGAGAGCTAAGGCTTTGTATAATTTTGATGTATTTTCACCTTGTATGATAATACAGATAGTGGGGTTTTTAGCTGAGGCTTTCCCCTGAGTATTTTCTGTGTTTCATGTGTATTGATTCTTCTTCTTATGGTTATATGTGTTCAGCTCTGATTCAGCTCGATCTTTAAGCTTCCACAAGTTTGATAGTAGAAGTAGATTATAGTATTTTTCTTTGGTATATTGCATTATCGAGTTAATCTACAGTCAGATTTTCTACATAGATCTCAGAGGTAGATTTGTAGAGAATTTGTAGGAAATTATACACTGACAGGCAGATAAGACTGACACTAACATTGGCTCCAACTGGGGACAGTGGTTCCTTGGAGGTGCCAAGAATAATGTAGACCAAGTAGCCTTATTCATTGGCTAATGGAGTCAAAATGCATAAAACTAAACTGTAACTGAAAATTGACTAACTATTTGACATGACAAGACTGTAAATGTAAAATAAAAGTAGCAGCTGGTCAAAGAATCCTTATGGCCTTCTCCTTGGGCTTCAAACTCCTGAGATATGCACTTAGATACTGGAACATAAGAAACAAATCAATATGTACAATGGTGGTGAGAATTTGCAGAAATTGTTTCAAACATGGTAGTGCTTGAGAAGCCTACCATTGATCACTCCTCCTGAATAATCTTCTCCATTCATTTCCTCCAATAGAAAAGAATTCTTTCCTCTGAAAGCTGAAATTCTATATGGTCCCTTCCACAAATTTTAAAATTTTCCATGTTTTCCTTCATTTCTCGCATCCCAACAAAGAACCACATCTCCCAAATTGAAATTGTCTTCCTTTGTCTTGCGATCATAGATCTTTTTTATTCTTTCCTGAAGTTTAGAAGTGCTTTGAAAAACCTCCTCTCTAGTTTGTTGTAGATGGATCATCTAGTTTATCCTCCGCTGCATATGATTGGTTTCATTGTCCAATTCCTGCAAAATTTTCATGACTGGGATAGCAGCATATGAAGGAAAAATTTTCATCCACGTATGTTATCACCCTAAAAAAAAAAAAAAAAAAACTTTGGAAAGTTTGCCTTGTTTCTAGTCATGGTTTTATAATAAGTTTTGAGTCATCGCATGCTTAAAAGGATAAGTGATAGGATTAGAGTCTCAATAGTGTCATTCTCATTTCCAAACCCTTCTTTTAGTCATGGTGTTAAAGGGTCTCTAGGTCATTTCATGCTTAAAGGGTTAGGACATAGGGTTAGATGTCTTTAAGGTCATATTTCATTTCCAAACAAAGTTTTACAACCTTATTCCATGTCTTAGAAGTCTCACCTTGAGTTTAGAAGTCATATCTCAAGTCATTTTGAAAAAAAATTGAAATTAGCTATGAATCCACGTTTTCGTAGCGCGGATAGTGTAAAAAGCTTGTTTTTCTCTACGAACTGACTGAAGCAGCCTTTTTCAGTAGAGGAAAAAACAACAACTCTGTTTTCTATTTTAAGTAGTCAACTTCCAAGGGGTTTCTTGAGCAACTAAAAGAATATTTTGGAAAATTGAAAGAGGTTCTTCTTTATAACATACCTCTCTACAAAAACCTCTTTCATTTTCATCAAATTCATTATGATATGGGAGACGTTGATGACTCAACTTGAGCTATGAAACTGCTGTAGGTGCAGTTTTGGTATTTTGCTAAAATTTCAAAGGGAATAAATAGTTGGTCTTTTGGAGGATGATGCTGCTGAAGGGTGTGAGTAGGTCACTTATGAAATTTTAAAGCTCAAGCAAGGAAAAAACTCAAAGGATAAAGGATTTATGTAAAAGAAAAATTTTACGCTACGAAAACAGCAGACAGTTTCGTAACGCAGCCAAATCAACCTTCTTTATGCTCCTTCAGGGGTTTGTTTTCTTTGTACAGGTGGAAGAGAAAGGTTTTAGGGATGATAGAACACATTTCACATGTCTTAAAGGGTCACCTTTGTTAGCAGAATGATTCGAAGACAAGCATAAGGATGAAACCCTAAAAGGGGGGAACTCTGTCTCCTTGTTTTTAGCAGTCAACTTCCAAGGGGATTCCTGAGCAATTGAAAACTCATTTACGAAAATTGAAAGATTTTTTTATTCCTAAAATAAATATCTACAAAAACCTCTTTCCTTTTCTTCAAATTCAGTATGAAGTGGGAGAAATTTATGGTTTAACTTGCGCTACGAAACTGCTGAGAGGAACTCTGTTTTCTGGTTTTAGCAGTCTTTTTAAATATCAGTTTCTGGCCACATGCAAAAGTATTTTGGAATTATGAAGGATTTTTCTCTTCATAAAATGTCCAGCTACAATAACCTATCTCACTTTTTTCATAAATGTCACTAGTTGGTAGATACAAGGCTTTATTTAAAGTCATAATTGCAAAAGACAGATTTCCTAGTTTTCAGAGTAGTTAGGTCGTGGAACAGCAGGGTTCATAACAAGGTTGGAGACATCACCAACTTCGACCTCATGAGATTTCAGGTGGCAAATGATTAATTGAATACAAGGTAATGTTGTTAGAAGTATATTTAGGAGTTTTAGTCCTACTTGAATTAGGACTCTTCAAAGACAGTCAAGCTGTCATTTTGTAATTAATAAGCCTGTTTTATGGTTAGAATAGGTGTCTAGGATGGGAATTCGAATTCCTCTGATGATGGATGATAGAATCCAAGGTTTTAAAGCTATATATGAAGCATGAGGTCGAATTCATCAGGGGTTGGCATTTGTATTAGCAAAAGAAGCTGTGTTATGTGAGCAGACTGTGTGTTTTTCAAACTTAATGCAGAGATCAGTTTGACTACTCAAGATTCACAAAGAGTTTATGTGTTTGATGCTCTTATGGCTTTGTTCAATTACTTACTTGCAGTGGTATGAGCTTGTGATACTTAGAATTCATTGGAAAATTCTCTAACTTCCTTCACATGCTTGTAAACTGTGTTGTTTCACTATGTTATTGTTTTATTCATAAACCTAAACTCTAAGTGCCTTGACTTCCATGTTAGGCTAATAATGTTGTTTTGTTGAGGACTATTTTGACTCCATATCCCAATAGATATTTGCTAATCATAGTTTCAACTAGTCAACAAGTTATACTTCTGTTCATTTTGTTCCTAGAGTTAGCCATCTAATCATTAATCAAAAACCCTAAACCTAGTGAGAGAGCCCTCTCAGGTTGAGGAGGCTAAGCCTCAACCAAAAGATTGGTTTGAAATAGTTACACTAAGATAGTCTGATTAGCAGCCTATCAGGGTCCTATTTTGGTGATAACATTTTGGTGCGTCTGCTAGGAGTCTGAAGATATACATATCCCAAAAAATCATGAAGCTGAACTCTTGAAGGTAGCAGGAGCTTCAGAATTTGTTCGAGGATGAAAAACTACCTTAGCGACTCCACACATCAAATAAAAAATTGGAAGGTCACTCCACGACTAAGAAGATCAGTTTCCTAGATGAAGATTTAGGATGAGTTCCATTGCAAGAAAAAATGCCAGGTATGCTCCTATGAATTGGTCTCATATCCCTGGTTCTTCAAATCCTATGCCAAATGTTGATTTGTTAGATGATCTTCCAATATTCAAAGATGAAAAGAAAGACAATGTTGCTCTTCATTTGGTTAGGTTCCATATGCATGTACACAGTCTTAAGGTTCAATTCCGTGAAGATTGTCTCATGAAGATGTTTATGACCACTTTAGAAGGAAAAGCATGGTCTTGGTATAAAGGCTTGGAAAATGGTTCATTATATTCTCTTGCTAATTTCCATGATGTATTATATGAGATGTATAAAGAGTGTCATCCCTCCTTATTGCTGGTCAAAGATTGTTGTAAACATTCTGTGAGTTTTATTAAATATTTGGAGGATTGTTATGATGATGATGAATTAATGGATGAATAAATTTTAGAGGCTCTTCATAACAATACATTTCAACACCAAGAAGAAAGGATAACATCCCATAAAATGCAACATGAAAATCAACAGGGGTTTACTTATGAAGACCATGTTACATCCTCTGAGATTAATGTAAAGATGCAGAAAACTTTCCAGTCTTTTGATCATAAAGAGTATGAAAATATTTGCAAACACCAAGAAGAAATGCTGGAAGAAATTTTTTATAACCCTCAGGCAGAGGAAAAGGTTGATCATTTCTATAATTCCTTGCAGAATATTACTTCAAAGAATAATCATAATAGTGACAAAAATTACATTGTCTATGGGAATCATGCAGAAAAGCAGTTGGATAACTTATCAAATAAATGTTGTGTGACTAAAGATTAGTTGTTAGAAGTAACAGGATGTTATGAGGATGATCAAGCTGATCATGTATTCTGGGATCCTATAGCTAAATACATGGAAGAGTTTTACTCTTCAGTGTTTCAGTTTTTCTATGAAGATCAAAGGAAATTTCAGTGGCAGTGGTCATCACAATATCATAGCTGCTTTCAACTGTGATGCAGTCAAAAAACTATAATATCAGATAAAACAAATGATTGGCTACATTGGAAATTTCACATTGATTGAGCTGAAAGAAGTTTACAATTGATAGGGTAGGTAGGTTGGAAAATGCAAATAAGCTCAAGGTTGACTGAGCAATTTTTACTATGTACGGTTTGAAGCAAATTGGGTAGAATTTCAGATTTTTTATTTTAAAAGGAATGGATTGCGGCACTGGAGCTACTACTTCTTAGCATACCACAGGGGGCATACTATCCCTAGTGGAGCCACAATTATAACCCTAAAAAAAAAAATTAAACTTTGGAAAGTTTGCCTTGTTTCTAGTCATGGTTTTATAATAAGTTTTGAGTCATCGCATGCTTAAAGGGATAAGTGATAGGATTAGAGTCTCAACAGTGTCATTCTCATTTCCAAAACCCTTCTTTTAGTCATGGTGCTAAAGGGTCTCTAGGTCATTTCATGCTTAAAGGGTTAGGTCATAGGGTTATAAATCTTTAAGGTCATATTTCATTTCCAAACAAAGTTTGACAACCTTATTCCATGTCTTAGAAGTCATTTTGAAAAAATTTGAAATTATCTACGAATCCATATTTTCGTAGCGCAGACAGTGTAAAAACCCTATTTTGTGCTACAAAATGACTGAAGTAGGTTTTTCTAGCCAAAAAAAAAAAACTCTGTTTTTTGTTTTAATTAGTCAACTTACAAGAGGTTTCTTGAGCAACTGAAAGCATATTTTAGAAAACTAAAAGAGTTTGATCTTCCTAACATACCTTTCTACAAAAAATCTTTCATTTTCTTCAAATTCATTATGATATGGGAGAAGTTGATGACTCAACTTGCGCTACAAAACTGTTGTAGGTGCAGTTTTGGTATTTTGCTAAAATTTCAAAGGGAAGAAACAGTTGGTACTTTGGAGGATGATGTTGCTAAAGGGTGTGAGTAGGTCACTTATGAAAGTTTAAAGCTAAAGTGAGGAAAAAACTCAAAGGATAAAGGATTTATGTAAAAGCAAAATTCTGCATTACGAAAACAACAGACAGTTTCGTAGCGCAGCCAAATCAACCTTCTTTATGCTCCTTCAGGGGTTTGTTTTCTTTGTACAGGTGGAAGATAAAGGTTCCAGGGATGATAGAACACATGTCACATGTCTTAAAGGGTCATTTTTTTTAGCAAAATGATTCTAAGACAAGCATAAGGATGAAACCCTAAAAAGGAGGAACTCTGTTTCCTTGTTTTTAGCAGTCAACGTCCAAGGGGATTCCTGAGCAATTGAAAACTCATTTCTGAAAATTGAAAGAGGTTTTTATTCCTAACATATTTAAATACAAAAACCTCTTTCTATTTCTTCAAATTTAGTATGAGGTGGGAGAAATTGATGGTTTAACTTGCGTTGCGAAACTGCTGAGAGGAACTCTGTTTTCTGGTTTTAGCAGTCTTTTTAAAGATCAATTTCTGGCCACATGCAAAAGTATTTTGGAATTATAAAGGAGTTTTATCTTCATAAAATATCTAGCTACAATAACCTATCTCACATTTTTCATAAGTTTCACCAGTTGGGAGATACAAGGCTTTCTTTAAAGTCATAATTGCAGAAGATAGATTTCCTAGTTTTCAGGGCAGTTAGGTCATGGAACAGCAAGGTTCATAACAAGGCTGGAGACATCACCAAATTTGACCTTATGAGATTGTAGGTGGAAAATGATTAATTGAATACTAGATAAGGTTGTTATAAGTATATTTAGGAGTTTTAGTCCTACTTGAATTAGGACTCTTCAAAAACAGTCAAGCTGTAATTTTGTAATTAATAAGCCTATTTTATGTTTAGAATAGGTGTCTAGGATGGGAATTCAAATTCCTCTGATGATGGATGATATAATCCAAGGTTTTAAAGCTATATATGAATCATGAGGTCGAATTCCTCAGGGGTTGGCATTTGTATTAGCAAGAGAAGCTGTGTTATGTGAGCAAACTGTGTGTTTTTCAAACTTAATGCAGAGATCAGTTTGACTACTCAAGATTCACAAAGAGTTTATGTGTTTGATGCTCTTATGGATTTTTTCAATTACTTACTTGTAGTGGTATGAGCTTGTGATACTTAGAATTCATTGGAAAATGCTCTAACTTCCTTCACATGCTTGTAAACTATGTTGTTTCACTATGTTACTGTTTTATTCATAAACCTAAATTCTAAGTGCCTTGACTTCCATGTTAGGCTGATAATGTTGTTTTGTTGAGGACTATTTTGACTCCATAGCCCAATAGATATTTGCTAATCATAGTTTCAACCAGTCAACAAGTTATACTTCTATTCATTTCATTCCTAGAGTTACCCATCTAATCATTAATCAAAAACCCTAAACCTAGTGAGAGAGCCCTCTCAGGTTAAGGAGGCTAAGCCTCAACCAAAAGATTGGTTTGAAATAGTTACACTGAGATAGTCCGATCAACAGCCTATCAGGGTCCTATTTTGGTGACAAAATTTTGGTGCGTCTTCCAGGAGTCTGAAGATATACATATCCCAACAAATCATGAAGCTAAACACTTGAAGGTAGTAGGATCTTCAAAATCTATTCGAGGCTGCAAAACTACCTTGGCAACTCCACACGTCAAATAACAAATTGGAAGGTCACTCCACTGCTAAGAAGATCAGTTGCCTAGATGAAGTTTTAGGATGAGTTCCATTGCAAGAAAAAATTTCAGGTATGCTCCTATGAATTGGTCTCATATCCCTGGTTTTCCAAATCCTATGCCAAAGGTTGATTGGTTAGATGATCTTCCAATATTCAAAGATGAAAAGAAAGACAATGATGTTCTTCATTTGGTTAGGTTCCATATGCATGTACACAGTCTTAAGGTTCAGTTCCCTGAATATTGTCTCATGAAGATGTTTATGACCACTTTAGAAGGAAAAGCATGGTCTTGGTATAAAGGCTTGGAAAATGGCTCATTATATTCTCTTGCTAATTTCCATGATGTATTCTATGAGATGTATAAAGAGTGTCATCCCTCCTTATTGTTGGTCAAAGATTGTTGTAAACATTTTGTGAGTTTTATTAAATATTTGGAGGGTTGTTATGATGATGATGAATTCATGGATAAAGAAATTTTAGAGGCTCTTCATAACAATACATTTCAACACCAAGAAGAAAGGATAACATCCCATAAAATGCAACATTAAAATCAGCAGGGGTTTACATACGAAGACCATGTTACATCCTCTGAGATTAATGTAAAGATGCAGCAAACTTGCGAATATTTTGATCATAAAGAGTATGAAAATAATTTCAAACACCAAGAAGAAATACTGGAATAAATTTTTTATAACCCTCAGGCAGAGGAAAATGTAGATCATTTCTGTAATTCCTTGCAGCAAATTACTTCAAAGAATGATCATAATAGTCAGGAAAATTACATTGTCTATGGGAATCATGCAAAAAAGCAGTTGGATAACTTATCAATTGTTAGAAGTAACAGGATGTTATGAGGATCATCAAGTTGATCATGTATTTTGGGATCCTATAGCTAAATACATGGAAGAGTTTTACTCTCCAGTGTTTTACTTTTTCTATGAAGATCAGAGGCAATTTCAGTGGTAGTGGTCATCACAATATCATAGCTACTTTGAACTTTGATGCAGTCAAAAAAATCAAATATCAAATAAAACAAATGATTGGATGCATTGGAAATTTCACATTGATTGAGCTGAAAGAAGTTTACAATTGATAGGGTAGGTAGGTAGGAAAATGAAAATAAGCTCAACATTGACTGAGCAATTTTTACTAGGTACAGTTTGAAGCAGATTGGGCAGAATTTTAGAGTTTTTATTTTTAAAGGAATGGATTGCAGCACTAGATCTACTAGTTCATAGCATACCACAGGGGGCATACTATCCCTAGTGGAGCCACCGTTATAACCCTAAAAAAAAAAAATTTAACTTTGGAAAGTTTGCCTTGTTTCTAGTCATGGTTTTATAATAAGTTTTGAGTCATCGCATGCTTAAAGGGATAAGTGATAGGATTAGAGTCTCAACAGTGTCATTCTCATTTCCAAACCCTTCTTTTAGTTATGGTGTTAAAGGGTCTCTAGGTCATTTCATGCTTAAAGGGTTAGGTCATAGGGTTATAAATCTTTAAGGTCATTTTTCATTTCCAAACAAAGTTTGACAACCTTATTCCATGTCTTAGAAGTCTCACCTCGTGTTTAGAAGTCATATCTCAAGTCATTTTGAAAAAAAATTGAAATTAGCTACGAGTCCACGTTTTTGTAGCACAGACAGTGTAAAAAACCTATTTTGCGCTACAAAATGACTGAAGCAGCCTTTTTCAACAAAAAAAAAAAAAAAAAAAAAAAAGCTTTGTTTTTTGTTTTAAGTAGTCAACTTCCAAGGGGTTTCTTGAGCAATTGAAAGCATATTTTGGAAAATTGAAACAGGTTCTTCTTCCTAACATACATTTCTACATAAACCTCTTTCAGTTTCTTCAAATTCATTATGATATGGGAAAAGTTGATGACTCAACTTGCATTACGAAACTATTGTATGTGCAGTTTTGGTATTTTGCTAAAATTTCAAAGGGAGGAAACAGTTGGTATTTTGGAGGATGATGCTGCCAAACGGTGTGAGTAGGTCACTTTTGAAATTTTAAAGCTAAAGCAAGGAAAAAACTCAAAGGATAAAGGATTTATGTAAAAGCAAAATTCTGCACTACGAAAACAACAAACAATTTCGTAGCGCAGCCAAATCAGCCTTCTTTATGCTCCTTTAGGGGTTTGTTTTCTTTGTACAGGTGGAAGCAAGGTTCCAGGGATGATAGAACACATTTCACATGTCTTAAAGGGTCACTTTTGTTATCAAAAGGATTCGAAGACAAGCATAAGGATGAAACCCTAAAAAGGAGGAAATCCATCTCCTTGTTTTTAGCAGTCAACTTCCAAGGGGATTCATGAGAAATTGAAAACTCATTTCTGAAAATTGAAAGAGGTTTTTATTCCTAACATACCGAAATACAAAAAATATCTTTCATTTTCTTCAAATTCAGTATGAGGTGTGAGAAATTGATGGTTTAACTTGCGCTATGAAACTGCTGAGAGGAACTCTGTTTTCTGGTTTTAGCAGTCTTTTTAAAGATCAGTTTTTGGCCACATTCAAAAGTATTTTGGAATTGTGAAGGAGCTTTCTCTTCATAAAATCTCTAGCTACAATAACCTATCTCACTTTTTTCATAAGTGTCACCAATTGGTAGATACAAGCCTTTCTTTAAAGTCATAATTGCAGAAGACAAGTTTCCTAGTTTTCAGGGCAGTTAAGTCATGGAACAACAGGGTTCATAACAAGGCTAGAGACATCACCAAATTTGACCTCATGAGGTTGCAGGTGGAAAAGGATCAATTGAATACTAGATAAGGTTGTTAGAAGTATATTTATGAGTTTTAGTCCTACTTGAGTTAGGACTCTTCAAATACAGTCAAGATGTCATTTTGTAATTAATAAGCATGTTTTATGGTTAGAATAGGTGTCTAGGTTGGGAATTCGAATTCCTATGATGATGGATGATAGAATCCAAGGTTGTAAAGCTATATATGAATCCTGATGTCGAATTCCTCAAGGGTTGGCATTTGTATTAGCAAAAGAAGCTGTGTTATGTGACCAGACTGTGTGTTTTTCAAACTTAATGTAGAGATCAGTTTGACTACTCAAGATTCACAAAGAGTTTATGTGTTTGATGCTCTTATGGCTTTGTTCAATTACTTAATTCTAGTGGTATTAGCTTGTGATACTTAGAATTCATTGGAAAACGCTCTAACTTCCTTCACATTCTTATAAACTGTGTTGGTTCACTATGTTATTGTTTTATCCATAAACCTAAACTCCGAGTGCCTTGACTTCCATGTTAGGTTGATAATGTTGTTTTGTTGAGGACTATTTTGATTCCATAGCCCAATAGATATTTTCTAATCATAGTTTCAACCAGTCAACAATTTATACTTCTATTCATTTCATTCCTAGAGTTAGCCATCTAATCATTAATCAAAAACCCTAAACCTAGTGAGAGAGCCCTCTTAGGTTGAAGAGGCTAAGCCTCAACCAAAAGATTGGTTTGAAATAGTTACACTGAGATAATCTAATCAGCAGCCTATCAGGGTCCTATTTTGGTGATAACAACGTACACCAACTAAAAATGAGACATACCTATTGATTTCTTGGTACTAACTCTGTCTGCCCATAGAGCATTAATGAGTTTTTTGTGCCAGTTCTTCTTATTTGCTTCTAAAACTTTCTTGATGATGTTGATTAAATATTCGTTAGAAGATTTTTCTAGACCATTCCCTTGTGGATGATAAGCAGTGGAATGTCCCAATACAATATGGTACTTAGCACAAAACTCCACCATCCTTTTTTATTTGAAAGCAACAGCATTATCAGTGATTAATTTCTGCGAGAAGTCAGATCTAGACAAGATATTAGATTTAATAAATTGAATGATGACAGAATCAATAGCTTTCCTGGTTGGGATCACCTCAATCCATTTTGTAAAGTTGGCTGTCAAGATCCATTTGTGTTGTGCTAATGATGAAGGATGAATCTCGCCAATGAAGTCAAGACCCCATTGCTGGAAACGAGCTGTGATTGGAATGGGCTACAAAGGAAATGGAAAAAGTTTTATTTTTCCTTGGAAAATATGACATTCATGAAAACTCATCACTGTTTTATTTACATTAGAAAAGAGAGTGGGCCAATAGAAACCAATTCTCAAAATATTATTGAATGTAGTCTCCCGGAAGTGATGGCCACCACAGTTTCCTTTGTGAAAATATTTCATCACATCCTTTGCTTCATTTTCTACCAAACAGTTCAGCAACACACCACCAGGGTCTTTCCAGTATAAAACACCATCAAGAATACAATACTTTGAAGATTTCAACTTTAAAGATCTATTTTTACCTTTGGGAACTTTCGATGGAGGATTTAAATGCTACAACACATAAACAATGTCGGAATACCATGGATATGTAATGAACATATAGGACACTTCTAAGTGTAAATCTTCTTATTCTTCTTCTTCTTCAGAAAGTGCAACAATCAAATTGATATCTAGTGCATGCAAATTAGATTCAGCCATGAGCTTAGCCAAACCTTGTCCCTTGATGAGCTTTGTGGGCTTTATCTCCAAATCATACTCTAGCATGGTTGTGATCCAGTGATCAAATATTATTTTACCAAGTCTGTTAGGGGTATCAAGGTCAAATTTTATCATGTCACTAGGTTTTCAGAGTAAAATTTGGTCACTGGCTAGTTTGTCTAGGAATGTCTCCATTCTTTTGAAAAATATCACATTCTAGTCACCTACTTCACTAAGATGAGGGAATCATAATAAAGAGGATTTTTTCATCATATCAGTCATCATCATTACCATTACATTCAACCTAATATCTTCATTAGGTCATTAGGGTTTCAAGGTCCATCCTCATTCCATGCATAAATCCAACATTAAATGAGTTGTGATAAGCATCTCTTTGCATAAGTTTTTATGAATCTTCATAAGCTCTTCATGGTTGCAATATCAATATTCCCAAGAAGAAGTCTCACTGTTCAAAAAGATAAAAAGAATGTTAGGTTTCAATTCTCCAAAGTGGCCCAGTTTAAAAGGTGAAAATTAGGTTTTGGAAATTTATGTGGGTCCCATTTTTATTCAAAAGAGAATCATATTTTTCTTATAGAAACCAAAAAGTCCCAAATTTGTTTCATTTTCCTCCTAACCTCCGTTTTTCATCGAGTTTTCCCCTCCATTGGTGAAAAAACATGGGTTTCCTAGGCAAAACTGAACAAAATTTGGTGGCGTTGCGCTTCTGGACACTGCGTTGTGGTTCCATGAACTATGTTGTGCTTATGCCAAAGTAGCCCGAAACTCATCCAAACTCACCCAAATTTTGATTTTGAGCTTGCAATCCTATTTCTTGTTATTCTAAGCTTGTTCACAAGTAAGTATAATTCTTTTGCTCACCTTTTTCCTTTGGCAAGATGAATGCAATTGCAAGTTCTCTTCATCTAGGGTTTAGGTGAATTTTTCATCCTGCAAGAAGTAGTGTAACTAATGGTTTGGTTAGTTTTGATATTGAAAACATGTAAATCTTCCCCCTCACACCTCTGTACATGTTTAAAACACCCTTTGATTCACTGAAAATCTTATCAATCATTAGATCCCTCAACCTTACATAAACCCTAGCTCATACCTAACAATTTGAATAGATTTCCTAGCAGCCCTATTTTTTAATTTCTCCTAATCATTTCTTTCCCTAATTTCACTCCATTTAAACTTCATAAGTTGCTTCCAACCCCTATTCATCTCCTAAAATTCCCCCTACCATGTTTTCCTTTCCTCAATCCCCTCATTTCATCATTTCATTCATTCCTCATTGTTTTCCATTTTCTTGTTATCTAGGGTTTCTGCCATAATAGAGGGAGATTCTTCACCATTAGAAAGGAGAAAACACCATAAAGGAGGAAAAATCCTTAGATATGAGCCCACCAACTATAATGAAATCAACTCCTCACCTTTCATCAAGTAGTGTTTTGAAGATGTCAATTGTCTAGGGTTTTGTAAAAGGGTGTGTGAAGTAGGTTTCCATGAATAATTAACTGATTGGATTGCCACCCATCTGAAAGGGGAAAGGGCCATCATAGTAGGGGTTGAGTTTACATTTTCAGTGGCTGCCATTTCACTTGCTACAGTGATACCTGATGATACCTGATCATGGAGAGTACTGGTTTAAAGGTATGAGTTTGGACCTTGAACATTACAGGTCTTTCTTGAAATCACCCTACAGAGAGACCCATACACACATCATCCCATTTAGGTACCTGTTGGAGAAGTATGCGCCATTGATAAAGGTTGTAATTAATTTTTTAACCTGTGAGGGAAGGTTTTCTAGATTGTATGCATATCACATCAAGATTCTAATGAACTTTACATCTCAAAAACCTCTCAACATGTGTAATTATCTATGTAGAAGCCTTGCTAAAATGTCTGAGAAGGTACAGGTGAAAGACAAAGAACACTACCCTAGTATTTTTCATCATAGCTTGATAAATATTGTGGTTCTCCATCAGCTAGCAGAGGAGAAATGACATGGGATTCATTCATAGAAACAACTTTGCAATGGCATGAAACTACTTTTTCTGTTCATCATCAAAACATATCAACACATCATGTGGAGGTAGGATCATCAAGAAAGTCAATGGAGATTCCCAAGGCACCTAGAACTGAGGTGACTAGAATGTATCAAAGAGGAAAAAGGCTTATTTTTACTTCTCAAGTTGAGAAAAGGGCCAAGGCTTCTACATCAGCAAAACAGGGATCACATGTACAGGATGAAGACCTAATTGAGCATGATTTTGAATTAGTGGACTTGGAAGCAGCAAATGAACCTTCAAACATGCAATAGATTATCAAAGAGAAATATTCTCAAATCAGAGAACTCATGGAAATCTCCTTCCTTGAACAAGAAAACAGGCAGCTTAAGGCTAGACAGCTCATCATGGAGAAAGAGAAAAATAAGTTGTTGCAGCAAGTAGGCAAAGGAAAAGCGGTGTTGGAGCCTTGTGAACCTTTGGAAACTGAAAAAAAAAAAAAAAAAAAAGGCCAAGGACCAAGGGAATTAAAAAGGAATTGAAGGAGGAAAAATGACACAATCTGCTAGATGAAGACCTAGACATGGAGGACAAAATTGCCTTGGAGATCAATGAGGATAGAGAATATTGGCTAGATAAGGTTAATGAACACTTAGAAAATATTCTTGACAAATCCAACAGAGGTAATCAGCTATTAAGGCACATGGCGCATCATTATCAAACCAGAAACATGATATGCAACATCAAGCTCAAGCAGTTGAGAAACAAGCTAAAGGAAAGACTAATGGAAAAAAATGTGAGGGATAACTTGGATATGATTGCTGAAGCATCCATGAGGGCTTGACATACTTCATTTTGTAGCTCATGACCAATTTTGAAATATTTCTGAGAATTTTTTGTTTTTTGACTGTTTTGGTGCCAAATTCAAAAAATAAGCTAGTCACAGAAGCGCAGCGCCAATTTTTCCTCAAACCTCAAATGACAAATGGCTTGCATTTTTGGAAATCTCATGGCCTCCTCTCAAAATCCATTTGATTATTTTTCTCAAAGAGAGCTCAAATTTTTAGAAAAAGGAGAAGAAGGGGCAAAAATCATCATTCTGCCACTTTTTGACAGGCGCTGCACTTCTGGAGACACCTTGGGGGAATGAGTGTTTGAAGGCCTTCCCATGGGTCATTTTCAAAACTCCAAGGTGTTATTTAAACTAGACAGGAAAGTATATTTGACCATTCTCTCATATCTCAATTTGGACTTCAGGAAGGCACCTTAAAGTGGGCTCAAATTTGGCACTGCGCTTCTGCAAATTTCTAAGTTTTTATTTTAAATTTCAGTGTGTAATTTCCTAGTTTTCAGTTTGACTTGGTCAAAGTCAAAACTCATGATGTAATTGAAGCATTTCGAGGTTAGATGATGTAATCATCAATAAATAGACATGATAGGTTGTTTTTATGGTTTATTAGGCCTCATTAAGGAAGAAAAATTCAAAACAAAGTCTAAGAGAAGGGTTTGTATTTGACCTTCTTGCTCTCACCTGTTGGTTGAGAGAATCTTGGAAACAGTTCCACCACCTAGGAATTTGACTCTTGAATGTGGGGAAGTGGTTCAATTGATTCTATATGTATCATTTCTCATTTAGAGAGAAGGGTTGTACTTTTGTGGAGAAGCTTGTACCTTATGTTCTCTTACAACTAATATAGGAGCATTATCCCCTACAATTTCCTAAGCTGAGGAGGAGATCAAAAGAGGTAACCTCGAACCACTTTCAATTTTAGTAGCTAGCCCTACTAAACCATAGAGGGATATCTCTAAGGATTTGTTAATGAATAATTGAAAAGAAATAGGTTTTAGGCTAGATATACAAGTCTTGTTTGAGTATTTATGAATTTAGGGTTTTTGGTTTGCTAGACTAGGGATTAGAGCAGGTAATTAGGTCAAGGCTTCAAGTATGTAGTGACAAGTATAAAAAGGAGCTAGATATCAGTGTGTTATGGTGAACTTAAAGTGTTTTCAATGTAGTATAGGTCTGAGATTTTAAGAAAACATAATGAGCATGTAAAGGCATGAATTCATTAGTTTTAGAAGAAAATAAACACAAGCATGATTTCCAGATAAATAGAGCTTAAATCTAAGATTTTCGTCTATATAACTACAAGGAAATTCATAGGAAGAAAATAAATTGATTTTCCCATTAAAATACTTAATTTATTTCTTGTTTCTTGGGAAATCTAATTGTTGAATGGCTTGAAGTCTTCTAGGATCAATGTGAATACCATCTTTGGAGATAATGTGTCCCTACAACTTACCTTCTTCCATGGCGAATAAGCTCTTCTTTGGATTGAGTGAAATACCAAATTTTCTTCATTTCTGAAAAACAATTCTCAAATAATGTAATTGATCTTCATCAAACTTGGAAAAAACTGTGAGATCATCTAAATATATAACAAGAAATATATCCTTTTCATTAGCGAAAGCTATGTCCATAGTCCGCTCAAAAGTCGCTCATGTGTTCTTTAATCCAAATGGAATCTTGGCATACATGAATGTACCCCATGGTGTTGTGAAGGTTTTTTTCATCTGATCATCCTTGTGCACCAAAATCTGATTATAACTAGAATACCTGTTATGAAACCAGCTCACAAAAAGATAGAAAAGAAATATAAACGCCTTAGAATTCAGCATCTTCGAGGGGGCAACCTCCTTTACATTACACAAATGAACAATTCTTGGATGATACAAATGACAAGACCTCCTTTCTATATATAGTAGTTTAAGGGGTCATAATATAACTAGAGCCGACATAACAATAATAATGTAAGGGCACAATAATAACAATATGGGGACTACATGGGCACAACAATATAATAAGGAGGTTTTACTAATAACAATAATGGGTTACACTAGTAGTATAGGGACCTAACATGCCCCTCTCCTTCAAAAAGTATTATCCTCAACGCTTGAGTAGTTCTTGATGCTTATGTATAAAATTCTTGTCCTCCCATGTGGAATCTTTAGCGGGTAAGTTCTTCCACTTGATGAGATACTCTGAAATTGATTGATTTCATAGCTATTGGGTTCTTGTTTCTATGACTGCTCCAAGTTCTAATATGATTTTTCCTTCCTCATCAAGTTCTGGCAATATTGTTTGAACTGGGATCTTCTGCAACTTTTGAATGAGTGACCACACTTCTTCGTCCTTCTTCCATCTAGTTGGATAATAGAAATAGCACAAAACAATGCTTCCACATCCTCATCCTTTCTTAAGAGTGCATCTGCAACAACATTTTGCATCCCTTTTTTATAGATGATTTCAAATTCATAACCCAACATATTTGTCACCCATGGGTTTTTGTTCTTCTAAAGATAATATTTGTTCTAAAAAGTATTTAAGACTATCATGATCCATTTTTACCTTGAAGTGTCTTCCCATTAGGTAAGGTCGCCATTTCTTAAGTGCATGTAGTATTGCCAACATTTCCTTCTCATAAATAGCTTGCTTGAGATGTAGCCGTAAAAATACCCAATCACCTACATCAAAACTTCTTTCACTGTGATTTTGATCTTCCCGTTGTTTCATTCGATTATGCACCAAAGTGACATTATCCTTTAAAAGTTGGAGAACTTGTTGTTGATGCTCGATGTGATCTTTCACTGCTTGAATCTTTTTCTTCTTGATATGTCCTTCTATCTTGAGAGTTTGAGGAGTCATAATTTCTTCCAATGCATTGCAAGATATGGTTGTATTCATTTCCTAATGCTCGATGTCATCTTTCATTTCTTGAATATTTTTCTTCTTGATATGTCCTTCTATCTTGATAGTTTGAGGAGTGTTAATTCCATCCAATTCATTACAAGATATGGTAGGATTCATTTCTTCTTTCTCGATGGGATCTTTCACTTCTTGAACCTTTTTCTTCTTGATATGTCCTTCTATCTTGCGAGTTTGAGGAGTGGTAATTCTTGCCAATGCTTTACAAGATATGGTCGGATTCATTTCTTCTTTCATTGGGGTTAGTTCTTGGTGTATATCCTCTTCTTTTGATGTTTCTTGATCCTTTTCTTCCTCCTCTTCATAATCTATGTAAAATAATCTCTTCTCGACACACTTATGACCTTTAGTGTATTTTCTATCATAATTTTAACAAAGCCCTTTTTCTCTTTTTTTCTTCCAATTGTTGTCGTGTAAACCTTGTAGGTTGTGGAAGGCTAGGAGAAAAAACACTTCCATAATTATAGTTGTGAGTGGTGGGATTCCTTATTTCCATAATTCCACTTTCAATTTTTCTTGCCAACTTGAATGCCTTCTCCAATGAATCAAATTCCCAAAGACGAACCTCATGTTCAATGTTATCCTTTAAAGTCCCTATGAAGACATTAATCCTTTGCTTCTCTGGAATATCATTTACCCTTATATTCAATTTTTGAAAGTCCTCAATGTGCTCTTCCATTGAACCCTTTTGTTCTAGATTTATCAATTGGCTAAAGAAGGTGTTACTCTTTGTATCCTCGTAATGTGCTATCATTTCTTCCATGAAAATTGACCAAGTGACAAGTTCTTTACGAGAACAAAGCCCTTTATACCATAAAAATTTATTTGGTTCTAAATATAAATATGTAATATGTACCTTTTGTAATAGTTGAACCTCATGTAGATCAAAATATTACTACATCTATAGTATCCAATTTACCGAATCCTTGCCATCAAACTTCCTCATATTGTCTTTTCTTGATTTTAGGAGTTTGATCTTGAAACAACTGTAAATCGGTAATTTTAGATCTCCAAGTTTTGAAACTATGTCCTACAGTAGCCCTCTGAGTCCTCTTTCTAACCCCGCAAGTCTGATCAGAATTTGATTCTTCAAGAAAGAGTTATGCACAATCTCCTAAGATGACCTGATTATATAATGTTTCAGTAGAGAAAACTTGTATGACATGCCACGTGTCACTATTTTGACCTTCGGATATGAAAAATATACACATAAAACTATAGTCTTTCCTATTTCTATAACTTCTTACAAAATTTAAATTTGTTGCTCAGAGAGAACATTATGACAATTTTCCCAAGGTCACCTGTTTAGAATGTAATTCGGTAGTTTGAAAAAACCCTAAATTCCTCATATCATATATCCAAAAATATAGTGAGACAAGGCTAAAATTCAGACCCTATGTTTAGACTGATTTCTTCTCAAATGGTTTTTTGTTTTCGCTTCTTAAAATTTGTAGCGAAAAAGTTATAGCGAAAATTCCATGATGACCTGTTTTAGATGAAATTCTAGAGCTTTCAAAAACCCTAACTTCCTCAGATCATATCTCCAAAACTATAGTCAGACAAGATCTAAAATTCAGACCCAAGTTTCAGCGAGATTTCGTCTCAAATGGGTTTTTGTTTTAGCTTCTTAAACGTCTCAGAAAAAAAGTTATAGCGAAAATACCATGATGACTTGTTTGGAGCAGCGAAACCCTAGAATCCAATTCTCTGATACTAAATGTTATGAAACCAGCTCACAAAAAGATAGAAAAGAAATATCAATGCCTTAGAAATCAGGCTCTTCAAGGGGGAAACCTCCTTTACATTACACAAATGAGCAATTCTTGGATGATACAAATGACAAGACCTCATTTCTATATATAGGAGTCTAAAGGGTCATAATATAATCAGAGCTGACATAACAATAATATTGTAAGGGCACAATAATAACAATAGTGGGCCTCTAACCCAGATGCGGGTGATCCCTCCAGCTATCAATGAAAAACCACAATGGACAGACAGCTGGCCCCATGGATGGCAGGCCGGCGGACTGCATGGTACAGGTCGTAGGTAGATTTAACAGGTTCAAGGTGAGCGAATTAACTCCGTTGCAGCCTCGGAGTTGGCTCGAATTCATTTCGAGCATGGCGACTATGATAGCTCTCTGGTTCCGGGCTTTGGATCAGCACAATGCCATTAATGCTTCAGGGTTTTATAGGGCTATGTCGCCTCAGTTCTGGCGCATTGTCATTTGGGTTTGGTTGCTTGATCGGCACTGGAGACGCCCTGAGATTTTCAGAGCTCTCTCTGCTCCTGGTCAACTTCATTTCATTTGTCTTCATTGGTTCTTTTCCCTCGCAACCATGCTGCGTAGAAGAGACATCCCTCGTAGGGGAAGTAATTCAGGAAATAGAGGAGGTCGTGCTCGTCCCGTGCCTCAGATTGTTGATCCTATTACATCTGCTCCGCCCTCATCTTCGACGTCGGAACTGGATAGGTCTCGTCCGAACAACTCATTTCAGACCTCCAGCTTCTCCTTCCAGAGTCAGCTCAATAGACCCATTGTGACAATCAATTTCACAGTTTTTGTCTCTGAAGAGGAGGGTAATTCTTCTAGCTCGGCTCCTTCTGATTACGCTCCTTCACAAGACGACAGCATCTTGCTCGGGGACCTGTCAGGACGAGTTTATCATGTGGACCATAGGCAGGAAGTCGCCCCGGCTCCGGAACAGACTCAGCAACCGACTCCAGCTCAGGAAGACATTTTAATTTGCGGACCCTCTCAACGAAATTCCGGAGTTCTGCATCTAGTTACTCATCCGGATGGCGAACCAGTTCTGGATGAAGATGGTTTCGTTACCTGGCTTGCCTCCACCAGCCAGGAAAAGGAGGACATGCCACCTTTGCCAGGACATGTCGGTTGAGCACAGTAACTTCTTGCCGGGAGGCTCTCTTGCTCATACGTTTTGTTTTTTTGTTCTTATGGTTTTGAGTCGGAAGTTAGTGGTTGATGACTGGTCTACTCTTTCATATGATTATGCCGGAGGTTTTTTTGTACTGGCCGTCAATGCAGGCCAAGAAAATTGTAAGTATGCTAAATCTAGTCAGCAGGACTACATTGTAATTTTGACTGAAGGGCTAAATTGTAAAATCCCTGTTTTTCTGGCTGAGGACTGGCTTAGGCCTCCTCTGAGGACTTAACCTTACTGTACATATTTTTTCACTTTCTTAATAGAATTAGCATTTACAGAGAAAAAACAATAGTGGGCCTCTATGGGGCACAATAATAACAATATGGGGACTACATGGGCACAACAATATAATAAGGGGGTTGTATTAATAACAATAAGGGGTTACACTCATAGTATAGGGACCTAACAATATCCATCTAGCAATGACATCCTGGAAGACCCAACTACTCTCTGAAGTATATGATCCATCTTTGGCAGGGGATAATTATCTTTCAAGGACACTTTGTTTAAATTCTTTGTTTAAATTTCTGAAATCAATGCAAAGATGAATCTCCTCGATCTTCTTTCTTATCAGCACTAGATTAGACATCCATTCATAAAATTGAATAGGAACTACGATACCAGACTTGTAAAGCCTATTTACCTCTTTTTCAATTGATGGTAGCATATTACGATTAATCCTTCTCAGTTTCTGGTGAAATGGATTTTGATCAGGCTTAACCGGAATAGTGTGTTGAATGATATTCTTGTCATAAACCTTCATATTAGTCCCATGAAAATACATCAGAAAATTCTATCATTAAAGCTATGTACTTACTTTTCATCTCAGGAGATAAGGACTTTGACAATTTGACCATCTTAGGCTTGTCAGCTTCACTAATGTTTACATATTCAACACCTTTTTTTGTGGGGACCATGGTGGGCTTCTTGACAACATCATCACGGTCAAACAAATCTTCCAAAGGTACAATACCTCTTGGAATGTTATTGTCCTTCAACTGCAATATTTCAATCTCAATTGATTGAAACTTTGGATCATTCATATTGGATGTATCACCAATGTGGATGTTATGTTCCTATACCAATAGGTGTCATATATCATGATTGACTTGGTTTAACTCTGAAATATGTTCATACCTTTGCTTGTTGCAAATGTTTTCCATATTTGTGAAAAACAAAAAATTAAAAAATGTAAAGAGGGTATGTCCTAAGAAAAGAATAAAAGGGAAAAAGGAATAAAGAAAATGTCAAAAAAGAAAGAAAATGAACCCCAACAAAAATAAAAGACCATGAAAGTGTGCAAGTCCAAATGCCACTGCTTTACTTTTGTGTAATAAAGGTTGTGTGCAGCTTGTCACCTATGCCACAATCCATGGTAGCCAAATAGTTTAAACTTGGTTATTCCATGTTTTCAATTTCATGTTTATAAAGATAGAGAATAAAATCTTACCAAACTATTTAATCTTGGCAGATAAGTAGATAGGTAGAGTGAATAAAAGGAGTTCAACAGTTTAATCTGTGCCCTTGGATGTAATAAGGCTAGACTTAGATAGATATCTATATGTAAAAGAAAAGAAAGTGTGATAAGGGTTTGCCAGTTTAAGTGCACCCTAATAAAGAAGTAAAAATGCTAGGTTAAGTAGGTAGGGTAAGTAGATGATTGGTTGCATAACAAAGGTGTGATGAATGGTTAAGTTTAATGCTTTAATATTTTGCTTTCATCACTTAGACAAAGCATGGAGCACAGTAAAAATAGCATATCAGGAATTCAAATTCAAATTAATTAACTTCCTCACTCATTTTCCCCTAATTTTTACTAATTTCCCCTAAGTACTAAAGGCACCTACAACAAGTTAGAGGGGATCAGAGCATTTCTCTAACTTTTGGAGGGACCGGACCCTCAGCCCAATAATTTGAAATTCCTAAAGTACTTAAGCCCCCTTCATCAATATTTCCCCTTCATAAATTCATTCATCCCCTTTATAATGTTTTTCCTAAGTAAAATCCCTATTTTACTTAGGAAAATTAAAACATTCTATATATAAAAAACCCTCATATTCATTTAGCCTAAGTCATAAATGTTATATGATGAAAATTCTTTTGGAAACATTTAACTTAGCGCATTTCCTATCCTACAAGGTCATATTAACTTTAAATCGTATTATTATTTAACTCCTAAGAAAATAAGTCACCCCTTTCTCGTATTACTATTAAAAATCCCAAAAATTATGTATCCCGCCCCATTAGTTTGCAAAATAACCATAATAAAGTTTGATAAATGGGATTAATTAATCGACCCACGATTAATTAGGAGCCAAACCCCTCGCCATCCTAATAAAGGATTAATTAATCATTTGAATTAATCAATAACTTATCGTCCAATCACATCACCCCCGATATGATTAAGGCATTTAATTATGGTTGGACCCCTCCATTTAACTCCTCGTCACTTTTCAACGCTGACTACTGTCCAATCAGATCTCCCAGATCCAATGGCTATCGCTCATATCGCATGGGCCCTTTGGTCAAATGTTAAGCGCGCGATATGGGCGGTTTTCCAAAACTCGTCGATGCAACGTGTCAATCGATCAATGGAATCGCATGACCCTCCTCCAAAAACCAATCGCCTCCCAGAAGCGGTGTGATGAAACCTGCTTACCGCCTCCCATAAACAACGAAATGTCTCGTCACTCAATTGATACCAACTATCACTGTCATTAACCCACCAAAATATTGACTTATGCATAAAAACAAAAATGTTCATTGTTTTCCCTTTTTGTTCCAGAAAACGACCTCGGCCTCCCATGAATGCACAGAGTACATCCCAGTCCAGAAACTGAGTTTCAACTGTCAACCGCCAACAGTTGCTGAACTCCAAAATTGCTCGAGTCTACTATGCACACCCGCAAAGCTGTCACCATAGCCAATTGTCCCTTCGACCATCTAAAAACATGCATTTACCTTACTTTCTTCTCGAAAACCTTGTTGTGAACTAAACTTCCTCTAAATTGCTTTAAAAAACCCAAAGTTTTTAGTGCAGTTAAGTTGCTAGCTTAGTCCCAATACTTCCCGGCACCTCTGTGTCAGCAATTTATTGAAAATCACCATTTTCTTCCCTGAACACAAAAGAACCAGGGATGGAAACCCCAGTTGCCCTAAACATTGCTCCAATCACTACTCCTCATAGGGATTTGGACTACCTTCCCTTAGCTGATAAGGATTTCCAAATCAAAGACCTTACTTTTGATGACAGCCCCTTGAAATTCTACTGCAGGTACCGAGATAATTACCTGAATCACTCTCATAAAATAGGTCTTTGGGATTCCAACCTCCCCAAATATTAGTTCCCCACTATCCATATCTTCCCAGACATTGTTCACCAATGCCATGCAAATTACAACCCCAATCTGAGAGTTGTAATGTCCCCTAACCAAGAAGTTCTTTTCACCATTACAATTGATTCCACAAACAAAAAGTTGCAATTACAGCCTGGCCAGAACCTCACTCCTTTTTCCATTGCAGAATTACTTCAGAAATCTACCAAGCTGTCTAATTTTGAAATCAAACAAATTTGTCAGACTTTCATGGAGGAAAAATATAGGCCCAAAGAACCCCCTCCTTATATGTCAATCTTATTTACAAATATGGGCCAAGATATCATCACCATGATTGCTTGCATTTTTGGTTTTACTACTGGTGAGTATGTAGATGAGTTGACTTTAGCCTTCATAATTATTTTTACCCCTGGCCAACCTCCTGCAGCTAAAGTTGACTATGCCACATTCATTGCAGACAAGATACATAACCAATTCATGAGATTGGAGAATGAGAGAGTCTTTAAATATTCCACAGTCTTGTATCATCTTTTTCTTTACCACCAGTCTGATAAATTCCCTTTCTCTATCCAAAAACTTGATATCAGAGGGAATCGCAGGTCTGTTGTCTTCTGGACTTCAATTTTCCACTATTCAGCTTCTTCTCCTTATTCTTATACAGATTTTATTGATCAATTTGTCCATCCTATAACTACCATGTTGATAGGAAATCCCCCTCCTAGAATCAGTGATAATATCAAAAGAATCCTTCAATTGTCCAAGCAATACAAGATTGGTGATTGGTATTTATACCAAAACCATATCGAGATCAGAGTTTATGGGTGTGAATTGCCTCCCTACAAATTGCCCAAATATGTCCCCATGAGATTGTTTGCCCTAGAGTACTATAGGCAAATGATAAACTTTGATGAAATCCACTTCATGAAAGAAAAAATGAAAGCCTAGCTGCAGATCAAAGATCACCTAGGCCCATTGTGTGCAACAACAAAAAAGTAGGGCAAGCAGCAGAAGAGATCCTAGAGAGGATGCATTTGAAAAAGAGTTTCATTTGTCCTTATGATCCTCATAGCTTTATCTATGACAGAAGACTAAAACAAAAGTTGTCCCCTTACATTCATCATAGAATTCCAGAGATAGAGAAATATGCTAATCAAAATTAATGGGTGGAGAGAACACTCATAGAACAGGATAGTGAAAAGGTCGAAGTTGAAAATGTGATGAAATATTTGGAGAAGAGACTTGACCTGGACTCTTTTGTACAGGTACCTACAAATTCTTCCCAAAGGCCATCACCGAAACATAGTGCTCCCACAGCAGAGCCTTCATAGAGGAAAACTCAGGAAACAAGTGCCCCTACATCAAAACAACCAAAAACACCAGAACAGCCAGAGGAATCAGAGAAACTTGATATCTTGGAAGAATTGGCTCCACCACAGCCACTACCAGCTCAAACAAACATGGGTAATCCTCCAGTGCTATAGACTCCTCTAAATGAGGAAAGAAACTTGAAAAGAAAAATGGAAGTAGTTACCCTTTCTAGTAAACCCACAGATCAACCCTTTGCTAAGAGGCAAAGGTTGAATCCTTATTCGGAGGAAGAATTCATTCGAGAGACTACAGAGAGCATAAGGAGGGAAGCAACGTACATCTCACAGACTTTCCCAACAGGTGGGACACCCTCTAGTTCACATGGGCAGGTATTGGAAAGGAAACCCAGCACAGAAGTATCATATTTCAAGTCTTCTTCAGAAAAGATCATAGATTTAAAGGGGAAATACAAGGAGATCAAAACAAAGAATGAGCAACTTAAGGCCCAAGCCTATGCTCAATACTTAAAAATGGCCCCCACAAACCAGACCAAACTGATGTCAGCCTTTGACATCAAAGAGGGTAAAATGCAGATGAGTTTCCTGAAGCCCACAGTGTAGCAGCCAAAATCCTTAGTTGATTATCTTAAAACTGATTTTGAAGTTTTAGCTAAGGACATCCACCCAATCGACCAGATTGAACTTCATAAGCAAACGGGTGAGATGGTCTACTCAACACTTACCAGCAAAGCAATGATGGCTCATAGGTTGCAAAATTCATTGAGCAACATTACAGCTCAATTGCAGTTGGAAAAAGCCTCATCACAAGCTAAAGATAATAGAATAAAATCATTGTAAGAATTAGTAATTGAGTTGGGTCATAACTCAAAGGATATTAAGGTAGCAGAAAGCTTAATTGATCCAGGTGGATGTTGGTGGCCACCCACCTATCCCATTTGGACCCCCACAACTGTCTCTTTCAGTTTTTCACTTTCCTTAATTATAGTGCAGTTTACTATTTTTAGCAGTTTTTCGGGTCCTAAACTTTCGGAGCCGTTTTGAGGCCCTAAACGACGTTTTTTGGGAAATCCACTGCCAACGATTTTTTTGTTAAAAATCATCTTTTCCGTCGTAGTCCTCGGAGAGATCTTTCCAACGGGCTATCATGCGCGTCAAACGGAGATAAGACGACCAATTCGCGACCCCGGGAAGTTGGCTGTCCAACTCACCCCAAAACGGGGCCCACAATTTGGCGTTACATCTTCTAGGGTTAGGTTTTGGAATGTGAAGGGTTTTCCATTGTTTCTCAATAATAAATAGGCCTTCGAGCCTCATTGTAAAGACACTTCGAAACAGTTCAGAGGCATGTAGCCGACACATCTCTTCTCAGAGATAAGCTACCATCACCCTAGCTGGGTTATTTTTATTTGTAAGCATATTTCAGTATTCTCCATTAATGAAATGAAGTATTATTTCCGCTGCATCTCTGTTTTTATGGTTATCACATCTCTGTATTTATCGTTATCTCTGTAATCTATTGCGTTCCTGCTTAAATCCGGATCAGTGGTATCAGAGCGGTCTGCTTTTTCTCTGTTTTTCTTTGCATGTCCCCAACGAGGTCGGGATATAAGGAGTTAGGGCTTGAATTGGTCGAACCTTTGCAAGACCAGCCTCGCAAATCTCGACGACCTCCCATGGCGGATGAGAAGAAAGACGAGGGGGCAGGAGATCCTATCAGAATCTTGCTCGAAGAAGCCCTCGAGCGGCAAAGGAACGCGATGATGGATAGCTTTGCGCAGATCCTTCAGCGGCTACCCAGAGGTGACGCATCGGCTTCCAACAGCTACTCTGGAAACGCCACACCGTTTAAGGTACAAGTTAATTTTGAAATCCCCATCTTCGAGGGTCAAATAGACGCAGATGCCATAGATAAATGGTTAAATCTGCTAGATGGGTATTTTTCTGTTCATGAATTTTCAAGTCGGGAAAAGATTATTTTCGCTCTTCTCAAAGCAGCCCCCCACGTCAAGGACTGGTGGGAAACATACTGCGAGCAGAAGGATGAAAGTACAGGCTCACTGTTTTCAGCCGCCCCCACTTGGAATGACTTCTGGGATGCCATCAAGGAGCAGTACTACCCTGTCAAAAGCTATGAGGACAAATACATCAAATGGACCACACTGCGGCAGGGACGAGACCAAGATGTGCCAGAGTTCACAAATATTTTTCATACCCTTCGCACACAGTTGGGTATCAAAGATTCTGAGCTGCATCTGGTACTCAAATACCGCGGCTGCCTACACAGATACATCCAGGAAGAGATGGAGTTCTTGAACATCTCCTCACTCGGCACAGCATACCGATACGCTGTCAAAATCGAGCAAAAGTTCAAACAGAAGAAGCGAAACTTTGGATCTACAAATCCGAAGCCTAAAGGACAAAGCCAAGGTGGGGTGACCCGAGACAACCCCTCGAAGCCGCAAGAAAATAACACCACCACGAAGCCAAAGAAGGACACAGGAAAGTGGTGTGAGTTCCACAAGAGTCCCACTCATAACACAAGTGAGTGTCGGACCAAGCAGTCACTGGTGGCCGAGTTGAAGGCTTCCGAATCAGATGCATGTTCCGACTCTGAGCCAGAACCCGACAAGGGGAATGGCAAAGGGAAGCAGATCATTGATGCGGATCCTAGTGCCACTGTTGACACTGCCAAGATCCAGAAGAATGAGCCCGAAGAGCCAGAGGAGGGGGAACGTCTTTTCCACTCACAAATGTGGGTGAAGGGTTCGCCACTGCAATTCATTGTCGACAGTGGTAGCCAAAAGAACCTCATTTCAGCAGAGGTCGTGAAGCGGTTGGGCCTACCGACTACACCAAACCCGCAGCCATACAGTATCAGGTGGCTTCACGAAGGACGAGATCTCAAAGTTCGCCAGCAGTGCTGCCTTCCCTATAGCATCAAGCCCTTCACAGACGAGGTATTATGTGATGTTACACCTCTGGATGTTTGTGATGTACTATTAGGCCAGCCATACTTGTGGAGGCGACATGCTGTGTATGAGTCAAGGCCTCACGCTGTCATTATTTCTTTGGATAATTCATTATACAAGATACCGGAGGTAGCCCCACCTACTGCCACCTCTTTGATCACTGCTAAGAAAGGCAGCAAGCTCATCTCACAGACTAGGAAATTTATTTTCTGTCTGGTTCGCTCCCAAAGTAAGGGGAAGATCGTTGCTACATCTATGACCCCCACGAAGGGTTCCTCCATGCAGCAGCAGCAACAGAGGGATACAGTCAGAACAGAACACAGGAACAACTTCTTCTCACCCACAGGGGTACCACACAAGTTTCAAGTGGGGAACAAAGTTTGGTTGCATCGACAGAAAGAACGCCTTACCAGAACCCATGAGAAGCTCAGGCCACTCCGACATGGTCCTTACACCAGTACCAAGGCTACGGGCAACAATGCTTTGAAGCAAAGCATTCCTCCATTCCTTCGCTTGCACCGAGTGTTCAATGTGGACCGTTGTCGACCATGCTTCCCACCATTTCTGGACACATCAGAGATTGCAGAACAGCTCGCTAGAGACCCAGCTCAGCAGAAGCTTCCTCATCTCAGGGAGGAACTCAATGCAATGGGGACCATTGCTTCCTAAGGGGGGAGGAATGATCCAGGTGGATGTTGGTGGCCACCCACCTATCCCATTTGGACCCCCACAACTGTCTCTTTCAGTTTTTCACTTTCCTTAATTATAGTGCAGTTTACTATTTTTAGCAGTTTTTCGGGTCCTAAACTTCCGGAGCCATTTTGAGGCCCTAAACGACGTTTTTTGGGAAATTCACTGCCAACGATTTTTTTGATAAAAATCGTCTTTTCCGTCGTAGTCCTCGGAGAGATCTTTCCAACGGGCTATCATGCGCGTCAAACGGAGATAAGACGACCAATTCGCGACCCCAGGAAGTTGGCTGTCCAACTCACCCCAAAACGGGGCCCACAATTTGGTGTTTCATCTTCTAGGGTTAGGTTTTGGAATGTGAAGGGTTTTCCATTGTTTCTCAATAATAAATAGGCCTTCGAGCCTCATTGTAAAGACACTTCGAAACAGTTCAGAGGCATGTAGCCGACACATCTCTTCTCAGAGATAAGCTACCATCGCCCTAGCTGGGTTATTTCTATTTGTAAGCATATTTCAGTATTCTCCATTAATGAAATGAAGTATTATTTCCGCTGCATCTCTGTTTTTATGGTTATCACATCTCTGTATTTATGGTTATCTCTGTAATCTATTGCGTTCCTGCTTAAATCCGGATCATTAATCAAGAAGAAAAATGAAGATATAGATGCACTTAGAAAACAACTGAAATTGCCACCCCTCATCCACCCTCAATTGCTGAGGTTATTGAGAAAAAGAATGATGAGGAACTTATGGACATGGTCCTTAAGTTGAATGAGAAATTAAAGGAAACTAAGCAAGAATTAGAGGGAGCGTTGCATTCAGGGCAAAGTGAATCGACCTCCCAGCCTCAAACTATAGTGCCAATAGTTTCCATAGTAGTCCCTTCCGCTATGGCAATTGTTTTAGCGTCGAGCATTCCTTTGGCAACAACCACACCAGTGGAAGAAATAGGTACAACACAGGCAGGTACATCAACACAGAGCACAAAGGACTTAATTAAGTCAATGGAAGAAATGAAGCTCCAAGTAACAGAGCTACAGAAGGTAAAAGAGAAATTTACTACCTTGGAGCAAAAGTATGATCTTTGAAAGATCAATTATGCAAAGGAGAAAAGAAAAAACAAAGGCATGGCTAAACAAATCAAGACATTAGAGAAGGACGTGAAATTTGACAGTCCTTTAGCAGAGATCACGAAAATACTGTGGACCAATATCATTGATTCCATCAATGATATTTGGTCATCCATTCAAATTATTTTTGAACAAATTGATTTGGTTAAGCTTGCTCTTGAGGCAATTCAGAAGACCAGAGAAGAACTGGGTGGAAAGCCTGAAGAGGCAGTCCAGTTAATAAATTTTCTAAACAGTAAAAGCAGGCAACAGTTGGAGCAACTGGACATTAAGGATAGGACTGCTACTATCCTCGAACTGAAGAAATTTCTGACAAAAAGGAACTTAATGCAAGGCCTAGAGCGAAGATGTCAAAGTATGCAGGAAGAGATAGACGAGTTCATGAGAAAGTTTGACATCTTAAGGAGTAAAAGACTCCCAAGTCCTTTAGTCATCAATGATAGGCTAATGGTTCAGATAGACTACATCAACAAACTACATCAGCAAGCTGAAATTCAAGCTAGTTCATCCTCAACAAAGGCACTACCCACAGGAAAAGTGCTTTACGATAGTTTAGAGAACCTGTTCTTAATTAAACATGAAATAAAGCACTTATTCACAGTCCAACCTAATTTTGTGAAATATACTAAGGCTGACGAAATTTACAGGAAGTTGATAAGGATGAAAATACCAAAGGAATAAGGCTGGACTAACATGACAGACATCCTTTAAATTACTATGGTAACAGCAAGGTAAATAGAAATATTTACCACAGTAAAGTTTGGGAAAAGGGATGAAAGCTAGTGGACAGGTAAAGTGTATCAGAAACAGGTGAAAGAGTATCAGTAGAGAAAAAGTAAATCAAAGTCCAACACAGAATTACTGAAGCAACAGCAAGAAACAAATTTGTATAAAAGCCTCCAGCTCCTTCAACAAAAAGGGGGACAACAACAATTAGTTTACTATCAGTTTCTATATTTGAGACCATCTGTCTCTATATTTTTGTAAAAGATATTTTGTACTCCTAGAATAAATCTCATATAGTTATGAGATATTTTTATGTAAATTTTTGTATAAATTCTTCTCCATTCAAAGTATTAGGAGAGGATTCTATAACATTTCTGTAACTCTATACTATCAAGTGGAGAAAGCTTTTGTACTCAAGTCTAGATTTTTGTTGGAAAAGGAATGAAAGTTGAGGACATTTCATCAGATTCTCATGAATTATAATTGCAAATAAGTATTCTATCCTAGTGATTTTATGTGTTCTCAATATGTTTCGATGTTTCATGCATTTGAAATCTAAATGGTAAAATAGTCAAAGTATATCAGAATTAGCTTTATTGCTCTCTGCTATCAACAATCTACCATTTATATGTTTTCTTCTAAACTATCTCGATAAAGGAATTCTTAATTTATCTTCTATCCATGTAGTTTGCTCTAATAAGTCCTTGGTATAGGATTTTTAATTGCCCTTTGCTAGTTGACCTATCTTCCTTTCTTATTTCTAATCATAACTTGAGGATTCTTGATTGCCCTCTAGTTCTTAGCAGAAATATCAGCCATTCAATCCCCAAAGTTTGTTTTTACTCTGTTATCCTACCTATTGAACTCATACCTCAGCAATTTGACTTAATCCAATGAATTATCCCTGGTTGACTCCATATCCCAATGGCCTAAAAGCCTAGTTTTCCCATTTGTTTCAGAACTCCACCATTCTCAAACAAAACAACCTCCTTGAACATTAATACTAGCCTAAAATATTTTCAAACATAGCTAAATCATAAAGAGAGATCCCTCTTTGGACTAGGTGGGTTAGCACATAAGTTTAAAAGTTGGTTTGTAGTTACCTTAGATCTTTTCCTTCTTTTAATAACTTCTAAGGAAAATCTGAGTGATAACATAGTGGCGACCATACCGGGGAATGAACAATTCCTCAGTGAAATAAACCTTTAAGAAAATAAAATTGTTTGATTTAAATCATCTTAGAGGATTTTAGAAGTTATTTTGAAAAGTTTATATAAGAAAATTCATAAAAATTTGAAATCTGGCTTCAAAAAGGACTCGTTACACTAGGGCTAATCCTGATCCTAATCCACCACCTGTGTTTGAGAATCCTAACCTGATTCCTAGAATGATCAAAAGACAAGAAAGTTTTGTTAACCCTTGGCCAGTGTACAGATCTCGTTCATGTCCTGTTGAGTGGCTTTTCCTAGAAGATCTCCCTTTTGACGAACATTTTGAACTCTCTCTGTTCAGAACCACATCTGACAATGAGCTCTTGGACCTGATCCAAGATCCAGAATTCCTTAGGGAACTTGAAACACATCGAGCCAATTTGTCAATTGATCAGTATTTGCGAAACTCTTCTCAGTTATCCCTTACATTGAAAGAATAACTAAACTTTCTGAAACCACCTCACTTTCTGCTAGTTCATCATTATTCCCTCCCTTTTTTGAAATCCATTCCACTCCCCCTTTCACCCCTTCACTTCCTCTCCCACTAATTACCACCGAACATCCCATCACCACCTCTAGTTCCTCCTCCACAACACAAACACCTCCCATCACCCCAACTCTTGGTTCTACTCTCACCCAACCTTGGTTCTACTCTCACCCAACCCCAAACAATGGCAAACAGATATGCTCCCCTAGTGCTACCTACTAACCTAGGTGTAATGCCTCAAGACTATCAGAGTAAGATCAACACCTTTGATGGCATTGGAACCTACACTGCTCAGCAACACACTAAGAAGATGACCGATTACTTTGAAATATATGAGATAGACACTACTGATGTTCAAATGAGAATTTTTGTTCAAAGTTTTTCTGGAGAAGTTAGAACCTGGTTTAGAGCCTTAACACCCAATAGTATAGATAGTCTGAGAACTCTCTACCAACAATTATTGAACAGGTGGGAAAAAAGGAAATACCCCCTTCAGATTTTATCTGAATATGAGAACCTTAGAAGGGGATTGCATGAAACCATCCAGGACTATTGCACTAGATTTAAGTGTTTATAGTGCCATTCCACTCGATCTTAGACCCCCTCCTAGTTTAGCCCTGATCAAATTTCCTGATTGAATTGATTCAGACATGGCTTTTCAACTGAGAGAAAGAAATCCCCCCACTTTGGAAGAAATGCAAAGCATAGCTATAAGTGTTGAAGCCAGCCTGCTCTCCAAAAGAGCTAAAGCTAGAAATGAAAGAAGAATACCTACAAAAGATGAAAATTCACCCTTTGAACAAAAGCTTTATGCTATTGTTAAAGGAATGGACAAATTGTTTGACAGAGTTTATACAATTGAAAGGAAATCTCCTTGCGATGGCTAGCAGGCCAATTCAGGGAGAAATCCTAATTTTAGGAAAAATTAGAATCAAAACACTGGTAAGAATATTCCTGACCAGAATATCAGACCACCTTTCCAGGAAAACTATGCAGAAGCCTCTCAATCAAAAGACCCTAAGCAAGACACTCAAATAAATTTAATGGGTCTAGATGGGTGTTGTAGGGAAAAGTATCCAATACGGAATGACCCTATCCCACTCTAAGGGTGATAGTACCTCAGCAACAACCGAAGCAAAGCTATCTAAGGTTTCTTCTTTATGAAAGTAAAACAGGGGAGAAAGGGATCCACTAACCGATGTCTTTCTCTAATGATTGATCCAATCTTCTCTCCTTGCTGCTTGCTCCCAGCTCCTTGCTCTTTCACTGGCCTAGCTACAAAAAGATCCTGCAAAAAGGCAAGAGAGGGAAACTACAAGAAGCATACATTCATAATTGATTCAAGGATTAGAATAAATCAAATACACAAGTATAACAATACACCATTGAGACACATGCATATAGAAGAACCTCAAATGCTTTATTAATGGAAGAAGTAAAGTTCTGAGAGTGTTACAACCATAAGAGGCCCAATCCAGCAACACCTCCCAGCAGAAAGAAATCTCCTCTTCACCTCCTTCAAAGCAATCACCCAATAGCTCTAAGCTCAAACCAACAGCACTTCCTTACATTCACAAAATTCCAGCCTCCTAGACCTCATGAGAGAGCTCTATATATAGGAGTTTTGGAGAAAGGATGAGTCAGCTTGAGAGATGACTAGTGTCCTCTCCCACTTCAGTTATACTTCAGTTCTTGAGTCCACTTGGAGATCCTTGCTTCCACTTGGAGTTTAAGAACCTCTTACTCATCACTAGGCGAATTCCCTGATCCAAGTGTCATTTTGGAAGGTTCCTGGGCATTGACACCTTGAGGAATGACTGTGCCACTTGTCCAATCTCGCTCAGCGCAGGTAGCCTTTGTTGGATTTGACATTCAACGCAGGTACATAGAGGGGTAGTTGACATTCAGCGCAGATGCTCAGTGGAGCAGTTGACATGATCCAGAAATTGCTTGTTTTTGAGTGTTTTCAGGTGGAGAACTGATTTTCAGTGCTGTGGTTTGCTGACCTTGTTCCTCTAGGGGTAGGAACAACATGTTTAGGGACTTTGGATCCCTTAGATTATGGACATTTCATGCTTCATGTTGCAAGGCACAAAAATGTCTATAAAAGTTGCCCCCTAAAGCATGAGGTCGTTTATCGGGTGAAATGCTTTATCAGGAGGATCCGAAGTTCATTCAATCGCTGAGAGGTGACCTGTAATAAAATACAATACAATACATTATTTTTCATTCTGCTTTCATGATCTAGCTGAGGCGGGCATTCCCATGCTCAACTTTATAAATTCATTTTGGTACATAGAACAGACGATCGTCTGATGGTAGACTGATAATTCTCTGCTGAAATTATCATCCTTTGAGTAGGATGATCATCTGCTGCAATGATGTACACGAAAAATGTCTTTATATCTCCTGAATATATATCGCAGCCCGGATGGATGAAACTAGATCCGGGGTCTTCAAACTCGTTCGATCTTCACTCTAAGTACAAGTCGATCCATGTGAGAACTGCGCTGAAGTCGAACATGGAAAGACATCGCTTGATTACCGGTTAATGATGTAAACCGTTAACAAGCGTGAGAGGAATCACCGATAATGATAATGATCCTCAAGGTACTGCAGTACAATTCACGTGGTGTGAATAAAGGACTTGGCGTCGAACACCACGCAAAGTCTTCTGGTCGAAGGTCATTGATGTATACCTATCGCCGGAAGTGAGAAACTTTCCATTGAGGCATGCAAGCTTCAAAGTACTGAGGGGGTTGTTCCTAGATCAACTTCTTGGATAATGAGCTGAAGTCGACAAGAAGCGATCCGTCAAAGGAGGGCCTTAATGAATCCCACATCAGTGACACGGAACGGAGCTAATGATTTTAGTGGAGGTGAATACAATCTGTGACATATGGTTCAGGGTGGCAATCATGGATGGATGAAGGATAATGTATGGCAGTGGATGGGACACGGTTGACTCTTTCTGAACGACATCTCTTGAACATATAACGACACTGATGCGATGGATCGGTAGCATTACCCCAAATGTGGATGGTTTGGCGAAGACCATGGTGATGAGACCGGTGAATGAAACAACCCAACCCGATGTGGTACGGAGGAAAAGTGTCATGTTCAAGAGCGACTTGCTACCATTAAAGCTTTGAGGTTCTCCCAATTTTTCCCCAGTCATTTCTGACCAGTACCTCTTTATTTTTGTCAAGCTTGAGGAGGATAACATATGCTTGTTCTATAACCTGCCCTTCGGGCAAGCCCATCGCTATATTTTAACGAGCCTAGCGATAGGGAAACTCGTTCTCGTCTAAAGACAAGTTTGTCGCTATTTAATCATTTTAACGAGTCTAACGACAAGGAAAACTCGGTCCTTTTCATTTTTAGAGAGTCTGAAAAGGTACAGAAAGTTAACTCCAAAATTCCTTTTTCGTCATCTAATCCCTTAAGTCCGAAAAAGTATAAAACAATACAGAAGGGATGAGTTTTCGGTACTTTTAACGAGCCGAACAAAACAAGCGCTCGATCTTTTTGTGCAATAATCCCTCAGGTCCAAAAAGATTAAAATCTAGAGGAGGGATAGCTCTTCCGGTCGTTTAACGAGCTGGAAGGCCAAAACTTGGCAAACTTTTCATATTTTACGAGTCAGATGAAAAGAGCTCAAAGAAGACTCGTCTTTTGAGGAACGAGTGATAAACAGGGATAACAGCATATTCCAGGTACAGGTTGGAATTTTCCAATCATGGCAGTGTCACAAGGATGGCTAGGTGAAATCACTCTTCGCAGCTGTTCCTCAAAATGGGTAAACAATCATATGGAGGTGAACAATCGGCCAAATGACGGTGGAGGTGACAGGTGCAAACACGACCAAGGCTTTTTATGGCTGATGAATTTACGGTCTCAAATGGTTATTTACCGGTTCATTTTTTCTGGATGAGCTTGAACTCTGGAGGGAAGCTTGCTCACAGGTGCATTTATTTTTTAACGAGCATGAACTCTTGCTAAAACTGCTCAATTGTGCGTTTATTTTTTAACAAGCATGAACTTTGCTAAAACTGCTCGTGATAAGTTTGCATGCCCCCAGCACAATAACGCAAATCGAGGTGCATGCCCCCCAAGCTTCATTGCATTCCACTCGGTGGTTGGAATGAAGGTTTACCTTTGAGATTTGAAGAGGGGATTTGTTTCATTTTTTAATGAGGTTGACACAGTAAAAGAACTATCCTCATGACTCCTTGTTTCATTTTTTAACGAGGTTGACACGAGATAAGAACCGTCCTCGGAGCCCACTGTATTTACAGTATTTCTACTAGGGCGATGATCCATGCTGACAAAATGTTTAGGAATCTTCCGAATCCATTAGATATAGAAGATTTCATATTGTAGGTTTCTACTGTGGCCACTTCCGCCAGATCACTTGCAGGCGGTAGGGCAAAAGTACCCATTAAGGCAGGGTCTTTTAGGAGACCTACTCCAATATTTTGAAGCGAATGATTGTTTCCATGGATCATTGGAATGCTTCCCGTAACTTGTGAACTGTCGGGGAAGAAAGTTTGTTGGTCGACGACTGTAATTCCTCCTTGAAAGGGAAATGCAATCTTCCTGAAGTAGGTCGACACAACTGCGGCCATGGCATATATCCAGGGCCTTCCCAGTAGGATGTTGTAATCGAGGTTTCCGTCGATTACTTCAACATCAACTTCTACTATTTTGCCCCCCAGTTCAACTTGCAAGTTACTTAAAATCCCGTATGGAGTGTATGATCGTCCGTCAAATGCTTTTAATATTGTTGACGATTTCGACAAGGGCGGTGAGCCTAAATTTTTCCAGCAACTCATCGACATAAGACATGTAGATGCCCCCTCATCAATAATTGTTCGATGAACAGTTTTGTTGAGGTCTTTCACTTGAATAAGGAAAGCTAGTTGAGCTGGTAATTGAGGGTCATATCCTTTATGATCAAAGGCCACAAGATTGGAATCCATTGGGCCAATCCCACCTATTGCTGATAATAAAGCTTGCTCTTGGGAGGGGCAATGTTGCGGTACCTCAAGTGTCGACATAGCGGATGGCGATTGGGCCAGGTCCTCTACTATATTGTAATTTTGTGCTAATTTTGCACGAGGATTAAATGTCGATTTGTGTACTACTCCCTTTGGCGACTTTATCATTGGTTCAGGAATGATGGGTGGCACAACTTCGGTCAAAGTTGTTGTCGAACTACTAGGTCGTTCATTAGCCTTGTTGTTCGACAGCTTTGGGTTCCTGTAATCCATATTATTCGTCAAAGCATTATTTTGCTGCTTTGATACAGACAACATAAGCACTTGGGATTGGGAAGCATTTTGATTAGCAACCAGATTTTGACCTGGATTAGGAAACGGATCAGTCAATACTGCTGGGGTTTTTGAACTCTTAAAGAGTTTCTTAACTTCAGCTATATGTGGACAATCTTTCGTCCAATGATCCTCATTGCATATATGACACCCTGCTGGGGGTTTCCTTTTTCTCCCTTTCTTTTTCTTCTTGCCCCCTGGTTGCTTCAGTTGTTTGCCCTTGTCGGTCGACATGGCATTTACTTCCGAGGCAAGAAGTTCCTCATTTGCATTTTGACTAGAAATTTTGTGTTTGCCAAACACGCCATCGCCGGCACAAGAGTCATTGTTTGATTTAGGAGGAGGAGGAATTGAGAATTCCGGTCTAGGGGCGTCAGGTATTTTGTCGTAGAGCGTGCCAGACTGAGTATAGACCAAGTCTAGATATTGCGCACGAGCGATAACTTGCTCTTCCGTTACGACTCCTCCCTTTGCCACATCTTCCATTATAGCGGGAAGTAACGACTTGATAAACCATTCAACTAATAGCTGATCAGGAACGTACGTTTTTACCATCCTCCGACAACGTCACCACTCATGTATATGATCAGATATGTGGGTGGCGGTCGTCTGTTTGAAGTTGGTAAGAAGTTCTGTTCCCGTTTCATACCTTATCGGTAATTGAAAATGGGTTAAAAAGGTTGTGGCTAAGGTACTGAAGTTGTCGAACGAAGCTCTAGGCAATTCAATGTACCATTTTGCCGCTGGACCCGTTAACGTCCTCTGAAATAGGCGAAGTCTTATCGAATCATCATTTAGGGTGTTTGATGAACACCATAGATGGAATGTCATCACATGATTCGACGGGTCTTCACCTGGATTTCCATTGAATTTAGGAATGTCCGATGGAAGTTTATGCGGAATCGCTGGCCACCAAGGGGCGTAAGCAATTGGGTCATTCGTCAGCCGGTTTAGATCTGGCAATTCTAGAGTTGCTACAAAGGGCAACTGTTGATTCAGGTTAGGTGGAGCATACCCAGGATAAGATGGAATTGCCTGAGCATTGGGTCTTTGCATACCAGCATAATGTATTTGATGCTGGCAACTTTGACAAGTTTGATGGGCATAACCGTTATTATACGGTTGCCCATTACTTACAAAGACTTGTTGCTCGGGTCCTTGATATGATTGCTAGAATTGCGGTTGTTGGGTTCGAACCAGCTCCGGTTGTTGGATTATTTGCTGTTGTCCAATACTAGATGATTGACCAAGATGAGGAGTCATAGTACTTGTTTGAGCCTGAGTCGCTCCAGATAAGGAGGCACTAACCGGAGGTTGCGATTGAGTTGTCGAGACAAGAGGCTGTTGTATGGCAACTTGAGAAACTTGGGGTTGACATACAACAGGTAGCGCTTGTACTTGTGACGCAATTAACATACCAGGTATAGTGGCGACATTCGACACAGGGTGGACTGGTTGCATTGAATATGCAACCCTTGGTTGCTGAGGCAGTATTGGTACCCATCCGCTGGATGTAATTCCAGTTTGACCTGAACTTTGTTGTAAACTCCCATATGGTTGTTCTCCGGGGGAGAACAATGAAAAGGCATACTGCCCTCCATATGGTGGCAATCCAGTGCTTAAAGGGTAGATTGGCCTTTGAAGACACATTGGATCAAGTTGTTGAGTTTCAACACAAGAAATACCAGATGATAATCCGGATGAAGAAATAGGAACTAACCATGTCGTCGAAACAGTCTCTGATTGGACTCCAGCTTGTTGTTGACAATTTGCCGGGACAGATGGTATACCAGCGAACATCGTTGGAGTAGCAGCAGGAGGCTCTACCGCTGCTGTGTCGGATGACACGGTCCTGGATGTCGACGGTTGTTCAGACATATTTAGTCTATCCAAAAGATTTTCTAGCGATTCGACAAGAACTTTGTGATGAAGGTAGACTAACTTCGAAGATCAATGCAGGAATAAAGGGTGATTGTTCCGTTTAAAATAAATTGTTAACGGCGCTTTAGACACAACTTGCTTTTTCAGTTTTAAAGAGTCGAGAAAAAGCTAAAGATGACTCTAGTCCCCTTCGATGTTTTAACGAGCCCGAAGTGACAAATGCTCGGATGGACTTTTTCAGTTATAGAGTTTGAAAAAGGCCAAAAGAAACTGCTCTGGGGATCTAGGCAGAGGGTGTGCCAAACCTTTCGCAAAACCACAGAATACGTTTTACGGTACGGGTGGTCGATCTTCGTGAATGCTGTGTTCACTGCATTGCGATCAGTAGGGCGGCCGACACGGCTTCCTAAGGATAAAAGATATATGCCTATAGGGGTCTCCCAATATATACGCGACGGTACGTGGGAGCACAAGTCCGTATTAGTGCCACCGACTCTCAGGAGGAATCACCCACCTTCTTCGAGATCGACAGTCACTACGTTTAACGACGCCGGAACACGTCTCTAGCTTAGACCTCTATGTGTTTGTGTTATGTTTCAAAGCGTTGTTATGTAAATTCAATTCATTTTAAGTTGATCTTGTTTAGCAGTTTGCCTTTATGGATCACCACGAGATGTATAATACAACTTCCTAAATGCAGTCTAAGATGATAAGCAAGCTTTTCAATCTTTCAACTTTGAAAATCTTAACTACTGAGGGAAAAGAAAGACATCATCTTTTCACACAGATCATAGAGCACACACTAATGCACTTTCTCCTAAATCAACATGCAAACTGTCAAAATGCACATGCACAATGCAGGTATTTCTTTTCTCTTTCTTAATGTTGATGTATTACAAAAAGAAAGCTGTTGTATAATTTTGAATTCAATTTCAAGTGAAAACAAACAAGCTTGTCCAAAATCAAAAGACACCTTAAGATTTACTTGTTTCAACACTAGAAATACATAAATTCAAACCATATGACGAAAGCAAAAGCTCAATCAGCTATGAACAGCAAACAAACTAACTCTTAAGATCAATACGACACTTATCACAGGTCTGGATCTAAGAGGCCACAGTAAGACTAGTTCGCTTTTCGTTATGGGAAACTGTAAATGATGTAAGAAATACACAAAGAACAAACACAGTTTCTTTATACAACCGAGGCGGAATAGTGGCAAGGAAAGTTGGTTTCAGATAGGTATATTGACTGGTAACAGGCTGCAAAAACAAGGGTGAAAACAGGGCAAGAAACAGCAGGAAACCCCAGTAGCACAAGGCAAGACTGGTTCAGCGCAGGTAGTACACTGTCAGTTTGACATTCAGCGCAGGTAGCCCCTTCGGGAACTGCGCTGAAATGCAGACTGCCTTCACAGTGCCTGCACTGAAGAACGAAACTTTCGTTTCTCTTGGTTTCCGGGTCACAGATTGCTAAAAAATTCACAGTTTTTGGCCAAATCAGAAGCTATCAATCAAGTACACACTAAAGGGTAATTAGGAGGATGAAAAGCTATCACTAAGAGCTGTTCAGAGTCCTTGTGGATCAGCTCTTCAAATCATAAACATGCCCAGAAACTGAGCTAGAGTAGCTGCCCTCTACTTTGCATTTGAAAGATCCAAATGCAGTTCGATTCAGTACTCCCTGTGTTTATGAAATGAATAGCAAAAACACAAACAACCAACAAGATACGCTCCCCAGTGGAGTTGCCAATTTGTTGTAGGGAAAAGTATCCAATACGGAATGACCCTATCCCACTCTAAGGGTGATAGTACCTCAGCAACAACCGAAGCAAAGCTATCTAAGGTTTCTTCTTTATGAAAGTAAAACAGGGGAGAAAGGGATCCACTAACTGATGTCTTTCGCTAATGATTGATCCAATCTTCTCTCCTTGCTGCTTGCTCCCAGCTCCTTGCTCTTTCACTGGCCCAGCTACAAAAAGATCCTGCAAAAATGCAAGAGGGAAACTACAAGAAGCATACATTCATAATTGATTCAAGGATTAGAATAAATCAAATACACAAGTATAACAATACACCATTGAGACACATGCATATAGAAGAACCTCAAATGCTTTATTAATGGAAGAAGTAAAGTTCTGAGAGTGTTACAACCATAAGAGGCCCAATCCAGCAACACCTCCCAGCAGAAAGAAATCTCCTCTTCACCTCCTTCAAAGCAATCACCCAATAGCTCTAAGCTCAAACCAACAGCACTTCCTTACATTCACAAAATTCCAGCCTCCTAGACCTCATGAGAGAGCTCTATATATAGGAGTTTTGGAGAAAGGATGAGTCAGCTTGAGAGCTGACTAGTGTCCTCTCTCACTTCAGTTATACTTCAGTTCTTGAGTCCACTTGGAGATCCTTGCTTCCACTTGGAGTTTAAGAACCTCTTACTCATCACTAGGCGAATTCCCTGATCCAAGTGTCATTTTGGAAGCTTCCTGGGCATTGACACCTTGAGGAATGACTGTGCCACTTGTCCAATCTCGCTCAGCGCAGGTAGCCTTTGTTGGATTTGACATTCAACGCAGGTACAGAGAGGGGCAGTTGACATTCAGCGCAGATGCTCAGTGGAGCAGTTGACATGATCCAGAAATTGCTTGTTTTTGAGTGTTTTCAGGTGGAGAACTGATTTTCAGTGCTGTGGTTTGCTGACCTTGTTCCTCTAGGGGTAGGAACAACATGTTTAGGGACTTTGGATCCCTTAGATTATGGACATTTCATGCTTCATGCTGCAAGGCACAAAAATGTCTATAACAATGGGGAGGAAGATGTATTTCTAACTCAGGATGACCAAAAATCCCATGTGCTGCAACAATTTAAAACCCAAATAGGAGATTCATTTGATTTCAGATAGGGATATGACTCTGCTATTTTTGAAGTACATAAGCAGTATAATTTAAGAAGTAGAAAAAGTACTGATAATCCTAAAACAAACCAAAAAACAACTCCTAATGAACCTAGAAAGGGCAAAATAGGTCCAGTAACAAAAACACTTCAAATCCTTTCAAGAACCAATCAAAACCCTTCTAGCCCCACCATAGAAGATGTGTCTGATAACCAGCCCAGTAATGAACAATCTTCCACTTCACTTCCCTCCAAGGAAACAGTGGAAGAACCTCAAAAGATCACATCAGAGAAATCAACAAAGGAAGTTCCAAATCCTGAAATAGAAGAAAACGTAGAAAAAAAAATTTCCAGAAACCCAAAGGTTCAAACTAACAAAACAACCCTGCCCTTTAACCTAGGAGTAGAGGTAGCCAAGCTTAAAATTTCGGTTCCTTTGAAAGAACTAGAAAAACATGATGTTTACAGGTCTCAAATAAACAAATCATTAAATATCATTGAAAATGTAGATTCTGTAAATCTCTTTGATGACCAGCCCGAGTTGATTTTTGGCCCTGAAGTAAATGGGAAACCACTAGAAGGAGGGATACCACCGTTCTATGTCAGTCTCAATATCCATGATAAGATTTTGCATAATGCCATGTTTGACTCTAGTTCTTCTTACAACCTCATGCCCAAATCTGTTATGGAGAAACTCAACCTAGACGTCACTAGACCCTATGAGGATTTATTTTCCTTTGATTCCAGTCAAGTGAAATGTTTGGGTCATATAAAGGATTTATATGTTTCATTGGTTCAATACCTTACTAAAACTACACTTACGGACATAGTGGTAGTTGACATTCCACCCAAGTATGGCATGCTGTTGTCCAAATCCTGGGGTGCCAAACTTCAGGGGTCTCTGTAATTAGACATGTCCTATGCCACTATATCTGTTTTTTGACAACCCAAGAAATTCTATAGAGAAACATTAATGAAATATGTAGTGAGTAGTCAGGAGAAGCCTCAAAACTTTCCCATTTACTCAGTACATTCTGATATGGATTCCTTTATTCATTATAATGCTTAAATAAATCCAGAAATTGATAATCCTAAGGATTTAGTAGCAGAACCAAAAGAAATTGAAAAAGAAGAAAGGTCAATTGTTTAAATTCAAGAGATATCAGATGACAAAGAAAAATCAGATAATGAAGAAAATCCAAAAACCTTGGCGAAGAAATACTACACTACCCCAGATACAAATTATGAACATGAAATTTATGGTATCTAGAATTTGATGGTTCAGTAAATAAACTAGGTGCAGGGGTATGGATCTATAACTCGGAGAATGATCATGCAGAAGGACATGCCTATAGGTTGAATTTTAAATGTACAAACAATATGGCAGAATATGAAGCACTCCTGCTAGGCCTCAAGTTAGTTAAAAGATTAGGAGCCATAAGAGTATCAATCATGGGATATTTCAAACTGATAGTTAGACAAATAAAAGGCATTTACATAACCAGAGATCCTAGATTGGGATATTACAGAGGGACAGTCATAGAAATCCTTAACACTTTTTTAGAAACCTAGCTTGCAACTATTCCTAGAAAACATAATATGCAAGCTCATAGACTAGCTATGTTTGCCAGCACCTGCAAATTTCCTTTCAAGCCCAATCACCAGTATACTGCTGAGATTAGGCACAGGCCAGCCATACTAGATAATCTTAAGGACTGGCAAGTCCTTGATAGTGATAAGCATATTAATAGTTTTCTAACTTTAAATGAGGAATTTTCTAACCTTAATATAGATGTTGATACAGTTACTAGTTTTAATCAGACAAATGAGTTAGATATTAACAATATGGAAGAGAATTCAATAAACATCCTTCACCCTACTAAATTCTCACAAGAAGAAATCAAAAACCTGAAACAAATGGACCTAGATGAGATAATTGAAGAAGAAATAGAGGTTATAAATCTGAAGGATAATCATTTACCCAAAGGATTGACTCCTTTGGAGGATTTGTTTAACTCTAATGACATTCCAAAGAAACCTAAAATGGAGCCTTTAAAAGAAGACATTGAAGAGTATAACATAGGAACACAGCATAATCCCAAATTGATAAAATTGTCAAAATCTTTACCTCCTGATAAGAAGCTAAAGTATGTTGAACTTATGAGGGAATTCTAGGATGTCTTTGCCTGGAGTTACGAAGATTTGAAATCCTATGACACCTCTATCATTCAGCACACTATCCCTTTGAAAGAAAATCAAAAACCCTTTAAGCAAAAACTCAGAAGAATTAACCATGTGTTATTACCATCAATTGAGAAAGAAATCAAATGCATGTATGAAGCAGTAATTATTGCCCCTATTAGGTTTTCAGAATGGGTATCTAACTTGGTACCTACTAGGAAGAAAACAGGGGAAATAAGATTATGTGTTGACCTGAGAAATGTGAACAAGGTTTCGCTTAAAGATAACTATCCTTTACCCAAAATGGACCATGTACTGCAAAGGATAGTGGGTTCTTTTAGAATTTCATTTTTAGATGGGTTTTCAGGTTATAACCAAATCTGAGTTCATCCTGATGACCAAGAGAAAACTGCATTCACTACACCATGGGGTACCTTGATGTACATTAAAATGCCCTTTGGACTAAAAAATGCAAGAGCAACTTTTCAAAGAGCAATGGACATTTCCTTTGCAAAAGAGATTCATGATTTTCTTGTTATATATCTTGATGATCTCACTATTTTTTCCAAATTAGATCAACAGCACTTGGAGCATCTCAAGCAAGTTTTTCTAAAATGCAGAAAATATGGTATTTCCTTAAATCCAAAGAAATATTTATTCGGTTTAGAAGAAGAAAAGTTGTTAGGTCACATCATTTCTAAATATGGCATCCAAATTGACCCCTCCAGGATTGAAGCTATTTTGTAAATACCTCACCCAAGAAACATTAAAGAACTTCAGGCATTTTTAGGAAAGATAAATTTTTTAAGAAGATTCATCTCTAACTTAGCTGAATTAATTAGATTATTGAATAACATGTTGAAAAAAGATTCAACCATTAAATGGACAGTTGAGGCTAAACAATCATTTGAAGAAATTAAACTAGCCTTAATTCAAACACCAGTCCTCATAAGTCCAAAATTCGACAGAGACTTCATTATCTTTTCCTTTGCATCAGAACACACCATAGCTGCAATTTTACTACAAAAGGATGATCAAGGATGTGAAAAACCAATAGCCTTTTTCAGTAAGGCTCTTAGAGATGCCTCATTAAAATATAAAATAATGGAGAAACAAGCTTTTGCTTTGGTAAAGGCTATTAAGGATTTCAGGGTCTATATTTTGTATTCTCATGTAATAGCTTATGTTCCTAACGATGTAGTCAAAGACATCCTGACACAGGATGGAGTTGATGGCAAAAGGGGAAAATGGATAGCTACTATTTTAGAATATGATATAGAGATAAAACCTACTAAGTTAATTAAAGGTCAGGGGTTGGCCAAACTCATGGCAAAAACAAATTTCCAAGCCCTAGACATAAATCTAATTGCAGAACTGGATGACAAACAGGAGATAACGACTCCACAAATCAGCCATCCTTTTCTAGATTCCCCCTGGTATGCTGATATTATATATGTTTTACAAAACTTGCAGGCTCCTCCAGGGTTATCCAAAACTAAAAGTAGGTTTTTGAAAATGAAAGCATCAAAATTTTGCATTATGGATAACACTTTATTTTGGAAAAATCATGAAGGAATTTTGTTAAATTATTTATTAAAAGAAGAATCTAACAAAGTACTCCAAGAATTTCATGCAGGGGATTGTGGTGGACATCTCTATTGGAAGTCAACTACTGAAAAAATTCTAAGAGCTGGATTTTATTGGCCAACCTTGTTTGCAGATGTGAAGAAATTTGTAACTTCCTACCATAAATGCCAAATCTTTGAAGGCAAAAGAAAATTGTTACCTTTACCATTGAAACCTATTTCCACCAAGAAACCTTTTCAACAATGGGGTCTTGACTTCATTGGGGAAATTCATCCACCCTCTTTTGGTCAACATAAATGGATACTCACTGCAACTGATTACTTTATTAAATGGATAGAAGCCATTCCCTCTAGACAGGCCACTGACACTATGATAATAGGTTTTCTAGAGTCTAATATCCTTTCTAGGTTTGGTTGTCCTGACAAAATTATCACAGATAATGCTACAGCCTTCAAGTCAAAGAAAATGATTGATTTCTGTCACAAGTATCATATATCACTTGGTCATTCCACAGCCTACTATCCTCAAGGGAATGGACTTGTAGAATCTTCCAACAAAAATCTAATTAATATTATCAAAAAACTATTGGAAGAAAATAAGAAAACTTGGAACAAAAAAATTACCAATGCTTTGTGGGCAGATAGGCTTACAACTAAGAAATCCATTGGAACCAGTCCTTATGAACTAGTATATGGCATGGAGGTAGTTTTTCCCTCATCTTTAGGGGTTCCTGTCATGAAACTACTTCAAGAAGCTCAAGTGGAACCAAATGATATACAGAGAAGAATAAACCAGACCATCCATTTACAGCAAACCAGGGAGGAAGTGTACCAAAGATCCCAAGTACTACAAGAAAAACTCAAGAAGATTTTTGACAAAAGGACCAAAGCAGAAGACTTCTATCTGGGAGACAAAGTGTTAAGGTGGGATTCCAGAACAAAGGACAAAGGAAAGCATGGGAAGTTTGGCTTCCTGTGGAAAGGACCATATATAATATGCCTTCAAGGGAAATAATGCATATTTTCTGAAAGAATTAGATGGTGCAGAAGTTGAAGGAGGACCAGTCAATGGTCGGATGTTGAAGCACTACTTTGATCCTAGTTACTAAAATTACCACAATTCTAATTGTACATATTATATCCCTTATAATGTTCAGTGTTGATTGGATGGTAAAATTATGAAGTTGAAGCCTGAAGAGAAGGCCCTAAGCTTTAGAAGTATTGCTGTCATCCATACAAATAATGCAGCAGGGAAAAGGAAATTGCAGAGTAAAATCACAGTCTTTCAGAAGGCCATTGATCTACTGTTCTTGACTTTCCACCAAGGAAATCCATCCCCAAGTGGAGCCACTGTTATGTTCCTATACCAATAGGTGTCATATATCATGATTGACTTGGTTTAACTCTGAAATATGTTCATACATTTTCTTGTTGCAAATGTTTTCCATATTTGTGAAAAACAAAAAGTTAAAAAATATAAAGAGGGTATGTCCTAGGAAAAGAATAAAAGAGCAAAAAGAATAAAGAAAAGGTCAAAAAATGAAAGAAAATGAACCCCAACAAAAAGAAAAGACCATGAAAGTGTGCAAGTCCAAATGCCCCAGCTTTAATTTTGTGTAATAAAGGTTGTGTGCAGCTTGTCACCTATGCCACAATCAATGGTAGCCAAATAGTTTAAATTTGGTTATTCCATGTTTTCAATTTCATGTTTATAAAGATAGAGAATAAAATATGACCAAACTATTTAATATTGGCAGATAAGCAGATAGGTAGAGTGAATAAAAGGAGCTCGACAGGGTCGATAGCCCCAAGGGTTAGCACAGTTGGCCAGAATCAGTGCCTCGCCGTTCAGGAGGTCATAAGGTCCATTCTGCCCGAAGCCCTCAGGGTTAGGCCTTGCTAGTGGGCAGCGGGGCTGGATTCCCTTTGGGGTCGATTAGCCCATATTTTTCCGTGGACGTAACGACCACCCGTTGACCAAGGTGTTCGTGAACCACAACAAAAAAAAAAGAGGAGCTCAACAGTTTAATCTGAGCCCTTGGATGTAATAAGGCTAGACTTAGATAGATATCTATATGTAAAAGAAAAGAAAGTGTGATAAGGGTTTTCCAGTTTAAGTGCACCCTAATAAAGAAGTAAAAATGATAGGTTAAGTAGGTAGGGTAAGTAGATGATTGGTTGTAGAACAAAGGTGTGACGAATGGTTAAGTTTAATGCTTTCATCACTTAGACAAAGCATGGAGCACAGTAAAGACAGCATATCATGAATTCAAAGTCAAATTAATTAACTTCCTCACTCATTTTCCCCTAATTTTTACTAATTTCCCCTAAGTACTAAAGGCACCTACAACAGGTTAGAGGGGCTCGGAGCATTTCTCTAACTTTTGGAGGGACCGGACCCTCGGTCCAATAATTTGAAATGCCTAAAGTACTTAAGCCCCCTTCATCAATATTTCCCCTTCATAAATTCATTCATCCCCTTTATACTGTTTTTCCTAAGTAAAATCCCTATTATACTTAGGAAAATTAAAACATTATGTATATATTAAAAAAAAAACCCTCATATTCATTTAGCCTAAGTCATAAATGTTATATGATGAAAATGCTTTCGGAAACAATTAACTTAGCACATTTCATATCCTACAAGGTCATATTAACTTTAACTCGTATTATTATTTAACTCCCAAGAAACTAAATCACCCCTTTCCTGTATTACTATTAAAAATCCCAAAAAATATGTATCCCACCCCATTGGTTTGCAAAATAACCATAATAAAGTTTGATAAATGGGATTAATTAATTGACCCACGATTAATTAGGAGCCAAACCCCCCACCATCCTAATAAAGGATTAATTAATCATCTATATTAATCAATAGCTTATCGTCCAATCACATCATCCCCGATATGATTAAGGCATTTAATTATGTTCTGACCCCTCCATTTAACTCTCCGCCACTTTCCAATGCTGACTACCATCCGATCAGATCTCCCAGATCCGACAACTATCGTTCATATCGCGCAGGCCCTTCGGTCGAACGTTAAGCGCGTGATATGGGCAGTTTTCCAAAACTCGTCGATGCAACGTGTCAATCGATCAATGGAATCGTGCGACCCTCCTCCAAAACCACTCGCCTCCTAGAAGCGGTGCGATGAAACCCGCTTACCGCCTCCCATAAACGACAAAATGTCACGTCATTCAATTGATACCAACTATCACTGTCGTTAACCCGCCAAAATATTGACTTATGCATAAAAAAAATGTTCATTGTTTTCCCTTTTTGTCTGAGAAAATGACCTCTGCCTCCCATGCACGCACAGAGTACGTCCCAGTCCAGAAACTGACTTTCAACCGTCAACCGCCAACAGTTGCTGAACTCCAAAACTGCTCCAGTCTACTGTGCACACCCGCAGAGCCGTCACCATAGCCAATTGTCCCTTTGACCATCTAAAAACAGGTATTTACCTTACTTTCTTCCCAGAAACCTTGTTGTGAACTAAAATTCCTCTAAATTTCTTTAAAAAACCCAAAGTTTTCAGTGCAATTGAGTCGCTAGCTTAGTCCCAATACTTCCGGCACCTCTGTGTTAGCAATTTATTGAAAATCCCCATTTTCTTCCCTAAACACACAAGAACCAGGGATGGAAACCCCAGTTTCCCTAAACATTGCTCCAATCACTACTCCTCGCAGGGATTTGGACTACCTCCCCTTAGCTGATAAGGATTTCCAAATCAAAGACCTTACTTTTGATGACAACCCCTTGAAATTCTACTGCAAGTGCCGAGACAATTACCTGAATCACTCTGATAAAATAGGTCTTTGGGAGTCCAACCTCCCCAAATATCAGTTCCCCACTGTCCATATCTTCCCAGACATTGTTCACCAATGCCATGCAAATTACAACCCCAACCTGAGAGTTGTAATGTCCCCTAACCAAGAAGTTCTTTTAACCATTACAGCTGAGTCCATAAACGAAATGTTGCAATTACAACCTGGCCAGAACCTCACTCCTCTTTGTTGGAAATAATACTGAGAAGGGGGGTGAATCAGTATTATCAAGTTCTTTTAATAAATCTTCCTTATTTATTCTTTGAATTATTTTTGCATGTCAGTACCATAAAATAATGAGCATGAACAAAGAAAACAGATAGTCACACCAAAGAACACAAGATGTAAGGTGGAAACCCAATGTGGGTGAAAACCACCTGCTGCAATATGTCTCTATCTTCTTTCAAATTAGAAACTCCTTTTACAATGGTTTTGTATTGGTGCAGTCCTTTACCAGTACGTAGGCTGCAACCTGCAGAGAGCTACAACTCTCTCTCGTTTTCCAGTCTCTCCTGGAAGGGAGCTACAACCCCCTACTTCTTTTCTTTCAAGGACCACTTTTCATAAATTTTCAAACTGGATCCAAGAACATCAAAAACCCATCAACTACACTTGCATCATCAATCTCTGAGCTCACCAAAGCCAACCCGCATACAGATCTGCAAATATTTCCTTATAACTTTGCAATTGTTACATCAGACATACCCAAATCATAACATGTGTAAAATAAAACATGCATCAATAATTCAGACCCAGATTATTAGATTTATAGATCAAGCGTATCAAAATCATATAGAGATACCACTATTCCAGCCTTAAGATTTTGACCCATCAATAGAACTTATCCTTCTCCTTACACTCAGGTTCCTTCTTCATTCAGATCCAGATCTACACCAAAACCCAATCACAATATTCCAGATCTAGCACTTTATCAGATATTCGATAATTCAGAAGATGCTTTGCCAAATGATCTCCTTCCTCTTTTATAGTCTTAGGCCTTTCACAATACCACGGGCCAAAACCATAGGATCAAAAAACTGTTGGACTAATACCATGAACCAACCATGAAAGTATGTGAGATCAACACTTTTGGATGCAATACCACGGGCCAAAACCATAGGATCAAAAACTGTCGGACTAATACCATGAACCAACCATGAAATTGCGTGAGATCAACACTTTTGACGAGGTACCATGGTCCAAAACCATAGGTTCAAATACCAAGGACTAACTACCATGGACCAAAGGTAAGTTCTCCAACATATACGCGCTTTTCCTCATAGGTTCAAATACCAAGGACTAACTACCATGGACCAAAGGTAAGTTCTCCAACATATACGCGCTTTTCCTTGCATTAAAGTGCGTGAATTTTTTCTCTACATGAAATAAACTTTTCTCTGCATAAAAGTGTGTGAACTTTTCTCTACATGAAATAAACTTTTCTCTGCATAAAAGTGCATGAACTTTTCTCTACATGAAGTAAACTTTTCTCTGCATATAAGTGCGTGAACTTTTCTCTACGCTATAATTTATTATCTGAGATGAGTGGGTTGCCATCAAGTACAACATATGTATCATAATGCCAACACTCTTTCCATTGCAGAATTACTTGAGAAATATACCAAGTTGTCCAGTTCTGAAATCAACCAAGTCTGTCAGACTTTCATGGAGGAAAAATACAGGCCCAAAGAACCCCCTCCTTATATGTCAAGATTCTTTACAAATCTAGGCCAAGATATCATCACCATGATTGCTTGAATTTTGGGTTTTACTACTAGTGAGTATGTAGATGAGTTGACCTTAGCCTTCATGATTATTTTTACCCCTGGTCAACCTCCTGCAGCTAAATTTGACTATGCCACATTCATTGCAGACAAGATACATGACCAATTCATGAGATTGGAGAATGAGAGAGTCTTTAAATATTCCACAGTCTTGTATCATATCTTTCTTTACTACTAGTCTGATAAATTCCCTTTCTCTGTCCAAAAACTAGATACCAGAGGGAATCCCAGGTCTGTTGTCTTCCAGACTTCAATTTTCCACTATTTAGCTTCTTCTCCTTATTATTATACAGATTCTATTGATCAGTTTTTCCATCCTGTAACTACCATGTTGATAGGAAATCCCCCTCCTAGAATCAGTGATAATATCAAAAGAATCCTCCAATTATCCAAGCAATGCAGGATTGGTGATTGGTATTTATACCAAAACCATACCGAGATTAGAGTTTATGGGTGTGAATTGCCTCCCTACAAATTGCCCAAATATGTCCCCATGAGATTGTTTGCCCTGGAGTACTACAGGCAAATGATAAACTTTGATAAAATCCTCTTCATGAAAGCAAAAAATAAAACCTAGCTAAGGATCAAAGATCACCTAGGCCCATTTGTATGCAACAGCAGAAAAGCAGGGCAAGCAGCAGAAGAGATCCTATAGAGGATGCATTTGAAAAAGAGTTTTATTTGGCCTTATGATCCTCACAACTTTATCTTTGACAGAAGACTAAAACATAAGCTGTCCCCTTACATTCATCATAGAATTCCAGAGATAGAGAAATATGCTAATCAAAATGAATGGGTGGAGGGAAAACTCATAGAACAGGATAATGAAAAGGTTGAAGTTGAAAATGCGATGAAAGATTTGGAGAAGAGACTTGACCTTGACTCTTTTGTACATGTACCAGCAAAGTCTTCCCAAAGGCCATCACTGGAACATAGTGGTCCCACAGCAGAGCCTTCACAGAGGCAAACTCAGGAAACAAGTGCCCCTACATCAGAACAACTAGAAACAGCAGAACAGCCAGAGGAATCAGAGAAACCTGAGATCTTGGAAGAATTGGCTCCACCACAGCCACTACCAACTCAAACAAACATGGGTAATCCTCCAGTGCTACAGACTCCTCTAAATGAGGAAATAAACTTGAAAAGAGAAAGGGAAGTAGCTACCCCTTCTAGTAGACCCACAAATCAACCCTTTGCTAAGAGGCAAAAGTTGAATCCTTATTCGAAGGAAAAACTCATTGGAGAGACTACAGAGAGCATAAGGAGGGAAGCAACAGATAGCTTACAAACTTTTCCAACAGGTGGGACACCCTCTAGTTCACACAGGCAGGTACTAGAAAGGCAACCTAGCACAGAAGTATCATCTTTCAGGTCTTCTTCAAAAAAGATCATAGATGTAAAGGGGAAATACAAGGAGATCAAAACAAAGAATGAGCAATTAAAGGCCCAAGCCTATGCTCAATACTTAAAAATGGCTCCCACAAACCAGACCAGACTGATGTTTGCCTTTGACATCAAAGAGGGTAAAATGCAAATGAGTTTCCTAAAGCACACAGTGTAGCAGCCAAAATCCTTGGCTGATTATCTTAAAACTAATTTTGAAGTTTTAGCTAAGGAGATCCACCCAATCAACTAGATTGAGCTTCATAAGCAAACAGGTGAGATGGTCTACTCAACACTTACCAGCAAAGCATATGTTGCAAAATTCATTGAGCAACACTATAGCTCAATTGTAGCTGGAAAAATCCTCATCACAAGCTAAAGATAATAGAATAAAATCATTGGAAGAATTAGTAATTGAGTTGGCTCATAACCCAAAGGATGTTAAGGCAGTAGAAAGCTTAATCAAGAAGAAAAATGAAGATATAGTTTCACTTAGAAAACAACTTGAATTGCCACCCCTCATACACCCTAAAACTGTTGAGGTTATTGAGAAAAAGAATGATGAGGAACTTATGGACTTGGTCCTTAAGTTGAATGAGAAAACTGAGCAAGAATTAGAGAAAGCATTACAGTCAGGGCAAAGTGAATCAACCTCCCAGCCTCAAACTGTAGTGCCAATAGTTTCCACAGCAGTCCCTTCCACTATGGAAACTATTTTAGCGTCGAGCACTCCTTTGGAAACAGCCACACCAATGGAAGCAATAGGTACAACACAGGCAGGTACATCAACACAGAGCACAGAGGAATTAATTAAGTCAATGGAAGAAATGAAGCTCCAAGTAACAGAGCTACAGAAGGTAAAAGAGAAATTTACTAACTTGGAGAAAAAGAATGATCTTTTAGAGATCAATTATGCAAAGGAGAAAAGAAAAACAAAGGCATGGCTGAAAAAATCAAGACATTAGTGAAGGACCTGGCATTTGACAGGCCTTTAGCAGAGATCACGAAAATATTGTGGACCTATATCATTGATTCCATCAATGATATTTGGTCATCCATTCAAATTATTTTTTAACAAATTGATTTGGTTAAGCTTACTCTTGAGGCAATTCAGAAGACCAGAGAAGAACTGGGTGGAAAGCCTGAAGAGGTAGTCTAGTTAATAAATTTTCTAAACAGTAAAAGCGGGCAATAGTTGGAGCAATTGAAAATTGATGATAGGACTACTGCTATCCTCGAACTGAAGAAATTTTTGACAAAAAGGAACTTAATGCAAGGCCTGGAGCGAAGATGTCAAAGTATGCAGGAAGAGATAGATGAGTTCATGAGAAAGTTTGACATCTTAAGGAGTAAAGGACTCCCAAGCCCTTTAGTCATCAATGATAGGCTAATGGTTCAAATAGACTACATCAACAAACTACATCAGCAAAGGTAGTTCATCCTCAGCAAAGGCATTACCCACAGGAAAAGTGCTTTACGATGGTTTAGAGAACCTCTTCTTCATTGAACATTAAGTAAAGAACTTATTCACAGTCCAGCCTAATTTTTTGATATATACTGACGCTGATGAAATTTACAAGAAGTTGATAAGGATGAAAATACCAAAGGAAGAATGGTGGACTAACATGACATACATCCTTTAAATTACTATGGTAACAGCAAGGTAAATAGAAATATTTACCACAGCAAAGTTTGGTAAAAAGGATGAAAGATGGTGGACAAGTAAAGTGTATCAGAAACAAGTGAAAGAGTATCAGTAGAAAAAAGGTGAATCAAAGTCTAGCACAGAATTATTGAAGAAACAACAAGAAACAAATCCGTATAAAAGCCTCCAGCTCCTTCAACAAAAATGGGGGTAGCAACAATCAGTTTACTATCTATTTCTATATTTGAGACCCTCTGTCTCTATATTTTTGTAAAAGATATTTTGTACTCCTAGAATAAATCTCATATAGTTATGAGATATTTTTATGTAAATTTTTGTATAAATACTTCTCCATTCAAAGTATTAGGGGTGGATTCTATAACATTTCTATAACTCTATACTATCAAGTGGAGAAATCTTTTGTACTCAAGTCTGGATTTTTGCTGGAAAAGGAATGAAAGTTGAGGACATTTCATTAGATTCTCGTGTAGTATAATTGCAAATAAGTATTCTATCCTTGTGATTTTATGGGTTTACAATATGTTTCAATGTTTCATGCATCTAAAATCTAAATGGTAAAATAGTCAAAGTATATCAGAATTAGCTTTATTGCTCCCTGCTATCAACATTCTACCATTTATATGTTTTCTTATAAACTATCTCGATAAAGGATTTCTTAGTTGCTCCTCTATACCTGTAGTTTTCTCTAATAAGTCCCTGGTATAGGATTCTTCATTTCCCTTTGCTAGTTGACCTATCTTATTTTCTTCTTTCTAATCCTAACTTGAGGATTCTTGATTTCCCTCTAGTTTTGAGTAGAAATATCACCCATTCAATCCCCAAAGTTTATTTTTACTCTGTTATCCTGCCTGTTGAACTCATACCTCGGCAATTTGACTTAATCCAGTGAATTATCCCTAGTTGACTCCATAGCCTAATGGCCTAAAAGCCTAGTTTGCCCATTTGTTTCAGAACTCCACCATTCTCAAACAAAACAACCTCCTTGAACATTAATACTAGCCTAAAATATTTTCAAACATAGCTAAATCATAAAGAGAGAGCCCTCTCTAGACTAGGTGGGCTAGCACCTAAGTCTAAAAGTTGGTTTGTAGTTACCTTGGATATTTTCCTTATTTTAATAACTTCTAAGGAAAATATGAGTGATAACAGTTGGAATTTTGGAATTCACCTTCCATTTGCAGAAAATTATTGATTTGTTTATCATCCCAAAACACTTGCCAAAATATCATATTATCAAGAACAGTTGGGTGGTGTTTAAAATGGATAGAATACTTCTGATTGGAATGAATGGGAATCTTCACCATACTAGCTGCAGTAGCAAGAGAATCACCTATAACATTCTGAGTCCAAGGAATAAGAGACAAAGTATATTCTGCAAAAGTGCAAAAGTTTTGAGGATATCAAGTACAACATTGCAATAAGCTCTCATTCTTGGATGCTTGGCCTAGCATTCCCATTTTACTTGTTTGATTACCAACTCAGAGTCACCATAAACAGAAATTTTCTTTGCTCCCAACATTTTCAGAATTTTGAGGCCATCAATCAGTGCTTCATACTCTACCTCATTGTTTGAGCAATCAAAAGCTAACTTGTAAGAACTCATTCTTACATTGCATGAAATTTTACATGAATGATGTAATGGACCATGAATCCAAACACCAAACCCAAATCCTTCTTCTCCCAATGCACCATCAAACTCCCTGGTCCAAAGACCATTTTCTTCATCCAATAAAAGAACTTCTGAAGGCTGAACTGTTTGATCTTTTGGAGGATGGCTCATTGTGTCAAGGCACTCTATTTTCTACACTATCTCAACAATATTTTCAAGGGGATTTACTGGCTGCAAAAATTCTTCATTCATCTCTTTTCCTTCAGCAATCACAACTTTTTGCACACTACTTATAACATCTGAAACTTCTGAAATTTCTACAAGCTGACTTTCATCATCGACTGAATTCATATCACTATACAAAATGAAAGAATCAAGATCAGTATGTACAACATGTATAGGGTGATTTATGGGTTTCTTATTGCTACTAATCATGAATTTCATTTTCTTCTCTCGATAGAGCTTTCTGAGTTGCCCAAATACTGGAATAGTAGCACATCAAAAGTCAAGTTGTAAAGTGCCTTTCAGCTTTGCCCCCCAAGACCTGAAATCAGCATACCAAACCGAGGAGGAATATCAATGGCCACTACATCCATCAGAACATTCTTGGCCGGAATTTGGTCCAAGGACACTACTAAATCTTTGATAAGACCAAGACATTTCACACTACCCAAATCAAAATATTAAAGGTCATGATAAGGTCGAGTTATACTCAATCCTAGTTTGTCCATGATGACTTTTGGCATAAGATTATGTGAGGCACCAAAGTCCAACATGGCATTATGTAGGATAAAGTCATGAATTTTGAGACTAAGATAAAAAGGTGGGATTTCACTATCTTTAGGACTTACTTCTAAGGTTGGACCTGTTAACGCAGCGAATTTTTGCTATGCCAACAAAGGGAACCAACTCGATCGCAGACCCCGATTAGATCTGCTTTCATTTGGAATGACTAGTTCCAACGGGTTTTAAAGGACCCCGTAAACTGTTATAGGTGTTGAAAGATTGCTCCCCAGAGGAAGACTTCCATTAAATCAACAAAAGAAATAGCTAACCTATATGTATCAGATCCTATCTATACTGATTCTAACTACTTATGCTAGTCCTAACTATTCTAATCTATCCTGCAGGAGCATAACACAAAGAGATTAAACATCATATAAAGATTCCAAGTCCAAATGAATCAATTACTGGTTCACAGATGAACAAAGTTGTATTAAATCTTAATTGCAATCTAATTACTCATACAGGAATACACATTCCTTTCCATACAAAGAAAACTTGCAACTGTTGTTTAAAAAAGTTTCAAATCAGCAACCGCTCATGAATTAACCATGGTAACACATTATATTTGAATAACCAAGACTAGTCACGAATTATCTGTTATCAATATACAAAAAAACAAAACATATTTATATTTATGCCAGCAACAACACCCCAATTCTAAACACATGAAAGAAAAGGAAGAGAAATTGGAAAAAGGCTCCTTGACCCAAATAGTCTTGTTTATTAGCACAATAAATACAAAAGTTGTTCTGCCCCCTTCCTCCTTAAAAAAGTCCTCCTCCCATCTCTAGAGGTAATATTTATGAAGAAAAACACTAACTCTCTGTCTTCCGCCCTGACTTTCCACCTTCCTCCCCTTTTCAATATACAAATCAAAATATACAGACGTAGAATGGTCAGTGAAACTGCTGACACGTCGTGATCACATTTACTGGAGCGTTCTATTTCCTGGGGGGAATGAATGGATTTCGATGGAAAGGAGAATGACTACGTGTCATCTCTTCATGATGAAACCCGGGACAACATTTTCGAAATACATAGGTAACACATGGAAACCTAACCGTGAACGCCTAAGGCCAGATCTTAAATAAAGTACACCTACATATCTATATATATATATCTGGCCTTAGGCGTTCACGGTCAGGTTTCCATGTGTTACCTATGTATTTCAAAAATGTTGTCTCGGGTTTCATCATGAGGAGATGACACGTAGTCATTCTCCTTTCCATCGAAATCCATTCATATATATATATATATATATATATATATATATATATATATATATATATATATATATATATATATATATATATATATATATATATATATAATATTCGGATCCGCTTATGCATCTTTTACCCGGAGCCATTCTTGATGCTTATGCATCCGCTCTTCAACTTCACTTGCCTTCTCTTGGTCCTCGCCTACAGAAATAATCAACATCAGCTATGCTTATGAAAATATGATAGAAATGCCTAAAAACACAAATCTTGCCCTCAATAAAACTTTTATAAAATCAAAAGGAACAAGTGTGAAAGAATCAGCCCCTAATTCAGCCAAGGTTGCGATGTGATCAAGTCGAAATCGTGCATCGCAGCAAGCAGTCACATGCAACATCACCCTTGGTCCCGCTAATTGCGATTTGCGATTGGCCAGACTCGAAAATATATGTGTTGTGTTTAATAATCCCGATGGGTCCGCCATATCGCATCGCATTTTATGTATAACGTTGGATTTCGCTGGTTGCAATTTTCGATTGGGGAGCGAACCTGAAATCATATGTGTTATGCTTAATATTCCTATCGGTTCCGCCATATCACATCGTGCCTTATGTATAAGCTTTGAATTCCACCGATTGCGATTTGCGATGGGGGAGAAAACAAGCAATTGTGATAAGCGATGTAACGGTGGACCCGAAAGGATATGGATGTGGTTAATTGCATTTGAAGTCCAGAAGGTCCTCACTTATCAGATGCAAAAGAGGAAGGCACAGTGTAACCGCAAAAATTGAGAGATTGCGATAGCGATAAAGGCAGGCATAGAGAAATGTATTACAAAAGTGTTATAATAGAAATAAAGGCGCGATAGAAGGTTTTGTGGGTTGAGTCCACATACGACCATAGTAAAGAGTGGGGGTTGGTTATATGTGTGGGCATAGAGCACCATGAAGGTTTATGAGGATTGAAAAAGTCCCGATGAAAGATATGAATGAAGGGCTAGACTGGGTTATAAATGAATCATGCCGTAGAGATTTATTCAGGGGGGGTCTTAACCATTAAGAGTTGAAGATTTGACTCGGCAGAGAGTTAAAATCCTTGGGATAAAAATAGATCATTCAGAGAGTTATCATTCGGAGAAATGAAAGATCAAACTTCTAGGGGACCCATTCAAATTTTCCACCAGAGCAGGTTTTAATAGGGTGGTGGTTGTGGCCACAACAAATGGCGAACCGTTGGGTGAACCAGTTATCTCTGTTACCAAATAAACTTTGATTTGTAGAACATCAGGGTGTTAAGATAAACTTGAAATGTAAATTGTATAGACGGACAGGCATGGGTTCCACTTTAGCATTAATTGCTTTGGGTGGGATAAAGACAAATAGCTTCTACTTACTGATAGGGTTTTGACAGGCATTCTCCAATGGTCGTATTATGGGATTTATTGACCCTCCTTTACCTGTTTTCTACTTTCAAAATCCTTTCAAGGCCATCACTGGTTTGTCAACACCTATTTAGGTGTGTACCTTAGCTCTTTATCATGCATCAATCTTGATGAATATATGTAGATATGCTTATCTGCACTTTATGTAAGAAATTTTAGTGCTATACTTTTGCATGACCGAATGGGGCACAGTCATGGATCATGCCATATTTTTAAACCACTTAAGCAAGGTTGGGCTAGTTGTGTCAGCCAGTATTTTGAACCCAGCAACAGTCCCTACTCTAACCGGCTTCCCAAACAACCTGTCCTTCTAGATTGGCACAAAGACACGACATTTCATTTTCTTTTAAATAAGTCCTTCTAGTTTCAGGCACAAGGACTAGAGCACAATTGGATTTTCCACAGGATAAATGACAGTGAGCTTGGCCCATGAAAGGAGGTTGGCTTGTAGATGATAGATATTGGAAATTTTAGTGTGGTGGACGGAACCAATAGAGAATAACTGCAAACCTCATAGGCCAGTATAGGCTAGGTCTAGGTGGGATTTTGAAAATGCAGCATTCCGCCATGCCAATCCAATCCGTAGTTACACATTTTTCGTTTTATAAAGATGTCCCTACATGCTTTGGGTATCCATGTTATCAACAAGGCCTTCCTTGTTCCCAACATGTGCCAATGAGTGGCTTTGGCTTGAATTTCACCACTGATTTTGCAAGTTCTCATAGGCTCATCGAAGGCTCACTTGATTTGCAAGGTAATAATGAATTTAGGATCTATAGACTCATCAGCAGGTTAATGAGGGAAGAAAAAAGCTGAGGGTAGTAAATGAGGGTAGATGGAAGAGGGTTTTAAAAGGTGAAAATGAGACTTGAAAGACCAAAATCAATTGACTGAAAAGGACTAAAATTCAAAATAGCGGGAAGATAAACTTTGTGTAAAACAAGAACAGACAGGATGAAAATATAACTAAGCTAACAACAAAAAATAAAATGAATCCTAACCTACTCAGGAGGTAACCACCATGTGGTGGCTACTGGAAGTACCTCTTAAGATGTTGGCCATTAACAGGGAGTTTTTTGGTTTCTCCCTGTAAAGTTTTCAATCTGTAGGTTGCCTAACCAATTTTTTCCTCAACTTGGAATGGGCCCAGCCATAAGTGTTGGAATTTTGTGTGCTTACCTTTTGGCTCACTCAATTTTTCCCATTTCAAGACAAGCTCTCTGACTTAGTAATCTTTTATCTTCTACCAGATGGTGATCAAACCATCTCTTCATGATCATTTGGTGATTCCTGAACTTGTTTCTGGTATTATCTCTCAATTCCTCCAACCTCACCAGTTGGTTGATCCTTTTTTGAAGTAAAGCTGAAGGGATCCCTCTCGAGGCTTGGGAGAGCCGTAATGAGGGAAGGGTAATGTTGGGAGGCAATATGGCTTCCTATCCATAGACAAGGAAGTATGGGGAGTTTCCTAATTCTACTTTTGGGGTGACCCTATCAGCCCAAAGGCCATTTGTTAGGGCGTTGTGCCAGTTCCTCTGGTTTTCAACGACAGATTTATGGATTATGCGGATGAGGTTTTTATTTGAGGACTCTGCAACTCCATTTCCCTGGGGGTAATAATTTGATGCATACCTTATGCGAATTGATTTATCGATAGCAAATTCAATCAATTTTAGTAATGAAAAGTAAGAAGCATTATCAAATATTAGAGCGTCAGGGATGCCAAACCTATTGATAATAAATTTCTCAATAAAAGATATTACCTCGTCTTCATTAACCTTCTGAAGCAGGATGGATTTAGTCCATCTGGTGAATTAGTTGGTTGTCCTGAGTATATAATTATGCTATTGTGAATAGTTCAGAGTGATCTCACCTATGACATCTAGGACCCATTGCTGGAACGGGGGATGGATCATAACAGGCCTGAGGGGAACGACTGGCTTTCTTTCTCGCCTTACGGCAGTTTGACACACCCTGCATTTATGAGCGTAGGCATGTGAGTCTCTAAACACTGTGGGTCAATAATACCCAGCTCTTAATATTTTGTGAGCAGTGGTCTCTCCGCCATAGTGACCACCTGCTGGGCCGTCATGCAGTTCTTTCTAAACATGATCAGTGTCATCCTTTTCCAAACACCTTAGCCAAACTCCATCATAGTTTTTTTGTATAATATGTCATTGGCAAAGTGATACTGATTAGATTTTAATTTGAGCACTTTCCTTCGTGATGCATCCATGTGCTCAGGACATGATCCCTGTGTTAGATAAAAGCGTATTTCGTAATACCATGACTCAGGGACCAAAGGGACTTCCAACGTTTCACGCTCACACCAGCATTTCGTTAGTCCATCCGAGCTCCTTCCTGAATTCTACTTGCACGTCCCATGTGCTCTGCGCTTCTGGTTCTTCTGACGCCCCTTATTTATCTACCAAGGCTTCTATCGCGAGCTTGCACAATCCCTTCCCTTGAACTATATTTGCTGACTTAATCTCGAGGTCGTATTCTTGAAGAGAGGTTATCCAATTCCCTCTCTATTCCCCCATCTCCCTCTGCACAAAGAGGGATCTTATAGCAGGGTGGGGGACGATTAATTTAGTTCTAGCCTTTAATAAATAAGGGCAGAAATGTTTCACGGCTTTAAAAACCGCAAAACCTTGTTTCTCCACGTCTGGGTAGTTCAGTTCTGCTCCCTGAATATTAGAGCTCATATAAGAAATAGGTACTTCATCATCATTGTCATTTTTTTGGGTGAGGATTGCGACATATGAAACATCTGAAGAAAAAGTGTATAGGAGGAAATCCTTGTCAAAATTGGGGCTAACCAATGCAGGAGCTTCTACGATGGCCTCCTTAATTCGCTGAAATGATCTCTTAGCTTCATTTCTCCACCTATACACAATGTATTTCTTCATCATTAGCTAAATGGGACTCACTATTTTGGCGAAACCTGAAACAAATTTCCTAAGGAAATTAATTTTCCCGAAAAAATATTGCATTGCCATTTTACTTGCGGGGGGTTGTATTCTCATGATGGTCTCTATTCTTTCAGGATCAATAATAACCCCTTCTTTAGAGAGGATATGACCCAGTAGTTTCCCTTCTGTAACTGCGAAAATGCTCTTCTTGGGATTCAATGATATTCTGTACCTTTGGCATCTTTCAAAAATCTGTTTCAGGTGATAAATATGATCCCTTTTGTGATATGAATACACAGTAATGTCATCCATGTAAACCACTACTGATATATTAATCAATTCTTGGAAGGTTATGTCCATAGCTCTCTAAAATGTGGTGCCCGCATTAATAAGTCCAAACGGAATTTTGCGATATGCGTAAGTGCCCCATTTAGTGTTGAAGGTTGTCTTAAGCTGATCTCCATTCGCCACCAACACTTGATTATATCCCGAAAACCCATCCAATAGGGACAACATTTCAGACCCAGAAACATATTGAAGAATGTGTTCCATAGAAGGGACAGGATAGTTATCTTTCTGTGATGCTTAGTTTAGGTTTCTAAAATCGATACATAAGCTAATGTCTCCATTTTTCTTTCTTACTGGCACAAGATTGGCTACCCAGAAGGTGTGCCTAATAGGAAAAATGATTTTTGCATCCAGCATTTTGTTTAATTATTTCTTCACCAACGATTCTAGGCTTGGATGCATCTTGCGAAGATTTTGTTGGTAGGGCTTGACATCCTTTTCCAAAGGAATTACATGTTGCATAACGTTGGTATCGAAGGTTTTTAAGTCACCATATGTCCATGCAAAGACATCCTTGTACTCTTTAAACATCTTAACAAATGCAGCCTTTTCTTGTGGAGAGCATCCCAAGCCCAAATTAGCATTTTTTAGGTCTTCTTCGGTTCCAAGGTTGACCAACTCATATTTCATGGATGAGCTATGCATTTTGCAGTTAGTCGGCTTCTTAAATTTATCATGCAGGTCATAAAAGTGCTCCATCTTGACAACTAACTTGGGGATTATATTGGGCTAATCATTTTCCTCATCTTCACTCCCGTTCATAAGTTTGGCATGCTCTTTTTCATCAATGTCTGCATTTTTTAATGTCTTTTCGCAATGTAGAAACTCAAGGATTTGCTCATCACCTTCGAACACCTGCCAATTCGAGATGTTATCAGGCACGAATGATCTGAAAATCAATTCAACATAATATTTATTCTTGTTTAATCTAAGATCAGGCAAAATTTTTGCAGCCATACTAGCCATCAGATCGACATCTCGGTTTTTCCCTCGAGGTATGTATGTGATATTGAAAGAATCAAAACTATCAATTAAGCTCCATACCTCATGTTGGTATCTTACCAGGTGTGGCGAATTACAATGTATCCTTTTCCTTACCTGGTCCACAATTATCTGTGAGTCACCAAAAACTTTAAGACTTTTTACCTTCATATCAATGGCCTTTTTCAAGCCCTGCAACAAGCCTTCGTATTCTGTCGTGTTGTTGGTACAAGTGAACTCCAACCGGCTGGCCATCATATGTTGCTTCCCTTGCGAGTCAATGGGAATTCTCCCAGCAACTGCACCTTCAAGGCAGTTAGAGCCATCAAAGTAGAGTGTCCAAAAAATAGAATCTAATGTTACATCAAATGACCTGCTTCCTACAAAATTAGTTCTATCATCTACTATATTACAGGGTGGCTCATTAGTTGGACTATGGGGGAGATCTTCCAACTGTGCGTTCATTGCAATTTCTTCAATTGTCTCTGCATGGAATTCTCCAAAACAGGTTTCTGTGGCACAAACATTGAAACTATAATTCCCAAGGATAGAGTTGGTAAACATTACAGGTTCATTGGGGTCATTTAGTTCTGTCACTACATACTTCATGTATCTTTCTCGATCAACTCTCAGCATATCACCTTTTCCCTTCTGAGGCAACAAGAGATGGGACCAATCAGTTGAGAAATATACATTCAGTTTTGTTGACTAGTCCCTACTAAGCAGCATTCCATATGCCTCGGGTATGTCGACTACCAATATGTCAATGACTTTTGTGTACTATGGTTTAACAACCATCTAAATCAGCACATCTTTCAATTCTCCAATTACTTTTACATTCATTCTGTCCAGTTGCATAATTTGAGTTCCAGTTTTCTTGGGTATTACATGAAGTCTTTTAGCAACAAAATAAGGCATAACAGTGGATGAGGCACCGGAATCTACCAAGCAATTGTATACGTTCATGTTGAGAATTTCAAATGTGATAAGGAAAGGTGGAGTCATGGATTTTGATTTCCTTCCTATCATTGTTGCACTGACATCTTGGGGGGTTCGATTCGTTTTTGATAGAGTGGCTTCCATGGCTGATGGAATTTGGGCTGTATTGGGGGTACTAATAGGTCTGGATGATGACTTCTTAATTTTGCTACTCGGATTGGTGGGAGGTTTGCAGTTCCATTCATTCATAGCTTTCAAAAGCAGATCTCTTTGCTGCATTAACTTTAACAAATCGAAGTATGTGATATTGGCTCGAGATTTCTTAAGATCATCCATAATGTTGTAATCAATGTTATAAACAGGGTAGGGCAGAGTAAACATACTTGTTTTGCCATTCTTAGGTGGGATTTTACCATTTTGAGTCGCCTTCATTGCATTTGGAGATGTATTATCTTTCTGTGGATAGTTCACAACTGGAGTACTCTTGGAATCACCACTAGGTCTACCCTTCTCAACAAGAACTTTAGGAGCGGATGCCTTCAAAGGGAAAACATCTTTCTTTGTCTGGTCTACAAGCTTCATCACGCCTGCAAGTGGCCCTTTACTTCATGTGTGGATTTCATTAGTGTGGATTTCTACTGTACTATCTCCTTCGTCATCATCATTCTCATTTATATAGAAATCCCACAGTACATTGATTTGAGATTCCTCGTCCAAGGGCTCTTCTACTTGGTATTCTTCCTCATTTTCTTGTTCTGGCTCCAACTCCACTATAGGTTCTTCTTTGGTAAGGAGTGATCTGATAAGAGCCAGCTCTTCCATATTTAAAATCCCTTCATTGGGTGGAGCAGGCAGCGCAAGTTGGCCATGACCACCTTCTATCTTCTTAAACTAGAAAGGTTTGAAGGATTTTCTGTTGTTATAATCTCCTCCATTCCCATTTGTACTCTCTCTAGAATTCTTTTTCATATCAATGACTGTGTTCATCAATTTCTTAATGATCTGATGCAAACCTTCCACATCTATGGTATCCTTTTCTTTGATGTCAGCCACTTTGTTATCACTCCCATTATTCTTCTTGGATGACTAGGAGGCTTTCTTTTCTTCGGTTATATGATGACATGATGTGAGACTGATCATTTCAATCTCGACTTTTACTTCTTCATTGATAGCACCTTGTAGGGGTTTGTGTGTTACTCCTCTTGACCCACATCGCAATAGGGACAGGGAGAGTAGTGATATAGAATTCCATGAGCATCTCAACAGTAGGTCTAGCATTAGTCAGGATTTTGTTTAATAAAGTGTTGAATTGAATTTTAAAATCCTTGACCTTTTTTTTGGCTTCCATTTTTAAATGGGATAGTTCTAAAACTAAGGCCATAGGCATCTTATCATCACTAAACTTGTTTAAGAAGGCTTGCTGAAAGGCACCCCATGAGGTGATCGATTCTATTCTCAAGCTAAAGTACCATGTGGAGGCCACACCAATCAAAGTAAAAGGGAATAAGCGACATACTACATCTTCATAGGCTACCCCAAACATGCACACGGCTAGGAAGAAAGAGTGAATATGGTTATCACCAGTGTCTCCCCGCTCAGGATCAAATTTAGGCAATACTCTTTCTATGTTCTTGGGTAAGCCATGCTACTGCCCAGGTACTGCTACAGCATCCTGTGAAAGCTAGGGAGGGAGTGCTCCCAAAGGAGGTGGGGTTTGATTCCCACCTGGAGGAGGCAGTAGAGGTAGATTCCCACCCGGAGGGGGTGGTGGAGGCGGATTCCCACCTTGAGGGGGGAACATTAGCCATATTATGGATAGGGAGGTTCTGGTTGAAGGTTTCTTTGAGGAATTCTTTGTTAGGATTTTCCAAATCAAGCCAGGGATTACCTTTAGAGGGGGGATCCTCTGGGATTTCCTCCTAAGGAGTGTCGATACTTTGCAAAGACTCTAGCACAATATCTTCAAGAGAAGGGGCTATAGATGTCTCTTCACTTATGGGAAAGACCCTTGGCTTTCTTTTAGTTGTCAAAGGTAAAGAGTGAAAGATGGGGAACTGACAGAGGGAACGAGCATAAGCCCGAGTAAGTACTCTAACTGGTTGTTCCTAAGTGACAGGATACTCCCACAGTCTCTCTTCTTTGGTGACCCAAACACGGGACTTAGAGGGATCTATGCTTATTCGAAATGAGGCTCTTCCAAATGGGCAAAATGATCTTTTTGACCTTTACGATCCATACATTAGTCTCTTCGAATCCATGCGTGACATTTATAGATGAAATCATGAAAAGCTGTGGACGGCGGTTTAGGCCCTCCTTCTAGTGCCAATTTGTTAATGTAGCGAATTTTTGCTATGCCAACAAAGGGAACCAACCCAATCACAGACCCCCGATTAGATCTGCTTTCGATTTGAATGGCTAGTTCTGACGGGTTCTAAAGGACCCCGTAAACTGTTATAGGCATTGAAATATTGCTCCCCAGAGGAAGACTTCCATTAAATCAACAAAAGAAACAACTAACCTATATGTATCAGATCCTATCTATTTTGATTCTAACTACTTATGCTATTCCTCACTATTCTAATCTATCCTTCAGGAGCATAACACAAAGAGATTAAACATCATATATAGATTCCAAGTCCAAATGAATCAATTACTAGTTCACAGATGAACAAGGTCATATTAAATCTTAATTGCAATCTAATTACTCATACAGGAATACACATTCCTTTCCATACAAATAAAACTTGCAACTGATGTTTAACAAGGTTTTGAATCAGCAACCGCTCATGAATTAACCATGGTAGCAAATTATATTTGAATAACCAAGACTAGTCATGAACTTTTGGTTGTCAATATACACAAAAACAAAACATATTTATATTTATTCCAACAACAACACCCTGATTCTAAACACATGAAAGAAAAGGAAGATAAATCAGAAAAAGGCTCCTTGACCCAAACAGTCTTGTTTATTAGCACAATAAATACAAAAGTTGTTCTGCCCCCTTCCTCCTGAAAGAAAAGTCCTCCTCCCATCTCTGGAGGTAATATTTATGCAAAAAACGATTGACCCTCTGTCTTCCCCCCGACTTTCCACCTTCCTCCCCTTTTCAATATACAAATCAAAATATACAGATGTAGAACGGTCAGTGAAATCGCTGACATGTCACGGTCACATTTATTGGAGAATTCTATTTCCTGGGGGGGAATGAATGGATGTCGATGGAAAGGAGAATGATTGCGTGTCATCTCCTCATGATGAAACCTAGGACAACATCATTTTCGAAATACACAGGTAATGCATGGAAACCTGACCGTGAACGCCTAAGGCCATATCTTAAATAGAGTACACCTGCATATATATATTCTTTATATCCACTTATGCATCTTTTATGCAGAGCCATTCTTGATTCTTATGCATCTGCTCTTCGACTTCGCTTGCCTTCTCTTGGTCCTCACCTGCAAAAATAATCAACATCAAATATGCTTATGAAAATATGATAGAAATGCCTAAAAACACAAATCTTGCCCTCAATAAAACTTTTATAAAATCAAAAGGAACAAGTGTGAAAGAATCAGCCCCTGGTTCAGCCAAGGTTTCGATGCGATCAAGTCACAATCGCACATTGCAGCAGGCAGTCACATGCAACATCACCCCTGGTCCCGCCGATTGCAATTTGTGATTGGCCGGACCCAAAAATATGTGTTGCGTTTAATAATCTCGGCGGGTCCGTCATATCGCATCGCATTTATGTATAACGTTGGGTTTTTCCGATTGTGATTTGCGATTGGGGATCACACCCGAAATCATATGTGTTAAGCTTAATAGTCTTGCCGGGTCCACTGTATCGCATCGCACCTTATGTATAAGCTTTGAATTCCACCAATTGCGATTTGCGATGGGGGAGCAAACAAGCGATTGTGATAAGCCATGTAACAGCGGACCTGAAAAGATATGGATGTGGTTAATTGCATTTGAAGTCTAAAAGGTCCTCGCTTATCGGATGCAAAAGAAGAAGGCGCAGTGTAGCCACGGAAATTGAGATATTGCGATAGCGATAAAGGCAGGCATCGAGAAATGTATAAAGATCGAAAAAGTGCGGAAAAGGTAAGTCATATGCTTGCAAAGTATTTCTATTACAAAAGTGTTATAATAGAAATAAAGGCGCAGTAGAAGGTTTTGTGGGTTGAGTCCACATACGACCATAGTAAAGAGTGGGGGTTGGTTATATGTGTGGGCATAGAGCACCATGAAGGTTTATGAGGATTGAAAAATTCCTGATGAAAGATATGAATGAAGGGCTAGACTGGGTTATAAATTAATCATGTCGTAGAGATTTATTCAGGGGGGGTCTTAACCATTAAGAGTTGAAGATTTGACTCGGAAGAGAGTTAAAATCCTTGGGATAAAAACAGATCATTCGAAGAGTTATCTTTCGAAGAAATGAAAGATCAAACTTCTAGGGGACCCATTCAAATTTGCCACCCGAGAATGGTGGTGGTTGTGGCCACAACAAGACCAAACAAAATTGCAGGCTCATCATCGACCACATTAACTATGTCTAACATCTGGGCTACCTTCAACATTTTACAAATCTGAAACTTATACTTATCATTCTTCACTAATTCAGTTAGAGGAATTGAAACTTTCAATTTAGAAATTTCATTCTCTAAACTAAATAGTTTGGATTGTTTTTCTACCTCTTTTGTAGTGATTTCCTTCTTTTCTGTCTTTCAATTGGCTTGAGACTTCTTCTTATGACTTTCACTTTGAACCTCCTTATCTTTTCTCACATTTCTGGTAGAGGCTTCATTAGTTTTATCTCGGCTCAGTATAACAATCTCTTTTTCTTTATTCTGATTTGCAGGAGCTACTTCTTTGTTTTTTGTATCTTTTTGTGTAATTTTCCTCTTCTGGTTCAATGTAATAGGTACATTTATGTTCCTTAAGTTGTAATATTTTTGCAACTGACTAAGGGAATTCTGATATCCTCTTTGGTATTCTTTTGTTTGCACAGCCCATAAATCATCACTTGCAAGTACAAGTTGTTGATTTCTTGGTACAAAACATTCTTCAGAAAACTAATCTTCCTCTATCAGAAAGGTGGCTAGCTCATCTTCTTCAAAGAAATGATTTGCTTCTACAATTTCCTCTTCATCTTCTTCCTTCCCTTCGGTATTATTCTGCTGAAATGGAGCTCTTACTTGTCCTTGAGGATCTCGATTTTGCTGCTCTTTTTGTCTATTTTTGAACTATTGTTGCTGCTGGCCACAAAAGTTTGGATTCCTTACTGAAGGCTTTTCTTTTCAATCTATTATGGACATTTTGTCCATCATTCTTTCCATGGTTTTGATTAGGATGTCAATCTTAACATCTAAAGATAATGAGAGCTCTTCTTTAAAAACAAATTTCTTCTCAAACCTCTCAAGCTTTGATTTAGATTTCTTGATGAGAAGATTAGCTTCGACACTTACTGCATTTCACTGCATTTCTTCAAGAGTTGCAAGGTCCCTCTCCCTAAGCTAATATGCCATGTTTGGGTTGAAATCATCAGGATAGTCGAGAAGTGCCAAACTAGGAGGAGGTTTCATATCATCAGGGATGGAATTATACACCATATTGAACCTTGTTGTGAACTCTTGGACTGTCTCATTTTGATTCCTTTTCATAGAATTGTACTTAGCCAAAATCTGTAGTGGATTTTTATTTTCTTGCCAACGTGCTAAGAACAATTCAATCAGTCTTTGAGAATTATTTATAGAATTAGTAGCCAAATTGCAAAACCATTTCATCACATCTCCGAAAAAACTCTGAGCTATTATTATCATCTTAGCATCATCTTCATCAATTTCTTCCAGATCAATAAAATCTATCAATTTATCAACATGTTGTTGGGCTGTGATTTATTATCTTCCATCAAATAGATGGATTCTTTGACCATAGTTCTGAGGTAGAGCAACAAATTGAACAGGCAGCATAAGAGGTGCAAATCGTGCCATGATTGTTGGAGGTGGTGGAAGTACTACAATGGGCTGTGTAGGTAAAGATGATGACACTAATGGAGGTGGTGGAAGAAAAGATGAGATAGCTGAGGTATTTGGATATGTGGTAGATGTATTTGGAGGTGTAGTAGAGGATGAAACAATAGTTAAGTATTCAAATTGATATTGGATATAGGCTTTTATGGTAGTGATTTGGAGATGGTCAGCAAGACTTTGAAGCTTGCCGAAATTCAACCACAACTCATGATCAAATCTAGAAGATAGATATTCTAAAGAATGGGAATGAGATTCAAATTGAATAGGTTCAGATATCACTTCAGAAATGCAAGACTCAAATTTTGACCTTGAAAGAGACAATTTGAACTGAATATCAAAAGGAAGCTTCTAAAAAACAAATAGAATTTTAGGCAAAGAAGTTGTCCTTTTTATTTTTTGAACTGCACTTTTAGAGATATTTAACTTGAGCTTTCTGAGCAGTTCTTCTGGGTCTTCAATAATAAAAGGTGGATTTGGGTTAGGATTTGACCTAATATGTCTTTTAGGACCCAGATTTTTTTTTTTCACCTTAAACTTGTTGAAATTTGTAAAATCAGCTTATCTTTTGATACTGGAAACTGTCAACTACAGAACCAACTTTATTGAAAGCTCTAAAATAACTCCCAGGAATGATTTATCAGTTGTCTCCCTAGAAATGATGCCAAAATGTTATCCCCTAAAATTTCCTAGGTTGAGGAGGAGATCGAAAGAGGTAACCTCGAACCACTTTCAGTTTCAGTAGCTAGCCCTACTGAACCAGAGAGGGATCTCTCTAAGGATTTGTCAATGAATAATTGAAAATAAATAGATTTAGGCTAGATATACAAGTCTTGTTTGAGTATTTGTGAATTTTGGGGTTTTGGTTTGTTGGACTAGGGATTAAAGCAGGTAATTAGGTCAAGGCTTCAAGTATGCAGTGACAAATATAAAAATGAGCCTTATATTAGTGTGTTATGGTGAAATTAAAGTGTTGTCAATGTAGTATAGGTATGAGAGTTTAATAAAACATAATGAGAATGTAAAGGCATGAATTCATTAGTTTTAGAAGAAAAGAAACACAGGCATGATTTCCAGATAAACGGAGCTTAAATCTAAGATTTTCGTTTATATAACTACAAGGAAATTCATAGGAAGAAGATAAAACATGAAAAGAGAAATGATTTTTCCATTATAAACTGATAGGAAAAGAAAACAACACCATAGACTCACTAAACAAGAATTCATGAAATATAGATGCAACTGCTCTTGTATTAGTTGTAAGAGGACATGAGGTACAAGCTTCTCCACAAAAAGTCTAACCCTTCTCTCTAAATGAGAAATGGTACATAAAGACTCAATTGAACCACATCCCCACCTTCAGGAGTTGAATTCCTAGGTGGTGGAACTGTTTCCAAGATTCTCTCAACCAACAGGTGAGAGTGAGAAGGTCAAATACAAACTCTTCTTTTAGACTTTGTTTTGAATTTTGCTTCCTTAATGAGGCCTAATAAACCATAAAAACAGCCTGTAATATCTATTTATTCTTGATTACATCATCTAACCTTGAATTACTTCAATTACATCATGATTTTTGACTTTGACCAAGTCAAATTGAAAACTAGGAAATTACACAGTGAAATTCAAAATAAAAACTCAGAAATTTGTAGAAGCGTAGCGCCAACTTTGAGCCCACTTTAAGGTCCCCTCCTAAAGTCCAAATTGATATCTGAGAGAACGGTAAACTACCCTTGCCTATCTAGTTTCCATAAAACCTTGAATTTTTTAAACGTGCCCATGGGAAGGCCTTCAAAAATTCATTCTCCCAAGGTGTCTCCAGAAGCGCAACGCCTGTCAAAAAGAGTGGTAGAATGATGTTTTTTTCCCCTTTTTCTCAAAATTCGAGCTCTCTCTGAGAAAACTGATGAAATGGGTTTTGAGAGGAGGCCATTATCTTTCCAAAAATGCAAGCCATTTTTCATTTGGAGGTTTGAGGAAAAAGCGTAGCGCCAAGCCGTTGCGCTTTAGTGACTAGCTCATATTCTAAATTTGGCACCAAAACAATCAAAAAAACCAAAAATGCTCAGAAATATTTCAAAATTACTCATGAGTTGCAAAATGAAGTATGTCAATTCTGCATCAGCAAGCATATCCAAGTTATCCCTCTCATTTTTTTCCTTTAGGGTTTCCTTTAGCTTGTTTCTCAACTACTTGAGCTTGATGTTACATATCATGTTTCTGGTTTGATAATGATGTGCCATCTATCTTAATAGCTGATTATCTCTATTGGCTTTGTCAAGAATATTTTCTAAATGGTCACTAGCCTTATCTAGCCAATATTCTCTATCCTTATTTATCTCCAAGGCAATTTTTTCGTCCATCTAAGTCTTCATCTAGCAGATTGTGTCATTTTTCCTCCTTCAATGTCTTTTTAAGTCCCTTGGTCCTTGGCCTATTTTTCTTGACTTGTTTTTCAGTTTCCTCAAGTTCACTAGGCTCCAACACTGCTTTTCCTTTGCCTGCTTGTTGCAACAACTTATTTTTCTTTTTCTCCATGATGGGTTGTCTAGCCTTAAGCTGACTGTTTTCTTGTTCAAGTAAGGAAATAACAAACCTGTAACAACCCATCTCAAAACACGAACAGCATAGTAATATTAGCATGCATGTGAGGCATGCATATGATAGCTACATATGCATGCATCATATACATTGCATTAGTATATATATATCGACTATTCATGGAGAATGTCTAAATATAAGATAAATGAATTAATTATCAAAAGTGTTAATTAAATACCTAATTCTCATAAATAGAAGGAATATACATTTAGTAAGAAATATAGTTGAGTTTATTCATAGGTTTATAGCTCATATATAACCCAAAATGTATATTAAATAAACTAAACCCATAAACCTTAATATTAAACCTGATATGTTATAAACATAAAATAATTTTTAATATTTAAAATCATTATGGTCATATACTATTTAATAAATTAAAGTACCAACCGTCATAATTAAAAAGTGATACCACTCGATGTTGTAAGGGGATCTGATTCAATTAAAGGCAAGAAGCATGACAAAGCAACCATTGCTTAACAAAATAAATAATATCATTTCATAAAGGCAGTGAACGGATACGTAGAGGTGAAGGGACCTCTACTATTTAAAGAGAGGAAGGAGGATTTCAAGGGGGAGGAAAAAAGTATAGAGAAGGGTGATGGCAAATCAAAATGTTTGAGGGATGAGCCAATGGCTGAATTTTGGAACTAAAAATTGGAAAATCTTCAACTGTTCTTGGATTTTTGGGCACGGGGGCTCGTGGACTTCCATTTCGAAGTTCTCTGGATCTGGGAACCGCAGAGGTTGATCCCAGATAGGTAGGGAGGAATTAGTTGGTTTGGTAATGGAACCAGAAAATTTGGAGCAATGTGATCGACACCAAATGGGAGAATCAAGTACACAAAGAATCAGGTATGCAAATGCATTTATTTTGATAGAATTAACGTAATAGAATTTTACGAAAAGGAATCTGTCAATATTGTTGAAATTTAATATCAGTCTTTACATTTTTATGAAAGAAATCTGTCAATCTGATTGAAATTTAATATCAGTCTTTACAAAACCTTTCTCTTGCCATATTGCCCATGAGTTTTCTGATCTGAGAATCTTTCTCTTTGATAACCTATTGCATGTTTGAAGGTTCATTTGCTGCTTCTAAGTCCACCAATTCAAAATCATGCTCAATTAGGTGTTCATCTTGTACATGTGATCGATGTTTTTCTAATGTAGAAGGCTTGGCCATTTTCTCAACCTGAGAAGTCAACACAAGCCTTTTTCCTCTTTGATACATTCTAGTCACCTAAGGTCTAGGTGCCTTGGGAACCTCCACTAACTTTCTTGGAGATCCTACCTCCACCTGTTGTGTTGATATGTTTTGATGATGAACTGAAAATGTAGTTTCATGCTATTTCAAAGTTGTTTCTATGAATGAATTCCATGCCATGCTCTTCTCTGCTAGCTAAAGGAGAACCACAATATTTATCAAGTTATGATGAAAAAGACTAGGGTAGTGCTCTTTTTCTTTAACATGTACCTTCTCAAACATTTTAGCAAGGCTTCTACATATATAATTACACATGTTGAGAGATTTTTGAGTTGTAAAGTGCATTAGAAGCCTGATGTGATATGCATACAATCTAGAAAACCTTCCCTCATAGGTAAAAAACTTCATTACAATCTTCATCAATGGCGCATACGTCTCCAGCAGGTACCTAAATGGGATGATGTGTGTATGGGTCTCTTTGTAGGGTGATTTCAAGAAAGACCTATAGTGTTCAAGGTCCAAACTAATACCTTTAAACCAGTACTCTCCATGATCAGGTATCCCTGTAGCAAGTGAAATGGTAGCCACTGAAAATGTAAACTCAACCTCTATTATGATGGCCCTTTCCCCTTTCGTATGGGTGGAAATCAAATCGGTTAACTTTTCATGGGAACCTACTTCACATACCCTTTTACAAAACCCTAGACAATTGACATCTTCAGAACATTGCTTGATGAAAGGTGAGGAGTTTATTTCATTGCATTTGGTGGGCTCATATCTGAGGATTTTGCCTCCTTTATGGTGTTTTCTCCTTTTTGATGGTGAAGAAACTCCCTCCATTATGGTAGAAACCCTAGGTAACAAGAAAATGGAAAAACAGTGAGGAATGAGTGAAATGATGAAATGAGGGGATTGAGGAAAGGAAAATATGGTTGGGGAAATTTTAGGAGATGAATAGGGGCTGGAAGAAACTTATGAAATTTAAATGGAGTGAAATGAGGGAAAGAAATGATTAGGAGAAATTGAAAAATAGGGTTGCTGGGAAATCTGCTCAAATTGCTAGGTATGAGCTAGGGTTTATGTAAGGGTGAAGCAATCTGATGATTGATAAGATTTTTAGTGAATCAAAGGGTGTTTTAATCATGTACAGAGGTATGAGGTGGAATATTTACATGTTTTCAATATCAAAAATAACCAAACCATCAGTTACACTAGTGCTTTCAGCATGAAAATTTCACCTAAACCCTAGATGAAGAGAACTTACATTTGCATTCTTCTTGCCAAAGGAAAAGGGTGAGCAAAAGAATTATACTTACTTGTGAACAAGCTTAGAATAGAAAGAAATAGGATTGCAAGCTCAATATCTAAATTTGGGTGAGTTTGGATGATTTTTGGGTTTCTCTGGCACAACCATAGCACAGTGTTCAGAAGCGTAGCACCAGCCTCAGAAGCGTAGCGCTAGCCTCAAAAGCGTAGCATAATGTCCAGAATGACAACGCCACGAAATTTTGTCCAATTTTTCCTAGGAAACCCATGTTTTTTCACCAATGGAGGGGAGATATCGATGAACAAAGGAGGTTAGGAGGAAAATGAAACAAGTTTGGGACTTTTTGGGTTTTTATAGGCAAAATATGATTCTCTTTTGAATAAAAATGGGACCCACATACCTTTCCAAAACCTGATTTTCACCTTTTAAACTAGGCCACTTTGGAGAATTGAAACCTGAGATTCTTTTTTTATTTTTGAATAGTGAGACTTCTTCGTTGGAACCTTGAGAATGAAACCATGAAGAACTTATGAAGATTCATAAAAACCTATGCAAAGAGTTGCTTATCACAACTCATTTAATGTTGGATTTATGCATGGAATGAGGATGGACCCTGAAATCCTAATGACCTAATGAAATATTAGACTGAATGAAATGGTAATGATGATGACCGATATGATGAAAAAATCCTATTTTTTATGATTCCCTCATTTGAGTGAAGTAGGCGACCAGCGTGTGATATTTTTCAAAAGAATGGAGACACTCCTAGACAAACTAGCTAGTGACCAAATTTTACTTTGAAAACCTAGTGACATGATAAAATTTGACCTTGAGACCCCTAACAGAATTGGTAAAATCATATTTTATCACTAGTTACAGAAATACAAGACTGACACTAATAGATCCCAAGCCTACACATATGCACAAACAAACAAAGACAACAAGTTATCTTCCACGGAAGATTGTTAGCTCAAAACATCAAGAAATACATGAAATTAAATCACTGCAAACATTGATATAAACGAAGGGAACATGAATATTCTATTGGAAATATATTCACTACTGAGTGGGTGGGTGAAACATTAGTGATGGCCTTTTTATCAATTTCACCAATTATAAATATTTTTCCCAAACCCAATTATCCATGCACATGCACAAAATTAGATCATTAAAACATGTAAGCAACAATAAACTGGAACCATAATAACCATGAGAAATAACAACAGAAGCATGCACACATAAGGACACAATAAAAACACAAGCATGCACACATAAGGACATAATTATTTCTAGTGGAAACCTTTTTGGGAAAAAACCACCCTTTTGTTGTTGCACTTCTCAAATATTCTACTGATTTGTTGAACTAATATACATGGGTTAGCTTACAACCATAATCCGGAATACTTGGCTTTCTCTACAGTATGTCAGCATCTGTCAATTTGGAACTCTATTTCCCTCATGGATCTACGGATTACCATCTGCTGGAAGCTCCCACGACCAACAATCCTCGCCTAACCACCATTGGATTTTCCAAATCCTATTGGATATAGAAAACTCTTCCTACTACTGAATTCTCCAAATCATTGTCTATACTAAAGCCTCCATGCCTTCACTTCCTCCATGTGAACCACATTTCATTTATTTTCAAACTAGTTTCTCATCAGATTTGAATCAAAAAGTTTTCACGGATAAGGGAATTTCGTCACCACTTCACACACCAAAACACCACTCTCAAACAAACATCAATCTACCAAATTTATGCCACAACCAACACACAAATTGTTAGAAAATCAGAAAGGCGTAAATATTTTCTAATTCTTGATAATTACTTGTGTTGTTTCTTGTTATTACGATTATTTATATCTTCTTTCTTTTAGTTCATCAAGAAATTACCAAAGCAGCATCACATAAAACAATAGACACTAGATGTAGGCACTATACCAAGGAAAAACCACCCTCGATGGGAAAACCCAATCAAGAAATTATTCCTTTTAATAGTATTCTTTGAGACTCTTCACCCTAGACCAAGACAAGACCTTCCCTCCACACCAAGTCAGCCTCCGAGAATTTTGAACTCTTTCTAGCAACTTCGACTAGGCAGCAGCTTCTCGAAACTGGAAACTTTGACTAGGCAACAGCTTCTGGCAACTGGAAACTTCTAGAAACAAAGAAAATTGGAAGAATTTGATCTCCCAATCCAAGACACGAAACAGAGAGAGAGAGGCACCAAAATTTCGATTTTTCCTTTCTCCTTAGACTTCCCCAAACTCGCATTCACTTTGAAGTCCCCGCAATAGACTTCCCACTTTTTCCTAGCTACAAGAGAACTTCGCACTTTTTCCCAGCTACAAGAGATATCAAACTTGTGTATGAGAATGAAGATCCAAATGAATTCGATGAGCTTGTATTTATAGGCTCCATGTGAGGTCAAATAGGGCCCTTAGGTTGACTTGATCTTCTTCTAGGCCGACATGGTGTGGAGGTTACATAATCCATATTTTACTCAATACTTAACCTTTTTACATGATTCAAAAGCCCAAGAAGGGTCTCTTTAAAATTATAATGACTCTATAGACTCAGAATAAATCCTAGAAGTCCTCAATGGGGACTTTGACCTAAAACATGGTGACCCAAGCATGTAACCCAATAATAATTATTATTATTATTTTCTTTATTCTTTTGACAAGTAAATTACATGATGACTCAAATACATTAATGAATACCGAACATAGTTTCATTTCCCAACATTCATTACATCAAAATAAGTATCCCCACAAGAAGTTGATAGTCCCATGATCTCCACCTAGAGAAGAAAGTTGTTGGAAGCAATTCCTTGGTTAAGAGGAAGTTTGGACAGTCCTTGGATAAGATGGAGCTTGGATACATTCCTTTTAAATAAATGGGTACATTCCTTCATAGGAATGGGTATATCCTCCCTAGTTGAGAGGGACAAATAGACACATCACTCTTGTCATCACTTTGGAAGTGGAGGATTTGGTAATAATTCGACATATGATACTCTTTGAGGATGAGATAGGGCTTCCGAGATTAGAGTAGGCATAGAGGACCGATATTCTTTGAGGATTGGAAATCCAAGATAAGAATAGTCCTAGAAGGACATATTCTAGGAACACACGAGTGGGTTATGTGAAAATACAATGGAAGATCTCAAACTATATAAACCATGAATAACTGCAATGCCATGGAATAGATTCATGACCAAGGCAATCTATCCAAGTGGTATTTCAACAATTTAGGCACCGCAATTCCATGAACTATATTCTTGACCAGGGAAATCTATCCCTGTGGTCTCTCAATAATTTAGGCACTGCAATGCCATGGACTAGATTCTTGACCAGGGAAATATATCCATGTGGGAATTAGATGGACTCAAGATTTCAGCCCCTTTAGCTACCATCAAGCTTACTTTCTAACCACCAACCCAAAAATCTAGGTGTGTATCCAAAATAGAGCTCAATAACCAACACCACCTTTCCAACTTCAAGACCCAGAAATCAACACAAATTGTAGGCTAGATATCTTCCTAGGCAATGCTTTACTCACAAAGCCTCAACACCGCTTGATCTAGCAGATCAAGTATGTCCAATCTCTCCCAATCAAACTGATTGGTAACTAGCATGATATCAAAACCTTCGAGATATTCTCCTATACAAACACAACCCCAATAAATAATATACTTTCATATGTACATAATCAAATACAAACCTCTGAGGTCCTTCTAATTGTTTCTTCTCAACTCAGTAGGACTATAACTGAATCTTTGATAGAAGATTCCTCAATCATATACTTTCCTTTCCTAATTATCATGTAACAACATATCCTGTGAAATTCATTCTTCAATCAAAACCAATCTATGCCCTCCCTCTTAAGTAGGAAGCTTCTCTTCATTCAGACTCCCTCTTAATCTTAGGGAGATCTCTTCTATGCAGGCTTCCTCCAGGAGATTATCTTCTTCCTTTTTGTTATCAGATAACCTTTCGTGGCTTCCAACCATTTCATCAGGGTTATTATCATCCTTATCATGCTTGTCGCATCGAGCATCCTCACCAAGTTGAAGATTGTGTACTTGCACAACTTAGATAGCAAGTACAACCAAATCTATAGAAGCATGAAGTTATCCATACCATAATCACAAAAACCTTTGAATTCTATACATATCAGATACCTAGACTTAAACAAGAGACATATTCTCTTCAACATCGTACTAGGGACTTTGTCATAAACCCTAGACTACTTCACAACAACTTTCATTCCATCTAGGTTTTCAGTGTTCCTTCCAAAGGTATGACATACCTTACTTCAACATATAGAAAACCCTAGAAACAATTCAAACAAGAATCTAACAACTTTTCAAAATTCATATGTTAGACTTTTCAATAGGGTTTCATACAAATCCTATATTTCATACAAAAGAGTCAATCAAAACCAATCATATCTTAATCATTAACATCACTAGCTTCCACTAGGGTTAGTTGTAATCCCTAGATTTTTTATCAACCATCAATCCCAACCAATACTCAAATTTCAACAAATATCATATTATCATATTGTCATCATGCATCAAACATTTTACTTCTACTAAGGTTCAACTCCAAAACCATAGAATTCCATTTTCACAATCTCAACAATCATTAAATAAATAGATCTCAGATCGTTATATCACACATACTAGACAATTTGAATACTACTAGGGTTTAGCTATAAAACCCTAGATTTTCAAATATCAACATCGTAGAATCTCAAACAAGGACTTCCGTTAAATCCTGAGACTTATGACCATCAATAACTAGGTCAACACACATATCTAGGAATTCATAATCATACATAAGCATATCATATGTCTGACAACATTAATATATCTGACCTAGACCAAGCTAGGGTTTCAACCAAAAGGACATATCTATATATGCCTAGATTTCATCATCATGCAAAGACATTTCATATCATGTGTTAGTCAAACCCAAATTCACAATGATCAATAAGAGTTAGACACACAACAATCTTGATTACACTAGGGTTTGATCAAATAAACACACCCATACCAAGGAAAACATTTCTAAGACAATATAAGGGTCTTTCTCACACATTCCACCAAACCCTAATGAGCTAGAGTTTCAATATAGAAACATAGAAAACCCAAAATTACCAAAACTTCAAAGGTTCAGGATTTTAGACCTTATCATTCAACGCTAAAAAGTTAGGTTTTACTAATCATATCAAAATCCCAAGCATGACATCATCAATAAAGACTTCAAACAACATTTCACAATATCCCTAAACAATTTACGGTTTCAAACATTCACATTAGCATACCCTTCGGTTAGGGTTTTACAGAACCTGACTAGGGTTCTACAAAATCAGTTAAAAATATGAGTGGGGTGGGTAGATTTATCAAGAGATGAATCACCCAAAACAAGAATCATTGTGATTCAATATATTTAGACATAACAATGTTAGTAATATATTGTCAAATGAATAAAGCTTTCAATGTAAAGAAATCGATGAATTTAAAGAATACCTTTGTTCCTTGATAAACAATGTCTTGAGAGGTCCTCCTTCATACTTCTTACGTATGTTTTCCTAATCAAGACAATAGAGGGATAATGGTGATTAGTGTTAATATAATCAAAACTTGAACAAGTACATGAAACCAAAAAACTGAAAAGAGATGAGACGCTTATCTTTGGGAGTTGTTTGGGGCTCCCTCCAAAGCTTGAGGGATACCTACAATCTTATAAAAACAATAAAAATGTCTTTTCTAAAATATGTTAAAAACTTATAAATTCTAAAACATATAAAACAAGATATCTAAAGCAACAAGAAAAGGAGTTAGTAATGTAAACCCCTAATGTCAGATTCTTCAGGCTTGGCTTTCTTTGAGACTCCTTCCTCAGCAAATTTAGCATGATCTCTATCTCTCTTCTTATTCTTTGGATTGTTGGTACAGTCACCCTTGTAGTGACCCTTCTTATGGCATTGATAGCATTCTATCTTGGACATGTCAAATTTCTTCCTTGGTCCTTTCAATGTTTTTCCTTTATGTTGAGAAATGTATGAATTTGATACTCTTTCGAGATTGGCAACTAATGATAGCCTTAATTATTCCTGACTACAGGCATTCCATAGTTCTTTAAAGGTGGGAGCTTCCTTCCAACTTTTAAGACCTGTAGCAAATGCACCCCAAGAGGATGGAAATTGTAATAGAGCAGTGACCACGAGTTCTTTTTCTGGAACAATTTCATCAATGTCCAAGAGATCATCCCTAATTCTAGCTATCTTCACAAAGAAGGATGCCACAATGTCTTCTGTAGTTATCTTTGTGGTCCTTAGCTCATTCTTCAAAATTTCTACTTGACCAATGTTCTTAATAGTAAATAACTTCGATAAGGCTTCATACACTTCCTGAGCATGATCAATTTTAGCTATGAATGGGACAAGATTTTCATTTATTCCTTCTACCACCAGAGTCATGACCACCAATTATAATTCCTTGTATTTCACTTTGTCAGCATCACTGGAATCCTTTGTAGGCTAATTTATTTTTCCTTTGACCAAGTCTAGTACCTTGTTCTTTTCAAGTATTAGGTCAATCCTCTTCTTCCAGGACCTCTAGTTAGAGGACCCTTCAAGTTTGTTCTATCCCTTGATTATGTTATAAATCTTCCCTGATTATAGTCCTTTTGAATGTTTCCTTGATCAAGTTCTTGAGATTTCCTTTTACTTCCTTCTTTACCAAAGCTCTAATACCCTGTTAGAAAATCAGAAAGGCGGAAATATTTTCTTATTCTTGGTAATTACTAGTGATTTTTCTTGTTATTTTGATTATTTATATCTTATTTATTTGAGTTCATCAAGCAATTACTAAAGAAACAACACATAAAAGGATAGACACCAAATGTAGGCACTATGTCAGGGAAAAACCCCCCTTAAGGGGAAAATCCAGTCAAGAAATTATTCCTTTCAATAGTACTCTTTGAGACTCTTCACCTAGACCAAGATAAGACCTTCCCTCCACACCAAGTCGGCCTCCCAAAATTTCGAACTCCTTCCAGCAACTTCGACTAGGCAGCAAATTCCATGAACAAAGAAACTTGGAATACTTTGATCTCCCAATCCAAGACACGAAATAGAGAGAGAGAGTCACCAAAATTTCAATTTTTCCTTTCTCCTTAGACTTCCCTAAACTCAAATTCACTTCATATTCCTAACACTAGAATTCGCACTTTTTTTGAGCTACAAGAGATATTGAACTTGTGTGTGAGAATGATGATCCTAATTAATTCGATGAGCTTGTATTTATAGGCTCCATGTGAGATCAAATATGGTCCTTAGGCCGACTTGATATTCTTCTAGGCCAACATGATGTGGAGGATACATAAATCATATTTGACCGAATACTTGACCTATTTACATGATTCAAATGCCCAAGAAGGATATTTTTAAAAGTACAATGACTCTATAGAGTCATAATAAATCCTAAAAGCCCTCAAAGGGGAATTTAATCTAAAACAAGGTGACCCAAGCATGAAACCAATGATTTAATAAGTCACAATAATAATAATAATTTTCTTTATTCTTTTGACAAGTACATTACATGATGGCTTAAGTACAATAATGAAGGCTAAACATAGTTACATTTTCCAACACAAATTCAGCATCTTCTTCTCAACTCTATCTCTAATTTATGCTCGCAAATCTATCATATATCTCTGTATAAACTATGTGAGTAGTTTTTTCATACTCTACTCACTCATAATTCTCTCACAATATCATCCTCACACACTCTCTAAGGAACCAACCAAATATACTCATAACCTTCTTCTTTTATTGTTTTTTTGTGTTTAGTAATTCAGTAAATGCTACAAGTTATGGAAGACTCAAAAACTATTTTCACACGCTTCAAATTTCATTGAAGAAGGCTTCTTAACCAAATCAACCAATAACAACACTAGCCTTTTGATATTTTCAACCTTGGTCATCTTCTAGAGGGCCCATGAACTTTTCCGATCATATGCTGAAAATTTTCGATTAATAACATTTCCATAATACCAAAATTAGCGAGAAATCCAGAGAAAAACTCATGAAAATGCCTCTGCCACTCCCAAAGCATAGTCTCCATGTAATTGTAACCTATAGTCATTCCCATAGGCTACTCTTCCAACAACTAGGACCTAAACCACTCCCTTGACCCATCATGCATGCAACTATGGCATAGGAGACTCAAAAACATGTTTCCTCAGCTCAAAACCTGCCCAAACTTCTTCCAAATCTTGACCAACCTCTATATGACCTCTACAAGTATCTGACATCTCTCCAACACTTCACCAAACTACTGCCATATCCTCAACAAGATCACAATTCAAACTAGGTTGACTAGAATGCCAACCAACAATCATACTAAGAAATTGGGCCATCAAACTTCTATGCAACATCCTTGCCATCAGTATGTAGCTCCAACATATGTCAAACAACCTCAAAAACTTTCACAACCATCTCAAACATCCACATACACATGTAGATCATCTCCAAGCCCAAGGTATAGCATGTCAACATGAGAGATCTAATCCGGGATAGGAAACCATGGATACATAATCAACAAGGCTCCTCAACTCTAAACTTTGTAGTATCCATCAACATATGTATGCAACAACATGATCAAGAAGACCATCACCATGGAAGGCATCCAATCTAATGCAACACATCATCATCCAACCTCTAAGCTAATGCAGCATGCCATCATAACATCATTATCATGAGAGGGGATCCTAACTAGTGCAACACACCATCATCTAACCACGGACCATCTACACCTCAACCATCACCTCCAACCTAGTCAAAGCTAGTATATATGCCAAGGACCATATCCAAGATAGGATACATGCCAAGGACCATATCCATACATATGCATATCCAACACACCTGCAGTCCAAGCAACCAGGTTGACATCAATGATAACCAACCACATATTTGCAACACTACACCACACATAAATGCCAACAACCTCCCCCTTTGACATTGATGTCAACCCCCGAGATGAAATAATAATCTGATCAACCTCCTCACATTCTCCCTCTTTGACAACAATGGAAAATGGCTATACATGTGAAGGACGAATGTTATATACTCCTCTACATGCAAGGGGCTCCATCAACAAAAACATATACTCCACTCAATATCATATGCAGGTGATGGAAAATGGAGTGCAATACTGAAATACAACAACACTCCCCCTTAATGATATATGCACTAAACTCCCCTTTGACTCAATCTATGCCCAATCAACAACACGCAAGAGCAGCAGCATACATCTTCTACTAGTAGCAATAATAAACTCTCACTCAGCGGAAGAAAACATTGAAACACATGCACTCTCCCATGAAGTAATAGAAAAAAAATCATACATCACCATTAACAATGCAACATCTCTCTGAAGTAGACATGGAAGCAGAAAATCCATGATGACAGGTCACAACAGTATGACCAACCATACTCTAATGAATACAAACATCTCCATTGTTGAATGTAAACAGATGTACATGGTTGTAAATGCCTCCTTGCCATATGCAAGTAGCTACTCCACATGGACCAAAGACTATGACCAAAAGATATGCATCAAAGTACATGACCTCATAGGCTTATCACATGGCTACAAAAATGATTGTACAATGTCAACACAAGCCCATACATGGCTTAACCAACTCTAATGGCTCACTATGTAGCACATGCCAAATCATGTTTGAAGACTCTATGACTCATATCAAATTACTTACAAATCTCTGATCTCATGAGCATAATGCAAGGCTCCATCAATGAGATATACCAATGATAAATGAAATTGAGTGATGAACCATTAGAATACACGGCTGAAATATACACCCACTACAACATCCATACACCATGGCTCACCTCTATGCATGACATAAATGATCAGCAATGTGTGTCTTATATGACAACAAGATAATAACAATACATAACAAATGAGGACATGCAATAGTCTCTCCAAAACACTAGCCATAAATCATGATCTCAGCAATAGTAATCAATAGCAAATAAAAATACATAGTGGCCCAACCATAGTATGCATTAGCAACAACATCATATCAGCAATAAACATCATCTATCATCACTGAAATCATCAACATCACAATATGTAGAAGCAACAACAATATGAAAAAGATCCATCATAAATATAAGCATCATGCACCATCATCATACTAATCTCCATGGAATCACCACATGCATAAAATCATCAAACCAAGTTGCATAATTCATTCCAACTGCATGTCAAACCATATAGATAGCATATATGATCAAACATAAACATCTGCAATGGATAAGCACATAACATGAGATGCATATCCTAACTCCACCAAGGAGCCATAATGCCATCAAAATATGGAAGCATATAAATTACTCCCCCTGAACATGTGCCATCTCTCCTCCTGATCACACCTTAGCAAGGAAAACATCGGTATCAAAAATAAAATCCATCATCATGAAATCATGTGCATCAGCAAAAAAAATTTCTCAACAAGCAGATATATTCACATATACTTCACTAGCTATGGCAACACCAACAATGATTCTACATGCAAAACAAGATGCACCATACCCCCCCCCCCCCCCCTGAGTCCATGAAAGCCTCGTCTTCTTCTTGCCAATCCTTGCTACTCCTTCTTCCTCAGAAATTTGAGTGGTTGCTCTCTTGCATGCAGATTTCCAATTATCCTCATGTTTGGCCTACTTTTCATATTCTTCATTCTTTGATTTGGTGGCCTCAAGTGTCTTGGAGTCTTGCAATCCTTGGCCATATGACCAAGATTATCACATATGTAGCATCTGATATGACCAAGAAATGGAGGAAAATATTTGAATATTTTGATCCTCCTTTTACTCCTCATTGTATGCAACCTGCATTCAATAGCCTTGTGGCCAAAATCATTGCATGAGTAGCAATAACCATATAAATGACTATTATACCTGATTTTGGTTGAACTTCTTTGCATGCATGCTTGAGGTTGCTTCTCCTTTGGCTGCTTCTTTTGATGAGAAGTCATGATCTCATCACTTTTGCAATTTGTTGCCATATGTCTATGTTTTCAACAGTTGTAGCATTTTCTCCTTTTTAATATTCTTTCACCTACTCTTATTAGGTGAGAATATTTATCCCTTTGTCAAGATTTTCTTCTTAGTTCCCATTTACACCATGATTGTAGCATTTGTTGATTTTGTTCTCCTTCTTTGGCCTTTTTCGCTTATTATTCTTGTGCTCCATCTTTGATTGTTGGTTGTGTTGATGGCTCTTTTTCTTGCTACTTTTTTCTATTTCTATCATCAGTTATTCTTGTAGCAACAATTAAACTGGTTTCTCCTTTGTGCATGTTGCAATCTAATTTGATAGGTGAGGAAGTGGTTTTCTTATATAAATCATTTAATAGTGAAACCACTTCTTCGTCCAATCTCTCACGTTCCTCCTCCTTATTTCTAATAATACTACTTTCTTATTTCTTCCTCAATCTTCTTTTCCTCCTCAAGCTGAATTTTCAATTCATTGATCTCTTCTCTTAGGCCATTTTCTTTCTCATTAGTAATCTGCAACAATCTTTTTTGATCTTTAGATGCAATGGTTAGTTTTCCTACTTCATCATCTAATTCCTTGATTACAATCATTGTTGATTCATATTCATCCTTATTGTGAGGAATGTCCTTCTCATTATCATTATCAAACTAAAAATAATCATTAAAAGTATAATTCAAAAATGCTTTGAACATATTACCTCATGACACAACTTCTTTGGCTGAAATATCAAAATTTGTTGCTTCTTTTACAATGGATTGATTTTCTTCCTTCTTCAAACTTCTTGCCATTTGATACATCCTCCTCCTGTTTCTATCCATGATCCATGATCTACTCTCCAAGCGGTCAAGCTTCACTGAAGAGAACTAGCTCTAATACCAATTGTTTGAAATAGATTCACTACTGAGTGGGGGGGTGAATCAGTAGTGATGGCCTTTGTATCAATTTTAGCAATTATAAATCCTTTTCCAAACCTCAATTATCCATGCACATGAACAACATTATATCATTAAAAATTGTAAGCAACAATAAACTAAAACCATAATAACCATGAGAAATAACAACACAAGCATGCACACATAAGGACACAAGTATCTCTGGTGGAAACCCTTTCAAGAGAAAACCACCCTGCTATTGTTGCATTGCTCAAATCTTAAATCGATCTGCTGAACAAATTTGGATTAGCTTACAACCACAAATCGAAATACTTGGCTTTCTCTATAGTATGTTGGCATCTTTCAATTCGAAACTTTGTTCCTCTCATGGATCTACGGAATACCATCCGTTGGAAGCTCCCATGACCAACGATCCTCGCCCAACCACCATTGGACTATCCAACTCCTATTGGATGGAGAAAACTCTTCCTACTAATAAATTTTCCAAATCATTGTCTCTATTGAAGCCTCCATGCCTTCACTTCCTCCATGCGAACCATGTTTCATATATTTTCAGACTTCCTTCTCATCAAATCTAAATCAAAAACTTTTCCCGAAGAAGGGAATTTCTTCACCACTTCACACACCAAAACACCACTCTCAAACACACATCAATCTGCCAAATTTCTGCCACAACCAACACACAAACTCTGCATCTTCTTCTCAGCTCTATCTCTAATTTATGCTCACAAATATCTAACATATCTCTACACAAACTATGTGATTAGATGTTGCATTATCTACTCACTAAAAATTCTCTCACAATAGCATCCTCACACACTCTCTAAGAAACCAACCAAATAGACTCACAACCTCCTTTTATTTATCATTTTTCTGTGTTGATTAATTCAGTGAATGCTACAAGTTATGGAGGACTCAACAACTCTTTTCACACGCTTCATATTTGGTTGAGGAAGTATTCTTAACCAAATCAACCACAAACATCACTAGCCTTTTGATATCTTCAACCTTGATCAGCTTCTAGAGGGCCCATGAACTTTTCTGACCATATGCCCAAAAATTTTGATCAATAACATCACCATAACACCAAAATTAGCTGACCATCATGAGAAATCTAGAGTAAAACTTATGAAAATGCCTCAATCACTCCCACAACATAGTCTCCATGCCACTAGAACCTATAATTTCTCCCATATGATGCTCTTCCAGTGAATGGGACCTAAAACCACTCCCCTAACCCATCATGCATGCAACTATGGTAGAGGAGAATAAAAAACATGTTCCCTCATCTCAGAACCTGCCCAAACTTCTTCTAGAGCTTGAAAAACCTTTGTAGGACCTATGTAAGTCTCTGACATCTCTCCAAAACTTCACCAAACCACTTTCATATCCTCAACAACATCACAAGTCAAACTAGGTTGACTAGGATGCCAACCAACAATCATACTAAGCAACTGGACCATCAAACTTCTTTGTAACATCACTTCCATCAGTATTCAAATCCAGTATATGTCAGACAACCTCCAACACTTGCACAACCATCTCAAGCATCCAAATACACATTTAGATCCTCTCCAATCCAAAGGTATAACATTTCAACATGAGAGACCTAATCCAGGACATGGAGACCATGGAGACCTAATCAACAAGGCTCCTCAACTCTAAACTCCATAGTAGCCATCAACATCTATATGCAACAACATGATCAAGAATACCATCACCATGGAAGGCCCCCAAGATAATACAACACACCATCATCCAACCTCCAAGCTAATGCAACATTCCATCATAACATCATCATCTTGAGAGGGCCTCCTAACTAGTGCAACACACCATCATCCAACCACAAACCATCTACACCTCAACCATCATCTCCAAGCTAGTCCAAGATAGTATACATGTCAAGGACCATATCCAAGCTAGGATACATTCTAAGGACCATCTTCATACATATGCATATCCAACACACATGTGGCCCAAGAAACCAGGTTGACATTAATGAAAACCAACCACACATCTGTAACATTACACCACACATAAATGCCAACATCTTCATTAACCATATAATCAAGAATACATAAATATCTTTATATTTGGTCTTCCTCTCCTAATTCATCAGATTCTCCCCACTAAAATGAATAAGGACTCAATGCAGAATGCATCTCTCCAAAATTGAATCACAATAACAGCAACATATGACTCTCTATAGCTCTCTGATTCTAACTCCAGAATTATGACCCATTGATTCTAACTCCAAAATTATAACTCTCTAATTATGACTAGCCTAACCCTCTAGGATAACCCAGTATAAATAGGAATAAGAAGGCTCCCAGGAGGATGAATGTAGACACCTAGGATGAACAGAAGTTAGAGAAGATTCTCAATAATGTTTCTTATCTAGCTGAAATAGATGAGATAAGATGATGATTCAAACTGATCTCCTGGGAATTATAAGTCTCTATAACAATTCCCCCAAACACATGGATAAAACTATGAAATTTTGGTCATAACCACATGGAATGAGTGTCCTTTGTGCGAAGGTTCCAACTACACTCACAAGTCGATCTGCATGCAGCTACGGAGAAAATATAGGAAAAATAAAAGTTAAGGCTTGTGAAAAATGTAAACATCATAGTGACTCAATAAGACTAACCCTAGGAAGAAAAATAGGCTAATAATAGTGGGGGCGGGGGGGGGGGGTCTTCACTGTACACGGGACAGATTTTAGCCAAACTCACTCGGTCCTCCTAAGGGGTGCTCCACTTTTTGTTTGGGTACTTTTATTAGGTATAAAAGGACCATTAAGTAGGTCATTGTTATAATTTTCCAAACCATATCTTCATTGTTGACCTATTCCCTCATCAAACAGACCCGGCAGCAGGAAGATCCCTTCTCTATCTCTCTGGTTTGTGTGTGTACGTATCTTTTAGATCCCTTTTAGGGAGTGTTGTTTGGTCCAAGTCATATTTTGGCCATAGTGGTGTCTTAATTATATAAAATTTATAATTAACATATATTTACCATGGTTGAACAAATCAAATGATGTTCTCGTAGATTGTTAGGCCTTTCTCCTAAAGAGGAAGGTCCACCACCTTGTAGATGTAGGTTAAGTCCAGTATTAGAAAACGTAGACCATACTTAGGTTGGGGAGATAATATTGATCTTACGGAGGAATATCATATCACTATTGAGATAACTGATGAAATTACTTTTTCACACTATAACCCACGTTTGACTAGCGCTCTTAGCCTAGTCTTAGTGCAATTGAATCCTTATGGTAGTGAACCATTTTGTGTATGTATTCCTTATATTTCTACTGGAAGTAATTCTTATTTTATGGAGGATATAGGTCCCACTCTACCCTATGCAGTGGCAATCTCTACTGCCATGTCATCTTTACCACCACTTAGTGTGGTATGATCCATACCTCCTTCTACACCTCTCACATCTTCTTGGGGCATTCCACCAATTACCTTTTGTGACCCTGTTGGGTCCCTATAATACTAGTGTATCCCATATATTGTTATTATTGTGCCTTATATAATCCCATTATTTTTATTTTTGTGCCCTTGAATTATTGTTGTTATGTAGGGCATTATTATATTTTGACCCTTTAGACTCCTATATACCAAGGAGATCTTGTCATTTGAATCATCCACAAATTGTTCATTTATGTGATGCAAAGGGATATTTCCCCCTCGAAGTAGCTTATTATTAATTTATTTATATATATTTTCTTATGTTTTTGTGTTATTGAGATATGGATACATAACACTTGGTACCATAGTTATTGATCCTAGGGTTTTCTGCTTCAAACAAATCATCGTGGAATTTTTGCTATAATTTTCTTATGTAAATACTCTAACTATAAAATTGTTACCACATGGAGGAGAAATCATTGTGAACATATGGTTAGAATTTCATAAATTAGTTCACTATATTTTTGGAGATATGGTCAAAGGAAGTTAGAATTTTTGTATGCTCCAGAATTCAATGTCAAAAAGGTGTCCCGTGGAAATCATCATAACTTTCTCTTCCAAAATAGGATTTGAATTCCATTAAAAAAATTATACTAAAATTGCATGGACTATATTTTTTTAGGTACAATTTTTAGGGCCGAAAGTTGAAACAGTGACACGTGGCATCTTGTACAAGTTGGAATATTGACACGTGGCTCTACTAAACCAGTCCATAATCAAGTCATCATAGGAGATTTGTTGATCTCACTTGTGGTGTGGTAAAGAAGACACGGAGAGAATACCTTGGGAGGCCGAAATCACATAGATACAAAGTTTCAAGGTTATCCAGATCGACAAGCTCAAAATCAAGCTCTTAAAAGGTGTGTATTTTTAACTTTACATAACTTTTGTTTGAAATATTAGTTTGAAGTGATTGAATGGGAATAGAAAATCATAAAAATCATTATTTGATTCCAAAATTACTCACAAACAAAAGAATGATATAGTCGTTAATCCCATAGAAATCTCTACTATGACACATGAAGAAGAGGAAGAAATGGAACATGATATCTCGAAATTACGAGACCAAGTGCAGCAATTTTCACTCTCACAAATAGAAACCAAAAATGAATTGGAAGTAATGATAAATGTTAAGATGGATGCTTTAAAAGGGTACATGGACAGTTTAAAAGTAGACATGGAAGGTTTGAAGGAATATTTAAAAAAGTTGTTAGAAGAAAGTATTCTTAATGGTAATAAGGTATTCCATGAAACTCATGAGGAGACAAAAAGGAATGTGAATCATGATTTTAGAGACTCCAACATTCGGTTGAATACCAACCACATTCTAAATATCAATACGAGGAAGTTTCATCGAAAGGATTTGATAACATGGATATTACATATGGAGCAGTTATTTGATCTACTTGATGTGCAACACACACAAAAGGTACACATTGCATCTTTATATTTAGAACCCAATCAAGTCGTGTGGTATCAATGGCTTTGCTCTTGTAAATCACTTGTCACTTTCACAATTTTTGTGGAGGAATTGATAGCACATTATGAGGATACAAAGAGAAATACCTTCTCTAGCCAATTGATCAATCTCAAACAAAGGGGTATAGTTGTGGATCATATTTAGAACTTCCAAAGAGTTAATGTCAAGGTAACTGATATTCCATATGAGAATTTGATTGGTGTCTTCATAGAGACTTTAAAGGATAACATCAAACATGAGGTTCACCATTGGGAACGTATTCATTGGAGAATGCATTCAGGGTGGCAAGAAATGTTGAAAGAAAAATTATAGCAACAAGGAGGTCTACCACAAACGACTATAAATATGGAAGTATTGCCTCTCCTAACCTCCCACAACCTACTAGGTTGACACCACAACAACTGGAGGAAAAAAGAGAAAAAGGGATTTGTTATAGTTGTGATAGGAAATACTCTAAAGGTCATAAGTGTGTTGATAAGAAAGTATTATACATAGATTGTGAAGATGAGGAAGAAAAGGAATAAGAAAAATAAAAAGAAGAATATATGCACTAGGAACCAACCTCGGGGTTGAAGAAGAAGAAATAAATCTGACCATATCATGTAATCCATTGGCGGGAATTTCCACTCCTAAAACTCTCAATATAGAAGGATATATCAAGAAGAAAAAGGTAATAGTGTTGAATGATTCAAGTAGTACCCAAAATTTTATTCATTATAAGATAGCCAAGGATTTGAATTTCTTTCTACATCCAGCACTCAAGTGATGGTTTCAAATGGAGGAACTATAAATTGCTTAGGGAAGTTCCATAATATCAATCTAACCATGGGGGAATATGTATTGAATAGTTTAATGTTTCCATTCTAATGGGTGGTGTTGATGTTGTATTAAGAGTCAAATGGTTACAATCTTTGGGGACAATAGATTTTAATTTTCAAGAACTATTCTTGAAATAAGGAAGGGAAATTGAATGAAGGGGTATAGCAGGGAAAACTTGGAAGATAATCAGGTTTAATGGCATGAAAAATATTTTTGAGAAGGAACAACGATGGATAATTTTATAATTATGCTTAGTAGATGTTCAAACATCAAAATCGTCCATTTCTAAAGATCTCCAAAGAGTCCTTGATAATAATTTCAAGGTATTTGAGACTCCCAAAGGTCTCCCACCTATTCGTGATCATGATCATTCTATTCACTTGATTCGAGGAAGTGTTCCTCCAAACATCAAAACTTACAGATATCCCTATGCTCAAAAGAGTGAAATTGAACATATGGATGTAGAAATGCTAGAAGCAGTATAATTCAATCTAGATAAATTTCTTTCTCTTCTCTAGTAGCATTGGTGAACAAGAAGTATGGATCATGGTTTATGTGTCTGGATTATAGAGAGATCAAAATATCACTATTAAAGATAAATTTTCCATTCCCATCATTGATGAATTGTTGGATGAATTAAATGGAGAAATTTAATTCACCAAATCGGATCTTCATTCAAGATATCATCAAATTAGAATGAAGAAAGAAGACATTTTGAAAACATCATTCAGAAATCATCAAGGTCATTATGAATTTTTGGTCATGTCGTTTGGCCTTACTAATGCACCTTCCACATTTCAAGGTTTTATGAATTCCAATTTCAACCCTTCCTTAGAAAAATTTTGTTTGTATTTTTTGATGATATATTAATCTACAACAAGTCTTGGAAAGATCATGTTCAACATGTTGACAAGGTGCTTAATCTATTGGAGGAGAAATAATTGTATGCAAAACCCTTCAAATGTTTCTTTTGGGTACAGGAGGTTGAATGCCTCGGTCATATTGTATCTCATGAGGGTGTTAAGGCAGATGATAACAAAATTAAATCCAGCAAGGAATGGAATATCCCCACAACGTTAAAGCATCTTCTTGGGTTTCTTGGGTTGACAGGGTATTATCGCAAGTTTGTTAAGAATTATGGGAAAATATCAACACCTCTAACAACATTACTAAATAAAAACGCATTTTATTGGACTCAAAAAAAAACTAAAGCCTTTTAACATCTTAAAGAGACTATGTGCCAAGATCTGGTCTTAGCTACACTAGGCTTCACAAAAACCTTTATTATGGAATGTGATTCCTTAGGAAATGGCACTAATGATGTTTTAATGCAAGAAGCAAGACTCATTAGTTTTGAAATTTGTCCAATCAAGGGAAAGAATTTACACAAACCTATGTATGAGAAGGAAATATTGGCAATACTACAAACCCTGAAGAAATGGAACCCTTATCTAATGGGAAGACACCTCAAGGTAAAAACAGATCATGATATTCTTAAATACTTCTTGAAACAAAGATTATGTTTAGAATAGCATCAAAAATGGGTCACAAATATGTTGGATTATGACTTTGAAATCATCTACAAAAAAGGGACGCAAAATGTTGTTCCAGGTGCACTCTCAAGAAGGGATGAGAATGTGGAGGCATTTCTCTATGCCATTTCTACTATCCAACCTGAGTGGATAACTGAAGTAGGGGATGAATGGAAAAATGATAAATAATTTTGGATGCTCATTTAAAAGTTGCAGCAAGATCCCAATGCATCTGATACATTTATCTAGAAAAATGATTCATTGTGGTACAAAGATCACTTATATCTATGTAAGAACTCAAAACAACAAAAGGATCTTTTGGAATTGCACACCTCTCCTATAGGAGGACACTCAATATTTTTAAAAACTTACCACAAGGTTAAGAAGGAATTTTTTTAGTATGGCCTTAAATTTAATATTTATAAGTTTGTGGAATATTTTTTCATTTTCCAACGAAATAAAGTTTATAAAATTAAGACCCCATGTCTTTTACAAACATTATCTATTCCAATTCATTGTTGGGAGGAGGTCTCGATGGATTTTATCATAGGTTTACCCTAGTCTGAAAGAAAGAGAGTTATTATGGCGGTAATTGATAAAGTTACCAAGGATGCACACTTTTGTGCACTATCTCATCCTTATAAAGCTAGTACATTCACTATTGCATTTGTGGAAATAGTTCAAAAGCTACATTGAAACCCAAATATTATTGTAAGTGACAAAGGTACCATATTCCCTAGAAATTTTTGGACAGAATTATTTTCCTGTCTTGGTACTCAATTGGCTTATAGCTCATCTTATCATCCTCAATATGATAGGAAAACCGAGATAGTGAACAAATGTTTGGAAGGACATCTTCGTTGCTTTGTATCTAATAAAAAATCACAATGGGTCAAGTTGAAACCTCTAGCATAATGGTGGTATAATACTTATTTTCATGTCGCAGCAAAAATTAACCCATTTACCGCTCTTTATGGATATCATCCACCATTCATCACATCATCTCTAATAGATAATTCTAAGATTCAAGCAGTGTAAGGTCACATCGAGTGTCAACAACAAGTTCTCCAACTTTTAAAGGATAACTTGACTCTAGCGCAAAACTGAATGAAACATCAAACAGATCAGCATCACAATGAATTAAGTTTTGATATGGGCATTTAGGTGTTTTTATGGATACAACCATACAAACAAATGTCCCTCAACCAAGCTAAGAAGGATAATAAATTATCACCCAAGTACTATGGCCCTTAAAAGGTGTTGCAAAAGATTGGTATTATTGCATTCAAATTAGAGTTGCCCGCATCTTTGCGAGTAAACCTATGGTTTCATGTTTCATGCTTAAAGAAGGTTATAGGATACAAACTCCTAGTAAAAAAAATATTTCCCAACTTGATGAGGAAGGAAAAATCATATTGGATCCTCATGAAATCATGGAAACAAGAATATGACATGTACATAATCAATCAATTTCAGAGTATCTCATTAAGTGGAATAACTTACCTATTGAATATTCCACATGGGAGGATGTGTATTTTATATAGAAGCATCCATAATTACTCAAGCATTGAGGACAACACTTTTTTGAAGGAGAGGGGCATGTTAGGTCCCTATAATAATAGTGTAGCCCCTATATTATTATCATTATGCCCCATAGAAGCCCACTATTGTTATTGTTGTTCCCTTACATTATTGTTGTCATGTAGGCCCTAATTATATTTTGAAAATTTAAACTCCTATATATACCAAGGAGGTATTTTGATTTGAATCATCCAAGAATTGTTCATTTTTGTGATGCAAAGAGAGGTTTTCCCCTCGAAGTGGCTTATTATCAAGTCATTAATCTATATTTTCTTATGTTTTGTGTTATTTTGATCTAGATATATAAAATACCCTATCATGTTTTTTATATTTTCTTGTGTCTATGTCATCCCCTAGATTCATGTTTGAGTGGGGGGAAACCCTGGTCAATCTGTGGGAGCTAGGACATTTATTCCTAGCTCATCTCAACCTATGATTCCTAAACTTAACGGGGGATTTTTTACCTCTAGCAACATGATGGAAGGATCATATGTTGCTTCTATCTAGGCTGGGGGGGGATTTACTTTTGGTAGTGTTAGGTTCCTATAGCAATAGGAGTCATAATTTTGAATGACTAAGGTTGAGCCTTGTAATATTGTACATACTATTATTGCTCAAAAAGATAATGAAGAAGAGATGGCGACTCCACTAATCAGCCAAGCCTTTATTGAATCACCATGGTATGCTGATATCATTTATGTTTTACCGAATTTACAAGCTCCTCCTAAATTATCTAAGACCAAAAGCAGATTTTTAAAGATGAAATCCTTAAAATTCTGTATATTAGACAATGCTTTGTTTTGGAGAAATCATGAAGGTATTCTTCTTAACTTTTTATTAAAAGATGAATCTAACAAAGTATTACAAGAGTTTCATGCAGGTGACTGTGGAGAACACCTTTACTAGAAAACCACTACTGATAATATTCTTAGTGTCGGTTTCTATTGGCCTACCTTGTTTTCTGTTGTAAAGAAATATGTGACCTCCTATCACAAATGTCAAATTTTTGAGGGAAAGAAAAAGCTTCTACCTTTACCCCTCAAGCCAATCTCTGTTGAAACACCTTTTCAACAATGGGGTTTAGACTTCATTGGTGAAATTCACCCACCTTCCTTTGCCCAACACAAATGGATCCTCACTGCCACAGACTATTTCAAAAAATGGATAGAGGCCATACCTTCAAGGCAAGCCACTGACACTGTTATCATAACCTTCCTTGAAACCAACATTCTATCAAGATTTGGATGTCCAACTAAGCTCATTACTGATAATGCAGCAGCCTTTAAATCCAAAAGAATGATAGATTTCTGCAACAAGTATCATATAACCCTAGGCCATTCCACAGCCTATTATCCTCAAGGAAATGGACTGGAAAAATCCTCAAACAAAAGTCTGGTGAACATCATCAAAAAGTTGTTAGAAGACAATAAGAAAACATGGAATAAAAAGTTAGTCAATGCCTTATGGGTAGACAAACTAACCACTAAGAAATCAATTGGTACCTCTCCCTACCAACTAGTTTATGGGATGGAAGTTGTTTTTCCATCCTCCTTGGGAACACCAATAATGAAGTTGCTTCAAGAGTTGCAAGTTGAACCAAATAGTATCCAAAGAAGAATCAGCCAAACAATACATCTTCAACAAACTAGGGAAGAAGTATATGTCAAGTCTCGAGTTGTGCGGGAAAGGATTAAAAAGATTTTTGATAAGAGAACCAAGGCTGAAGGTTTTTACCTTGGTGACAAAGTCCTAAAATGGGATTCAAGGAGGGAAGATAAAGGTAAACATGGGAAATTTGATTTCCTATGGAAAGGCCCATATGCCATTTTTTCTTTCAGAGGTAATAATGCTTTCTTCCTAAGAGAAATGGATGGTGTAGAAGCAGAAGGTGGACCAGTGAATGGTCAAATGCTCAAACATTATTTTGAACCTAACTACTAATTTTTACTTCCCATTGTACATATTTCATTTTTCTTCAAAAAGTTTAGTTTGGATTGGATGATGATCTTTGAAGTTGAAGCCCGAAGAGAAGGCCCTAAGCTTTAAGGATTTACTATCATAAGTATCAATAATGCAGAGGCATAGAGGATAATTTTGTAAGGTAACATCAACAGCAATTCAAAGGCCACTGATCTACAAAATTCTTGAAATTTCACCAGGAAATGCCATCCCTAAGTGGAGCCACTGTTAGGTTCCTATACCAATAGGAGTCATAATTTTGAATGACTAAGGTTGAGCCTTGTAATATTGTACATACCTTTGCTTTCTGCAAATGTTTTCCATATTAAAAAATTAAAAAATGTAAAGAAGGTATGTCCTAAAAGAATAATCAAAGGACAAAAATAATGAAAATAGGTCAAAAAAATGAAATATATGAACCCCAAAAGACAAAAAGAGACCATGAAAGTGTGCAAGTCAAAATGCCACTACTATTTACTTTTTATGCATAATAAATGATTGATTGTAGCTTGTTACTTATGCCACAATCCATGATAGTCAAAATGTTTAAGCTTGGCTATTTCATGCTTTGAATTTTATGTTTATAGATAGTGAATAAATCTGACCAAACAATGTAATCTTGGCAGATCATTAGATAAGTAGAGTGAATAAAAGGAGCTCATCAGTTTAATTTGAGCCCTTGGAGAATATAAGGTTAGAATTAGATAGTTTATTTTGTAAAGAAAAGAAAAATATTGATAAGGGTTTTGCTAGCCTAAATGCACCCAAATAAAGTGAAGAAAAAATGGTAGGATGAGTAAGTGGGTAAGTAGTAGAAAGGTTGCAGAAATATCATGTTATTTGATACAAAAGGCCACTTATGTCATTGTTCCAAATGCATCATTTAAATATGCATAAGTGGTAAACAAAACAAAAGCAATGGTTCACAATTTGGTTTAATTAACATCCCCTCATTCATTTTAACCCCTATGACACTCACTAACTTCCCTTTCATAATAAAAATATTAATACTTATAGTTTTTAATTCAAAAAGGCTCAGAGCATTTCTCTAACTTCTAGTGGGACTGGACCCTCGGCTTGATGACTTAAGAAAGAAAGGTGTTAAATTTCATCATAATTCATTCATCCCCCCTCACAAAACCCCTTTTCCTAAGGTTAAGTTATCTTGCCTAGGAAAACCCTTTTATAAACATGTTTTATGTACAAAAACCCACCAAATACACCTATCCTAAAGTACTAAAGGTATGAAATGTTCATAACATTTCATATGCCTATGCACATACCCCTTACGCTCATTTCACTTTATATTAACTTTCTAACTAAATATTAAAAATCTCGAAAAACCCATTATCCCGTATATATTTAACTCCCTCATATAAATTAACCCCACCCCTTAGTTTACCTATAAACTATGTTACTACCCCTTATCCCACAAAAAAACATTAAAACCCCACCCTTAGTCCCTAATCCCTCATTATAGTCTGGCCTGATCCCCTAAACCTAGATTAGCCCTTAAACTAATCCTGAAACCACCGCAATTAAATCTCCAGGCCCCCCATTAAATCCCAACATTCACCCCCACGCAACTCCCATCTCCTGATCACCGCTGATCGTCCCTCCTTCACATCTAATGCCCCACAAGCATATCAGGTCGGCCTGACGTCCACCCTTTACCCGCCTGATAAGGCAGTTTTCCCCCTAGCCCCCAACGCTACGTGGCAAACGCTGAATGGAATCGAGTAGCCCCTCCCAAATACCGCCCACACCACAAAAGTGGTGTGATGGACCTCCCAAACCACTTCCTCCTTCCAACCGAAAACCATCATTGTTCATCAATTGGTGAACAAGCCAAATTAACATTTTTCCTATAAAAGCCTAATTACCCCTCTTTTCACTCTTTTCGCTCATTTTTCCTTTGAGAACACGGAAAGTCATTGCGACCCCTGCAAATAGCCAAATTGCTCACAAACCTCCACCATTTCTCCGTAGATGCTGCGGACAACCCATCTCGTTGATCAGTCTGTACCAATACTGTATGAACCTCTGCAGCTTCCTTCAACCACCATTTACAGTTGATTCCGCCCAATTCTAGCTATTTAACTGTGGAATTTGATCTCCATTGTAAAACTTCCATTTCCCTAAAAACTCTAAATCACCCCCCACACTCAAATCCACAAGAACTGAGTATGGTTGCCCCAATTGCAATGGATGTAAGGCCCATCACTACACCTCATTTAGACCTGGACCACCTTCCTTTGGTAGATAAAGATTTCCAAATAAAAGATACCACTACCTTAGAACCCCTGCTCAAAGTACATTGCCAAAGTAGGGACAAGTTCCTAAACCATGCTGATGAGATTGGCCTTTGGGAGTCAAATTTACCCAAATACCAGTTCCCCCAAGTCCACATTTTCCCAGAGATTGTCCATTACTGTCATGCCAATTACATTCCCAATCAGAGAGCAGTCATGTCCCCAAACCAAACCATACTTTTCACCATCACTGCTAAGTCCATAAATGAAATGTTGCAGCTCCAACCAGGACCAAACATAACTCCCCTCTCAATTGGAGACTTGTTGGACTTGTATCCCAAACTTAGCTCTGCAAAGTTGGCCCAACTGTTCCAAACCTTCATCAGAGAAGAGAAACACATCCCTAAGGACTCCCCTCCATATGTATCAATCATTTTCTCTCCATGGGGCCAGAATATTGTGGCCATGATATCTTGTGTTTTGGGTTACTCCACCAATGAGTACATTGATGAAATAATCCTTGCCTTCATGTCCATATACACTCTAGGGCAGCCTCCTGCTGTCATTTATGACTATGCCCAATTTATAGCTGATAGGATGCATGAGAAATTCCTTAGAATGAACAATGAAAGGGTTTTTAAGTACTCCTCAGTTTTATACCATATGTTCTTATATTATCAATCAGAGAAGTTCCCATTCACCCTTCAAAAGCTTGACACCAAGGGTCAGCCCAGGTCAATCATTTTTTGGACCCCATTGATCCACCAATACCAGTCTCCATACTCTTACTCTGATTTCATTGATTTATTTGTACATCCAGTCATGGCAATGTTGACTAGGAGCCCTCCTCCTAGAATCAGTCCAGAAATAAAGAGAGACCTTTAATTGTCTAAGCAGACCAAAGTTGGTGATTGGTACCTTTACCATAACTATACAAAAATTAGGATATATGGTTGCATGCTTGCACCATATAAGTTTCCAAGATACCTCCCCATGAGGTTGTTTTCCATAGAATATTATAGACAAATCATCAATACAAATGAATTCAACTTCGTCAATGCCAAGAAGAAGGCTTATTTCAAGATAAAAGACCAACTAGGCCCCTTCATATGCAACTCTAGAGAGGCTGGCAAAGAGGCAGATTTGATATTACAGAATATGAAGTTCCAAAGAAGTTTTGTTTGGAGATATGATCCTTTGGAATTCATCACAAAGAAGAGACAAAAGGTCAAGCTAGGACCTTTCATTCACCATCCCATACCTGAAATAGAAGCATATGCAAATCAAACAGAATGGGTGGAAGGTACCCTAGTAGATCAAGACAGCACCAGAGTAGATGTAGAGAATTCTCTAATTGATTTAGAAAAGAAGCTTGATGACAGCTCTTTTCTGCAGGTACCAGAAGAACCAGAAAGAACCATGAGTACCCCTCTAGTCATGCAGACTCCTCAAAATGAGGAGAAGACCCCAAAAGGAAACAAAGAAGGGGATTCCACTTCAGGAATGGCCACCTCTGATTTACAATGGGAATCGAACAAGAGGCAAAGGCTAAATCCAACCTCTGAGCAAGAATATACTTAAGACTCAGTTTAGGTCACAAATACAGGAACAAAAAGAAGTAGGCCTACCACTCCATCTAGAGGCATGCAAGAGCCTTCCACATCACAAACTCAGATGTTGGAAAGGTAGCTCAGTGTTGAAGTATCTTCCTTTAAAATTCCTGCTGACAAAGACCAAGATATCAAGGAAAGATATAAAGAGATCAAGGCTAGAAATGAGAGGCTTAAGGCCCAAACATATGCTTAGTACCTGAAGCTGACTCCCAGCAATCAAACAAGGCTAATGTCAACCTTTAACATTAAAGAGGGAAAGCTGCAGATGACCTTTGCTAAGCCTACAACCCAGCAGCCAAAGACAGCATCAGATTTCAAAAGGGTAGATTTTGAAGTGTTGGTAAGGGATATTCATCCCATAGACCAGATTGAACTACACAAATAGGTTGGAGAGATGATACCCTGACAGGTAAAGCCATAGCTACCCATCAGCTACAGAACTCTCTAAACAACATATCAGCACAATTCCAATTAGAGAAGGCCTCCTCACAAGCCAATTATACAAGGATCAAGTCCTTAGAGGACTTAGTGATTGAATTGGGACACAATCCCAAGGATATAAAAGCTACAGAGAAAATTATTAAGAAGAAAAATGATGATATTGTTGCACTTAAGAGGCAATTGAAAATACCCCTGTTGCGACATCCTCAGACTCTAGAAGTCATAGAGAATCAAACTATACTTGAGGAGTTGATGGACTTGGTCCCGAAGCTGAATGATCAAATAAAAGAGACTGAAAATGAATTGGATGCTTTGATCCAATTAAAATAGGAAGATGTGGACACTTCTTCAACAAATGTTATCCCCATGGTCTCCATAGTAGTGACATCCACACTAGAAGCATATTTGGCACCTACATCTCCACTTGCAATAGCCTTGCCAGCAACAACAGAGTCTACATCAACAGCAGGTGCATCAAGAGAGAAAGCAGCAGAACTAGTCAAAGCCATGGAAGAGATGTCTATCCAGGATACTGAAATGAACAGGTTAAGAGAAAAGGTTACAAGTTTGGAAATAGACTACAAACTTTCCCAACTGAAGCAGAAAGAAGAAGCACAAAAGACCCAGACAATGGGTGAGAGAATCAAAATCCTAGAGAAGGATTTAACACTGGAGAAACCACTTGGGCAAACCAAGGAAATGTTGTGGGCCAATATCATTGACTCCATCAAGGATATTTGGCCCTCAATTCAAGTTATTTTTGAACAAACAAAGTTAGTAAAGATAGCTATAGAATCTATCCAGAAAGTGAAGGAGGAGTTGGGAGATAAGCCATAGGATGCGAATAGACTCATCCACTTCCTCAACAGAAAGAACAAATATGAGCTCCATGAGCTAAATATAGAAGATAAGACTGCAACCATTTTATAAATAAGGAAGGTCCTCTCTAAAAGGAACCTTATGGTTAACTTAGAAGAAAAATGTGACAATATGAAGGTAGCCATTGATAGGTTCATGGCTAAATTCCAGATTTTGAGGGAGAAAGGTATGCCCAATCGTATGGTTATCAATGACAAACTCATGACACAGTTAGACTATGATGCCAGGCTCAGACACTTGGCAAAGTAGCAAGCCAGTTCTTCATCCATAAAAGCCCTGCCAATAGGAAAAGTGTTATATGACACATTTGAGAACTTTTTTTTCCTGGAGCATGAGATGAAACATTTATTCCTCACCAAGCCCAATTTTTCCAAATATACTGAAGCTGATGAAATCTACAAGAGAATGATGAATGTAAATTTACCTAATGCAGAATGGTGGGAGAAAATGACAGATTTACTGTGATAAATTTTACAGCGGAAAGTTACTACACAGTAAAAATGAAGGCAACTAGGTAAAACATGTAAAAACAGCACAACAGGGTCAAATAGTATAAGGGTTAAAAGTATCATTTGAAAGATGAATGTAAAGAAGATTCCAGCATGAAACTCCACAACTACAAGCCAGATTAAAAGGCTAACACTTCAACAATAAAGGCCAGCACAACCATAATAAAAGGGACAACATGAAACAGTTCATTAGTTGTCTCTATCTTCTTGCAAGAAGATATTTGTATTTCCTAGATTAAATCTCAAGTTGTTTTGAGATATTTTGTAATAATTTTTTGTATAAATACTTCACAATTTGAAGTATGTAGGGTGGATTCTTAGACATTTCTATAGTTTTCTTAGTCGAATACTGTAAGCTATTGTATCACGGTTGGGACCAGCAAGCTGGATTATTGAATAAAGAAAAGACATTTCACTGGATTCATGTATAGAGCGAAATACAGACAAGTATTTTCTTTTGTGTTGTCACTTTTATTTAAAAGTTTTTCAATAATCTTAAATGTATTTGAAATTTAAATGCTATAATATGGAATGATATCTCATAACTTGCTTCACTGCACTCTGTTTTGACTATTATGCATTTTTTATGTTTTCTGCTAAATTATCTAAGTTAAGGAATTCTTAATTGCTCCTTAGTTCAAGTAGTTTCCCTTTGGTATATTGTAAAAATTTATTAACTGCCCTTTGCTCATGATCATCCTTTGTTCCTCCTTTTAATCCCAATTTGAGGATTCTTAAGTGCTAACTCACCCTGGTTAAGATCATTTCACCCATTCAACCTAAAACCTGTGTTTCATTCTGCTAGCTTTCCCATTGAACACTCCCTTTAATGATTTAATCCGAGTTCTGCTACCCTTATTTGACTCCATAGCCTAATAGAAAGAGACATCATTCTATCCATATGTTAAAGTATTCCACCATCCAACTTCCAATACAAACCCAAAACCCCCTGAAGTTTAAGAACTAGCCTAAAATCCCAACAAACAAAGCTAAAACATATAGAGAGAGCCCTCTCTGAGTCATAGGTTGGCTAGAGCCTGTACTTAAAAGATTGGTTTGTGGTTACCTCGGTCTTTTCCTTATTTTGATAACTTCTAGGTAAAATTTCTAAGTGATAACATAGTGGCGACTCCATTGGGGAACAACCCTCAGTCCTAATAAATCGTTAAGAAATTTTTAATTCTGTATTTTGAGCCGCTTAAAGTAATTTATTAAAAGTTATTTCTTACAAAAAGAAAATAATCAGAAAATTTTTGAAATTATGGCTTCGACGATAACTCATTTACCCAGATCCAAACCCTCCCCCAGTATTTGATAATCCCAACCTGATTTCAAGAAAATCCAAAGCAGAAGAAAGTTCAGCTAGTCACGCACCCTTAATTAAAGCTAATTCATGCCCTGATGAATGGTTGTTTTTAGAAGATCTTCCCTTTGATGTGCAATTCGATTTGTCACTATTTAAATCAAATTCTGAAAGTGAAATTTGTGACATTGTCCTAGATCCTAAATTTATTACAGACCTTGAAGTCCTAAAAGCCAACAAATCTATTGATGAGTACATTATGAATTCACCACAATCATCCCTTAGTACTACCAAGATCCCTGAGCTTTCTGAACAATTTTCCACTACTCTTAGTTCACCATTATTCCCTTCAACTTCTAAAGTCCATTCCCCACCACCATTCATACCCTCACTCCCTTACCAACCTAGTATAGCTCATTTACCACTCACCAGGCCTAGTTCATCCTCCACTACTGTATCATCTTCCAGTGTTTCAACCCCACATCTTAGCCCTTCCCAACTTATAGCCATGGAAAATAAATATGCTTCCCTTGTCTTACCTGCTCCACTTAGCACCATTCCAATAGACTACCGAAGTAAAATCATCCAATTTGATGGCATAGGACACTACATTGCACAACACCATGTTAATAAGATGACAGACTACTTTGAACTTCATGAAATTGATATTGTGGATGTCCAAATGAGACTATTTTCTCAGACTTTAGCTGGTGATGTTAGGAAATGGTTTAGATCACTGCCTGATAATAGTATTGATAGTTTGGAAATATTTCATCAGCAATTTTTGAATAGATGGGAAAAGAAAAAGAATCCATTATAGATCCTTTCAGAATATGAAAATATTAGGAGAGGACCCAATGAAACTGTTCAATATTATTGCACCAGATTTAACAATATATACAATGCAATTCCAGTCAACCTTAGACCCCCACCTGACTTAGCATTAATAAATTTCCTTGATGGTTTTGACACATACATGGCATTCCAGCTCAGGGAAAGAAACCCCCAACCCTAGAAGATATGCAAAGTGTATTTGTAAGTGTAGAGGCTAATTTATTAGCTAAAAGATCTAAAGTTAGGAATGAAAGAAGAGGAACAACTAAAGATGAGCCTTCACCCTCAGACATTAAAATAGATAGCTTAGCGAAACACATGGAAAAGTTAATGGATAGAATAGATAATATAGAGAGGAAACCCCAGTGGGATAATCAACAAGCACCTCCAGTTAGAAATCCAAAATTTAGGAAAAACCAAAACCAAAACCAAAACACTAGAAAAAATGGACCTGATCAGAATATTAGACCTCCTTTCCAAGAAAATTATGCAGAAACATCCCATCCTGAAGACCCAGAGCAAGACACACAGATTAACCTGATGGGATTAGATGATGAAGGTGTTGTTTTTCTGACCCAAGATGATCAGGAATTGCATATGTTGCAGCAATTGCAAATCCAGTCTGGAGAGTCATTTGATTATAAACAAGGTTATGATTCTGCCATCTTTGAAGTACATAAGCAGTATAACCTAAGGAGTAAAAAGAATTCTGATATCCCTGACCAAACCAAGAAAACAGTGCCAAATCAACCCAAGAAAATCAAAGAAGCCCTAGTTTCTAAAATCCTCCAGATTCTCCCCAGACAAAACCAGAATCCTTCTGGCCCCACCATTGTAGATATAACCCCTAATCAACCTTCTGATGATCAACCCTCTACTTCAATTCCCCCTAAAAAACCAATGGACACACCTCAAAACACTAGATTGGAAAATTCACAAAAAGAGGTCCCCAATAAAGAAAAAGAAGACCATCCTACTCAAATCCCTACTGTGAAAATTCAAAACCCTCAAATAGAAAAAGTCCCTTTTCCATTCTATCTGTGAACAGAGGTAGCTAAGTTAAAGATTTTGGTCCCTTTAACAGAGTTAATCAAGAATGAAACCTACAAAACACAGATACACTAGACCCTGAACATTTCTGAAAATGAGGATTCTGTTAACCTATTTGATGACCAACGAGAACTTATATTTTGTCCAGATGTTAATGGCAAACCACTAGAAGGAGGAATACCACCCTTCTACATTATCCTTAGCATCCATGACAAGATTCTTTCTTAATGCAATTTTGGATTCTCGGGCCTCCCACAACTTAATGCCCAAATCAATAATGGAGAAATTAAACCTGGATATTACAAGGCCTTATAAGGACGTATTTTCATTTGACTCAAGTCAAGTAAAGTGTCTGGGGTTGATTAAAGACCTGGGTGTTACCTTATTTCAATATCCTTCTAAAAGCATCCTTATGGATATTGTGGTTGCTGACATCCCACTGAAGTATGGCATACTGTTATCTAGATCTTGGGTAGCCAAACTTCAGGGATCTTTACAACTTGATATGTTATATGCAACAATCTCTATTTTTGGACAACCCAAGATGTTGTACCGAGAAACTTTAATGAAATACATGGTGAGTAGCCATGATCGGTCTCAAAACTTTCCTATCTACTCTGTACATTCAGAAATTGATTCTTTTATCTTGTATAATGTTGATCAAACACAAGAAACTCTTTTAGACAGTGTTGGTATAGAACCAAAAGAAATTGCAGTTTCAAAACAAGAGGAAACATTCCAAGCTTTAGAACTTTCCACTAAACAAGGTAGTCAAGATGAGGGAAAGTTTGTGGAAACAGATGATGTGAATTATGAACATGAAATATTGTGGCATCTTGAGTTTGATGGGTCAGTCAATAAGTTTGGAATAGGAGCAGGAGTTTGGATATACAATCTAGAGAATAATCACTTAGAAGGCCATGCATACAGACTAAATTTTAAATGTTCTAATAATATGGCCGAGTATGAAGCATTAATTTTAGGTCTTAAATTAGTTAGGAATCGAGGAGCTAAAAGACTTTCTGTCAAGTGAGCGAAAATACCTTCACTTAATTTATAGGTGATTTATAACCCTAACAACAAAAGGCGGTTGTGTTTATGATTCAGATCTGCAATAAAATGTAAGAAAAAAAACACTGCAGAGAAATATGGCATGAAAAGAGAAACATATAACAGCAAAAATATAAATGCAACAACCCAATGCACAACATGAAAGATCAATGTTATTAATTAGGAATAATACACCTAGTGAGGAGTGATTATAGAATTGGGCCTGTAGATACCCCTCTGTGGGATTGTTGTGCAGGAAATTCTTTATGTGGACAAAATCGATCCCTCTAGTCCTATGGGAGGATCTAACAACAAATGAAGACAAATATGTGCAAATTTTCCTAGTTTATACTAGAAAACACAAAGGAGGATAGATGACCTACCTCACTCAGATGCTAACATATGTTGGTGTCGTCCCTTATTATTTTGTTTCCAAGCTCAATAACCTCTTAACCGTTATGGATGAATACCTACAAGGAAGATCATATCGAGACAACAAACGTATACATAGAAAAATTCATTCCAATATAAACCATGCAACAGATCAAGGAGTATTACACTGAATGAGAAATCATTGACACATTTATGGAAAGAAAACACATAATGTATTATTAATAAATGGTAAAGGGAGCATTAAAACCACTTAAGCCTTGATGTTGGAAGTGAGTTTCCAAGTCCTAGCCTTATCCTTCAAGCACTCCTTTCTCCTTAGAAAAATGGGCAACATTTGGGGATAATTCAACACTAGAAAGGAAACCAATCAATAGCCAACCTGTTGTGGATTGTAGGGATCTCATCTATAGGGAAGGAGAGAGAGTTAAGGATCCATAAAAGGAGGGAGAGATTCCACATCTCAAGGGAAGCATCCATGAAAGTAGGATCAAGGACCAAGAATGGAAGTCTCATTCCAATCCTCATTCACCTGTAACCAGCTCATCATTTTTTTTTATTTTTTTTTAAGTATGGGGGATTTACGCAGTGCATTATATTAGATATCATTTTTGGGATTCAACTGTGTTAAGAAAGTCATTCAAACGTATGACCATTTCCATGAGAGGTAGTCGTAACTGACTAATTTCTCATGATTTTTGAATAGTTCACTTAGCACTCATTGCATCGGGTGATGCTCACAGGGGTGAAGAAGTGGGATTGAAACTAGTGAAATGTGGAGAACGAATCACATAGCATCAATCATCACTTCCGGGGCTTGCACCCGGTAACCAGGACTTCCCAGGAGGTCACCCATCCCAGAACTCCTCTGGCTCAAGCGCGCTTAACTGTGGAGTTTTTCCCACAATCAAGCCCACTTAGCTTGCTACCCCATTTGCAAAACCTTAGCAAGTATTGTGCCTCATGAACCATTCAAGTAGAGATCCCTTGACTCTTTTTGAATTTAAGTATGGGGGATTTACGCAGTGCATTATATTAGATATCATTGTTGAGACTTCTAGCAAGAGAAGCTTCTCCTCCACTTTAGAAAAAATTGCCTGAAGAGGTTCAGCATGGGTTTTCCTAATAAAATTTATGTTGGCAGTGCTAGGACAGTATAGAGAAACAAGGTACCAGCACGGGTCACTAGTGATGCAAAAAGCGCTAATCCTAAAAATAAGGTTTTTTGACAAGTTTCTTCAGAATTATTTTAAGGCAAGTTTTCTGCTCTTTTTCAGGGATGATTCTAAACATGTTTCATGGTGAATAAGCTGACATCTTTCATCATTTTGACACTTCAGGATACAAGATAGGGAGTGTGACAAACTACAATATAATAGATGCCTCCTAAATCATGAAGGCAGAAAGTGATGGTTGAAATGCTTTCCAAGTCAAGGAAAGGACTCAGAGAAACACCATCAAGAGACCTGCAAATAAAACACGATACAAGATATTTGACATCTCTGATGTAAGGATGTCTAATAATACATCTTTGAGTAGGCATCTAACGATATATGAATCCACGGCATGGACGGAGCCATCTGAATAGAAGGGATAATGTGTATGGATCCACAACATGGACACAACCATTCGAATAGAAGGGATCATGTGTAAAATCATGAATATCTAATAACTCCATGAAGCCTGGATTTATCAAATGAAACCCAGAGTCTTCATCTCTGTCTTGAACCAAAATATGAATCTCACCATGCGAATAAATGGGTTGTATTTGAACATGGTAGAAACAAGCTGCTTATCAGTCAATGATGTAAATCGTTAACACGCACGAGAGAAACCATCAATAATGGTGATGGCTCTCAAGGTACAACAACACAATCCATGAGTGTGAACAATGAAGCTGAAGTTGAACACTCACAAAATCATTCCACCGAAGTCCAGTGATATGAACCTATCGTCGAATGCGAAGAGCCTTCCATTGATGCATGCAAACTCTAAGGAACTGAAAAGGAATTTCTAGACCATCTTCCTAGATAATGAGTGGAGTCAACGAGAAGTGATCCGTCAAAGGAGGGCCATAATGTTTCCAAAATTATCGACATGAAACATAGGATTTTGCAGAGTTGGAAAGAGTGATTCAGGATTGATGCAAAAAAATTAAAACAGGGTATAAGTGGTTTGAATTTGTAGATGGGACTTCTCTTGAACATATCGGTGACATGACTCCAGACTTTGGCAGCATTCGACTCAAAATGGGATTAGAGGTCATGGTGACAATATATAATCAAATGAGAGGCAAATGGATTTTCCAAACCTAGTAATACAAGTGACAAAGTGGGGATGTCCCAAACCTGACATGAGATACCAATAAGTTTCATGTTCAAGAGTGACATACTGCATTTCATACAAAATACAGGATATATTTCCCCCCACAATTTCTAGTGAGTACCTCTTTATTTTTAATCTCAAGCTTGAAGAGGATACCATATTCTTGTCGTATCATTTCATAACTGGGATGAATCCATCCTAGTATTTATAACGAGCCCTAGGAAGGAGTATATTGGTCTCATCATGGTGACAAGTCCTTCTTGGTTTTAGTTTTACGAGTCTGACGGAGGGGTAACTCAACATCTTTTTCATGTTTAGAGAGTTTGAAAAAGAGGTGAAAAGAAAACTCCAGATGTCCAATTTCGTAGATAGTATCTTAAGTCCAAAAAGTTAGAAAACAATACTCAAGAGAACCTCTTAGCCATGTTCAACTAAGGTATTCCTTTTTCGTAGCTAGCCTATCTCAATCCAGAAAAGGGTTAAACTTATACTAAGTAGATGCCTTTTCATTTACTTTTACGAGTTCGAAAATACAAGTGCTCAGAAATATTTTCATATTTTTGGAGTCTGAAAAGAGATAAAAGAGGACTCCACCTGGAGGAATGAGTAGTATAAAACAATAACAACTGGTTTCGGTCATAATTGAACTACTCAAAACATGTAAAGGTCAAGAAGTTGGCTAATAAGACCACCCATCAAAGATGTTTCTCAGGCAAGGGTAAAACAACCAAGTGAAAGCGTATGATCATCCAAAGAGATGGTAATGATGGAATGAAAAAACTAAGGCTCATCTAGCAAAAACAGGTTGATAAAAATGGCAATCACAAGAGGCAAAGTGGGAATGGTCTCATTTTTACACAAGCTTGAAACATGGGAAACTATGCTTGAGGATAATTGAAAATGGTTTCATTTTTTCACAAGCTTGAAACATGAGAAAGAAATTGTGCTTGGATTTGGTTTCATTTTTACAAAAACTTGAAACGGAGACAAACCATGCTTGGATTTGGTTTCATTTTCACACAAGATTGAAATGGAGACAAACTATGCTTGGATTTGGTTTCATTTTTACACAAGCTTGAAACAAAGAAAAACTATGCTTGAGATAAGTTTGCATGTCCCCAGCATCATGACCCAATACGAGGTACATGCCCCCAAAAGCTTCATCTCATTCACCTAAGTAGACCACTGGTTACTAACAAGTGCATGGAATGAAAGGTTCATTTACAAGATCAAGTGAAAGACTCAACTAGGAATTTATGAGATCTAATCAAAGACTCAAATTAGAAGGGGATTTGTTTCATTTTTTAATGAGCTTGACATAGGAAACAAACCATGCTCATGAGATCTTGTTTCATTTTTTAACAAGATTGACACAAGTAAAGGAACTCTGTTGCAGGAACCTTGATTCATTTTTTAAGGAGCTTGACACAAGAAAGGGAACTATGCTCCATGAACCTTAATTTATTTTTTAAGGAGCTTGACACAAGAAAAGCAATTGTGCTCCAGGAAACTTGATTCATTTTTTAAGGAGCTTGACACAAGAAAAGGAATTGTGCTCAAGGAACCTTGATTCATTTTTAAAGGAGCTTGACACAAGAAAAGGAATTGTGCTCCAATACCTTGATCATGGCCCACAAGAGGCCATGGCTTCCAAGAGTTTCTCAACAAATGGGAGAAAAATGCTTTGGAAGGGATACATGTCAAGGAATCTAATGGAAATATCAGGCTCCAGTGCCCCCAGTACATGATGCATTATATCACTAAATAGATCATCAGTAGACGTGAACATGGAATAGGTTGCCACATAATTAACCTATGGCAGGGGTGATACCACTTGCATACAATGACCATTTAGGGAAGATGGTTGATTGGGAGGCAAATTAGGACCAACGAATGAAAGTTGATCAATGGTCACAATTCTCCCTTCATGCAGGAAACACATTACTTGAAAGAGAGAAGAAATAAGAGCCCCTATGACATAAACATAGTCACAATCAAGGAGTAAATTAAAATCCAAATGATCTTGAATAACCATCACATCAATATAGACAATCTTTCCTCCCAAAGTAATAGGCAACTTAGGTAGGATCCCTTACAATTGATTGGTTCCTCTGTTAAAAGCTAATAGATTATGGGTAATGGGCACAAGCTGCGAAGATCCTAAAGCTTTCCAAGTAGTTGAGGATAGAATACTAATAGATGTGCCTTCATATATGATTGTGCCAGGTACACATATATTATAAATTGTAATGTTATCTGAAAAGGCATGTAAGAAGGAAGATGACATACTTCCAGTCGACTCCAATCAAAGGAAGTGACCATACTACTTGGAGAGGGTGCCATGGGAATGGGAGAACTACCCCCTTGCATTATGGGAACAGGAGGATCGTCCCCTTGTACCATGGGAACGAGAGGATTTCCCCCCAATTCATTGGAATCTGAAGAAACAAGAAGAACCTGAGCAGTATGAAGTTCACTCTCTATGGGAAAGGTACGATCAACAGAAGGTGGAATCAATTCAACCATTTTCTCAACCAGTGGTTGGTCAAGAGTGGACTCATGAGATTCACATTTAGAGAGAGTAGTATTTACTAGAGATGAACCATGATCAATCACTTTATCAACTAGTGGAGGATCAGACGAAAGCTTTCGATAACCATTCATAAGACGAGGCTGAGAAGTTGTAAGGTTGTCCAACACTTTTGAGGCTTAATCCATATAAGGAAAAAGGTGAATAAGATTATTCCCTTCACATAACCTACCGGAAAATTTGATTTTACCCTTTTTCCCATGTACCTTACTATCGCTAGTTGAGGGTTTATCACCAGCATGATCTCTAGAGGCTAATGTCAGAGGTCGATAAGAGCTTGTGGACCACACTTCTAATATCTTGGGGATACCATGTGTTGGCATTATGATGCATGTGTTTTCCTTGTTGGAAACTCACTTGTAACAGAACAAGTATATGGTAACTAGATGAATCTACAAGTCAGATCAGAGGTGATAGAATGATGGAACAGAATAATGGGTCAAAGGTTTACAGATTAGAATCAGAAGCTTGATACAGGAAATTAGGTGTTGTCCTTGATGGAAACCTACCTGATGAGTTATCCTTGATGACAACCTATTTGATGAATGGACTACTTGATAAAGGTATAAACAAGATGTGACAGAATGCATGGAAAATTTGTTTACAGATGTGACAAAATGCAAGGCAGTTCAGAGGAATCAATTCAGAAATGATAAAGTGACGGCAAATCACATAACAAGCCAATTCAAAGGTAACAGAGTAATGGCATAGAAGAATAGGATGATGGGACAAAGAATTACAGATCATAATCAAGAAATTGAGGAAAGAGAATGCTTTGAGTTGTATACGTTGTTTAACCTAGTCCAAGTCGTGTATACACATGGGTACACAGAATAAAAGGCACATATATGTATGCATGCAGTTTCACAGAAGGAAAAGCATGTATGGGATGGAAAATTAAGGTTAAAGAATACCAAGGGTTCGTACCATGGTATTAGCCCACAATATTGAGAGAAATAACAGTTACTTGATACCGTCTAAGAATACCATAGGTTCTAAGTGTTGTTTTGGTGCCTAGTATTGGAAAAGGCTCTAAGTATATAAGGAGGAGAAGATCAAAGGGCTAAGTGTGCAAGTGAAAATGGTTTTTCATGAATACTTTTATTTCAAGTATATTTTGTGTTGTAAGGGTTATGGTTATGATATAGATCTGAAATATCTTGTGCACCCTTGGATATAATGTTGGATCAGGATCATGAGACCTGAAATGACTTATCATTGTATGATCTAATCATGGATAGGCTAGATTTGAATGCTAATGCATGTTTTATCCTTTAAATGATATGATCTGGGTATATCTGAAGTCTTGAAAAGTTGTGAAGTTATAAGTCATTATTTGCAGATCTATATGCAGGTTCATCTCAGTGAAGGCGTGTATACATGCAGATTCGGCACTTCAAGTAGCATATGCAGACGAAGGGCTTGTTGTTCAGAGATGACTAATCTATTTGATTAGTTTTGTTGTTTTACTGTTGTTTGTCAATGATGTCTTCATTAGATCTGAAGTTAAACAAATTGTATAAGGAGATTGAGTATGGATGACTGATTGATTGAGTAAGAAGGGTGATCTTTTGCTACTATCTATTTATAACTTTGTAATATGACAGTAGATCTTCAGAATGTCTTTGTTTGATACAGTTTTGGTTCAGAAGTTTTATGATTCAAAATCTTTAGATGTATACGTAGGTTGAGTTACAGAAATTAGTGTATACGTGCAGGTTCTCCTCATTGAAGTAGTGTATACATTCTGACATATGATATTTGAGGTTGCAGTTGGTTCTGGTTGTTGCTATAGTGTTCTGAGTTCAATTCTGTGTACTCGTTACAGTGATCTGACTATTCCAGTTGATTGGTTGAATTTTGATTAAGTGTCGGTTGATTCGGTTTTGAGTGAATGGTTGATTCAATTCTATCAGAAATTGATTATTGGGTGATTCAGATGTGTTAGAGGTTTTAGTGATTGTTTGATTCAGTTGTGTCAGAAGTTTCAATGATTGGTTGATTCATAAATAGATGATCGGGTTTCAGTTATGTCAGAGATTGATGATTGGGTTTTAGTGATTGATTGATTCAGATGTGTCAAAGATTATTGATAGTGTTACAGTGATGAGTTACAGTTTGATTTTTGATGTTGATCTTAAGTGTTGATAATGGGTCTAGTATGAAAATATGATGAAATGTGGCCTACAAGTTATGTTGTGTTGAAGAAAGTGGATCCAGTCTAGAAATTTGATTAAATAGCGTCCATGGAGGATGTTGAGGGTTGGAGACTTCAATGAGAAAGTCGAAGCTTCCGACCAGTAGAAGCTGGAGAATGAGTGAAGGTTGTAGCATTCTGCAAGTGGGTGCCTACATACTGGTATGATTTTGCCCCAGTATAAGATTGTAAGCAGATTTTTCTTTATATTAAAAAGAAGATAGAGACGACAGCAGCAGGTGGTTTTCTCCCACATTGGGTTTCCACCTTAAATCTTGGTTTTCATGTGTGTTGCTTATGTGTGATGGTTTATTTATTACATCATATGGTTATTGTTAATCTAATGTTTAATAAAGTATTGATGCACTCACTGAAGAAAAAAATATGATGAATTAACTGAATCATAAGTTCACTGGATATATGCTAATTGTATTAAGAACAATCGCACACACACGCAGGTTCCTTTCAGTAAAGTCGCGTATATAAATATGAATATGAAATGTAAAAAGTTATTGATTTGAAAATACTGATTCACCCCCCCCCCTCAGTATTTTCCCCGGCACCAAGAAAACCTCTAAGAAGGTGGTCACCCTTACATAACATGCAAGGGAGTTTAACTTTGCAGGGTTGATTGGAAGGTTTCTCCACATTAGTTGCATCTATACCAATGGCTTCTTGTTTGCCCCTTGCTTATTTTTTTCTTCCTAGTCTTCCTTTTCTTCTTCTTCTTATGTACCTAGTTACTAGCTTGCAGGATTTCACCAGACAAAGAGGAAGAACATGAAGAAGATCGAACAAGCGAAGAAGGAAAAAAGTTAACTTTAGGATCAACTAGAGGTTGATATGGTTCACGTGGAGGAGAACCTAGTTGAGAAGAATTTTGGACATTCGGAACCATAGGGGTCGAAAACAACCAAACTGGCAAACAAATGGTAAATCCAGGAAGGGACAACATTGCCATATAAGGAGCGCCAACATTTCCAAAAGAAGGAAAAGGACCAGGATTCTCATTAGAGGGGTTTCCTTGATTGGTGGACTCAGGAATTGTTTCCATCAGCCTCAACCTAAGATCTACTAAGGAGTATTTCCACAGGAAGCATGTTGTTCTGCGGACAATTAACTTTAGAACATAACAAAAAATAAATCAAAAAAGGGTAAGTATGCATAAAGGTTAACCAAGCAACCGTGAACTACAATATACACCTTTTCCAACCAAGGACTTAATGTACAGCAACAAATCCCCCTAAATTTTGTTTTCAGTGTATCACAGTATACAAGGCAACAGATTCAGTTACCTATGGATGGATAGCAACCTATAGGGGACTCCATAAACATACTCATCGGTACGTGGCAGTTCAGTTTGTAGTAGTGTTTTCTAATGCGTAATCGTTCAATGAGAGTGTTCCCATATACTTACCATGCATGGAGTGCCTCCGATATACCTGAAAGTACTGGAGAACGGTCCTATACACTTCCATACATGGAACAGGATTTCACCCCCAGGATGCAACGCTGGCAAACAACGACAGCTCCTACATTTAAGGACATCGAAAAACATCTCTAGTCTAGACCTATAAATATTTTCGTTAATATTCCAAATTCTCCTTAGGTTAATTGAGATAAATTTTAAAGTTGGTCTTGAATTAAGTTTCAGTTTCAAGGCTCAAAAATCAATGTCACCTGAACACACCTACAATGCAACTAATATGAAAAAATGATTCCTTTCATTTCAATGAAAGTTATCTAGCATAGGGAAGAAGTTTTAAACGTTGATACAACAACCAAGTATGTAACAAACAAAGCTTCCTAACTAGATCTTTCACTTTCACTACACCCATCAAAAGTAAAATGAATCTCAATTCACTAAAATGTACCTATGTGAATTTTTTCACTTTTTCTTTTCAATGAATGGGAATGCACTTTTTAGCTTTCAACACTAAGCAATGTAATCTATGCTCAATGATAATCCCAAAAATGACATTTCAATGCAATGTAATCTAATGTAATTTCGAAAAGTAAACTTTGAGATGAAATCTAAGCAAATGAAAATACCATTTCTTTTATGGTTTCCAAAAGAAATAACAATGCCTTGACCAACATCAAATCACTATTCCTTCCACACATACAAGCATAAAACAATAAATTCAATTGACCAAAAGAACTAAAGACCCAACCAAAATTCACTTTCACTACTTCAAACAATGGGATGGACTTTTACAAACCAATAAGAAATCAACAAAAATAATGGAAAATTATATGCACACAGAGCAGGAGGACACTTCAGAGATCAAGACACACTAGACCTTTCTAGTAGAAACCCTAAAAATTCTCATTTTTTGGACCAGTGCCACTTTAATGGTCAAAATCCGCACTGATAGGAGTTTTCAGCACTACTTTAATGGTAAAAAATCATACTAGCATGATGGCAAGGTCTTCAATGCAACTGTAATGGGTAAAACCAGCACTGGCAGCATGATTATTTTTGGAGAAAATGAGTTGGGCATAAATACTTACGAAAATGAAAAGAAACTAAAAGAGAGATCAAAACATGACACTCTAAAGAACATAATACTCATAATGCGGACCCATAATGAACCTAAGTTACATATCACTATGAGGTTGGCCAAACTAAACAAAAAGACCAAACATAAAAGGAGGTTTGAAGGGTTATAATCTCCCTAGTGGATTCTCCATTTTTGTTATGCAAGAAATCCTTTCTATGAACAGAAACATTCCCTCTAGTCCTATAGGAAGATCTAACAACAAATGAATACAAATATGTGCAAACTTTCCTAGTTTATACCAGAAAACACAAAGGAGGATAGATTACCTACCTCCCTCTGATGCTAACATTCAATGGTGTCATCCCTAATTCTTTCACTTCCAAGCTCAATCTCCTCTTCACCATTATGGATGAATACCTGCAACTAATATCATGTGAAGACAACAAACGCATACATAAAAAAATTCATTCCAATATTAACCATGTAACAGAACAATGAGTATTACACTAAATGAGAAATAATTGACACATTTATGGAAAGTAAACACATAATGTATTATTAATAGATGGGAAAGGGGGCATTACAACCACTTAAGCCTTGATGTTGGAAGCCTTATTTAGGTGAGTTTCCAAGTCCTAGCCTTAACCTTCAAGCACTCCTTTCTCCTTATCAAAATGGGCAACATTTGGGCATAGTTCAGCACTAGGAAGTCAACAAATCAATAGCCAACTCGTTGTGAGTAGTAGGGATCTCATTTATAGAGAAGGAGAGGGACTTAAGGATCCATAAAAGGAGAAAAAGTTTCCGCATCTCAAGGGAAAGATCCATGAAAGTAGGATCAAGGACCAATAATGGGAGCAATTGTTCCAATCCTCATTCACCTGTAACCAGCTCATCATTCTCGAGACTTCTAGTAAGAGAAGCTTCTCCTCCACTTTAGTAAAAACTACCTAAAGAGTTTCAGTGCAGGTTTTCCTGATAAAATTCATGTTGGCAATGCTAGGATAGTATAGAGAAACAAGGTACCAGCACAGACCACTAGTGATGCAAAAATCATTGATCCTGAAAATAAGGTTTTTTTACGACTTCCTTCAGAATTATTTCAAGGAAATTTTTCTTCCTTTTTTTCAGGGATTCTTTTGAACATGTTTCATGGTGAATACACTAACAGTGTTCGTCATTTTTACACTTCAAGATACAAGATGGGGAGTGTGACAAAATATTATATAACAGGGATGAGTCATTTCTTGACCTTGTCCTTCACCAATGTGCTTCTCTCTCTCAATATGTGATGGGTACAAAATAAAAAACAAAAGATGCTTGAACACAAGTGGGAGCTAAAATTCTATGAGACGATAATGGGGACGACGCAAATCGTCACAGTGAAGAATGGAGAGAAAACCCTCTATTTATAACAAAATATTGGAATAGATTGAGAATTAGAAAATAATAAAATTTTATTGACTAAATCAAAATCTAGTCGTTGTGAATACTTTATTATATTTTCTAGAGGGAAAAAATATTCAAAATGGTCAAATATCTTTATTTATAAAGTGGTTGAAACAATTAACAAATAAAAATAATTTATTAATCACTTTGTGAGGATTAAGACCAATATGAATTTGAAATAATTATTTAACAATTATCTAACAAGGAAAAAAGGGAATAAATAAGGAATTATAAATAAATAATGATTTATTTAATTATTCCAAGGTGATTAAGTCAAAAGTGATAAGAAATAATTATTTCTAGAGAATATTAAATAAATAATGATTTATTTAATTATTCCCATGGCGTTTTTGGAATTTAATGAGAAATAATTTAGGAAAATGGTTCACTAAATTATTTCCAATGGTGAAAGTGGGTTTTACCATGTTAAAATTCGTCCTACATAGGGTATTTTGATCAACCTTGTAAGAAATGGATAGGTGAACATTTTTTGGGTGATAACAGATTTCCCCCCAACATAAGAGTGTCAAGAGAAAATCGTATGACCTTACGTTGTAGGTTACACTTTCACAGGACACCGAAGGGGAATCATAGAGAGAGAGAGATAGGTAGAGAAAGAGTTGAAGCAAGGCAACAAAGGACTGAGAATGGAGGGGGTGAGACCTACTTGTCTGATAGAAGTCTCCTTTTATTGATAAGTACATAATCTCAAATGAGGCGGAGGAGGCATACCCATACCTGTCGAGATAACTAATTACAAATAATAATGATGTGCCCAGCAATGTGGCATAGAGAAACAAAGTACATGATACATGATATCTTGGCATCAATGGGCCAAAAATTGATACAATAATACAATGAGTCACATATACATAATGTGCCTAGAAAACAAAGGTCGGTATTGGATATAATAACATTTGTTTACCTGATTACATGAGAAATAATTCCTTCCCTGTTGGGCATTGGATAATCCAGCGCTCCCCGTGTGTTTCGTGACATGTGCCTAACTGCCTCTCAAGGATCCATTAACTCTAGCGATGCATCTATTCACTAACACCTGCGGGTTTTGGTGTAACGGCAATTGTGATCCCAACAAGTGGTATTAGAGCCAAAGGTCTCGAGTTCGAAACACACTCGGGTCACGCTGGGTGGGAGATTGTTGGGCATTGGATAATCCAGCGCTCCCCATGCGTTTCGTGACATGTGCCTAACCGCCTCTCGAGGATCCATTAACTCTGGCAATGCATCTATTCACTAACACCTATGGGTTTTGGTGTAATGAAAATCGTGACCCCAATGCCCCCAAGCTGAGAGGAGGGTGGAATCACAACCAAAGAATCATTGTTGAACAGGAAAGGGCTCTAAAGATCTGAATGGACTATCTGAAGGAGGCATTCATGTTGTGGTCTCTGCAATTGGTGGAAACCAATCCAATCAAATCAATGGAATAACATTTGATGTTGGATCATAATTTGTTGTCATGATTCGAGCATGTGGGGGGCTACCTAAAGGGCCACCCTCTCATCGGGTCCAAAAATCTCACGCACACCTAGGAAATGTTGGTATAATCTGCTAGATCACTGGACCGTCAAGTGTACGATTCTCGATCAGGTGATAATGAGTTGGAATCAAGCATTCGAGAAACTACCAAATCAAATGGAAATGATTATTAACTTTGATGAATCTAATGCATCAAACAATGACGAAGTTTAAAACAAAGGTACCTTTCCCTCTAAACTGCTCTTCTACAATAAATGTGTTGAAGTCAATAGAAGAGGTCCTGCCAGAGTTTAGGGAATGATGATTCCTCAACAAAGGCATGAGGGATATAATAATGTGCTTGATAGACTGACACCATGGAAAATTATGGAGGAATAAGATGAGTGGTGTATTGACGAATTCCCTTGTCAGAAAATAATATGCATGGTTAACCTAGCAGTGGCAGACTCGATTCCATAGGGGATAGTCAATGACTCAGACGGAGGATATTCAGAGACAGGTCAGTATAGCTAGAGGTCAAATGTGAGTGAAATGGGATGAATGTGATGCAAATATGGATAATGTATTGTAGCAGGACTTGATGGGACTCTGAGCAGACTCCATGAATTCAAGGGTGACTCACCTTTGATGCTCTGAACAAGGGGGACTCTATGATGTTGCCACATCGGAGAGTCCCAAAGGGGACCATAAAAGCATGAGTAAATAGTGGTTACTAAGACGAAACTTGACACCTAAGTCGACAAGTGCAAAGGCGAAGTGGAACCATAATACAGGTGACTCATATGAAGAGATTCAAATTTAATAGGTGGCAAAATGAGACCTCATGGAAAAAATGGCTTCCTAGAAAAGTTTCAAATTACCAAAAACAAAGAGAGACCCATTGTAGTGCTTGGTGAAAGCCTTCCAACAATGTTGACAATTCATTAAACTAAGATATGGTTTGCTCGTAATGGTCAATGGAAAAACTAATTTTTTTCCTATAAAAGGGATTTTGACCCCCAAATCCATTTCATTTGCACATTGAGTTGTTGGAGAATTTGGATAGGAGGAGGAGGCCCTAAATCTTATTGAGATTTTAGTGGATAAATCAACTATCAAAAATGATATATGCGACTTTTAAGTAGAGAACCGTACTTGTATAAAATGGCCTTAAGGCTTCATGGAAGGATGGTTGCTGGTGAATAATCAAGGTAAGAAAGGAATACATGAATGAATTACTAATTAAGGTCTAGGATCATCCCTACTCACCAAGTCAAACATGGGGATCAGGTCGTAAATGTGGTATCACATAGAATATAATATTTGAATTTATGATATCAAGCATCGATAATATGCGATGTGTATTTGATAATGAACCTTAGTTGCAGGTTTTAAATGTCGATTTAAAAAAGAAAGATGAATGGGATGGATCTGGAAATTCTATTACAACAAGTGTATATGGCTCGCTAGAGGGACCAGTAGGAAAAATATCTAAGGAATGAAAGGATAATCAACCATACCTAAATCATTGGGATCTATGTCAAGACTTATATTTATCAAGTGAGAAGGTGGACACGGGTGACATCATGCCCCCAAGTCATATATATTCCCCCCCATCATATGATGATGGAGGGGACTTATCGGGTATGCGAAGATGGGAATGATGCCCTATATGGATAAGCTTGTGGAGCACAATTATGTTCCAAGTGTTCAAATAAGGGATTTGAACATTCATCCCAATTGGCACAAAATCCTCCAGAGGATGATGAGTAGATGTAGGGTCATAGGTTCCCCCCAATTTTGGTATGTGTTAGAGTCGTTCTTGTTGCCCTCCATCAGCGATCAAAGCTCTTTGCATTTGCATTAGTAGGTGTCTCATCAGTGTCAATTTTTTTTGCATCCCATTAGGTATGCCATAACCCTGATGGAGGAGCTGGTGTCTTTGTCCCCCTCTTGGCATTGCTGGATCAAGTCATTTCAGTCCTTAGTCACTTTTAAACTTGTCTTGTCTTGGCTTGAGATCAAATTCCTAGGTCTAGGGTTTTGGTCAAGATGGTTTACAAGGTCATGTCTCTGAAGGTCAAATGGTGCCCAGCAAGCCAGAGGGATGTTTTTCAAAGTGTTCCTTCGCAAACTTCTATCTTGTACACTAAATTTTCACCTTGGATTTAAAAACTCTGTTTTTAAAGCCAAGGTCATTTTTCAAATTTTTGTAAAAAGTGATGAAATTTCAAAAAAAACTTCCAAGGACAGTATGAAACCCTGGCTCCCTTGCCAAGATCCCTCAGATGATGTCCCTGCAAAAAAATATCAAGCAAAAGCATTAAATGAGTCAATTTCAGGATAAAGGAAACCAAAATGGTCAATTTTATAAAGTGTCAAAGAGAAACATTATAAAGTGGGTTTGAGCATGAAATTATTTCAAATCAAAGCTATAAAAGCCCAATCTCCCTCCATCGACCCTCATTGTGCATACAAGTTGTTTGCAAGAGCGATTGAGTAAAAGATTGAGTGAATTTGGGAGCTGAACAGGCGCGCGACCCGTCAGACCAGGTGCGCGACCCGTCAGAGGCGCGCGACCCGTCAGCAGCGTTCCGGCAGTGCATTTTTTCAACAGGCGCGACCCGTCAGTGGCGCGCAACCCGTTGGGTGAGGCGCGCGACCCGTCAGCGCCCTCTTTACCAAACCGATTGCAAACTTATCCAAGGACCCTCTGAAATCGCCAAATTGCCAAGGTATGTTCTCCAAACTTAAGAATGGTTGCTTGTTATGATCAATGGGAATCTTAATGGCATTTTTAAAGGATCTCCATGTGCAAGAGAAAAGCTCCATGTTGCTGCATTTTAAATTTGTAAAATATGCCTAGGGTTTTATGCTGTTTGAAGGTATTCCCCTTGTAATCATTTTCCCCATTTCCCATGTCATTTTCCTTGTTTTTCTATATAAATTTCTCTTTTGAATTTGTAAAGAAAAAGCCAAACCCTACCCCTCTTCCCTAAAAAATGAAAAATTAAAGCCCTAACCCTACCTCTCATTACTCATGTAAACAATGTATATGATGATGCATGTGCAATGATTTTTGGCAATGTTTTTTCCTTAAATCCCTGTGTTATATATTTATTCCCATTTTCCCTTTAAAAGTGTCCCTCCCCTAACATTCCCTTCATGCTCCTTGTCCCCCTTGAAACAGCATACAAAACAGCATTTTACAAAGCAGAAACAGCAGTACATTTTGGCCTCTCTGCTCCTTAAACAATGTCAGAAACTGAAACCTATGAGCAGAGTGATGACCAGGCATCAGCTTCAGAGATTGAGATACAGAGGAGGCCTCATAAGGGTGGTAAGGGTGGTCATCATAGGCGAGAGGAGCCCACCTCTTTGACAGATTTACAAGCTTGTCCTATGGCAGTCTCATGCTTCCAGTACATGTCTTGCTATGAGTTTTGTGAGAGGATCTCTCGGATTCAACACCACAGAGAGTTGGCTCGCCTGTTTGTTTTACACTTGCATGATGGACATGTCAACCTTGCCGGGGTAGACTTTACATTGACACCTGAGGTGATTGCACAGGCCACAAGGATACCGAATGTTGGAGAGGTGTGGAATAAGCGCAAGGTGCTGGACAGTGTTCATTTTGAGCCTTTCGTTAGACCAGCACTCATGAGACACTTGACAGGAGTGTTTCCCTTCAGATTTCTCAGGAGTGAGTATGCTCCCATCATGAGGCTCATCATGCTCTATTTTACTTGTGAGGGCAGATTTTCACAGGTATATTCATACCATATTCGCCTCTTGATGCACTTCACCTGAGTGAGGATGATGAACATCCCTGTTTTCTTCTATCAGAACATTGAGAAGATGGTGTCCATGATGCAGAGGAAGAGCCCGGCACAGCAGTACAGGAGCCTTTACCATTATGGTTTGATTCAGCTAGTGGTATTACATCAGTTGGCTCAGCAGGGCATCTCATGGGAGGAGTTCATCTCTCGTGAGCTTTTCACAGCACCATCACCGCCACATCCTGAGGTTATTCATGAGGAGGGAGGACCATCACAGCAGCATGACATCCCTGTCACCAGACATGTCAGCTCCTCACCTGTGGTTACTTATCAGAGAGGCCAGAGGGCCTTATTTGCAGCAGCTCGGCAAGTACTTTCTCCACAGCATGTGGAAGGGGTCTCGCCTTCTTCATCGGCTCAGTGAGTGTTATCTCCACATCAGGTGGAAGGGGCCTCGCTTTCTTCAGCAGCACAGGTATCAGGGAGGGGCAAACAGACCAAGATTGATGAGAGACCATCAGGTGTTCCGGATATAGAGCTTATTGATCTTGATGTCAGTTCTCCTAGCCGAGAGGCAAAGGAGATCATTCAGCACCTCAGAGCTGAAAATGATGCCTTGCAGAGGAGATTAGAGGGGGCACAGTGGACCATCACATACCTCGAGCAGCGCAACAAACAGTTGGAGGATGAACAAGCTCTTGATGAGTTATGGAGGATTCGTAGTGACCGCAGTTTGAACCGGAGAAGACCTGGTGATCTATTGCCCGCTGACCGAGAGTCCATGCTCATCCAGGTAAATGCACACTTGGAGAGGCTGTTGGCTAAGGCCAACCAAGAGAAGAAATTGCTGAGGAACATGAAGAACCATTATTGGGCAAGAATGCACGTGTGCAAGGCAAAGATGAAGATGTTCCAAAGGCAGTTGGCCAAGGCACAAAAAAGGAGAAAGAGGCCCGATCCCCTCCATATCTTGGTCGAGGCTTCACTGAAGGACCAAGGCACTAAATAGCCCAGCCACAGCACAAATCCCAAGAAATTTTGAAAATTTTGGGTCAATTTTGATTTTTCAAGCAATTTACAAGTTTTTGTCCATTAACGGGTCTCACCCCCCGCGCGACCCTTCATCCCGGCAACTCCATTTTGCAAAAACTCAGTATTTCCAGATTTTTCATGAGAAGTTACATATGCTCATCAATGGACTTGAGATTTTATGAAGTTTTGGGCCTCCAGAAAGTCAAAAAACAAGCAAAAATTGACTTTCTGCCACATTTTTGAGTTGCAGAAAGCAGTCTTGGAAGATTGCAATTTTGGAGGGGCAAATGACCACCAAATTCAGAAATTCTAGTTGGGTTGGAAAGTAGACTCACAGACCTTTCCAACAAGCCTACTCTTGCTCAATTTGGCCACCTGGAAGTGCCCCAAATGTGGTCCCAAAGGCGCGCGACCCGTCAGGCAAACTTCTCCAGATTTCAGTGTACAGCTCAGGAAAACGCAGTTTGACCCTGTTTGACTTTTTGGGGTGGATTATTATGCTCTTTGATGTAATTAATGTACTTTTATGACACTTTTACTCTTATGTACCTCTTCTAGAAGATTCATTCATGAAAAAGGTGAAAATTAAATGAATGAATTGGTTTCCTAGCTTATAGAGGCAAGTTGTTTTGACTGCCTAGTTTGTAGTGCTTAGTTTAGAAGTGGTTGAAACAGCTCCTAGGATAGTGAGCTCGACCCATGGAGGCAGGGAAAGAGGTTAGATGATCTATATTATGTACTTTCTTGCTCATTTTCATGGTTGGACTCTTGAGGGATAAGCTATCATTGTATTATTCACTGTATCTCTGCAATTTTTGGCTAAGGAAGACCAGGGTTTTGCAGTCCTCTTTGGGATTCTTGTGGTTACATGTATTGATGGTGTGTTTCTCTATGTACCTGTAAGTGTGTTATGTGAATCATTTCCTTTCTTTTCCTTCTGCACATTAAGCAAACGAAGTGTTAAAGTAAGAATTCATGACTGTCATGCTCTGCTTTTAAGTTTGTTTAATTTCGATGTTTTCTACTGTTTAAGGAGAATTCAAAGTTATTGTTTGCTCTCCTTAGCTCCTCACCTGTCATTCCTGACCATCCACCCCAATCAAAGGCATCAATATTGTCTCCTACCTCGCCCCAAAGAACTCCCTGCAGAAACTGTGTCCAATCCCCGCACCCAAAATTGCCATCCCCTCAATTTGCCACCAAAAACCCTAAAAACCCCAAATCAACCCTTTTTATCAGTTTACTAGCCTAAAATCAGTGTTACCCTATTGGTCATCTCGCCCATTGAAGATCTTTACTGAGATTGACTGGAGAGAGCCCTCTCCAGCCCCGTAGGGCTAGCTACGAGGCTAAGTGGTTTGATGTTGCCTTGAGGTTTACCTTTCTCAGCCTGAGGTGAAATTTCAAGCGCTAACAGTATGTATGGTTAGAGCATGTTATGGACATGCCAGATGTTTTTAGAATAGTCGACTCTAAACACTTTTGATGGATATTTTGATACATAATATGGTTATACATCATTTTGACGATGTGGTCATCATTTCTTGTTTATGGTTGTCTTCTTATGGGAAGAATGGATAGATACTATGGGAGAAAGGAAATAATGGATTTTCAATCTCTCTTGGCACTACATATATATGTCAAATAGACTGAATTTCTGGGTTTTCATACATGGTGTCACCATACCAAAGAGTTTCTTCAAATATAATGAACTGATGCTCACCTAGATGACACAAATGTTAAACAAAAACAATGTCTAAGGGACTGAGTTGTTGATGTAAGATGGGGGGGTGATTAAATGTATAATCTCTAGGGTGATATGGAGTGATATGGTACTCTATAAGCTCTTCAAAATGGGGAATAGTAGTGGAATTAGAGTTAACACTACTAGATGTGATACGAGGGTTGGGGAGAATTTATTCTCTTGGACTCTCAAAAGTGGATACCCCCTTTCCCAAACATTATGTGTCAAAGTAATGGCCACAAGGTGGACATGGCTCAAATTCATGGGTTCGAAGTAAGGGGTGATGGAACCAATCATCATCATGGGAGGCATGGTTCTCATTCGCATCATCAGGAGGGGAAGACAGATGACAAGTGGATGTAGAATCCACTGATGTTGAGACCAAAATGCCTTCAGAAGATGGTTCTAAAGAAGCACAATAGGAAACTCCTAAAGATATTGAATCTATCGATCTCATGTATGATGATAGGTAGAGAATAGGTGTTCAACTATCTTTCATCTCGACATCAGGAGGGGAATCATGATGGTGGGTTGAGAAACCCCTTGCCTTATCGATGCATTGGGGCCAGAATCTGCAGGTAAAGAATAATTAGTCACTACGAGCATCATCTAACTCATGAAGCACTTGAAGTGTATCATGAAAGTCTTCAATATGGGGATAGCAATGGGAATAGTTTGCATACTTATCGCACAAATCAAAAGGGTAGTTCATGGGTAAGGATTTGTTTTTCTTGGTGGACTCGAGTAAGGTAACATGGAACTTAGGAATTTTTGTGTCGAGAAAAGTATTAGAGATGACATTTTTAATATGGGAAAGTTCAAAAAAATTATTGGTGGCATTGTCTAGAAGGATGTGGTGGTTTAGGAGGAGTGGGAGTTGCTTGGGTTACCTTGTCTTTTCGCCACTTTTTCTAGGATTCCCCCCCCCCCCCCCCACTAGATGTTTTTGCAACAGTACTGACTTCCTACTGAGGTTGTTGTGGAACTGAAGCAAAGGAGGGGATGGCAAGAACCAGTGAACCAGGCTCAAGGTTGTATAAGGCTTGAGTTGGTCGGGAGGAGTGTTTGCGGGAGGATAAATGTACCATACTGGGATCCCCAAGGTGATGTTAGGAAGACTCAACGTAGCCATTACAGAAGTAGAAAATATTTTTGGTAGCGGGAATAAGAAAGGTATCTGACTAGAGGGGTGGTGACCTAGAGGAACTTCTCCTCAGTGGGAAAGACCCAAGGGAGCAGTTTCTGGTTGAAAAGGACTTGGAGGAATGCCAGTTGAAGAGAACTGGCCTAGAGGAATTGTTCTTGGAGAACGAGTTGAATCTTGAGTAGGGGGTTGCAGAGGAGTTGGCTGCTAGGAAGACGTACCAGATCACTTACCAGCATCTTATGAATCTTGAAGCATGCAAACACTCGAAGAGATAGGCTTGAAAGGAGTAGGTGGTGGGCCATAATAAGCCCCAAGCAGTGTGGAATCCTTATAAACTCTAGGGGAAACATTAGTAAGGGAAGGGGTGGTATTATTTCCAATCATCGATGAAATAGTGGTATGAGGAATGATTTGGGACTAAGTGTCATGGTAAGTCAATTGATCGATACTGATGATCTTTACATTATGAGGGAAGCACATCTTGTGGTATATATAGGATGTGACAACTAACATGGCATATGTATAAATACGACCTAGCAAGATGTTATAATATAAAGGAGCATCAATGACTTCGATATCAATCAAGACAGTCTTGCCCGCAAAGGTGATGGGGAAATTCCAATATAAACCGAGGGGTTGCAAGGGGTGACAATCCCAAGCATGAAGGGTGATAGTGGATGGTGACAAGTCAAGTGAACCAAGTTGCTTCCAGACACTTGCAGCCATCACATGGGTGGAGGCGCCTTCATCTATTATACATCATTGAATGATGGCATTTTTATTGGGACTGGTATTTGAAGGGAAATGGATGAAGGAAGGGGGGGATGTTCCACTTTATCAAAATCAAACAATTTCAAACAATTTTCAGAGAGATCCATAGCACCCAAAGCATATAGTAGAGATTTTATTTGGCATGAGCGCGTCTAGAGGAATTCTAGCATTGACATAGTGGCAGGAGATTGCATCAAGTCATCTACTATACTATATATATGGGCATCTTTAGAAGAAGTAGAATTTCGACATAATGGACCTTTGGTGATCTTAGGGTGAACCTCGACCTTAGGAGGATGGTGACGATAGGGGCTTAGTGGAAACTTTGGTTTTGGAATCATTTGTTGACTTATCAGGAGGATTTTCATACTAGCGCGATCGAGCCTAGAGGTTTATGTCTTTGGATTTCATCATGAGAATATGGTAATTATTTTTGTCATATTGTGAAGGTTGGGGGGCTAGAGAATTCTAGATGGTTTGGGAAACCACATATCCTTGATGAGGAAATGGATTGGTAGGCATTTTTGGTTGAGAATAAGATGGAGGAGGTGGAGCCATGGGTTGGGGTCCTTTACAAAAAGTTGTTTGATCTTCCCATGCTTGACGCATATAAGGTAAAAGGGGACACTCATGCATATAATGGCCATAAGTATCACAACAAGCACAAGGTTTATTGGTTCTAAGAGCCTTGTTCTACTTGGGTTATCTACCATGTTTCTGGGTTGCAGGATTAGGTTGGATTCCCTTATTTCCATTTGGTTTTCTACCTTGGTTTCCTTGGTTACCTTGAGGTTGTTGGTTCTAGTTACCTGGTGAGTCTTATCAATAGGTACATTTTGAAGATACATATGCCATCCTCCAACCTTAAAAATATTATTCTCTTACATTAATTCACATTTTTTGTTATATTATGCTTAGTAAGAGGAGTAAAATGTGTTTGTCATATTATGTGTCCTAATGTGGTTTAATTGCAGGAAAAAGAAGCTTTTTTTAGGTTATTACTATGCAAGGTCTTTATGAAGACAACTAGGATAGAATATATGGGGTTTTTCCACCCCCTTAACTCCATAAACTCAGCTTGGGATCACAATATCCTCTCTCACTAGTTCAAGTTCATTTCCAGCTGAGTGACTCCTAGTCCAAGTGAAGATCAAGAGGGACAAGATCCACCATTTTCGAGATCAAGGAGGGAACCACTCCTACTTTCAAGGGAGCTGCTTTAGTTTCCATTTTGTATAAATAAACTAGAATAAGATCTCATTAGGATTCAAAGTTTTTGTTCAGCTAGGTGTAGTTATTGAGCTTAAAGCTTGACATTTCTATTTTCAACTTTTATGTGATGTATTAGACCTGCACTTTTTTATAATCAGAAGTTGGATTTTAAGTTGCATCTAAGTTAGTTTCAGAGGGTTGTGACCCTTGGGTTTGGGCCCAACCCAGAGGCTTTGGCCCTCTTCTTGTACTTATGTTTCTTTTTTATTCCAAGCAGCTCATAGTTTCTTACATTTGAGTATAGATTAATCTATAAAATCTTGTGGTTGTAGCCTCTACATCACATCTATTGTGGGAGGATGAGTGGAAGGATTCACATCCATAGCCCAAAAAGGTTATGTTTATGATTGCTTGGAAATATATTAGTGTTAGTTATCTTGTTTTACATTTTCTTTTTATAGCTTAGAAGTGAGTTTAGTGATTATATCAGTGGTATTGCATGAAATAGATTTTATTTAAATTCAACTCATCTTTTCCATCATAAGTCATTTCATTTTGTTAATGGTAAATGGATGCATGCATGTGATTGATTTCAGGGTTGGTTGACCTGCAAGGAAGGGAAAATTCACCACTTCCAACTTAAGCTCCTTCATCTTCTCCTTCCACAACCAAACTTTGTCCCAAAACCCTGTTTTATAAGCCAGTATGCCTAGTACATAGAAAGCACTCATGCTAGTGCAAGACAGGCCTCTAAGAGGTCCTAAGCTTGGCTAGGGGCTCAAATAAAACCCCCTCCATTTGATTCAACTTCCATCCACATTTCCATACCCTCAAGAGAGAATTTTCACCTTCAAAAACCACTCAAATACCCTCTTATACCATTACAGGCCTTCCTCTAGCATTATAGGCATCCTATAGAAATTGCCTGTAGAAAACCTATAGCAGCATTTTCCTTCATCAGTTTTGATCCCCACTACAACTTTGACTTAGCATAGATGCATAATGACCCCTATTTGTTCTTTTATGATTAGGGAAAGCTCCTAGGTCACTCCAACCCTTCCTTTTCTTCACTACAAAAATAGAGTAGAGTTAGTTTCATTATCATGCAAGTACGTTATTGATTCATAAGCAAGTGTGAACTTGGTAGATAGTACATGCAATTCTGATTGGTATTTTGATGAATTGTGCAAGATAAATTAGATCCTTTCTGCAAGTAGATGTGGTAATATGATGATTTTTTCAAGATAACATAGCTTTCTTTCTGCAAGTAGATTATCCTTTGTCCTTTCATGAATTGATTGGTTATAATTTACAAGTTGAGTCAATGGAATTTATATTTTCATAGCTAGAATAAATTTCCAATTGTACTTTTATCAGCAAGCTTTCATTATAATTTAGTATGAGGAAGGGTCTCTGAGCAATTTTTGATCTAATGTCATAACTGAGGGTGGCATGAGTGGAATCCTATCTGTTGTGCATATATCATTGTCACCTCAAAGTTTGTACGAATCCAGGTTGAAAATTTGAGTTGAGTATCCCTTGGGATTTGCCTACAAGTAATGAAGAGAGGGTGGATGATCAACTGCCAAATGAGCACATCTTTTCCATCTCGGTGCTTTCTCCTTTGTTTTCTATCATAGAAAACTAATTGGTTGTTGGGAGGTTCCATCCTAATCTATCATCCATGGAGAAAATCAAGATTGTAAGGAAAAGCTCCCCTTTCACTTGGATTGGGGGTAATATTATTAGATTGGGACCAGATCAAATCTTGAGGAGATGTTTAAGAGAAGAGGAGGTCTTTGACATCCTCTCAGCATGTCATGATGGTCCTTGTGGACATCATTTTGTTGCAAAAAAATACAAACTTTAAATTTTTACAGGATTGTTACTATTGGCCCACTTTATATCAAGATGCAAGGAGATATACCACTAAATGTAGTCAGTGTCGAAGGATGGGAAAACCCACACCTAGGGATTAAATGCCCCAACAACCTCAAGTGGCCTTAGACTTCATTGGTCCAATTGATCCACCATCATGACAGAAAAAGTACATCATTGTGTGCACTAATTACCTGACAAAGTGGGTTGAGACAAAGTCAGTCAAAGCAACAACTGAGCAGAAAATGGCATAATTTTTAAGAGAAAAAATTTTCTATAAGTTTGGATATCCAAGGGAGGTAATCACTAATAAATGATCCCAATTCACATCCAATTTGATTGAATATATCATGAAATAGTGTCATATCAAGCACAAGACATCCACTGCCTATAATCCTCAAGATGGGAAAGTAGAGGTTACAAAACAGAGCATTGGAGAGAATCCTCACCAAGGTTGTTAGCAGCAACAGGAAATATTTGGTAGAGAGACTAGTAGAGGCCACTTGGGCCTACAATACAACTTGGAAAACCAGCATTGGATTCACTCCATATGATTTGATTTATGGGAAGAAATATTTGATTTCTATTGAGTTTGAATATAAAACTTTGAGAATGGCAACTCAGTTGGACTTATATGTCACCACAACATAGCAATAAAGGTTTCTCCAACGATGTAGGAATTTACAGGGTAAGTTCCTTAGGTAGAACACCAAGGGACACCGCTCACAAATAGATCACAAATCAGTGTGCCAGTATTCTTGACGTGATTAAAAACCTCAAAAAGGGAAAAAATCCACGGCTTGGGCCGATGCAGCCACTTCAGGCAATTTATTAATGTAAAAGAAAGAAAATTTACATAAGCTTCTCTCATGAATGGTTACCTTACAAATGACCCACCATGTTCTTTAAATAGATATCATGGACCAAACATGTGTTAAGTTGCGGATCAAGTGTCGGTAATACCGAGGAGAGAATGAACCGTCAGATCACTTCATGTCTAGAACATATCTTGACCGTCAAATTGTAAGTTACAAAAGTGCAAAGTAAAGAAACACACTTTACCTAACTCTACACTAGACCAAATTATACTTAACTATTTCCTATGTGTTGGAATATCCTACCATCCCCCCTTAATAACAACTTGGGATAGGATTGAAGGATGTACAAATATGACACAATAGGAGAAGGAAGGAAGCATTAGAGCCTATCCCCCCTTAGTGACAACTTCCTGAACTCCAACCATAAATCAAAGTTTAGAAAACTTCACCTCTCTGAGAGCCTTTCTAAAGATTTCTGCAACTTGATCATTGGTTCAACAATATTTCACTTCAAGAACATGGTCATGAATGAGCTTTCTCATGAAGTGCATGTGTATTTCAATGTCTTTTTTGCACTAATGTTGGATTAGATCTTTGCAAAGTTGAATTTCTCTTTGATTATCACACCAAAGTAAAGTCGGATGTTTTTGTTGAAAGCCAAACATTGGCAGGATCTGACGGTGCCATAGGGCTTCCTTACTAGCTTCTATGGTGCCACAATACTCTGCTTCAGCTGAAGAACGAGAAATGGCACTTTGTTTCTTGCAAGCCCATGTAATAGGTCCAGAACCAAAAGTGAAGACAACCTAAAGTAGACTTCTGATCATTAGGGTCACCTACCCAATCGGAATTAGTGAAACCAACCAATAAAGGAGATGCTTTTGCACTGTAATGAATCCCAAACTGAATTGTACCTCGAACATAAAAAAGTATTCTTTTAGCTACTTTCCAATGACTTTCATGTGGGTTTTTCATAAACCAAGCAATAAGGCCAACAACAATGGAAAGTTCAGGACAAGTATGGGTCAGATACAAAATTTTTCCTACAAGCTAATGGTATAAGGTAGCATAAACTTCAAAGGAAGTACAAGTGAGTGAAATTTTGGCTCCATACTGAAAGGGAGAAGGGTTTTTCTTACAGTCTTCCATGTGAAATTGGTGTAGAGGATCAAAGGCATACTTAGACTGGAAAAGGGAAATACCTTCTTTAGATTGCAAGACTTGAAGACCAAGAAAATCATGCAAGTGTCCTAATTCCATGATTTCAAACTTATTTTTAAGGCTAGACTTCACGTGGTTTATAAGGTTGGGACCACTACCAGTAAGGATAAAATCATCAACATAAAGAACAAGAATGATAAGAGACTTACCCACTTTCTTGGTGTAGACAGTATTGTCAGAATAACACCTAGAAAAGCCAGTATCTAAAAGAAAGCTATCCATTTTGGCATACCAAGCTCGAGGGGCTTACATGAGACCACAAAGGGATTTCTTAAGTTGTGATACAAGGCTAGATTCTATTTGTATAAAGTTAGGAGGTTGTTCCAAATATATTTCTTCATGCAATTCCCCATGCAAGAAGGAGGATTTAACATCCATCTGATGGACTTCCCATTTGAAAGAGGAAGCAAGGGAAAGAAAAAAGTGGATAGAGTTCATTTTGGCAACAGGGGAGAAGGTTTTAGTATAGCCAATGCCTTCAACTTGTGAAAAACCCTTAGCAACAAGACAAGATTTATGTTTATCAACTTTTCCATCTGATCCAAACTTGGTTCTGTAAACCCATTTGCATCTAACAAAATTTCGTCCCTTTGGAAGAGGAACAAGGTCCCATGTATCATTTGCCAACAGTGAACGATATTCTTCATTCATAGCTACATCCCAATCTGGATGGCCTAAAGCTTCTACAAAGGTTTCATGATCATAATTCGTTGAATCTTGAGCCAATAAAGAAGAGGCTCTATCAAACTGGGAACGTGTGCGGCGTTGATCTATAGGATCACCTACAAGAGCACATGTTGTATCCCGAGTAGCGTGAACCCATTTTGGAAGCTGAGGAGCTGAAGGAGGATCCCAGAAAGTGGGGGAGGATTTCCATCCTCGTTGTCATCATCTAAAGAAGAAATATTTTCAGAAGTAGAAGCGATAGAGAGAGGTGGCACATCCGTCGAACTAGGCTTGTAGGCCAATATATTTTCAGCAAACTTTACAACTCTTCTAATGATAAAATTTTGGATTTAGGTGGAAGAAGTCTATAACCTTTGAAATCTTTAAAATATCCAACAAAAATACATTTTTCACTCCTAGGTTTTGTTGTAGCGGCTACAACCAGCCTTCAAAATTTTTCCCTGGCCTATTTTGGAGCCTCCATACCAACCTTACACAACACTTTGTCTTTTTTCATCAAGTACTCAAGCTTCAAGTGTTTTCCTCGCACAGAGGCAGTTTGTTGTGTTGGAAATAATACTGAGAGGGGGGGTGAATCAGTATTATCAAGTCAAATATTCCCTTTTTCAAATCCAGATAATATACGCTACTTCAGTTAATTAAATCCGCGTATATACGCAAATATGTAGAAGGAAACCCGCATATACAATGCAAACTTATAATTTACTTTATCTTTCAGATGTTGATTGTTAATATGTGTATCAGAATTAAATAACCAGTAACCAGAAACAGTAAAACAGAGCAGAAGACAATCACACACAAGAACACAAGATATAAGGTGGAAACCCAATGTGGGTGAAAACCACCTGCCACAATTCGTCTCTATCTTCTTTTAATTAGAAACTTCTTTTTACAATCTTCTGGTGCAGTCCTTTACCAGTACGCAAGCTGCAACCTGCAGAGAGCTACAACCCTCTCTCGTTCTCCAACTTCTCCTGGAAGGGAGCTACAACCCCCTTAGCTCTTGCACTAGCCAAGATACTAGTACGTAGGTGCTGGCCTACAAAAGGCTACAACCTTCTCTTTCTTCCAGGGACCACGTTTCATAAATTTTCAGACTAGATCCATGAACATCAATCAATCCTCAAGAATTTTTGCATCAACCAATCACCTTTTCACCAATTAGAACTGAATCAAGTAGATACTTCTCTGACAGTTGTACCCAAAAACACAGTAACAATAATAACACACCAAATTCTGAACCTAGAACACTGCAGCAATAGACAGAAGCAGCTAGATCACTACTCAAAATATATACACTACTTCAATAACCTGAAACCTACGTGCATACGCTTCTTTGTTTGGAGAAACCTGCGTATACGGTGTTTTTATTCACTGAACCAGCGTGTATACGCGCCTTAGCTTCACTAAACCTGCGTACAGATCTATAAAAGATAATTCATTCTTTCAAATATTCAGGCACTAATTAACCCAGATTATCAGATTTATAGTTCAAGCATGTGCCACATATAACAGATCAAAATCATGCAAAGATATTATCATTCAAGCCTAAATATTATGACCCATCAATAGAACTTATCCTTCTCTTTGTGCCAAGGTTCCTCCTTCATTCAGATCCAGATCTGCACCATAACCCCAATCACCAATATTTCAGATCTAGCACTTATTAGATATTCAATTCATTCAGATGATCCTTTGCCAAATGATCTCCTTCCTCTTTTATAGTCTTAGGCCTTTCACAATACCACGGTCCAAAACCATAATAAAACAATACCATGGACCCAATACTTGGGATCAACACTTCTGATGAGATACCATGGTCCAAAACCATAGGTTCAAATACCAAGGACTAACTACCACGGACCAAAAGTGAGTTCTCCAACATATACGCGCTTTTCCTTGCATGAAAGTGCGTGTATACGCATACGCGCCTTTGTAACGTCTAACCCGCGTGTATACGCACCTTTGTCTAGGTGAACCTACGTATATCTCTTTTTCTTCATTTTGAAAGCCTGAACTGAGATCTGTTACCAAAGAGAATTGCCATCAAGGACAACACCTATGCCATAACTCCAAACCTGTGCCATAATGCCAACAATCTCCCCCTTTGGACTTGATGGCAACCCCAAGATCCTCAAAGTCATTCTCCCCCTTTGTCATCAAGGGCAAAGAGTTGTGCTCCCCCTGAGTACATGCTGAAGTCTCTGCCCTGCTGTGCTGACCATGCTCCCCCTGACTGTAGGCAAGATCTGCAAAACGATGTTCTTCAATAAGAACCATGACTTATACATCATAAAAGACCTTCCTATCACCAAAAGACTCAATGCATACATCCATCACCCAACCAAGTGGGGATCATCCACCCAACCAAGTGGGGATACATCAGAAATTTACATATGACAACCAAGTACATTACATCTTCATCCCAGGCATAGTGAGGAAACCAAAATAGGTTGTTACATGACCTTGACACCATAAAAGAGATACATGACATAGAGACGAAATATCTAGAGCAAGACTTATGAAAGTCACCAATAACTGATATCAGCAGCATTTGTCAATCACCATTCAGATCAGCAGCCAAGATTTCCTTTTGTTCTCCCTCTGCCTTTGTTCCACTTGAAATCAACAACAGTTGTGACCTTGAACCAAAAGCTTCTAAGATGATGCCAACAATGTATCATTAGAAGTTTATCTGCTCCCCCTGAACCTGTGCCGGATGGTCTCTGCCAGACCCATATCAGAATATCTTCAACCAGAGCCTGTCCCTACTGATATCCATCAAACCTCCATATACGCGACTATCTCTGCACAAACCGGCGTATGTACACGGATCCTCCTCAGGAAACTCGCGTACACCCATTTTTCTCTGAAACAGACAAGTTTTAACAGCAAGATGATGCATCAACTACTCCCAGCTTCTGTCTGAGGTATTCAAAATTTTCCTTGGGCAGTGGTTTGGTGAGGATATCAGCAACTTGTTCCTTAGAAGGAACATACTCCAATTTGACCTTTTGTTCCAACACTTGTTCCCGGAGAAAGTGATACTTGATCGGTATGTGCTTGGTCTTTGAACGCATGACTGGGTTCTTTGAAATGTTGATTGCACTTGTATTATGACATAAGATGGAGATAGGTGGTGTACAAGTGATCTGAAAATCCTGCAAGTTTTACATCATCCAAAGGAGTTGAGTGCAGCAAGATGCAGCAACCACATATTCTGCTTTAGTTGTAGATAAAGCAATCGAACTCTGTTTCTTGCTGAACCAAGATACTAATCTGGAAACCATAAAGAATGCACCACCACTTGTGCTCTTTCTGTCATCCACACTTCCAGCCCAATCTGCATCTATATAAGCATGAAGAGTGAGATCTGTATCTCTAGGATACCATAAGCCATAGTTTTAAGTTCCTTGAAGATACTTGAAAATTCTCTTCACTGCCTGAAGATGAGTTTCCTTAGGATTTGCCTGAAATCTTCCAACTATTCCCACTGCATGCATGATGTCTGTTTGAGTGCCTGTCAAATAAAGAAGACTTCCAATCATGGATCTATAGGTTGGTTGATGCACTGCTACTGATTCATCATTTTCACTGAGGCTGCATCCTGTAACCATAGGGGTACATACTGGTTTTGCATCTTCCATGCCATATTTCTTTAGGATCTGCTTGAGATGCTTGGTTTGAGACAAAAATATACCGCCTTCATTTTGTTGGATTTGCAATCCAAGAAAATATGTCAGTTCTCCAAGCAAGGACATTTCGAATTCTTTCTGCATCACCAAGGCAAAGCTTTGACTCATAGCTTCTTCATTGCTGCCAAAGATAATATCATCTACATACACAACAAGTATTAGCAATTTGTCATTTTCAATTTATATAAAGATTGCTATCTACTGATCCTTTTGAAAAACCTTGTTGATGAAGATATTTGTCCAAACGGTAGTACCAAGCCCTTAGAGCCTGTTTAAGACCATAGAGAGCCTTTTTTAGTCTGCATACAAGATTTGGATCATTCCCAAGAATGAAACCATCTGGTTGCTCAATGTATACTTCTTCTTCTAAGTCTCCATTCAGAAAGGCTGATTTCACGTCCATTTGAAATACTTTGAACTTCTGAAAGCTTGAGAGAGAAAGGAACATTCGGATGGCCTCAAGTCTAGCAACGGAAGCAAAAGTTTCTTCAAAGTCTATTCCTTCTTGTTGAGCATACCCTTTACAAACAAGTCTGGCCTTGTTTCTAATCACTTCCCCATTTTCATTCAACTTGTTTTTAAAGATCCATTTTGTCCCTATGACATTCTTATCTTTTGGTCTAGGAACCAACTCCCAAGTGTTATTCTTTTCGATCTGCTCGAGTTCTTCATCCATTGCCTTGACCCAGCATTCATCTTTGCATGCCTCTTTTACATTTTGTGGTTCACTGGAGGAGAGCAATGCCAAATAGCTTGAGGCTTCTGCAATTGTTCTTCTTGTTTGTATACCTGCCTCTTTCTGCCCCAAAATTTGAGATTCTAGATGATTCTTCTTAACGTACCTGGATGGAGTCTTCTCTTCTATCCTTATCTGTTCCTCTGGTGTCTCTTGAGGTTCTTCTTCATCATCAGTCTGATTTGAAGGATGGTCTTCATCCTCTTCGATATTTTCATAATTTACTTGCCTAGGAATGTTTCCTTCTTCATCAACCACTACATCAATGTTGTCAACAATTCTTCCAAGTCTTTTATTGTAACACTTATATGCTTTGCTGTGGGGAGAATAACCAAGGAGAATGCCTTCATCTGCTCTAGGTTCAAATTTTCCAAGATGTTCATCATTTTCCTTAATATAGCATTTGCTTCCAAAAATTTTGAAATGTTTTACCAAAGGAGTCTCACCATACCAGAGCTCATGAGGAGTTTGAGTGCTGTTCACCCAGACATTTGTTTTGTTGAGAATAACAACCGCAGCAAATGCAGCTTCACCCAGAAGGTTGCGGGAGTTCCAGACTCATCAAGCATAGCATGAGCCATTTGTTGAACCATCCTTTCCACTACTCCATTTTGCTGAGGAGTCCTAGCTGTAGAGAATTCCCTTCTTATTCCATTTTCTTCACAAAAATCGAAAAATTCATTTGAGGTAAACTCCCCACCTCTATCAGACCTGAGGCACTTAATTTTGTGATCTGATTGTTTTCAACCAAGGCTTTGAAAGATTTGAATTTTTCGAAGGCTTTGTCTTTGTGCTTCATAAGTCCTCTCCAAACCATCCTGGAGAAGTCGTCAATGAATAATATAAAGTATTCTTCTCCTCGAGGTGACCTTTTCCTAGATGGACCACATACATCTGTATGGACTAGTTCAAGAGGCTTTATAGCTGATCCTTCCTTCTCAGGGAAGTTAGTTCTGGTTTGCTTACCAAACTGACATGATTTTCATATTGTATTGTCTAAAATTCTGATGTCTGGAAGACCACGAACTGCCTGGTATTTGCATGCTTTCCTTATCTGTGAAAAGCTTAGATGCCCCAACCTCCGGTGCCATAACCAGTGTTCATCATTCTTGCTCAGATAGCATTGTTGTTTTCCTTCTTCAAATATGTATAAATTATTTGGAGTTCTTATGCCTTTGATCATTGTTTTTCCTGTATCAAGATCACGAACACTACATCCATTTGATCGAAATATTACCTCAGTTCCTTGATCGCACATCTGACTGACACTCAGTAGATTATGCGTCAAGCCATCAACATACAAAATATTTCCATCTTTGAGTTTTTCTTTCAACTGAACAATGCCTTTTCCTTTTATGACTGCAGGGGTATCATTTCCAAAAGAAACTTTCTTTCCTTTTTCTAAAGCACTATATGATCGAAGTTTTTCTTTATCAGCTGTCATATGCTTTGAACATCCACTGTCGATGTACCATTGATTTTCCTGTCCTTCTACATATAAAGCTATCCCACATCTTTCTGGTTGTGGTTCCTTCATTCTCCATGTTCTGGCACTTGAGATTTGTTCCTTCTGAGTTGTCTTCCGAAACCTGCTCCTGCATTCAGAATCTTCATGACCGAAGTTATTACAAATAGAACATTCAATTTCATTTTCAAGGGCGGAAAATTTTTTATAGGTCCTTTTCGTGATTCCAGTCATACTTCTTTGTTTTTGAGCTTCTCTAGTCATGACTGTTTTATAGGCAACACATTGAGTTGCTTTGTGACCAAAGTTATGGCAAGAGAAACATTGGCCATTGAAGAAACTCCTGCGATTATCAAATCTACCAGCCAAATGATTGTAGTTTCTATTGTCATCCATTCTTGAGGAAAATTGAGAAGATTTTACCTGTGGCTGGTTGTAGCTTTTGTTCATCCTTAAGGTGGATTGCCCCCGATTTACCTGGTAGCCTTTGTTTATTCTTGATGTAAATCATCCCTGTTTTACCTGGTGATCTCCATTGGAATTTTGCTCATTCCTCCTTGCTGCATCAAGATAACTTTTTGAGGTGGATGGTTTCTGCGCTTGAGATGCTTCTTCATTATATCCCAGACCTGTCTTGATTAGTGGGGAACGCTGCACATTGATAATCTCATCTAGAGTTTCAGATCCTTTAACAAATCTAAGATTAAGAGCTTTAGTTTTCTCAATCTCTTTTCTAAGTCCCACAATTTCACATTCCAATTTTTCATGATGTTTTTCCCTTTCAACCAGTTGACATTGCAGAGAATCAATAATCACATTTTTCTCTTCTAAACAAATTTTGAGTTTAGAAATCTCTTCATAAAGACCTTCTTCATCTATAGCATCCATGTAATCATCATCTTCAAAAGCCATTAAAAGTTTATAATTATTACCTCGTTCATCTTCGTCACTATTTGAAAGTCCATCACTATCTTCATGAGTGTAATAGCTTTTCTTATTTGCATTCTGATTCTTGTTCCATCTAACAGGTTCCTTCCCCTTGTCAATCTTATCCTTATGAGGACATTTGGAGCATAGTGACCGACTCTTCCACAAGCAAAGTATTTGAAAGGTAACTTACCTCGGAATCGTCCAGCACCCCGTTGAAAGTTTTTGACAAAATTTGATTCTTCTTCTTCTTCTGACACGTGTCCTGACTCATAGTAATCTCCTTTTCCTGAAGCCTTGAAGGCGGCTCCTCTCTTGTCTGATGGTCCTCCTTTCCTCATTCCATAAGCAGTCAGAATTCGTGTAGTTGTGACATGGTAAGGTTTCGTAGATTCTCTTTTTCTTCTATTGCAGAAACTTTAGATTCAAACCTAGGGGACAAAGATCTTAGAACCTTTTCAACCACAACAACCTCTTTTATTTCTTCACCCAAATTTTCATACAATTAACAATCTCATCTACACGAAGGAAATAGTTAGCCACACTTTCATCATTGTGCATTCTAAGATTTTCATACTGAATTCTGAGGGTTTTAAGTTTTGCTTGTTTTACCTATTCATCTCCTTCATAGCTCAGAACAATCTTGTCCCATATTTCTTTTGCGGATTTACACTGCATAACCTTCATGAATTCTGATTGAGATAGACATCCTAGTAGAGTATTGATAGCCTTTGCATTTGTTTCATATTTCTTCTTCTCAGCCGGATCTGTAGGAGTTGCTGATGGAAAAGTGTACCCTGTATCTATGATATCCTAGACTTCTGTACCAAGAGATTGCAGATAGGTTGTGACTCTTACCTTCCAAAAGACGAAGTTGGTCCCATCAAAAATTGGTGGCCTGATTGATGCTTCTCTCTCGTAGTTGCTCATGATGATGGATCTTCCTTCAAGTGATCAAGCTTCTTCAAAAGGCCCTGCTCTGATACCAATTGTTGGAAATAATACTGAGAGGGGGGGTGAATCAGTATTATCAAGTCAAATATTCCCTTTTTCAAATCCAGATAATATACGCTACTTCAATTAATTAAATCCGCGTATATACGCAAATATGTAGAAGGAAACCCGCGTATACAATGCAAACTTATAATTTACTTTATCTTTCAGATGTTGATTGTTAATCTGTGTATCAGAATTAAATAACCAGAAACAGTAAAACAGAGCAGAAGATAATCACACACAAGATATAAGGTGGAAACCCAATGTGGGTGAAAACCACCTGCTGCAATTCGTCTCTATCTTCTTTTAATTAGAAACTTCTTTTTACAATCTACTGGTGCAGTCCTTTACCAGTAAGCAGGCTGCAACCTGCAGAGAGCTACAACCCTCTCTCGTTCTCTAGCTTCTCCTAGAAGGGAGCTACAACCCCCTTAGCTCTTGCACTAGCCAAGATACTAGTACGTAGGTGCTGGCCTACAGAAGGCTACAACCTTCTCTTTCTTCCAGGCACCACGTTTCATAAATTTTCAGGCTGGATCCATGAACATCAATCAATCATCAAGAATTTATGCATCAACCAATCTCCTTTTCACCAATTAGAACTGAATCAAGTAGATACTTCTCTGACAGCTGTACCCAAAAACACAGTAACAGTAATAACACACCAAATTCTGAACCCAAAACACTGCAGCAATAGACAGAAGCAGCTAGATCACTACTCAAAATATATAGGCTACTTCAATAACCTGAAACCTGCGTGCATACGCTTCTGTGTTTGGAGAAACCTGCGTATACGCTGTTTTTATTCACTGAACCAGTGTGTATACGCACCTTAGCTTCACTGAACCTGCGTACAGATCTATAAAAGATAATTCATTCTTTCAAATATTCAGACACTAATTAACCCAGATTATCAGATTTATAGATCAAGCATGCGCCACATATAACAGATCAAAATCATGCAAAGATATTATCATTCAAGCCTAAAGATTATGACCCATCAATAGAACTTATCCTTCTCTTTGCACCAAGGTTCCTCCTTCATTCAGATCCAGATCTGCACCATAACCCCAATCACCAATATTTCAGATCTAGCACTTATTAGATATTCAATTCATTCAGATGATCCTTTGCCAAATGATCTCCTTCCTCTTTTATAGTCTTAGGCCTTTCACAATACCACGGTCCAAAACCATAATAAAACAGTACCATGGACCCAATACTTGGGATCAACACTTCTGACGAGATACCATGGTCCAAAACCATAGGTTCAAATACCAAGGACTAACTACCACGGACCAAAAGTGAGTTCTCCAACATATACGTGCTTTTCCTTGCATGAAAGTGCGTGTATACGCATACGCGCCTTTGTAACATCTAACCCGCGTGTATATGCGCCTTTGTCTAGGTGAACCTATGTATATATCTTTTTCTTCATTCTGAAAGCCTGAACTGAGATCTGTTACCAAAGAGAGTTGTCATCAAGGACAACACCTGTGCCATAGCTCCAAACCTGTGCCATAATGCCAACATGTTGATCATAATTGACCCATTCCCCTCACAGGCTGTTGTTGTGTTGTACAACAACCCCCCATTTTTAAAAACTTTTACACAAAAATTTTAATAAGAAATGGGTCCCTTTTGAAAATAAACTTAGTTAGATTTGTGATTTGATAAATAAAACTGGTATTAACCTCATTATAAGAAAAAACCTTTATCAAAAGGCCCAATGTAAGTAATTCATTTTGTAAAGCCTTTTGAATAAAGTATAAAGTGTTCATTTTAAAAAACATCATAAATAATTCTACATTGCGATAAAGTGATTGGAGATCGCGTATCGCAATGATAAAGGGATACACATAAAATGTCTTCATCAAATCCTCTGATCTGATAAAGGTAATCACAATCGGCAATTGGAGGTATCATATGACAAAGAGCTAAAACACACGCCAAACCCTCGATTGAGATCAATAAATAAGGTGCGCATCTCAAGAAGAAAACATCCGCGAAAATGGTTTGCATGCATAAGTCTTTTAAAGTTAATAAATCAAGCCAATTTAATGAAAACATGCCCTGCCCTATTATAATATCACTTTATCGCAATCGGATATATTCGTTGCAAGTAATGAAGCCTTACCCTTTTGAAACTCCCGATTGCGATTTTCGATTTATCACCGATCGCCGATCGAGGAAATCTAAAGACACACTTGAGATAATCATTCGATAAATGATCGATGAGACAGCTATTTATGGTATTTATTCATCACGATTGGCGGCTTGGAACGGCTATTAATTTCACAGTTAATAGTAAATCCCTAAAAGATTTCACTTGTGGTGGTTCTTAATTGCATCCAACTTATCATATGTCAATTGCCTTAATTCTGTTCATTTTCATATTGGCTTTCAGCAATAATATCCCTGTGTTACCGTTTGTAATTGTCTATGTAGAGTTTCTTTGAACTCATGAATCCAGAGAAGATGGGGAAGAAATCTAAGAAGGCCAAGGCAACTCCTGTAGCTAAAGAACCGGAACCGAGCAAGAAGGGACTAATATCAGATACAACATGCCTCGGTCTAGGAAATGCGAGCTAGGAAAGTATCTACAATTTGATAGAAGTAGAGGAGCCCGAAGAATTGGAAGAGGAAGCCACGGCCGATTCCACCAGCAAATTAGAAGGAACTCTCAAAGAACTTGCATGTTCATACCTTCACAGGATAGCAGTGCGGGCCAAAATTTTTCCATACACTGATGTGGTTAGATGGGTCATCAAGAAAATCGCAACTTCAGATAGAACGTTTTCCATGGCTGATGGAAGAATATTCAGGTCATTTAAACCTGAAGATCTCAGGCAAATGTATCATCTACCTTCGCCTGAGAAGTGTTATAACAAGGCATTCCTGGAAGCATTTGCAAAAGAAAATGACTTGGAATCAGACGGAGGCATTTCCTGGAGAAACATAAGCACGAGTTATCGAGTAAGTATTCTGTTGATTCATCAGCCTCTCCTTATTGCTATGTTGGAGCTATGATGTGTAGACTATGGGGAAAACATGATTCTGCAAGATTTACTATAGATATGGTCCCGTTAATGGAAGTTGTGATTCATGGTTATGTCATGGATTGTGCAAATATTCTATTGTATATAATAGCCACTGAGATACTAGATTCTAGAATACAGAAGGAAAGATTCGTATACAAAAATTTTCTTCTCGAAGGACCAACTTCCTCCTTTTTACTACAGTGCATATATTCTTGACATCATTTGTTTTAATTCTGAATACCCTGTACTCGGATCGAAGTTGACTTCCCAAGATCCTAATCTTATTCATATCTATCACAAACAGTTGTGGAAGGCCCACTATAAGAATCACTTGTATGGAATTTTCAATGGTTGTGTCCTACCTGTATACTATTCTATCTTCTATAAGTCTGCCCGTAGGATATCTCAGGAAGCAGCAATTGACCTAACAGCAGTGAGTAGCTAGTTCGAACAGGAGAAATTCACTTATGTAAGGCTTTTGGTAGTCTTACCAAACCTGATGTTCTTCCTCTCTATGTCCCAGATAAACTGTTAGCATGAGAGTTAGCATATCAGATAACAGTTGAAGGAACATCAAAAACCCTGAGGGACTCCAAGAAACATATGTGGCCTGCATTCCCCCTACGGTTTGGCGTTTTTACCTTACATGATTATAAACATGCAGAGAAATAGGCAGAGAAGATTCAGATGCTAAATATTTCCACCATTCCGAATAGGCAATATGACCCAAGGAAGGTTGCCTATAATGTTACTTCTCAAGCTAAAATTTCCAGATTTGATCATGAAGCAGATGACTTTGATGATTTGTTTGCTTCAACCGAAATATTTTATCAGGTTAAAGAATTGGCTGGTATCAAATATGGAGAAGAGGGACTAGAAAAATTCAATAAGCTCAGAGCCTAGAGGTTTCAAACTCTCCCTTTGGATCTATTAGCTACAACCCCAACAATTCAACCATAGAGTCAAAGTAAATAGCAAGCTGCCGATAATACCCCTATAGTTGAGAAGGTTCCTGAAAAATAAAAGTTTCCAGAGCAGGAGCAGAGACAAGAAACAAGTAGTGGACCCCTTGATTCAATAATTTATGTTGATCATAAACTAATCAAGGAATGGCAGCAATTTGATTCCATCATTAGTAATACTGAGAGCATTCAAGGATTCAGCACACCTAAGGTGACCACTATTCAAAAGTCAGTAATCAACACAGTTCCGACTGAAGGAACAAGCGGCCCACCCATGATTCATAAGGACTTAGAAATAATCCCTGAAAGTCCCTCTGATGAGATTGTTTTACACATAGAAGAGATACCACCATTAGAAGTCTTCTACAACCCTAAGCATAGGGTTGTAATCAAGAGACAAAGGAAAAAAAGGAAAATTGATCACTCTCCTCTTTTGACTTCACAAACGGAGATGATGAATGTGGTATGGAGAGAGGAAGTTAATCCTTCTGATGATCTCACCAAACTTTCTCAGTATGCAAGAGCATACACAGTGGCCACAATGGATAAAGCATCGAAGGTCAATAATTTACTAAATGAAAAAGACCAAGCAATCAGTTTGCTAGAAGCACAGGCAGAGGAGAGACAACAGAAGACAGAACAACTGAAACAACAATTAGCAGTCTAGAAGCAGCCAAATGACCAGTTGAATGATCAATTGCTCAAAAAAAAGCAAAGAATTGATGAGAAAGCAATTCATAAACAACAGGAGTTATCCCAAGCATTGAGTAAGTTGCAATTATTAAATGAACAGCACAGTAAATCAAAGGAAGAACAAATCGCTCAACTGACAGTTCAGATAGAAAGATTCAAGGAATATCGCCAAGTGGGAGAATTCAGATTAGAGACTCTACAAATTACCAGGGCATTGTCTAGTTAGTTGAGCCTATTATGTCATAATATCTCACTGGTTCTTCCTTTGTGTGAAATTTCATCATCCATGGTTGAAAAATCAGTAGATGCGAGACTGGACTTGGAAAAAGCAGATGAAAGATTAACAAATTTTCTCTCTTGGCAAGAAACTAAAGAGGGAAAAGCTGCTAATCTACCACAAATCTAGGAATTGCATAAAGAAATTCTATTCACTGAATGGAAATCTCAGCTAATGAAGGCTAAAAGAGCAACATCAAGATGCAAATATGCAACAAGCAACGTGGTTGAATTAATTAATAACAATCTTTATTTATCAAATTTAATAATAGAGTGTTCTCTAGAAAAAATTCCACCCGTAAAAGCATTAGAACAGATGTGGAAAGAGGAGCTAGAGTAGAGGGAAAGATTGATCGCATGTATTCAAAGTTTAACATGGGAAACCTTTTGGTTTTTCCTTGTCAAACCATATAGTCAACGAACAGCAATGAAATGCCTCACCGATGCAATTGGCCATATGATTCCCGAACTTAATGATGTCACATACACCGCCCAGTTGCGCTCACACATGAGTCATCCACCAGAACTTCAGTCGATGCTAGCCATTTTTCAGCTCCAATCACAAGATTATCAGCCAATATAGTGAACCATTTTTGACCGACCGTAGCATGGCTATTTCAAGAAGATTTTCACATTTTTGTGATTTAGTTATACCAACGCATAACATATTTATTTCATAGTATGTTAGTTTAAGTAGTATTTATAGACCCTTTCATGTTTTTAGAAAGGGTCCTCAAATTTTTGTATTAAGACTTGGATTGAAGGTTGCACTACTGTGCTTCTGATATATTTATTTTTATAAAAATTGGACCTGAATTCTGAGTTTTGGTAAAGAATGCTTTTATGTGATATGCACTATTGCTTCTTGTGAAAATATTTCCAAGTTAAAAGGTAGGATTTGAATGTGATTCATATCAGAGGAGACTCAAATGCATACGATACTACTATCTGTGTTTTTGCTTCATGCTTTTATGTGAATCAACATTTATTTATTTTGCTATTATTGATATATGTATATGTTCTTACAGCAATTCTTTGACTTATCACTATTGAATGTTTAAGAGTTGTTATCTTTCATATATATGTGTGTCAGTAATATATAATGATTAATGTGATAACATTTTAATTATTACTTTGTTCAACTACTTGAACAAAGTAATTATTGTTTGAATAAATATTTTTATTTATGAGTAAGTCATCTATATGCTTACTTGTCAATAAAAACCATTACAAATTGCACTAGGAGAAAGACTTCCTAGGATAGATTAGTTACTTTTATATTGTTGCATTTTAGAATAGATCATTCATCATTCCCATTAGATATTAAAAATCAATCACTTATCCATCCCACTTATAAATCATTGGTAAATTGGTCCCATTATATCCAGTCAAAGCCACTACACCAAAAGGAAAAGGAGTTGCTTTAAGGTCCGGACCGGGTGGTTTTCCCTGATGTTGATGCAGCGATTTTCGACGCATCAACATTTTTGGCACTAGAAGGAGGGCCTGAACTGTGAATGGCAAGCAAATCCAAATCTATAATCCATTCTGAGAGTAAATCTCCCTCCACCTCACCTCCGACTTCTCCCTCGCATGCTAAATCTCCAGTTTCTAAGCGAGAAGTTAAGGAAACAAAAACCATTGTTCAACCCCAAAACATCTCAGATAAATCAACTCTAGAATCTCCTGAAGTGTAGTCTCTAATTCATAAACTTCAAGGATTCTCAATATCACCACAGAAATCTAAGTTATCTCAAGGCAGTGTGACTTCGCAATTCATTCCTTCTCATCCCATCACTAGACTTCAGAGTGAAAAGCTTGGTATTGAACCTACTAAATTACCTTTGCCTGAAAGAAAAAGAGCAAGGAAGACAACTGAAGGGTCTGATAGTGAAACTCTCTCATCATCATCATCCATTTTATCTTCTCCATTGTAAAGTCAACCATCCACTCCCCCATTCTAGATTGTGATTCAACAGGGTACTGGAACTTCAACATCTGCTTCTCAATCATCTGGAACTTCTATATCCTCTGCTTCTCAACCCCTTGGAACTTCATCTGTGCTATCATCCATTAGTAGCTCAAAAATGTCTTAGAACCCATGGAACAATCCTAGTGTAGTCACAATGCCTGCACCTTTGAACCAATTGCCAGCTCATCCCGAGAAATGGTTGCCAAAATTCAACCCAAATGTAGGCGTACAGGCAAATGAACACATAAACAACTTTATGTTGTCAATCAATTTAAAAGGAGTTACTGAAGAAGACGTGGTTGTCAGGCTTTTCCCATATACCCTACAAGGATCAGCCGGGTCTTGGTACTTTTCGTTACCATCAGGATCCATTACTAGTTGGAATATTTTCCAAGAGCAGTTCTTAACTAAATTCGGTGATGATAGGTCCACAGCAATGTTAATCAATGATATCTTAAATCTTAAAACGGAATCTAGAGAGCCTATAAAGGAGTTCAATTCACGATTTAATAAACTCTTAAATAAGATTCCTACTGCATCAAAACCTAGTGAAGAGGTTAGAAGTGAATGGTACATATCAGCCTTACCTTCAAACATAGCTATCTTTGTGGATAGAGCTACAAAGCTTAGTTTAGCAGACAATATGAAAGAGGAAATTGTTGTGGAAAAATGTATCATCGCCTTAGAAAAGAAAGCTACTCTTGAAGATAGAAAATCTAAAAAGGTTACCTTCAAAGATGATTCAAAGAAGAAAATGGCTAAAGATCCATACGATATGGAAGGTCTCCAAAAGGTTCTAAAAACTATGTCAAATGAAATGGTAGAAATTAAGAAAAAAGTAGCTGAGACCTCAACTAAGAAGCCATTTAGAAACTTTAAGAAACCAGAATCAAAACCCCCTAATGCTTTATCCAATGCAGAGTCAGGTCCCGAAAATGATGAAGAAGAAGATACAACCCTATCATCTGATGAAATTGAAGAAGAGGAAGTTGTAGAATGTCATGGGATGTGGGACTTCATTTTGCCCAATTTTGATACTAAAAATGAACAGGAAGATTTTCCAGTAAGTACCAGGAGTAAAGGAACTCCTGAACCTATTCAAGTGACTCAAAAGAAAAAGAACATGGGTACTACTACTAAAGAAAGGGTTCCTGCAAAGAAGTCTACATCGACGCCTACTCAAAATCAACCATCAACTTCTAATCCACCCTCATCATCTAAAAAATTAGTAGTTTCAGACTCTATGGATTACAACATCATTGAAGACATGAAGAAAACGAAAGAAAATATCACTATGTTTGAGCTTAGTAAGCTCAAACATCAACAAAAATTGCTACTCAATGAATTAAATGCAGTACCTTCTTCTCCTCTTCCGAATGTTGTATTGTCCAAAGCTATTAATGAGACAGGTAAGCCACCAGCTAGTAGAGTAGAAGCTATTGATGTTGTTCTAATTGGAGATAGATCAAATTCCCATACCCCTCCTTTTCTCTTGACCTACGAGATTTATAATAGAAATCTGCACAATTGCTTGATAGACTCAGGGGCTTCATCGAATATAATGCCAGCTTTGGTTTGTTCTAAACTAAATATTGAACCCCAAAAGTATGCATTGCATATTGTCTAATTGGATAGAACTAAGGTCCAAGTATTGGGAGAAATCAACTTATTTACCTTTAGGTTATCAACTGATCCAAGAGTGGTTCAGAGAATTGATATATTAATTGTTGATATCCCCGAATTTTATGGTTTGATTTTAAGCAGAGACTAGTCTGAGAAACTTCATGGTTACATTTCTACCGATTGGTATCACATGTGGCTTCCCTATAAAGGGAAGCCAAATCAGATCAAGATTGATCGAAAGAAGCATATGACTCATACTGTAGCAGCATTTGAACAAGAAAACCAACCTATATTATTCAACAATAATATTCTTGGTAACTACTCATCTGAATCATTCTTTGGTAATTTTAGTGATCAATTATCACCTTTCTCAGTTAATAATTTCACATCTCAAATTGAAAATTTTTCCCAAACAGATACATCAAGATGGGTTAAAATTGCTAAGGAAATTGTAAATAAAACTGTAGATAAACCTTTATTTTTGTCATTATATTTTGATGGGTCTAAATCTAATGATGGTGCAAGAGCGAGATGTATTTTAGTTAGTCATGAGGGAGAAAAGACTATGTTATTATGTAGATTAGAATTTGAGTGCACAAATAATACTGCTAAATATGAAGCATTGATTCAAGGACTTTACAAAGCAATAGGTCTTAAGGTGCAATATTTGAAAGTGTTTTGTGACTCTGAAATTGTCATAAAGCAAGTCAGAAATACTATACATTGCCTTTCTAGTCACCTTAAACATTATCAATACTTGGTACAAGACCTTGTATCTCATTTTCTAGCATTTAATATTTCTCCCATTCCTAGATCTTAGAAAGCAGCAATAGATTTACTAGCCAATGTTGCTTCTAAGCTCCTTCCATCTAAAGATTACAATCCTGATAGATTTTTAGTAGAGTTAATTTTCAGGTCATCGGTTCCTGATAATGTCACTAACTGGCGAGTATTCAATCATGACGACGACCTTTTAAATTTCTTAACTTCTGATAAGTCCTATGATGATCAAATTATTGATGAAAGTGAGCATGATCTTCAAATAAAGGAAAAACTTGAACTAGTGGTCAAACTTGAAGACTTTTATGACATCAAAGATAGGTTTAAACAGGTTATTAATTTAAAGCTCCAAAGTTCTACTTTAAGTTTTGAATTAATAAATCTTGGTACAGAGAACAAGCCACAAAATATCAATCTGGGATTAGGACTTACTTCAGAAGAAAGATTTTCATTTATCAGATTATTGAATAGATATAAAAATGTCTTCGCTTATAATTATGATGACTTGAAAACATACGATACTTCTATCATACAGCATACAATTCCAATGATATCTAAAGAAAAACCAGTACAACAGAAATTAAGGAAAATTCATCCGAACCTTGAAAGTCAGATAAAAGTTGGGTTAAACAAACTCTTGAAGGCTAAGATAATTTTTCCTATTAGACATTCAAATTGGGTGTCCAACTTAGTGCCTGTGAGAAAAAAGAATGGTGACATTAGAATTTGCATTGATTTCGGAAATCTTAATAAGGCAAGTCAAAAAGATAACTTCCCACTACCAACAATGGAGCAAACTCTGCATTCAGTAGTTGATTCTGAATTAATGTCTTTCTTAGATTGTTTTTCTGGATATAACCAAATCTTGGTACATGTCGATGACAGACTCAAGACTACTTTCGGAACTAAGTGGGGAACTTATGCCTATCAAAAAATGCCTTTCAGTTTAATTAATGTTGGAGCTACCTTCCAAAGAGTAATGGATATAGCATTCAAAGGTCTGATTAATAAATCAGTAGTTGTCTATTTGGATGACATTACTATTTTCTCTAAGAAAAGAGCAAATCATTTACACGATTTAAAACAAATCTTTGAATGCTGTAAAAAGTATGGGATTTCACTGAATCCTAAGAATTCATTTTTTGCTCTTGACCAAGGTAAACTCTTGGGGTTCATTGTTTCAAAAGATGGTATTTATATCGATCCAAATAGAATCAAAGAGATTTTTGATATTCCATTTCCACATAATAAAAAACCAATGCAATCATTTTTAGGTCAAATAAATTTTGTAAAAAGATTTGTTCTAGATTTTTCACAGATTGTTTTACCATTACAAATCATGATCAAGAAAAATTTAGTGTTTAAATGGGGACATACAAAAGGGGGCTTTTGATTCAATCAAGCAAGCAATCATAAATGCTCCTGCATTGAACACTCCCAATTTTTCAAATCATTTTATTTTATATACTCTAGCATCTGATTCATCTTACGCAGCAGTACTCACACAAATCAATGATCAAAACTTGGAAGCACCAATCTCATTTTATAGTTCAAATCTTCGAGGTGTTGAGCTTAATTACTCTGAAGTTGAAAAGCAAGCCTTTGTTGTATTCAAAGCCATTAAACACTTTAGGCCCTTTCTCTTAAAGTCTCACACAAAAGTAATAGTCCCTTTTTCAGCAGTAAAACAGTTATTAGTGCAAAGGGAATTAGGAGAAAAAATGGCAAACTGCGTTACGGCATTACAAGAATATGATCTTGACATTAGACCAACAAAGATTGTCAAAGGCCAAGGTTTTTGTAGGTTGTTAGCATGAGCTTCTAATATTCAAGAACATGAAGGTACAAACAATATTGAAGAAATCAATGAGATAAGTACCATCAATCCTGAACCCCAATATGCAAATTTGATATTTTATTTAAAAAATGGATATGCTCCTTCTAATATTTCCTATAAAAATAAACGTGCCATAAGACTGAAAGCAAAAAACTTCATGATTGTTGATGATGTGTTGTTTAGAAGGAATTATGATTCGATTTTGTTAAAATGCTTAAAAAAACTAAGGTGCGAAAGGTCTTACAGGAATTGCACGATGGTCCAGCAGGAGGACATTTTGGAGCTGATACAACAGCTCACAAAATTATTCATGTTGGGTATTATTGGCCCACCTTATTTAAAGATACTCATGAATATGTAAGGAAATGTAGAACATGTCAAACTTCCAGTGGAAGACAAAGAAAGCCAGCTTTTTCTTTGCAACCAGTTAACATTGAGCAGCCCTTTGAACAATGGGGATTGGATATCATTTGAGAAATTATTCCACATTCATCCAAACCGCACAGGTACATCCTTATAGCCACGGATTATTTTACTAAGTGGGTAGAAGAAATTCTTTTGAAGACAACAAACTCTGAGGTAATCATTGAATTCATAGACCAGTTCATCATTACCAAGTTTGGTGTACCGAACGCTCTTATTTTTGATAATGCATCTTATTTCTCTAGTAATTCCATACTTGAATTTGCTATCAAAAGAGGATTTAAATTGAAATATTCTGCAAACTACTACCCTCAGGGTAATGGTTTAGCAGAATCCACCAATAAAAATTTTATCAAAATCATTAAGAGAACTATTGATCAGAATCATAAGAATTGGAATAAGTCTTTGATATATGCATTATGGGCAGACCGTATAACACAAAAGTCCTCAATAGGCACTTCTCCATTTAATCTAATGTATGGAAAGGAGGCTGTCATACCAGCAAACTTAGTACTTCTATCACTAGCCTTAGTGCAGTTTATTGAATAAAATCCCTCATCTTCTATTCATTTGAGACATAATCAGATCCTGAAATTAGAAGAAGAAAGGGAGAAAGCTCGAACTACACATGCGAAGCATCAACAAATTATTAAGTCTTCTTTTGATACAATTTCCATTGGCCCAAAACTTTTACAAGTTGGTGATCTTGTTTTGAAATGGAACAAAGCCCATGACGACAAAGGAAAACACACTAAATTTCAGAAAATGTGGCTCGGACCATTTCAAATCAGCGAAAAGATAGGCCCATCAACATTCATATTGCAAGATCTATCAAAAAAGAGAGATTCTCTTCATGTCAATGGGCTTATTTTGAAAAAATTCTTCACTTGAGGAGGTAACCTCTTCTTACTTTGTAAATATTCAATTTTCAGCTATATTTGCGTGAATAATTAGTTTAGTTTCTTTCTTGGAAAATAAAGTTGTAAATAGCCCTCTATTGGTTTTTTACTATTTTGAAAGGGTTACTTAAAAGAAAAATAGTGTTAATATTTAATTTTGATAGATGGAAGCCTTGAAGGAAAAGAAGAAAGTTCTAGGAAATTAAGTATAATTAAACTCTGAAAGCCCTTTTATCTTTTTTGTAAAATCTTCTCAAAACTCGAAAATACTGTAAATCATTCTAAGTTTTAAAAGCCTAAAAAATGTTATCAATAGAAAGCAAAGACTGATCCAATCTTAGCATCTTCAACTCTTAAAAATGTCATCCATGTTCTCTTAGAGAGAAAATTATTCACCCCATCGATAAAAGTTTATGATTTTTCAGAGTGTAATTCTAAAATATATTTGATATAAGAGATAAGAGGTCTCATCACGAGCCTGCTTACCATGATCATAGGGGACTAGTTCAACTGACATTACCAAAACTTCATACCAAAACAGGGTAATAGCTTATAATTATAATACAAGGGGTCTCATCACGAGCCAGCTTGTTCAGTTAAATTACAATCAGTGAATGGCATTGTCAACCGCTGGCCACCAAACCAGGACAATGGCTTTTTATCTTACAAAATAAAGAAATAAGGAAAAGAGAAAAATGCAATACAAAATATGTGGAAACATATCTTTTGGATTCATTCTTTTGAATTATACTCTAAAATGGAAGGGACAATGAATGATTAAATGGTTAAAAGGTAACCCTGTCGAGACTATAAACATTTGCTGGCAGCGGTGGCTCTACTAGTGACAAGTGAGTCATTATATAAGCTAAGTTGGAGAAGTCTTTTGTTTTATCAATATCAACCAACTAAGGTTTACTTAAATTTCGAATGTATTTAATATTGAGATGAGAAAGAGATAGCAAAAATAGTTTACATTATATTCAGAGTTTATGATTACCTAGTTATATTAAATTTTCTCTATCTACTAAGGTTTTCAAATTAAGAAGGTTAAAATATTACGTTAATTTCTCAGAGATAATTGTTTCTTCCAATGAATTTCCAATTGTTGTGTTGTACAACAACCCTCCATTTCTAAAAACTTTTACACAAAATTTTTAATAAGAAATGAGTCCCTTTTTAAAATAAACTTAGTGAGATTTGTGATTTGATAAATAAAACTGGTATTAACCTCATTATAAGAAAAACCTTTATTAAGAGGCCTGATGTAAGTAATTAATTTTGTAAAGCCTTTTGAATAAAGTATAAAGTGTTCCTTTAAAAAACATCATAAATAGTTCTACATTGCGATAAAGCGATCAGCAATCGGAGATATCATATGACAAAGTGCTAAAACACAAGTTGAACCCCTGATTGCGATCAATAAATAAGGCATGCATCTCAAGAAGAAAATATTCGTGAAAATGGTTTGCATGCATAAGTCTTTTAAAGTTAATGAATCAAACCAATTTAATGAAAACATACCCGACCCTATTATAATATCACTTTATCGCAATCGGAGATATTCGTTGCAAGTAATGAAGCCTTACCCTCTTGAAACTCCCGATTGCAATTTGTGATTTATCGTTGATCGTCGATCAGGGAAATCCAAAGACACGCTTGAGATAATAATTCAATATATGATCGATGAGATGGGTATTTATGGTATTTATTCATCGCGATTGGCAGCTTGAACGGCTATTAATTTCAAAGTTAAGAGTAAATCCTTCAAAGATTTCACTCGTGGTGGTTCTTAATTGCGTCCAACTTATCATATGTTAATTGCCTTAATTCTGTTCATTTTCATATTGGCTTTCAGCGACAATATCCCTGTGTTACGGTTTGTAATTGTCTATGCAGAGTTTCTTTGAACTCATGAATCCAGAGAAGATGGGGAAGAAATCTAAGAAGGCCAAGGCAACTCCTGTAGCTAAAGAACCAGAACCAAGCAAGAAGGGACTAATATCAAATACAACATGCCTCGGTCTGGGAAATGCGAGCTGGGAAAGTATCTACAATTTGATAGAAGTAAAGGAGCCCGAAGAATTGGAAGAGGAAGCCACAGCTGATTCCACCAGCAAATTAGAAGGAACTCTCAAAGAACTGGCATGTTCATACCTTCACAAGATAGCAGCGCGGGCCAAAATTTTGCCATACACTGATGTGGTTAGATGGGTCGTCGAGAAAATCCCAACTTCAGACAGAACGTTTTCCACGACTGATAGAAGAATATTCGGGTCATTTAAACCTGAAGATCTTAGGAAAATGTACCATCTACCTCCACCCGAGAAGCTCTATAACAAGGAATTCCTGGAAGCATTTTGAAAAGAAAATGACTTGGAAACGGACCCAATCAAACACTGGAGGCATTTCCTGGAGAAACATAAGCACGAGTTATCGGGTAAGTATTTTGTTGATTCATTAGCCTCTCCTTATTGCTATGCTGGAGTTATGATGTGTAAAATATAGGGACAACATGATTCTGCAAGATTTACTATAGATATGGTCCCGTTGATGGAAGCTGTGATTCATGGTTATGTCATGGATTGGGCAAATATTCTATCTGATATAATAGCCACTGAGATACTAGAATACAGAAGGAAAGCGTATACAACTTCTCGGACCATTCCTCCTTTTTACTACAGTGCATATATTCTTGACATCATTTATTTTAATTCTGAATACCCAGTACTCGGATGGAAGTGGACTTCCCAAGATCCTAATCTTATTCATATCTATCGCAAGCAGTTGTGGAAGGTCCACTATAAGAATCACTTGTATAGAATTTGCAATGGTTTTTTCCTACCCGTATACTATTCTATCTTCAATAAGCCTGCCCGTAGGATATCTCAGGAAGCAGTAGTTGATCTAACAAAAGTGAGTAGCTGGTTCGAACAGGAGAAATTCACTTATGCAAGGCTTTTTGGTAGTCTTACCAAATCCGATGTTCTTCCTCTCTATGTCCCTGATAAACTGTTAACCCGAGAATCAGCATATCAGATAACAGTTGAAGGAACATCAAAAACCCTAAGGGACTCCAAGAAACATATGTGGCCTACATTCCCCCTACGGTTTGGTGTTTTTACCTTACATGATTATATACATGCAGAGAAAGAGGCAGAGAAGATTCAAATGCTAAATATTTCCACCATTCCGAATAGGCAATATGACCCAAGGAAGGTTGCCTATAATGTTACTTCTCAAGCTAAATTTTCTAGATTTGATCATGAAGTAGATGACTTTGATGATTTGTTTGCTTCAGCCGAAATATCTTATCAGGTTAAAGGATTGGCTAGTATCAAATATGGAGAAGAGGGACTAGAAAAATTCAATAGGCTCAGAGCCCAAAGGTTGCAAACTCTCCTTTTGGATATATTAGCTACAACCCCAATAGTTCAGCCACAGAGTCAAAGTAAACAGCGAGCTGCCGATAATACTCCTATAGTGGAGAAGGTTCTCGAAAAGGAAAAGTTGCCAGAGTAGGAGCAGAGACAAGAAACAAGTAGCGGACCCCTTGATTCAATAATTTATGTTGATCCTAAACTAATCAAGGAATAGCAGTGATTTGGTTCCATCATTAGTAATAGTGAGAGCATTCAAGGATTCAGCACACCTGAGGTGACCACTACTCAGAATTCAGTAATCAACACAGTTCCGATTGAAGGAACAAGCGACCCACCCATGATTCATAAGGACTTAGAAATAATCCCTGAAAATCCCTCCGATGAGATTGTTTTACACATAGAAGAGATACCACCATTAGATATCTTCTACAGCCCTAAGCATAGGGTTGTAATCAAGAGACAAAGGAAAAAGAATTAAATTGATCACTCTCCTCTTTTGACTTCACAAACGGAGATGATGAATGTGGTATGGAGAGAGAAAGTTAATCATTCTGATGATCTCACCAAACTTTCTCAGTATGCTAGAGCATACACAGCGGCCACAATGGATAAAGCATCGAAGGTCAGTAATTTACTAAATGAAAAATACCAAGCAATCAATTTGCTAAAAGCACAAGCACAGGAGAGACAACAAAATATAGAACAGTTGGAACAACAACTAGCAATCCAGAAGCAGCTAAATGACCAGTCGAATGATCAATTGCTCAAAAAGAAGCAAAGGATTGATGAGCAAGCAATTCATAAACAACAGGAGTTATCCCAATCATTGAGTAAGTTGCAGTTATTAAATGAACAACTGAGTAAATAGAAGGAAGAAAAAATCGCTTAACTGACAGTTCAGATAGAAAGATTCAAGGAATATCCCCAAGTGGGAGAATTCAGATTGGAGGCTCTACAAATTACCAGGGAATTGTCTAGTCAGTTGAGCCTATTATGTCATAATATCTCACTGGTTCTTCCTCTGTATGAAATTTCATCCTCCATGGTTGACAAATTAGTAGATGTGAGACTGGACTTGGAAAAAGCAGATGAAAGATTAACAAATTTTCTCTCTTGGCAAGAAAGTAAAGAGGGAAAAGCTGCTAATCTACCACAAATCCAGGAATCGTATAAAGAAATTCTATTCACTGAATGGCATTCTCAGCTAATGAAGGCTGAAAGAGCAACATCAAGATGCATATCGGCAGCAAGCAACGTGGTTGAACTAATTAATAACAATCTTTATTTAACAAATTTAATAACAGAGTGTGTCCAAAAAAACATCCACCAGTGAAAGAATTAGAACAGATGTAGAAACAGGAGCTGGAATAGAGGGAAAGATTGATCGCATGTATTCAAAGTTTAACATGGGAAACCTTTTGGTTTTTCCTTGTCAAACCATATATTCAATGGACAACAATGAAATGCCTCACCGATGCAATTGTCCATATGAGTTCCGAACTTAATGATGCCACATACACCACTCGGTTACACTCACGCATGAGTCATCCACCAGAACTTCAGCCGATGCTTGCCATTTTTCAGCTCCAATCACAAGATGATCAACCAATATAGTGAACCATTTTTCACTGACCGCAGCATGCCTATTTCAAGAAGATTTTCACATTTATGTGATTTGGTTATACCAATGCATAACATATTTATTTCATAGTTTGTTAGTTTAAGTAGTATTTATAGACCCTTTCATGTTTTTAAAAAGGGTCCTCAAATTTTTGTATTAAGACTTGGATTGAAGGTTGCACTACTGTGCTTCCAATATATTTATTTTTATAAACATTGGACCTGAATTCTGAGTTTTGATAAAGAATGCTTTTATGTGATATGCACTATTGCTTCTTGTGAAAGTATTTCCAAGTTAAAAGGCAGGATCTGAATGCGATTCATATCAGAGGAGACTCAAATGCATACGGTACTACTATCTGTGTTTTTGCTTCATGCTTTTATGTGAATCAACATTTATTTATTTTTCTATTATTGATATATGTATATGTTCTTACAGCAATTCTTTGACTTATCACTATTGAATGTTTAAGAGTTGTTATCTTTCATATATATGTGTGTCAGTAATATATAACGATTAGTGCGATAAAATTTTAATTATTACTTTGTTCAACTACTTGAACAAAGTAATTATCGTCTGAATGAATATTTTTATTTATGAGTAAGTCATCTATATGTTTACTTGTCAATAAAAACCATCAAAAAGTGCACTAGGAGAAAGACTTCCTGGGATAGATTAGTTACTTTTATATAGTTGCATTTTAGAATAAATCATTCATCATTCCCATTATATATTAAAAATCAATCACTTATCTATCCCACTTATAAATCATTGGGAAATTGGTCCCATTATATCCAGTCGGAGCCACCACACTAAATGGAAAAGGAGCTGCTTTAAGGTCCGGAGTGGGTGGTTTTCATCGATGTTGATGCAACGATTTTCGAGGCATCAATAGTTGCTCACCCAGACTCGGTCCAACTACAGGCTGAGCGGATTCCCCTTGAAAATTGTGCATTTCTGGAGGGCAATCAACCTTCCCTCTAGGATTTGCGCAATCCTCTCTGACAGCCTATTGGGCTCCTCGATTGTGCAATCCTCTTTAACATCATGTTGGGCTCTGGGATTGTGTGATCGTGCCAACCAACCCTCCCAGTAAGATTTGTGCAAAGTTTCCCAGCAGTATGTTGTTTAGCCCAGGATTTTCACAAATCTGGGAAGCAGTCAGCTGCTCTGCCCAAAAATTGTGCAAATCTCCTAGGCAGCCATCACAGTCCCAGCCAGAAATGCGCATTTTTCTCCAGCAGTTGAGCAGTCTCTTGCATGTGCAGCTGACTTGACCAATTCCCTCCGAGACTGAGCAAAACAAACTTGCATACATGGGCTACTTCTCCCATGGCAGCATACAAAGGAATCCCTTGTTTCACGGGTCTATGTTTAGCAGTTGGAGGTTGCATGCAAGGAGCAATTCGAAAACCTCTCACCAAGTGCCGTTTTCCATAGATTCATGGCATGCATGTCATGACCTAAATTTTATCAAAAATCATCAACTGGACACTGCAGAGCTCATTCCTCACATAAACCTTGCAAATCTAACATCCCACATCACATCCAAGAGCAATCGGCACATTCAGCTCAGTTGTTTTGGGGTAAGCCCGCTTCCCATGCCTTATGCTGAATTTTTGTCGCTTTTTGTGTTTTCACTTATAGAAGTATTGTTTGCTTGATTTCTTTGAACACTTGATGTTGTTTACATATATACTAGCTTGTCCTAGCTCTGTTTTTGTTTTTGTTTCTATCTCATTGTTGTCGCATGCATGAAACTCTTTTGCACAGACATTCACCCAACCAGTGAACTGCCTCACCCACATGCATGTTGATCTATTTTTTGAATATTTCATTCATGTTTTTCATGCATTTTCAATCACTTCTACTATCACTTAGTGTCGCCATGCATTCACTGGCTTACTTGCTTACAATAGCCAGTCGGCGAGTTGGGCCAACCTTGGCCCGGGCTCTACCTTCACCAAGGCTGCATTGCGCAATATGGGAAAGGAAGGTTCACTTTCCTCTCCAAATTTGTGCATTCCTACCAGGCACTAGCCTCTGGGAATGTTTTTCACATTTCTGGAGGACAGTGTTTTCTTGGCCCAAGAAATTACGGAGATTTGTCCCTAGGCAATCCTTCCCAGCTAGAATTGAGCATTGCACAATCCCAAAAATCAGTAGCCAGACTAAACTATGCATTGCACTGTTCCAGTAGTCAACTAGTCTCCCAGTAGCCCAAACTGTACCTTGAGTAGTCTTTCCAATCAGTCTCTCGACCTCTCGTCCGAAATTATGCAACCTTCATGATCATTCACTTAAGTATGTTGCGAGTTAATTCTCATGTTCATTTTGGTTTTTGACTAACAGATTACTTGCTATGAGTGTTTCCATGTCTCCAGGTATCGCAAGTATTCATCTGCCTCTCAACAATATAGGTACAATGGTTTCCAGGAGAGCAGAGACAAGGACACCATTAAGAGCATGCTTGGGGATGCAGTCGATCAAGTGTCTATGAGCTTGCCTACTCACGAAGAAATCAAGTTGTTCGTAGAAAAGGAAATCAAGCAACAGCATCACAGCAAGCAGCATCATGAACAACAGCTGAAGACAACATACCAAATGCAACGAATGCAAGATGAGGGTTGTTGAAAACACGGAGGCGGAACAATGTTGCAAGCTCAAGCAGGTCCATTAATGATGAAAGCAACTTTGGAGACTCTAGCTATGGAGTGATGGCATGACATGAAGATCATGTGAAGGCATAAGATGTAACAAAGAAGGAGTTGCATGTGTTGAAGCAGCAACTCAGGAAGAACATGAAGCTACACGGACAGATGAATAAGTTGCAGCAAGATCAAGAATAGAAGTGGACGCAACTGAGAAGTTAAAGATCCATCCTAGCAACTAACACGGAGCAGACATGGTGAGCAGTGTGGTTGATCGCATGCAAGGGATTTAGTAGCATACATGTCATTGTCTACACACATGCAATCCAACCAATTCAACACACTCACCAAAGTAAAGACAAGAAGCAAGTCTAACTGGAGCCAAACAAGTACTTCGGCAAGTTGATGTGCATGACCATCAGCACACACTTGAAAATCATCACAAACACTATGCATCAATGTGCTTCCAGTTCATCCGCACCTAAGAAGACTGTGCGCATGTTAGCAGACAAGTTGGATGAAGGGGGCGAACCAATTCACTAGTTGCAATGAAAGCAAGAGTTCACTTCAACAAGATATCACCATGAGTTGCATGCACACCATCACGGATGACCAAGCTTGGCATCAGTTCACCAACTTCACCTTCACAAGCATGTCAAAGAGTTGGTCTCACCACAGTGGACAGAGTTCCAACGATGTCTTGCAAGGCTTGCTCAAGCCATGTTGTCTCGCATGAGTATATGTGTATTGTGATGTTGAGTCATGTCAAGTGTAATTCAAGTGTCAATAGTTGGATGTAACAGTCATAGAGTAGGTGAAGAGTCATGAGGGTATTTGAAATGTCACAAAGGGGAATGTCAATGGTCACCCCACCCTTTGCTATAAATAGTCCCTTATAACTCATTTGTAGGCTTTTGGTTAGCCAAGCTTCTACTAATACTATCTTGAATAAGGCTTGGACAGTATTGTAACGCGCCTTGGCTTCTCCACTTCACGAAGCTAGTACATCTCTTTGGAGGAGCAGGCGGATGCGGTTGTAATGTTCCATTGTTGGGACTAGAAGGTTTACATAGATGTACTATATGATTGTGACTTACACCTCTTTATATAATAAGAGAAAGCACATTTTCATGCATATGTTGTTATTGTAGTTGGACTGCTCCGGTTGCTTTAATGATAGATGTTGTTTAAATTACGTACTTGTGTATGAACTAATTCACATGCAATTATATGAATCTTGTTGTTAATGTGTTGCATATGTTGTTAATGTTGTCATCATCCGTGTTGACTTCTCTTCCAAACATCAGACAGACCTTTCACTTGAACCTTGCTATAACAACCATCGCACTTGTCTTGGACTGATTTGTGAGTGTTGTACATGTTATCTTACCTTGTATGGTGTGACTGCCACATCCGAGTGGATTGATCCATCGGAAGTTGTGCATGTCCTTTGTGTTGTGTGTTCCTAGCCAAGTTGGGATTGATCCCTTTCAACCTGGAACTCACCTTAACTTCCTTCCCCCTTTGAAGTGCTAGAACCTCTCATACACCTTCCTTGACTCACTGCATCAGTCGCACCCTTACTACTGACAGAGTTATCTTACTTACCTCTGTGCGAGATTGCGATCAAGGAATTACCTTATGACCCACTGTTGGGACTCCTACACCATATGGTATGAGGTCTAATTGGGACTTATTACTACAGAGATCCCCTTGACATATTGGGGGGTCCAGCACCATCAACATTTTTGGTGCTAGAAGAAGGGCCTGATGACAAGTAGTGTCCTCTCATACAGTTTTGAACCTTTGAATATCTTTCATGGAGTCTTGCATCCTTCTTCCGCAAAGGTGTTTTTTGAATCGTGAAGATGTCTCCATCTCGAGGAAGATTTTCAATCTCTTATCCACTCACATGTATGATGGTGAAGGCGAAGTGGCCTGGCCTAAGCACTTACATAACTTTCTTTCCATGATTTATGAGGAATATGAGTTTACTAACGAACGGGCTGGTCTGCTGCTTGCATTCACACTTCTCGAATCTCCATTTTGTTGGGTGCTTAGCCTAACGGCTGACACCGTGTACTCATTTGAGCACTTTTGTGATATTATTGAAGACACGTTCTATCATTTTGATCTAGACCATCTTGATCAGAAACTATTATAGCAACGGAAGGCTCTGCATGAATCCGTTAATGATTTTTCGCAGCGCTTCCGTGACTTGCATTTTCAAGCTTTGAGGAGCCAGATGAAGTTCTCTTATCTCTGGGACCAGTTAGAGTATTGTCTTGAGAAATATGTCACTCCCAAGAGAAAGCTTGATGTCAAGCCTCTCTCAACCTTCTCTGTTGATGGAACTATGCAATCTCATGTGGGAACAGGCAGTGTCTCGACGAACTATCCATCTCCCTCTCATTCAACAGTTCCACCATCACCCAGTGATGATGAGGATCATGTTTACACACCTGTTCATCCTTCACACTCTCCCAACATCACTCCACTACATTTTCGCACAGACTTGGTTGTGAGTCCTTCGAGTTCCCATATGTGTTCTTTTCTTCGACCTTCGTCTTCGCACTCAAGTGTTCCTACGGATGTTGTTGTCTTGTGTTCATCCATTTTGGAATCTTCACTTGATGTGAACGAGGAAAAACCCACTGACGGAGTTGTTGTTGCACAACCAACATGCGTTGTCATTCATGAAGAGTATGAGTGGGAGCTTGAACATCAACACTAGGTGAAGGATGACTCCCTTCCATCTGAGCCCCCTCCATTCTTTCCTAGCCTCTTTGGTGAACCTGCCATCCATGGTTTTGCATGTGTGTATTCATCCACGGATGCACCCATTGTTGATCACTCGTAGGGCTCACCAGATGTTAGTCCATCAGTTGACAATGGAGAGGATAAGCTATTCATTGAAGATCCACTTGATCCTTCATCTATCTTTTCTGGAAACACAGAGGATGAATTCATTCACTTTTCATCTACCCCTCTATTTGATTCATCGGATCATGAGGATGCCAAAGAATTCATTGATTTTTTTTATCGTGGTGGTTGTGATCCATTTGCTTCCAATTTTGATCATGATCACAAATCTATCACAGTTAATCTTTTGAAGCCACTGGCGTATGATGATCTACCTGATGATGAAGTTGAGACACTTAAGATTGTTGAGGCACTTCGGCCTGAGCTAATGGTTATGTTAGGCCCTTGCTCTCTAGAGGTTAGTCTCACCTTCGATCATGAAATCGTTCAATCGACCAAGGCTCTTCATCACTCATCTGTATGCATTGAAGATCCATCTCACACACAAGTCACACCTCCTCCACTTGAACTGCACGATCCCATTTCTCATGCTTTGGAGGAGTCCTACATTGTAAGCACTCATTTGCAACGCAAGTTATCTTTGTTTCTTTCGTTTTCTTGCATGTCACAATCAATAGTCTGCTTTTGCTTCAAAGTTGCACGTAGTGTCACACAGCACCATGACAAGTCCACGGACCATCTATCATGCACATGCACTCGCTTATCTCCCGTGGGCACTTTGAAACACGAAGTGTGGCTGTCTTCACTGTTATATCTTTCTTGTATGTTGGTCCACACAACTGGGTTACTCATGGACCAAGCCTTCACCCACATGGGTCAACCAATGCATTGTGGATGCATTGGAAGTATCACTTCATGTGATCAGGCCCATGCACCGTTAGTGTAGGAGTAGGAGTAGTGTTTGCTTTTAGTTGTTTGCTTGCATGCCTGTTTGATTTCATGCTTTGAGTGCTTGATTGTTTGCTTTCTTTTCTCTCATTTTTTCTTCTTCTTTTGCTTGTCTTTGTTGTTAGTTCGTTTGCTTGTTTTGTTCGTAGGTTAGTTCACATGAAACCATGTGTGACTCATGAAACGAGCTGGGTAAAGTACAAGAGTGTTTGTACAACTATTGTTATTTGGTTATCTGTCATATTGCCTCTATATGATGAACTTGTTACTCTTAGTCCATGATACGTCGAAGGAAATTACGTACTCTTCGAAGTGAACCTTGGTGTAAACACAACGCTTGCGCACTAACTAGTGTCACCTTCTCTAGTCAATTGTTTTTGGGTTAACCCTTGTCAGCTTAGTCAAGTGGAGTAAGATGAGGGGGAAAACCTTAATAGGCACATCAGATATATAATAAACTACTTCTCTGCTGGAACAACCTCCTATTCTCTCAATAAGTCAGAATCCCTCTTCCACCTCTGAAATGAATAAGTGCTATGCATAGTGAAAATTAAAAATAAAAATAAAAAATGCAAAGTCAAAAATTCAAAATGAAAAATGAATAAGGAAAAATAAGAGAAAGGCTTCCTATGTAGGGAGGTGATGCAACTAACGCCATCGGGGTAGTGACCAGGCTCGCTGGCAGTGGAGCCATGCTTGTGTTCCTATGTGACTCCACTGGGGTATTATCCAGGCCCGCTGGTAGTGGAGCAACCCCAGAGATGAAACTAAGACTCTGATGATTATACTGCTTGTGCACCTATATACCCCTCAACCCTAATCAAAACAACTGTGTTTCCTTGGCTTGGAATGTGTGTCAATCGACCAAGAATCCGGCAGATGCTACATCTTACAATAAAACTAGTGTGAAGCCAAGATGAGCTGAGAGCTGAACAATACTTCCGTAGGTGTTAGACTTGTTTTTCACAAACAAGGTCCATTCAGAGAGCTGTAGTTCTACCAGTGTGTCGCCAAGTGTTGTAGTGGCTACAACCACCCTCTAAAAATTTTCCTTAGCCTGTTTTGGAGCCTCCCTACCAACCTTACACAACACTTTGTCTTGCTTCATCAAGTACTCAAGATTCAAGTGTTTTCCTCGCACAAAGGCTGCCTGTCGATCACAGTTGATCCATTCTCCTCATAGGCTACTCACCTGGACTTGGTCCAGCTACAAGCTGAGTAGCTTCCCCTTGAAAATTGCGCATTTCTGGATGGCAACCAGCCTTCCCTCCAGGAATTGCGCAATCCTATCTAACAGCCCGCTGGGCTCCAGGATTGTGCAATCCTATCAACCAACCCTCCCAACCGGATTTGTGAAAATTTTCCTAGCATTAGGTTGTTCAGCCCATGATTTGTGAAAATCTAGGAAGCATTCAGTTGCTCTGCCCAAAAATTGCACAAATCTCCTAGGCAGCCAACCCAGCTCCCAGCCAGAAATGCGCATTTTTATCCAACAATCGAGCAGTCTCTTGCATGTGCAGCTGAGTTGACCGGTTCCCTCTGGGACTGAGCAAAACAGACTTTCATGCATGGGTTTCTTCTCCAAATGTAGCATGCAAAGGCATCACTTGTTTCAGGGATCTGTGTTTAGCAGTTGGAGGTTGCTTGCAAGGAAAAATACTAAAACCTCTCACCAAGTGTCGCTTCCCCTAGATTCGTGGCATGCACGTCACGACCTCGATGTTATCAAAACTCATCAATCGAACATTGTAGAGCTCATTCCTCACATCAACCTTTCAGACCAGATATCCCACATCACATCCAGGAACAGTCGACACATTCAGCTTAGTTGTTTTGGGGTAAGCCCGCTTCCCATGCCTTGTGCTGCATTTTTTCGATTTTTTTGTTTTCACTTATAAGAGTATTGTTTTCTTGATTTCTTTGAATGCTTGTTGTCTTTTACATATATACTAGCTTTTCCTAGCTTTGTTTCAGTTTTTGTTGCTAGCTCACTATTGTCGCATGCATGAAACTGTTTTGTACGAACATTCGCCCAACCGGCAAACTGCCTCACCCACATGCATGTTGATCTCTTTGCTGAATATTTCATTCATGTTTTGCATGCTCTGTTAATCACTTCTTCTATCACTTAGTGTCACCATGCATTCACTGACTTACTTGCTTACAGTCGCATGTCAGCAAGTCGGGCCAACCTTGGCCCAGGATCTTCCTTCACCAAGGCTGCATTGCGCAATCTGGGAAAGGAAGGTGTAGAAATTCTCACTACAGATTAACCTAATTATGCAATATAAATAAATCAAAATACTTAATCTACTTCTACAATCAAACTTGCGGAAGCTTAATCGATTTGAGCAAGATCAAGCAGAACACATATAACAGAGAAGAAGAATCAATCACATGAAACACAGAAGAATACTCTGGGGAAAGCCCCAGCTAAAAACCCCGCTATATGTGTTATCATACAAGGTGGAAATACATCAAGATTACACAAAGCTTTAGCTCTCACAGCTAGCTAGCTCTCAGTACACTCCTCCTGGATGCTCACGGGCAAACAAGGCTTCTCATAAACCTTCTCCTTTGCCCTCCAAGCCTCCTATTTCCTTGCACTATTTCTCCTGGGTGATCCTACTGTTACCAAGTGTAACGCTGATCACTCACACTGATGTCACGCCCTGTAAAATTGTGCAATCCTCAAGGAACCTTGTTCCTTCTGCATGGATGAGTTTCCTTTATAGGAAAATTCCTCCAACTGATAGTACAATGTCCCTGTCTTTAATCTCAACTAGGTCTTTGTCTGAACTAACATGCATGAATTATTTATGAGAGAATATTCAGTTGTCTGGAGTACACTAGTTTCATGCATGCATGCATTAACTAACTGAACTCACAATCACTTCCACAAAATGTTTGGAACTAATCTAACTGGACTGAACTCAGCTAACTGAGCTAACTAATTATAACTCAAATACAACTCATCCTTATCTCCTTAATTAAGGGATAACTTCCTCAATCAAAGGGATAACTATTGCATGACTTCACAGAGACTTCATGTTTGAATTTCACTAACTAATTAACTCAAGATGAATTAATTAATTATTTTTCAAACAGCTGGTGAGACTAAATTTAAATTTTAATTCTCAATTTTAATTCAAGGACAAATTAAAATTGGAACATATCCTGAAATGCTATCCTTAGCAATGCTATTTTTAGCATTTCTATTTTTAGCATTTCTTGTTACTATTTTTAGCACTCCCTCTCAACAAGAAACGAATTCAACTCGATCATGATCCTGAACCTTTGGAATGTTATGCATGCAACACTTCTCTCAAGTGTTTTTGCTCCAGCAACTCTAGAAACATAAAATATACAACCTGAATCAAAATGATGCCTCTGTCATCAAAGTCTCTGACTGCTAGTGCCTCTGTCGACTGAAAACTCTACACCTCTGTGCTCTTCAGTATCTAACTACTCTAACCTCTGTCACTTTGATCTCTGACTGCATCAATCACACTGATTCCTCCTAGTACATCCGTGTTGCTGCTGGTCCTATCTCCCAGCACTGCATCCGCACTGCACCTCCTCTCATCATGTTGCATCGTGCTGCCCACTACTGCACTGCAACTCAGTTATTGAGAAGTAATTAACTGATCTCCCAACTGACCTCCCTGTTGGGCTAGAAACACCCTCTGATGTTGAATCTCCCTCTGCCGCTCCATCCACATCTGTCTCTACCCACTCAGCCAGTCCTGCTACTCCTCGTCGAGGCTCCCGTAGCAAGGTCTAATCAAAGAGGTTGGGTACCTCAAGGATCCTGCCCCTATTTCAGCCTTCATGGGACTATCACTTCACATCGCCCCACCTCACACCTGGAGGCATGGCTGCATGTGGTCACTCTGCTAACTTCTTCAATTGTGGCTCCTCCACAATTGTCTGAGACTTCTTCTGGCACTGGATGTTGAGGGGTAATTTAATCTCCCTCTCAACCACCAAGTCTTTAACATTAGCCTTGATTCTCAAGGCTTTGCATGCATCTTGAACCTCAAGAGCATACAGGTTATGTACCCGTGAACCGATATGTTTCACCTGTCCCATGGGGATGTGTCTAAGGAAAACCTTTCCCTTACTGAAGATAGCATCATAGCCTTTGTCCTCCAACATCATGATCGATACCAAGTTCTTCTTCAGTCCAGGCACATACTTCACATCTGTCAAGGTGATAGAAGCTTTATGACCCCTCTGAAAAGTAACCGTGCCCACTCCTGAAACATTATACCTTTCATCGTCACCCATCTCTATGGGTATCTTGAGGTCTTTCTCCTCCAAGGTACTGAATAAACTTTTATCGTTAGTTATGTGGAATGAGGCTACACTGTCAAGGAACCAACCACAACCCTCAAAGACACTATGCATGCGATGAGGGTGAAGTCCATTTCGAACTGAGAGGCCAATGCCTCACCTTCATATCCTTTTGAGGATCCCTTCTTGGACTTCTTCGATGGGAAATTAGTCGCATAATGACCCATCTCATGACAATTAAAGCATCTCACTTTATATTTTTCACCCTTCTTCCCTCCATGAGAAGAACTCGATTTGGGATGAGAATCCTTCTCCTTCCCTTTCCTTGCCTTGCTGGCTAAGGCTAGATTTTCTTTATCATCATGCTTAGATGAAGAACCATCTCTGGTGCTTCTCCTGATCTCCTCCTACATCAGAGCCAACCACAGTCGTTCCCAATTCGGTAGTTTCTCTCTTCCATTCACCGAGTCCTGGTAGCTATGCCATCTCTTATGAAGGCCAAGGAGAGCGAGGCTCACCATATCATCATCAGCAGTAGTTATCCCACACTTCCAATCTCATCTCTGCAGGTGGTGAGCTTGTTCAAATATGTGGAAATAGTATCGTCGTTCTCCATCTTGATTCTTCGAAGCTTGTCCTTGAGCGCCAATTTTCTCTGGTCGCTACTGTTCTAGAAGAGATATTTTAATGTCTTCCACATTGAATATGGAGTATCCTTCCCATGGAGACTTGAGACAATATGGTCGCGAACTATCTCAAGGATGATCTATCTCACCCTCGCCACACACTTCTTACATTCGGCCAATTCTTGTGCATTAGTTGCAACTGGCTTGGAGATTTCTTGATCAATGAAATCCTTCAAACCGTTGTCATCTAATACTGCTTCCATGCGATCTTTCCATGCTATGTAATTTGAGCTGCCATCCAGGGCATACTCGAGTCTCAAGCCATAGGACACCATTGACCAACCTGAAGCATGAGATGAATTCGAATTGTACCTACAACCCCGAACTTCAAACTTCAAATTTCCTTTTCTGTATATGTTGTTCACATCTCTGATCACCTTTGCTCTGATACCATGTAGAAATTCTTAATGTAGATTAACCTGATTATGCAATATAACTAAAGAAAAAAACTTAATCTATTTCTACAGTAAAACTTGTAGAAGCTTAATCGATTTAGGCAAGATCAAGCAAAACACATATAATAGAGAAGAAGAATCAATCACATGAAACACAGAAGAATACTCTGGGAAAAGCCTAAGCTAAAAACCCCATTATTTGTATTATCATTCAAGCTAGAAATACATCAAGATTACACAAAGCTTTAGCTCTCACATCTAGCCAACTCTCAGTACAATCCTCCTAGATGCTCACAGGCAAACAAGGCTTCTCACAAACCTTCTCCTCTACCCTCCAAGCCTCCTATTTCCTTGCGTTGTTTCTCCTGGGTGATCCTACTGTTACCAAGTGTAACACTAATCTCACACCCTATAAAACTGTGTAATACTCAAGGAACCTTGTTCCTTTTGCATGGATGAGTTTCCTTTATAGGAAAATTCCTCCAACTAATAGTACAATGTTCCTGTCTTTAATCTCAACTGGGTCTTTGTCTGAACTAACATGCATGAGTTATTTATGAGAGAATATTTAGTTATCTGGAGTACACTAGTTTCATGTATGCATGCATTAACTAACTGAACTCACAATCAGTTCCACAAACTGTTTGGAACTAATCTAACTAGACTTAACTCAGTTAACTGAGCTAACTAATTACAACTCATATGTATCTCCTTAATTAAGGGATAACTTTCTCAATCAAAGGGATAATTGTTGCATGACTTCACAAAGACTTCATGTTTGAATTTCTCTAACTAATTAACTCAGGATGAATTAATTAATTAGTTTTCAAACAGCTGGTGAGACTAAATTCAAATTTTAATTCAAGGAAAAATTAAAATTGGAATATATCCTGAAATGCTATCCTTAGCAATGCTATTTTTAACATTTCTATTTTTAGCATTTCTTGTTTCTATTTTCAACAGAAGGCTCATCTTCCTCTCCAAATTTTCACATTCCTACCTAGCACTAGCCTCCAGGAATGTTTTGTGCATTTCTGGAGGACAGTGGCTACTTGGCCCAAGAAATTGTGCAGATCTGTCCCTAGGCCAGCAATCCTTCCCGGTTGGAATTGTGCAATCCCATCAATCAGTAGCCATATTGGACAGTGCATTGTGTAGTTCCAGTAGTCATCTAGTCTCCCAGTAGCCCAAACTGTGCCTTGACCAGTCTTGGCAGTCAGTCTCCCAACCTCCTGGCCAAATTGTGCAACCTTCATGATCATTCACCCAAGTATGTTGCAAGTCAGTTCTAATGTTCATTTTGGTTTTCGACTGACAGATTGCTTGCTATGAGTGTTTCCATGTCTCCAGGTATCGCAGGTGTTCATCTGCCTCTCAATAGTACAGGTACAATGGTTTCCACGAGAGCAGAGGCGAGGACACTGTTCAGAGCACGCATGGGGATGCATTCAATCAAGCGTTTATGAGCTTGCCTACTCACGAAGACATCAATTTGTTCGTAGAAAAGGACATCAACCGGCAGCATCACAGCGATCACCATCATGAATAGCAGCTGAAGACAACATACCAAATGCAACAAATTCAAGAGGATGGTTGCAAGCTCAGGCAGGTCCATTGATGATGAAAGAAACATTGGAGACTCTGACTATGGAGTGATGGCGCGACAAGAAGATCGCGCGAAGGCAAAAGATGTAATAAAGAAGGAGTTGCATGTGCTAAAGTAGCAACTCAGGAAGAACATGAAGTTGCGCAGACAGATGAATGAGTTGCAGCAGGATTAGGAACAGCATTGGGCACAATGTGCACTCATGGATGAAACTGCGCTCGGACAAGTTAAAGATCCATCCCAGTAGCTAACATGGAGCAGACATGATGAGCAGTGTGGTTGATCACATGCAAGGGATTCAGCGGCATGCATGTCATTGTACGCACGCATGCAATCCAACCCATTCAACACACTCACCAAGGGGAAGACAAGAAGCAAGTCCAACTGGAGCCAAACGGGTACTTCAACAAGTTGATGCACATGACCACCAGCGCACACTTGAATATCAACATGGATACTATGCATTAGTGTGTTGTCGGTTCAGCCGAACCCAAGAAGACCATGCGCATGTTAGCAGATGATTTGGATGAAGGGGGCGAACCAATGCATATGTTGCAATGAAAGCAAGAGTTTGCTTCAGCAAGATGTCACCATGAGGTGCATGCACACCATCACAGACGTCCAAGCTTGGCATCAACTCACCAACTTCACCATCACAAGCATGTCAAAGAGTTGGTCTCACCACATTAGACCGAGTATTAGTGATGTATTGCAAGGCTTACTCAAGCCATGTTGTCTCACATGATTACATGTGCATTGTAATGTTGAGTCATGTTGCGTAAGTCAAGTGTCAATAGTTGGATGTAACAGTCATAGAGTAGGTGAAGGGTCATGATTGTAGTTGAACTATCACAAAGGGGAATTTCAAGGGTCACCCCACCCTTTGCTATAAATAGTCCCTCATAACTCATTGTATAGGCTGTTGGTCATCCAAGCTTCTACTAAGACTCTCTTGAAGAAGGCTTGGACAGTATTGTAATGCACCTTGGCTTCTCCACTTCATGGAGCTAGTACATATCTTTGGAGGAGCAGGCAGATGTGGCTATAACGTTCCCTTGTTGGGGTTAACATGTTTACATGGATGTATTGTATGATTGTGACTTACACTTCTTTATATAATAAGAGCCAGCACATTTTCATGCATATGTTGTTATTGTAGTTAGACTGCTTCGGTTGCTTTAATGTTATATGTTTTTTAACTACTTGTGTATGAAATTATTCACATGCAATTATATGAATCTTGTTGTTAATGTGTTGCATATGTTGTTAATGTTGTCACCGTCTGTGTCAACTACTCTACCAGACATCAGACGAACATTTCACTTGAATCTTGCTATAACAATCATCGCACTCATCTCGAACTGATCCGTGAGTGTTGTACGTGTTATCTTACCTTGTATGATGTAATTGTTGCATCCAAGTGGACTACTCCATCGGAAGCTGTGCATGTCCTTTGTGTTGTGCGTTCCTAGCCAAGTTGAGACTGATCCCTTTCAAGTTGAAACTCACCTTCACTTCCTTCCCCCTTCGAAGTGTTAGAACCTCTCATACACCTTCCTTGAATCACTGCATCAGTCACACCATTGCTACTGACAGAGTTATCTTACTTGCCTCTGTTCGACATCGCGGTCAAGGCATTACCTTACGATCCACTGCTAGGACTCCTACACCAAATGGTCTGAGGTCTAATTGGGACTTCTTACTGAGGAGATCCCGTTAACATTTTGTCAGGTCTAGAACTGTCAACAGGTTCTAAGGTTTTATGTTTCTCATCTAGAATATGGGCCCATGCTTCACTTCCAAAAACACAAAAGTGACTTACATCTGGTTTAATTGAGCTCAGTGCTTCTTCTAGAGTGATATTCTTTAAAACCTTAGTAGGAGTGCGATTTACTATGTAATTTGCACAGTTAATTGCTTCTACCCAAAAATTAATACTAAGTCCTTTAGATTGAAGCATACAATTAGCCATTTCCTTTAAGGTTTGATTCTTCCTTTCAGCTACACCATTTTGTTGTGGAGTATATGGAACGGTATGTTGGAATTGAATTCCATGCTTAGTGAAGAATTTGATGAATTTATTGTTAACATATTCTCTGCCATTATCAGATCTTATCTTAAGAATTTGATGTCCATATTGTTTCTCAACAAAGGCCTTAAAGGCCAAGAACATGTTAAAGACTTCACTCTTGAGTTTTAAGAAGTATACCCAACTGTGTCTGGAGAAATCATCAATGAAATTTAAGAAATACTTGTATCCCGAGAATGAAACAACTGGAAGTGGACCACATAAATCACTGTGCACAAGTTGTAAAGGGGTTGAGGCGTACCAAGAGGCACGTTTTTCAAAACTATCCCGATGATGTTTTCCAAGTACACAAACAGAAAAAACACCATCTTTATAAGATACTGTAGGAAGAACTATCACCATATTTTCTTTACATAGATTTTGAAGGGAGCGATAGTTTAAGTGACCAAATTGCTCATGCCAAATTTTTTTCACTTCATTATTATGAGCAACAAATACCGAGGGAAGAGTTGATGACCCAATGTTGTTAAACTTATACAACCTTGTAGAATCATCAGCAATTCTAGTAGCTAAAATCTGTCTAGGATCTCTTAGGTCCTTAATTACAACATCATGAGGTGAAAATTCAATGATTTTATCTTCACCTGAATGAGTTATCTAATATATAGATAGAAGGTTGTAGGATAAGGTAGGAACACATAATACATCATTAAATTGACCATTGTCTAGATGAATAGTTCTAGTCCCTACAACACTAAGAGATCTATCATCACCAACATATATATTTTTGGTGTTACAATAATTTAAAGAAGAAAGCATGGCTTTGTTTTTTTCCATGTGATAAGAACCTCCAGAATCAATGAGCCACTCATGAGAATGAGAAGAAGTATATACATTTACTGCATAACCAGACTGAGATGCTTGACAACCACATGCAGAAAGTGTTATTCCTGACGATAAAGTTGAAGTTGAACACTGCTCCAAATGGATGTTATGCTTCTTCATTGTTGCTTCCAAGGCTTCCATCTTCTTAAAGCATTTGGATTCTAAGTGGCCATCTCGATTACAAAAGTTGCAATGTTTATCAGTCTTCTTCCCTTCTTTTTTATTTGCCTTATCATTTTGTTGAATTGATTTTTCATTTTGAGACTGAAATTGCTTAGGACGCTTGTTTGGTTTAGGACCATTCTTTTTAGGATACTACTTCTTACGATTCTTTTAATTTGGTTGATGTTGGGATGATAAGGCTTTCTTAGAAGAGTTTCTAGTATTAAGAAGACCAAGATGTAAGAGTTTTTGTGTTCTCTTATTCTAGAATCACAAAAGGCATCAAAAGAGGGGGACGTGTAGGCTTTTCCTTGATAAATAAAGGCTTCTCTAGTAGAATGGAAGGTGGAAACAAACACAAAGTAAGTTGGTCCTAACTTTGTAAGAATGGAATAGATAAGGCTACCATCTTCTTTCTTAACCTTAACACCTTCCAAGAGAATTCTAAGGGTATTGATCTTGGACAAAAAATCTTCAATGGGAAAAAAGTTATTGGGGTCCAACGTAAACAACTCATTTTTGAGTTAATGAGCCTAATTTCTTTTTTAATTCCAAAAAATTTATTGAGTTGTTTCATTGCTTCATCAAGGGTATCAAGTTCTGCGATATGGAATATAAGGTATGGAGAAATAGACATCCCTATCAACCCACGTGCTTGCTCTTGCTTATTTTCCCATTTGGCTTGCTTATCTTCATCTTTAGGTTTAGACTCTTGGCCTGAGGCTATTCTATAAATACCTTTACTTCTAAGTAAATCCACAATATAGGACAACCATTAGAAGTAGTTAGTGTTGTCAAGAATAAATTGGCATGGAATTTCCATTTGAACATAAACTGAAGCTGTAGATGTTGAAACTAAGTGTTTCAATAGAAAGATCTCGAAAAATTATGCCGATTCAAAAGTCAACGGCTCTGAAAATGGCTTCCAAATGAAGTTATGACTTTTTGAATAAAAGTTGTTGAAGATGCCAACAAAGTATGTGAATGTTCAGAAGTGAATGATAATGTTATGTTTAAAAAAAATCCCCTCCTTTCCAAACTTAACCGAATTAGCTCACTTTTAAAAAGATTACTCTATGTGACCCACTTTTATAAATAAGTGAAAGTCACTTTTACAATGGTACTTTATGAGCTACCCACTAAATTGTAACTTAAATAAAAGATAAAGTGACTCACTTTTTATAATGGGTGAGAAAATTTTTACATAAAGTAAATTTAAAACATAAGTTATATGTGTTTTCTGAAAAAGTGACTCAACAAAAAGAAAGTCTTGAACCCAAGACCTCTATTCTCATAAAGTAACTTTGGACCAAGTGAGCTAGTTTAAAAGGTTAGTAATTTTTGGAAAAGATAAAGGGTTTTTTTTTTAACTCACTAAAGCTTTGGGGTGTGTGATTACTTGAAAACCCCCTTTTTGCCTACAAAACAAAAAAAACCACACAACCAAAAACAAACATGCAAAAAAAAAACAAGCCTTACGGCTTAAAGTGGATTTCGCCGAAAACTAAATATTTTCCTCAGTGTTTCTGATTTTCCGAGCTCACACTAAGTCGCGGCGGAAAAGAGCATACGCATGAGAAAAATCCTTCCTTTATGTTTCTAATTTGCCCAAATCTCATAGAGTCGCGGGGCAAGGAGCATATACAGAAATGAAAGGTATAGATTTGGTAATAAAAACAGAGAGATAAATAAACCAAAATAAATAAACAGATAAATAACTACAACTGTAAATAAAGATTGTATACCTCCAGATCTTAAAAATGACGTACCTAGGGCTACCAAAAACCTTTTCGTGTGAAACGAAAGGGGTTCCTCACTAGAACAGATGCTCCTAACATAATAGAGCAGTGCTCTTGGCCCGAAAGTAGTCAAAAATAGTATATCTAGGAAATGACAATCGGATGCAGTTGTACCGGCTTCGAATTTGGATCACCAACAGATACGGCCCTCAAATAGCTCTGATACCATGTAGGAATTTACAGGGTAAGTTCCTTAGATAGAATACCAAACGACATCACTCACAAACAAATCACATATCAGTACACCAGTATTCTTGACGTGGTTAAAACCCTCAAAGAGGGAAACAGTCCATGGCGTGAGCCAACGCGGCCACTTCAGGCAATTTATTAATGTAAAAGAAAGAAAATTTACATAAGCTTCTCTCATGAATGGTCACCTTACAAATGACCCTCCATGCTCTTTAAATAGAGAACATGGACCAATCAAGTGTTAAGCCACAGATCAAGTGTCGGTAATACCGAGAGAATGAACCATCGGATCACTTCATGTCTAGAACATATCGTGATTGTAGAATTGTAAGTTACAAAAGTGCAAAGTAAAGAAACACACTTTACCTAAATCTACACTAGACCAAGTTATACTTAACTATTTCCTGTGTCAAAATATCCTAACAAACGGAATGACTTAGATGAGTTTAGAATGCAAGCTCTCTTACACACTGAAGTCATACAATTACAAAGGAAGGTCTGGCATGACAAGCATATCAAGGAAAAGACTTTTCAAGAAGGGGATTGGGTCTTGTTATATGATTCTAGGTTTAAATATTTTAAAGGGAAGCTAATGACAAGATGGTTGGGTCCATACCTAGTGGAAAAGTGTCATGAAAATGGATTTGTGGATATCAGAACCATTTATGAGGAAGGCATTCCATTGCTTGTAAATGGTTATAGGTTGAATTTATATAGAAGACCTCTGTCCAAGGAGGAATTTATCAATTTAGTCAGCGAAGAATTAAATGTGATTGGGAGTTTCATAGCTTCCAATCCACAGCATTCCTAGAAATTTGAAAAAAATAAAAAAAAAAATAATAGGCCTGGATGAAAACCTTTATGAGGCATCTAAGGCCAGCTCCAGGGTTGAAAACCTCTCTGAGGCAGCCTAGGAGCAAAAAAAAGGGAGAAAAAAAAAATAAAGATCCCTAGGTGAAAACCTCCCTTGAAGCACCTAGGGTAGGCATGAAGATTAAAAGCCTCCTATGAGGTGGCATGTTTGTCTCAAGCAAATATATATATATATATATATATATATATATATATATATATATATATATATATATATATATATATATATATATATCTAACTTCTCTTTTCTTTTGCAGAATTGTACACGGTGGCAGATTTCATGGCTATAGGTCAAAACTTACGAGTTATCATCCATTCCTCCATCCATACACCTCATAGCCATCCTCTCCATTCATATTACTTTCTCTCTCCACCATCCTATTGTCAAGAAATCTAAATTTCACCTCTGCTTTGTGATGCTACAGAAGGACCTATATTGCTACAGGAAGGTCCTATAATGCTACAGGAGGAGCCTGTGGAGATACAGGAGGGATATCCGAGGAGGAAAAAAATCCAAAATACCATCTTGACTCTGATAAATGATAAATAAGGTCCTCCCATGACTTTTCCATCATCCATCCACTCATTTCACCAAAAATTTACCTAAAATCTCCACTTTGTCCTACCTTAAGAAAAAACATAGAAGCTATTATTTTCTCTCTCTATAGTATATACACTACTATTCCATGAATCTAACCCTTTCCTCATATCTTATCATCATCTCCTTCATATCCCTCATGCAAATTGAAGACTTCAAGGGGAGAACAAAAGACTACTACATGAAGAAACTCCTCTTGTAGCAACCTATGCAGCCACACAACAATAATTGATATTATTTTTGTCCACCACCAGAAGGGATGATGAAGCTTTGTTTTCAGCTATAAAGAGACACCTCATTCTTAGGGAGGCTTTCCACCAGTAGTAGAAGATTGGAAATCAGAAGAGGCACCTACAAACACACAGTAAAAGAAACAGTGAAGGTGGCATCAAGAATGAAGACATGCATAAGAAATAAATCAAAGAGGTCAACTCCCTTGATCGTAATGATATATGGTCCAGCTCCAGCATGCAAATCTATGCAGCAGTTCAATCCATAGGTAAGCTTAGGTATGGTAACCCTAACCTCTTCCCTCTATATAAAAATGAAAGAAAAAAAACTGTTTTAAGCGAGGAAAAGTGTTTTAATAGGCTAGAGGTGGCCAGCGAACTTGGCCACCCTTGACTAATAAACTAAAGTGTTAGTTAAGTCACCCATGCAACGTGGAAATGTCAACTCAAAACGAAGTGGTGTCCTCGAAGAGTGGGGTGATAATCACGAGGAGGGAGAAATTATTACAGTTAGTGGGGAAAACATTCCAAAAGAGGAAACTCGTGTTAATTTCAAGTCACTAGAGTGCTCAAAGATTTTAACCAAGAGAGGATATTGTGTGTTGGCTCGACTTCATTTTCACCATCACTCATTCCAAAAATAGGTAAAGGAAGTATGAGCTAGTGCATCGAGCAACCTAGAGTGCCAGCGAGGAGCTTCAAACCCTGCCTGCAAAGTGCTACAAGAGAAAGCTACATGCAAGCTTGCAATTGCTACAAGAGGAGTTGACAGGAGAAAAAGGAGTCACATTGTCTTGATATTGTCTCAAAACCTTCATGCACACCCAGAATTTATCTTATAAGAAGTAAGTGCTACCCTCCTTCTTTGTTTCTACACCTAATTTCATGAGAAGTCTACTTGAAATTAAGATCTTATAGCAGTTAATTGATCAATAGGGGGTCCTTTTGGAAGTTTTTTGTGGTTAAGAGAAGAGAAAATAGTTTGGTTGATATCGATTCGAGCACCATTCTTCCTCACTATTTCCAAAAACTGTGCTACTATTTCACCACTGACATTGTTTGAATTTTTTCGAATTCCACACCTACATCACATCAAGGAGTAATATAGAAGAGATGGTGGGAGGATTTAATAGAAGCGAACCCTCATACACTAGGAGTATTCACCAACAACCTTCTGTAGTTGACATCTTCATAAACCACTAGTGGTTGGGTTTCTTTGAATTGTTAAAGGGGTACAATGATGATATTTCCCATGAATTTTCCATGGAATTACATTCTCAAGAGGAAGACAGTGCCACAACTATTGTCAGAGGATTGTCCATCTCTCTCATTCCTTAAACTATCAGCAGAGTGACCTCCTTTCCTCTAGAAATTAAATGGAGAAAAGAAGACAAGAAAGTGTGACAGCTACGAAAAGCCTCTTCCTTTCAAAAGAGAAGCTTATAGAAGAAAAGAATAGAGTGGGAAGAGAGAGTCTTCCTTACCCTTGGGATGAGGTAGCTTACCACATCCTTAAATATATATCTTGTGAAGGGAGATTAATTGTGGTTTATGTCTAACACTTTATATTTCTCTAGAAGTTGAGATTCAAGGCAGAATTACCCCTTTCTCAAAGGCTTAGTGTCCCTCATTTCCCTCATTTCCTTCTACAGTCAATCATGGAGATGAGTCAAAAGGTAAGGGAAGGAAAACACTAGAATTTAGCTCACCATCGCCTCATAAAATTGATAGTGGTAGATGCTCTGAACCAATTGAGAATCCTTGTCATATGGAACAAATTTGTGGACATGGATAGGAAGACTTTTGTAGAAACAAAAACCCTCACACCAAGAGAGACTCCAGCCTCTAGTGTTTAAGGAAGAGAAGGAAAAACAAAGGAAGAAGAAGGAGAAAAGACAGAGGATGAAGAGGCAGCAAGAATAGAAGAAGAAGAAAGAAAAACATAGGAAAAAGAGGCAGTAGAGATAGAGGTGTAGAAATTTTGAATAATTTAACACATATTCAATAGAGATTATCCTGATCATGTACTATTGCGGAATACATACACAATACATAAGCTCCTCTACGTTGATCATCAATATAGCAGCATCAATAACAATAAAACATCAAGAGCATTCACACATTAACACAGTATGTAACCCGGGGAAAGCATCTCGCTAAAAACCCCACACTATCTGTATATTAATGATTGAGACCATGTAACATTACAAAGTACAATGCTTATCACAAGCAATCCAGTACCAGCTCCACCTGTTACACACAATACAGCTAAGATCTGATCTCCAAATCTATTCCACTGCTTGCCTGCCTCCACTGCTCAATAAGTGCTCAAGAATGAATGAGAATGGTCTACCAAACTCGTATTTCACCTCCAAAGAATCACTCACAATGTGTAAGACGTGAGCAGAAGCTACAAACTGGGCAAATACATAAGCAAACTCATTGGCATACTCAATCCCTTGATTGTGCAAGATCTAATGCACAACTATATTCACAACTGATAGCAATCTGATTCTCTAACACCTGTCCCTGCTAAACTGAACATGCACTGACATGCAACTGAGTTAACTGATGTATTCTATAGTTGTATTATGAGTTAATAATTAGTTTAACAACTCATCATTAGTCTATTTGCAGTTAGACTAACTACAACTATTTTAACCAAGTCAAACTGAACACAACTCCATCAACTCCACAATCAACTCCACCAAACTCAACTGATTGAGTTCTAACTAAAGTCATGCATGCAACAACTCAACTGACTCATAAGAAAAGCGTACTTCCTTCTGACAGCTGCATGGGCCACATCTATAGCTCAAACTGAAGTGCTCCAAGAGAATAAGATCAAGTTTATAGTCCAAATATTATTATGAGACAATAATATTTGACTTTTCTATTTTTGACAGCCAGTCTAAAAATAGACTTTGATCACCCACACTATGATCACTCACACTGTGGTCACCCACACTGTGGTCACCCACACTGTGGTCACTCACACTGTGATCATCCACACTGTGATCAAAAATAGAACTTGCGTCATAATTTGCCTGCGGGCCCACTTAGTGAAGGCGACTCTTTTCACTAAGCTCCATCATCTTGTTGCAATCTCAACAAGAGGAAGGAGAAGCAGAGATGAAAGGAGAAGAAAGAATAATCCCTGAGGAGACTTCTCCACCCCAAGGAGTAGAAGACATTGAACAGGAAGTAGTTGCAACCTTACTTACATTGGGCACTCCTGTCAATCCCAAGAAGAAGCAATCAAGACCAATTCAAATGTATTTCAGAACTAGGAAGACCACTAGAATTATACATCGAAGCCACAAACTCCTACAAGGTTCGTTACTATAATTATTGATGAGTCGCCCAACAAAATGGAAGAAATAGGACACAGTGAAGGAAAAATTGAGGAGTTCACTCCTAAAACCAAAACTAAGTCACACATAGCACCTGTGAGTAGGCCTACCACTAGGTATGTCACCTTCAAGAATCCATGGACACAATCTACCTTTGAGGATGTGGAAAGAGAGAAGCTACAGGAGGATCAGGGTTTTCTACAGGAGATATAGGGTTTACTATAGTAGGGGCATAGTCTGATACAGGAAGGACAAGGGCAGCTATAGGAGCACAAGAAAGATTCACAAGAGGAATCCACCACCTCAACGAATGTTGGAAAATACCTACAAGAGCTCTAAAAACCTAGCCCACAACCTAGCTTTAGCTCCTACTACAAATTCATTGAAGGAGGAAGTAGTATCCCTGAAAATTTTGCAATCCCACACTTTTGTGAGCTGGAGATAGAGAGAGGTAGAACCTATAAGTGGATGAAAATTAATAAATCTAAGAAGGTAGCGGATGTATGCCTTATGGAAGAAAATTTCATTGAAATGGGAAAAGAATTAAGTGACTTGAGAATGAGAGAGTCTGTGATGAAGGAGAAACTACATGCTGAAAACATGAGGTTGAGAGAGAGGTTGTAGGAGAAAGAAACACAACTTTCCATCATGGAAAGTCTCTCCATGGAAGCACTACAATGAAGACATCCATCAAAGTATTATGCCCTCTTTCTCAAAGAAAAGTGGATGGAGTTCCAAAACAAAATTTTGGCACAATATGGATCTCTATTTTTTCAGGATTACAAGAAGTTCATTAAATTTTGCAGCCAAGCTAACATGGAAGGCAAAGAAAAATTGGTTGAATTTTACATACACAACCTCACTTTGAAAAATATGGATTTTTGGGATCCCAATTAAATATTGGGAGATATTTAGTTGATGGATTTAGCATCCTGGATGACTCATGAGGAGACAAGAGCTAAGGAGATGAAAAGGGTAATGGAAAAGGAGGAAAAGGAGCCATTGTATATCAGGGTAGAGCTAGTAAACCCAAAGGTCATCATTAGAAATCATAGCCTCATATCCAATGATGTTTCTTTAGCACCTAAATACATTTCTACCCAGGAGCAATCCATTCTACACTTTGAAGACACATTCAGGATGTTGGGAACAAAAATTCTGCAATCTTTCTAGAAGAGATGGCATGCCTTACCCCACAGTCTACATATCATAGAATATCACTCTCCTAAAAGGTTAAGGAATTCCTTGGAGAGAACACCATTATACAAGAGGATCATGCAAAGGATGAAAATCAGGTGGATAGGAATCAAGCTTAGTCCACCCTTGTTGCTAGGCTTACAATAAGGAAGAGATGAAGCATGAGAGAAAAAGGAGTGGACAGAGATAGAGAGGAATTCAGTTTTTTAACCCCAAGAGGGCACACCATCTAAGGATCCTTGGGATGTCACGAAGGCCACCAGGGCCATGAAAGAGTTGCACATGGATGACTGAATTTCTCAGAGGATGACTGAGTTTCTCAGAGGATGAGAAATGCCTTTACTACGGGGGTGATGATGAGTCCCATTAATAGGTACATTTTGAAGATCAATATGCCATCCTCCAGACTTAAAACTATCCTTCTCTTACATTAATCCACATTTTTTGTCATATTATGCTTAAAAAGAGACGTAAAAGGTTTTTGACATATTATGTGGCCTAATTTGGTTTAATTTTAGGAAAATGAAACATTTTTTAGGCTATTACTATGCAGGGGCTTAATGGAGACAACTAGGAGAGAATCTAGGGGGTTTTTCCACCTCCTTAACTCCCTAAACTCGGCTTGGGATCACAATATCCTCTCTCACCAGTTCGATTTCATTGGCAATCGAGTGACTCCTAGTCCAAGTGAAGATCAAGAGGGACAAGATCCACCATTTTCGAGATCAAGGAGGGAACCACTCCTAATTTCAAGGGAGTTGCTTTAGCTACCATTTTGTATAAATAAATCTGAATAATATATCATTAGGATTCAAAGTTTTTGTTCAGCTACGTGTAGCTATGTTACATGACGTTTTTTCATTGTCCCTGTACTCCCTGTCCACGATCCTGGAGGACCTCTACAGTGAACCCTACATTCTTTCCCATCATGAAGAAACTCCCAGTATGTCCCTCTTCATGAGCAGAATAATTCCCCTTTGCATCATTTCCCAAGAATCTTCGTTTTAACCTAGTTTACAAGATTGGCGCTACTAACCAGTTTCCTCCTCATGCCAATTTGTAGAGATTAACACTAGCACTAGTGTTTTATAGAGAAACTAATCCCTTTTCCAGTCACGTCGATCCTCTTTTGGCAAGTTTTTTAAATATGGAGTCAAAGCTTCTAGGTCTAGAAGCTTCGTAACGGAAGTCTGGTAGATGGTTGGGCTGGATGGAGCCGCGGAAGTCAGTTTGGGCTCCTTTCCCCTATTAAGATGGAACAAACCCAAGAGATAAGGCATTCTCCCATAATGAGAGGAACCATTTCCCCTCCATCCAAGCTATATAAACATCTTGTTTCCCAAGATAAACTAGTTTTGGAGTGAGTTTGAATGATCAACAAGACATCTATAGCTTGTAGCTTTCTAGTGTATGTTTGAGGGAGAATATTGTGTTTGGTTTGGTTTAAGACTAAAGGGAACAAACCTTAGAACTTCCATTGTTGGGGCTATCCATGAGATGCTAGCAGAAGTGTGGGAACCTAGATACGTCAAAGGAGACCAGTAACGCCAACGCATTGGTTGTAATCTCTTTCTGAATTTATATGAATACAACTATTGATTGATTTCCAACATGAAGTGTTATCTTACATCTTTATGTCTTAATGTTCCTTGACCTGTTAAGTAGGCCAAATACAATATTATATGCTATCACGTTTGTTGTTGTTGTTTGTTTGCTTGTTTCAGGTATTCGAAGGAAGGAAATGAAAGATAGTTGGAGTAAGGAAGCAGGATCATAACCAAGCGGAATAGCATTCTAAGAGGTAGGCCCTCTTATTTGATTCTAACTTAAGGAGATTTTCCATAGATTGTTTGTTTGTGGCTAGACCCACTCTCACAGGCTAGAGGAATTGTTTGTGTTCGCACTGAGAATTTACGTGCACCACAAATTGGCGACTCCACTGGGGAGCCAATCCTTCTGTTTGATTAATTGTCATTTTATTGTTTTGTGTGAACTTTTCTAGTATCACCATTTCCCTTTAGTTTTCTCAGCTTTGCCTGGTTTACTGCTTTGAGTCTGAAATTTACAGTGGCAGGTCTGGTTTTGTCCTTTGAAAAAATTTATTCTTTTCTTGAATCCCTTGATCAACGCTCTTTTTGGCCAAACAGTCGCACCTTCATACCTATTAGCGCTAGTTGTAGTCTAGCCAGTCGAGTTGGTCATGCCGATCAGCGCTTTTTGTTAGTTAGGTAATTGCTCCTATTCTTGTAGGTGAAGATTAGGGTTTCTCTCTAGATCATAACCAGTGTGTCATGCCCTCGTAATTTCTGCCTCTTAGCTCATTTTCCCTGTGTTCTCCCTCACTAGAAAGCTTCATTGGCTTGGTTTGTGTGCTTGTTTGGTTTGCCTTCTTTTACTTAATTTTTTGATTCTTTGGATGGTTTGTGGCCCTAGGGCATCTAGGTCATCAACCATTCATTTGTTTGTGTGCTCAAAAATTCAAGTTGTTGGTCAGATGCTCCATGCATTTTCATTTTTTAGTCCTTTTATCACTTTGATTTCAATTAAAAAAGTTTGAAAAAGTTTTGCTTTTTCTTATCTTGATTAAGTGTCTCTTTCCAAACATAGATTACATTTATCGTCTTGTTCTTGATTGAATCGTTGCATCATTGGTTTGGAAAGAATTCCCTTTTCATGCTTTCCATTTGATTGATGTTGATTGTTTTGAAAAAATTTCATTGAAGTGTTTGTGAAAGATTCATGTTAGCATTCCATTGAAAAATACATAATTCTAGTTTGCTGAATCAATATGTTACATTATCTAGCATCATTGAAGACTAAAGTCTCATCATCATTTGTATTTGAAAAGATATGAATTCTCTTTAATGTTAAAAGGACTAGTTGAAGTGAATTCGATAGGAAGATTCACTAAATTTTGGAGATTTATTAGTGAAATATTTTATTCTTTGATTGTTGCATTGATTATGGGTTCTCTATCTCTTAATTAGTGTTAACTTTCATCAAAGACAAAGATTTCCTTTCTCATATAGCTCCATGTAGGAGTTTTTTCAATTGACAGCTGTAGGGCCTTCTAATTGAAACCTAATTCAATATCAACCGTTAAAATCTATTGACTTAACCTAAGGAAGCATTGAAATAATGCTTATATTTAGAGGTCTAGACTAGAGACGTGTTCTGGCGTCTTTAAACCTAGAAGCTGTCATTCACTTTAGCATTAGACAGCGCTAGTACGGACTTGTGCTCCCCATACCATCATGTATATAAAGGGAGACTCCTCTAGGTTTGCAATCCTTTATCTATAGGAAGCCGAGTTTGTTGCCTTGTAAACGTGATATACCGAACATAGTATTTAGAGAGATTGCCTGCTCATACTTTTAAGTTCGCTAGGAGGTATTCTGCAGTTCACGGTTACCTGGTAATCCCTTTTTCCTAGATTATCCTATGTAGTCGTTTTGGACTTTTTGACTCTTTAAATTTAAAAGATCATCGAGCACTTGTCCTTTCGAGCTCATTTTAAATCTGAAAGAGACTAGAGTCACCTTTCGTCCTTTTCTTGACTCTTAAAATATGAAAAGACAAAGTTTTGTTTCAGTGTCTTAAAATTAACTACCCACAAAATATTCCTGGTTAAAGTTATCTTCCTTAGTGATTCTTTAGGGTCCTTTCCAATGAAAACATTTCCAAATCTGCCAGTCAAGGATTCCCCTCGGATGGGAATCCTAGTCCTCTTCCTTCTTTTGGAAGTGTTGGTGCTCCTTATATGGAAACGTTGTCCCTCCTTGGGTTAACCATTGGTTTACCTATCTGGTTATTTTCAACCTCAGTGGTCCCGAGTGTCCCAACTCCTATCCAGCCATCTCTATTGGGTAGCGAAGGTCCAGCGTAAGGGTTTTGGAGCAGAAAGCCCAAGAAGTAAGATTTAGATATTGTAAAAATTCTGCAATATGTGGAGCGCGAAGTATAATAGATTGAATCAAAGGGTAGTCCGCCCAAAAATAATAAAAAGTAATGTAAATAGAGTCGGCCCGTGCAGGGATCACGGGCTAAGAAAGGGTATAAATAGAGCGCGGCTCTATGAGGTAAAGGAAGTTCTTTTGGCATGAAATGTAATGGGTTCTTAAAGAAGATAGTATGAAAGCATCTATAAGTCTGAGTCGAGGGTTAGGTAGGAGGTAGAGGCTCTGTAGCTATGTGCGCAGAGGCCTAGAAAGTCCACAGCTATGTGCGCGGGCCCTTGCAGCTGAGTGCACAGGGTAGATCTAGATGTGTTGGTGAAGAATAATAATAAAGAAAAGTTTGCTTTTGTAATTCTGTATTATCATGCATCTGTCTTTATGGTTTATCTTTCTATATCTAGCTAATGTGAATGTGATGAATGTATGCAAATCTGGGTTCATTTTGTGCGCAAATAAATTATGTTGGTTAAATGTTTGCTTAAAGACTTGGTTGAATAATTCTGAATCATAACTGTTTCCTTCAAGTAGAATAGCTCATGAATAAGAAAATTATAGTCACCCTGGATCAGCGCTAAGGCCAAGCAGCGCGGAGTTATAGAACAATGTTCGAACCTACCAGTACACATCTAGACATCCCTAGGGTGCGGAAACCTGTTTCCAGCACCCTCCCCTACTACCTCGGGTGAGACCTCAGTTTGCGCTCCACGGGCTGTTGCCGAAAGGGCCAGTAGCTGCAGGATTTGTTTGGCTAAATAACTCTTCCGAAACTGGGTCAGGCCCAAACAAGCCAATAATCTCCTTCATCTAAACCATATCATGTTGATTCTAAGTTTGACCTCTCACCTTCTTCCCCTGTTTCTTCATCTTCCCCTTCTACTTTGCCTAGTGAAAGTTTGAAATCCAGAAACCAGGGGGCTAAGAAGAAGAACAACAAGACGAAGAAGAAAAAGAAATCAGATAAGCAAAAGGACAACCATGCGGCCATTACTCCAAATGCACCTACTATAGACAAACCTTTTGATTCTCCATGGAAGGTTATATTCCCTTGCAAGTTGTTTAAGGGTGGCCATCTCCTTCGAGACTGTCCTGACATTCCCAGATTCTTAGAGGCATGGTCTCAACACATGAATCGACCATCCCCGTTGACCTCTAGAGATCATGTCAATGCTACACCTTCATCTAATGATGGTAAGAAGAAGGGAAAGATTAGATTCCCCTATAGGTTATGTGAAGGGAAGCATCTTCTTCACCTTTGTCCTCTTATGGATAAAGCTTCCAAAATTTTGGAAAACCTTACAACTCCTCAACCCCAACTTCATGTTCATTATCAAAGGATTTCTTCTAACCCTCTCCTAGTTGGTAAAGAGATTGACTTGGATTCATCTCTTGCCCATCCTGCTCTTCCTAAGCATGACTCTCTTGTGTCTGTTCCCAACCAACCATTGGTAGAAAAGAGTGTCGACTTGGCTCCGCCTTCAGTTGTTCACTCTATTCCCAAAGAGAGTAGTGATCATATTGCTCATGTTCTTCTCATCTCCTCTGATTCTCATGAATTGAAGAGTGACCCTCCCATCCTAGTTGTTCAGAAGAGTCCTTTTCCTTCTTCTGCAGGGCATGGGGGAAATCATATGATACCCCCACCAAGTAGTTTTGTCGTTTCTTTTGATTAGAGTAAATTGTCTGTTTTCTGCTTCCATCTTATGTGCCTTTCCAAATCATAGTACAAGCCTATAACATGGTAGTACATGGCACTATATTATATGAAGACGCATCTGTTAGCATCATGTCTTCTACTACTTGGCAAGCTTTGGGTTCCCCACAGCTTGTGCCTGTCACCCAAAATTTGTTCGCTTTCAACGGAGGAACCAGTCAACCCTTAGGGATCCTTCTAAATTTCCATGTTACTTTGGGAGGAAATATTGTCTATATATATTTTGGGAAGTTTTAGTGTCTACGGATAAACGCTTAAACCCCTAGACTAGTAGCTAAGTCTAGAACAACAGTGCAAAGCATTCTCTACCTTTTCTATAACCAATAGATTAAATAAGATAGTAAATAAGCCTACCTATAGCTTTCGCTTACTCCTTATCTCCCTTGACCAATTTTTTCACTCTTTTCCGTACTTAATCTGCTTGAAAAGTACCTGCACACATACAAAAGACAAAAACCGATCAAAGCATATGATAATGAACTATTGATTAAACATAGCATGGAATCAAGTACATAGTACACATATGAAAGCATCAATGAATAACACAAACATATGGAAAAAGCTTTGAACACTTTATTAGTAAAAGGAAGAGTTACAACCCAATTTTCCTGATTCGGTATCACTCTTCCAGTTCAATCCCATCCTCTCATAACAAGCAAGACATTTTGACATCATTACAATACTTGAAACCAACTCAAGTCTAATACTAATAGCATCTCCCTATAATTCAATGATTTCCAACCCCTGAGAACTTCGATGAGTGGTCTTTTTATAGGTGAATGAAGAAAGTTATGCCATAAATGGTGACAATGAATGCCCTCCCAAACTTAGGATTTAGTTCCATGGAGTAAGTAGTAAATGGATTGGTGTTCCTTAACTCCCTACCTCATCCAAATTCGAGCTCAAATGAGTAGATAAACTTGGGAAACTTCTAGATGCATCCAATGGATAAGAATATTCCCAAAGCCCAATGCAATTTCGCTCAAATTCGCCCAGCGCAGGCCAAAGAGGGCTCAAGTACGCTACATAACACCCTAGCAGTGTACTGGACTGCACTACAGTGCACCCTAATGAAGGCCTTCCTGTGCTGATCTTCTTAGAGGTAGTTTTTGGATTATTTTAGTCATGGAACTTCTTGGGAAGCTAGGAATTCTGATGGTTGACTTCTTTAGGGCATGTAACAACTGAATTAGGGTTTGATGGGCCCTAATAGTATTGATCTGTAAGTTGGGGTTGATGCGCCCAAATGGATTTGTAACAATATAGACGTGATGGTAGTCCAAGGTCCCTTAGATTTCAATATTCTCCTTGGACACGACTATGTTTATGTCATGGGAGCTCTTGTTTCTTCATGTTTCTGTGTGGCTTGTTTTCTGCACGAAGGGAGAATTATGACTATTGATCAACTGTTGTTCATTGGTCACTAGGTGCCTCCTTTGCAACCATCATCCCCTATCGGCTCTTGTTTGCAAGTAGTACACTCCTCGCCACAGGTCAATTATGTGGCTACCCATTCCGTCTCCACATCTGTTAATGATCACACGTATGGTATTGTACATTATGTACTAGAGGCATTGGAACCTGATCTGTCTTTGGTACAAAATGACATGTATTCCTCCCAGAGCGTGGTTCTTCCATCTAGTGAAGACCTCTTGGGAGCCATGTTCTCTTATGGGTCATGAACAAACGTCATGAGGATAGTTCCTGGTCTTGTGTCGACCTCATTAAAAAATGAAAAAAGGAGTCATGAGGATGGTTCCTTGTCATGTGACAACCTCATTAAAAAATTAATCTAGTGTGAACATAGTTCCTTGTCGTGTGTCAAGCTCGTTAAAAAATGAAACAAGGGTCTCGAGGATAGTTCTTTTATTGTTTCAACCTCATTACAAAATGAAGCACCTCCCTTTTTCAAATCAATTCTTTGATTAAGATCCTGTAAAATCCCAGTCTAGTCTTTCCTGGATCTCGAAAGTGAACCTTCATTCCATTCACCTAGTTGAATCAAATGAAGCTTGGGGGGCATGTACCTAAAATTGATTCATTATGCCGGGGGCATGAAAACTTATCTCAAGCATAGTTTTTCGTTTCGAACTCGTGTAAACATGAAACTAAATCCAAGCAAAGTTCTCCATGGTTCAAGCTTGTGTAAAAAGAACCCATTCCCTATTTACATATCATGATTGTCATTTTAATCAGCTAATTTTTGCTAGATGAGCCTTGGTTGTTTTATTCCATCGCCACCATCTCTTTGGCCGATCATATGCTTTCACTTGGTTGTTTTTTCCTTTCCTAAGGAGCCGCAGCAATGAGTGGTTTTATTAGCCAGCCTCTTGACCATTACATGTCTTGAGAAATTCCTCCATTGTCGGAACCAGTTGCTACCCTTTATACCACTCGTTCCTCCAGGACGAGTCACCTTTAAGCTCTTTTAGGACTCGTAAAATATGAAAAGATTACTGAGTATTTTTTCCCTTTTTTGACTCGTTAAAGAGAATAAAAACGAGGGGTCTGCTTTCAGTTCTTTTCCAACTCTTAAAACACGAAAAAATTGTCAAGCTCTTGTCATTTTGAACTCGTTAAAGACTGCGAAATGTCATTTACCAAATATACATTTACCCCTTTTTCGGGTTGGGATAAACTATTTATGAAAAAGGTACTCCTTGATTGAAATGGTCAAGTGGTTCTCTCAAGTATCATTTTCTACCTTTCTGGGCTCGAGAGAAACAATGTACGAAAAGGGACCATGTGGAGTTTTATTTTTTATGTCTTTTTCAAACTCTTTAAACATGAAAAAGATACCGAGTTACACCTTTGTTGGACTCGTTAAAATATTAAACGACATTGGGTTCGTCACCATGACAATCCTGAGATTCTCCTTCCTAGGGCTCATTAAACTTACTAGGTCGGATTCGTCCAAAGGATGAACTTACAGTGCAAGCACATGCTATCCCCTTCATGCTTGCAATAAAAAATAATTGGGGTACCTGCCAGAAATGGTGGGGGAAAATTGGAAATTCTATCAGTTGTGTCAACATCTCACTCTTGAACATGACACTTTCTACTTCGTGTTGGGTTGGGATATCCTCCTTTTCATCACTGACCTTCTTGGGTTGGGGCGTTCATTTTTGCCTTCCATTTTATCTCTGCCATGTCATCATGACCACCGATCCTATGGATCCAAAAGCTGCCAAACTCTGGATTCATGTCGCCAATATGTTCAAGAGTTAGTCCTTCTGCAATTACACTTACTCCTGATTCTATGTACCATCTGAAATCTTTTGCATCCCTTTGTCTCATGTCGATGATGTGGGATACATCATGGCCCTCCTTCGACACGGTCACTTCCTGACGACTTTAGCTCATTATCGAAGAAGTTGGTAGAGAGACTCCCTTCCAGTACATTAGAGCTTGCATTCCCTAATGGAAAGTTCTTCGCACTCATTGACAAGTTCACATCATTGACTTTCGATCAGGTGATCACACAGGTGTTCGACTTCAGTTCCTTTATTCACATTTTTTGAATTGTGCTGCTAGTACCTTGAGAGCCATTGTCATTATTGGTTGTTTCTCTCGCACTTGTTAACGGTTCACATCATTGACGGGTAATCCACCGACTTTCTAGCATGTTCAACTTCAACACATTCATTCACGTGTTAGGATTTGTACTTTGATCGGGTCGTTTGGAGCACAAGACCCTGGGCTCAAATTACACCAGTCTAGGTTGGGAGGCGATGTGACATGATCATGTTGATATACATGTCTCTTTCAGATGGATGGCTACAACCATACCATGATTTGTTATATGTGATCCTTCTTATTATTGGATGGTTGTGACCATACCTTGGTTTCATTATGATCCTTTCTATTGGATGCCTACGCCCATGCCTTGGATCCATTTACATGATCATTCTCTGGATGGTTGCATCCATACCACGATTCATGTATCATTTGTCAGATTTTTCAGTGATGTATATGTATCCATTCTTGCTTGCAGGTTCTCCGATGACGGAATCTAGTTCCCCGCACCCACGTGTAAAGCATTTCACCCCACTCTAGTTCGGCCTTCATGCTTTAGGGGGCATCTGTTACATAGCATTTTGTTAGTGTCCCTGTACTCCCCGTTCATGATCCTGGAGAACCTCTATAGTGAACCCTACATGCTTTCCCATCATGAAGAAACTCCCAGTATGTCCCTCTTCATGAGCAGAATAATTCCCCTTTGCATCATTTACCAAGAATATTCCTTTTACCCCAGTTTATAGGACTGACACTACTGGCCAGTTCCCTCCTCGCGCCAATTTGCAGAGATTAAAACTAGAACTAGTGATGTATGGAGAGACTGAGCCCTTTTCCAGTCGCGTTGATCCTCTTTTGGCAAGTTTTTTAAATATGGAGTCGAAGCTTCCAGGTCTAGAAGCTTCGTAATGGAAGTCTGGTAGATGGTTGGGTTGGATGGAGCCAAGGAATTTAGTTTGGGCTCCTTTCCCCTACTAAGATGGAACAAACCCAAGAGATAAGGCCTTCTCCCATAATGATAGGACCATCTCCCCTCCATCCAAGCTATATAAACCTCTCTTTTCCCAAGATAAACTAGTTTTGGAGTGAGTTTGAATGATTGGCAAGACATCTATAGCTTGTAGCTTTCTAGTGTATATTTGAGGGAGAGTAATGTGTTTGGTTTGGTTTGAGACTAAAGGGAAGAGGCCTTAAAACTTCCATTGTTGGGGCTATCCATGAGATGTTAGAAAAAGTGTGGGAACCCAAATACGTCAGAGGAGACGAGCAACGTCAAGGCATTGGTTGTAATCTCTTTCTGAATTTATATGAATACAACTATTGATTGATTTCCTACATGAAGTGTTATCTTACATCTTTATGGCTTAATGTTCCTTGACTTGTTAAGTAGGTTGAATACAATATTGTATGTTATCACATTTGTTGTTGTTGTTTGTTTGCTTGTTTTAGGCATTCGAAGGAAGGAAACGAAATATAACTGGAGTAAGGAAGCAGGATTATCACCAAGCAGAATAGCATTCTAAGAGGTAGGCCCTCTTATTTGATTCTAGCTTAAGGATATTTTCCATAGATTATTTGTTTGTGGTTAGACCCACTCTCTTGGGCTAGAGGAATTGTTTGTGTCCGCACTGAGAATTTACCTACACCACAAGCTATTGAGCTTCAAGCTTGACATTGTTATTTTCAACTTTTATGTGATGTATTATGCATGCACTTTTTGATAATGAGAAGTTGGATTTTAAGTTGTATCTGAGTTAGTTTCAGAGGGCTAATAACCTTGGGTTTGGGCCCCACCCAGAGGCTTTGGTCCCTCTTCTTGTACTTATGTTTCTTCTTGATTCCAAGCAGTTCATAGTTTCTTGCATTTGAGTATGGATTAATCTATAAAATATTTTGGTTGTAGCCTCTACAACACCTCTCTTATGGGAGAATGAGTGAAAGGATTCACAACCAGAACCCAAAAATATTGTGTTTATGACTTCTTGGAAATATATTAGTGTTAGTTGTCCTATTTCACATTTGCTTTCTATAGCTTAGAAGTTAGTTTTGGTGATTACATAAATGGTATTTCATGAATCAGATTTTATTTAAATTCAACTCATCTTTTCCATCATAAGTTATTTCATTTTGTTAGTGATAAATGGATGCATGCATGTGATTGATTCCAGGTTTGGTTGACCTACAAGAAAGTGCACCTTCACCACTTCCAACTTAAGCTCCTTCATCTTCTCCTTCCACTTCAAAACTCTGTCCCAAAACCTTGTTTTATAAGTCATTATTCCTAGTACACCTAGAGCACTCATCCTAGTGCAAAACAGACCTCTGAGAGGTCTTGAGCATGGCTAGGGGATCAAACCAACCTCCATCCATTTGCTTAAACTTCCATCCACCTTTCACACCCTCAAGACGCTGTTTTCACCTTCAAAAGCCACTTGGATTCCTTCCTGTAGCAATCAATTGTAGCAAACCTATAGTAGCATTTTCCTTCATTAGTTTTGATCCCCACTATAATTTTGACTTATAATAAATGCATAATGACCTCCAGTTGTGATTTTATGATAAGGGAAAGATCTTATGCCACTCCAACCCTTCCATTTCTTCACTGCAAAAACAAAGTAGAGTTAGTTTCTTTATCATGCAAGTAGGTTACTGATTTATAAGCAAGTGTGAACTAGGTAGATGGTACATGCAATTCTGATTGGTAGTTTGATGAATTATGCAAGATAAATTAGCTTCCTTTCTGCAAGTAGATGTGGTAATTTGATGAATTATGTAAGATAACATAGCTTTATTTCTGCAAGTAGATTAGCATTTGTCCTTTCATGAATTGATTAGTTATCATTTACAAGTTGAGTCAATGGAATTTATATTTTCATAGATAGAATCAATTTCCAATTGTACCTTTATCAACAAGATTTCATTATAATTCAGTAGGAGGAAGGGTCTCTGAGCACTTTTTGATCTAATGTCATAACTAAGGGTGGCATGAGTGGAATCCTATCTATTCTGCATATAGAACTATCACCTCGAAGTTTGTACAAACCCTGAGTTGATAATTTGAGTTGAGGATCCCTTGGGAGTTGCAACATTCTTGGTGAAATACCAGGGCTCACCATTACCTTTCCCCCTATTCCTTTTCTTGGGGTTAGGGGGATTGGTAGTGCTCTACTAAGTAGACACTTGACTCTATGGAGGCATTTGTTGTTGTGGCAGAGGAGGTGGAGGCATGGAAGGTTGAGGCATTGGTGTCATTGGGGCTGGAGTGTTAGGCAATGCATATGGATAATAAGGATTTATGGAAACATTTTGGTAACCAAGTTGAGCAACAGTTGGCTCTGGCATTAGTTGATGTGAATGGCTAAATCCATATGATGTGCTTGTACCTTAATAAGAACTAAAATGTGAAGGATCAAGAGGGGAGTAGGTGTAAGCAGAACTGGTCCCTCCCTGGGGTTAACCATGACTCATAGGAGGTTGAGGATATGGTGATCGGTGAGGGTGGGAAAGAGACCCAATAATACCGCCAGTGGCATGAGATGCCCCGGTGCGTTAGCAACACCAATCTGAGGTAGATCGGGAAGAACAATATAAACATAACATGACTGGGCATATATCAAATCATATTTCAAGGCTATCTTGAGGGATTCTTCCTCAGTTTCAGGGAAGTGAGAAGTGACATCTTTACTTATGGGGGCCAATAGGTTTCTCAAGAAATAATCCATATACATAAGATATTTGAACTTGGTGGCTTTATAAATGCTCCTCCTTCTTCATCATTCTTGTACATGGTCAGAAAGGCGAGTGGAAAAGTTTTGATGAAAAGGGGTCAATAGTTTAGCACCCATATCATATCAAAGAGGTAATTAGAAATATGAAAGAAATGAATTGGCAAGAGTCACAAAGGTATAATTAGAGGCATGTGGTTGATCGACAGACCACTTGGAAATAACTCCAGTTAAGGTGCATTGGAAGAGACGAAGACGAATAGATTCCTTAGTAATGGAATTTGATGAACACCACATGTGGAAAGAGCGAACATAATTGGTGGTGTCTTCTCTAGGATTACCTTCAAACTTGGGAATTGAGGGAAGTTTGGTGGGCTTGGAAAGCCAATTTTGGTTATGGAGAAGGGGATCATTGATGAATTGGCTTAAATCAAGGAGGCTCAAAGTTCAAACCATCCATCTATGGAAGCAAGGGTGGATTGGTGGTCATGATTGAAAAGGTTCTGAATGTGGGGTTACCTTGGTTACCACCTAGGTTTACACCACCCACATTAGCACCTGACATGGTGGCAATGTGGGGTTGGGAAGATGTGGAATCAGAGAAAGAACTAGAAGAATCAGAACTACTAGTTAGTATGTGGACTCAATGGAGCACTGGGTATATGGACCCTTACTAATCAAGCAAGGGTGAGAGGATTTCCTAAAGGAAATTGGGGATGAAGGCTGTTGGGACTCAGAAATGTCATATTTTCATCCACCTTTTTCTTCACTATTCCTTACATTTCATCATCCCATTAACCTTTTATCATATCATTTTCATACATACATTTGGGTTTCACCTTCTTATTTTCCATTTTATTCATTTTTGTATTACAAGCGAATTTATGATTAAATATTAGAAAATATACATATTTTTATATATATCTTAAGAATATGTGAGTTTTGTGATGTGTATGAAATATGTGAAGAATTAATATCTCCTCCACCATATTAAGGAGATAATTATGCAAGCCTATTCCTAAGGAGAAAATCATGGAGGATTTGGTTGGCATATCTTATCCAATTCCTAAGGAGAAATTCATGGAGGATTTGGTTGGCATATCTTATCCAAGATATGTGAGAGATTTATGGAGGATTGAAAGGGATCATATTTTGTAATAATGGGAAAGTAGTTAAAAATGCTTGAGAGATTTGTCGGATCATATCTTGTAATAATGGGAAATTAGTTGAGAGTGCTTAAGAGAATATTGGATATGTAATTATGAGATGGTTATCTTCCTCATGTATATAAGAGAGTGCTCTCTCTTCATTTTAATAAGGAAGAATGAATAATGAATAATGAGAAGGGAATTCTTAGTTTTTCATCTTTTATTGTTATGCTTTCATGATTTGTAATTTGATTCTTGTAATATAATTTGAGATATTTTTATTGTTGTGAGCTCACATATGTTGTTTGTCATTCAATTCTTCACATGTTGTATTGCTTTCCCCTTATGCAATTTCCTGCTTTCCTAGTTAGTGTTTCAATGCATTCCTAGATTAATTTGATTTCAGTAATTTAGATTAGATTAGATTAGTTCCACTTCAGTCCTGCATATATAGTGCATGTGTCTCGTAAGTCTACGGACCTCGGATTGACAAATTAAATAGTTGGGAAAATACTATAACAGAATTAAACGAACATATTTTCACCCAACAAAGGCCATGAAGTCTCCCCAAAAAATGACTAGGGGGGCGCAATGGTGTATAGACAAAGAAAAATCAAAAGGGTAAGGGGTGGTGATAGGAGAAAAGAGTAACAAATAGAAATCAAACACCTAGTGCAGTGGTGCCAAGGTAAATTAAATATAATGATTTGCTACTCTAATTCAATCAAATGTGTCGTATCAAAGAAAAAATGACCTCTAGCCTAAAGGTGATCTAAAGCTTCAAAACAAGTCATAGTGCTACTATTTTAGATGGCCTTCCAAGAGACTTCTTAATTGATGGAATCTAATCCCAGCAAGCAAAGTTATCTAGAGAAAGGTGGGGTAGAGGACCAACTATTTTTCCCATAGCCAATCCTATAAGGTTTTTTCCTAAGATTGGAAACTAATGTTACCTTCATCCCATGGGGGCAGTCGAGTCTTGAGCTTCTTAGTGATCAGCCATGACATGGGATTCCCTGCCACAAGTTGGGAAGCCTCACGGAGAAACACTCCTACCATGACCTCGCCTAATCCCTTTTGAATCAGGTTTCTAACACACTCCATCTTTGGAACGTGGGATGGTGAAGGATTTTAAGCTCCCTAAAATGTTAACATTCTATGTATCAACGTAAGCGATCAATGGGTGTTAATGGAATCCTTTCTCATTGATCCTACACCTAACTACAAAGATTGTTTTGGCCTTGGTTCCCAAGTGGGCTTAATCTATGTGAGTTAAGTTATTATTATGGTGGATTGTTTCAAGTCTTGGCTTGGCAATTGTAACCAAGCTCACATTCACTTAGGGTGTGCGTGTGAAAAATGTGTCAAGTGGATGAGTTAATTAAGCATGTTTTGATGGTGTCAATGCTATAGAAAATAAAGTGCATAAATTGTAAATAGTATTTAAAATGAAAAACAAACTCAAGCAATAGCGAACTAGGGAGGCATGATAGGGAGAATTCAAAAAAGAATGGACAACTGGACATTCAGAGCATTGAACATACCGAGTCGCCTCATCCTCCTTAAGTTGGTCCTCCAAGCCATGCTAATAAACCAGATGGCTAGCCAAGCTATTACAAAAACTATATGCCAAAAAATGGTGGAAATTTTCAAAAAAAATCTATGGTAAGGAACAAGCAAAACCAACAAGTGGGTGCTGCTCTCATGGAAATGGCTGAGAAAATCCTTAATAGAAGAAGGATTAGGGTTGTGAGATCCGTATATATTAAACCAAGTAATGGGTGCAAAAATATGGTGTAGGTGGATTCAAGGAGGAGAAGATCTATGGAAAACATTATGGGAAAATAAATATGAGATGGCAAGGTCACCTGAAGGAAAACTGTGAAGCCAAACAGAAAAGAAAGGCTCAGCAATTTGGAACCTAGCAAGGTCAAATAGGGACCTGATAAGAGAGCATAGCTTTTTGGAAATTAGGGAGGGAGACAAAGAAAACTTCTGGAAGGAGGCTTGGAAACAGAGAGAAACCCTCTACCAGCAACCTCAACTCCAAGATATTCAACAGTTCACCACGCAAATGGAGGAAGATGCAGCCCGAAACTACTGGTTGCAAGAGACGGACGATTACTAGAGAAAATGGAAAATGAAAAATGACTGGCAAGAAGCACCAGAAACAGAACAATGGGTAAATTACACAAAAGAAATGGCGACAAGGAAAATTGCATTCAAAGACGGTTCAAACATAATAAGGTGGGGAAAATGCATCAAAGGAATGTTTATGATAACAGAAGGATATTATATAAAGGCAAGAAGAACCAGCAACCCAGACATAAAAAAATGGGATAGAATCTGGCAAATAAAAACTTGGCCAAAGGTGGCGTTATTTACTTGGATATTGCTCCACAGGTGCGCCTTAACCTGGGACCAGTTGAGAAGGAAGGGGACACACGGACCATCGCGCTGTGCCCTATGCCAGGAACAAGAAGAAACAATGGAGCACTTGACAAACTCATGTAGCATCAGCAATACCCTGTGGAAAACTCACCATCAACTCTTTGAGATTAGTGATAGAGAAACAGGCAGCATAACTACAACAATAAAGAAATGGAGGAGCAAACTGTACCGTAATCTAATCGTGAGCCAAGCCTAGAATATCTCCATAGGGCTCCTCCTATGGAACATATGGAAGGCAAGAAACCGGTTGATATTCAGGGAAGACAAAAAAGCCAAGAAGGAAATATGGAGTAAAACTATATAGAACATAAGAGAAACCATAATCCTTGAGAAATGGAATGACGAAGACTGGAAGACCGACCCAACAGAGACCCGCATTCTGAACCACTTGCAAATCAAAGCAAGCACCACATGCACGGCAGGAAAAGAACATAAGGCAGGAAAAGCAAGAGTCGAAGACCACCATAGGAACCCGCCACAGGGATTCACAAAGCTAAACTTCGATGGCGTGGCAAAAGGCAATCCAGGGGAGGCAGGCATAGGAGGGATTTTCAAAGATGATGGAGGGAGAATCCACAGGGTCTATGTGATGGATTGTGGAAATGCCTCAAACAACGAGGCAGAATTCCATGCACTGAACAGGGGGATAGAAATAGCTATCGGGGAAGGGTATCAAAACCTTCAGATAGAAGGAGACTTGATGCTTATGATAGAAACAATTAAACAACTACAGCAGGGAGTACCAGCAGAGAAGTTGAGCCAAAGTTGGCGGACAGCATGGATAGTAACATAAATAAGCTACCAATTGAGGAAGATAGCCTATACCACACCTTCTTGTTTGAGATGCAAAGGAAACTCCCCAGTAGATTACCTTGTGAATTGGGGTTGTAGGAAGGGAGAGTAGCATTTGGACATGAGCGCGGAAGAGCTCCACCAGAAAGCAAATATGGAACAACTGCTCCAAATGATAGCACAAGACAAGCTCCAGAGTGAGCATCCAGAGAATTTTCCCGGACATGACGGGAAGGGAGAAGGACAAGGGCAGACACAAGAGGAATAGCATAGGACATAAGAGGAACAATACAGGATAGATGTAAGATCAGAGCTCGGTAGGATGACGGAGGCGGGCAGAGGAAGGACAGCCCCCGAGAGCATGGGGGCAAAGATGGAAAGGAATGGAAGAGGAGATATCAGGATAGCAAATCCAAGGACGGGCAGTGAATTAATGCCAAGTAGAAGGGCGGAGTCAGAGACCAGACGACAAGAGTAGTCGGGAGAGGAAAGATGTAAATGAAGGACAATGGACAGGATAGGAGGGCAGCATCCCAAGGCAGGAGGGAAGGGAGGCGTGCCAAGGCAAAAAGAGGATAGTTGGTGGTAAAATTACGAGGAGGCAAGGAAAAAGGGATAAAGTCTGAGGAAAATGGGAAAGAGGCATTTTTCATGCAGACGAGAAAGGAGAAAGGTGGTGAGAACGAAAGAGAAGGCAACAAGAGGAAGCAGGGCGCAGCACGGTAAAGGGTATATGACATCTCTCGTTCTAATCTATGAAAGAGTAATTGGTCTGAAAAATAGGTTAGGAATGTTGAATGGTATGCATATATGGTTTGATAATCTGAATTGTCATAGAAATGTTAGAGATCTGAAAGGAAATTACCACGAAAAGTTCCTGGGTGCCAAGGACGGAGAGAAAGCTAAGAGAAAGGGTGAGGAGTATGAGGGAAATGACTGGCAGGACCCAATTTTACCTAACCCCCACCTTAGATTAGAGGCCCTGGTAAATCATAGTCCAGGGGAAGGAAGAACGCCTGCTGCGTTCAACGATGGCAGAGGGGATAGGAAATTCTAGAATCTCGGGGGGGTGGAATTGCACCTTAAGGAGGGGAGAAACCTTAGCTACCCAAAACCCGGCTGGCCACACTGAAAAACCCAAGCCAAGGGGAGGTGTCCGCAACACAATTCACACAAGGAGCGAACCCCCGAGAGAGCAAAGGCAAACGAACCAGAAGTGGGGTTTTTGCATGAACTAAGCTAAGCAACGCAACTAGAGGTCAGAAATTCAGAGGGTGGGAAACTGAAGGATTGGAAATAAGAGGGGGGGAGAGAAAATCCTTGGATAATAATGCAAACTTAATTGACATGACTGAATTTTGTGCTCATTCTGTGATAGGTCTCGCTTCAGCACAGGGCAAGACTGTGAATCAGAACAAAAAGCAATAGGAAAAGAGAACTAAAGGACAAGAGGAAAGAAGAATGGCCCCCAAGAGAAGTAAGAGGACGATAAAGAAAGAAGACGACACCAGCAGTAAGGGAAAGAAAAAGGGCAAGAAGCCCGATGGAGAGAAAATGAATAAGATTATAGACTCCTACATGGAAGGCAACTCGGAGGAGGTCAGAGACAAAATTTAGAGCTGGGAGCAAGATTTAAGGAACAACCTCAGGTGCAGAGACTTACCCATGGAAGAATGGGAAGGAATACTGCAAGACCTGGGGACAACAAATGGTAGGCAGTTGTTGTTCAGAAAGACCCTGCAGCATTACTGGATAATGAAACATGTCGTAGCCCGGGCTATGACTCTTCACCATGAACACATGGAAGGAGAAGTCCTAGACAAATAGGAAAGCAACAAGGAGAAAGACCCAGTACGGGCAGAAATTCTCAAAGACATCGTGACTATACAGATCCAGACCTACAGGAACAATCTTGCACTGGGCAGGATCGAGCAGACCTTGACAAAGATCAAATGGATACTGACACAGGGACACGAGCTTCCAAGCCTTGGGGTAAAGGCATCAGGCCCTGATGCAAAGGCCTCAGTTCAGATAGCATCCTCTGATGAGGACTAGTTTAGAGTCTAATATTTTGTCTTTGAACTTCGTTTTAGATGTAGGAAATAAGTAATTATGTTTTGATCTTTAGAGACAATAGTAGAGACAAGCAATCCAGAATTGGATGGATTATCATGAACTTATTCAAATTTTGGAATGGTTATAATGCTGACCAGTGGTCACCTGGTTTCCTTCGAGCAGGTGACTAACCGGAGGATATGGATGTAAAAGTTTTTTTTTTGAAATAGTAAATACAGAGAGCTCTACACTGTTTACAAAAAAAAAGAAAAGCAAACTCAAGCACACAATCCCCCACCCAATAAGGCAATCAAGAAGCAAGAAAAATGATGGAAAAAAATCAAATCAATGACACAAAAAATGGACAAAAGATCTATTGTCTAAGGGACTGGGATCTAAAGGCAAAGATCTTCTAAAAGTGATGCGGAAAACCAGCAAAAAATAGAGTTGAAAATGTTGAAAATGGCAGACAACAGATTGCAAATGGGAGGATGCACAAGGGGATCCTAGAGGGAAAGGAAAACAAAAGAATCTAAAGGGAGTGAATTGTTGTAAAAACCTATCTAAAAGGGCTACAAAATAGTGGGAAAATCATTGAAAATTTGTGGTTGGAAATATTGCATACTAGACTCCTCAACTTAGCAATTATCTTCCTAAATGATAGAGGTGTACTTTAAACCCTAGGGGACTTTTTCCTTCAATGAGAAAAATACTAAGTGGATTCAGGCCTAGAGGTGCCTTAGAAAATAAAAAAATCCCTTCCCGACATACAGGCAACAGTCTCGGCAAAAAAATTAAAAACTAAAAAAAAAATCTGGAAAAATGCAGAACATGATTTATGACCTGGAAAGTGCGTCCAATGTGGAAAATTAGCTGAAAAGTGTATTGGGATCGCAAAAAAGAGGCCAAAAAATGCATTTTGTTCCCGCTTCTTCCACTTGGCATATCTGCTCCAAATTGTGTCGTCTCCTGCTCGGTTGGTACCTATGACCTGTAGAAAGATGAGAAACCCCAACAGAAACAAAACAAAACAAAAATCCAGAAAATAAAAGAAATCTATAAATAGAAATTGAGAGAAATAAAATAGTTGGAAAAGCATTGAAAATAATTGAAACAACAGTCACCAAGGTTCTGAATTTCTACACCAGCGGAGTCGCCATTTGTTAGTATGAAGTATTTTTGCAAGTGAAAATCCCTTCACTTAAGTTATAGGTGACTTATAACCCTAACAACAAAACATGGTTATGTCTATGCTTCAGATCTGCAACAAAATGTCAAAAAAAACCCTGCAGAGAAATATGGCATGCAAATAGAAACATATTAGCAAAAATACAAGTGCAACAACCCAATGGAGAATACGAAAGATCAATTTCATTAACCAAGAACAATACACCTAGTGAGGAGTGATTACAGAATTGAGCATGCAAATACCCCTTCGTGGGATGGGTCCTTTCTTGACCTTGCACTTCAGTAGTGTGCTTCTCTCTCTAATATGTGATGGTAAGAAAAGAAAAGAAAAGATGCTTGAACTCAAGTGGGAGATCAAATGCTATGAGACGATAATGGGGACAATGAAAATCTTCATGGTGAAGAATGGAGAGAAGACCCTCTACTTATAACAAAATATTGGAATAGATTAAGAATTAAAAAATAATAAAATATTATTGACTAAATCAAAATCTAATTGCTGTGAATACTTTATTATATTTTTTGAGAGGGAAAAGATATTCAAAATAGTCAAGCATGATTTATTAATCACTTTGTGAGGATTAAGACAAATATGAAATTCAAATAATTATTAAATAATGATTTAACAATTATCTCATAAGAAAAATAGGAATAAATAAAGAATAATAAATATTTATTTATTTATTTAATTATTCCAAAGTGATAAGGAATCATTATCAAATAATGATTTAATAATTATTTCTAGAGAATATTAAACAAATAATGATTTATTTAATTATTCTCACGGGGTTTTTGGATTTTAATGAGAAATTTAGGACAATGGCTCACTAAATTATTTCTTATGGTGAAAGTAGGTTTTACCATGGTAAAATTCATCCTACATTGTGTATTTTGATCAACCTAGTAAGAAATGGTTAGGTGAATATTTTTTGGGCAATAACAAAAGTTATTGATCAATAACTCTCCTAGTAAGACAGTACATTGTCTTAGGAGACTAGGGAGAATAGGGCTCATTAAGGAACCAAGTAACCACTTGTCGTCTGGTGGATAAGGTAGAGGTAGTTACTAACTACCAATTGATTCGGAAAAAGGGTGTGTTTTGTTTCTATGTTGGTTGAAAAATTCACACGATGCTAAACTGAGGTGAAATAGCATAGTGATATAAAAGAGAAGAGTGGATTAAAATTGACTTGCATCCTATTAAAGCTTGGTGAGGACCCTTTTAGGAGAAAGAGTCAAGGTTGGGTGGAGCCTAGTAGCTCTAGTTTTATTTTCCATAACATAATTACAAGTCAGTACCCTGATTATATTGTTTTTTAATAGTTGTCAATTGATAAAATGTTTTTATATTTGAAGTACTGTGTAGATGATTTTTATGAGTAAACATGCAAAAACAAGAATAGAAGGGAATTTCCTTCTTTGAACATCAGATATTGTTCAGATATTTTATTAATTTAGAATAGTGAAATTATAATACAAATAGTTGAATAGAAGAAGTATTTTTTTTATTGTAGACATATTGTCCAGAGTATCTTGGGAAAAAACTTTTGATATGAATGCATAGATGAAGATTCAATTTAGAATCTAAAGTAAAAGCATACTTAATCAAATATTGATGTGATAAATACAAAGTGCAGTATTGATAGAACATGAAATCTTAGCAATATATTTTCCTTTGTGTAAATTTGCTTATACAAAAGTATAACCATAATGTAAATGGAAAAATAAACTAAAGAAATGACTGAGAATAGTCTAACATAACAGTGAATGAGAAGAATCCCCTTTATAGTTCAAAATCGAAATTTTTAATTCTTAAAGGATATAGATGGAATATTAGAGAGTAACATAACTCTTAAACTAGTAAATTTAAGTAAACCTAGCATACAAATAGAAAGTGCACAACTAATGGGAAAATCCTAGCATTATGGCTTTAATAAAAATAAAAATAAAAAGAAGAAGAACCTCAAAGTGGAAACACTAATTTACAGTGTATATTCAAAAAAATTTGTTACAAAATAGAAGCTTTAGGAGTTTACAAGAATTCTTTCTTTAAATAGCCAAATAAAAAAAAATTAAAGTTTTCAGTCTATTTGGGAATCAATAATTAAAACCCCAATAACAATACTTTTTAGGAGAAAAATCATAAAATAAGTATGGTCAAAAGACCCATAAGACATTACAAAATGAACAATACTTTTGACCCAAGGCTTTCGGCCTTACTCAAATAATAACCTAAGCAAACCAAAAATTTCCTTAATCGGGTGTAGCTTCTATGACTCAATAGAAATCGAAAGAAGCAATTTTAAGCTTATAGAAGTAGCACTGGGAGGTTAAATAGCTAGATTTAGTATACATGAAATTTCAATGAAAATAAATTTTAAGATTGAGTTTAATAATAGGAAACAATTTCAAAGAAGAAAGGAAAATAGAGAATGATGCAAAGGAATTATACATGAGCAAATAATTTAAATGAAAAACCCCAAATGCATTGTTTGATAACAACACAAAAAATTGGTCAAAACCATATCAGAGATGTACATAAATATTATATTTGTATAGGGTTGTTACCCTATAAGATTTGATACTCTTAAGAAAAATACTCCTTGCAAATCTGCAAGAATAAGGAGAGTAGTTAGCTAGAACTAATAAAACATAAATCAAATCGTTAACCTGGTAAAGAAAAATCAGTGTAACCCTGAAAAATATGCTAAATTTGGCCACCTAAAAACGCAATTGAGTTATATTTCCAAAGACTAGTCAGACTTTAGGAGAGCAAAATAGTGCTTTGCCTGCAAAACCCAAACGAAAAAAATGGCAACGAATAGACGGAGGCAAGGTCATTACAACCAAAAAAAATAACCCTAACCATTGTCTGAAAGCAAGTGATACCCTTATCCAAGAGGGGAAACGTAAGGTGAAACACATATATAGTCCCAAGTAATAAAAATATATTAGAATAGTATAAACATATGATAAAAGGGCATAGACATGTTTTTATATACGTCAGGGGTAAAAACTTATCATATAACAATAAAAAAAAGTGCTTTAGGTGATCAAGGGACTTGATTTGATAATTTAAAAAAAACACATATACACATACCAATGTATAGAAACATAAAACCTTAAACCTATTAAATCTTAAGATTAAACCTTAGTATGAAATGATAAAGAGAAGGGGTATAAACCCATAGTCCTTTGAAATGACCACAATTTTTTTGATATAAATATGAATATTGTGTAATAAACCAGTGAGAGAATATACTTAGAAACATGTATATATAGGATCGGTTTCCATATTGATTCTAATATGGAGTTTAAGAAACATCTAAACCTAGATATTTCTATTTCAACCATGATAAAAAGATGGATTAGGAAGGATTAGAAGGCTTTATAATGATTTGAAAATGAGAGTTTTTAGAGTGTGACCAATCTAAATCATTATTTCAGCATAACTAAAAGGTACGGGACTAAATGTGAATTTAATTAAATGAGTTATACCTTCTCTTTAAAAATTAAGAATGAATTACATTTATGCACTCAAAAATAATAGTTGATAGTGATCAAAACTATGTTTCAATATTTAAAATACAGAAGAGGAATGTCATGTGTGCATTATATTTAAAAAAAAAAAAAAATAGGTGTGTTTGAAAGGTATATCACATGTGGTATCAAATAAATAGGTTACAACATTGGGCCTTTATGCATCTTGACTGACTTATTATTTTCTATGTAACATACAAATAACAAAACTACCACAAACCAAAAACTAAAGAATGGTTGAAGATATTAATAGAAATACTTTTGTAGGATCACCTAGAGCGGGTAGAGAGCATGATACTGAGGTAGGAATGTTGGGAAGAGAAATTGGAAATCGAGATAGCCGTGAACCTGAGATTGTGCAAGTAGTTTGTAGTCTAAAAGCGTATTTAGACAATGTTAAAACTAATCAGGAGAAATTATCTAACGAAATACATGAACAAGAAGATATAAATGGAGACATACTCAAGAGGATAGAAGAAAAAAGAGACAATGGGAACGTTGAAAGAACTCACCACAAAAGAGATAGAAATGAGTCTTTGGATAAAACTAAATATATAACTTCTAATGAGATTCAAACACCTAAGTTTAATGATGAAATGGAAGAAAAAAATTCTGGGACTAGTGCTTCTATGTCTAAGAAGAAAAAGGTTGTATCCCAGTTACAGGGTGAAATTAAAAAGATCAGAGCTTCGAACTTTGACAGAGAATCTGAAGAAGCGGAAGAAGCTTGGCTTTTGACTATGTCAAAATATTTTGAGGTCTATAATTACCCTAGTAATATAAAGGTCGGATTGGCTACATATTAGTTGATTGGCAAAGAAAATTTTTGGTGGGAAGAAAACAAAGCAACAAAGAATATTAAAGGTAAAAATATAACCTCGAAATTATTTAAGAAGGAATTCAAAAAGAAGTATTTAACAAAAAAGTACTTCAATGAGAAAGCTAGGGAGTTCCATGAGTTAATAGTGGGTTAATTAGCAATGGATCAATTTGTGAACATTTTTATGAGCCTATTGCAATATGTTCCATATCTTAATGAAGAAAAGGAAAAAATGCAAAGGTTTATCAGTTGTTTATCTTTTTCTTATAATGAGGGGATATAATTTGATAATCCAAAAATAATGGATGAAACAATAAGAAAAGTAAAATTGTGATACAACCAGAAAAAGCAAAAAATTGATAATTCAATGAGTTGGATAGCAAAGAAAAATGGAAAATTCAATATTAAAAAGAAAGGATTTAAGAAACCTATTTTTGTCAGTACTTTTAAAAGTGTTCAAGGGGGAAATTACAGTAGAAATTTGAATCGGTAGAAAACCATGAACCATAGAATTGGAGAAGTAACAGGAAAGGGAAACTGAAACATTAGTGAATCAACTAGGACACCAATCAAGTGTTCAGGCTATAATGAAAATATTATGTGGAGGGATTGTCCACAAAATCATTTGAATAGGAAAGCAACATTGCATAATATTGAGGAGGCACATACAATAAATGATTTTTCTCATAATATTCCAAGGATTAGTGTAATGTTGGATGATAGACAGGTTGACCATCAATCCACAATGGTGGAGATTCAAGGTAAAACCTTTGGAAAGATTGTAACTATGTTAATTAATCATGGCTCTACTTTGAGTTATATTTCTCCTTCTACGATTGGAAAATGTGGTCTTAAAAAGGAAAAATATACTAAACCTCGGTTAGTGCAATTAGCTATAGGAACCAAAAGAAGAGTTATTAAAATTAGTGAGGATTTTCAATAGACTTAAATGGGTTTCACACTGTGGTGTAGGTAAATTCTCAGTGCGGACATAAATAATTCCTCTAGCCCGAGAGAGCGGGTCTAGCCACAAACAAACAATCTATGGAAAATCTCCTTAAGCTAGAATCAATTAAGAGGGCCTACCTCTTAGAATGTTATTCCACTTGGTGATGATCCTACTTCCTCACTCCAACTATCTTTCGTTTCCTTCCTTCGAATACCTGAAACAAGCAAACAACAACAACAACAAACGTGACAGCATGCAATATTGTATTCATCCTACTTAATAGGTCAAGGAACATTAAGCCATAAAGATTTAAAATGAAACTTCATGTAGGAAATCAATCGATAGTTGCATTAATATAAATCAGAAAGAGATTACAACAGGTGCCTTGATGTTGTTGGTCTCATCCGACATATCCGAGTTCCCACACTTCTGCTAACACTTCATGGATAGCCCCAACAACTGGAATTTTAAGGCCTCTTTCCCTATAGTCTCAAACCAAACCAAAATCACACTATTCTCCCTCAAACACACACTAGAAAGCAAAAAGCTATAAATGACGTGCTGGTTATTCACACTTGCTCCAAAACTCCAACTAGCTTTTGCTTGGGAAAAAGAGAGGCTTATATAGCTTGGATGGATGGAATATGGTTCCTCTCATCATGGGATAAGGTCTTATCTCTTGAGTTTGTTCCACCCTAATAGGGGAAAGGAGCCCAAACTAATTTCCTCGGCTCTATCCAGCCCAGCCATCTACCAGACTTCTGTTACGAAGCTTCTAAACATGGAAGCTTCAGCTCCTTATTTAAAAAACCTTCCAAAAGAGGATCGGTATGACTGGAAAAAGGCCCAGTCAATTCGATCGGCGTGAGGGTTAGTTTTAACCTCTGTAAATTGGCACGAGGAGAAAACTATTCAATAGTTTCGGTCTTGTAAACTGGGATAGAAAGAAGACTCTTGGGAAATGGTGTAAAGGGGAATTATTCTGCTCATGAAGAGGGACATACTGGGAGTTCCTTCATGATGGGAAAGCGTGTCGGGTACACTGTAGAATTCCTCTAGGATCGTAGATGGGAGTACAAGGAAAGTGACAAAATGTTGTGTAACAGATGCCCCCTAAAACTTGAAGCCCGAACTAGAGTGAGGGGTGAAATGCTTTTTAAGTGGAAGCGGGGAACCAGAGTCCTTCATCAGAAAACCTACAAGCAATGATAGATACATATACATCACCAAAAACTATGAATAATGATACATGAATCATGGTATGGACGCAGCCATCTAGAGAATGATCATGTAAATGGATCCAAGGTATGGGCGCAACCATCCAACAGAAAGGATCATAATGAAACCAAGGAATGGTCGCGGCCAACAAATAATGAGAAGGATCACATATAAAAAAACATGGTATGGTCACAGCCATCCATTTAAAAGAGACATGTATATCAACATGACCATTTCACATCGCCTCACAACCTGGACTTGTGTAATCTTAGCCCAGGGTCTTGCACTCCAAACAACCCGATCAAAGTACAAATCCTAAAATGTGAATGAATTTGCTGAAGTCGAACATTCTAGGAAGTCGCTTGATTACCAGTCAATGATGTAATCCATTAACAAGCGTGAGAGAAACCACCAATAATGATAATGGCTCTCAAGGTACTGGAAGCACAGTTCACGAAATGTGAATAAAGGAACTGATGTTGAACACTCGTGAAATCACCCGATCGAAAGCCAATGATGTGAGATTGTCGTCGAGTGCGAATAACTTGCCATTAGGGCATGCAAGCTCTAAGGTACTGGATGGGAGTCTCTCAACTAGCTTCCTATATAATGAGCTGGAGTCGACAAGAAACGACCATGTCGAAGGAGGGCCATGATGTATCGCACATCATCAACATGAGACAAAGGGATGCAAATGATTTCAGACAATACAGAGAATCAGGAGTAAGTGAAACTACAGAAGGACTGACTCTTGAACATATCGATGACATGATTCCGGAGTTTGGCAGTTGTTGGATTCATAGGATCGGTGGTCATGATGACGTGGCAGAGATCAAATGGAAGGAAAAAATGATCAGCCCAACCCAAGAAGGTCAAATGAAAAGGAGGATATCCCAACCCGATACGAAGCAGAAAGTGTCATGTTCAAGAGTGAGTTGCCGACACGACTAACGAATTTCCCAATTTTCCCCCACCATTTCTGGCAGGTACCCCAATTTTCTTTTATCACAAGCTTGAAGGGGATAGCATATCCTTGCACTATAAGTTCATCCTTCAAATAAATCTGACCTAATAAGTTTAATGATTCCTAGGAAGGAGAAACTCATGCTCATCATGGCGACGAATCCAATGTCGTTTAATGTTTTAACGAGTCCAACAAAGGTGAAACTTGATATCTTTTTCATTTTTAGAGAGTTTGAAAAAGACATGGAAAAGAAAACTCCACATGGTCCATTTTCGTACATTTGTGTCTTTCAAGCTCGAAAAGGTAGAAAATAATGCTCGAGAGAACCACTTGACCATTTCAACCAAGGAGTACCTTTTTCGTAAATAGTGCATCCCAGCCAAAAAAGGGGTAAACATATACTTGGTACACGATGTTTCACAGCCTTTTATGAGTTTAAAACGTCAAGAGCTCGACAATCTTTTCGTGTTTAAAGAGTTGGAAAAGAGCTTGAAAGTAGACCCCCCATTTTATTCTCTTTTACGAGTCAAAAAGGGAAAAATACTTGGAGATCTTTTCATTTGAGATTTACGAGCCGAGAAAAGTGTTGAAACATGACTCCAGTACCATCATCGACAATCTATCACCTGTCGCTGCACAAGAAAGGTAAATGCATTATCTAGTTTTGAGGCAAAATAGGTCAAAAAATACTCAAAAATCCTAATATTTCATGAAAAAATGAATAAAATGGGGCAAAAGTAATTATTTTTTACCATTTACCATTTTACCTTTGTGTGAAGAGATTTTTACCCACTTGTGCCCTAATTTTTCCGTAGTAGATTGCAGGATATCCAGGAGGTCATTCGTCGAGCCGTTAGTTGCAGGTAAGAGCCAAGACCTTAAGCTCCATTTTCATACTGATTTTTCCTGTTTTAACCCATTTTTTACGTTTCATGGGGAGAACTTGGCAATACTTTTTCGCCCTTAGTGAGCGTGATTTCCGGGCACGGAATCACGCTGATCAGGGGTGGCTAAAACTTCCAACCGCGCTGTTGGCGCCATAGTTTTTAAAATAATCGTACCAGGGCCGTGAGAAAAAAATTGCATGTTTTTTACTCAATTCGGCTTTTTGAACCCAAATTTTTCCATAAAGGATGATCATTGACTTGATTTCATGGTTTTTGCAAGAAGAAATCATGAAAAATGGTGGATTGGAAAGAACGTGAGCATGAGGATATTGATAGTAAAGCAATAGTTGATCCAAATTTCTTGGAGGCTTTGAGGAACTGTGGGCTCCTCAAATTCTTTCTTACACCAAGTCTACGGGTCCAACTTGAGTTGCTACAGTACCTGATTAGTCTCTGGGATGTGAATCGGGAAATTTTCATCATCGGTGACCAAGAGCTCGAGTTGGAGACTTCGTACATTTACTTCATCACAAGACTATCTCGGAGAGGGGAACCAATCAACCTATATGGGTCAAGCCCAATTAGGGCAAGTGTGACTATGCTACTTGCCGAACATTGCCCAAAATCTCTCAAATCTAATAGTGGCATGATCGAAATTATGACTATTCGGGATCTTGTGTTGAGAGTGCTACTGTTGACCATCAACAGAGTGGCTGGGTCCTGTTAAGCAATAGAAAATGTATGTATTTACCATTTATTTCTTTATCTTTTCCTTTGAATCATAACTCCTTTACATTCTAAGATGGTAATATGTTAAAGAATTATGATAGAATTAAGGATATTTATGATTGATACAAAATAACTAATTATTGTCTTTTCTATACAGAAAGTGAAGGAAATAGAAAATCACTATTCAGGAGGAAAAGACAAAGTAGAAGCAACTGTTGTCCCTTCGACGGGAAGCCGTATCCAGACAAGGAGATCAAGATCAGAGCTCATGGTCCGAGAAAAGGAAGAAGAAACGCAGCATTAGCACAAGAATACAAAACGATAAACTGGAGATCAAAGATATAGCGAATCCCTCAGGATCCTTTGATCCTGAGGGATCGCTGCTTCAAGACTTATCTATACTCTTGATACTTCCGCCTGGCCATTATAAAAAAGGACAGTGCTGATAGCCCAGGCACAGATATTATTATCAATTTGTATAACTTACTGTTGTAATCTCAACTTCTATCATCGACTCTCTTTGAAGAGTGATAGTTGTAACTCTGCCATATATGATTAATATATAACTTAGTAGCTGTTCCATTATCTGATCCCGGAGTAAACGCAGCAGTGCTTCCCTAGTGGCTAAGGGCCCAGCCCTAGTGGATCCACTTGCTTCTTGTATCACTATTTTACAGTTACAGTTGTATGTGGTTTGATTTCCTTTGCATTTCCTTAACTCGCTTTATTCGGTAATCTTCTATTTCTGAACATTTCACTGAATTTCTCTGTTATATCAAAATTGTAATTGGATAGCAAGATTATCATTCACAACTTCAAATGTCATGTTGTTCATTCTGAAACAATATTGCACTGTCTAATTCAGATTCTGTTGTTCATTTACAGTTGCGATTGATGTTCATTTAACTACGGTTCACTTATATTTGTGATTGTTGTTCATTTAACTACCATTCAATTATAACTACAATTGTCGTTCCTTTATACCTGTGGTTAATGTTCATTACTCTAGAATAAGATTATTGATTCAATTACTCTATAGTCGCTGTGTGGTTACACCTAATTAGGTTTGTTGTTCCTTTATTAGTTGAAGATTGTTGTTCACTTCATTTCGGTTAAGATTGCTGCTCAATTTGTTTCTGTAGATTAAGCCTTATTGTTCGACCTTTTCAATAGATTTAGTTGCTGATTCCTTTTCTGCTAATCGAATTGTTATTTCCAGTATTTACTTTAGTGTGGATAGAAAGATATACAACTATAACGAACATTGACTACTGTTGTCTAAGTTATCAGATTAGAGATCTTGTCTGTGATTGATTTTCATTTACATCAGTTTACAGGGGAAGGAGTTATCATTACTAAATCCACGACCGATGGCTGTTGAATAAATGATTTAGTTACAGAGCATTTAAGTTTCTTGCCATTACAATTAGATTTTGTTTCCAGCATTCATTTACTTTTGCAAGCACTATACTGCAAACATTACTCTTGAAAAAGTGACTGCCTCAGACTGAGTACACTCTTGAGATAAAAAATCATTCCTAGATTGATAATTAATGTAAGATAAATAGGGGTTAAAAGAAACATTTTAACACAAAACATGTTGGTGCCGTTGTTGGGGAGATTGTAGCCATTTGTTTCTTTTGAAAAGAGAGTAGTGTGAGTACCTGCTAGGAGAGATTTGGGTTTTAAAAATGGAAGGTAAGAACCTGCATATGGAGCATGTAACAGCCATGCTCCCCGCCCTCTTTCCTGCAGATTTGTTGATTATTTTGGGTAGAAATAAGTATTTGATTTGTGTGCATGACTAAGCAGAAAAAGCCTGAAAAGAATCCAAAACCACTACCCAAACCTGATAAAGCTAAGGGACTGGTGACCCTTGGCCGATCAACCTTTATAGACGATATCATTAAAAAAACATAATCTCAGCCGTCAGTAGGCCCTAGAAAAGTTGCTTCTAGACAACCTACTAGCTCCCTTCGAGCCACAGAATCACCATCTGTAGCCTTTGCTGAGGTGCACAGCCAAACAGAGGAGCAAGATTTTCAAGAAATTGAGAATTCTAGCCCAAAATCATTACAAGAAGGGAACCTTAGTAATCTCTGCGAAGGAGGAGGAGAAACAGGGGAAACAGAAGAACCAAGATCTCATCTTTGAATAGTTCAGCCATTAAGCAGCCCAGATAAGGGAAGTGCTGTCAAAATCATCCAGAACAAAGTTGAAGAACCTGAAGAGCTAAGATCCCCCCAGATATTAGTTCAGCAAGGAACTCTCATCATCCCAGACCAAGGAAGTGTTGTTAAGGCCATTCCTACTCCTTCTAGTCAGCCTAGGAATAACTCCCTAGAAATCCCAAAAGGATATTGCCACATATTTGATCAAATGGACCAGAACCAGCAAACACCTCAAACCTCCACACTGCAATATCCCATTGTAGATACTGCAGTTAATGCACCTATGAAGGCCATTCCTCTCCAGCATATTCCTACATTCCATGGCCTAACATCGAAAGATCCAGATGCATTTCTATTTGAATTCGATGTATTATGCTGGGGGTATGACTATACCACCAATCCCCAAAAGCTAAAATTATTTCCCTCCACATTAAAAGGAGTAGCTTTACGATGGTTTATGGGGTTAGGTGGAGGTGTTATAAACGACTGGGATCAAATGAAAGGTGCTTTTCTAAAGAAATATCAGGATTATTGTAGGTCTAAAGAATTAAAGGATGAAATATTTCAAATGGTAGCCAGACCTAATGAGACACTAGAAGAGTATGTTGAACGTTTTCAATATAATCTTCAGATATCTACTTATGCATCATTACCCTTACCTGAAAATGTGTTAAAAATGACATTAATTAAAGGGATGAAGGAACAATGGGTTGAAACAATAAATATTATGGGAAAAGGCGACATCCATCAAGAAAATTTTGCTGACATTATTGATTTGTGTATCAAGAGTTCAAGAGGCAGTACAAGGCTGAAACCAGAAAAACATGACATGCTCACAAGGGAAAACAAGATCTCCGGTGGAGGAGTAACCCGCGTAGAAATCGGGAATTTACTGAAGGATTTCAAAACTGATATATTGGGGACTCTGACAACGCAACTCAATATTATGCAAGCTAAACAGAAACAAGTAGAAGAAGATCAAAACCTAGCAATATTCTTCCCTAGATGCAGAAAGAAACATAGCCATAAAGATTTCCCACTGGATGCTGTTCAATTTTGCACTATTGTACAAAATATCACTCCACAGAGAACTGCCCCTCAATCCCAGGTTTGAAAGCAGTGTACAAAGAAGCAGAAGAAGAATCAGAACAAGTGTACCTACTCAATCAGCGCCGTCAATGGCAGCCACGACAACCAGGTATGCCCTCCGATCCATCTTCTTCTTTCCAAACTCCACAATATCATGCTCAGCAATATAATACAATGTGGCAAAATCAACCAATTTTTCCAATCTAGTCACAACAACCATTTCCCTCATCACCATGGCCAATTCAAACAAGTCAAACTAATTTGCCAAACTTTCCCTACTCTCCACCATGTTGGAAAAAAAATGCATACCCAACACAATGGTCCCCTTCCACTTCGCAGAGTCAAGCCTGGCAGTCAAACTGGCAAAGACCGATGAATCAGCCAGCTAGAACCATCCCTCTCCCTCAACCCACACTGCCAGCACCATATACACTACAACAAAATCCCCAGTCCAACTTAAGACCGCAACTCCCAGCCCAACCCAACCCGAACCCTAATAATATACCTGTTCAAATAATCGAAACAACAGAACTAGAAACCGACGTAAGGGAGTGCAACGACCTTCAATTAAGGTCTGGGCACATAATAGAAACTGAGGGAGATAAAAATGCTCAAGTTGAAAATCCGTTACCTGTAGAACAACCACTACAAGAAGAGGATGTGGTCAGACAACAAACCCACGACCAAGCAACCACATCTTCTCCTCCATTCCCAGAACGATTAATCATATTGCACCCTATAGAACATCCTGACTTTGATCTTCTGGGAGAACTAAGAAATTTGTGTATAAAAATCCCACTCCTCCAAGCTATCCAAGATATCCCAATATATGCAAAAACCATCAAAGAGTTATGTATAAGAAAGCCAAAGAGGAGAATAACAACTAACCCAACCGTCCAAGTAGTTGGCACCCTATCTGATCTATTATCAGGAAGAGAAGCACCTATCAAATATGAAGACCCAGGGAATCCTATAGTGACGGTGCAAATCAATGGACAAACCTTTTCAAATGCCCTAGTTGATTTAGGGGCTACAATTAATATTTTAACAACCACCACTTGTCAAAAACTTGGCATTACATTAGTGGAACCAACCACCACCTTATTGGAACTGGCTGACCGATCGGTAGTTAGGCCAGAAGGTACACTACACGATGTAATGGTATCTGTAGATTCCTAGGAATACCTTGCTGACTTTCTGATAATCAACCCCAAAAACCGACTCAATGGACACCCTTTAATCTTAGGTAGACCTTGCCTAGCGATTGTTGAAGCTTACATTGGCTGCCGATAAGGCAGTATGACTATAACTAGAGGGAGTAATATCAAGAATCTAGCCCTATACCCTCCAGCCCAGCCAAGTTTAACAATAATGAAAACTAGCAAACAACCTGTATCATATCTCACAGAAAAAATTAGGTCCCCATTAACCATACAATATGCTCTCGATTTTAAAGACCAAACAGAGGATGATGTTATTAACAACTTCATTAACCAATCTGAATCCAGATCCCGTGTACAATGTCACATGATAGAGGCAGCATTTGAAAATGAACTAGAAGAATATCCCCTCAAAGACACTCATGAATCAATACTCACTACCTCTATTTCAAACAGTAAAACTATAGAGATCGAGCCAGGAAAAACCTTAAACATTAACAAAAACTTGACTCCCAAACAAGAAGAAAAGTTGGTCCAACTACTGAGAAAATATAAGGAAGCTTTTGCATGGGATTATCCAAACATGAAGGGACTTGATCCCCAGCTGTGTACGCACCACATTTATACAGAAAAGGATGCTAGACCCATTCGCTAACCCCAACGGAGACTCAACCCTCACTTGAAAGATATTGTGAAAGCTGAGTTACAAAAACTTTTAGATGTAAAATTTATTTATCCAATCTCCGATAGCAAGTGGGTCTCTCCACTAGTAGTGGTGCCAAAGAAGAAAATGGAGGATTTGTATAGATTATAGAGAATTAAACAAAACAACCCAGAAATACCACTTTCCCCTTCCATTCATTGATCAAGTATTAGACACATTAGCAGGAAACAAATTCTTTTCTTTCTTGGATGGCTTCAGTGGATACAATCAGATTCAGATCGCCCCTGGAGACCAGGATAAAACTACTTTTACCTATCCTTGGGAAACATTTGCTTACAGAGTCCTACCCTTTGGCCTATGCAATGCCCCTGCCACATTTCAGAGGGTCATCCTCAGCATCTTTTCAGATTTAATAAATGAAGGGCTTGAAGTATGTATGGATGATTTCACACCATATGGAGATGATTTTGAGCCAGCACTAGACACATTCGAAAAGGTGCTGCTACGATGTATTGCCACCAGGTTCTGCTTGAGCCATGAAAAGTGTCATATGATGATGACCGAAGGGCTCATCCTAGTTCATTATATCTCAGCAGCTGGAATACAGGTAGATCTGGCCAAAATTCAAATAATTTTTTTAATACCTACTCCTACCACACAAACAGAAGTACGCATTTTTCTAGGATTTTCTGGTTATTATAGGAGATTCATAGAGCATTTTTCTCAAATAGCTGCACCTATATACGCACTGACAGGGAATGTTGATTTTATTTGGACAGATAAATGTAACCGTGCTTTTGAGGATCTTAAATAGCTTGTGTCAACAGCCCCAGTGCTCAGAGGCCCAAATTGGGATCTGCCATTTCAAATTTCACCTGATGCTTCAGACACAGCTATTGGAGCAGTCCTTGGGCAGGAAGAAAATAAAAAGCCATGTGAAATTTATTATATTAGCAAGAATTTATCTCCTGCTGAACTAAACTATACCGTAACTGAAAAAGAGTTTTTAGTTGTAATACATGCCGTAAATAAATTTAGGCATTATATCACTTGATATCCTATTGTTTTATATACAGATCACTCTGCCAAAAAATACTTAGCAAATAAACCTGTTACAAATGGTAGAGTAACAAGATGGTTGATTTTCTTGCAGGAATTTGACATCACAATAAAAGATCGACCTGGGAAAGAGAATTCTGTAGCTGATTTTCTCTCACGAATGTCAAAGCCAGTGGATGCAGCAATAGTCAAAGATCAATTCCTAGATGAAAATCTATTTGTTGTTACTGTCAAGACACCCTGGTAAGCTGATGTTGCAAATTATTTAGCAGTAGGTAAATTACCAAACCATCTAACCCCCAATGAATGAAAACAGATTGTGCAACATAGTACCCGATTTTCTTGGATTGGGGGCTACCTATTTCATACAGGGGCAGATATGCACATCAGAAGATGCATCCGCGAAGACGAAATATTTGACATTCTGAAAGCTTGTCATGACAGATCGTGTAGCGGACATTTCGCAGATCGCAGGACTGGTCACAAGGTTTGCAAACAGAGTATTACTGGCCCACAATCTTTAAAGATGCTAAGAAATTTGTTCAAGCCTGTGACAGTTGTCAAAGAGCAGGACACCCTGGACAGTCCAATGAAATGTCTTTAAACCCACAGTTAGTAATTGAACCATTTGAGCGTTGGGCGCTCAATTTTGTTAGTCTGATTAACCCATCATCAAATGAGAAAACATATATTCTAGTAGCAACAGAGTATGTTACCAAATGGGTTGAAGCAGAGGCACTTCCAAGAGCTACAGAGGACTCTGTGATTCATTTCCTGTTCCAAATATTTGTGCGATATGGCCTCCCGAGGGACATAATCACGGACGGAGGACCGCAGTTTGTAGGTAATAAAATCGCTGCAACATTAAAAAATTATCACATTCAGCACAAAATTACCACTCTGTATCACCCACAGGAAAATGGCCAAGTAGAGAGCACGAATAAGGTGATAGAGGCAATACTTACAAAAACAGTTGCATCGCACAGACGCAACTAGGCTTCAAGATTGCCCGAAGCCTTGTGGGCATACCGAACAACGTGGAGAAACACCACCGACTATTCACCATATCAGCTAGTATTTGGAAAAGAACCCATCTTTCCAATAGAGTTCGAAATACAAACATTAAGAACAGCACAGGAGATCGGTCTGAATTTAAATGAGGCCCAGACTAACAGATTACAGCAAATTAACGAGCTAGATGAAATTAGGCTCTCAGCTCTTCAACACACTGCATTAATTCAACAACAGAGAGAAAAATGGCACGATGCCCTGATCAAAAAGAAAATATTCCACGAAGGAGATTGGGCACTCCTATATGATTCCAGGTTTCAGGATTTTCCAGGAAAACTTCAAACTCGATGGCTTGGACCATATGAAATACAGAAAGTGCATGACAATGGCACCATTACTTTGACTACTATTGATGGATCTGGACATACTTTTAAAGCAAATGGTCACCGAGTGCGACTGTACCATAAACCACTTACTCAGGAATCCTTTTACCAGCAGCTACGGGAAGATTCAGATATGCAGATGCTTGCTGAGGAAAGTAATCCTTCCTCGACATTGGTTCACTAAATAATCCCATTGCTCTTAAATTTTGTACATAAGTTTTTATTTTCTGCTTGTATAAAATGCTTTCTGTACAGATTTTTGCATTTCTGCATTTTATTTTATTTTTTTGTTCCTTTTTGAAGGAACAACATTTCCACATTTTGTTGTTCCTTTCCAAAGGAACAACACTTCCGCATTTTTGCTATTCCTTTTTGAAGGAAAAGCATTTTTTCATTTTTGATGTTCCTTTCCAAAGGAATAGCACTTTCGCATTTTGTTGTTCCTTTTCGAAGGAACAACATTTCCGTATTTTTGATGTTCCTTTCAAAAGGAACAGCACTTTTGCATTTTATTGTTCCTTTTCGAAGGAACATCATTTCCACATTTTTATTGTTCCTTTCCAAAGGAACAGCCCTTTCGTATTTTGCTATTCATTTCCGAAGGAAGAGCATTTCCACATTTTTGTTGTTCTTTTCCAAAAGAACAACATTTTCACATTTTGCTATTCCTTTCCGAAGGAACAGCATTCCCACATTTTTTGTGTTTCTTTCCAAAGGAACAACATTTCAACATTTTTTTGTTCCTTCGGAAATGAACAGCATTTCCGCATTTTTTTTGTTCCTTTCCCAAGGAACAATGCTTTCACATTTTGTTGTTCCTTAGGAAAGGAACATCATTTCCGCATTTTTGTGTTAGAAAATTATATACTACGGAGCAATGGAACACATAAAATATTGCAGAAATATAAACATAGAAAACGCATAAAACAAGAGAGACACAGATATACGTGGTTCACCCAATTTGGGCTACGTCCACCCCGAACAACCAGTCCTTCCTTTCTATTATCCAGCAAAATGAAGAGACACAACCTAGAGCAAATCCGCTATAATATCCTCTGTTTTCTCTCACAGTCTCACCTCTCTGTTTCTCACTCACAGAATACACATCTATCACACAGCCTCAAATACAATACCCTCATACAAAGAGAGGGGTTGCCTTCTAGGGCAAAAAACCCTAAACTAAACATAAGTTCTACCGTCAGATCATCCGCCTAATGAACGGCCCAGATTGACTAGAAATTACTATACTTTTACAAGGCAATTTTACAGCTGTTTTTAGCTTCGGGGGTGCTGCCCCCGAAACCCCCCCGCTAAGGGGGGGCTCCCAAAGGTCGCAGCCGCCCCCCCCTGGACCCCCCCTGCAGCGAATATTTTATGGGCGGCGTTGCCGCCCCCATTTCAAACTGGGGTCCTATGTGGCAATACCTTTGAATATAGAAGATAATCAGGCTCCACACCCAACATTTTGTTGTTCCTTTCTGAGGAACAACATTTCAGCGTTTCCACATTTTTGTTGTTCCTTTCCAAAGGAACAGCACTTTCGCATTTTTCTATTCCTTTCCGAAGGAACAAAATTTCCATATCTTTGCTGTTCCTTTCTAAAGGAACAGCAATTTCACATTTTTATTGTTCCTTTCTGAAGGAACAACATTCCCGCATTTTTGTCGTTCCTTTCTGAAGGAACAACACTTCTGCCAGACTGTTTTGTCGTTGCTTTTAAAGGAACAACCCTCCTTCACATTTTTTCTTTCTGCCATTCTTTCCTAAGGAACAGCAGTTTCAATTTCGAATGATCTTAGGTTGTTCCGCCAAAGGATTGGTATTTTATTTCACGCTTACTCTATCTGTTGTTCCATTTAAGGAACAACTATTGTTCCTCTTAAGAAACAGTAGTTTCGAGTGTATTTTTTTCTTTTGTTTGTTGTTCCTCTTAAAGGAACCACGGTTTTGCATGTAGATGTTCTTTTTGTTGTCCCTCTTAAGGAACAGTAGCTGTTCCATCTAAGGAATAGTACCTTTTGAGTGCATTTTTTTCGTGTGTGTGTGTGTGTTTTCTTAAAGAACATCATTTAGAGGATTTTTGTGAATGATGGTTCACTGTTTATGATCCCTTTAAGGCACAAGTATACATTTATGCAAGAACACAAAAACGAGAGGATACTAAAATCAGCAAACCAAAGAAAAATTGTTATCTTTACAGAAATTGCTTTGTATCGATAAGAAAAAAATTAGAAAGGACACAACTATTTATATCACTTTGTTGTCTTTATTTTCACTAAAACCAATTTGATTGATTATTTTTATTATGTTGGTTCTTTCTTAATCTTCATAATTCTTTTTAATCATTATTCTTAAATAAGAATAAGGGCATATTTTCCTCTATTGAGATGTTCAAACTTTTCCACCATCCCTACTCTTAAGGAGTGTTGAGCCATCCTCTATATATAAATAGGAAAGTGCTATATAAAAGAAAAAAGAAAAAAAGAGAAAAATATATATCTATATGATTACTAACATGATTTGTCAAATGAAGGATAGCGGGTCTCATCAAGAGCCAGCCTACCATGATCATAAGGAAGCAGTGAAGTGGCATTCCCATTATGGCCACCACACCAGGGATATAATCCAAGAGGCATATCAGAAAAATAAAAAATTCCTTGGAACAGGAGGTCTCATCACGAGCTGGCCTGCCCACCTTTCACTCCTTCCTAGTGAATGGCGTTGTGATTCATCTGGTTACCAAGCCAGCATAATGGCCTCCATTCTGACATCATATAGCATTTTTCTTGGCATACATAAAGGATTATGGTTCCAAGGGTGAAACAAGCAACTTTGTCAAGGTTATGAACACATGTGGGCAAGAGAGCTCTGTTGATGGTATTGAATTCATACTTTTCATACACCAATAGTCATTATAAACCCTTTTCTTATATCTTTATCTTGATTTCAAATGAGATTATTTTATATAACCCTTTCGAACCTCTTACACATGAAAAAATGTTTATAAATCAATCATAATGGTTAAAGTGGATAATGACCGCATAAGCATTTTTACTTACGTCAGTTGTCCTCTCCCTTATTTTTCACATCATTTCATAGAATTTCCATATCTATTCACGATCTTCATCATAAGCCTCCATTCCAGTAATCCACTGCTTTATGTAATATTTCATGGATATATACGTCGTTCCTTTCTTTTTACTGTACGACTGCAGTCCAGCACGCTGCTCCTTCATTTTCCGGTCGAGGACGACCTATCATATTTCAGGGGGGTGCGGGTGACCTCCAGAATACACTAGCATACGTGTCAACTCCCTATTTGGAGGTACTATGACTCCATCAGAACTCGGAAATAGCAAGTTTAACGGTATTGATATTTCCCAATATGCACAGCTTGTTGTTCCATTGTCATTTCTGTGTTTTTGCTCTGTAAAAATTAACAGTGTGCTAAGCTTGAACAAAATGGGAGGCAGATCAATACGCAGCGAACCGCAGGTGTTAATAATCTCCGACACTGCATGCGAAATTCTAGTGAGAGCAGGATGGATTGCCTACCTTAACCGACTACAGCAGTCTCATGAAACGGTGGCCATCGAATTTCTACAGAATTTGCAGGAAGATCGTTCCATGGTGAGGGGGAGGCAAATAACAGTAACAGATGTGGTAATTGCTAAAGTATCGGGACTACCAGCTGTTGGACCAATATGGACCCAGAAAAAGTGAGACTTCAGGAGGCTATAGCTATCTTTCGGGACAAAGGATAGAACCTTACCATCAAAGGAAAAGGAGTCCTACCTGCAACCCTGGGAGAACCATGGGCAGAATTACCCAGAATTGTGCAAAGCTACATCACATGCGATGGGAGAAAGGTTGTGGTAAGACCATGCCATCTCACATTATTAGCAGTATTAAAACAAAATTGTGTTGTAAATTTGCCCACATATTTAAATTTTTTATTGCATGATGCTACTTGGAGCATAAGGAAATCTCGTCATACAGAGATGGTAGTAAGTCATCACGGCTTAATTTAGCTAATAGTCAGTTATAGTCTTGCTCAGTAGTAGATTAGTTGGGAAGAATTGGTATTCTCAATAGATGGGGGATTGGCCTTACCAGCCTCGAAAAGAAAAAGAACCACCAGCACATCAATTAGACCACAGAAACGCAGACAGTCCACCAGATTGGGGAGAAGCAGGGGAATGTTGGGAAGTCTCCAAGATAACAGTAGCCAACCCTTAGAGATATATGGCTCAGAGGATGAGCAACCCCCACAACTTGAAGGAGGGGAAAATGAAGAAGAAGAATTAGAAGAAAATATGGAAGAGGAACCGGAAGAGGAAACTGAGCACTCTGGCGAGGAAGAAGGGGAGGAAGCAGAGCCACCCAGCAGAAGCCCATTACAAAACCCTCTGCAAGAAGATGAATTGGCCCAAATTTTGGCCAATATGGGTGAGTATATCTAGCCCCACAGCCCACTCAACCTCGATATTGAGGCAGGACAATCACAGGAACACTCTGCTCACAACAAGAGTGCATCTGAGGAGATGAATGACAAAGAAGAAGTAGAAGCAGAAGCCACCCGGGAAATAGCAAATCAAACCAGGGTTACCTCCCCTGAGAAACCTAATCAGGAGGATGAGAACATTGAAGAAGTGTTCCAAACAGAAAATATGGAAATAAGCCAGGGCGAGGGTACAATCCCTGAAGAACAAAGCCCAGGCCCAAGAAAAGAAACAGTTGTTCCTTCGAAGAAGAAGACGAATGAAATCAAAAGGCTGCGAAAGGAATAGAAAAGGCTACTAAATGTAGTAAAACAACTCAGACAACAAATAAGGGTCCTAAAAATGGGGAGAATCTCAAAAATAACCCCAGGAACAAAGGATGCAGCCACCCAGATGAAACCCCATAAAATAAAGGCCAAGGGGACTCAAACCGAGCCCATATCCATTAGGGATAGCAAGGAACAGCATGCGGCTGTTACAAATGCAGAGGCCCAAATAGAAGACACACCAGTCTGTAATAAGGACGTCCAGACAGAGGCATTGTCCTCTAGTGTCATGACCAACCAGACAGTTCATGACAAAGAAACACAGACTGAGGAAACCAGATGCCGCAATAAGAAGATCCGGGTAGATCTTCAACCTAAAAGTGTTTTGATGGACAATGACCCTAGGGTAGTAAAACTCCAAGAGGATCTGGCACAGGCTCAGTAGACTATATAAAATCTCACGGAAGAAACTGTTCCTCAAGAGAAATATCAAAAGTTACAGCAACAAGTAAAGAACATCAATGCATCGGAGAACGAGGACTTCAATAGATGTTGGAGGGCAGAGGAAAAAGTTAAAAAGGTAAACAATAGACTAGACACAGTCATGAGTCAAATGCATACTCTTTGTTCTCTATATACTTATGTTCTAGCATGTAGGGCACCTACCAAAAATTATGCGTTGTTTTTGTTAGAAAGGTATTTACAGTTAAAAATTAAGGTTGTCAAGGCAGGAGTGCCTGTAGAGTTAAAAACTATTGATCATTTTATAAACTATTGTAAACATTATGGGGTGAAAGTCCAGCGATTGCTATGTGAGTTTTATTTGCATAATTTTGTGTTGGAGGATGAAATGGAAAAGAATCCCAGTCCTTTTGTGGGTGATATCCAGCTTCAGGCATTCATCTCTTTTGTTGTTAACCAGTTAAAGTGGCTCAAGGCCTATAACACCTTTCAGAGACAAGAAAACGGGTTAGACCTTTGGGTAAGGGGTGAACTGAAAAACCCATTACAATTGTGGGATAAACATAGAAGCTTAATGAGAAAGAAGGGTGTGATCCAGACATTGGGACCCATTCACGTAGCAGTTGTCCAGCAAGGGGTAGAACACTTCCTATCCATCAAAGACCTTGCCATAGCAGCAGCTAAACTTTGATGGAAGTCTTCCAATCGGAATGTTCAGGACAGAGAGCCATTCTATTACGAAAATTTTAAGTTAGCTGCCGGTCACCTGGCTACCTATAGTAACCTCATCTTGAGAGAAGGCCCGTATTGGCTAGGTTGTAGGTTTCGAAGTCCAATCATCTGGTATCCTGCAACAAGGTATAAGGCCCTATATGAATTTCCTAAAGGCCCGACAAGGCATATTTTTGAATTTCTAGCTACACATCATGGTTTTAGACCACTTCATGAAAATCCCTCGCCAGCCTATTCCTTAACTGCCTTGCATGTAAATTACATGGTTTTCATGAAGGCATGAAAAACGGTAAGCAAGGGGGTGTGTTGAGCGATGGAAAAGGTATGTATTTACAATTTATTTCTTTATCTTTTCCTTTGAATCATAACTCCTTTACATTCTAAGATGGTAATATGTTAAAGAATTATGATAGAATTAAGGAGATTTGTGATTGATACAAAATAACTAATTATTGTCTTTTTCTATACAGAAAGTGAAGGAAATAGAAAATCACTATTCAGGAGGAAAAGACAAAGCAGAAGCAATTGTTGTCCCTTCGATAGGAAGCCATATCAAGACAAGGAGATCAAGATCGGAGCGCATGGTCCAGGAAAAGGAAGAGAAAATGTAGCATCGGCGCAAGAAGACAAAATGATAAACTAGAGATCAAAGATATAGGAAATCCCTCAGGATCCTTTGATCCTGAGGGATCGCTGCTTCAAGATTTATATGTACTCTTGATACTTCCGCCTAGCCATTATAAAAAAGGACAGTGCCAGTAGCCTAGGCGCAGATATTATTATTAATTTGTAGAAATTACCGTTGTAATCTCAACTTTTATCATCGACTCTCTTTGAAGAGCGATAGTTGTAACTCTGCCATATGTGATTAATATATAACTCAGTTACTATTCCATTATCTGATCCTGGAGTAAACGCAATAGTGCTTCCCTGGTGGGTAAGGGCCTGGCTCTAGTGGATCCACTTGCTTCTTGTATCACTATTTTACAATTACAGTTGTGTGTGGTTTGATTTCCTTTGCATTTCCTTAACTCGCTTTATTCAGTAATCTTTTGTTTCTGAACATTTCACTGAATTTCTCTGTTATATCGAAATCGTAATTGGATAGCAAGATTATCATTCACAAATTAAAATGTCATGCTATTCATTCTGAAACAATATTGCACTGTCTAATTTGGATTCTGTTGTTCATTTACAGTTGCGATTGTTGTTCATTTAACTACGGTTCACTTACAATTGCAATTGATGTTCATTTAACTACCGTTCAATTATAACTACAACTGACGTTCCTTTATACCTATGGTTAATGTACATTACGCTATAATAAGATTACTGATTCAATTACTCTATAGTCATTGTGTGGTTACACTTAATTAAGTTTTTTGTTCCTTTATTAGTTGAAGATGGTTGTTCAAGAATTATGATAGAATTAAGGAGATTTGTGATTGATACAAAATAACTAATTATTGTCTTTTTCTATACAGAGAGTGAAGGAAATAGAAAATCACTATTCAGGAGGAAAAGACAAAGCAGAAGCAACTGTTGTCCCTTCGATAGGAATCTGTATCCAGACAAGGAGATCAAGATCGGAGTGCATGGTCCAGGAAAAGGAAGAGAAAACACAGCATCAGCGCAAGAAGACAAAACGATAAACTGGAGATCAAAGATATAGCGAATCCCTCAGGATCCTTTGATCCTGAGGGATCGCTGCTTCAAGACTTATCTATACTCTTGATACTTCCGCCTGGCCATTATAAAAAAGGACAGTGCTGATAGCCCAGGCGCAGATATTATTATCAATTTGTATAACTTACTGTTGTAATCTCAACTTCTATCATCGACTCTCTTTGAAGAGTGATAGTTGTAACTCTGCCATATATGATTAATATATAACTTAGTAGCTGTTCCATTATCTGATCCCGGAGTAAACGCAGCAGTGCTTCCCTAGTGGCTAAGGGCCCAGCCCTAGTGGATCCACTTGCTTCTTGTATCACTATTTTACAATTACAGTTGTGTGTGGTTTGATTTCCTTTGCATTTCCTTAACTCGCTTTATTCGGTAATCTTCTATTTCTGAACATTTCACTGAATTGCTCTGTTATATCGAAATCGTAATTGGATAGCAAGATTATTATTCACAACTTAAAATGTCATGTTGTTCATTCTGAAACAATATTGCACTGTCTAATTCGGATTCTGCTGTTCATTTACAATTGCGATTGTTGTTCATTTAACTACGGTTCACTTACAATTGCGATTGTTGTTCATTTAACTACCGTTCAATTATAACTGCAATTGAAGTTACTTTATACCTGTGGTTAATGTCCATTACGCTAGAATAAGATTACTGATTCAATTACTCTATAGTCGTTGTGTGGTTACATTTTTGTTCCTTTATTAGTTGAAGATTGTTGTTCAAGAATTATGATAGAATTAAGGAGATTTGTGATTGATACAAAATAACTAATTATTGTCTTTTTCTATACAGAAAGTGAAGGAAATAGAAAATCACTATTCAAGAGGAAAAGACAAAGTAGAAGAAACTATTGTCCCTTCAACAGGAAGCCGTATCCAGACAAGGAGATCAAGATCAGAGCGCATGGTCCAGGAAAAGGAAGAGAAAACACAACATCAATGCAAGAAGACAAAACGATAAACTGGAGATCAAAGATATATCGAATCCCTCAGGATCCTTTGATCATAAGGGATCGCTGCTTCAAGACTTATCTATACTCTTGATACTTCCGCCTGGCCATTATAAAAAAGGACATCGTTGGTAGCCCAGGTGCAGATATTATTATCAATTTATAGAACTTACTGTTGTAATCTCAACTTTTATCATCGACTCTCTTTGAAGAGCAATAGTTGTAACTCTGCCATATATGATTAATATATAACTCAGTTGTTGTTCCATTATCTGATCCTGGAGTAAACGCAGCAGTGCTTCCCTGGTGGCTAAGGGCCCGGCCCTAGTGGATCCACTTGCTTCTTGTATCACTATTTTACAATTACAGTTGTGTGTGGTTTGATTTCCTTTGCATTTCTTTAACTCGCTTTATTTGGTAATCTTCTGTTTCTAAAAATTTCACTGAATTGCTCTGTTATATCGAAATCGTAATTGGATAGCAAGATTATTATTCACAACTTAAAATGTCATGTTGTTCATTCTGAAACAATATTGCACTGTCTAATTCGGATTCTGTTGTTCATTTACAATTGCGATTGTTGTTCATTTAACTACGGTTCACTTACAATTGTGATTGTTGTTCATTTAACTATCGTTCAATTATAACTGCAATTGTCGTTCCTTTATACCTGTGGTTAATGTCCATTATGCTAGAATAAGATTACTGATTCAATTACTCTATAGTCGTTGTGTGGTTACACTTAATTAGGTTTGTTGTTCCTTTATTAGTTGAAGATTGTTGTTCAATTCATTTCGGTTAAGATTGCTGCTCAATTCATTTCTGTAGATTAAGCCTTGTTGTTCGACCTTTTCAATAGATTTAGTTGTTGTTCCTTTTCTGCTAATCGAATTTTTATTTCCAGTATTTACTTTAGTGTGGATAGAAAGATCTACAACTGTAACGAACATTGACTATTGTTGTCTAAGTTCTCAGATTGGAGATCTTGTCTGTGATTGATTTTCATTTACATCAGTTTATAGGGGAAGGAGTTATCATTACTAAATCCATGACTGATGGCTGCTGAATAAACGATTTAGTTACAGAGCATTTAAGTTTCTTGCCATTACAATTAGATTTTGTTTCCAGCATTCATTTACTTTTGCAAGCACTATACTGCAAACATTACTCTTGAACAAGTGACCGCCTCAGACTAAGTACACTCTTGAGATAAAAAATCGTGCCTGGATTGATAATTAATGTAGGATAAATAGGGGTTAAAAGACACCTTTATCACTCAACAGGTCCCAAGTGCTGCATGAGACCAACAAGTCTAAGTTTCAGTACGCTATCGACTGCACGGCGCCCACCATCTTTAACTAAGTGGAAGCTATGAAAATCAACATGAAGCACCATCTATCAAAATCTAAGGCAAGACACCTGAAGCAATTTTTCTTTGGATTTGTGCTAGTGACCTTCTTGGAACAAGTGTCATTGTTCCAATACCAACTGACTAAGGTAGATCTGATGATGCCATGAGACCCACAGATGGTCCGTTGGAGCGAGTTAATGCCCAGGGTTACGGGGGGCCAACAGATGTCCTATAAGCCCGCCTTTTTCTCTTGGCTACTAAGACAACTGATCGTAGTGGAGGATTGGCCTTACAGTGGTATTGACTTTAGTAGAGATCCAAATATGCCTCTCCCAGAAGGGGAAGATTTTGATGATGGAGGTAAGAACAAAAAAAAAAATTGATGGTTTTTTACTGTTTTTTGAAATTGATGGTTTTTTACTATTTTTTGAAATATGTGTTCATGACACTTCAATTTTATGAATGCAAATGTTGGACCAAAACACCCTGCCGGGACATCCTCGATCGCTAGGCGTGTCACTCGGCAGTTTGATGTCACTCCTTATCAAGAGGGAAGCAACAACGAGGAGGAGATTGCGCGGAATATCGAGTGTTTGACCCATGGGATCCCAGAGTATGCTCGGATGGGTGATGTCCCATGCCAATACCAGAGGCATATGATGGGGGTGTCAGATCGGATTCACCGACTGGTGACTCGCATAATCCAAGCAGTTACATGTTATCATGAGCATCATGTCGTTTAGTGCATAGGTCTAGCATTCCATATTTTTCAGGCCTGCGAGCCACGGGTGTATAAGGCCTACGAGCCACCGATGTATTTCGAACACACATATTATTTTTGAGTTTTTGATGTATGACAAACATTACCAGCACACACACACACACACACACATATATATATGTTGTGCTTCCTTGCTTACTAGGTACAAATGTTTTTGTTTTTGAGTTGTTATATGTTTGCAAATGTCTATCCAGCACATAATTAGCTAAAGCATCTGTTAATATATTCATGTGTCGAGGAATATGATGATATGTAATGTAATAAAAATTTCCCTCCAGTAGACAAATACGTAGATACATTATCAATATATGAGGTTTTCTGACAGAATATTGCTCATTAAGTTGAAGAACAACAAGCTCTGAATCAAGGTTGACAACTAATTCCCGGATGCCAAGAGCAATATCTTTTGACAATAATTCGATAACCGCATTATACTCATCGATGTTATTATTTGTTCGACCTAGACATATACATTGAAGATCAATCAACTCATCATGGGGGTCATAAATGGCCCATGCTGCGGATGATAGATTCCGATTACTACGAAAAGCACCATCAGCGAAACCGATGTGAGGAGACACTGACATCTATAAAGAAGGAAAAAACATAATAAACGGGGAAGTTGCTTGCAAAATAACACACCAAACCACATTGTACAAAAATGAATGACACGCTATTGTACAAAAGTAACCATGCAAGATAGTACTTTTTGAGAGGGTCCATGGTCGGACTCTGGTAATCAATCAACACAGATGAAAACCAGATTTTTACCATTAACAAGATGAGGAAGCATCAACTCGGCCAAATAATAGAGTAGAACTCATATAAGGTTGTGCCCCCATGCCCCCGAGGCGAGGGAGGGTTGCGATTCAAAAGACAACCCCATTGCAATAATGGGCAATCAATAAAACCTTGGGGGGGGAGAAAAAACCTGAATCCATGAAGAGTTAAAGGTGCCCTCAATTGAAAGATCTTGACAATGGTAGGAGAAACTGACATGTCAATAGGCAGCGGAGAAGAGAACTTCTCAAGACTCATAGAAATGACCGATGGGCCAGAACTAAACCATAGGGAATGAGAAGACACGTCGAGAGATGAACTCGAAACAGGATGATCAGAGGATACCGAAGGTGAAGCCGAAACAATTTCCATGTAATGCATTTCAGCGGGACTTAACGGCATAACCTTGCCCCATGTATCAACAAGATTTGGTGAAGGAACGACCCAAGGATCAGAATTGACCGAAATCATGTTGACAAAGGCAACATGAGGAGGTGGGAGTGAAAATATGCCCATCAAGGTAGGATCTTTAAAAAGTCCTACACCCACACTCTCATATGGAGCACCGGTGTGCTTGACATACGGAACATTGCCATCCGAGGAGGAAGAGGAAAAGAAGGACAGTTGGTTGACTGTGAATATCTTCCCTTGATGAGGAAAATGAATCACGTGGAAGAGGGAGGAGGCTACATCATGCATGGCATGGGTCCAGCTCCGTCTGAGTAGAAGATTGAAGCTAATATTAGCGTCAACGATCCCTACTTCAACATGTACCATCTTTCCCTCCAATGTAATGGCAAGGTTGGGAAGGACATTGAATGGTCACGAATCGTGCCCGTCAAAATCTTCCAGAGTGTTAGGGGACTGGCTTAGAGTAGGAGAACCAATTTCCTTCCAACAAGCGACAGACATGATGCAGGTAGAAGCACCTTTATCGATGACGATCCTATGAATGGTTTTCTCATTTATGATTACTTGAATGAGAAAGGAAATTTGATGAGGTAAACATGGAACGTAGTTTTCCAGGTCAAAGCAGATACGATTAGAGTCAGATGGATCAATACCCCCAATAGCCAATAGTAAATATTTCTGCTGAGAAGGACAGCTTTGAAGGACCTCGAGAGCAAACATAGCTAATGACGTTTGAGCCAAATCTTCAACAATGTTATAACGTTGAGAAGCTCGAGCGTTGGGATCGTACGAGGACTTTCAAAGCACACCTCGAGAAGGTGGTCGAATGGCAGAATCAGGATTAGGTCACTCTATATGGAGAGGAACAAAACTAGATGGGGTGGAAGAAGAAGGGGTGCCTTCTTTCTCTTTCCCTACTGACGGGGCAGGAGTTTGATAATCTTTTGACCTGGTAGCCACATTGATCGGGGTACTCATCATGAACACTTGTGAACCTGAGGAAGAAGATGACTGAGGTTGGTCTACCATTTGAGTCTGTTGGGATGGAAAGGGATCTTTTAGGACAGTCGGGGTCCCTTTGAGAAAACGACTAACTTTGGACCATCTGGGACAATCCTTAGTATAGTGATCCTCCTCACAAATGAGGCATGGATACTTAGGTTTCCATTGGGAAGCATCACCAACAGATGGTTTAGGAGGACCCTGTTTTGGGGCATTGGCTTTACCCTTGCCTTTACCTTTCTTCTTACCTTTAGAGGATTTATCCATTGCAGTAGACTGGACAGCGTGAACCTCCGAGGTTTTACCAGGGCCAGACGCATTGCGAGAGGAGTCATTGGGAGCATTTTTTGAGACCGAATTCTGTTTGGAAGAAGCTTTTGCAGGGGTCTGAGTCACTGAACCAATTACTCCATCAACAGGAGGGGTAGCGGGGGACTTAGATTTCATCAGATCAGATGATGGTCTGGGTGCATCAGGTAACACATCATATAACGTGCCAGACTGTGAATAGACAAGGTCTATATACTGGGCACGTGTGATGGCTTGTTCCTCAGTGACGCATCCACCCATAGCAATGTCCTCAGCAATTTTGTTGATAAATGATTTGGTCAACCACTCAGTCAAAAACTGATCAGCAATTTCAAACTTAATCAGATGGTGCCTACATCTCCATTCATGGATCTGATCAGAGATGTGAGTTGATGTGTCTTGCTTGAGTGACGTTAACAGATGGATGCCAGTTTCATAGCGAACTGACAACTAGAAATGTGTGAGAAAGGCCATGGAGAGAGTGTTAAACTCATGATAGGTATTCCGAGGGAGCTCGATATACCACTTAGTCACAACTCCTGTAAGAGTTCATTGGAAAAGATGAAGACGAATGGAATCATCAACGTAGGAATTTGAGGAGCACCAGAGGTGATATGTCATCACGTGGGCTTGAAGGTCCTCTTTCGCTTTTCCTTCAAACTTTGGAAAATTTCTCGGAATCTTGGATGGAACCGGAGGCCAGTATGGCGAATGAAGAATCGGATCATTCATGAGTCTAGACACATCTGGAAATTCCAGTGTAGCCAAGAATGGCAATTGGGTATTGAAAGGCATTTGAGGTCGATAAGGGGGTCCAACTAGCGGGGCCCATCCCTGCTGGTAAGTATTTTGTCCCCAAAGTGGAGGGTTTTTTTCATAAGGCATTTGATTTTTCCCCCACTGTAGGTTACCTTACCCGTACAGAGGATTCTAACCTTGAAAGCCTTGAAATTGTCCGGCCAGAGGCTGCTAATAAGAAACATACTAGTTAAAAGGTTGTTGAGCCTGCTGGCCTTGGACATATGGAATTTTCACTTGATTTCCCTGAGCATAAGGGTTTTGGACCCGCTGCCCCTAGATGAATGGGTATTGGACCTGTTGCCCTTGGATGTAAGGATTTTGCGCTTGTTGTCCTTGGACATAAGGATTTTGGACTTGTTGTCCTTAGACAAAAGGAGGTTGAACCTGTTGCCCTTTGACATAAGGATTTTGTGCCTGCTACTACAGGACTTGACCCTGGCCCTGCCCTTGCAAGGGTTAACCCTGTTGATGTGAGTATAAGGGTTTTTGTTTCCCGGGTTGACCTTGCGGCTGCAAGGGTTGACCTTGTGGCTGTAAAGGTTGACCCTGCGACTGCATAGGTTGACCTTGCAAAGGCATATGCTGGGAGGATTGCGGTGCATACTGCATCTATAGCTACATGGTTTGTTGTAACTGTTTCGAGGGTTTCCCCTGCATTTATTGCAGTTGTCCTTGATGTGGCATGATCTAGCCTTGTTGTTGTATGGATGGCCCCTGCTGCAACGAAGGTTACCCTTGCTGCCGTAATGAAGGTTTCCCTTGCTACTACAGGAGTTGACCTTGTTGCTGCAACGGTCCTTGAATAGTTCCCAAAATGACAGCTTGAAAGTTCCTGAACTGTATCTGGCCATACCCCCAGGCACGACAGATGGACCAAGCTAGACATAGGGTCCAGGCTAAGGGATGTATGATGGATTAGCCATCGCTTGTGAACCATATGGAACATAAGGAGGTTAGTACTAACCTTGAGCCATATTGTGTTGCTAGTATTGGACGTGACTTGACCTAGACAGACCAACATTGGGTTGTTGGTACTGGACATGACATGACCCAGACGGACCAGCATTAGGCTGTTGGTACTGGACATTATTTGATCAATCAGGACCAGCAAGATTTTAAATGGCACCCGAAGAGGGTTGGTTCATCACAACCATGTGAGGTTGTGATCCACTCACATTGGTTGTGCTAGACATCATAGAAACATTCGGACTCTGCCCCCCAGGCAGTGGAACAACCTGTCCATTTACTGCAAGCGAAGAACTGATAGCGACATGACTCAAGATCGCTGGTTGAACTAGATGGGTCACCTGGATCGACAAAACAAGAGGATTTGGAATGGTGGGTTGCACCGGGACTAAAGTGACTGCAGAAATCACCATTTGTTGGGTGGTCAGGTTCTGAATGAACGGACCTATGGCAGGCATAGCGCAACATGCCCAAGTAGGATTCTGATACAATGATGAGGCAGTAGGCGTGCCTAAAACCAACTGAGCTAAAGTGACATAATTGCATGGTAACTCAGGATTAACACTATTTATAATGCCTCTCATGTAAGGGAAACCTTCAGGAGGGAAAGGATATTCCTGCTCCTTGACTGTGCGCGGAGTGGAAACCTCTGAGTGACCTAGAGAGGAGACTGGGATTTCGCCTTCTGATTCCATGGGTGGAAACAGAGGATGACGGACTACCAAAGATATTCGAGGCGATAATTTCAAAGGAATACCCGACTGATCGTACGAACTATACGGACGCTGCAGTGATATCACAACAGGATTAAACAAAGGATTCGGAGGATAAACAACCAATCCAAGCTAACCTTCAGAAGTCAGCGAACTCTCGGGAGTCTGGATAGGGTTATCTGGAGATTCCGGGCCAATGTCAGAAAGTGACCCAGTATCTGAAGGGGGAGGACGAGATGACAAAGGTTGAATACTCAAAACAATTCCAAGCTCAACACCTTGGTCCTCAAGCGATTGTGGCAATTCAGAAAAAGGATCCTTAGACAATCTTTCAGAGAGAGGAGAGGAAGAGGAACTAGACGAACCAGTTGGTTCAACCACGATGATCTTGTCTCAAATAACCAAAAGAGAGATCGATTTCAAGGGATTTAAAATGTATTTAAAGGTATACTCATGATGTGTTCTAAAAAAGACTAATAGGGATGTTATAAGATCATGGGCAACAATTTTTTAAGACACAAAACCGAACTGATGGTCTTTCATGTTTTAAGAACCGAGAAGGAAGAAAAGGTAACTCTATCACTTTCGGTTTGAAATGAGCTCAAAAGGACAAGCGCTTGGGTGATCTTTTATATTTAGGGAGTCAAAACGATCAAAATGACTACTCAGGATGATCTAGGTAAAAAGGATTACTAGGTAACTGTGAACTGCATAATACCTCTCGGTGAACCGAGAAGTACAGGCAGACAATCTCCCTAAATGATGTGTTTGGTGTATCACGTTTCCAAGGTGGCAGACTCAGCTTCCTATGGATAAAGGATTGTAACCTAGTGGGGTCTCCTTTTATATATGACGATACAGGAAGAACAAGTCTGTACTAGCGTTGTCTAGTGCCAAAGCGAATGACAGTTGCTAGGTTTTAAGATGCCGAACACGTCTCTATCCTAGACTTTCTAAGATGTGATCGTTAGATTTCAAATGCATCTTAGGTTAATTGAGTACATTTTAGAGTTTATGTTGAAATTATGCCTCGATTTTCAGGCTTTATCGATGTGACTCAAAAACACCTATATGTAGCTAAATGAGATAGGACCCTTTCAATTCGATGAATTGTCTACACTAATGAGAGTAGAAATCATACTCAAATGCAACAAAACAAGAAATTGAAAGCAATATGATTTTTCACTATTTTTCCTTTTGAAAAAAAAATGATGAAAAACTCTTTCCAATTCCTAAATTTCCTATCAAATGCTCTTCAAGTAGCCCTTTCACTAATAAAGAGAATTCATTTCTTTTGCAATGCAAGTGATGATGCAACTCTAGCCTTCAATGATGCTAACTAACATAATGTATTGATGCAGCAAACTAGAATTATGTATTCTTCAATGAAATGATGGAATGAATCTTTTGTAAACACTTGACACTTCAATGAAACATTCGCAATACAATCAATCATAAGCGAGCATAAAAAAGAATTCCTTTCAAAACTAATGAAGCAAAGATTGAACCAAAAACAAGATGGGCAATGTGATCTGTGCTCAAAAAGAGACACTCAAACACTAAATGAAAATTTTCAAACTTGTTAAATGGAAATCGAAGCAATGAAAGGACTAATCAAACGAAATGCAAGGATAAAATTTGACTATGGACTTGACTTTTTGAGCAGGAAAACAAGTGAATGGGTGACGACCTAGATGCCCTAGGGTTATACACCATCCAAGAACTCAAGAAACCAAGTGAAGGAAATGCAAATTAACCAATCATACAAACCAAGCTAAAAGAGCTTTCCAGCCAGGGAGAACACAGTCAAAACGAGATGAGAGACAGAAATTAGAAGGGCAAGACACACTGGCTATGATCTAGGGTAAACCCTGATCTTCACCTACAGGAATCGGCACGATTGCCTAACTAACAACACGCACCAAAAGGGGGTTGGCACGACTGTTTTTGAGAAACTCGCGCTGATCGGCACAACTGTCAGAAAAATAAATGCATTGACCGAGGATTCAAGGAAAAAAATAAAAATTTTCAAAGGCTAAGACTAGACTTGCCACTGTAAATTTCAGGCTCAGAGCAGTAAACCAGGCAAAGCAAAGAACACTAAAGGGAAATGGTGATACTAGAAAAGTTCACACAAAACCATAAAATGACAATCAATCAAACAGAAGGATTGGCTCCCCAATGGAGTTGCCAATTTATGGTGCAGGTAAATTCTCAGTGCGGACAAACAATTCCTCTAGCCTGAGAGAGCGAGTCTAGCCACAAAAAAACAATCTATGTAAAATATCCTTAAGATAGAATCAATTCATAGGGCCTACCTCTTAGAATTTTATTCTGCTTGGTGATGATCCTACTTCTTCATTCTAGATATCTTTCGTTTCCTTCCTTCGAATACCTAAAACAAGCAAACAACAACAACAACAAACATGATAGCATGCAATATTGTATTTAGCCTACTTAATAGGTCAAGGAATATTAAGCCATAAAGATGTAAAATGACACTTCATGTAGGAAATCAATCGATAGTTGCATTAACATAAATCAGAAAGAGATTACAACCAGTGCCTTGATGTTGCAGGTCTCCTCCGACGTATCCGGGTTCCCACACTTCTGCTAGCACTTCATGGATAGCCCCAACAAATGGAAGTTTAAGGCATCTTTCCCTCTTGTCTCAAACCAAACCTATTTCACATTATTCTCCCTCAAACACACATTAGAAAGCTATAAACTATAAATGACTTGCAGGTTATTCACACTTGCTCCAAAAGTCCAACTAGCATTTGCTTGGGAAAAGAGAGGCTTATATAGCTTGGATGGATGGGAGATGTTTCCTCTCATCATTGGAGAAGGTCTTATCTCTTGAGGTTGTTCCGCCCTAATAGGGGAAAGGAGCCCAAACTGATTTCCTCTACTCTATCCAACCCAACCATCTACCAAACTTCTGTTATGAAGCTTCTAGACATGGAAACTTCGACTCCTTATTTAAAAAAACTTCCAAAAGAGGATCAATGTGACTAGAAAAAGGCTCAATCGATCTGATCGACATGAGGGTTAGTTTTAACCTCTGTAAATTGGCACAAGGTGAAAACTGGTTAGTAGCGTCGGTATTGTAAACTGGGATAGAAGGAAGATTCTTAGGAAATTGTGTAAAGGGGAATTATTCTACTCATGAGAGGGACATACTGGGAATTTCTTCATGATGGGAAAGCATGTCGGGTACACTGAAGAGGTCCTCCAGGATCATAGACGGGGAGTACAGGGATAGTGACAAAATGTTGTGTAACACACACTAAAATGAATTTAAATATTTTGCATTTGGGATCATATGATGTCCTTATTGGGATGGATTGGATAGAACAACATAGGGTAGTCTTCAAATGTTTTGAAAAATATTTCAAAGATGAAGTGGAGACTTCTACAGTAAAAGGGGTTCCAAGAGTCATTTTGGTGAGGAAAATATATGTCTTACAGTTAAATAAATGCACCCGAAATGGATGAAAATTGTTTGTAGTTCAGATTGAATATCATTCTAACAAAAATCAGATCCTTTTATGGAATATTGTGCCATTCTAGAAAATGATAAGGATGTATTTCTTGAGGAAATTCTAGGACTACCTCCAAGAAGGGACATAGATTTTACTATAGATCGTACCCCTAGAGCAATACAAAAATCTAAAGCTCCATACATAATGAGTATTCCAGTGTTGATGGAATTAAAGATGCAGCTACAAGAGTTGTTAGATAAGAAATATATAAGACCTAGTGTGTCACCTTAGGGTACACCACTCTTGTTTGTTAAAAAGAAATATGGAACCATTAGGCTTTGCATAGACTACCAGAAACTCAACAAAATGAAAATCAAGAACAAGTATCATTTTCCCATGATTGATGACCTATTTGATCAGGTCAAAGGGTATACTATCTTCTCAAAGATTGATTTAAGATTTGGATATCATCAAATTAAGATCAAAGATGGAGGCATTCATAAAACAACTTTCAAGACACGGTATGGGAATTATGAGTTCGTTGTAATTCCTTTTGGACTCACTAGTGCACCAACCAATTTTATATGTTTGATGAATAGTGTACTCAGGCCCTATCTAGAAAAAATTGTCATTATATTTATTGATTACAACTTAGTCTATTAAAATAATAAGGAGGACCATGATCAACATTTGCAAATGGTTCTCCAAAAACTTAGAGAAAATGAACTATATGATAAGTTTAACAAATGTGCATTCTACCAAAAATAGATTCCTTATTTAGGACATGTTATTTCTGAAGAAGGGATTCTTATAGATCCAAGAAATATAAAGGTCATTATGGGATGGTTAGTGCCTAAGGATGTGGCTGATATCAGGTCTTTCATGGGAATCTAAAGGTGTTACAAGAATTTCATAGAAGGATTTTCCAAATTAACTTACCCAATCACTTATTTACATAAGAAGGGAAATAAATTTGATTCGAATAAAAAATGTCAGGAAATATTTGAGAAATTGAAGCAATTATTGACTATTGCTCCAATTTTAAAACTAGTTCACCCCAAAAAAGACTTTGTAGTATGTATTGATACTTGCAAAGTGTTAGAAATGTGTTGTCATTGATGGAAAAGGTGATGAGGAGGAAGGCAAGACTAGAGACTATTTCAAGAAGAATGAAGATCAACTCAAGGTATGTAGAAGGAAAAGGTGGAGATGTTGTAGGTGATTTGAAGCAATTTCTAGCTCATAATATCTCTTCAGACACAGTCAGGACCCATTGAGATGGAAAGAGGTATAAAATATCTTTCCAATGCTATGTGGAAGATCAAAAATAGCCTCCTGGATCGCAAGTTATTTCCAGTCAAAGTTCTGTATCCCCAAAATTCAAAGTTGGAGAGTTAAACTAGAGAAGGACACATTGGACCAAGTTAGTTTGTCATATTTCCAAACATGTCAAAGTAAGTTAGCAAAGCAATTATCTAAAGGACTAGGAAAATGTGGCAGACAAAGAAGGGACAGGAATTTTTTTAATTGGTCGATCGTGGAGCCACACATAACAGCTCACCGCAGTGGGAGGCTTCCCCAGAAGGTACAAAGAAGTGTTCACAAAGGAATGCCCATGATAACGTAACTATGGGTGGAATTAGCAGGTGTCAAATTGGCATATGCTCTACAGTGGCAGGCCATAATGGAAATATCATCTCGAAGGGACCTTTCTGGAAGAAATCAAAGTTGTGTTATAAAGGAGAGAATGGCATGACGCAAGCCTAGGATGATGTAAGCCCAGGTGACAGAGACAACTACAGTTGATTGGTGGATTTTTAGAGCAGGAGTCCCCCACCTAACAGCTAAGCTTGGGGAGGCTTTCAACGAATAATTTTAATCAGTGCAAGAGATAAGGTTGGGGATAATTAAGTGTTGGGCTAGCATGGTGAAGAAAAACAATAGAGAAGGACCAATAGAAAAAGATTCGCATAGCTTTGGAAGCTGCAATAATATAAAGGGCTTGAACCTAGTGGTTTTTATTAAAAACTTATAAATGAAGAAATTCAACAAAAAACACAATCTTGGGATCCTTTCTCTCTTCTCTCTGGGAGATGCATGGTTGTATTTTAGTGGCCCATGATGTCAGTACGGAGAACACGTGGAAAGCAGATTCAACATTTTTGGGTGGCCAAATATGGATGACATGTGTCATTACTCTAAATATGCCACATGGAATTTATGACATAAGTGTGACATCATCCTGAAGGCCTTGTCCTGGAAGGTTTATACAGTGCCCAAAGGAGGAGACTCTAGGCTGATTAGGTATCAGGCAGACACAGCAGGTGTTAGAGATAAATCATCCCAATAGTGTTGTGATTGGTCCACGAGTGCAACGAAACCCACAAGGGCATGTCATACCAAAGGCTTGACCCTTTAAGTATTCTTAGGAGTACAAAGGAGGAAAGTTTGGGCTGACAGTGCTCCAAGACACAACGATAATACAGTTGGGCAGTGCAGGACCAATGAAATGAGCATAAGTAAGGTGTAGGGAGGCCCCACACAACACATCATCTTGGAAGGAAAATCCTAGAGGAAAACAAAGACGCAAAAAGGAAAATGTTCAGGATAACGAGCCTGGGAGACGGAAATATTTCAGATAAGTAGCATTTTTCCATGAAACGGAGAGCACACTGGGACATAGTTTTGTTGTGATTCTTTGTGTATTGTGATCAAGGGCCTTCGGGCTAATTACAATATAAAAAGAAATGTGAAAAATTAAAAAGGCTTAGTGCCTTAAGTATGAGAAGATCCACGGCTATAATTTAAGCCTTAGGGGCTATAGCATAATGACGGCCTGCAGTGGATGAGTCAGTAACTTTGGAATTTTTTGTTTATTCCATATACAGTAGAGCACTAAAATAATGAAAAACAAAGGCATCAATGAGTTGACAGCTCTGATGGTGGCATGGATATGTTTCGAGACAAATTTGGCCAAAACGTTGTTAGGATATTCTGACACATAGGAAATAATTAAGTATAACTTGGTATAGTGTATAGTTAGGTAAAGTGTGTTTCTTTAGTATGTATTTTTTATAACTTACAATCTAACGGTCACGATATGTTCTAGACATGAAGTGATCTAACGACTCATTCTCTCTTTGGTATTACCAACACTTGATCCATGGCTTAACACTAGATTGGTCCATGATCTCTATTTAAAGAGCATGGAGGTCATTTGTAAGGTGACCGTTCATGAGAAAAATTTATGTAAATTTTCTTTCTTTTACATTAATAAATTGCCTGAAGTGGCCACGTTGGATCACACCGTGGACTGTTTCCCTCTTTGAGGGTTTTAACCACGTAAAGAATACTGGCGTACTGATTTGTGATTTGTTTGTGAGCGATGTCCTTTGGTATTCTATCTAAGCAACTTACCCTGTAAATTCCTACATGGTATCGAAGCTATTCGAGGGCCGCATCCTTTGGTGATCCAAATCCAAAGCTGGTACAACTGCATCCAACTATCATTTCCTAGATCTACTATTTTTGACTGCTTTCAAGCCAAGAGGACTGCTCTATTGTGTTAGGAGCATTTGTTCCAGTAAGGAACCCCTTTCGTTTCATGTGAAAAGGTTTCTAGTAACCCTAGCTACATCATTTTTAATATCTCGAGTTATATAGTCTTTATTTGCAGTTATAGTTATTTATTTCTCTATTTATTTTGGTTTATGGTCCTCTATAATTTTTTTATTACTAGATCTATACCTTTCATTTATGCGTATGCTCTTTTCCCCGTGACTCTGTGCGGTTTGGGAAAACCAGAAACATGAAGAAAAGATGTTTCTCATGCATATGCTATTTTCTATTGCACCTTAATGTGATCTCGGAAAATCATAAACATTGTGGAAAATATTTAGTTTCTGGCCAAATCTAACTTTTAGTTGTAAGGCTTGGATTACTTTTGCTTGTTTGTTTGGTTTGAGTGTTTTTTTTTTGTGGGCAAAAAATGCTTTTTCAAATAAGCACGCACTCCAAAGCTTCAGTTAAAAAATAAATAAAAATAAAAACCTTCCTCCTTTCCAAAAATCACAAATGTTTTAAACTAGCTCACTTGGTTTAAAGTTACTTTATGAGAATAGAGATTTTGGGTTCAAGTATTTCTTTTTGTTGAGTTACTTTTTCAAAAAGCACATGTAACTTATATTTTAAAGTTACTTTATGTAAAAGTGTTCTCACCCATTATAAAAAGTGAGTCACTCGTCATTCTAAAGTCACTTTATCTTTTATTTAAGTTACAATTTAGTGGATAGTTCATAAAGTACCATTGTAAAAGTGACTTTCACTTATTTATAAAAGTTGGTCACATAAAGTAATTTTTTTTTAAATGAGTTAATTAGATTAAGTTTGGGAAGGGGGGGATTTTTTTTTAAATATAACATTATCATCAGCTTCCAAACATTCACATGATTCGTTGGCATCTTCAACAATTTTTCTTCAAAAAGCCATAACTTCTTCATCCAAAAGCAATTTTCAGAGATGTTTTTTTTAATCGACCTAATTTTTCGAGATATTTCTATTTGAACACTTAGTTTCAGCATATACAGCTTCACTTTCTTTTAAAATTAAAATTCCATCCCTAGTTATTCTTGACAACATCAACTACTCCCAATGGATATCCTACCTGGTGGATTTATTTAGAAGTAAAGGGATTTATAAAATAGGCTCAGGCCAAGAGTCTAAACCTAAAGATGAAGATAAGCAAACTAAATGGGAAAATAAGCAAGATCAAGCATGTGGGTTGATATGGATGTCTATTTCTTTAGACCTTAGATTCCATATCACAGGAATTAATACCCCTGATGAAGCAATGAAACAACTCAAAAAAGTTTTTGGAATTAAAAATGAAATTAGAGACCATCAACTCAAAAATGAGTTTCTTACATTGGACCCCAATATTTTTTTTTAATCGAATATTTTTTGTCCAAGTTCAAGACCCTTAGACTTCTCTTGGAAGGTGTTAAGGTTAAGAAAGAAAATGGTAGCATTATCTATTCCATTCTTACTAAGTTAGAACCAGCCTAATCTGCATTTGTTTCCACCTTCCATTCTACTAGAGAAGCCTTTATTTCTCAAGGACAAGACTACAAACCCCCCTCTTTTGATGTATTTTATGATTCTTTAATAAGATAACAAGAAAAACTCTTACATCTTGGTCTTTTTAATACTAGAAACTCTTCTAAGAAAGCCTTAGCAACCCAGCAGCAACCAAGTCAAATAATCCTAAAAAGCAACATCCTAAAAATAATGGTCCTAAACCAAACAAGGGTCCTAAGCCATTTCAGTCTCAAAATGAAAAATCAACTCAAAAGAATGATAAGGCAACTAAAAACAAAGGGAAGAATATTGATAGACATTGTAACTTTTGCAATCATGATGGCCACTTAGAATCCAAATGTTTTAAGAAGATGGAAGCCTTGGAAGCAGCAATGAAGAAGTATAATATCCATTTGGAGCACTATTAAACTTCAACTTCAACTTCAGGAATATCAATTTTTTCATGTGGTTGTCAAGCATCTCGATCTGGTTACACACTAAATGTATCTTCTTCTTCTCATTCTCATGAGTGGCTCATTGATTCTGGAGCTTTTTATCACATAGCCAAAAACAAAGCCATGTTTTCTTCTTTAAATGATTGTAACACTAAAAATATATATGTTGGTGATGATAGACCTCTTAGTGTTGTAGGGACTGGAACTATTCATCTAGACAATGGTCAATTTAATGTTGTATTATGTGTTCCTACCTTATCCTGCAACCTTCTATCTGTATATCAGATAACTCATTCAGGTGAAGGTAAAACCATTGAATTTTCACCTCATGATGTTGTAATTAAGGACCTAAGAGATCCTAGACATATTTTAGCTACTGGAATTGTTGATGATTCTACAAGGCTATATAAGTTTAACAACTTTTGGTCATCAACTCTTCCCTCCGTATTTGTTGCTCATAATGATGAAGTGAGCAAATTTTGGCATGAGCGATTTGGTCACTTAAACTATCGCTCCCTTCAAAATCTATGTAAAGAAAACATAGTGACAAATCTTCCTATGGTATCTTGCAGAGATGGTGTTTGTTCTGGATGTGTACTCAGAAAACATCATCGGGATAGTTTTGAAAAATGTCTCTTGGCACACCTCAGCCCCTTTGCAGCTTGTGCATAGTGATTTACGTGGTCCACTTCTAGTTATTTGCTTATTTGGCTACAATTATTTCTTAAATTTCATTGATGATTTCTCCAGACGCACTTGGGTATACTTCTTAAAACTCAAGCGTGAATTCTTTAACATGTTCTTGGCCTTTAAGGCCTTTGTTGAGAAACAATCTAGACATCAAATTCTTAAGCTAAGATCTAATAATAGCAGAGAATATGTTAACAACAAATTCATCAAATTTTTCACTGAGCATGGAATTCAATTGCAACATATTGTTCCATATACTCCACAGAAAAATGGTGTAGTTGAAAGGAAGAATCGCACCTTAAAGGAAATGGCTAATTGTATGCTTCAATCTAAAGGACTTAGTCTTAGATTTTGGGCAGAAGCAATTAACTATGCAAATTAAATAGTAAATCGCACTTATACTAAGGTTTTAAAGAATATCACTCCAAAAGAAGCATGGAGCTCAATTAAACCTAATGCATGTCACTTTCATGTTTTTGGAAGTGAAGCATGGGCCCATATTCTAGATGAGAAACATAAAGCCTTAGAACCTAAGAGTGAAAAATATATTTTTGTTAGATATTCTGAAGATGTCAAAGTATATAGACTTCTTCAACCTAAATCCAAAATTTTATCATTAGAAGAGATGTAAAGTTTCCTGAAAATGTGTTGGCCTACGAGCCTAGTTCAGCGGATGTGCCACCTCTCTCTATCTCTTCTACTTCTGAAAATATTCCTCCTTCAGATGATGAAAACGAGGATGGAAATACTCCCCCACCTTCTTGGGTTCCTCCTTCTACTCCTCAGCTTCCAAAATGGGTCCACGCTACTCGAGATGCAACAGGTGCTCTTGCATGTGATCCTACATATCAGTGTCGTACACATTCTTAGTTCGATAGAGCCTCTAATTTACTGGTTCAAGCTTCAATGAATTATGATCCTAACGCCTTTGCAAAAGCTTTAGACCATCCAAATTGGGAAGCAACTATGAATGAAGAATATCGTTCATTATTGGAAAATGATACATGGGACCTTGTTCCTCTTCCAAAGGAACGAAAACTTGTTAGATGCAAATGGGTTTACAAAACCAAGTTTGGACCAGATGGAAAGTTGATAAACATAAAGCTCGTCTTGTTTCTAAGGGTTTTTGACAAGTTGAAGGCATTGACTATACTGAAACCTTCTCCCCTGTTGCCAAAATGAACTCTATTCGCCTTGTTCTTTCCCTTGTTGCCTCTTTCAAATGGGAAGTCCATCATATGGATGTTAAATCTGCCTTCTTGCATGAAGAAATCTATATGGAACAACCTCCTAGATTTATACAAATAGACTCTAGCCTTGTATGTCGGCTTAATAAATCCCTTTATGGTTTCAAGTAAGCCCCTCGGGCTTGGTATGCCAAAATGAATAGCTTTCTTTTAATACTGGCTTTTCTAGGTGTCATTTTGACAATACTATCTACACCAAGAAAGTGGGTAAGCCTCTTATCATTATTTTTCTTTAAGTTGATGATCTTATCCTTACTGGTAATGATCTCAACGTTATAAACCATGTGAAGTCCAGCCTTAAAAAGCAATTTGAAATGGCAGACATAAGACACTTGCATTATCTTCTTGGTCTTCAAGTCTTGCAATCCAAAGAAGGTATTTCCCTTTCCCAGTCCAATTATGCATGTGATCTTCTATGCCACTTTCACATGAAGGATTATAAATCGGCCTCTTCTCCCTTTCAGTCTAGAGCCAAACTTTCAGCTACTTGTACCTCCCCTGAAGTTGATGCTACCTTATACCATCAGCTTGTTGGAAAAATTTTGTATCTGGCCCATACCCATCCTAACCTTTTCTTTTTTATTGGCCTTATTGCTCAGTTTCTGCAAAACCCACATGAAATTCATTGGAAATCATCTAAAGGAATACTTCATTATGTTCAAGGTACAGTTCAATTTGGGATTCATTACAGTGTAGAAGCATCTCCTCTATTGGTTGGTTTCGCTGATTTTGATTGGGCTAGTGACCCTGATGATCGGAAGTCTACTGCAAGTTATGTTTTCACTCTTGGTTCTGGACCTATTACATGGGATTGCAAGAAACAAAGTTCCATTTCTCTTTCTTCAGCAAAAGAAAATTATTGTGGCGTCATTGAAGCTAGTAAGGAATCCCTGTGGCTTCGTCAGATCCTGTCAAAGTTTGGTTTTCAGCAGCAACATCCGACTACACTTTGGTGTGATAATTAAAGTGTCATTCAACTATGAAAAGATCCATTCCAACATCAGCACAGCAAACACATTGAGATACACATGCACTTCATCAGAAAGTTCATTCATGACAATATTCTTGAAGTGCAATATTGTTCAACCGATGATCAATTTGTAGACATCTTTACAAAGGCTCTCACAAAGGCGAAGTTTACTAAACTTCGATTTATGATTGGAGTTTAGGAAGTTGTCACTAAGGGGGGAATAGGCTATAATGCCTCCTTCCTTCTCGTATTCTGTCATATTTGTACATCCTTAAATCCTATCCCAAGTTATTCTTAAGGGGGGATGTTAGGATATTCCGACACATAGGAAATAATTAAGTATAACTTGGTCTAGTGTATAGTCAAGTAAAGTGTGCTTCTTTAGTATGTACTTTTTGTAACTTACAATCCGACTGTCATGATATGTTCTAGACATGAAGTGATTCGACGACTCATTCTCTCCTTGGTATTACAGACACTTGATTCGTGGATTAACACCCGATTGGTCCAAGATCTCTATTTAAAGATCATGGAGGGTCATTTGTAAGGTGACCGTTCATGAGAGAAACTTATGTAAATTTCTTCCTTTTACATTAATAAATTGCCCGAAGTGGCCGTGTTGGCTCAGGTCGTGGATTGTTTCCCTCTTTGAGGGTTTTACCCACGTCAATAATACTGGTGTATTAATATGTGATCTGTTTGTGAGCAGTGTCCTTTGGTGTTCTATCTAAGGAGATTACCCTATAAATTCCTACAAAGGTTAAGTTTGGAGATTCACAAAATAGAAGGACCACTACTAAATTCTAGAAAATTCCAGAATAGACAAATTAAGTAGTTAAGATTTGTTTTTAAAGCAGAAATAGATAAGGAGAGTTTGAAGACTTGGAGAGATGATTCAGATGACTTGATAAAATAAAGACAAAGGAAAAAATAAAACACTCACGCAAGAACAAAAGTGGAAGATAACAAAAACTTCAATTCCAAAATTATCATTCCAAATTTATTTATAAGCAGAGTTGAATTTGCAAAGCGTAAGTGAACAAGTGTGGAATTGTGTTGGTGAGATGGATTGATGTTGTTGGTGGATGATGATGGATTGTTCAATAATCAGATATTATTGAAGGTGTTTTAATGGTGGTTTTAGTGAGTGGTTGAGGATTCAAAGTTATTTGTTTATGTATGGAAGTGGCCTTCATGATTTGAGTATGAAAATTGTATGAAAGATGAATCATTGAAGTCATGCAAGTTGTAGCTTTGCAAATCAGGTGTTGTAGCTCCTTCCAGTAATTGCTAGTAAATAAAAATGCATTGAATATACTTTCAACGGTAGCTAACAAACTTGGGGGTTGTAGCTCCTTTCAGTAGTAGCTAATAAATCAATGGGTAGTTTCTTCTTGCTAGTTGTAGCCAAAAAACTTTGTAACAGCAAGTAATAGTTTCCCTTGTGAAGACATTGAAGAAAAGTTTGAAGAATCTATATGTACTATTTATGCTAGATATGTTGACTCTTTTCATGCTCATATGAATTCATTGTTGAAGCATGTCTTGGTGTCCTAAGTTTCATTACAAGTGAAAGGAAGTTTTAAAATTCCTATAATATTGATTCACACCCACCCCTTCTCAGTATTGTCTTGGTTTCTAACAATTGTATCAGAAGCAACAGGTTCCTTCAGGATTAGTTTAACAGTTGGAATGAAGATCAAGGACCATGGAAAACCAAGAATGAGGATTTACCAATAGGGCACCTATGTTCAATGGAACAAGCTATGTGTTTTGGAAAGTAAAGATGAAGACCTATTGTTACACAATAATTTGTCACCGTCCCTGTTACCCCTTCTCCCGCACATTGGAGGACTTATTCTGGGACCTGTGAGAAGTGACATAACCTGAAAACACTTGCATTGTATCCCCTTGAGTATGTACTTCATATGCCCTGAAGACACCTTCTGCAAAATACCTATAAAAATATCCCTTTTTCCATTGGCGCGGTTCCACTGTGTATCACTCGCGTCAATGGGGGAAATCCTCCAAAGAGGGCACGCCAGTTGGCGCTCTGTCTCAGAGTCACACTCGCGCCAGCCCAGTTGGGTAAAGTTTTTAACAAACAAACTTACAAAGTTTCTTCCTAACCTATTCATGAACTGATTCCATCTTGAGTTAGTTCAGTTGGGCTTTGAATCTCCATAGAAGGGAAGTAGTTCTCCACCTCTCATGGAAGCTTCTTAGTGATAAAGCCAATCCCATGAATCTTGTGGATGACCCTAACTCCTTCTCCTCTATCTATAAAAGCTTGTCCTTTTGCCTTTGACAAGTTAGTCTCCAAGTTCCAAATTCTAAGTCCCAAAGTCTAAGAATTGCCAAGCTCATGCTACAAGGAGCCTTATTCATTCCCATGAGGCTAAATCTAAAGTGAGGAGATTCTTGTCCAAGTAACCAAGGAGAGAGAGGCTTGTTCCCCATTCCCAACAAGCTTTGCAAGGCATGTGCTGTTGATCACCCAGCCAAAGGAGGATTTGACGTCAGAACTATGGTTGTATTCTTCTTTGTTGTTTATCAATAATAGACGACTATCATTATGGTTCCACTCTTATTGTCTTTGTAATGATGATTGAGTTATATCCTTTCTTACTGATATATAATTGAATCTATTGGATTTTATGCTTGTGTTTGTGTCGTTCTTTGCATGTGCAGGTGTCCGTTCACGAGGATCGTGGGGATTGTGACCAGCCAAAGCAAAGGAACGGGAGCGATGACTCTTCTACAAGTACTAGCGTTGGAATCCAGGTAGGCCTTCATCATCAGTCTTTGATTTGCAATTAGGAACCTGTGTGTTAGCGTTGTTTGATTGTTGCTAGACCCTATTTGGGCTAGTAGGGATCGCCTCTATCCACAGAGGGGATTTACCTCCACAACAATTTGGCGACTCTGCTGGGGATGGCTGCACCCATACCACATACATCATGTACTTGAGATATCAGTTGTACTTCTTCATGCAGGTTCTCTGACAGCAGTGTTTTCAGTTGGCCATGTTCTTGTAAAGCATTTCACCCCTCTCTCTCTCGGGCTTCATGCTTTAGGGGGCATCTATTACACAATAATTTGTCACCGTCCCTGTTACCCCTTCTCCCGCACATTGGAGGACTTATTCCGTGACCTGTGAGAAGTGACATAACCTAAAAACACTTGCATTGTATCCCCTTGAGTATGTACTTCATATGCCCTAAAGACACCTTCTGCAAAATACCTATAAAAATATCCCTTTTTCCATTAGCGCGGTTCCACTGTGTATCACTCGCGCCAATGGGGGAAATCCTCCAAAGAGGGCGCGCCAGCTGGCGCTCTGTCTCAGAGTCGCACTCGCGCCAGCCCAGTTGGGTAAAGTTTTTAACAAACAAGCTTACGAAGGTTCTTCCTAACCTATTCATGAACTGATTCCATCTTGAGTTAGTTCAGTTGGGCTTTGAATCTCCATAGAAGGGAAGCAGTTCTCCACCTCTCATGGAAGCTTCTTAGTGATAAAGCCAATGCCATGAATCTTGTGGATGACCTTAACTCCTTCTCCTCTATCTATAAAAGCTTGTCCTTTTTCCTTTGACAAGTTAGTCTCCAAGTTCCAAATTCTAAGTCCCAAAGTCTGAGAATTTCCAAGCTCATTCTACAAGGAGCCTTATTCATTCCCATGAGGCTAAATCTAAAGTGAGGAGATTCTTGTCCAAGTAACCAAGGAGAGAGAGGCTTGTTCCCCATTCCCAACAAGCTTTGCAAGGCATGTGTTGCTGATCACCCAGCCAAAGGAGGATTTGACGTCAGAACTATGGTTGTATTCTTCTTTGTTGTTTATCAATAATAGACGACTATCATTATGGTTCCACTCTTATTGTCTTTGTAATGATGATTGAGTTATATCCTTTCTGACTGATATATAGTTGCATCTATTGGATTTTATGCTTGTGTTTGTGTCGTTCTTTGCATGTGCAGGTGTCCGTTCACAAGGATCGTGGGGATTGTGACCAGCCGGAGCAAAGGAACGGGAGCGACGACTCTTCTACAAGTACTAGCGTTGGAATCCAGGTAGGCCCTCATCATCGGTCTTTGATTTTCAATTAGGAACCTGCGTGTTAGCGTTGTTTGATTGTTGCTAGACCCCATTTGGGCTAGTAGGGATCGCCTCTGTCCACAGAGGGGATTTACCTCCACAACACCTATATTCAATCACTTGGAGTTGATGTACGGGATATTATGGAAGAAGAATATCAAAATCCTCTGGCAATTATTACTAAAGATCACAATATGGAGTTCACATGCAATGCTAAAGCTATGAATGCCTTGCTTGATGGCCTACCTAAATCAGAACTTGTTAAGGTTATGGATTGCTCAACAACAAAAGATTTTAGGACAAGATGAGCAGTTGTTGTGAAGGAGATAGCAAGGTAAAGCAAGCTAAACTTCAAGGTTTTAGAATGAAATTTGAGTCTTTAAAGATGCATGATGATGAAGATATTGCAAAGTATTTCTTGAGAATTGATGAGGTTGTGAACACTATTATAGGATTTTATGAGAAATTATAAGAACTTGTAGTAGTTAAAAAGGTGTTGAGATCTCTTCGCGAGAGATTTAATCCCAAGGTATTAGCCATTGAGGAGATGACAGAATTGAAGACTCACACTTTGGGTCAATTACTTGTAACATTCACTGCTTATGAGATGAGAATTTAGAATGGAAAGCCTATAGCAAAGGAGTTGGCCTTCAAAGCATATAAGAAGCCCAAAGAAGAACATTTCATTCTTGTTGTGAATCAGATGAAGAAGAATCCAAGTTTGTGAGGAAGCTCAAGAGAGGCTCAGGAAAGTATAAAGGTAAGTTACCTTTTAAGTGCTTTAATTGTGATAAAGTTGGTCACTATGCTTCCAAGTGTCTTGAAAAGGCGAAAAAGGAATATGGTCCTGTTGTAGCGGCTACAACCACCCTCCAAAAGTTTGGCCTACTCCAATTTCGAAGCCTCCCTTGAAGAGTTTCACTTGATGATTGCACACACTCGGTTCACTCCGTGAGCTCGCGTGAGTCTTTACATTCACCTTGCTTGTTCATTGCATCCAAGTCTCTGCATGTTGATGTCCAAGTCATGCTTGCGACCATGTTCTAGTTATGCTCAAAGTCTTTGTTTCGTAAGTGTCTGTTGTGTTCGCCATGAAAGCATATGTTGCACTCGCACACGGAGTCACATTCATTGTCACACAAGCATCGTCATGATCATGAATGATCAATCATGAGTGTCGCACTTGTCACTTGCACCATCGGTCAATCATGTTGAACATGTGTATCTTGCTGGTTTGGTCATTTCGTCATCAAGTCCTATGAGTGTGTGTTCGTATGATCACCTATGCATCTTTTGACTGTTCACACACTTAGTCATTTTTGTTGAAGTTTTGACGATCAGACTCCTCACTGACAGCCGAACCATCACCCTACTTTCGACTCGATCGACTGTCAACTAGAACAATGCAAAAGCACCAAGCTAGTCCTTTCAAGCTATGCTTTCCGCAAGAAACTCAATCAACTCTCATGCTGGCCACTCAGATAGGCGAACCCGACAGTCACCCCGAGATTGACTCCCCTCAAAATTTGCATAAAGGCCATTGACCTCACCCGTTCAACTGATTGAGGAAATTACACAGACAGGCCGGATAGACACCATGTGCCCGTCCCTGTCTCCTTCAGAAAATTGCACAGTTTTCCCAATCAGTCATCTGGATAGTCGATCGACTATTCATCTTAGAAATTGCGCAGTGCTCATGAGTAGGCCTTCCACTGCCCATCAATCATCTCAGCTCAGAAATTCCAAAAAGATGATCAGCAGGCCAACCTCAGTGTAGTTTTCCTAGATAATAGCTCCTAACAGTAGACTGCTTGTTCCCTCCAGTAATTACGCAGTTTCTGCTGCGAGTGACTGAGTAGCAGACTTCCAGTTCCCTCTGGGAATTGCACAGTTTTGGCTGCTGGTGACCCCAGTCAATTGGAAGTTCCCTCTGGGAATTGTGCAATTCTGACTGCCAGTCTCTCAGGCAGTTCCCCAGAAAAACTGCGCAATCCCTACTTGTTGACCCTTCATGCAGCACATACTGTACCTCCCAAAATTTGTGCAATTTTGCCTCCCAGCTGAGCCAGACCTTGCAGAAAGTCATTGTCGACTCAGATTGTCTGTCTCTACCCCCCAGTGACTCTTGCGTAGTTTTCATCAGTAATTGTCCAAAGCCATCATCCCACGTCACAGCCCTGCTTCCTCTCCCAGTCACCTGCATCCGAATGATCATGTGTCATGGTAGAGTAGGAGGTTTTGGATTTGATATCGTCTCATCATGAGTGACTGCAGGTACAGGTACACCAACAAACACGTCAAGACGATGAATGGGATGAATGAAGGGAGCACATGCGGATGGACATTTTCACCAACAGACGAACGAACGAACCATGCAAAGGAAACAAATGCGACGAACATGCACCTTCACGAACAAGTGAGCTTTTCAAGCCTTCCATCTTGAAAGAAAGGAACAACATGCTAAAGCTTCATCAAGCGAACCAAGGACTGTCAAAGACTCCGCGCACTTCGCCATGCAGAGGTGAAGCTATGATACACCATGAAGACATCCATCACTCAGTAGCATTGTAGCTTGACATGCACTCCAGCAGCAACATGAATGTACCAGCGTTGTCATGTCAAGTCATGTCGAGTCAAGTCATGAGTCATGTTTCCCACATATCCACTATGGGATTATTTTCATTCAATGTTTTGTAACGTGGAAGTCCAAGAGACCCACTTGTTGAACAAATAGTCATGTAAGTCGAAAATTCATGGAAGTCGAATGGTCATGAGGGTAGTCGAACAGCCACAAGGGTCACTTTCACCCTTGGCTATAAATAACCCCCTCATTTGTACATGAAATGACATTTCCAGCTCCTCCCACATAGCCAAGAGAGTCTGTAATCTTTTCTTTGAGGAGTAAGTAGTGGCTCCAACGCCCTGCTGATGGGGTTAGTGATGTATGGGGTAACGATGTGTCTTGGAACTTTTGCTTAATTCAGAAGCCTGTCAACAGGCAAGCACTTTTTCATATATGTATTGTATTTGTTGTAAGACTTATATTTAACACTTGTAATGCATGTTGATTTAACCTGTGTTCTACATCTAAACTGATTCATTTGTTGTAATGCATAATCTATTAATGGAAATGTATTGTATATGCTGCTAATGTTGTCTCGTTCATGTCGACTACTCTGCTGGACATCATATAGACCTTTCACATGAACCTTGCTGTAACAACCGTTGCACTCATTCGGACTGATCCGTGAGTGTTGTACATGTTATCTTACCTTATATGTTGTGACTTCTGCATCTAAGTGGACTACTCGTCCAGAAGTTGTGTATGTCCTTTGTGTTGTGTGTTCCTAGCCGAGTTGGGACTGATCCATTTCAACCTGGAACTCACCTTCACCTTTTCCCTTCATAGTGAAAGAACCATTGACACAAGTACACCTACACTCACCAAGCACGAAAAGCTCACTTCTTGAAGACAAAGCAAACCACTCTCCTATGCTGAAAAGGAAGAGTTGAGGCAAACCCTTAAGATAATGGCAACCCGATCATCATACCAGATGGAACTCCCACACCAAACAGTGTGAGGTCTAGTTGGGACTTCATATCGGGGTGATCCCCTGAATGTTGGCGGGTCCAGCACTGTCAACATTTCTGGCACTAGAAGGAGGGCAGCCAATCGTACATAGCTGAAATTACCCTCACACTCACTCATCAACCATCTAGTCAACTCGCACTCCCTCTCTCACAACTCAGCAGTTGGTTACTCCTCACCTCCCAGAATTGAACACAAGATTTCATATCAACACCTTCACTCCATCTGTCCCATCACTCGCCAGTTCGCGAAAGCAGTCGGACTGATCCCAGGCGTACAGTATCTTCCAAATGCATCTAAGAAGCCAAAAGACACTCCCACAGGGGTTGTTGTATCATCAGTGAAAGAAGTAGTCCTTGCTACTCTTGAAGGTTTGGAAGAAGTTATTGAAGATGGAGAGGAACCTCCAATATTCTTTGAAGACAAACAAGGCACTCTTGTGGTCTTGGGATCAAACTCTGGTATAGGAGGCGGAGGGGAAGGCATTGGAGGAAGTGGAGGTAGAGACGAACCAATAGACTCAAATCCAAAACCATCAGATTCCGAAGGAGAGGAAGAAGGCAAAGAGGACGAAGAGATGGCTGACCCAAATCTTGAATGGATGAATCAGGGACCATTGGCTCTATTTGTTGTTCTGCACAAGATGCCGAAGCAAGCAGAGAGAATGAACATCAAGTTCAACCCTGACAGTGTGGTGAAGGAAGAAGACCATTTAGACAACTTCTACCTATAGATGCACACCCTTAAGGTACGTTATGACAATGTAGCACGTAGATTGTTTCCATGTACCTTAGCCGGTCGCGCCGCTGCTTGGTATCACAGACTTCCACCCAAATCTATACAGAACTGGGGTTCTTTCAAACATATGTTCCTTGAAAAGTTTGTTGATGATAAGACCCCAGCCATGCTACTCAAATAATTGGGAAGCCTTAGGATGGAGGGAAAAGAGAAAGTGAAAGATTTAAATCATAGGTTTATGCATATTTTGAACAAGTTTGCAGTAGACACCAAACCTCATGACTCCATCATTGTCGACTATTACACGTCTACACTACCAACCACCATTGTGCAGTTCGTCAAGCGAGCTGTGAAGCCAACACTTTTAGAAAGCTGCGAAGAGGCTATTGTTGTTGAGAAAGACTTGCGCGCCATTGGAGTCATCAAGGATGACGAATCAACGAAAGACTCCAAGGATGTGAGAAGAAATCCCCAAGCAACGGTGAGCAAGGACAGAGAAAAGGAGGCAACTGATATTGATACCCTCACTCGCCTTGTGAAGAGCTTGACCACTAAAGTGTCCGAACTCAACCAACGGAAGACGGACACATTTGCAAGCGATCATCCACCTAGATAGAGACAGGAAAGTTGTTCATCAACCGGCTCATCAAGCAACAACCAGTTCGATTCCAAATTTGTTCAGAAGCCTATGTTACAACTCAATCAATGCGTTGATCCTAAGTTACATTCCTTCCATGAAGAATTTGACCCCGAGAACTCTTGTTCAGATTGGAAGCGAGTTGTTACCTTTGTCTACTCATACACTCTATGCGTATGGCGACATATAGGAGAATCCGGAAGACATTGATGATAACGAAGAGGTTGCACTTGATGAAGCGCCAAGTTCCAGGCATGTGGTGAATGCATACCAGTTCTCACAAGTAGTCTCGAAGACAAACACCGAGAAGCAACCCCAAAAGAAAAATGACCGTTACCATCTTAGGAGTAAAGGGGCTCCCCCTACACTTGAGGAGATGCAAGAGAAGGTGAGACAGCTGATAAACAAGGCTGACCCGCCGGCTACCTCAAAGCAAAAAACATAAAGCAAGTCTAGGAAGACATCAGCAAATAAGAGTACATCCATAGGCAGCAAGTTGCAGAAGACTCCGCCGGACAGCACAAACATTCGTTCCACCTCGGACACCTCGGTGAGTCTGCCACCTTTACATTACAACATAGTCGATGACATGAAGAAAACTCGTGTGAACATCAGTTTGTTTGAGCTAGCCAAGTCCATAGTTAGGGATATATCATGTTGCGCGCATTGGGACAAACAACAACAGACAACATGACCTCCACCAACAAGGGAGCAAGCACACCTCCCAGATCACTATCCACTGTGCTCAATACACTCCGGATGGAAGAAGCAAACTTAGGTTGCTCCCATTCCTGCTTTCATTTGAAGTTTTCTACTACAATATCCACAACTGCTTGGTTGATTCTGGCCCGGCAGCCAATGTCATGTCGCTCTCCATTTCTAAGAAGATCAATGCACGATGGAGCAAAACATCCGCCAGAATCATCCAACTTGATAGAACATTAGTACCAGTCATTGGTGAACTACGAGATGTGATCATTTGACTATCCCATGACAATCGAGTCCACCAATTCATCAACATAGTTTTTGTGGACATACTGGAATCATATGGCTTGCTACTCAGCAAAGACTAGTCCAGCAAGATAGATGGATATTTTTCTACAGACTAGTCTCACATGTGGCTTCCGTACAAGGGCAGATGCAACCAAATCTAGGTGTTATCGGAGAGGTATATGAAGCACAATGTCACTCCCCTCAATGGTGAGAACGAACCATTGGCCTTCGCAGAACTCATGTTTGGAAACTTCTTCCTAGAAAAGACATTGGAGTGTTATCTTTCACAGCCAACCCCAACCTCATCAGACAAGCAGTTGGGACTCCTTCCTTGCCCAACTGAAGATAATGAAACTTGTACAGTTTGTTTTTCTGATAGTAGCAGTAGTAGGAACAGCGGTAGTAGTAGCAGAACAAGCATGCCAAACTTTCCATGTACAGATAAGTTGTGGGCCATGAGTCTTGAAAAATCAAGAACACATGATGGCTCAAGGACCGAGTGTATTTCAGTCATCCAAAACAATGAACCATGCGTGATTTCAAGTTTTTTAAAGTCCGAAGTCACAAATTGTGATGCTGAAGCACTCGTGTTGAACACATGAAGGACCAACACCATGAACGAATAGAGCAACCTGGGAACCCACCATGATCCGAAGATGTCCAATCTTGGTATAAGTCACACACCGCAACAGCAACCAATTGTTGACCACTTGATCGAACAATACCAAGATGGGTCTGCATGAGTAGATGATGACCTGAGTACCCATTGCATGCAAGCAATCCAACATGAGATTCCAGTTAAAGGATGAGACAATCCATTGCAACAAAGAATAGCTAACACATACATGTTGTTTGTCCTCCTTTTGCCGAAAATATTGACTAACATTTTAAGTGTTGGTCATACTTGGTTTTCTAATTTAAATCCTGCACGTAAGAAATCTAGGAAGATCTGCTTACGTATTGACTTCATAAATTTAAACCGTTCTTGGAATAAAAACAACTACCCCGTGCCATCATCTGACCCCATGCTGCACACAGTACCTGAAACAGTGGTGTTGTCTTCACTTGTAGGTCTTCTGGAATGCCACCAGGTTCCGGTAGCGAAGCCCGGTGGACCGACACTGGTCCACAAGAAACATAGCTCACACACGTATCATTTGCAATCACTTGACAGGAGGATTGATAATCTTCCTGTCAACGGCCAAGTCCTCAAACACTAGCTTCAATAGGCCGGACCGTGCCCATGTCATGTACATAGTCTACTTGCTGCTTGTTATTTCATTTGGTTTGTTTTGCTTATTATCTTTTCTTTCGCCTTGTTTGATTCTGCTTACTATTTTTGTTCACATTCATTTTATTTGTTTGATATATTGCTATTTTTATTTCCGAAAATAAGTGTTTCCAACTACTACGTTCTGGCTTTTGAATAGAGTATGTGGCTGAAATTTGAAGAGACTTGTGACACTGCAACACTTTGCCCTTCTTGTGTCCATTTTCTCTGTGCTTGGTTACAACCTTCGGCTGATGAAGTCTTGACAGAAAAAATGAACCGTTTGTAAGGGAAGATTTGGTCCAACCGTGAACCTGTGTCCATACTGGGAAGCCCCGTGCCTATACTCAGCTTTCTTCTCTGTGTGTTTAAGCTACTCCAACTAGTAGAAACGGAGAAGGGGGAAAATCTAAACGAGAAAACCTATGTCAAAGGTTTTACATGCTTCTCTGAAGGAATAACCTCTTATGCTCTCAATAATTTGGGATCCCTCTTCCACCCCAAAAATAAATAAGTGCCTATGCACATTTCTCTTAAAAATACGAAGGTGAAAGAAGAGAAAGGCTTCCTGGGATGAGAGGTAAAGCATGCAACTCCACCGGGGTACTAACCAGGCTCGCTGGCAGTGGAGCAATGTGTGTGTTCCTGCATGACTTTGCCAAGGTACTGTCCAGGCCTGCTGGCAGCGGAGCAACACCAGAGATGAAAACTTTTACTCTAAAAATCTTCAACTCGCAAACTAAACTACCCTTCCAGGATTCAAAACACTAAGATCTATGTTGAATTTTTTATTGTGTTTAACTGAGTTGGCAAAGGGTGAACCATGTATGTCCATGGGGTAAGTGGGGAAACTGAAGTAACCTGCACAGTGATTCAATACTCCCAAAAATACCAAGGCCCTATGCTAGAAATGAACCAAAACAGAGAAGCTGGAGTTCTACCAATGTGTCGCCAAGTGTTGTAGCGGCTACAACCACCCTCCCAAATTTTGGCCTGCACCAATTTCAGAGCCTCCCCTGAAGAGTTTCACTTGATGATTGCATACACTCGGGTTCACTCCGTGAGATTGTGTGGTTCTTTACATTCGCCTTGCTTGTTCATTGCATCCAAGTCTCTGCATGCTGATGTCCAAGTCATGCTTGCGACCGTGTTCTAGTTATGCTCAAAGTCTTTGATTGGTATGTGTCTGTTGTGTTCGCCAGGAAAGAATCTGTCACACTCACACACGGAGTCACATTCACTGTCGCGCAAGCATCATCTTGATCACAAACAATCAATCACGAGTTTTGTGCTTATTTCTTGCACCGTTGGTCAGTCATGTTGAACATGTGCATCTGGATGGTTTGGTCGTTTTTTCATCAAGTCATGCAAGTGTGTGTTCATATGATCACCTATGCATCTTTCGATTGTTCACACACTTAGTAATTTTTTTTGAATTTATGATGACCATACTCCTCACTGACAGTCGGACCATCACCCTGCTTTCGACTTGATCGACTGCCAACCAGAACAACGCAGAAGCACAAAGCTAGTCTTTTCAATTTGCACTGCCTGCAAGCAACTCAATCAACTCTCATGTTGGCCACCCAGATAGTCGGACCCGGCAGTCACCTCGGGATTGACTCCTTGCAAAATTTGTGCAAAGTCCATTGACCTCACCCATTTAACTAACTGAGGAAATTGTGCAAACAAGCCGAACAGACACCAAGTGTTATTCCCTGTCTCCTTCAGAAAATTGAGCAGTTTTGCCAGTCAGTCATTTGAACATTCAACCGACTGTTCGTCTCAAAAATTACGCAATGATCATGAGCAGGCCTTCCACTGCCCATCATCCATCTCAACACAAAAATTGTGCAGAGATGATCAGCAAGTCAGCCTCCTGAACTCAGTGCAGTTTCCCTAGCCAGTAGCTCCTAGCAACATACTGCATGTTCCTCCAGGAATTACGTAGTTTCTGTTGCCAATGACTGAGCAGCCGACTTCCAGTTCCCTCTGGGAATTGTGCAGTTTTGGCTCCTAGTGACCCTAGCATCCAACTGGAAGTTCCCTCTAGGAATTGTGCAGTTCTGGCTGCCAGTCTCCCGGGCAGTTCCCCAGAAAAACTATGCAATCCCTACTTATTGACCCTTCATGCAGCAGGACTATACCTCCCAAAATTTGCACAATTTTGCCTCCCAGCTGAGCCAGACCTTGCAGATAGTCAATGTCAACTCAGATTGTCTATATTCGCCCCCCAGTTTGTGCAGTTTTCATCAGCAGTTGCCTGCAGAAATCATCCTGCATCACAGCCCTGCTACCTCTCCCGGTCACCTGCATCAGAATGATCATGTGTCATGGTAGACTGGGAGGTTTTGGATTTGATGTTGTCTCGTCATGAGTGACTGTAGGTACAAGTACACCAAAACACATGTGAATACGATGAACGGGATGAACAAAGGGCGGACATGCAGATGGATAGGTTCACCAACAGACGAATGAACGAAGCATGCGAAGCGGATGAACGCGATGAACATGCACCTTTGTGAACAAGTGAGCCTTTCAAGACTTCCAGCCTGAAAGCAAGGAACAACATGCTAAAGCTTCATCAAGCGAACCAAGGACCATCGAAAACTCTGCATACTTCATCATGCGGAGGTGAAGTTATGATACACCATGAAAACATCCATCACTCAGTAGCATTGTAGATCGACATGCACTCCAGCAGCAGCACAAATGTACCAGCATTGTCATGTTAAGTCATGTTGAATCAAGTCATGATTCATGCTTCCCACATCTCCACTATGGGCTTCTTCTCAATCAATGTGGTGTAACGTGGAAGTCCAAGAGTGGTGGCCTGGGTGCAGGCAATATAGATAACATCTCAAATCTGGCTACAATTTCTTCGATATCTAGTTGAATTTCTCCTTTTGCATCAGTTTGCATATCAGTCATCTACAGCCACATGGGTTCTTCTTCAGAATCGCCCAACCCTTGTTATCGGTGTAATTTTATTACACAGAGTCCCTTATCCTCTACCGTGACTGTAATTCCAAAGGAATTACACAAAACACTATTGGCACCTTTGAAATGAGGAACCTGTGTTTTCAACGCAAATACACAATCGGCGGCGATTTTGTTCCAAAGGAACAAAATACACTATCGGTGCTTTATTTATCACTATATCCTTAATTCAAAAGAATTAGCTATCGGTGCTTTAAATTTCAAACTGTGCGTTTGAAATGCAATTAACACTAGCGGCGGACGTTTATTCCAAAGGGTCGGGACAACATAATCGGTGCTTTAATATGGTGATTCCCCAATGTGATATACCACGTGGCTATTGGCAATCGCCATCAGCGATTCCGAAAGTCCACCCAATAGTCTCCCCCTGCTTCAACCTTGCGATGTGATAACCTTGTGGACCTGAAAACTTACCAACCCAACTATATAGTATTTCGGTTCCAAGCTTATCAGGGGTTCGGACTTCAGCAGTTCCACAGGCCTCTTCCACTCCACTTATGGTTATGCAATGTGATACAGGGTTCGGACCCGATGAGGATATAATTCAGACTTAATAATATTTCAGGTTCGGAAACTCATTCCAGCTAAGTATCTTTCACAATTTCTCTGTGTAAACAGAGTTTTATCTGCGGGACTTAACAATGCATTCAAGAAGAACAGTCGATCCGATATAAGGAAAAAACTGCATCAACAAGCTTAATTCACATATATGATAGCAAATTTAGGCTGAATCACCATTAACAAGGCTCAGAAAGGAAAGAAATGCCATCAAATACATATGCAAATATACTAGTTAACAGAGACTGTAAGTTCTTATGCACAGAGAGAATTCTTTATGAACACAATGCCTCCGGGCTCTATATCTCTGTAGAGCGTCCCATTATTTTATTTATAAATAATAGATAAAGCCTTCTTGAACATTATCCTTTACAAAATCATGCTTTTACATAGAGTGATTTAAAGCGTAAAGCTTTGTTACAGCTTATCCAGAAGCGATCATTTTAGCATGATTTATTCTTACTCTATTCTTATCTTAAAATAGGAAAGCATGAAAATTGTTGGCTAAAGGACCCCACTCCCTTGCCTATAGATTTTTTTTATATTTTTGGAATATGTTTGAATATTTTTCCCTCTAAGTCACATGCTCCTACGTCAGACTCCGAAGGACAAAATTCTTCGTGGGCTCCTGTCCATGAGTTCATCTACAAAACTGCCCAGTTTCTGTAGTATGTCTTATGTAACCCAAGTAGCTTCAGCGGTTGGTTTTCCCTTCCATTTTACCAAATACTGGAAGTACTCTCGTCCCCTTGTCTTTTTAAACACCTTCTTGTCCAGAATTCTTTCTTGTTGCAAATTCTTTGTTGTAGGTAATTGTTTTACCCAGTCAATCTCTTGATCTTTTGTTGTATCACCTGTAGTTCCACTTTCATACATGTACAGCTCTGCAACATCAAAAATTGGTGATAACCCAACATCAAGGGGTAGCTCAATTTCATAGGCATTTGCAGAGAATTTCCTCAATACTTTGCATGGTCCAATTTTCTTGAACTTCAGTTTATTATACTCCCTCTTTGGAAACCTCTCCTTTCTGAGATGTGCTAAAACCAAATCCCCAACTTCAAAGTTCACCTCTCTTCTCCTCATATCTACTCTAGTTTTGTACTTGATGTTGCTATCTTGCAGCTATTGTTTCACTTGTTCATGTATTGCTTGCATTTCTGAAGCAAAATCTTCACCCTCTGCACTTCTCATCTCTTCTTTTCCCAAGTTTCTTAATTCAGATATTCCTCTTGGATGCATTCCATAAACAATATGGAATGGACTCTGTCATGTACTCCTGTTAGGTGAGTCATTATATGCATACTCAACTTGTGCTAACACTTGATCCCATTGCTTTGGATGTTCTGCAGTAAGGCTCCTTAAAAGATTGCCTAAACTCTTGTTCACCACTTCAGTCTGTCCATCAGTTTGTGGATGATAGGTAGAACTGAAACTTAATTTAGTTCCCAGCTTCTTCCATAGTGTCCTCCAGAAATGTCCAACAAATTTGGAATCCCTGTCTGAGACAATACTTTTGGGCAACCCATGCAATCTTACAATCTCCTTAAAAAACAAATTAGCAATGTGAGAAGCATCACTAGTTTTATAACATGGAATAAAGTGTGCCATTTTTGAAAATCTATCCACTACAACAAAAATTGAATCATTACCTCTTTGAGTCTTTGGTAAGCCCAACACAAAATCCATACTTACCATATCCCAAGGCCTATCCAGAATTGGTAATGGGATATACAAACCTATTTTTTGACTTCTTCCCTTTGCATATTGACAAACTTTGCAAGTTTTCACATACTTCTCCACTTCGTATTTCATTTTCAGCCAGAAATAAAATCTGTTCAATTGTTCAAAAGTCTTCTCTATGCCAAAATGTCCTACAAGTCCTCCACTATGTTTTTCTTTGATTAAATTCTCCCTCATAGAACAGTTTGGTATGCATAGCTGATTTTTCTTAAATAACAGTCCATCTTGTAAGAAGTAATCCAACCATCTATTCCTATCCATCAAAACAGGATTTTAACAAGCTTCAAATGCCTCTTTAAAATCTGAATCGGTCTCATATAATTCCTTAAGAAAATCAAAACTCAACACTTGGATTTGACTCTCTTGAAGCTATACATTTCTCCTACTTAAGGCATCTGCAACTTTATTTGATTGGCCATTTATATGCTTCAAAAAAAAATGGAAACCTTGAAGATATTCTACCCATTTAGCATGTTTTTGGCTGAGCTTTAGCTGCTGCATTATAAACTGTAGTGCATGGTTATCTGAATAAAGGATAAATTCCTTTGACATTAAATAATGCCTCCATTTCTTTAATGACTTCACAACTACGTAGAACTCCTTATCATAAGAAGAATACTTCTTTTTGGAATCATTTATATTTTCACTAAAATAAGCTATTGGTCTATATTCTTGGCTTAAAACACCTCCAATTGCTTCTCCGCTGGCATCACACTTCACTTGAAAAGGTTTGTTAAAATTAAGCAGAACCAAAATAGGCTTTTCAGTGATTTTTCTCTTTAACAGCTAAAAATTCTTTTCTGCTTCAGCAGTCCATCTAAATGGTTGTTTGTCCTTCTTTATGGTCTCAATAATAGGTGCATTTATCTTACTAAAATTCTTGATGAATTTTCTATAAAAGCTAGCAAGACCATGAAAACTCCTTACCTCAAAAACACTCTTAGGTGAAGGCCACTCCATAATTGCCTTGATCTTCTCTAGATCCATCTTCATCCCTTTAGTAGAAATAACAAAACCCAAGTACACTAGCTCTTCTTTCATGAATGAACACTTCTTCAAATTCAGCAATAATTTCTCTTGTTGCACCCTTTGTAAGACATAATTCAGATATCTCACGTGCTCCTCCTTAGACTTGTTGTAAACTAATATATCATCCATATATACTATTACAAACTTACCAATGAACTCTTTAAGAACTTCATTCATGAGTCTCATAAATGTACTTGGTGCATTTGACAACCCAAAAGGAATTACTCTCCACTCATACAGTCCCTCATTTATCTTAAAGCAGTTTTCCACTCATCCCCTTCTCTTATTCTTATCTGATGATACCCACTTTTAAGATCTAGTTTTGAAAAATACTTTGCTCCACTCAAGCAATCCATTAAATCCTCAATTCTAGGCAAAGGAAATCTATACCTGATTGTGATTTTATTGATGGCTCTTGAATCTGTACACATTCTACTGCCTCCATCTTTCTTTGGGCTCAGCACTGTTGGTACTACGCAAGGACCCAAGCTTTCTCTGATCAGCCCTTTGTCAAGCAATTCTTGCACCTGCTTCCTAACCTCTTCATTTTCTGTAGGAGTCATTCTGTAAGCGGCTTTGTTAGGTAGACTTTCTCCAGGTATCAAATCTATATGATGGTTGATTCTTCTAATGGGTGGTAATTCATTAGGAAAATCATCAACAATAATATCACAATATTTCTCCAACGTTTCTTGAATTTCAATGGGTAAATCAGAAACTTCAGTAGAAGTCATTATTACCTTGGGCTTGCAAATTATAGCAAAATTTACCTCATTCTCTTCAATCTACTTCAAGTATTTTCTTCCTCCAAGTAACAGAGTTTTTGGATCAGTCTTCATTCCTGGTACATCTTCTTCTTGCAGAGGCAACAACATATGATTGACACCATCCTTTCCAAACTTGTAGGTGTTTCTTTTTCCATCATGCATGGCTCCTCTATCATATTGCCAAGGTCTTCCAAGCAATATGTGACACACATCCATTGGCATCACATCACAAACAATTTTATCTTTGTACTTGCCCACCTAAAATTCCACTTCACATTATTCATTCACCAACAGTTGATGTCCCTTTTGCAACCATGACACCTTGTAAGGTGTTGGATGTTTCATTGTCTTAAGATTCAATTTCTCCACCACTTCTGTAGAGACCAAATTATCAATTCTGCCACTATCAATGATCATCTGGCAACGTTTCCCTTGGACGTTACACACTGTCCTGAATAAAGTCTTTCTTTGTGATGGTTCAACTATCTCCTTTACTGGGTTGAGAAAAACTTTATTAACTACCAAATATTCTCCTCTCTCTGGTATATTTTCTTCTTTTGTCACTGCTGCTGCTGGTGCTTCTCCCTCAACTTGAGCAACAATGGAATTCCTCTTATTTGTTTATGCATTCTCTGGGCACTCAAAAGCTCTGTGTCCCAGCTTGTTACATCTATAACATCTTATTTCTCTGCCTCTTCCTCTGCCTCCTCTTCCTCTAGAAAAAATCCCTCTGCCTCTTGCATCACCTCTTGTGGGTGCATGTTGGGTTGAGCTACTGCTAGATCCATCTTTAGGTGTTGTAGATCTTCCTCTACCACCTTCACTTCCCCTTCCTCAGAAATTACCTCTCCCTCTGGCAGACTGCCTCCTCATGATTTTTTCTTCAGCTTTCAGTGCTATTTGATAAGCTTCCTCTACTATTTTAGGAGACAATATACTTATCTCATCTTGAATGTCCATCCTGAGACCATTCATATATCTAGCCACCTTCTCATCTGTATCCTGGGCTTCTCCAGCTCTTATGATTACCTTGTAGAACTCCTCTGTGTATTCTTTCACTGTCAAAGATCTTTGTCTAAGATTTTGCATTTGTCTAGACAAGTTTGGCTGATAATTACTTGGTAGAAACTTACCTCTTAACTTTGCTACCATCCTGCTCCAATTCTTGATTGGTTTCTCGCCAAGTCTCTTCCTTTCCACCTGCACACCATCCCACCAAAGCGTTGCATGGCCTTTTAGCTTGGTGACAGAAAACTTGACTTTCTTCTCATCTTTTGTTTCTTCATAGTCGAAGAATTTCTCCATGCCATTAATCCAGTCTATTAATTCTTCTGGATTCAGTCCTCCTTCATATATTGATACCTTGGTCTTTGGCCTGGCTGTGGATCTCAACACTGACTAAAAGAACCTCATCTCAAGAGTAACTGCTACAGCTTCCTCCTCTGCAGCTTCAATCTCAGGTTCACTAACATCTCCATCATCTATGTTTCTGCATGTTGTTAATGCATCCAACCTAGCTTGCATTTGTTTCACAGCTTCCATTACTTCAGCGTTTGTAATAGGACATCCTCTTCCCCCACGTCCACGTCCTATTCCAAATCTAAAATCCATAGTAACTTTCCTTCTCCTACTTCTAAGATTAAATCCAATGTCAACTGGCTGCTCTGATACCACGAATGGTGGCCTGGGTGCAAGCAATATAGATAACCTCTCAAATCTGGCTACAATTTCTTCGATATTTGGTTGAATTTCTCCTTCTGCATCAGTTTGCATATCAGTCATCTACAGCCACATGGGTTCTTCTTCAGAATCGCCCAATTCTTGTTATCAATGCCATTTTATTACACAGAGTCCCTTATCCTCTACCGTGACTGAAATTCCAAAGGAATTACACAAAACACTATCGGTACCTTTGAAATGAGGAACCTGCATTTTCAACGCAAATACACAATCGGCGGGGATTTTGTTCCAAAGGAGCAAAATACATTATCGGCGCCTTATTTATCACTATATCGTTAATTCAAAAGAATTAACTATCGACGCTTTAAATTTCAAACTGTGCGTTTGAAACGCAATTAACACTATCGACGGACTTTTATTCCAAAGGGTCAGGACAACATAATCGGTGCTTTAATATGGTGATTCCCCGATGCAATATACCACGTGGCTATCGAAAATTGCTATCGGCGATTCCGAAAGTCCACCCAATAGTCTCCTCCCGCTTCAACCTTGCGGACCCGAAAACTTACCAACCCAACTATATAGTATTTTGGTTCCGAGTTTATCGGGGGTTCGGAATTCGGTGGTTCCACAGGCCTCTACTGCTCCACTTATGGTTATGCGATGCAATATAGGATTCAGACCTGATGAGGATATAATCCAAACTTAATAATATTTCAATTCCGGAAACTCATTTCGGCTAAGTATCTTTCACGATTTCTCTATGTAAACAAAGTTTTATCTGCGGGACTTAACAATGCATTTAAGAAGAATAGAGAGCTGATATAAGGAAAAAACTGCATCAACAAGCTTAATTCACGTATATGATAGGAAATTTAGGCCAAATCACCATTAACAAGGCTTAGAAAGGAAAGAAACGCCATCAAATACATATGCAAATATACTAGTTAACAAAGATTGTAAGTTCTTATGCACAGAGAGAATTCTTTATGAACACAATGCCTCCGGGCTCTATATCTCTGTAGAGCGTCCCATTATTTTATTTATAAATAATAGATAAAGCCTTCTCAGCCATTATCCTTTACAAAAGCATGCTTTTACATAGAGTGATTTAAAGCATAAAGCTTTGTTACAGCTTATCCATAAGCGATCATTTTAGCATGATTTATTCTTACTCTATTCTTATCTTAAACTACGAAAGCATGAAAATTGTTGGCTAAAGGACCCCACTCCCTTGCCTGTAGATTTTTTTTAGATTTTTGGAATATGTTTGAAGATTTTTACCACTAAGACACATGCTCCTGCATCAAAGAGACCCACTTGTTGAACATAGAGTCATGTAAGTCAAAAAGTCATGGAATTCGAACGGTCACGAGGGTAGTCGAATAGCCACAAGGGTCAGTTTCACCCTTGGCTATAAATACCCCCCTCATTTGTACATGAAAGGAATTTTCACCTCAGCGCCTCCAACATAGCCAAGAGAGTCTGTAATATTTTTTTTGAGGAATAAGTAGTGGCTCCAACGCCCCGCTCACAGGGTTAGTGATGTATGGTGTAACGATGTGTCTTGGAACTTTCGCTTAATTCAGAAGCTTGTCAACAGGCCAACATGTTTTCACACATGTATTGTATTTTTTGTAAGACTAATCTTTAACACTTGTAATGCATGTTTCTTTAACCTTTGTTCTACATCTGAACTGATTCATTGCTTGTAATGCATAATATATTAACAAAAATTTGTTGTATATGCTGCTAATGTTGTCTCGTTCGTGTTGACTGCTCTGTCGGACATCAAACAGACCTTTCACATGAACCTTGATGTAACAACCATTGCACTCATTCGGATTGATCCATGAGTGTTGTACGTGTTATCTTACCTTGTATGTTGTGACTGTCATATCCGAGTGGACTGCTCCACCGGAAGTTGTGTATGTCCTTTGTGTTGTGTGTTCCTAGCCGAGTTGGGACTGATCCCTTTCAACCTAGAACTCACCTTCACCTTTTCCCTTCATAATGAAAGAACCATTAACACGAGCACACTTACACTCACCAGGCACGTGAACCTCACTTCTCAAAGACAAAGCGAACCACTCTCCTATTCTAACAAGCAAGAATTGAGGCAAATCCTTAAGATAATGGCAATCGAACCATCATACTGGATGGGACTCTCATACTAAATGGTGTGAGGTCTAGTTGGGACTTCATACCGAAGTGATCCCCTGAATGTTGGCAGGTCCAGCAATGTCAATAGGTCCTAGAGAGAAGTTCAGTAAAGTGCAAAAGGGAAGGAATAAGGCTAAAAAGAAGAGATTTTACACCCAAGATGCCATCTCATCTGAAAGTGAAGGTAGCCAATCCTCTAATGAAGACATATATTATGAAATTCCAAAATAATTTATGTTCATGGCTATAGATAGTCTAGAAGTTGAAGCCATTAATTTTGATGGAGAAGAGGCTGAGGTAGATTTAGAAGGAGAGTTTCTTAGTGCACTTGAAGAAATTGAAAGGTTAAGAAAGAAAAACAAAACCCAGAATGAGTTACTTATCAAGGACAAAGCTAAATTTGTTGAACCATCGCTCTTGCAAATTGAATAAGGTAAGAAAATTCAAGATACCTTAAATCAGCAGCTTGGTGAACATATTCAAGCGTCTGAGAGGCTAGAAAGAGAAGTTTTTTTCCTGAGAGAAGATTTGGAAAAGGCAAAAACCCAGCTAAGCTTCAATCAGGAGTTTGAAAAGGGGACTAAAAATCTCAATGAGCTTCTAGAAGCATAAATAGTCTCCATAGATCCAACTGATCTTGGATATGAGGTTGAATCAAGCTCAACAAAATAATTGAATGGAAATAGGTTGATTTCCTTTGTGCAAGCAGCCAAAAGTGATGACAACACAATAGTAAAGGGATATTCAATTCAGGAGAAACACAATAAGACGAATAATCTTGCTCACCAAAATAGCAGTGATGGAGAGGCAAATCGAAATGTACAGAGAGAAGCCAAAGAAAGCTTCAAAAGTCGACTTGAATCCAAGTATGTTGATATATTTCTAGGCTATTGATTTACGTGCACCAATTATGGACCTAAGGCAAAAAATTACAAAGTGAATCTATCTTACAAATAGCTCAGACCAAGAAGAAGAAATTATCATCAAAATCAGACAATCAAACAGAGGATGAGCAGACCTAGGTACAACAATTTATTCACTTCTTTGAATAATTTGATTCAATGTTATAATTGACAAAACTTGGGCATAGAGAAGTTGACTGCATATATAAGAATAAAAGGCCTTAACCAGTTATTGGGTAAACAAGTCAGGAGCCTGTTGATGCCTCGAAAATCGCTGCAACAACATCGGGGATAACCACCCGGTCCGGACCTTAATACAACTCCTTTTCCGTTTGGAATAGTGGCTCCGACTGGGGATAATGGGACCAGTTTCCCAAAAAGGTAGATAAACGGGATGAATGGATGATAAAACTGAGCTAGCGATGTGCGAATGACTAAATCTATTGGCAAAAATAAAAGAAATATAATCTATCCCGGGAATCTATTTAGCTTTGAAGTGTAGCGTTTGATGATCCAAGCCTAAAGACAGGCATATATCCTGAGAAACCATCAAGAAAGGACATCAATTCAGAGCCTGCCACTGATTGAAGTATTTGCTCCATAGTAGGCAATGGGAAATTGTCTTTCAAGCTTGCTTTGTTCAAGTTTCTGAAATCAATACAAATTCGAATGTCGCCATTTTTCTTTCTGACTGGCACCATATTAGAGACCCAGTTTGAGTGTCGGACAGGAAAAATAATCTTGGCTTTCAAGAGTTTGTTAAGTTCCGACTTTATCTGGCTCTATAAATTTGGATGTATTTTTCTTAACTTCTACTGAATCGGTTTCTGATCGGGAAGCATAGGAATGGTATGCTGGATAATGGATGTGTCATATGTCTTCAAATCATCATATTTCCAAGCAAAAATTTGTTTGTTTTTCCTTAACAGTTTAATGAATGCCTCTTTTTCGTCTGAAGAAAGTCCTAATCCTAAATTGATATTTTGAGGGGCTTGCTCGGTACCTAAATTTATCAATTCAAACCTTAGGGTAGAGCTTTGGAGTTTTGCATTAATTACAGGTTTGAACCTGTCTTTAATATCATAAAGATCTTCCAGCTTTACTACAGGCTTGGGAATTGCATTTTCTTGAGGTGTTTCTTTCATTTGGGAGTCATGCTCATCTTCTTCAATGATTTGATTATCATAGGACTTTTCAGAAGTTTAGAATTGCAAAATATCCTCATCATGGTTGAATACTCTCCAATTAGTGATATTATCAGGAATTGAAGGCCTAAAAATCAATTCTACGGAAAATCTATCAGGGTTGTAGTCTTCCGAAGGTAGAAGCTTAGAAGCTACATTGGCTAGTAGGTCGGCTGCCGAGTTTTGTGACCTAGTAATGGAGGAAATGTTGAATGCCGAAAAATGTGAGGTAAGATCTTGCACTAGCGATTGATAATGCTTGAGGTGATTTGAGAGACAATGAATTGCATTTCTCACCTGTTTAACAATTATTTCAGAATCGCCAAATACTTTTAGATATTGCACTTTAAGGCCGATTGCTTTATATAATCCCTGGACTAAAGCTTCATATTCGGCTGTGTTATTAGTGCATTCAAATTCTAGCCTACAGGACAGCATTGTCTTTTCTCCTTGTGGACTAACCAAAATGCAACCTGCTCCTGAGCCCTCGCTGGACTTGGAGCCATCAAAATATAAAGACCAAAATAAAGGAGTATTAACAAACATATTTACAGTTTTTTCATCATCATTGAAACATCTAGACCTATCTGTTTGTGAAAAATTCTCAATCTGAGATGTAAAATGATTGACTGAAAAAGGAGATGGTTGGGCAACAAAGTTGCCAAAGAACGACTCTGACGAATAATTCCCCAAAATGTTGTTGTTGAACGCTACAGGTTGGTTTTCTTGCTCAAATTCAGTAACTGTGTGGGTCATATGTTTCTCACGATCAATCCTTATTTGATTTGGCTTACCCTTGTAGGGAAGCCACATATGTGACCAATCAGTGGAAATGTACCCATGCAATTTTTCGGACCAATCCCTACTCAGAATTAAACCGTAAAATTCAGGTATATCGGCTATTAGGATGTCAATCCTTTGTACTACTCTGGGATCAGCAGACAACCTGATAGTTACAGAATTAATTTCACCCACAACCTGCACTTTGGTCCTGTCCACTTGTACAATATGAATAGCAGACTTCTGGGGTTCAATGTTCAGTTTAGAACAAACTGAAGCTGGCATTATGTTAGATGATGCCCCTGAGTCAATTAAACAGTTGTGCAGGTTTCTGTTATAAATCTCATAGGTCAGCAGGAAGGGTGGAGTATGAGAATTTGATCTATCTCCAATCAAAACTGAATCAGTAGCTTCAACCATACTCGGAGGAGGTTGGCCTGAATCATTAGCAGCTTTAGCACTGGGAAGAGGTGTAGAAGGAATGGCATTTAATTCTTTAAGAAGTAATTTCTGCTGATGCTTTAATTTACTAAGTTCAAACATGGTGATGTTTGCTTTAGTTTTCTTCATATCATCAACAATATTATATTCCATTGAATCGGATACCACTAATGTTTTAGATGTTGAAGGAGAATTAGAAGTTGAAGGCTGGTTTTGGGGAACTACTACAGGTGATTTCTTTGGAGGAATTTTTTCCTTTGTTGTGGTGGCACCTGCACTCCTTTTCTTTGAAGTTGCCTGGACAGGTTCAGAAGTACTTCTACTTCTAGTAGTGACCGGGAAGGCTTCTTCTTCATTATCGGTATCAGAGTTAGGGAGTATAAAATCCCACATTCCATGGCATTCAGCTACTTCTTCTTCATCATCAGTTTGTGAGGTTGTTTCCTCTTCCTCTTCTTCTTGCTCTGAATCTGCGTTAGATATGACATTCGGTGGTTTTGATTCAGTTCTCTTATAAGTCCTAAATGGTCTTTTGTTTGAGGTTTCGGCGACCTGTTTCTTTATGTCAACCATTTCGTTAGACAAGGTTTTCAGGACCTTTTGCATACCCTCCATGTCGTATGGGTCCTTTGGGGTTTTCTTCTTAGAATCCTCTTTGAAAGAGACTTTTTTGGCTTTTCTGTCCTCCAGAGCAGCTTTCTTCTCTAGAGCATTGATGCGCTTTTCCACGGCAAGCGCTTCTTTCATGTTTTCAGCTAAGGTAGGTTTCCCGGCCCTGTCTACAAAAATGGCTATATTGGCAGGTAGGGCAGTGATATACCATTCGCTTCGAATTTGTTCGCTTGGTTTGGAGGCAGTAGGGATTTTATTTAGGAGCTTATTGAATCTAGCATTAACTTCCTTTATTGGTTCCCTATGCTCTATTCTCAGATTGGAGAGATCGTTTATTAAAGTAGCCAAAGACCTATCATCTCCATATTTGGTAAGAAACTGCTCTTGGCAAGTGTTCCAACTGGTAATGGAACCAGAGGGTAAAGAAAAATACCAGGATCCTGCTAATCCTTGCAAGGTATAAGGGAAAAGCCTAACGACAACATCTTCTTCTGTTACTCCTTTCAAGTTGACTGCCAACATGAAATTATTGATATGTTCCTCAGCCTGGGTCCCATTATCTGGGTTAAATTTAGGTAGCCATTTTTCAGGAGCATCTGGTAAAGGATGCAATGGTGCAGGCATGTTGACTGCACCTGGCCTGGTCCATGGGTCTGCCATTATAATAGAAACAGTGGTTGATACTACTGTTGGAATTCCAGATGTATGGGAAGGAAATAACGATGAGGAGTGAGCAGGTTGGGATGTTGAGGTTTCTAATCCCTGGTGAACAACAATATGTAATGGGGGAGTGGATGGTAGACTTTGCAGAGGGGAAGATGCAATGGAGGATGTGGATGAAAGCTCTTCACTATCAGATCCTTCAGTATATTTTTTCGCCTTTTTCCTTTTGGGTAAAGGTAACTCAGTGGGTTCAATACCGAGCTTCTCGATCTGAAGTCTGGTGAGAGGGTGAGGTAAATTGAACTGCGAAGTCGCACTGCTTTGTGATACCTCAGATTTCTGTGGCGAAATCGAGAAGCTCTGAAGTTTGTGGATAAGAGACTGGACTTCATGGGATTCAAGACTTAATTGTTCTGGAGTATGATGAGTTTGAGCAGTGGTAGTTGATTCCTCTTCTTCTTGTTTGGATACCGGCGAACCAGTATGCAAATAGGAAGATCGAGGGGATTCGGAGGGAGAATTACTCTTAGGATGGCTTATAGGTTTTGACTTATGTGCCATTCACAGTTGATGCCCTCCTTCTAGAGCCAAAAATGTTGATGCCTCGAAAATCGCTGCAACAACATCGGGGATAACCACCCGGTCCGGACCTTAATACAGCTCCTTTTCCATTTGGAATAGTGGCTCCGACTGGGGATAATGGGACCAGTTTCCCAAAAAGGTAGATAAACGGGATGAATGGATGATAAAACTGAGCTAGCGATGGGCGAATGACTAAATCTATTGGCAAAAATAAAAGAAATATAATCTATCCCGGGAATCTATTTAGCTTTGAAGTGTAGCGTTTGATGATCCAAGCCATAAGACAGGCATATAGATGACTCTATCTATCAGACGCAGATATTAATACATTTTATGATTGCTGTGCCTAAATAGTTAAGCAAAGCGATTGAGCGATATTACTACACTCATTATTATATCATTGATACATGCATGATTGAAAGGAAAGCAGACTATAAAACATCCAATAGTGGAACGAATATGGAACCGCTGTTAAAACATATGCATGCGATCAATAATAGCAAAGATAACCAAATAACAATTTACATAACAGGAATGGATTCAGACATAGATAGAAATACCATATGAGCTGTTTAGACACTCCCGATATCAATCGCTACTTGTAGTTCCTCCTTCAACACAGAGACATTTCCATACAAAGACAATAGTGCACAATTGCATAAAAAGCTTCCTTATCAAATTTAGAACGATTGGTCCAGTTTCATAAAAGAATATTGACTGAAGCACAGTAGTGCAAACTTCAGTCTTTTAAGTCTGTTACAAAACTTTACGACCCTTTCTAAAAACATGAAAGGGTCTATAAATACTAAACTAATCTAAATATCTAAGAAACTGAAATGCTATTAAGTTGGCATCAATAAATATTTCTCCTATCTTCCTCAGCGATCTGGCAATCGGTGGCAATGATTCATTAGGTAGGCTCTTTGCCTTTAAACCTGAGCTGACATATCGCTAGCATTGGCTCTACTTCAGGCAGTTTGCTGAGGCGCGAACTGAGCTGAGCAGCGTATGTGGCATCTTGAATATCGGGAATTATACAACCAAGTGCATCAGTTAAACACTTGAGGGCCGACCTTTGTGTGTGTGGCTTGATCAGAAAGAGCCAATATGCATCGGAAGTCAAAGTATTAACTCCAGCGATTAACCTTCCCTTCTCCTCCAAGTCAGGATAACTTGATTGCTCAATCATATTTGCTGTTGTTATGCTTCCAGGTGTACACTGGGAGATCATGTTCGCCAAGTAGAGGGTGTTGTTGACCAGATCAACCATATTGCTGGCAGTTAATTTACATCTTGAAGCCGCCCTTTCTGCTTTCATCACTTGAGTGTGCCATTCTGTGAAGAGTATGTCCTTGTATGTTTCTTGGATTCTGGGCAAATTCGCTGCTTTTCCCACATCAGAATCTTGCCAATCAAGATATGTGGTTATGATTTCCTCAGCTTGGTCTAAATCATTCCTGGCCTTTTCCACCTGCTGACATACGGAGGTAGTTAGCTTGCACAATGGTTCTGCCTCAGTGAGTTGATGACATAGGAGCCTAATCTGCGATATTAATGCACTGTTTATTTGAGATGCCTCGGCTCTGAAATCCTCCACCTGTGGAGCGCCTTTTATTATTTGGAGCTGTGATGACAATTGAGCTATTTGCTCGTCTTTCGTTTTCATCATCAGCTCATTTGCTGTCCTCAACTGCGCCAATGCCTCCGATAATTCCTTTTGTTTCTGGATCGCGCTTTGGTCGATCCTCTGCCTCTCTGTCTGCAATTGCTGGGTTAATGAATTGTTCATTTGCTGTTGTGCCAGCAACTGCTCTTCTGCTTGCGCTGCCTTCTGCTTTGCCTCGGTCACTTCTGCCTGTAGTGCAAAAATTTCTTGGTCCTTAGTCTTCAATAGAAGACTTACCTCCGATGCCTTATCAATAGTCGCTGCAGAATAAGCTCCTGCATACTGTGACAGCTTTGTTAGGTCATCGGAGGGGTCCAATTCCTCCTTCCATACTACATTACCCGTGACTATTTGCTCTGGAAAGATAGAAGGTTGATCAGTCCTTCGTCTTTTCCTTGATCGCTTTACAACTACTCTATGCCTTGGGCTGTAGAAAACATCCAGGGGAGGAATATCTTCCACCTGGAGAACGATTTGATCGGAAGGTTCTTTAGGAATTACCTCAACATCCTTAGAAATGGGTGGGCCGCTGGTTCCACTTAGAACCTGACGAGAAGTGATGTCTGGTGTGTCATTTGTTTTGGAGGTGTCCGTATCTCTGGAACCTTCCTTTCCACTGATAATAGAGTCAAATTGCTTCCACTGCTGGAGCAATTCGGGATCAATGGTGGTTTGTTTCTGCTTCTCGGCTTGGGACTCGCTCCGCTCTTTTTCCTGCTCTTTCCTCTGTTGCTCCTCTTATTCTTTCCTCTGTTTTTCTTCTTGTTCCTTTTTCTACCTATCTGCCAGTTCTTTTTTCTGTTTCTCCTCTCGTTCCCTCTTCTGTTGTTCCTCTACCTCTTTCTTCTTTCTCTCTTCTTGTTCCATTTGTGCTCTCTGCTGTTTTTCTGCTTGTTCTTTATTTTGCCTTTCCGCTTGTTCTTTTCTCTGCCTTTCTGCCTGTTGCTTCTTTTGATCTTTTGTTGTAACAGGAGGCTGGCTTGACTGTTGCCGACCAGGCTCGCTTGAAGATGTCGCTGGGATTGTTGCCAGTAAATCTAGAGGCAGAGTTTGCAACCTCTGCTCTCTAAGTTTATTGAACTCATTTAACCCTTCATCATTATATTTCATCCTAGCGAGTTCTTTAGCATGGCCTATTGATTCGGAGGCAACGAACAGGTCATCAAACATATCTTCTTGATGATCAATTTTAGTCAATTTGGCCTGTTCTAATGCAGTGTAAGCAGTTTTCTTTGGATCATATAGCCTATTTGGGATAGTGGCCAGAGTTAAGGACTGAATCTTTGTGGCTTCCTTTTCTGCATGCTTGAGATCATGCAGAGTATAGACACCAATTCTCAAGGGAAAAGAGGGCCAGCCCCTCTTCTTTTCTTTCTTGAGAGTCTGTGTAGTACTCTCAGCCATAATCTGATAGGCGATTTCTCTAGCCAGCAGTTTATCTGGAATATACAAAGGGAGAACATGCGGATTGGCTTGGCTCCCGAAAACCCTAACGTAGGTAAATCTCTCTTCTCCAAACCAACTTGCTACCGCTGGTAAATCAAAGGAAGCTAGATAGGAGATTTTGGGAATGGGCTTATCAAAAATAGAATAATGAATGGGAACCATAAAGCCATTGCAGATTTGGTACAAATGGTGCTTGTAAGAAGACTTCCACAATTTCTGGTGGTATATATGAATGGGTGAGGGGTCTTGGGCGGTCCACCTCCAACCGAGGACGGGAAACTCAAAATTGAAACATAATGTATCTAAAATATATGCACTGTAATAAAACGGGGGAATTTTCCTTTCAGTGACAACAGAATTAGCTCTAAAATCACGAACAGCTACGGCTAGCTTATCAGAGAGAATAGTGGCCCAATCCATGATTATGCTGTTTACTGCTGCCTCCATTAGAGGAACCATCTCTATGGTGAAGTTAGCAGAGTCATGTAATCCCCATAGCCTACACATCATTATCCCCGCATAGCAATAGGGAGAAGCCAAAGAATCGACTGAGTACTTACCGGAAGACTCGTGCTTGTGTTTGGCCGGATTCTGCCTCCAATCCCGGATGGGTTCGGATTCCACTTCATTATCAGCTGCAAATTTCTCCAGGAACGTCTTGTTATACACCTTCTCCGGCTCGGGCAAATGATACATTTGCCTTAGATGCTCTGGCTTGAACGATCCGAAAATCCTCCCATCTCTGGTGCTAAAAGTCCTGTCGAGGATTGGAATTTCCTCAATTGCCCATTTCACGACGTCTGTGTAGGGAAGAATCTATTCTCTGGCTGCTATCCTGTGAAGGAAAGAGTCGGCCAAATCTTTGAGAGTAGAATCAGACTTTTTGAGTAAGTCCACACTAGCTTCCGTCACTGTTACCACTGGTTGTTCGGCCTCTAGCAGATTATAAGTGCCTTGCCATGTAGCTCTGGTCAGACCCGTGCATGTGGTATCCGATATTAAGCCCTTCTTTTTATCTGCGGCAGCTTGTCCTGCAACTGATGTAGCAGAGGAACCCGCGGTCTTCTTAGATTTCTTTCCCATCTTGCTCAGGCTTCTCTCGAAGGATGAATTCTACACAAAGGCAAGAAAAACCATAACATAGAAACATAACAACGAAAATCTATAGTGGGAGAGATATATCAATCGAAGCGTGCCGAGAGATTAACTCTCAAAAATGGCTGCGGATCCAATCACTGGGAAGATCTTACAGATACATTAAATGGCAGTTTAAGGCCTACTACTCTTTAAATGCTTATTACACCGTTATCCGACTGAATGACCCCCTTAAGCGTGCAATGGATATTTTGGCGGTTGAGCGCAGGTAATCGTTAATCGAAGGGGCAAAACTTTAAATACGAATGCATCACCTTATCCCTCCATTTAACGGCTTTTTCGAAATCCGCGCTTTATCAATCAAATATCAATAATACTTTAGATCTTCAAGTTATGGCTTTTGAAACGCCGATCGCCGATAGCGATATCGCATCGCTTTAGGAGAATAGGTATTATATAACCATAAGCATAGGATCCTCCCGAACGCCGATATGCGACATCGCATCGGATAGTGTGGAGAAATATAACAAGGTGCATTTAGAGTGAAGTGTCGATTCTTCGATCGCCGATATCGCATCGCATCGGTGGTTAGACCTGGGCGCCTTATTAATGTGCATGGGATGTTTCCGACTGCCGATTGCGAAATTGCATCGGATCGGAGTAAATGTCTTAAGATGGTTTGACCGCATACGAAGTATCGCCGATAGCCGATCGCCGATTGCGCATCGCGTCGGAGCTTATGTTATGTGCGTTTTTTAAGATGTGTATGGAGTATTGCCAATCGCTAATAGCGAAATCGCATCGGCGGAGATCATTGTGCCACTTAAATGTGTTTTCCATGTCATTGCGATATGCGATCTTGCGATCGCTTTATCGCAATAATAAAATATTGTTTTATTTGTTGAGAAATGGTTGTTCTCAAGGTTTAAATAAATGAGCTCATTTGATCATCGGACCTTTTTTGAACAACAAAAATATTGATACCAATTAAACTTTCAAAGGGACCCATTCCATATGTTAACCTTTATAAATAAAAATGATATGAAATGGGGGGTTGTTGTAGAGCACAACAATTGGCGATTCGCTGGAAGAACCAGTTATCTCTGGAGCTGATAAAAACACTTAAGCTTTTTCAAATAGAGTCTCAATCAGAAGGGGAAAATTCTAATATAACTAGATATCTATGCATTCTGAACAAAGTGAAACTATTTTGTTAACTTCCTCCCTTTTTTAAAGAAAATAAATGCATTCCAAGTTTTAAAATAGGCCTTTGTTGGTTTATAATGATAAAACAGAAAACTTTTCCAAATCAGCTTTTAAAATTAACCCCTCTGTCATAGGTAGAGCCTCTGTTGCCAGCAAACGTTTATAGTCTCGACAAGGATACCTTTTAACCATGCTATTGTCCATTGTTCCATTCACTTAAGAGTGTGACTAATCAGAATGAATCCAAAACATGTTTTCATATTTTGTATTTCATTTCCTTTTTCTTCTTTGTTATTAATAAGATAAAAAGCCATTGTCCTGGTTTGGTGGCCAGCTGTTGACAATGCCATTCACTGGTAGTAATCTAACTGAACAAGCTGGCTCGTGATGAGACCCCTTGTCTTGTAATTTCAAGCCATTACCCTGTTTTGATATGCAGTATTGGTAATGTCAGTCAAACTATTTTCCTATGAACATGGTAAGCAGGCTTGTAATAAGACCTCTTATCTTTAATCTCTTATATTTTAGAATTACACTCTGAGTAATCATAAACTTTAGTGAATGGGGTGAACAATCTTCTCCTTAAGAGCAAATGGATGACAGGTCAAGAGTTGAAGGTGCTGGAATTGGATTAGCTTCTATCTTAGTATAGATAACCTTTGGAGACCAATTTTGAAAACAGAAAATGATTCACAGAACTTTTATGTTTTGAGAGGAGTCTACAAAAGTTGGACTGTGGTTTCAGACTACAAAGATATCTAATTTCCTAGAAATTATCCCTTTTGGTTAAAAGTTCTATTATTTAAAAGCAAATATTCATACTACTTCTGTGAGACAACTTTTCAAATACAGCAAAAGGTCAATGGAAGATATCTTACAACATTATTTTCTGCGAATCCTACAAACTACAAAAAATCTACCAAACTTTAAAAAGGAGAAGGGGTTACCTCCTCAATTAAAGAATTTCTTCAAGATCAGGCCATTAACAGGGAGAGAATCTCTCAACCCTGATAAGTCTTGCAGTACAAAGGTCGAATGGCCTATCTTTTCACAGATCTGAAATGGTCCAAGCCACATCTTCTGGAACTTGGTGTGTTTTCCTTTATCTTCATGGGCTTTGTCCCATTTCAGAACTAAGTCACCGACTTGGAATTGTTTTGAACCGGATGAGACTGAATCAAAAGCTGCTTTGATGACTTGCTGATGTTTGGCATGGATAACCTTGGCTTTTTCCCTTTCCTCTTCTAATTTTAAAATTTGATCATATCTAAGCTGAATAGAAGATGAAGGATTTTCCTCAATGAATTGAATTAGGGCTAAAGAAGGAAGAACAAGATTGGTGGGTAGTACTGCTTCTTTTCCATATACAAGATTAAACGGAGAAGTTCCAATAGAAGCTTTTTGTGTTATCCTATCAGCCCATAATGCAAATACTAAGGATTTATGCCAGTTTCTATGATTCTCTTCGATCGTTCGCTTAATAATTTTGATCAGATTCTTATTAGTAGACCCTGCTAGACCATTACCCTGAGGATAGTAATTAGCAAAATAATTTAATTTAAACCCTCTTTTAATAGCGAAATCAAACATTGCATTGCCTGATAAATAAGAAGCATTGTCAAAAACAAGAGCATTTGGGACACCAAACCTGGTAATGATGAATTGATCTATGAATTCAATGATTGCTTCAGAATTTGTTGTCTTTAAAGGGATTGCCTCAACCCACTTAGTAAAATAATCGGTTGCAGTAAGGATATACTTATGCTGTTTGGAAGAAGGTGGATTAATCTCCCCAATGATGTCCAATCCCCATTTCTCAAAGGGTTGTTCAATGTTGACTGGTTGCAAAGGGAAGGTCGATTTTCGTTGTCTTCCACTAGAAGTTTGGCAATTGAGGCATTTCCTTACATACTCGTGGGCATCTCTAAACAGAGTGGGCCAATAATATCCAGCATGAATAATCTTGTGAGCTGTTGTGTCAGCTCCAAAATGTCCTCCTGCTGGTCCATCGTGTAACTCCTGCAAAACCTTTTGGGCTTCAGATTTCTCAAGGCATCTTAATAAAATAGAATCATAATTCTTTTTAAAAAGCACATCATCGATAATTGTAAAACTCTTCGCTTTTAACCTGATGGCCCTTTTGTTTTTGTAAGACAGATTTGGAGGTGCATAACCATTCTTTAAGTAAAAGATTAAATCTGCATATTGAGATTCAGAATCAGTAACACTTATCTGATTGATTTCTTGAGTTTGATCTGTATCGCTTGATTCTGGAATGTTGGATGCTCCTGCCAATATCCTGCAAAAACCTTGGCCCCTAACAATCTTTGCTGGCCTAATTTCTAAGTCATACTCTTGAAGCGCTGTGACCCAATTTGCCCTTTTTTCACCCAACTCTTTTTGGATTAATAGTTGCCTAACTGCCGGGAAAGGAACTATTACTTTTGTATGGGTTTTCAGAAGGAAGGGTCTGTAATGTTTGACTGCTTTAAATACAGCAAAGGCTTGCTTTTCAACGTCGGAGTAATTCAATTCGGCACCCTGAAGATTTGAGCTAAAGAATGAGATGGGTGCTTCCGAATTGTCATCATTTAATTGCGTGAGTACTGCAGCATAAGATAAGTCGAATGCAATGGTATACAATATAAAATGATTGGAAAAATTTGGAGTATTTAAGGTTGGGGCATTGATTATTGATTGCTTGATTAGATCAAAAGCTTCCTTTTCTACTGATCCCCACTTAAAGACTGAATTCTTCTTAATCATTGTCTGAAGTGGCAAAATAATCTGGGAAAAATCTGGAACAAATCTTTTAACAAAATTGATCTGGCCTAAAAATGACTGCATTGATTTTTTATTGTGAGGGAATGGGATTTCAGAGATTTCTTTGATCCGATCAGGATCAATATAAATGCCCTCTTTGGATACGATAAAACCCAAGAGCTTCCCTTGATCAAGAGCAAAGAATGACTTTTTAGGGTTAAGAGAAATACCATATCTTTTGCAACGCTGAAAAATTTGATTTAAGTCGTGCAAGTGATTAGATCTCTCTTTAGAGAATACAGTAATATCGTCTAGATAGACGACTACTGTTCTATTAATTAACCCTCTAAAAGCTATGTCCATGGCTCTTTGGAATGTCGCTCCTGCATTTATAAGCCCAAAAGGCATTTTCTGATATGCATATGTTCCCCATTTCGTCCTGAATGTGGTTTTAAGCTGGTCATCAGGATGAACTAGAACTTGGTTATATCCTGAGAAACCATCAAGAAAGGACATCAATTCAGAGCCTGCCACTGATTGAAGTATTTGCTCCATAGTAGGCAATGGGAAATTGTCTTTCAAGCTTGCTTTGTTCAAGTTTCTGAAATCAATACAAATTCGAATGTCGCCATTTTTCTTTCTGACTGGCACCATATTAGAGACCCAGTTTGAGTGTCAGACAGGAAAAATAATCTTGGCTTTCAAGAGTTTGTTAAGTTCCGACTTTATCTGGCTCTCTAAATTTGGATGTATTTTTCTTAACTTCTGCTGAATCGGTTTCTGATCGGGAAGCATAGGAATGTTATGTTGGATAATGGATGTGTCATATGTCTTCAAATCATCATATTTCCAAGCAAAAATTTGTTTGTTTTTCCTTAACAGTTTAATGAATGCCTCTTTTTCGTCTGAAGAAAGTCCTAATCCTAAATTGATATTTTGAGGGGCTTGCTCGGTACCTAAATTTATCAATTCAAACCTTAGGGTAGAGCTTTGGAGTTTTGCATTAATTACAGGTTTGAACCTGTCTTTAATATCATAAAGATCTTCCAGCTTTACTACAGGCTTGGGAATTGCATTTTCTTGAGGTGTTTATTTCATTTGGGAGTCATGCTCATCTTCTTCAATGATTTGATTATCATAGGACTTTTCAGAAGTTAAGAATTGCAAAATATCCTCATCATGGTTGAATACTCTCCAATTAGTGATATTATCAGGAATTGAAGGCCTAAAAATCAATTCTACGGAAAATCTATCAGGGTTGTAGTCTTCCGAAGGTAGAAGCTTGGAAGCTACATTGGCTAGTAGGTCGGCTGCCGAGTTTTGTGACCTAGGAATGGAGGAAATGTTGAATGCCGAAAAATGTGAGGTAAGATCTTGCACTAGCGATTGATAATGCTTGAGGTGATTTGAGAGACAATGAATTGCATTTCTCACCTGTTTAACAATTATTTCAGAATCGCCAAATACTTTTAGATATTGCACTTTAAGGCCGATTGCTTTATATAATCCCTGGACTAAAGCTTCATATTCGGATGTGTTATTAGTGCATTCAAATTCTAGCCTACAGGACAGCATTGTCTTTTCTCCTTGTGGACTAACTAAAATGCAACCTGCTCCTGAGCCCTCGCTGGACTTGGAGCCATCAAAATATAAAGACCAAAATAAAGGAGTATTAACAAACATATTTACAGTTTTTTCATCATCATTGAAACATCTAGACCTATCTGTTTGTGAAAAATTCTCAATCTGAGATGTAAAATGATTGACTGAAAAAGGAGATGGTTGGGCAACAAAGTTGCCAAAGAACGACTCTGACGAATAATTCCCCAAAATGTTGTTGTTGAACGCTACAGGTTGGTTTTCTTGCTCAAATTTAGTAACTGTGTGAGTCATATGTTTCTCACGATCAATCCTTATTTGATTTGGCTTACCCTTGTAGGGAAGCCACATATGTGACCAATCAGTGGAAATGTACCCATGCAATTTTTCGGACCAATCCCTACTCAGAATTAAACCGTAAAATTCAGGTATATCGGCTATTAGGATGTCAATCCTTTGTACTACTCTGGGATCAGCAGACAACCTGATAGTTACAGAATTAATTTCACCCACAACCTGCACTTTGGTCCTGTCCAACTGTACAATATGAATAGCAGACTTCTGGGGTTCAATGTTCAGTTTAGAACAAACTGAAGCTGGCATTATGTTAGATGATGCCCCTGAGTCAATTAAACAGTCGTGCAGGTTTCTGTTATAAATCTCATAGGTCAGCAGGAAGGGTGGAGTATGAGAATTTGATCTATCTCCAATCAAAACTGAATCGGTAGCTTCAACCATACTCGGAGGAGGTTGGCCTGAATCATTAGCAGCTTTAGCACTGGGAAGAGGTGTAGAAGGAATGGCATTTAATTCTTTAAGAAGTAATTTCTGCTGATGCTTTAATTTACTAAGTTCAAACATGGTGATGTTTGCTTTAGTTTTCTTCATATCATCAACAATATTATATTCCATTGAATCGGATACCACTAATGTTTTAGATGTTGAAGGAGAATTAGAAGTTGAAGGCTGGTTTTGGGGAACTACTACAGGTGATTTCTTTGGAGGAATTTTTTCCTTTGTTGTGGTGGCACCTGCACTCCTTTTCTTTGAAGTTGCCTGGACAGGTTCAGAAGTACTTCTACTTCTAATAGTGACCAGGAAGGCTTCTTCTTCATTATCGGTATCAGAGTTAGGGAGTATAAAATCCCAGATTCCGTGGCATTCAGCTACTTCTTCTTCATCATCAATTTGTGAGGTTGTTTCCTCTTCCTCTTCTTCTTGCTCTGAATCTGCGTTAGATATGACATTCGGTGGTTTTGATTCAGTTCTCTTATAAGTCCTAAATGGTCTTTTGTTTGAGGTTTCGGCGACCTGTTTCTTTATGTCAACCATTTCGTTAGACAAGGTTTTCAGGACCTTTTGCAAACCCTCCATGTCGTATGGGTCCTTTGGGGTTTTCTTCTTAGAATCCTCTTTGAAAGAGACTTTTTTGGCTTTTCTGTCCTCCAGAGTAGCTTTCTTCTCTAGAGCATTGATGCGCTTTTCCACGGCAAGCGCTTCTTTCATGTTTTCAACTAAGGTAGGTTTCCTAGCCCTGTCTACAAAAATGGCTATATTGGCAGGTAGGGCGGTGATATACCATTCGCTTCGAATTTGTTCGCTTGGTTTGGAGGCAGTAGGGATTTTATTTAGGAGCTTATTGAATCTAGCATTAAATTCCTTTATTGGTTCCCTATGCTCTATTCTCAGATTGGAGAGATCGTTTATTAAAGTAGCCAAAGACCTATCATCTCCATATTTGGTAAGAAACTGCTCTTGGCAAGTGTTCCAACTGGTAATGGAACCAGAGGGTAAAGAAAAATACCAGGATCCTGCTGATCCTTGCAAGGTATAAGGGAAAAGCCTAACGACAACATCTTCTTCTGTTACTCCTTTCAAGTTGACTGCCAACATGAAATTATTGATATGTTCCTCAGCCTGGGTCCCATTATCTGGGTTAAATTTAGGTAGCCATTTTTCAGGAGCATCTGGTAAAGGATGCAATGGTGCAGGCATGTTGACTGCACCTGGCCTGGTCCATGGGTCTGCCATTATAATAGCAACAGTGGTTGATACTACTGTTGGAATTCCAGATGTATGGGAAGGAAATAACGATGAGGAGTGAGCAGGTTGGGATGTTGAGGTTTCTAATCCCTGGTGAACAACAATATGTAATGGGGGAGTGGATGGTAGACTTTGCAGAGGGGAAGATGCAATGGAGGATGTGGATGAAAGCTCTTCACTATCAGATCCTTCAGTATATTTTTTCGCCTTTTTCCTTTTGGGTAAAGGGAACTCAGTGGGTTCAATACCGAGCTTCTCGCTCTGAAGTCTGGTGAGAGGGTGAGGTAAATTGAACTGCGAAATCGCACTGCTTTGTGATACCTCAGATTTCTGTGGCGAAATCGAGAAGCTCTGAAGTTTGTGGATAAGAGACTGGACTTTAGGGGATTCAAGACTTAATTGTTCTGGAGTATGATGAGTTTGAGCAGTGGTAGTTGATTCCTCTTCTTCTTGTTTGGATACCGGCGAACCATTATGCAAATAGGAAGATCGAGGGGATTCGGAGGGAGAATTACTCTTAGGATGGATTATAGGTTTTGACTTATGTGCCATTCACAGTTGATGCCCTCCTTCTAGCGCCAAAAATGTTGATGCCTCGAAAATCGCTGCAACAACATCGGGGATAACCACCCGGTCCGGACCTTAATACAGCTCCTTTTCCGTTTGGAATAGTGGCTCCGACTGGGGATAATGGGACCAGTTTCCCAAAAAGGTAGATAAACGGGATGAATGGATGATAAAACTGAGCTAGCGATGGGCGAATGACTAAATCTATTGGCAAAAATAAAAGAAATATAATCTATCCCGGGAATCTATTTAGCTTTGAAGTGTAGCGTTTGATGATCCAAGCCTAAAGACAGGCATATAGATGACTCTATCTATCAGACGCAGATATTAATACATTTTATGATTGCTGTGCCTAAATAGTTAAGCAAAGCGATTGAGCGATATTACTACACTCATTATTATATCATTGATACATGCATGATTGAAAGGAAAGCAGACTATAAAACATCCAATAGTGGAACGAATATGGAACCACTGTTAAAACATATGCATGCGATCAATAATAGCAAAGATAACCAAATAACAATTTACATAACAGGAATGGATTCAGACATAGATAGAAATACAATATGAGCTAGTTAGACACTCCCGATATCAATCGCTACTTGTAGTTCCTCCTTCAACACAGAGACATTTCCATACAAAGACAATAGTGCACAATTGCATAAAAAGCTTCCTTATCAAATTTAGAACGATTGGTCCAGTTTCATAAAAGAATATTGACTGAAGCACAGTAGTGCAAACTTCAGTCTTTTAAGTCTGTTACAAAACTTTACGACCCTTTCTAAAAACATGAAAGGGTCTATAAATACTAAACTAATCTAAATATCTAAGAAACTGAAATGCTATTAAGTTGGCATCAATAAATATTTCTCCTATCTTCCTCAGCGATCTGGCAATCGGTGGCAATGATTCATTAGGTAGGCTCTTTGCCTTTAAACCTGAGCTGACATATCGCTAGCATTGGCTCTACTTCAGGCGGTTTGTTGAGGCGCGAACTGAGCTGAGCAGCATATGTGGCATCTTGAATATCGGGAATTATACAACCGAGTGCATCAGTTAAACACTTGAGGGCCGACCTTTGTGTGTGTGGCTTGATCAGAAAGAGCCAATATGCATCGGAAGTCAAAGTATTAACTCCAGTGATTAACCTTCCCTTCTCCACCAAGTCAGGATAACTTGATTGCTCAATCATATTTGTTGTTGTTATGCTTCTAGGTGTACACTGGGAGATCATGTTCGCCAAGTAGAGGGTGTTGTTGACCAGATCAACCATATTGCTGGCAGTTAATTTACATCTTGAAGCCGCCCTTTCTGCTTTCATCACTTGAGTGTGCTATTCTGTGAAGAGTATGTCCTTGTATGTTTCTTGGATTCTAGACAAATTCGCTGCTTTTCCCACATCAGAATCTTGCCAATCAAGATATGTGGTTATGATTTCCTCAGCTTGGTCTAAATCATTCCTGGCCTTTTCCACCTGCTGACATACGGAGGTAGTTAGCTCGCACAATGGTTCTGCCTCAGTGAGTTGATGACATAGGAGCCTAATCTGCGATATTAATGCACTGTTTATTTGAGATGCCTCGGCTCTGAAATCCTCCACCTGTGGAGCGCCTTTTATTATTTGGAGCTGTGATGACAATTGAGCTATTTGCTCGTCTTTCGTTTTCATCATCAGCTCATTTGCTGTCCTCAACTGCGCCAATGCCTCCGATAATAACTTCTGTTTCTGGATCGCGCTTTGGTCGATCCTCTGCCTCTCTGTCTGCAATTGCTGGGTTAATGAATTGTTCATTTGCTGTTGTGCCAGCAACTTCTCTTCTGCTTGCGCTGCCTTCTGCTTTGCCTCGGTCACTTCTGCCTGTAGTGCAAAAATTTCTTGGTCCTTAGTCTTCAATAGAAGACTTACCTCCGATGCCTTATCAATAGTCGCTGCAGAATAAGCTCCTGCATACTGTGACAGCTTTGTTAAGTCATCGGAGGGGTCCAATTCCTCCTTCCATACTACATTACCCGTGACTGTTTGCTCTGGAAAGATAGAAGGTTGATCAGTCCTTCGTCTTTTCCTTGATCGCTTTACAACTGCTCTATGCCTTGGGCTGTAGAAAACATCCAGGGGAGGAATATCTTCCACTTGGAGAACGATTTGATCGGAAGGGTCTTTAGGAATTACCTCAACATCCTTAGAAATGGGTGGGCCGCTGGTTCCACTTAGAACCTGAGGAGAAGTGATGTCTGGTGTGTCGTTTGTTTTGGAGGTGTCCGTATCTTTGGAACCTTCCTTTCCACTGATAATAGAGTCAAATTGCTTCCACTGTTGGAGCAATTCGGGATCAATGGTGGTTTGTTTCTGCTTCTCGTCTTGGGACTCGCTCCGCTCTTTTTCCTGCTCTTTCCTCTGTTGCTCCTCTTGTTCTTTCCTCTGTTTTTCTTCTTGTTCCTTTTTCTGCCTATCTGCCAGTTCTTTTTTCTGTTTCTCCTCTCGTTCCCTCTTATGCTGTTCCTCTACCTCTTTCTTCTTTCTCTCTTCTTGTTCCATTTGTGCTCTCTGCTGTTTTTCTGCTTGTTCTTTCTTTTGCCTTTCCGCTTGTTCTTTTCTCTGCCTTTCTGGCTATTGCTTCTTTTGATCTTTTGTTGTAACAGGAGGCTGGCTTGACTGTTGCCGACCAGGCTCGCTTGAAGATGTCGCTGGGGTTGTTGCCAGTAAATCTAGAGGCAGAGTTTGAAACCTATGCTCTCTAAGTTTATTGAACTCATTTAACCCTTCATCATTATATTTCATCCTAGCGAGTTCTTTAGCATGGCCTATTGATTCGGAGGCAACGAACAGGTCATCAAACATATCTTCTTGATGATCAATTTTAGTCAATTTGGCCTGTTCTAATGCAGTGTAAGCAGTTTTCTTTGGATCATATAGCCTATTTGGGATAGTGGCCAGAGTTAAGGACTGAATCTTTGTGGCTTCCTTTTCTGCATGCTTGAGATCATGCAGAGTATAGACACCAATTCTCAAGGGAAAAGAGGGCCAGCCCCTCTTCTTTTCTTTCTTGAGAGTCTGTGTAGTACTCTCGGCCATAATCTGATAGGCGATTTCTCTAGCCAGCAGTTTATCTGGAATATAAAAAGGGAGAACATGCGGATTGGCTTGGCTCCCAAAAACCCTAACGTAGGTAAATCTCTCTTCTCCAAACCAACTTGCTACCGCTGGTAAATCAAAGGAAGCTAGATAGGAGATTTTGGGAATGGGCTTATCAAAAATAGAATAATGAATGGGAACCATAAAGCCATTGCAGATTTGGTACAAATGGTGCTTGTAAGAAGACTTCCACAATTTCTGGTGGTATATATGAATGGGTGAGGGGTCTTGGGTGGTCCACCTCCAACCGAGGACGGGAAACTCAGAATTGAAACATAATGTATCTAAAATATATGCATTGTAATAAAACGGGGGAATTTTCCTTTCAGTGACAACAGAATTAGCTCTAAAATCACGAACAGCTACGGCTAGCTTATCAGAGAGAATAGTGGCCCAATCCATGATTATGCTGTTTACTGCTGCCTCCATTAGAGGAACCATCTCTATGGTGAAGTTAACAGAGTCATGTAATCCCCATAGCCTACACATCATTATCCTCGCATAGCAATAGGGAGAAGCCAAAGAATCGACTGAGTACTTACCGGAAGACTCGTGCTTGTGTTTGGCCGGATTCTGCCTCCAATCCCGGATGGGTTCGGATTCCACTTCATTATCAGCTGTAAATTTCTCCAGGAACGTCTTGTTATACACCTTCTCCGGCTCGGGCAAATGATACATTTGCCTTAGATGCTCTGGCTTGAACGATCCGAAAATCCTCCCATCTATGGTGCTAAAAGTCCTGTCGAGGATTGGAATTTCCTCAATTGCCCATTTCACGACGTCTGTGTAGGGAAGAATCTGTTCTCTGGCCGCTATCCTGTGAAGGAAAGAGTCGGCCAAATCTTTGAGAGTAGAATCAGACTTCTTGAGTAAGTCCACACTAGCTTCCGTCACTGTTACCACTGGTTGTTCGGCCTCTAGCAGATTATAAGTGCCTTGCCATGTAGCTCTGGTCAGACCCGTGCATGTGGTATCCGATATTAAGCCCTTCTTTTTATCTGCGGCAGCTTGTCCTGCAACTGATGTAGCAGAGGAACCCGCGGTCTTCTTAGATTTCTTTCCCATCTTGCTCAGGCTTCTCTCGAAGGATGAATTATACACAAAGGCAAGAAAAACCGTAACATAGAAACATAACAACAAAAATCTATAGTGGGAGAGATATATCAATCGAAGCGTGCCGAGAGATTAACTCTCAAAAATGGCTGCGGATCCAATCACTGGGAAGATCTTACAGATACATTAAATGGCAGTTTAAGGCCTGCTACTCTTTAAATGCTTATTACACCATTATCCAACTGAATGACCCCCTTAAGCGTGCAATGGATATTTTGGCGGTTGAGCGCAGGTAATCGTTAATCGAAGGGGCAAAACTTTAAATACGAATGCATCACCTTATCCCTCCATTTAACGGCTTTTTCGAAATCCGCGCTTTATCAATCGGATATCAATAATACTTTAGATCTTCAAGTTATGGCTTTTGAAACGCCGATCGCTGATAGCGATATCGCATCGCTTTAGGAGAATAGGTATTATATAACCATAAGCATAGGATCCTCCCGAACGCCGATATGCGACATCGCATCGGATAGTGTGGAGAAATATAACAAGGTGCATTTAGAGTGAAGTGTCGATTCTCCGATCGCCGATATCGCGTCGCATCGGTGGTTAGACCTGGGTGCCTTATTAATGTGCATGGGATGTTGCCGACTGCCGATTGCGAAATTGCATTGGATCGGAGTAAATGTCTTAAGATGGTTTGACCGCATACGAAGTATCGCCGATAGCCGATCGCCGATTGCGCATCGCGTCGGAGCTTATGTTATGTGTGTTTTTTAAGATGTGTATGGAGTATTGCCGATCGCTGATAGCGAAATCGCATCGGCGGAGATCATTGTGCCACTTAAATGTTTTTTCCATGTCATTGCGATATGCGATCTTGCGATCGCTTTATCGCAATAATAAAAGATTGTTTTATTTGTTGAGAAATGGTTGTTCTCAAGGTTTAAATAAATGAGCTCATTTGATCATCGGACCTTTTTTGAACAACAAAAATATTGATACCAATTAAACTTTCAAAGGGACCCATTCCATATGTTAACCTTTATAAATAAAAATGATATGAAATGGGGGGTTGTTGTAGAGCACAACAGAGCCCAAGGTCTAGAAAAAAAAGGAGAATTCAGAGCAGTGCAATGTTGTTTTAAATGCTCATAATAAAGACAGTAATTGTTACTTTGATAGTGGTTGTTCTAGGCACATGTTAGGAGACAAAAGTAATATTTTGACATGGAAACCAATTGAGAAAGGTAATGTCAAAATTTGGTAATAATGCACCAAGCAAAATTGTTGGCAAAGGAGTTGTTAGTATGTCAAATGGCAGAGATAAAACAAAAAATGTATTGTTTGTAGATGGGTTGAAGCATAATCTAGTTAGTGTATCTCAGATGTGTGACCAAGGCTATAATGTGGTTTTCAAGGCTAATAATTGTCAAATCAAGTCTAAAAGCACTGGTGAAGTAGTTGTTGAAGTTGTGAGAACATATAGAAATGTATATGTTCTGAAAGAGAAGACAGAGAGGTGTTGCTTGTAAAATGTTAATGAGATTCAGTTGTGGCATAGGAGACTTGAACATCTGAATTTTGATTAGATAGTCAGATTGGGAAAAAATAATGCAGTCAAGTATCTTCCAAAGCTATCAAATCTTGAGAATACTATTTGCAATTCTTGTCAGTTGAGTAAGCAATCTTGAGTACCATTCAAATCCAAGGATATCTCATAAACTAAGCCATTACAGTTAGTACATATGGACTTGTGTGACCCAACAAGGACGTAAACACCCGCATGTAGATTGTATTTCATGCTTATTATTAACAATTTTAGTATAATGATGTGGGTCGCTTTTCTTAGAGAGAAATCTAAAGCCTTTGAGAAGTTTAAGGACTTTAAATCCATGGTTGGGAATGAGACTGACCATAAAATCAAAATCATAAGATTTGATAATGGAGGTGAGTTTATTTCAAAATAATTTGATGAATTTTGTAAGAAGTATGGCATCAAAAGGCAGTTCACTATAGTCAAGACTCCACAGCAGAATGGTGTAGCAGAAAGAGCAAACATATATGTACAGAAGTTAGCCAGAACCATGATGGGAGAAAGGAATGTTCAGCAAAGGTTTTGGGATGAATCCATTCACACAGCGGTAAGTATTTTCAACAATGCACACTTTAGATCAAATAGTGATAAGACTCTCCATGAGCTTTGTTATGTGAGACTTGAAATAGTCAAGCATTTTAGATTATTTGGAAGCAAGTGCTATATCAAGAGGAACAATGAAAAGCTAGGTAAGTTTGATGCGAGGGATGATGAAGGCATTTTTCCTGGATATTATTATAATAGAAAAAGCAATAGATTCTACAACAAAAATACAAAGAAGATTGTTCATTGTATTGATGTCAAAGTGGACGAGTATATTGAATTTGAAGAGAATCATCCAGCAAACACCAGCTCCACTGGTCTGTTGAAAAGTGTAACTAGGTTCGGTCTTCATAATGACATGTAATTGTGACATTTTTAAATGATGTAATGAAATTATTTTTGTAAGCCTTGCTTCATGGGTTTCATGAGAAAGTGATTTTATTTTAGGTGGCTCCCATTGAGAGCCTTAGGATTTGTCATTAAAGTCAATGAATCAATGTCATGTATTAAGATCTCTTCTTGAGCATATGTAAAATGTGTATGAGTCAATCTAGTGTCTAGAAAGCCCTCCAAAAGACAAGCACAGTCCTCTTCACTTGATGTCAGCCTGCAATATAGATTAATAACTTATGTCGGCTCACCTAAAGTATCACACCAATTCAAATGGTAATGTCAGCTTGAGTATGTTATCACAAAATCTAACCCTGATAGGCTACTGATCAAGGAGACTCTGAGTAACTCTTTCAAACCAATCTTTTGGTTGAGCCTTAGCCTCCTCAACCTAAGACGGCTCTCTCAATAGGTTTAAGATTTTTAATTAATGATTAGATTGCTAACTCTAGGAATAGAAATGGACAAATGTATAACTGGTTGACTGGTTGAATCAAAGATTAGCAAACATCTGTTGGGCTATGGAGTCAAGATAGACTTCAAAAAAACAACATGATCAGCAAAACATGGAAGTCAAGGCACTTAGAGTTTAGGTTTGTAAATAAAACAGTAACACAGTGAATCAACACAGTATACAAGCATGTGAAGAAAGTTAGAGAATTTTCCAATGAATTCTAAGTATCACAAGCTCGTACTACTGCAAATAAGTAATTTTAAAAGGCCTTAAGAACATCAAACACATAAACTCCTTGTGAATCTTGAGTAGTCAAACTGATCTCTATATTAAGTTTGAAAAACCACAGTTTCTTACAATAACACAACTTTATTTTGCCAATGAAATTACCAACCCTGAGGAATTCGATTCTTAAGCTTTATATAGAGTTTTACAACCTTGGATACTATGATCCATATTTAGGGGGATTCAAATTCCTAACTTTGACACCTATCTATTCATAAAACAAACTACTTAATTACAACTTGACAGCTAGTTGTTTTTAAGAGTCGTAATAAAAATAGGAGTGAAACTCCTAAAACATGCTTTCAACAACCTTATCTATGACTTCAATACATTCTTTAATTATCTGCCAACCCATGTCTTCGAGCTTGATGATGTCCACAATGTTGTTGCAAAACCTGCTGAGTCATGACCTAACTGTCCTGAAAACTAGGAGACAGAGTTCCTCCTTTTAAGGCCCTTAATCCTTTATGCTTATCTTCGAGCAGTTTTGTTGGTGTACATGTGGCATGCATTAATAATCCATTAAAATTTCATTTTCCACTTGTGCAAAAAAGGAAACTCGAAAATATGGAGGAAAGGATGAAACATGACTGTGCTACGAAAATACTTTGTTTTCGTAGCACAGCCTTTACATCACTTATGAAATAATTCTTGGAAGTTTGCTTTCTACACCACTTCCATCTGAAACTTCATATATGATCCCATGTCTACCAGCAACTTCAAAATTTGGAACTAATCAGACCCTACCTCTGGAAAGCATCCATAAGTGCTAAATGATCATCCTCAGCAATTTCGTAGCGCGCTACAAAACTGCTGTGTATGCTCTTTTTCAACACAACATTCAAAAATTTGTAGTTTGGGAGTTTTTCAAAATTCCATGAAGACTAATATGATCAACCAAAAATCAAAACCACTTACCCTTATAAGATGTTCTTCTTCACAGTTGTCCTTCCTTTTATATGCCAAAACTCTTTTTATGTGCCAAAACTGTTTTAAGATATATCCTTCACTGCCCTTTTTCATCACCCTGTTTCATTATTGTTGTAGACCCTTTTCAAGATTTGGTTAACTGTATTTCTAGGTATTCAATTTGTCTCTTCAATCTCTTGTTAGTAGCTCTCCACTGAGCATTAATCCTCCTTACAAATCTGGCTTCTTTGATTGCAGGAACAGTGCAAGTAAAGTATTGAGTTTCATTGTTGATTATTTCTGGTTTGAAAACTTTTTCATCTTCCCAGAGAGCCTTTGTCCTTTTGAAATTTTTCCTTTCAGCTGCATGCCTTCTTGCTCTCACTCTCAGTCTATCAATTTCATTATTAGCATCTTTTAACCTTTCTTCCATTTCTTTGTAACTGGCTTTTTCTGTTTGAGTGGAAATAACTGCGTTTTTGTCACCTTCAAGTCTTGGAGATGGAAAGTCTATCAACTCTTCTTGAACAGCGGAGGTTTCTTCTATTCTTCTCAACTCAATGTTGGATTCTTGCATCTTCTTGGATTGCCTGGTTAAGGGCTTTCTGGGTTTGAAAACAAATGCTGTAACATCATCCTCAAATTCCAGTTTCTTAAAGGATTTCATTTTCTTTGACTTTCCTTGATCAAATTTTATTATATCTGCCTGCACCAAAGGGGATTCTGCAATATCAATGGCTTTTAAAATATCAAAATCACCCTTTAAGCATGAACCTTCTCTCGAGATCACTGTTTTACCTTTCTCCTTTGCAATTTGACTTCTAGTCAATCTCCTTTGAACTAGTTTGTTGGTTGACTATTCTTGTGTCATTATTTTAACCTCAGATATCTTTTCCTTTGTAGATTTAGGAGTTTCAAGAATGACTACTGGTGTTTTGCTTACTTGCTCTTTCACCTGCTTCCTAGGTTTCAACTTAACAAACCTTTTTGCCCTGGACATTACAGACTTGTTGGTTTCTGCTGATGGAGTTCCTTTAACCCTAGGGCTAATGTCTACACCTTGATTTTCTACTCCAAAGTCACATAGAAACAAAAATGAAGACCATTCTTTGTTGATCCTTTTGAGTTCATGTAGAAATATCAGTTTAATTAGACCATGATGAAACAGGGAAGTTTCACATCCTTGAAGGGTTCCTCCATGCAACAGCAACAGCAAAGGAATACGGTCATGACAGAACACAGGACCATCTTCTCCTCACCGACAGGGGTACCACACAAGTTTCAAGTGGGCGACAAAGTTTGGTTACCTCTGCACAGAGAACGCCTTACCAGAACCCATCAGAAACTCAGACCACTCTGACATGGTCCTTACACCAGTACCAAGGCTACGGGAAACAATGCTTTGAAGCACGACATTCCTCCATTCCTTCGCTTGCACCTAGTGTTCAATGAGGACCATTGTCGACCATGCTTCCCACCATTTCTGGACACATCAGAGATTGCAGAACAGCTCACCAAAGACCCAAATCAGCAAAAGCTTCCTCATCTCAAGGAGGAACTCAACGCAATGGGTACCATTGCTTCCTAAGGGAGGAGGAATGATCCAAGTGGATGTTGGTGGCCACCCACCTATCCCATTTGGACCCCCACAACTGTCTCTTTCATCATTTTTAGTTTCCTAAATTGCAGCACAGTTTACTATTTTTAGCAGTTTTTCGGGTCCTGAACTTACGGAGCCGTTTTGAAGCCCTAAACGACATTTTTTGGGAAATATGGGGGCAACATGGGTCCATAGACCAATGTTTCCCTTCCCAAAGTTGTATTTCTTGGATATATCTTTCTAACGAGCTATTTTACGCGTCAAACGGAGATCGTATGCCAAAGTTACGACCCCGAGAAATTGATGTACCAATTTACCCAAACGGGGCCCACAATTTGGCATTTCATCTTCTAGCGTTAGGTTTTGGGATGTGAAGGGTTTTCCATTATTTCTCAACAATAAATAGGCCTTCGAGCCTCATTGTAACACAGTTCAGAGGCATGTAGCCGCCACATCTCTTCTCAGAGATAAGCTACCATCACCCTAGCTGGTTTATTTCCATTACTGTTTGTAAGCATATTTCAGTATTTTACATTAATGAAATGAAGTATTATTTCCGCTGCATCTCTGTGTTTATGGTTATCTCTGTAATTTGTTGCGTTCCTGTTTAAATCTGGATCATCTAGGAATCATTCAGAAAAGAAGTTGGATAGCATATCAAAGGAATCTAGTGTGGCTGAGAATCAGTGGTCTGAAGATATAGAATGTTATGAGAATCATCAAACTAATCATGACTTTTTTGACCCTATAGCTGATTACATGAAAAGATTTACTCTTCATATTTCCAGTTATATTTTCATCTTGAAGATCATTTACATCTCATGTTGCCTCGGTTATTTCAGTCTCATGTTTATTTTTTCTTCAAGAACAGTCAAGAGATTCAAGTGTCAGATCATATCAATGACTGCTTCATTGGAAGTTTCATGTTCCTTGACCTACAAATGGAGATTGCAACTGATAGGGTAGGTAGGAGTGTGTGAATAAGCTCAAAGTTGACTGAGCATCTTTTCAGTAGATATAGATTTGTTTCTTCTACAGTGATCATCAAGCTTGAGCCCGAGGTGAAGGCCATTAAAGCTTGAGGAGAAGCTTGATGAAATTTTAGAGTTTTATTGTAAAGGATGGATAGCATCACTGGAGCTATCGGTTCTTAGTGTACCACTGGGGCACACTATCCCTAGTGGAGCCACTATTTTCACCCAAAAAGATTCTCAAAACATCATTGTGTCAACTCTGCTTTTGGTCATGATTTCAAGGAGGTCTAAAGGTCATTTTAGTCTTGATAATGGGTAGGTGATAGGTTAGGAGTCTCAAAGGTTTCATTTTTCATATCCAAATAAAATCTAACATCCTTTTTCCATGTTTCATGAGTCTTACATTCTTTTAAGAAACTCACAGCTTAAGCCCTTTTGAAAATTTTTGGAATTAGCCCCGAAACCACGTTTTCGTAGCGTAGACAGTGTAAAATCTCTGTTTTTCACTACGAAAACGCTGCTCTTTTTGTAGCGCTTTTCCCTGCGCGCTACGAAAGCACGGATTCGTAGAACAGTCTTGTCAAACATCAATCTGTTAATATCCCATTAAAATTTTCATTATTAGATGTCAGCTAGGAGTCAGTCCTTAAGCATGCCGCCATCCAAACTCATCATTTCGAATTTAGGGCTCATTATGAAAGATAATTTCAAATTCGAAAGGGATGGCTAGTCTCATCATTTTAGTTTGCATGCAAACCCTCAAACAGAATTGTTTTCGAACAATATGCTTTGGTAATTTTTCACCAAGGTTTTCCTCATCCATAATTCAGGTGAGGCTCACCACCATTGGCAAGCGAGGTAGGTTTTGTTACAGGAATTCAAAAGGAAAGATGACAGAGGAGATTAAACGTCATAGGTATGGTCATTGTTTAAGAATAGAGCCTAAAAGCACCGAGGTCTTAGTCAGAGATAAATCAGTTGTAGAAGCCTTCAAGAAAGCAGGATGCTGGAAGTTTTGTAAGAAATTACAGGGAGGACATACTCAAGTGACAAAGGAGTTTGCACTACATTTCACCGGCTCAAGCACAAAGGTCGGAATCCTGAACTTGAAAATTTCTCCGGAAGTCATAACTTTGGTGACAGAGATTCCTAGGGGGCAAGATACATGGTTCAAAAACTTCATATTTGAAATGGAACCATGTAAGGTGTTTATAAAGCCAGAGTTTGTAGAATCAGACTTAACCAAGGCAGTTCCTAGAGACTACATCAAGGACAGCTATGCCAACTTGCTCTTCAACATTCAACGTTATTACCTATGAAGGCAGATATCAGAAGGTTTATTCATATCATTTTAAACTCCTGCTACATTTTACTGGTATGATTTCTTTAGATTTGCCTTACTTCTTATATCGAAGTGTAGCTAAGATGGCATATAAAGTACAGTTGAAATCTCAAGGATGTGAAACTTCCCTGTTTCATCATGGTCTAATTAAACTGATAGTTCTACATGAACTCAAAAGGATCAACAAAGAATGGTCTTCATTTTTGTTTCTATGTGACTTTGGAGTAGAAAATCAAGGTGTAGACATTAGCCCTAGGGTTAAAGGAACTCCATCAGCAGAAACCAGCAAGTCTGTAATGTCCAGGGCAAAAAGGTTTGTTAAGTTGAAACCTAGGAAGCAAGTGAAAGAGCAAGTAAGCAAAACACCAGTAGTCATTCTTGAAACTCCTAAATCTACAAAGGAAAAGATATTTGAGGTTAAAAGAATGACACAAGAATATTCAACCAACAAACTAGTTCAAAGGAGATTGACTAGAAGTCAAATTGCAAAGGAGAAAGGTAAAACAGTGATCTTGAGAGAAGGTTCAAGCTTGAAGGGTGATTTTGATATTTTAAAAGCCATTGATATTGCAGAATCCCCTTTGGTGCAGGCAAATGTAATAAAATTTGATCAAGGAAAGTCAAAGAAAATGAAATCCTCCAAGAAACATGGATCATATATGAAGTTTTAGATGGCAGTGGTGTAGAAAGCAAACTTCCAGGAATTATTTCATAAGTGATGTAAAGGCCGTGCTACGAAAACAAAGTATTTTCGTAGCACAGTCATGTTTCATCCTTTCCTCCATATTCTCGAGTTTCCTTTTTTGCACAAGTGGAAAATGAAATTTTAATGGATTATTAATGCATGCCACATGTACACCAACAAAACTGCTCGAAGATAAGCATAAAGGATTAAGGGCCTTAAAAGGAGGAACTCTGTCTCCTAGTCTTCAGGACAGTTAGGTCATGACTCAGCAGGTTTTGCAACAACATTGTGGACATCATCAAGCTCAAAGACATGGGTTGGCAGATAATTAAAGAATGTATTGAAGTCATAGATAAGGTTGTTGAAAGCATGTTTTAGGAGTTTCACTCCTATTTTTATTACGACTCTTAAAAACAGCTAGCTGTCAAGTTGTAATTAAGTAGTTTGTTTTATGAATAGATAGGTGTCAAAGTTAGGAATTTGAATTCCCCTAAATATGGATCATAGTATCCAAGGTTGTAAAACTCTATATAAAGCTTAAGAATCGAATTCCTCAGGGTTGGTAATTTCATTAGCAAAATAAAGTTGTGTTATTGTAAGAAACTGTGGTTTTTCAAACTTAATACAGAGATCAGTTTGACTACTCAAGATTCACAAGGAGTTTATGTGTTTGATGTTCTTATGGCCTTTTAAAATTACTTATTTGCAGCAGTATGAGCTTGTGATACTTAGAATTCATTGGAAAATGCTCTAACTTCCTTCACATGCTTGTAGACTGTGTTGATTCACTGTGTTACTGTTTTATTTACAAACCTAAACTCTTTTGTTGATCATGTTGTTTTGTTGAAGACTATCTTGACTCCATATCCCAACAGATGTTTGCTAATCTTTGATTCAACCAGTCAACCAGTTATACATTTGTCCATTTCTATTCCTAGATTTAGCCATCTAATCATTAATTAAAAATCTTAAACCTATTGAGAGAGCCCTCTCAGGTTGAGGAGGCTAAGGCTCAACCAAAATATTGGTTTGAAAGAGTTACTCAGAGTCTCCTTGATCAGTAGCCTATCAGGGTTAGATTTTGTGATAACATACTCAAGCTGACATGACCATTTGAATCGGTGTGATACTTTAGGTAAGCCGACATAAGTTATTAATCTATATTGCAGGCCGACATCAAGTCAAGAGGACTGTGCTTGTCTTTTGGAGGGCTTTCTAGACACTAGATTGACTCATACACATTTTACATATGCTCAAGAAGAGATCTTAATACATGACATTGATTCATTGACTTTAATGACAAATCCTAAGGCTCTCAATGGGAGCCACCTAAAATAAAATCACTTGCTCATGAAACCCATGAAGCAAGGCTTACAAAAATAATTTCATTACATCATTTAAAAATGTCACAATTACATGTCATTATGAAGACCGAACCTAGTTACACTTTTCAACAGACCAATGGAGTTGGTGTTTGTTGGTTGATTATCTTTAAATTCAATATACTCGTCCACTTTGACATCAAATTCAATATACTCGTCCTCTACTGAAATGAGGTTCTTTTGGCTGCCACTATCGACAATGAATTGCAGAGGTGAACCCTTCACCCACATTTGTGAATGGAAAAGACGCTCCCCTTCCTCTGGATTTTCGGGCTCATTTTTCTGGATCTTGGCGGTGGCAACAGTGGCACTGGGATCCGCATCAATGATCTGCTTCCCTTTTCCATTCCCCTTGTCGGGTTCTGGCTCAGGGTCAGAACATGCATATAATTCGGAAGCCTTCAACTCAGCCACCAGTGACTGCTTGGTCCGACACTCACTTGTGTTATGAGTGGGACTCTTGTGGAACTCACACCACTTTACTGTGTCCTTCTTCAGCTTCGTGGTGTTGTTCTTTTCTTGCAGCTTCGACGGGTTGTCTTGGGTCACCCTGCCTTGGCTTTGTCCTTTGGGCTTCGAATTTGCAAATCCAAAGTTTCGCTTCTTCTGTTTGAACTTTTGCTCGATTTTGACAGCTTATCGGTACGTCGTGCCGAGCGAGGAGATGTTCAGGAACTCCATCTCTTCCTGGATGTATCTGTGTAGGCAGTCGTGGTATTTGAGTACCAGATGCAGATCAAAATCTTTGATACCCAACTATGTGCGAAGGGTATGAAAAATGTTGGTGAACTCTGGGACATCTTGGTCCCTTCCCTACCGCAGTGTGGTCCATTTGATGTATTTGTCCTCATAGCTTTTGACAGGGTAGTACTACTCGTTGATGCATCCCGGAATGAATCCCAAGTGGGTGCGGCTAAAAATAGTGAGCCTTTGATTTCATTCTTCTGCTCGCAGTAGGTTTCCCACCAATCCTTGACGTGGGGGGCTACTTTGAGAAGAGCGAAAATAATCTTTTCCCGACTTGAAAGTTCATGAACAAAAAAAATACCCATCTAGCGGATTTAACCATTTATCTATGGCATCTGCCTCTATTTGACCCTCGAAGATGGGGATTTCAAAATTAACTTGTACCTTAAATGGTGTGGCATTTCCAAAGTAGCTGTTGGAAGCCGATGCATCGCCTCTGGGTAGCCGTTGAAGGATCTGCGGAAAGCTATCCATCATCGCGTTCCTTTGTCGCTCGAGGGCTTCTTCGAGCAAGCTTTTGATAGGATCTCCTGCCCCCTCGTCTTTCTTTTCGTCTGCCATGGGAGGCCGTTGGGATTTGCGAGGCTGGTCTTGCAAAGGTTCGACCAGTTCAAGCCCTAACTCCTTATATCCCGACCTCGTTGGGGACATGCAAAGAAAAACAGAAAAAAAGCAGACCGTTATAACATCACTGATCTAGATTTAAACAGGAATGCAACAAATTACAGAGATAACCATAAACATAGAGATTCAGCAGAAATAATACTTCATTTCATTAATGTAAAATACTGAAATATGCTTATAAACAGTAATGGAAATAAACCAGCTAGGGCAATGGTAGCTTATCTCTGAGAAGAGATGTGGCGGCTACATGCCTCTGAACTGTGTTACAATGAGGATCAAAGGCCTATTTATTGTTGAGAAATAATGGAAAACCCTTCACATCCCAGAACCTAACCCTAGAAGATGAAACGCCAAATTGTGGGCCCCGTTTAGGTAAATTGGTACATCAATTTCCCTGGGTCGTAACTTTGGCATACAATCTCTGTTTGATGCGTACAATAGCTCGTTAGAAAGATCTATCCGAGTACTACAACTTTGGGAAGGGCAACATTGGACCCATGTTGCCCCTAGATTTCCAAAAAAAAACGTCGTTTAGGGCCTCAAAACAACTCCGGAAGTTCAGGACCCGAAAACTGCTAAAAATAGTAAATTGTGCTGCAATTTAGGAAACTGAAAAAGATGAATGGGGGTCCAAATGGGATAGGTGGGTGGCCACCAACATCCACCTGGATCACCAGAAACAATGTAATTTTCCTCACTATTATGATCATTCTTTGATGTAAGCTGTTGCAAAGTATGACATAAAAAATCAACCTTTTCCTTTGCTTGAGGGTCATAAAATCTATCTTCCAGTATTTCTTCTTGGTGTTTGCAATGATTTTCATACTCTTTATGATCAAAAGACCTGCAAGTTTTCTGCATCTTTACATTAATCTCAGAGGATGTAACATGGTTTTCATAAGTAAACCCCTGTTGATTTTCACGTTGCATTTTATGGGATGTTATCCTTTCTTATTGGTGTTGAAATGTATTGTTATGAAGAGCCTCTAAAATTTCTTCATCCATGAATTCATCATCATCATAACAATCCTCCAAATATTGAATAAAACTCACAGAATGTTTACAACAATCTTTGACCAGCAATAAGGAGGGATGACGCTCTTTATACATCTCATAGAATACCTCATGGAAATTAGCAAGAGAATATAATGAACCATTTTCCAAGCCTTTATACCAAGACCATGCTTTTCCTTCTAAAGTGGTCATAAACATCTTCATGAGACAATCTTCAGGGAACTGAACCTTAAGACTGCGTAAATGCAAATGGAACCTAACCAAATGAAGAGTAGCATTGGCTTTCTTTTCATCTTTGAATATTGGAAGATCATCTAACCATTCAAACTTTGGCATAGGATTTGGAAAACCAGGGATATGAGACTGATTCATAGGGGCATACTTGGCATTCATTCTTGCAATGGCACTCATATTGAAACTTCATCAAGCTACTGATCTTCTAGCAATGGAGTCACCTTCCAATTTGTTATTTGATGTGTGGAGTCGCCAAGGTATATGTAGCCTAGAACAACTTCCTGAGCTCCTGCTACCTTCAGAAGTTCAGCTTCTTGATTTCGGGAACGAGTAATCTTCAGGCTCCCGGCAAACGCACCAAAATGTTATCACAAAATCTAACCCTGATAGGCTACTAATCAAGTAGACTCTGAGTAACTCTTTCAAACCAATCTTTTGGTTGAGCCTTAGCCTCCTCAACCTGAGAGGGCTCTCTTAATAGGTTTAAGATTTTTAATTAATGATTAGATCGCTAACTCTAGGAACAGAAATGGACAAATGTATAATTGGTTGACCCGTTGAATCAAAGATTAGCAAACATCTGTTGGGCTATGGAGTCAAGATAGTCTTCAACAAAACAACATGATTAGCAAAACATGGAAGTCAAGGCACTTAGAGTTTAGATTTGTAAATAAAACAGTAACACGGTGAATCAACACAGTCTACAAGCATGTGAAGGAAGTTAGAGCATTTTCCAATGAATTCTAAGTATCACAAGCTCATACTATTGCAAATAAGTAATTGTAAAAGGCCATAAGAACATCAAACACATAAACTCCTAGTGAATCTTGAGTAGTCAAACTGATCTCTGTATTAAGTTTGAAAAACCACAGTTTCTTACAATAACACAACTTTCTTTTGCCAATGAAAATACCAACCCTGAGGAATTCGATTCTCAAGCTTTATATAGAGTTTTACAACCTTGGATACTCTGATCCATCTTTTGGGGAATTCAAATTCCTAACATTGACACCTATCTATTCATAAAAAAAACTACTTAATTACAACTTGACAGCGAGTTGTCTTTAAGAGTCGTAATACAAATAGGAGTGAAACTCCTAAAACATGCTTTCAACAACCTTATCTATGACTTCAATACATTCTTTAATCAGCTGCCAACCCATGTCTTCGAGCTTGATGATGTCCACAATGCTGTTGCAAAACCTGCTGAGTCATGACCTAACTATCCCGAAAACTAGGAAACAGAGTTCCTCCTTTTAAGGCCCTTAATCCTTTATGCTTATCTTCGAGCAGTTTCGCTGGTGTACATGTGGCATGCATTAATAATCCATTAAAATTTCATTTTCCACCTGTGCAAAAAAGGAAACTCGAAAATATGGAGGAAAGGATGAAACATGATCGTGCTATGAAAATACTCTGTTTTCATAGCACAGCCTTTACATCACTTATGAAATAATTCCTAGAAATTTTCTTTCTACACTACTGCCATCTGAAACTTCATATATGATCCCATGTCTACCAGCAACTTCAAAATTTGGAACTAATCAGACCTTACCTCCAAAAAGCATCCATAAGTGCTAAATGATCATCTTCAGCAGTTTCGTAGCGTGCTACGAAACTGCTGTGTATGCTCTTTTTCAACACGGCCTTCAAAAATCTGTAGTTTGGGAGTTTTTCAAAATTCCATGAAGACTGATATGATCAACCAAAAATCAAAACCACTTACCCTTATAAGATGTTCTTCTTCACAGTTGTCCTTCCTTTTATATGCCAAAACTCTTTTTATGTGCCAAAACTGTTTTAAGATATATCCTTCACTACCCTTTTTCATCACCCTGTTTCATTATTGCTATAGACCCTTTTCCAGATTTGGTTAACTGTATTTCTAGGTCTTCAATTTGTCTCTTCAATCTCCTATTAGTAGCTCTCAACTAAGCATTAATCCTCCTTACAAATCTAGATTCTTTGATTGCAGGAACAATCCAGGTAAATCACTGAGTTTCATTGTTGATTATTTCTGGTTTGGAAACTTTTTCATCTTCCCAGAGAGCCTTTATCCTTTTGAAATCTTTCCTTTTAGCTGCATGCCTTCTTGCTCTCACTCTCAGTCTAGAAATTTCATTATTAGCATCTTTTAACCTTTCTTCCATTTCTTTGTAACTAGCTTTTTCTGTTTGAGTGGAAAGAACTGTGTTTTTGTCACCTTCAGGTCTTGGAGATGGAAAGTCTATTAACTCTTCTTGAACAGCGGAGGTTTTTTCTTTTCTTCCCAACTCAATATTGAATTCTTGCATCGTCTTGGATTGCCTTGTTAAGGGCTTTCTGGATTTGAAAACAAATGCTGTAACATCATCCTCAAATTCCAGTTTCTTGGAGGATTTCATTTTCTTTGACTTTCCTTGATCAAATTTTATTACATCTGCCTGCACCAAAGGGGATTCTGCAATATCAATGGCTTTTAAAATATAATTTAAATCACCCTTCAATCTTGAACCTTCTCCCGAGATCATTGTTTTACCTTTCTCCTTTGCAATTTGACTTCTAGTCAATCTCCTTTGAACTAGTTTGTTGGTTGATTGTTCTTGTCTCATTCTTTTAACCTCAGATATATTTTCCTTTGTAGATTTAGGAGTTTCAAGAATGACTACTAGTGTTTTGCTTACTTTCTCTTTCACCTGCTTCCTAGGTTTCAACTTAACAAACCTTTTTGCCCTGAACATTACAGACTTGTTGGTTTTTGTTGATGGAGTTCCTTTAACCCTAGGGCTAATGTCTACACCTTGATTTTCTGCTCCAAAGTCACATAGAAACAAAAACGAAGACCATTCTTTGTTGATCCTTTTGAGTTCATGTAGAACTATCAGTTTAATTAGACCATGATGAAACAGGGAAGTTTCACATCCTTGAGATTTCAACTGTACTTTATCTACCATCTTAGCTACACTTCGATATAAGAAGTAAGGCAAATCTAAAGAAATCATACCAGTAAAATGTAACAGGAGTTTAAAATGATATGAATAAACCTTTTGATATCTGCCTTCACAGGTAAAATAACGTTGAATGTTGAAGAGCAAGTTGGCATAGTTGTCCTTGATGTAGTCTCTGGGAACTGCCTTGGTTAAGTCTGTTTCTACAAACTCTGGCTTTAGAAACACCTTACATGGTTCCATGTCGAATCTGAAGTTTTTGAACCATGTATCTTGCCCCCTAGGAATCTCTGTCACCAAAGCTATGACCTCTGGAGAAATTTGCAAGTTCAGGATTCCAACCTTTGTGCTTGAGCCAGTGAAATGTAGTGCAAACTCCTTTGTCACCTGAGTATGTCCTCCCTGCAATTTCTTACAAAACTTCCAGCATCCTGCTTTCTTGAAGGCTTCTACAACTGATTTATCTCTGACTAAGACCTCGGTGCTTTCAAGCTCTATTCTTAAACAATGACCAGACCTGTGACGTTTCTTCTCCTCTGTCATCTTTCCTTCTGAATTCCTATAACAAAATCGGCCTCGCTTGAAATTCTGTTGATCAGCCTTGCTTGCCAATGGTGGTCAACCTCGCCTGAATTATGGATGAGGAAAACCTTGGTGAAAAATTACCAAAGCTTACTGTTCGAAAACAATTTTGTTTGAGGGTTTGCATGCAAACTAAAATGATGAGACTAGCCAGCCCTTTCGAATTTGAAATTATCTTTCATAATGAGCCCTAAATTTGAAATGATGAGTTTGGATGGCGGCATGCTTAAGGACTGACTCCTAGCTGACACCTAATAATGAAAATTTTAATGGAATATTAACAGATTGATGTTTGACAAGACTGTTCTACGAATCTGCGCTTTCGTAGCGTGCAGGGAAAAGCACTACGAAAAGAGCAGCGTTTTCGTAGTGCAAAACAGACATTTTACACTGTTTGCGCTACGAAAACGTGGTTTCGGGGCTAATTCCAAAAATTTTCAAAATGGCTTAAGCTATGAGTTTCTAAAAAGAATGTAAGACTCATGAAACATGGAAAAAGGATGTTAGATTTTATTTGGATATGAAAAATGAAACCTTTGAGACTCCTAACCTATCACCTACCCATTATCAAGACTAAAATGACCTTTAGACCTCCTTGAAATCATGACCAAAAGCAGAGTTGAAACAATGATGTTTTGAGAATTTTTTGGGTGATAACAGAGTACATGGACGAACTACTATAAATAAGTGGGTATGATCTTTGCATAAGGACAGTTCAGAAATTCGGATACCTTTGTAGTTTTCAGTGGGTAATCACAGTGAAACGTTCAGATGGAAAACCACAAAGAACAGACTTCGCATATCTCTCTATTTCAGAAAAGGGAAAAGGAGTCTTGGTGAACTTTGTTGAATCAGTGAAGGTTCCAAGAATGTGTACTATAGTTCTATAAGGGACTTCGAATCCCTCTCATCTAGAGATCACAGTAACATTGAATAAGAAGGAGAAACTACAGTTGGAATGTCGGTGGCCTCTCATGGTGACTTCAAAAGACAAGGACAGTGGCATAAGTGCGGAAGATAAGGGGAATGTAGTAACATTGTCTCGATGTTGAGGAGAGTCCATTGTTTGTAAGAAGACTATGTTTCGGATCAAGTTCTGTTTAGAAACCTCGGTAGAAGGATCCAGTGCTAAGTCTCAATGATGTTGTTCGGACATGCTTATAGTACAGGGATATTACAGTGATAAATTTTGGATTGCTATCTCGTGAAAGTCTCTAGTATAGCCTCAGCAGTGAAAGAAGCATCGAGAAGAGAGATGCAGAAGAGGACTCGTGTCTTGATCATGGAGTCGCTAATAGGTTAAGGGTTTTGGTCTTGGTCTTGGTCTTGGTATTCATCAATTAGAATCTCTAGAAGAAGAATTTGTGTGGGTTTTCCTCTCAAAGAGTGAGAGGTTTTGACCCTGGCTCATAGCCTACATGCTATATCTCCTGTTTATTTATGTTCTTGCATTGGTTATTGTTTGATGAAGAAGAACACTGAGAATCTAACATAAAGAAGATCCTAATCTAATCAAGTAAAAGCATTCACAAGCAGTCACCAAAGAAGAAAAAGCAACTAATTCTAATGCCCTAGATTTCTCAACATGGTTCGGTCAGCAATGATGAGAAGTATGATGAATCACCTTCAAATGAAGACAATGAAGAACCATTAGAGAAAATTTCAACCTAAAAGTATTCATGAAATGTTAATGTAATTCCCATGTCATGATATGTACACCAATCAAAATAATTTAAATTTAAAAAGAGCAACATGTAAATATTTTGGAGGGAAAAGAAGAAAAACCACTTTTTTTAATTGTATTTTTTGTTTATCTCCTTATAGGATTACGCAAATTTCAAGTGTGGGCATCTGTTGTATGCGGAATTAAATTCTGCATCCAATGAATACCCATTATGCATACTTTTGAGAAGACCCACATTGATAAAAATTGAAAATACATTAAAAAAATGTGTTGAAATTTAATTTTGCATCCAACAAGTGTCTACACTTGAAATTTAAGTAAACCTATAAGGAGATAAGCCAAAAATGGAAGAAAGGAAGCCAACAAGTATTTAACATATCAAGATGAAGTTGTCAGGTCCATGGGATCAACAAGAAATAGGAGATTGTTGACAGGGGGAGCATATTGGTGTTTTTTCCATTGATGTCAAAGGGGGAGAAGTGTTGATGATAAAACAAAGGAGAAGAAATTCAAACAAAGAGGGAGATGTCTTGGTAATAGAATAAGAGAAGCTTTTTATACAAAGGAGAAGTACCACAGTAAATGAGGAGTGAATTTCAGGGGTAGTATCATCCAAAGCAAAAGAAAAAAAAGAACACTTTGTTTCTTTATGGTGATGATTTTGTTTGATCAAGGTGTTGCCCATCAATGCCAAAGGGTGAGAATGTCAAAAATGTGTTGTCAATGATGCAAAAGGTGATGAGCATGAAGGAAGGAGAAGAGAAGATTGAAAGAAAAATGAAGATCAGCTCAAGGTATGTGGAAGGCAAAGGTGGAGATGGTGGAAGTTCTTTAAATCCATTTCTAACTCATAAGATCTCTTCAAACACAGTCGAGACCCACAGAGATAGAAAGAGCTCTAAAAGAGCTTCCTAGCGGTATGTGGAAGATCAAAAATGACCTCGTAGATTGCAATTTATTACTAGTCAAATTTTTGTATCCCCCCAATTCAAAGTCGCAGAGTTAAACTGAAGAAGAACCCCTTGGACCAAGTTAGTTTGGCATTTTGCCAAACATGGCGAAGTAATTTAACAAAGCAACTATCCAAATGACCATGCAAATGTGGCAGACATTGGAGTGGCAACAAGTGGTTTAATTAGTTGATGGTGGAGCCCCACATAACGACTCACCCCAGCGGGAGACTTCCCCGGAAGGTACAAAGGAGCACGAACAAAGGAATGCCTAGGATGACATAACTCCGAGTGGAGTTAGCAAGTGTCAAATTATTAGATGCTCTACAGTGGCAGACTGTAATGGATAGCTCATCCCAGAGGGACCTTCCCAGAAGAAATCAAAGTTGCATTATAGAAAAGAGGTCGAGATGACATAATATTGGGATGATGTAAGCCTGAGTGACAGGGACAATCACAGTTGATTGGCGAAGTTTTAGAGTGGGAGGCCCCCACCTAACAGCTAAGCCCAGGAAGGCTTGCCTAGAAGGATTTTAAGCATTGCAAGAGGTGAGGCATGGGAAAATTAGGTGTTTGGCTAGCATAGCGAAGAACAGTAGCAGATAAGCACCAATAGATACAGAGTTAGGAAATTATGGCAGTTGCAACAATATAAAGGGCTTCAACCCAGTGATTTTTTGTTTAAAACATTAATGAATAAATTCAACAAAAAACAAAAAATATCGGGACTCTTTCTCTCCTCTATGGGAGACATGTTGTAGCATTTTAGTGGCCCATAATGACATAAACATGATGTTAGTGCGAATGATACATGATGAGAAGATTCAACATTTTTGGGGGGCCAAACTGAAGTGACACGTGTCACTACAGAACTACCTCATGGCATTTATGAAGTAAGCATGATGTCATCCCGGAGGCCTTGTCTCATAAGGTTTATAGAGTGCGTAAAGGAGGAGGCTCTAGGATGACTAGATGTCGGGCAGATGCAACAAGTGTCAGAGACGGATCATCCCGACAACATTGTGATTGGTTCACAAGTGCAGCAGTGGAACCCATAGGGACATGTCATCTCATAGGCTTGAACCGGAAGGACTCTTAAGAGTGCAAGCCTAGGAATTGTCGAGCTAACAGTGCACTGGGACAGAATGGTAGTACAGTTGGGCAGCGCAGGACCAATCAAATGAGTACAAGGTGCAGGGAGGCCCCATGCAACAAATCATCCTAGAAATCAAAAGAAAACAAAGGTGCATAAAGGAAAATGGTTGGGATAACAGGCCCAAGAGATGGAAATATTTCCAACAAGTGAAGTTTCGTCATGTAACAGAGAGCACGTCGGGACGCGGTTTTGTTGCAGTTCATTGTGTATTATGATCGAGAACCCTCGGGCTAATTGCAATATAAAAAACATTATGCAAAATTAAAAAGGCTTAGCGCCTTAAGTATGAGTGGGTAGGAAGCTATGAGTTAATCCCTAGGGGCTATAGTAAAAAGAGGGCCCACGCTAGATGAGTCTGCAGCTTTGGAATTTTGTTGTTTATGTCATATACAATGGAGCACTAAAAAAATGAAAAACAAGCACATGAACGAGTTGGCATGTCTAATGGCAGCATGGATATTGTTACACAGTAATTTGTCACCATTGGTCACCGTCCCTATCGCCCCGTTTCCGTACATTGGAGGACACATTCCGGGACCTGTGAGCAGTGACATAACCCAAAAACACTTGCATTATGTTCCCCTGAGTATGCACTTCATGTTCCCTGAAGACACCTTCTGCAAATTATCCCTGAAAAGTGCTCTTTTTCCATTGGTGCAAGTCCACAGTGTCTTACCCGCGCCAATCACTGAGATCCTCAAAAGGGGGTGCGACCATTGGCGCTATGTCACAGAACAACACCCGCGCCAACCAAGTTTGGTAATGATTTTTGGCAAACGCGCACCCATATGTTTTTTCCCTTCAGATCACGAAGTCTTTTGAGGGTAAAATCCATCTGATAGAGGTCGAGAGTCATCATCTATCCTTGACATCTATCCACAGTGGCTTTTCGGAGATAATTTCAATCCACAATGAGTGTCCTGGTGCATTGTATCTTCCTCCCTTCTCCATCTATAAAAGTCCATCCTCATTCATTTGACAAGCTAGTTCTTGAGTTCTGAAGTATTGCTGATAGTGCTAGTATTGATTATACTTGTATTGAGTGAGGTTATGTTGCTGGAAGTCTGAGCTGTGTATCCACAAGTAAAGAGAGAGAGAGATCTATTGCAAGGCATATGTAGCTGCTCGCCCAGCCAGAGGAGAGATTCAGCGTCAGAACATTGGTTGTACTTTTCTCTGCTTGTTCATTAATAAACGACTATTATTATGGTTCCAATCTCACTGTTCATAATGATGACGTTTGATTTATGTCCTTTCTGACTGATATATAGTTGTATATCGTGGATTTTATGCTTGTATTCGCTTCGTTCTTTGCATGTGCAGGTGTCCATACGCAGAGATCGCTAGGATTGTGACCTGCCGGAGCTGAGGAACGGGGATATCAACTCGTCTATGACAATAGCGTTGGATTCCAGGTTGGTTCTTCATATCCACTTTTGATTTACAACTAGGAACTTGCATAATAGCGTGATTGATTGTTGCTAGACCCATTTCGGGCTAGTGGGATCGCCTCTGTCCGCAGAGGGGATTTACCTATCCAACAATTTGGCGACTCCACTGGGGAGGAGCTATTTGTTGTTTGATTCATAAACCTTGGACGGAGTCTGAAGCACAGCCAGGCAGCCTTTGAAACGCTATTGCTTTGCATTAGTGGAGTAGATCAACGCCACTTCAGTCAATCTCCGGTTTGGTTTATGAACCGAACAGCTTGGAGTTTGTCTTGCATGTTAGTTTTCTCTTGCTTGCTTGTGTAAATGAGCTTTCTGGGTCAGTTTTAAAGTTGTTATTTGTTGTTTGATCTGTCTGAGTACTGTCGGCCAGACCCTGGATTGCTTTATTTATTTTTTAGGCCAGCAAACTCTGTTGGCGCGTTTTTTTGCATGACAGTCGCGCCAATTGGCGCCACCTGCCAGTGTATAGCCCGTGCCAACCCTCAATTAGCGCAGTTTTCTTCCTGACAGTCGTGCCAACCCTGTGAACTTGTTCATTTTGCTTGTTTACAGCCTCCCAAGCTTGGGTTTCCTGTTTTGTTCAATCATTTGAATGTATCAGAGTCATTTTTGACTGGGTTTGAGTCTTTTTCTGGCAAATTATTAATTTGATTTCCTTTGATCATTACTCGGAGGTTTGTCTCGATCTTTTCACAATTTTGCATCTTTTTGCTTTTGTTTTTGCAAAAAAAATTCCCCCTCATTCGCCGGGGGGGGGCTAAATTGTGTATGAGTGTTAATTGCCTTTGAGTGTTTTTAGTTTATGCTCTTTGGAACTCTCACCCGTTTTTCTTGGTTTACACTTGATTGGTTCTTAGATTACATTAGAATCATCGTGTGTTTGAGAATTCTCTTGCATAGATCACACTTGCATAATTAGAATTCTCATTTTCAGGATATGAATGAAAAGTGTGCATAGATTACATTTGCATACTTTGGGTGTTTGCCAGTTTCTGTTTCGGTCTTCTCTTGATCCGGTCAACTTTTTGGATACTCTTTTGCATATGTTTGGTGGTTGTTGAAGCTTGTTTTTGGGTTATTCGAGCAATTTAGTTTTTTTTGCTTGATTTCCATATGGCTTCGTTTTGAGCCTAGATCACATTGCTCATTGAGATTTTGGAGTTTTTCTTGGTTTGAAGGATTGCCTTTTTTTTCAAAGACTTGATTGTGTCCATTGAGTGAAATTTGCTTTTGTGCTCTCTGTTATCATATCTCTCAAAATTTACTTAGTGCATTTTGCCAATAAAATAAAAACGAACAATCTCTTTTGCGTTATATTAGTTAATGGAAATTAAAGTTTTTCGTTGTTGTTAGTGATTAATGACTTTAAAGAAAAGTTTCTTTTATTGCCATTAGCTGCATTAGAGTTATCATTGTTTGTTTTATGATCGTTTTGTTCGCTTGAAAGATCTCAACTCTCTCGTAGTTAGCATTCATCGAATGAAATGGTATATTTTGGCATATAGTTTGCATCTAGGAAATTTTGAGATATTACATACGGTAAGGCCTGCAAATCGAAACCTAATTGAAGATCAACTGTAAAATAAACCGAATGAATCTAACAACGCATTGGAACCTAACGCACATATTCTAGAGGTCTAGGCTAGAGACGTGTTCCGGCGTCGTAAAACCTGGTAACTATTGCCTCACTGATGGTTGGGTGATTCCTCCTGAGAGACAATAAGTACCAGTACGGACTGAGCTCCCACGTACCGTCGCGTATATACGGGAGACCCCACTAGGCTATCATCCTTTATCCATAGGAAGCCGAGTCTGCCACCTTCCAAGCCGTAATGCACTGAACACAGCATTCGGGAAGATTGACTGCAGTACGGGAAGTCCTTGGTTTTCATCTGATTGCCAAGGTGTATAAGCAGTTTTACGGATTGTTTGGTAAACCCTTTGTCTAGAGTCTCCAGAGTAGTCACTTTTGATCCTTTTCGGACTCCTTAAAAGAAAAGGTGCCAGTGAGCGTCTTGTCACTTCGTGCTCATTAAACATTCGAAGGAGACTAGAGTCATCTTTTCGTCCTTTTCTCGACTCTTAAAACATGAAAAGGTCAAGTTCAGTTCCTTTGTCTTAAAATTTATTCGGCCACGATTCACATTTACCCGGTTAGATCTTGTTCGCGTTAGCTTGAGTAGGGTTTTTTCTCGTTTTCAATGGCAACCTTCCCCGAGTCTACCGGCCAAGGTGTTCCCCTGGATGGAAACCCTAGTTCATTTCCTTCTTTTGGAAATGCCGGTGCTCCGTATATGGCAACTTTGTCTTTGCCTGGGTTAACCATCGGTTTGCCCATATGGTTGTTTTCAACCTCGGTGGTCCCGAGTGTGATGACTCCTGTTCCACCGTCTCCTCCACCCGAACAACATCATGTTGATTCCAAGGTGGACCTCTCCCCTTCTTCGCCTATTTCTGTGTCCTCATCTTCTACTTCGCCTGGCGAAAGTCTGGATTCAAGTAACCAGGTGGCTAAGAAGAAGAAGAAGAAGACTCCTAAGCGAGAGGTTAAAAGTACAACTCAAGTCGGGCCACCTTCTGCTCCTCCGTGGAAGGTCAAATTTCCTTGTAGGTTGTGCAAGGAGGACCATCTTCTTCGCGATTGTCCTGGCATTCCCAAGGTCTTAGAAGTATGGTCTCGCGATCCGGCCCGCCCCTCATCGTCCTCTGAAGCTCACGGCGATGCTACACTATCAGCTGGAAATGTTAAGGGAAAAGGGAAGATTCGAATCCCCTGTAGACTTTGTGAAGGCAATCATCCCCTTCACCTTTGTCCGCTCATGGATAAAGCCTCTGTTGTCTTGGAAAGTCTTACAGCTCCCTCACCCCAACTTCCCGTTGGTTATCAACGTCTCTCTGCAGCCGCAGATCGTTGCCCTGCTGACAAAGAGATCGACCAAGATTCCTCTCTAGTCCAGCCTCCTCTTCTTGAACCTGGCTCTGCCAAGCCTGTTCCAGACCAACCATTGGTCGGAAAGAGTGTCCACTCGAGTTCACCACTCGACCACTCTATTTCAGAAGAGCAGCATTCCCATGTTCTTCTCGTCTCCTCAGATTCTCCTAAGTACGGAAATGACTCTCCTATCCCAACTGTTCCAGAGAGTCCTGCTTCGGTCCCTTTAGAGCAGGGGGGCAATCATACGAGTCCTCCACCAAGTATTTCAGTGGTTTCCTTCGACTGGAGTCGTTTGACCACCTCCCGCCTTCCGTCCCATGTGCCTTTCTGGGTTACGGTACACGCCTATAATAAGGCGATACCTGGCACTGTTTTGGATGAGGGTGCATCTGTCAGTCTTATGCCTGCCACTACTTGGCAAGCTTTGGGTTCCCCACCGCTTGTGCCAGTCGCGCCGAATCTGACAGCTTTTGATGGAGGAACTAGTCAACCATTAGGGATCCTTCCAAAGTTCCCTATTACTTTGGGAGGCAAAACCGTCTATATAGACGTATCGATTACCCAAGGTGCTTTAGATTTCGGTCTTCTCCTTGGCCGTGACTATGTTTATGTCATGGGGGCCCTTGTCTCTTCACTTTTCCGTGTGGTTTGCTTTCCACACGATGGAAGAATTGTGACTATCGATCAATTATCGTTCGTTCGTCCACGGGTCCCTCCTGCGCAGTCGTCATCCCCTCCTGGTTTTCATCCACCAGTTGCATCTACCCCACCACAGATCAACTACGTGGCCACCTATCCCGTGCCTGTATCCAGCGATGCCGCCGTCGTGCACAGTGTCCTGGGGGCATTGGGTCCTGACTTCCGAGATGTTGTCCTTCCATCGGGAGTGGCACTCTTGGAAGCCCCGACTTCCTGTTCATTATGATGAAGTTTGGGCGGAGCATAGTTCCTTTCCTGTGTCAAGCTCCTTAAAAAATGAAACTAGGTCTTGCATGGAGCATAGTTCCTTTCTTGTGTCAAGCTCCTTAAAAAATGAAACTAGGTTTGGCCGGAGCATAGTTCATTTTCCTGTGTCAAGCTCCTTAAAAAAATGAAACTAGGTGTCCGAGGATAGTTTTGATTTGTGGCGACCTCATTAAAAAATGAAACAAGGGTTATGAGGATAGTTCTTTTACTGCGTCAACCTCATTAAAAAATGAAACAACTCCCTTTCCAAATCGAGTCTTTTGATTAAGATCTTGTAAAATACAAGTCAAGTCTTTCATAGATCTCGAGAGTGAACCTTCATTCCATCCACTTTGTTGAATGCAATGAAGCTTGGGGGGCATGTACCTCGATTTGCGTTATTATGCTGGGGGCATGCGAACTTATAACAAGCATAGTTTTTCGTTTCAAGCTTGTGTAAACATGAAACCGAATCTAAGCAGAGTTCTCCATGGTTCAAGCTTATGTAAAAATGAACCCATACCTGATTTACATCTCGTGATTGCCTATTCGCTAAATTTTGTTAGATGAGCCTTGGTTGTTTCATTCCATCGTCACCATCTCTTTGGCCGATCATATGCTTTCACTTGGTTGTTTATCCTTTCCTGAGGAACCGCAGTGATGAGTGGTTTTATTAGCCAGCCTCTTGACCATTATATGTTTTGAGTAGTTCCACCATTACCGGAACCAGTTACTACCCTTTATACCACTCGTTCCTCCAAGACGAGTCTCCTTTTAAGCTCTTTTCTGACTCATAAAAAATGAAAAGATTGCCGAGTACTTTTCCCTTTTTGACTCGTTAAAGAGAATAAAGATGGAGGTCCTCTTTCAGCTCTTTTCTGACCGTTTAAAGACGAAAAGATTGCCGCGTTACTCCTCTTGACTCGTTAAACGTTAATAAGGGGCGGTCGTTTTAAGTTCTTTTTGTCGACCGTTAAAACATAAAAAGATTGCCGGGTTTTTGTCGTTTCAGACTCGTTAATGGTTACGAAACGACGTGATTTTGACTGCTTTTTTACTTTTTCAGGTCGGGATCACTATTTATGAAAAGTACTCCTCGATCGTAATGGTCGAGCGGTTCTTTCGAGCATTGTTTTATACTTTTTCGGGCTCGGGAGACACAACTTTACGAAAAAGGACACCCCTGGAGTTTCCTTTTCTGCTGTCTTTTCAAACTCTCTAAACATGAAAAGACGCCGAGTTCTTCCTTTGTCAGACTCGTTAAAACCTGATGACATCGGATTTTGTCGAAGTGACACACCATAAGCATATGCTATCCCCATCAAGCTTGTTAAAAATAACTGGGGTACTCGCCAGAAATGGTGGGGGAAAAGAAAATTTTGGAACCGTAATCATTGTCGTGTCGGCAGTATGTCGCTCTTGAACATGGCACTTATCTGCTTTCGTGTCTGGGTGGGGATATCTCATCTCATTTTTCACTGGCCTCCATGGATTTGGGTAATCCTATTTGACCTCTCATCTGCTCATTGCCTCGTCATCATGACCTCTGATCCGTTGATGTCAAATACTGCCAATTCCACTATCGTGCCGCCGATATGTTCAAGAGAAGTTGACCTCTGAAAAGAAACAACCTCCATCTGATAGTTCACATACTCTTGATCCACAACATTATCTCTCTGTCTCGTGTCGATGATGTGGGAAACATTATGGCCCACCTTCGATCAAGGTCACTTCCTGTCGACTTCAGCTCATTATCCAGGAAGTTGATCTAGAGACTCCGTGCCGGTGCCTTGGAGTCTGCATGCCTTAATGGCAGGTTCTTCGTGTTCGACGTGAGGTTTTCATCACTGGCCTCCGATCGAATGATTCTACACGTGTTCAACTTCAGATCACTAATTCACACGCCGTAGATTGTACCTATAGTACCTTGAGGACCATTGTCATTATTGGTGGTACCTCTCGCGTCTGTTAACAGTTTCCAATATTGACTGGTAATCAGACGATGTTCATGCATGTTCGACTTCAGCTCACATATTCACATGCTTGAACTTGTACTTCTGTTCGGGTCGAGATGGAGCGCAAGACCCTGGATTGTGTCTGTTGTAATCCAGGTGTGATTCTTGATATATGACTCATTCACTGGATGGCTGCGACCATACCTGAGTCAATTCATTGATCCTAACCAGATGGTTGCGCCCATACTATGGATCTAGATTGTCATGTACTCTCTTATGGATGGCTGCGACCATATCATGTACATCATGTATTTGAGCTATCAATTGTATTTCTCAATGCAGATTCTCGGCGGCAGCTACATGTGTTCTTGTAAAGCATTTCACCCCCCTCTCCCTTTCGGGCCTCATGCTTTAGGGGGCATCTGTTACACAGTAATTTGTCACCATTGGTCACCGTCCCTATCGCCCCGTTTCCGTACATTGGAGGACACATTCCGGGACCTGTGAGCAGTGACATAACCCAAAAACACTTGCATTATGTTCCCCTGAGTATGCACTTCATGTTCCCTGAAGACACCTTCTGCAAATTATCCCTGAAAAGTGCTCTTTTTCCATTGGCGCAAGTCCACAGTGTCTTACCCGCGCCAATCACTGAGATCCTCAAAAGGGGGTGCGACCATTGGCGCTCTGTCACAGAACAACACCCGCGCCAACCCAGTTTGGTAATGATTTTTGACAAACGCGCACCCATATGTTTTTTCCCTTCAGATCACGAAGTCTTTTGAGGGTAAAATCCATCTGATAGAGGTCGAGAGTCATCATCTATCCTTGACATCTATCCACAGTGGCTTTTCGGAGATAATGTCAATCCACAATGAGTGTCCTGGTGCATTGTATCTTCCTCCCTTCTCCATCTATAAAAGTCCATCCTCATTCATTTGACAAGCTAGTTCTTGAGTTCTGAAGTATTGCTGATAGTGCTAGTATTGATTATACTTGTCTTGAGTGAGGTTATGCTGCCGGAAGTCTGAGTTGTGTATCCACAATTAAAGAGAGAGAGAGATCTATTGCAAGGCATATGTAGCTGCTCGCCCAGCCAAAGGAGAGATTCAGCGTCAGAACATTGGTTGTACTTTTCTCTGCTTGTTCATTAATAAACGACTATTATTATGGTTCCAATCTCACTGTTCATAATGATGACGTTTGATTTATGTCCTTTCTGACTGATATATAGTTGTATATCGTGGATTTTATGCTTGTATTCGCTTCGTTCTTTGCATGTGCAGGTGTCCATACGCGGAGATCGCTAGGATTGTGACCTGCCGGAGCTGAGGAACGGGGATATCAACTCGTCTACGACAATAGCGTTGGATTCCAGGTTGGTTCTTCATATCCACTTTTGATTTACAACTAGGAACTTGCATAATAGCGTGATTGATTGTTGCTAGACCCATTTCGGGCTAGTGGGATCGCCTCTGTCCGCAGAGGGGATTTACCTCTTCAACAGATATGTTTGGAGGAAAATTTGGCCAAAGTGCTAAGTTTGGAGAATCACCAAAATAGGAGCACTAATAAATTCTAATAATTTCCAGAATAGAAAAGTTAAGCAGTTAAGATCAGTTTTTCAAGCAAAAACAGGTAAGGAGAGTTTGAAGACTTAGAGAGCAGATTCAGATGACTTAATAGAAGCAAGACAAAGAAAAAAATAAAGTACTCATGCAAGAAAAAAGTGGAAGATAACATAAGCTTCAATTCTAAAATTATCAGTCCAAATTATTTTATAAGCATAGTTGAATTCACAAATCGTAGGTGAACAGGTGTGGAATTTTGTTGGTGAGATGGATTGATGCTACTAGTGGATGGTGGTGGATTTTTCAGAAATCAAAAACTGTTGAAGGTGTTTTAATGGTGGTTTTGGTGAATGATTGAGGAGTCAAAGTTATTTGTTTATGTATGAAAGTGGGCTTCATAATTTGAATATCAAAATTGTATGAAAGATGAATCATTGAAGTCATGCAAGTTGTAGCTTGCAAATTAGGGGTTATAGTTCCTTCCAATAGTTGTTGGTAAATACAAAGGGGTTGAAGCTCCTTTTAGTGGTAGCTAATAAAGTCATGGGTTGTAGCTCTTTTCAGGTGTAGTTGATAAATCAGGCAGTAGTTGCTTCCTGTTGGTTGTAGCCAGAGAACCTTATAACAGCAAGTAATAGTTTGCTCTTGTGAAGATATAGAAGGAACTTTTGAAGAATCAGTGTACTATTTGTGCTATTTATGTTGATTCTTGTCATGTTCATATGAAATTAATTGTTGAAGTGTGTCTTGGTGTCCTAAGTTTCATTACAAGTGAAAAAAAGCTTTAAAATTCCTACAATATTTATTCAACCCACCCTCTCGGTATTGTCCTAGTTTCTAACATAAATAAGGTTTAGGGGGAGTGTTGACGCAAGAAGGTCAGGTGGTAAGCTATGAATCTTGAAAGCTTAAAAACTAGAAAATGAATTATGCTACCCATGATTTAGAACTATCAGCTATTATCCATGCCTTAAAAATGTGGAGGCACTATCTTACAAGGAGGAAATTCCAATTAAAAATTGATAATGTTATTCTCAAATATCTATTGATCAGCGAAACTTCAATGCTAGGTAAGCTTGGTGGTTGGCATTCTTTAGTGAATATGATGTTTAAATCATACACATTAAAGGAAAAGAAAACAAAATAGGAGATGCTCTTAGGAAACTAAATAAAACCTACATTATTTCTTAAGTAATTAACAAACAAATTTGACTGAATAATAATAAAATAAATAATAAATCAAATAATAAATAAATAAATCAAATAATTAATTAATTAAATAATTAAAAAATAAACAAAATAAATAAATAAATAAATAGCTAGCAAATTTGGATAAGAATATATTTTTTTGTCAAGTTTTCTATGATCCTCCAGCCTTGACCTATGCCTTGAGGAGCCGCAACCCGGGTGCATCTAAGTCGTCAAAGTCACCCGAGGATCGCACCCAGCCTGCGCCACACCAGTTCTTTGCTGACTAGATTTTCTAGCATGTCTCCTCCCCCTAGCACAAGGCACAACCACCCCCGCGAGGTTTGATCCTGGGTCGCCTTGCTAATGAAGCCCATCGTTAATCAATTGTGCTAGTAGGCCTTGACTGGATGAAGAATGTGTTAAAATCAAGGAGAAAAATAAAAAAATAAGATTCTAGAAATGAGGAAGAAAATGACTTTTCAATTAATGAAGAGGATTTGTTGATGTATAGGAATATAATTCATACTCTTCTAGAAATGAGGAAGAAAATGACTTTTCAATTAATGAAGAGGATTTGTTGATGTATAGGAATATAATTTATACTCAATGAGCAAAACATAAAATCATTTATCCTTAATGAATTGCATAAAAAGCCTATAGTTGACATCCTGGGCATAAAAAGCTCATAACTATGTTGAGCAAGGACTTGTAATGGCCTAATATGAACTCAAAAACAGCAAAATATGTAGCAAGATGTTTAGAATGTCAATAGGTTAAAGCTTCCCATCAGCGTTCGGTTGGATTATTATAGCCTTTACCCATTCTAGAATGGAAATTTGAGGTAATATCCATGGATTTTATCACTAGTTTGTTGAAGACAAGAAGACAGCATGACTTTATAATGGTTGTGGTAGACAAATGTAGTAAAGCAGCGCATTTTATACATGTAAAGTCTACTTTGAAAGCCATTAATATAGTCGAAATAATCATGAAAGAAATCTTTAGACTACATGGTATGCCTAGAACTGTAATCTCATATCGAGATGTGAAATTTACTCTTAGGTTTTGGAAGGGTTTATTTGAAGGCATCGGCACAAAACTAAATTTTAGCACAGCTTATCATCCTCAAACGGATGTTCATACAGAAGGGACCAATCAAATTTTGGAGGACACGCTGCAAATGTATGTTATGGATAGGCCCGCTAAGTGGGAAGACTACCTACATTTAATTGAATTTGCCTACAATAATGGTTATCAGACTTTACTAAAGATGATTGTTTTTGAGGTAAAATCGGCAAAACTTGTTAATCACTTCGTATTTCCAACACTATAATTTCAAATAATGATTGTAAATGGAGGTACCATAAATTGTTCAAGGAAGTGTCATAATATTAAACTAAATATGGGAGGCGGGGCAGGGAGTATTTATTGGTAAGTCCCATGATTACAATCCAAATGGGTGGTGTTTACATTGTATTAGGGGTCCAATGGTTACATTATTGAGAACACTGGCCCTTAATTTTCAATATATTTTCATGAGATTTTCCTCCAAAGGTAAGGGAATTGAACTTAGAGGTATCAAAGGAGAACCTTCTAAAGTGATGAGTTGTAATAGCATGACAAAAGTATTTAACAAGAGACACCATGGTGTAATTGCACAATTGTGTTCATTAAATGTTCAAACATATATATCTTCCGCTCCAATGGACCACTGAAAAGTTATCAACAATCTTCCAAGGTATTTGGAGATAATCCTAAAAGTCTTCCACTTGCTCGAAACCATCATGACCATGTTATTCATTTGCAACTTGGAAGTGTACCATCGAACATTAGGCCTTACAAGAGAGATTGAGAATATATTTCAAGAGATGTGAGAGGCTGTCATCATTCAACCAAGTCAAACTTCTCTCTTCACCAATAATGACAATTACAAAAAAAATATGGTTCATGGCACGTGTAGAAATAAATTAATATTGAGGTATTATGGACCCTACAAAATGTTGCAAAGGAGTGGAATTGTGACTTACACGTTGGAATTGCCTTCATTTTCACGTGTACATCTCATCTTCCATGTTTTTGGCTTAAATAAAGTAATAGGTGACAAGATCTTAGTTCAAACTACTTTACCAGAGATTAATGAAGGGAAAATCATATTAGAACCAGAAACAATCCTTGAAAAAAGGATTAAGCAACTGAGAAATCAAGCAATTACTAAGTACCTCATCAAATGGAAGAACCCACCAATGGAAGAGGCGACATGAGAAGACGAGTTATTCATTCAAAAACACCCACAATTAGTTTGTTAAGGACAAAACTTGTTTGAAAGGGGGAGGCATGTTAAGCCCTAGACAAGCCCCATGTTAACCCTAAAACCCCTTATTAAAGCCCTCACTATTGATTTACTACATTTCTATAGTTATATTGGTATGTAGGCTAGAACCTTTCATTATACCATTCCATTAAAATTGGACACTTTGTTTATCCACATACACACACACACACACCAATGATACCTAGACTTAGGATCATCATACATTGTCTTGTATTGTATTCATTGACTTCTTATCATTATTAAGGCATAAGGTTCATAACAAACACATTAGCGCCAAGTTAAGCAAGTGACTCACCCATTTTCCTAACAAATATTGGCAGTGTGCCAAAACACATAAGATGAATAAATGTTATCAATGAAGTTCCACTAATTCCTACCCTATTCAAATTGAGTAAAAACAAATGACTTCCCTAAATTTTTTCATATTTTATATTTTCATATACATGTTCACTTCTGACATAGAGTAAGGTTTAGGGTGTGTTTTCGTTCTTTCTTTGAAGGGGTGTTGATGGTATTAGATAATTGATTCTCCTTTAAAATATATTTCTCAATAAAAATTGATCTAGCCATGAGTCAACCAATTTGAATTGGAATTTACAAATAACTACCTTCAACCATCAAATTCATGTGTGTGCATGCCTATGCATATCTAATTTTCTCTTATGAAAATAAGCAAGTACCTTTACTATTATCTTTATTATATTACACCTCTAGCATATCATCTACAATATTTCACTTGCTTTGAAATTAAACATCCCCTTATTAGAATATAAAAAGAATAAAATAGTTGCATTAACCCATAATAATAATAATTTTAATAAAAAAAACTCCATAAAACATTTTTTTGTTCTCATAGTCCCTACGCTTTTATAGTATTGTAAATGTCTATACATGGACAAGAAAGTTGCAGTGTGCCAAACTTTATGCAATAAGTTGTAATAGAAAAAGGAAATGGTTTAAATGACAGGTACTCACATAAAAATAAATTACCAGTCCTTAGAATTTTAGGTTTGTTATTTTAACAATCATAGTTTTATAAATGTTTGCAATGTTCTTTATATTGATAAAAAATGTATTTTGTTTTGAATTAAAAATTTCTTCATAAAAACAATGTCTAACATCACAAAAGAAAGATAATATAAATGGAAAACCATTGCATAAATAAAAATAAACTATAAATCACAAAATAAAAATAAGTTAAATATGAAAATAAAAATACTTCAAAGATATTCACATAAAAGTACATTAATGGCCCCAATGAGTTTTGGCTTTTTAATCTTGAAAAACTTGTAATGTTTTATAATATAGAAATCACAATTATATTTTGAATTAGCAACATAAAGCACAAACTATGAATAATTGTATGTGAACCAATCAGCTCAAGAAAAAGAAAATATAAACCCCAAAATATGGATAACCAAATTGGACACTTTGTTTATCCACACACATGCACACCAATGAGACCTAGAATTAGGATCATCCTATATTGTCTTATATTGTATTCATTGACTTCTTATCATTATTAGGTTCATAACAAACACATTAGGGCCAAGTTAAGCAAGTGATTCACCCATTTTCCTAATAAATATATTGTCTTGTATTGTACTCATTGACTTCTTATCATTATTAAGGCATAAGGTTCATAACAAACACAGTAGGGCCAAGTTAAGCAAGTGATTCACCCATTTTCCTAACAAATATTGACCGTTCACCAAAACACATAAGATGAATAAATGTTATAAATGAAATTCCACTAATTCCTAGCCTATTCAAATTGAGTAAAAACAAACGACTTACCTAAAAAATTTCATATTTTATATTTTCATATATATGTTTACTTCCGATGTAGAGTAGGGTTTAGGATGTGATTTCCTTCTTTCTCTGAAGAGGTGGTGAGGGTGCTAAACAATTGATTCTCCTTTAAAATATTTGTCTCAATAAAAATAGATCTAGCGATGAATCAACCAATTTCAATTGGAATTTACAAATAACTACCTTCAACCACCAAGTTCATGTGTGTGCTTACATGTGCATATCCAATTTTCTCTTATGAAAATAGGCAGGTACCTTTAATATTATGTTATACCTATAGCATATCATCTACAATATTTCACTTGCTTTGAGATTAGACATCCCCTTATTAAAATAGAAAAAAAGAATAAAATAGTAGCATTATCCCATAATAATAATAAAATTAATAAACAAATTCCTTAAATTTATTTATTTTTCTCATAGTCCCTACACTTAAATAGCATTGTAAATGTCTATACATAGACAGGAAAGTTGCAGTGTGTCAAACTATATGCAATAAGTTGTAATAGAAAAAGGAAATGGTTTAAATGACGAGTACTCACATAAAAATAAATTACGGGTCTTTAGAATTTCTGGTTTGTTATTTTCATAGTTTTATAGATGTTTGCAATGTTTTATATAGTGATAAAAAATGTACTTTGCTTTTAAAGTAGAAGTTTCTGCATAAAAACAATGTTTAACATCACATATATATATATGGAAAATGGAAAACCAGCATAAATAAAAATAAAAATAAACTATAAATCACAAAATATAAATAAGTTAAATATGAAAATAAAAATACTTAAAAGATATTCACATAAAAGTACATTACTGGCCCCAAAAAGTTTTGGCTTCTTAATCTTGGAAAACTTGTAATGTTTTATAATATAGCAATCACAATTATATTTTGAATTAGCAACATAAAGCACAAACTATGAATAATTGTATGTAAACCAATCATCTCAACAACAAAGAAAATATAAACCACAAAATACAGATAACCAAATATAAAATTCATATTTGAGTTATATGTGAAGTATAAACCTTGATAAGATAGTTTGAAACAGATGGAAGATAAAGAAACATGAATACATAAGGAAAGATTTAGTGGTTTAAAGGCCAAAAATCCAAGTTAACTATTCAAAAACTTCCCAATAAAAATCATTGTGAATATGGATGCACAAAGGAAAGACTAAGATTCAAAATCCAAGTTGCCTATTCAAGGACTTTAATGATATCATTATAGCAATTCTTATTGAGCAAAACGGTATACCCAACAAGTCCATCTAAACAAAAATTACTAATTATGAAGATTCCATGGGATCTTGAGTAAATGTAAAAACCCTAACCCTGATTTTAGCTCCAACAAATTGGAAATAAAGCATTTCGAATCATTCATTTATTACAACCAAGTGTATAATCCAAACAATTTTCTTAAAAACATTCAAAAGAATTAAATCCCAAACATTATGTTCCGAACCATCCAATTTGGAGAGTGAAGCCACAAGTTAAATGGCCATGAAGCCTTTCTACAAAAGTTGCCCACTAAAACACACAAAATGTGTTTGTTGGGGGATTGTAATTCCTGCATTAGTAGTATGGATGTGAAGTTTCAAGCTGCAACATCTATAAAAAATCACGGGAGGTGACCAAATAAATCTAAAAGTGTTTTAAATTTATACTTTCAAAATTAAAAGTAATACATCCTATCCTATCTTTATACAAAATGATAATTCCAGCATTTTTTATAAGGCCATAAATAAGTACCTAATATAAATGCACAAGATGATTAACACACTGGAAGCCCCATAAAATAGTACATTTTAATAGCAATGTCTAAACGTTTTTGCCTTTTCACTAAAATCTGCTTTTATACAATTCTCGATAAAATTGTACGCACAAGATGATTAACACACTAGAAGCCCCATAAAATAGTACATTTTAATGGCAATGTCTAAACGTTTTTGCCTTTTCACTAAAATCTGCTTATACAATTCTCGATAAAATTGTTAGTATTTTTGAATGCATAATAAATTTAAAATCCTAAAAAATCTCAAAAACAGTCCATATATATATATATATATATATATATATATATATTTTTTTTAACCACATGGTGAATCGGTAACTATCAAGTTTAATCCACGGGAGACCCAGGATCAATGCTCATAGCTGCCACTATAACACCAAGAGCATAACCAACCACCTGCAAGTCGGGTATGCTAAGATCCTATGATTTTAGCAAGAGCAGACCCACGGTCAGGGGGGGTCCGCCCCTCTAGCCGCCACCACAGCAGGTCACTGTACTCAATGAGATTTGAACTTTGGTCTCCCGGGCTTCGCCCGTTTGACTTACCGTTAAACCACACATCACTGTACCAGTCCATACATATTTAACAACTCATATTTAACAAATCAAAGGCCGTCTATACATATTTAACGACTCAAATGCCATTCCAACCAATGTTCGGCCAAATTTCAAATAAACCTTATCGGAAAATATGCCCAAAAACAAACATGTAAAACATTTAGACTGCGGTCAATTTAATGCTAGAGTTTTTCCTCGATTGAAGTATTTTCCGTATCAGCCTGTTATTAGTTTGGATAAAAACAGTGCTAAATAATTTTTATGCATGTCCATTTTCCTTCGGAACTAGTATTGAACAGCAAATGTAATAAATATGTTTAAGGCATTATCATCCAAGTCCCTATAGTGTAGTATTTGTTTCCACTTAAGATCTGTTTTGATGACCTGGAAGCATGGCTATAGCATAACATTTGTTTCTACTTGAGATCTGTTTTGATGACCTGGAAGCATGGCTTCAGCAGTTGACAGGTCATAGGATCTCAAAATGTCCGTAAATTAACATATGCAACACCTTTTTCCACATAACATTGGTTTCTACTTAACATCTGTTTTAATGACCTGGAAGCATGGCTTCAGCGGTTGACAGGTCATAGGATCACAAAATGTCCGTAAATTAACATATGCCACACCTTTTTCCACAGCGCTTTCGCAAACACTAGGCTAGGACGTGCCAAGAGAGACGAACCAAAAAGCACCCATTCTGAAGCTATCTCCATTCCAAACTAAGATATATGAATAAATGAGTGAGAAGTGAACTAGAAATATGACCGCTAAACTACACAAATTTGAAAATTAGAAATTGTTCACTCCAGGTGGCGTTTGGTTGAAGCTTTACACAAGTGTATCCTATGCATCATCGCTGGAAATCACACCCATTCACATGCTGAGTGGACACTTGGGACGTGATGTTTACTACATTGTCGGTGTTTGCATCGTTTGGCCAGCAACAAGGCTTCCAACTAATTCAAGGCACATTACCAAATGTCAAGGAAGTCTGTTCATGTGAAGTAAGTTTCGGAGCAGTTTATCCAGGCATTTACGTTCGAAATTAAAGGGAGAATTGAAGGCACATTACCACATGTCAAGGAAGTCTGTTCATGTGAAGTAAGTTTCGGAGCAGTTTATCCAGGCATTTAAGTTCGAAATTAAAGGGAGACCACAAACAGAAGCAATAGCCATGCATAGCATCCCACTCTTGGCTATCTTCTTTGATGTTCAGCCTCTATGTAGATATCTCTATTCAACAATTTTATTGCAACATAATGATGGATCGACAAAGAAATACTAAAATCTAATGAATCCATAAAGACTACTTTCATATGTGACCCTCGTCGACGTCTACTAACAAGGTACTATACAAAATATCAAGGTAAGTTTAGCCATAGACTTGTCCATGCAAGTGGCATACAATACAAATACTAGCAGATATCCCTAACTTCTTAAATAATGAAATGGTTTTGAATGTTTAACCATTATACTAGCAGATATCCCTAACTACTTAAATAATGAAATGGTTTGAATGTTTAATCATTACTCTGTATACTTACATTTGGTTAAGATAAACCAATAAAAAGAATGTGTATATAAATTAATTTTGTATTAGGAATATACATATTTTAGTTTTCGATGGACTGTAAACAATGAAACCATTACAATAAAGTTCATCATATTACTTACAGGAACTGAACCTGGGTGGAGAGGATAACATTCATTCCTCCCAACCATCCGAGATAAACCCAATTGACATGTGTGTGTATCACGAACATGAGAAATGTTTTTATATTCCATATCAGTAATATACATGTTCCAGTCCTCAAGGGACGGTTCAGACAGGCTTGAAGTCATTGCAACAAAGCTCATAATCATCATCATATGCCATTACACCAAAGCTCATCATATCTTATTGTGTGTGTGAGAGAGGAACATGAAAAATATCTTTATATTTCATATCAGGAATAAAAATGTCTGAGTCCTTGAGTGACTGTTCAGTCTCAACAAGACTTGAAGTCATTATAACAAAGCTCATGATATCACTTACAAAATAAACCTGATTGGGGAAAGATAACACAATCATTCCTCCCAACCACCCAAAATAAACATAAATGAAAATACAAACAAAAATCTTATTTATATATATATATATATATTTTGAGACCCACACGATGTGAATTTAACCAAGATGTTCTCAAAGTACTCACCTAAAAGCTCACCACCCGTGGAAAACCTATATATATATATATGAAATAAAATAAAAAATGTGTATGTTATGAGACCCACGAGTGTTCACAAGTTTGACCGACATGCTCACAGAATGAATACTCACCTGGAAATTCAGCACCAGTACAAAACTCGTGAAACTTTGTAAACTTACCAGTAACTAACACAAAACTTTCCATGATTGTTGAGCTTTGTCCAGCCCAAAGTTTGACAAAGCTTTTGCGAAGCCAAGTTCCGGGTATATATATAATCCATGTGAAAATAGTATGTCTATGCCAAGATTCATGCAAAGAAGGTGACGAAATCATAGACAACAATCATCCATGTGAAAATAGTACGTCCATGCCAAGATTCTTTGATTCATGCAAAGAAGATGACTCATAATAGACAACAATCAAATAGGCCAGGCAAGTCGCAAGTCACATGACACAAGGACACGAGACACAAGAGGACATGTAAATATGAGTATTCGACATGAGAAACAGTGATCCCGAAAACAGGACATGAGGGACACATTATATATATATATTTATTAAATTATATTTATATATATATATATATATATATATATATATTTATTAAATTATATATATATATATATATATATATTATTGAAATATAGTTCCTGATCCATATTAAATTATGGAATTATAGTATTTGTTTATTAATTTACTACATCAATGATGTTCAATAATTCATTATTTATTCATAGTTCAATGTTCATTCTTAATCTTCATGTTATTAGCTTACTAACGTTTGTACAAGGTTACAAGCAAATAAGAGAAAACTCACCAGAAATTTGGAAGAACTTAGATATTAAAACCATAAAATGCATATTTTCCATTAAGTAAAACGCAGGAAGACACTTCCAATAGTAATGACATGAAATTGCTTGTTTAAGACCACAAGCAACAGAATGCAGGTTCTATTTCAGAAATGTAGAAAAGCTTTTTGCATTCACTTTGTTGGACTAAATCTAATAGTTTTTAACTTTTTACAAAGACAAGCTTGGAGACAATTCCAAAGGTGTATGCTGCTCCAACATGTGAGTTGCAAGAATTGCTCCAACATGAGCTGCACACTTCTCTTGACCTCCACTTCAAGCCTCATCACATTCCTGTGTGAAGGTGTGAGGACTTGAAAGTCAGGCAACTCTCCATTGAATAATGAAGATCACCCTTCTGTGACTGGTTACATGCAGCCTTCTTCTATATCACCAGCAGCAGAGGGCATAACCCATTTGCTTAAGAATGATGTCAGGTGCAGATTTTGGCAGTTTAAAGAACAAGTCGTCAAATAAGATAGGGTGTGCCATGTTAGGCATGAAATCTATTATTTTTAACACACCTTATCCCATTCTATTTTTATCCTGAAGTCATGCACATGTATACTATGGCACTGGAGGTTTTCTTTATTGGAAATTCGCTTTATTTAATTGGCACAAGTGCATGTGCATCCTGGAAGAGGATTCGATGGGCTGCTGAGGTTGGTGTATTCCTGGAAAGACGGCCATTTACTATGTCAATTTCTAGCTAGATAACTGAGGACATTCTTGTCCATATAACTATCCTATCAAAGCCATCGTCTTCAATCAATTGTGAAAAACGGTACACTGGCATTTTCTTTTAAGAAATTTGGACACACATTTTGAGGTAGAGGAAAGCGTGCAAAGCATCATACAGTATACCTCACCAACTTTATGAAATAGTTGTGCAAAACAATACAGCATCCTCCTAAACAAAAGATTTATGGTTGAAAATCACCAAAGGATTTAAATCACACCGTCCAAACTCCAAAGAATAATTATTATGCAGCATATAAGAGAAACATAATATTCTGAACTCCCCATAGTTCATAACCAACTTTGAAAGCACACTTACAAATGGAGCACAAAGAATGTTCTCAGTGATTTGACCTATGAGATGCATTCGCATATCATAGCATTTATACACGAAATCTAACAAACTTTGAATAAAAACTTACAGATGGAGCACAAAAAAATGTTTTCAGTGACTTAACCTCTGAGATGTAATCACATACCAGAAATATTCATAGCACTTAAACACGGAATCATTATTTCATCAAAATATTTTCTAGGTGTAGGCAGTTTTAACATGTGCCCAAGACGGAATACAGTATTCTAGGCCATCAGTATAAGCACAATGTCTTGTAACATAAATGCATAGGTTTGAAATACAATGTCCTCCAATCTTGCACCACACATCCAAACAGAAGATGCTAATCCACCTACAGGCTACATCTCTTTAGGGAGTGCCAAGCTAGTGGAGCATAAAACATAAAGCATCCAGTTCTGACTAAATATACCCCATCTAAACAACTCTCTTTCTTAGATATCAACCGATAAGATGGACAACAATGTTAAAGAGACCAGCATGCTCATCAACGAGGCACACATTGTCCAACATCTATAACATCACAACTGAAACGATGGTAAGAGCCGCCAGATTACTCCCTAACCACCTCAAACTTAAAGGTAACAAATGAAATTCAGAATAGGAAGTACAACTGCTGATGACTATAAAATTTCATACCACCAAATAAATTATTTCCTCGTCTCTTACAGAAGGCTACACAGACTATCAGCTGCTGGCCAGAGAGGGCTACTCATGTACCATAATGGAAGTGGTCATTTTATATTTTTATGTTAGATCTAACAGAAAGGGAAGTGCTGATGTGAAATGAAACCGCACCATAGGGATAAGCCATTGTACTAAGATAGCACGATACATTACACAGATATAACCAAAAGCCAGAGTCGAATAACAAGGCATCACACCAAAACTGCCAGCAAAGTTAATACTGAAGTGACGGAGTATACTCCAAAGCCAACTGTCAGATTGGCAAAGTTTTTGGTCCAAGTTACCAGGATCGAGATCCTGGTATGGATCCACCAAATTTTAAAAAACCAGCATCTGGATAGGGTGGGGAAACAGCATGTACAAACATATATATAAATATTAATATAGATTGATTATGTGATTTTGCCGAAGATTATCTAAACAATGTTATGGATCACAGAAGTCTAAATTCCTTAATATTAATATAATTTTAAAAATAATAATAATTTTTATTTTTATTTCTATAATGCAGATGCTTTGATCTTGAAAATATCCAGACTGATTGCAGATTCTCCGTAAAAAAAAAAAAAAAAAAAAAAAAAATTGGAATTTTTCTACAAGATGCAGAGTCCAGCAGAATCTTAGTAGTCCTTAATATGCTCAATTATAAGGCATAGGGCAAGGCCTGTTTCCAGCAATAGTGAGAATGCTTTGAAGGTTAGGAACCAGACACGATCAGAATTAGGACTGCATAAGCTCTTTTTCTATCTGTATCACATAGGTTTTGAATTTTAAAAGGAAGTATCAATTTCAAGAGCGAATTATTACCCACCAAAAGCAGGTAAACGCTAGGAGAAAATGTTTCTCACCATCAGTATTATTTCTCCCCAGCAGCCCTATGATGATCCACATATAGCTTTACTTCAGAGCTCTCCACCCATGCTCCAGCCAGTGCTCTCTCCTATCTAGCATACTTCTTGAAGGAAGGTTGGTCATCTATCAGAAGGTACACAAACCATTTTTGTAATCATGTGCTCTCATTTAATGTTTGGGGCATTGCTAATATGGATCACAGGCCAAGCTAGATGATTGACCTATCTTTATTGTACCCTTGTTCCCATACTTCATATGGGAGATTATCTTTCGCCCCAAGTCCAATGTAACCTCCCCTGAGGCCCTTTTCTTCCACTATTGGGAAGGACACTAATTGATATAGCGTGCTCAAGGTAATTCATACCATCTTCCATTTCTCCTTTCATCCACTTCCATTCTTTGGGTTGATTGCCATTGGCGCTAACAACCTATATCCTTGTCTCTAAGTTAGGGCCTAGAAATTTGCCCTAAGAGGTTGATGCAGATGAAAGAACAATAAAAGCATATGAAGCCACAAATGAAAGAAAATTAAAGATGCAAAGGATAGCTGGAACATATAGAAGTGCGTGGAAAAAAACCTGCCATGAGCTCCACCCACCTCTTTAGCCATTACCCAATTCATATGGATTTCATGCTCTATCTAAACAAAGGAACTTATGAATGTCCCAACCCCAATGAGAAATAAACTACTACATCTTTAAGGGGTACTGAAAAAGCATAAAGCAAGTTGGGTCACCTAAGCGATGCAAGAAAGAGAGACAAATCATCAAAGTAAAAGACACACCAAACGGGTGGAAAAACATGATAAGGAAAAGTAACACATGTATCCACGGTTGCTCCCTCTTCTCATCGTACTCAAGATGTTGGACCTCCTTTAGTTGGTACCATGATTATGGTCATCTTCCTTGAAGTCTTTCCCATTCCATGACCACATTTATCATATGCATCTATGGATTGATGGGTCTACATATGAAATTTCTTACACAAGGAAAAGGATGTCTAGCCCAACTTTGAAAGCACATATGGCATTGCAACCCCAATGTTGCCCCTCCTGAGATGAATAGTGGGATTTGAGGAGCCCCCACGTGGTTGTATTCCTCTTGCTACACCTCCAAATGCTAAAACGTTGAGCCAAGACGCCGAGGCATTGGCTTGATTGATGATGTGCCCAAATGGACCCAAGATGCCCCTATGCTAGCCTTGTAATTGTTTGATGGATATTGCCTATTTCAAAGCCCAAATGATGATGGAAACCACTTGAGATGATTTGGGAGGGCCAGCACACCATGTTTTGATGCCAATGCTTGATCCTAGGGCTACCATGTCATCCATGCATGTCTTAGAAGGGTGGCGCGAGCCTACTTCATGATGACATCATGGGGGAGGAGATGTTACTTAGAGATCTACCTATGCACTGATGATGTCCCTTGGAGTGATGAGCACCCTTGGACCCACTTTGTCACTTGCTTGATGGAAATGCCACTTTTTTTATGGATGACCTCATGTTGGAAGCCTCTCTTCCCACACAAGTGGAGGATTTATGACTTATTTCTTATGTTTTATCATTTTGTAAAAGTTATCTTGAAGTTGACTTGTGACCTTCTAGCTTAGTTGAAGGCTTTAAGCAAACTTTTACTATTTTTTATTGTCAATTAGTGGAAAATGACTCGGTTTCCCTGATATAAATAGAAGATTCAAGTAAGTCATTTTCACTTATTCATCATCACATGCACTAATTTCTTCTCTCTTGAGTGAGTGTAGTAGCTTTCTTGTATTTTTCTCTTGGTCGCTATGGAGGAATGATGGAGTGAATTGTCTTGGGAAAGATATTTTTGCATCAAGAGACTATCTTTGGATTGATGAAGTGATTCTTGATTGAATGGTGCAAGTTAATTGTCATTTTTCTTATATTTTGCATGCTATACTCTGGAATTATGATTTCTATTGTGCCATATTAAAAGTGCAAAATCTTTTATAAAATCTTGTTTCCACATGTTATGCAAAATTTGTCATTCGAAAATCCATCAAAGGAACTTCTTGCATGTATCCTTTGACCTTAAATCTCCTACAAGAAGTCACTAGAGTTTCTAAGATAAGTTATTTAGTCTTCCAACCCCCCTCTTCAACCAAGTCCTATCATTCACCTAGCCTCTTTGACTCCATAGCCCAATTGAATATAGGCACTAGTCCGATTGTGGGATTACCTTTTAAACATTTCTATCTTTCCTTTATTTCTTGGTACCTAGGGTTAGGGTTTGGTTTAAATCTACATTCAATAGCATTTTTGTTCCTATATGTTATTGCCCGTTAGGTGTGAAGAGTATTTATTAACATTTGAGAAGCAAAGTCAAACGTGTTGCACATTTTTATACATATTTATGGCTGATGTCTAGGGTTTATGTTGTTTTTCTATGCATTTTTAACCATTAAAAACCTAAAGTTGACCTATCCATTGCTTACCTCTTTGATAGCGTTCAATCCTTTATTGATTTCATCATTTATAGGATATTTCCTCGCTGTTATATGTTTTTGCATGTTGTAAATCTGCATATCATAAAAACCCTAGCTTATAACAACTTTCCTCTAGTTTATTGGGGTTAGTGGAGAACCCTAGCTTATAACAACTTTCCTCTAGTTTATTGGGGTTAGTGGAGAGTGTACTTGAACATTTGTAATTCTTATCTTGGCCTTCAAAAGTTTATTGATACCTTCTCCCATAACCATTAGACTCTTATCACCTTTGAACCCTCCTTTATTGAAGACCTTTTTAAGTGATTTGTCTACAAGCTCATTAGAGAACCATTAGAGAACCATCTGGCTTGGAATCCTGGTCATCTAATCTTTGCCAGAGAAACCTCCCTTGTGGGAATAACATCCAACCACTAAATAGCAGGTGAAAGGCCATTGAGGTGAAAAAGGTGGCTTATCTCTTTGTTGCCATAAGACATAAATTACGTAGTGAAGCTTTGCACTAGGCCTGCTCGATTTTGCAGTAACAAAAACAACATACTTTGCAGTAGAAGTAAACTAGATCATAATTAATCAGTTGCATTGCGTGTGCTTTCCATTCAAGTACTCTCCATGCAACAAATAATAGACATCCAACAAACTAGACAGAGCAACCATAAAAGGGCAGTTAGATTTCTGTGATCGTTTTTAAACTTCGTAACATTTCTCAGGACCTATTCATGAGTCAGTTGATATCCATGAGTCGTTGAATTTTGAAGCACTTCAATCCATGGATGACAGATCCTGGAGCTTCAGTCCTCAATTCAGTCTGTAGTCGATGGATCTTGATCCAAGAACTTCAGTCTTTCAAACTTGGATGCAGTTTGTAGATGAAAAATGAGTCGGTTTACAGTCCTAAGCTTTTGTATTCTGCAATGGGAGAATCAGTCTTCTTACAGAAGTATAAGTGGGGTTTAGCAATTTAGGCAATTAGGATTTTTTTGTATTAAATAATAGTTTTACTAGGGATCCATCATCAAAAGAGCCCCAAATATTTCAGGATCCACTTCATAAAGACAGGATCCATTTTCAAAAGTGGCGATCCATTCCTTCTCCGCAGGCTCTGCCTCCATGACAAATCCTAGACAGATCCCAGTGAATCTGGATCAGGATTCAGATACATGGATCCAAATGAACTGGATGTGGGGACAGCAGATCCAATATCTCAATGTTTGATGCATGAAATGCCTCGTATAATAATAATAGTAATTAAAATTATAAGATTCTAATTTAAGGTCACAGCCTAGCCAGACACCAAATTGACACATGAAACCTCCTTGACTGTGGAACAAGAGTCTACATATCCTACCCCTCTCCACATTCAATCCTATGAACTCCACGAAGGAAACACATGTTCTTGAGTATTACACCCGTTAAACCATCTTATCTCATGATTGTTATGCATGTGGGGTTATTCACAACACAAGCACAAAAAATTCTAAAGAGTACTAATGTGGGACAAAATTCCACCCTAGTGAAATGTCATTGTAGTAAGATAGCATGCAACATCACATAGAAAACAACCGCAACCCTAAGACGGCCCGGAAGACATGAAAACAAAACCAACAGTAATGTTAACAGGTAATGCCAGAGTGATGGAAGATACTATTTAGTATTACATCAACTTAAGGACTTGCACCCCAAAGCCAGTTTCTCAATTGGAAAATCCTTTGGTGCCAGTAATGCCTTGTAAACCATCTCTGTCTCACAGTCGTTATCCATGTTGGATTATTTACAACACACACACAAGTAGAAGGGGATTACCAATATGAAATAAAACCCCACCATAGGGATAATACAAATGAAATAAGTGGGACACAACATCACTTAGATAACAACCACAATAAAAAGGCAATGCACAAGGCCTGATACATAAACCATCAGTAATATTAATACCAGAGTGAGCGAGGATGCTATAACATCAGGCCAAAGACTTGCACCCCAAGCCAGCTTCCAAATTGGCAAAACCTTTGAATCCTTGTCGGGAAAATTTGCATCTCACAATTGTATAGGAAAAATTCAAACTGTGAGTGTTCATTACAGGGAAAGATATATCCACGCTTAGTATCTACTACAGTAGTTCTCAATGGACTAAAGACCATGTCCATCCAAACAATGAAATTAGTACTAAACGTTAGACAGTCTTTAGTCATCACACATTTCAAATCTGTTTCTGAGTTGTGAACTTCCAATCACCCATTCCAAGTTAAAAGGCATGGATAATTATTAACAAGGTATTCAAACGTATATTGCATCATGGCAAAAGACACCTTCACCAAGTCAGTAAAACATAAGCTCCTACGTGCAGACAGAAACCTATTTTTTCATACTGATTTTACTTATTAACAGAACAGGCAAATGTTTTAATTTAAAAAATTTCAAGATAAATATTATGATATGCTAAATACTTCAGGTTCCGTTCAATATAGTTTATAAATCACCTAATAGGGCATTGCCTCAATCCCTGGGCCAATGTGCTGTTGTAGTAGTCCTAGTTTCATGCAAGGTGCACATATGAATTGCATGCTGATTAAACACAAGATTAAGGGAATTCAATAGCATGCCCTTTTAGTTAAATTATTGTGACATGCCATAGAGAATTCTCAATCAAATGCTAAATCGACTTGGCAAATAAAAACAAAAGCATTGGCCAATCTTATTTATGCAGATAATTTTTACAGATTAGAGCAGTTGCACAAGGCATTTTATTCAAGATCATGTTTGCCAGAAAAAATTCACCATGAAAAGAGCACATGAATGTCATTAAATAAAGAAACCCAAAATTTATTGTTCCTGATATAACCCTACCAAAGTTATAAATTTGCATTTTGAATGAGATATTAAAACCCTCTCAACACCCGAGAAATTTGAAGTGGGAGAGTAATATTTGGTAATGTTGGAAATAACAATTGCAGAGATTACACCCCTTCTAGGAGATGTTTCAAGAATATACATGCACATGCCATTAAGACATCATCTGTGGTTAAGATCAAACTTGTCAAAGAAGCCTACCGTAATTGTCCTAAAAAAAATGCCCAAGATCACAACTGACCACAAACATTTAGTCAAGACCCACCTGTCATTGTTGCTTCAGCATTACTCCTTGCCTCAGCGTCAAACTGAGGCCCCCAGTCCATGGACTGCATATTCATATTATGCATGATCTCAGAATTCAGACTATAACCACCTCCTCCAGTAGCATGTTCAGAATAGCTTCCTTCATCTGTTCTCAGGCCACCAAAACCCTCGGTCCTTGACTGTAAACCTACTGGGGAAGGTGGATGCCCTGATATAGACGCTGGCAAAGTGGCACCGGAAGGCTCGCTATTTTCAGTTCGTCCAAAGCCCTTCTTCGCATCAGCTTGGAAAGTACCAACAACTACCTGAAGGTAGAAAAGTTTCAATAAATCAATTGCAGTTAGGAAGCTGCACGACAAAGAAAGGCCTACTTAAATATCATTACCTGTACAGGACTTGCAGCTATAAGAAGACCTGCCACTTCACCACCAACAACACTGCCATCCGTCCCAGCCAGAGCTACAGTCAGCTTACCAGTTCGTGTTTGCTTTCCTCCAGCTTCATTTAGTACAAAAGAGCCAGATAATGAAAGAATTTCATATTTTCCCTGAAAAGCAGTATCAAACAGAATCATGGCTATATTCAACTAGCAACATACAGGAACAATGATTCTTGCAAGTAAATGAAGAAAAATATAACTATTGCCTCAGAAATGCTTATTCTGGCTGAAACATATAAGATAAAAGAATATTTCAACGCCATGACTGCAGAACAACTATTATTTGCACTATAAAATGATCAGAAGTTTTTCCTTCCATTATGTCGCAAATTGCTCAGTAGTAATGCGATGAATCACAGCCTCACAAAAGCAATTTACCCATCTAGTACATATAATATTTAACAATAATAACGTATATAATTTCATCTTCTTAGTTCCAATGCCAAACAAGTGCCTTGTAGAATTCTGCCACAAAAGTATTTCACAGAACCATTTATGATTTAACCAATGAATCAAGAATTTTCGATTAAAATAGTTCCATGAGCACCCGAGTTTCAATATAACCAAAAGAACCTAGTTCCAAATTATATCTGATCCCATTCTGAAACTACTCCAAACCAGTGTCGTAAGAATCGGCTGATTCTGACCTGAATTGGGCAAAAAATGGTCCAAATCAGAAACTGACTCCTTAGGCTGAGTCAAATCTGGCTTGACCAAGCCCGTGTCTGTCAGATACGACGGACACATCAGCCTGCTGGCAGGGCCAAAGTTTAAAATACAAAAAAATAAAAATAAAAGAATTAAAGATCCTTAAACCCTAAATCTGTCTTGCTAAAACCCGGCCTCGTCTTTCATACCTCATTTCACTTCTCAAAAAATTTATTTGGATTGTTTGGAGCTGAAGAAAACCTTTCCTCGTAGCTGATTTAGCACCGACTCGAAACTGATTTCAGAGAGGAATTGATTTGTGGTTTCTGTCTAACCATTTTCTCGCAGATCGAAGAAGGATTTTATAGAATTTCATGCCCATTCAACCAAATATATGTATCTCAGAACTTATGTCTTGTTTTCTCATCACCGGGGGCTTGACTGGTTGGTTAAGTAGAAGAGATGACAATCCCCCACCAGGATTCAATTCTCACCACCAAAGTGAAGTGACATATTTAGCCCCTCCAAAAAAAAAATTGAGGGGGCATCATGACTTTGTGAAGGCCCTACGTGAGCGACGGGCAGAGTTTCTAGCCCCTGCTGTCTTAGGCTTTCCACCTAGGTGTTGATTGGATGGCGTTGTTAATTGTTAAAGGAAGTTTCTTCAGATTGCTCTAATTGATATGCAAATTTGTATTTTTAGTTCTTAACTTCTTAGTTATTATTTTACAGTGATGTGTATGAGTATTATACTCTTAAGCTAAATTTTGAATATTATATATATATATATATAAAAGGTTATTCCGGAGTCAAAGGCCAAGTCTGACTCTCGCTGCTTTGATTCCAAATGCATCTCCTAGACATGCAAAAACATCAAAATCTGACAAGAGCAGAAGTCAAAGCAAATTAATAGGCATATCAGATAATAGGGTAATTTAAATTGTACCGCTATTCAGTAAATGACCACAAAAGTAGGTCAATGGGACTACAAAGAACACAATCAATGTGATACATTATGGGAATGAAGAAGCAACTCTTATAGTTACATTAACAGCTATAAAAAAAATTATATATCCAAGGACAAAGATGCAAAGCGCTAAAAAACTAAATAAAAAAAATAAAGATACAGAGACATAAAATGAGTGCACAAGCACAAATTCATCAAGAACATGTCAAGTGATACTAGCACTAAAAGTCAATGTCTAAATAGGGAGAGAAGAATAAGTCTCCTCATCCAAATCCTCAATCATCATGAAGGTTATGAGTCATGACACACTATCCCAGAAGATCTAAAGAGTACCCAAGACTAAGGGAGTACAACAACGCAATCATGGGAGGAATCCTAGGGGTGGGCCCTAGATCGAGGAGGCCCATCAAAACTAACAATCAAGGCCAGGTAGGCTCCCCCTCCCTCGTGGAGTCTCGGCTCTTGCTAAGTCATAAATTCCTGGTATATATGGCTTATGGATATACTCTTCATATCATAGACTATAGTAGAAGCCGCTAGGTTTGATCTTGGGCTTTCCAAATTACTTCGATGAGTTACTGATTCACCATGGTTAAAAAAAAATCTCTGAATAATGACTGGTTGCTCAATGGAGCCTATAGTGTGGTACTTTGTGCGTAGGAAATTTGTCTGTCTTTGTGTCCTCCGAGAACTGCTATTTCTACAGATTTGATGAAGACTATCCCAAGGTCTGGGATGGGAGCTCCTCGAAAGTATCACAAAAGTAGGCCAACCTATCAAGGGAGGGGCAAGATTGTGAAGAGATCTGAGGTCTCGCCAATTTGATATCCAAACACATCCATCACTTGTTAACTTGAGCTAAGTGAAGAAGCAGCAAGAAAAAGGTAATCATCCTAGAAGGCTCTCGATGGGAAGACCTCGTAGGGACTATGATCTATACCCCAAAATTCCAACAAAAAAGAGCTATACATATGTAAATGGATAAAAAACAAGAATCCCCCTCACCCCCCATCAAAAAAAAAGATCTAGACATCTCTAATCGAGTTAACCAAAAAAAGTGGAGAGGGAGCAACGGCCCCAGTAATGGCAATAAAGTCTCCCCTGATCTCATATTAAATGGGGCATCTAAAGATGAGGTGATATTTGTACTCAATCAACTATTAAGGTAAGGAAGGTGGTGATCAATATTGACTTGCAGTTGATGAGATCCCACTTGAAACTACCCAAAGGGTACCGTAAGGCCATGCATCCAATGTTTATGCATATTTGTAAGTCTGACAATAAGGCCATCCCTCAGCTACAGAAATAAGCCACCCTCGGACCACAATTCTTAAGAGGTACAATCCAAGTAACCTAAATACACTATATGTAGATGCCCTCTCTAATTACCCTATTCAGCTCTTGTTTCCATCCAAATCGAAATGAAAACAATATGAAAGAACAAAACATTGCAAAGAGAATAAAATATGTAATATTAAAATCAAGGCATTGCATTGAAAATCAAAGTCTATTAATGAATCAAATGGTGAAAAATGCTACAATGCACATAGAATAAAAAGTGCATAAATGACAGTAGCTTATCTCTAAGAAGACATGTTACAGTTACGCTTATTCACAAAGAACCATCAACTACATTTTAAGAATCATTCCCAAAAGCCTATGAAAAAACACCCCAAAATGCAAGAATCCTAACCCTAGTGTGATTAGTGCTAAGCGGGAATGTTGAGATGAACAAATCTTAGTTGTTTGGAAAAAAGCAAAGCCTCGTTGGGATTGTTACACACCCAAGTGAGTGACCCCTAGGAGAAATCATTTTTTCCCGTTTAGTTCAGTGTGCCAACCAACAGCTCTATGTGATCTACAGGTTGCTAGCCTCAAAGGCCCTCCAAAAATGCTCCAATCCGTGCTTTGTGACATCTATTTTACTTACCAAATGAAGGTGGGTCATACATTATAAGGTACACAAACCATTTTTGTAATTAAGTGCTTTCATCTAATGTTTAATAGCATATTGGTATGAAAGGTTGAATTAGATGAATGACTGTTTTTCGTTGTATTTGTGTTCCCATTGCTTCACCTTGGTGGTTATCCCTTGCCTCTAATCCAAAGTGACCTTCCTTGAGGCCTTTATTTCCACTATCTAGGAGGGGCACAAATAGGAGACACTAATTGATCTTGCGTCCATGGTGATCAATACTTGACACTTACCACCAATCCCCTATTGCACATCCCATCTTCGAGTTGATTGCGATCTATCACCAATATTGGTTCCCTGTTTTCGTCATTCTTGAGTAGGGCCCTAGAAACTTGGCCCTAAGAGGTTAACGCAGCAAAAAGAAAAGAAAGAGCACAACCATTATGATAAAATGCAAAAGAATGGCTGGGATATAATAAAGTATATGGACAAAAGCCTAGCGAGAGCTCTATCACCCCCCGCCCCCCAACACCCATTATCCCTCACCTAGTTCCTAGCTAATGCATGAACAAATCAAAATGAAAGGATCTTTAATATCCCAACCTCGATGAACAATAAACTACTTTATCTTTAGGGGAAATTGCCACATAAATTAAAGCTTGTGACTAAAGCTATGTAAGAAAAAGAAAATCATTAAAGAAAAAGAAGCACAAGAGGGGTCAAAAAATATGCCAAAGAAAGGGATAACTCAGGTACCACAACTACTTCCTCTTCACATTATAAAGCTCAAGAATGATGGTATTTCATAACCAATACACAGATGGTGGAATCTTCCATGAAGTAAACCCCCACCATACCACTATTCCCTTGCACCTATTGATTGATGTGTCAACCTAAAAATTGTTCCTCCCCTTGGGGTTAGAAGCACCTCATAGCGCTTCTGGATAACCCCATATCTAAGCAATGGTAACTTGTTTTCAAACCCTAAGCTAGAAAGACATTTGAAGAGGATGCTTGTGTGAAGTACTATTGTGCCTTTTGTATTAGAAATGGTTCATTGTGATATTCTTATGGTTATTTTCACTATTACCCACCACCTGTAGGTAGTATGTATAGGAGAATTTTTCTCCTAGATGGTCCTCAGCCGACAACCAGCAGCCCCTTGCAACCACTAGATAGCTCGATGTGCCATTATCTCCACCACCTAAGCCAACCATCGTCCCTCGCCCATTTGTTATGATTGTATGTTTGAAGGTGGGCCTCCCACCCCGAAGGTATGGCTTTTCATTGGTATAGTTGAGTAATTTTCCTTAATTGTCATGGGCACTTTTGGGCATGGATTGGTGGAGGGATTTAGCAGAAAGAGGGGCATAGGTCTATACTCTTGCCTCCACTGCCCAATTTCGTGGTTAGCCTTGTATCTTAATCCCGTGGGATCTCCCTTACTGGCCACTAGCTTTAGGGTTGACACTACATCGAAAATCTCGATTTTGGTTGTGTAGTCCCGCTTCCCAACACCATATACATCAAGCCTCATTCATCTCTTTTCCCATTCGGGTCCACATAGAATTAGCCTCCCCCTCCCCTTGTCCACACCTTGGGTCGAGCCTAGAACGATGCCCGGAAGGTTGATGCAACTAAAAGAAAAGAAAAAGCAAAATTTGGCCACTCTTAATAGGAAATGTACCACAAAATGCAAAAGATGGTCGAGACATACAAATTTAGCACGTTGGCAAAAGTCAAACATGAAATCTACCCCTTATCCATGGCCATCACCCTAGTTCCTATGGGCCTTAGATGAGCTCCCTCCATCATTAAGGAACCCATGATTGTCCCAAACCCTGGTGGGCAATGAAATGCCCCACCTCAAAAAGGGGTACCTACTACTTCATCTTACAAATCATGCTCTCATTCCCTGGAGCCTCGAGCAGTTATGAAGAGAAATCAATCAAAGGCGAAAGGCATGATTAGAAGGGTGGAAAAACAAAGGTCAGGGTAACTCATGTACCACTATTTGCTCCCTCCTTCACTCATATACCCAGGTGTGGGCTTCCCTTATTATAGCTACCCTTGTACCATGGCATGTGGCTTGAAGCATTCCCCTGATTCCCACTTCGTTCCATCACTATATCATTTGCCACCTACCACTTGATGGATGTACCATGGACATGTCACCCCCTTTAAAGATTGAAACCACCTAATAGGGTCCTTGAGTAACCCCCTCATTGAACTTGGAAACACTTGTACATGCCAAAGCCCACTATGAGAGGGCATGCCACCATGAAGCGCCCCATTGATTCCATGACTTGTAAGCTCTTTTACTTGATTATTCTAATGATTTGTTGTATTGGAGTGCAAGGGGACGCATTGGATCTTATGCAGAATTGAAGGTGGGTCTGCATTTGGGGCTTAGTCTCCCTATACAAGGTCCTAGCCCTCCAGAAGGCCACATTGGCACTTGTAGAGTGAGTGTTGAGAGCCATGGGCCTTCACCATAGCAGAGAATACTTCATGGATCCCTAGCACCACTCATTGATTGCTCACGTTCCACCGTTTTCGATGAAGATGATGCACCTTGTTCACCATGCCCAAATGGCTCCACATTTGTACCATACAATTGGCAGATGTTCCAGGGTCTAGATGAGGATGTGTCTCGCAGCTCACTACAGGAAACAAAGGGAGGGCTTATGTCGTCATCCTGGCCCTTACAAATCATTTACAGGGATTTTTGATCCACTTGGAGACCCATGAGGATGTCCTTGTGCTCCACACCCACTTGGGAGCACCACAGGGATTTGCTTGGAAAACAAGGGGCCAACCCCTTGTCCACTATGTTTGAGGTCCATTCTCACATCATGGCACACTCTAGACTTCATTAGGCCTCCTCAAAGGCCCAACGACTCATTTTATTGATCATTCTACCCTCTTGAGAGGCTTATTCTTATGTTATTGAGCTATCTTGGTGGGCTTGTCACTAAGGGATGTTATTATTGCACATTATTTTATTATTTGGGGCTCAATTAGGCCAAATTAGGCAAATCGAACTCATTAGAGATTGTATAAATAGATGAGAGGTGATTCATTCTCTCATCATCACTTGGATTGGGATTTAGTAGCTACTTGAGAATTCTGCATTGTCTTTTCGAGAACGAGTTTGGATTGCATGGATGAATTTTGATGTTTGCATCTATTTCTCTCGTCTTGGAGCTTCATTATTAGCATAATTTGATGATTGGACATACTCATTTGTACATGTAAGTGATATTTTCATGCTTATTCTTGTTATTTACTTTGTCACATGAATTGTCACTGGGATTTTCGCTATGTAAGTCTTAAATAACTGTTTTTCTATGCAAAATTGTGGAAAATTTAATCTTCTGTAACGATGCATCATAGCATGGGCCATGTATGAATAGGTGAATGTTCCTAGAGATTATTGTTGTTGAATACATCTTGATAAGTCATCAATTGTTGCATATCGAATTATAAATACCTTAAGTGGTTGCTCTCATGCCCTAATGCCATCTGAAGTTGCTTGAAGGCCTCCTTCATTGGGTAAATCTTTTCCAAACACAAAATTCTCTGACTCCATCTCTCCTAAAGGATAAGGCATTGATCATTTCATAGGTGATCACTTTTAAAGAATATTTCTCACATCACCTTCTTTTTCTAGGGCTAGCCTCCATACGTCACCTAGGGCATCATTTTTCTCCCACTGTAGCCATCAAAAAAGTTTGATCTCTTGTCCATAACTGCGTTAGGGTTTTCTCTAGAAGCCCTCCAAATTTCAAGAAATTTCAACAGTGGAATCTTGAGATATAACAAGCCCTTGCTCAAGGATCACTCCTTGCCCTAGGTTTCCCTTAGCAAGTATCCTCATTTGGATCATTGCATTTAATTCCCGAAAGAATATTCGTCATTCAATCCTCTTCCCTTCCGTAATTAGGCCAAGCCCCTCCTTGGTTGATCAACTCCACATCCTTGACCTAATTCTGGTCCACTTGGTCCTGTGGTCCCGCACCCTTACAACCCTAATTCCACAAAGATCACATAATGACCATTTCTTCATAAGGATTCTCGGGACTAGGAACCCTCTTGACAAGACATATTCCCAAACCCTAACCTCAAGGATCCTCTTAGCCCTTCCTAGAGAGCCTATCACCTTGCTTTTCAACAAAGAAAGCCATATAATCAAGCCTCTTGTGAACAGGCCTTGTGAATCACCCTTCATCTTGTCATTGACATACTCATTATTGTGATTCCACTTATATCGGGTCTCCTCCCATCGATGAAAGTCCGTAAAGAGCAGGGAGCCTTACCTGAGGTGACAGTGGGCTATCACTCCATTGTTTCCCCTTGACCTAGTAGTTGCTCTATAGGATTCCCTCCTAGGACCCCTGCTAGTTTGAGCGGTAATAGTTACCACAAAATCTAGCAACCTAATGCAAAGACTCACTAGGCACTCTAGGTATAGGGAAATAATGAGATCAACCACAACTGTCACCTCAGTGGTTTCTCCCCTGTAGTTTTATGGTTGGATATTATCCCTGTTGTTGCACAAACTGGCAAGCCTTGTAAAGAGGAAAAAGCTAGAGGGCACAACAACACTTGGGATAGAGGCCCACTGTCACCGCAGCCTAAGTCCCCTACTCTTCTTGGATTTTCACCGACGAGAGGAGTCCCAAATCACTCACTTGTGATAAATGTCTCTATGGTAAGCTTGAAGTGAGGCAAGGTAGCTCATTCAATGGAAAGGTTCAACAAAGGTGCAAGCTTTGGGAGAAGCTATAAAGACTTTCCATGAAAAGTTCCTTAGAGAAGAAACTACACGAGACCTAGGTTTGAAATTTTGACACAATATATATATATATATATATATCCAAGGTCAAGGTAGGAGAGAGAAAAGGCAATGGAGATTTCCTTCAAAGAATCCCTAAGCTAAAGGATTCGCTTCTAGGGTTCCCTCTTGATGTGACGACTAGGGCATTAAAATTTATGGAGAATCCACTGTGGGAATTCCACCAAAACTTGAGCACCTTTAGAGGAGACACAAAGGAAGATTTCTATCCAAACCAAACTAAAAAATTCCTCCTCTAAGAGAATTCACACCAAGCCCTAGATAAGCTTCCTTGTCCTTAAAGGGACGAAAATTAAGAAGAGAAAAGAAGGAAAATTTATGGATTAAATCCAAGTTCGACCACTAAGGGACTTGATTAGTGCCTAAACCATTGGGAGTATGGAGTCATGGTGCTTATAAAATTGACCTTCAAGGAGGCTAAAAGAGGAAGCCCTAGTTACCCCCTTCAACAATTACCTTCCTTAACATTAGTTTATGGAGTTTGATGGATTAAATGCAATCATTATCCACTAGGAACATTCTTTCCACATCATCAATGAGTAACACATGCAAAGCTTCCCAAGATTACAATTTTGGAATGTATTCAATAGAACAAGAGTGTGAATTCTTATCATGAGAACAAATTCCATGCATTAGACATTATTTGCAAGATAATTTCACCATAAAGAAACATTTACAAGACAATGTAGAGTATATCCATCTATCAACAATGCTTTAGAAGCTCCAAAAAGATAGCAATAAAGATCCATACATCAAAGTTCATCCCAAGAGCATCCAAAAATCTCCTCAATTTGCAGGTCCGAATTCTTTAATTAGGCATTTGAAAATCCCAAGTGTGATGGTTTGAGATGAGAATAGGTCTCATCTATTTATAAAGTCTTATGAGTTCAAATTACAAATAATAAAGCCCCTCTAACATGTCTACTATGCAAAGCAACCCACCCATGGTTACAAGCCAACCATGATAGCTTTAAAAATTAAATTAATCTCTCTCTTAAGGCCCACACAATTCTGTCGTCATGCATGTGTGGAGGTCCAGAGAGGCAACACTGAGGCCTCTTGTGCTATAAATGTGGGAGAGGGCCTCAAAAATTATGAAGAGGTTGGTACCCTCCTTGTGCTGCAAAACATCTCCATACCCCCATTTGGGCTTTATGGGCTCCAAATGGGTCTCCATGTCACTCAAAATAAAGTCAATGTTGCATCAATGAGGGCTAGAACACACATGCCCTCCCATGTCTCCCTAGGAAAGACACAACCTCCTTTGGGCTTTGGATCAGTTTCCAAGTGTTGTGAGCGATGTGTCGCCGACTAGGGCATCCTGGTCCAAGTGGATCATCATCTCGAATAACTGGGGCACGAACAAGCAAGTGGTGGTGCTGAAGAAGCCCATGGTGTGGCAATCAATGTTTCGCATGAATAAATGCCCATGGCTCTCAACGCTCACCCTACAAATTCCATTGTGATCCTCTAGGAGGCCAATTCCAAGATGAAAACCCACTTGCAATCATCTACAACATCTAATGTGTCTCCTCATCACCAGATACAATGATACATTATTGCAATTGAGTGAATAAGCTTGTTAATCGGAAATAAATGGACACTTCATAGTGGGTTTCCCTTCCAAATTTGGGGCTTTGAACATGTAATAATGATATCTTCCTAGGTAGGAGTGGTTAATGATGGACCCTATTAGGTGGTTTCAACCTCTAAGGGAACGACGTGTCCAAGGTACACCCTTCAAATAGTAGGTGTCATGTGAAATAATGATGGAATGGAGTGGGGACAAAGGGAAGGCTCCAAAGCATATGGCCATGGTACAAGGGGTAGCTATAATAGGGAAAGCCCACAGGACAGGGGATGAGAGCATGATGTGTATAATATAGCAATGATTACCCCCTCAAGGTGGGGCAGTTCATCGTCCACAAGGAGTTAGGGCATACATGAGTTCCTTAATGATGCAAGGGGCACTCATAGGGGCCCTAGGAACCAAGGTGATGACCATAATGATAGGGGCTAGAGCTCATGTTTGGCTTTTTCCCACGTGCTAAATTTTATTGCCCCAACCATCTTTTGCATTTTGTGGTACATTCCCTATTGTATGTGGCCATATTATGCTTTTATCTTATTTTTTTAGTTACATCAAACTATGGCGCATCGTTCCAGGCCCAACCCAAAGTGTGGACAAGGGGAAGGGGATGCTAGCACCTTCTGGACCCAATGGACAAATGTGGACCAAAATAGGAAAAATATGAAAAAGGCTTGTAATGAGCGAAGGGGAGTGAGATATATGGTATCGAAAAGCGAGACCAGGCAACCAAAATCAGGGTTTCTCATGTAGGGTCCTTCCTAAAGCTAATAGCCAATAAAGGAGATCCCACGAGACTAGGATTTATGATTAACCCCCCAGTTGAGGCAAGGGAACAAAACTACAGTCAAAGCCCTTCCTCTTTCCATGTCACGTAGTAATCCACACCCAAGTGTGCCTAAGAAAAACAAGCATAAACACCTAATTACATAATGAAAAATCATACCTTTAGGGATTGGATGGCCCACCTTCAAACATACGAATCATGACAGATAGGTGATGGTACATAACAGTTGGTTCAAGTGGCAGAGAAAAGGTAGCACATCAAAGCTATCAAGTGGTTGTCAAGGGGTTGTTGATTGCCGACTGAAGACAAGTCTAGGAGAAAAATTGTCTTATGGGGTCACCCACAGGTGGTGGGTAACGATCCCCACAAGGGAGAATTTCCAAGCGGGACTTAAAAATTAGATGACTAAAGAATTAGAGTCCAGATGGCTCTCTAAAGAGCTTGCAAATTATACACCCTAGAATGATCTTCAATTAAAAAAGTCTCGAGGTGAAAAGAGATGCTGGATTGGAGGAAACTACAAACAAAACCTTGTAGGCCAAGATAATGTTTATAGGTGTTCAAGTAAGCTTTTCCACTAGCCACCATCAACCTTAAAATGTAATTGTAACTTGTAAGTAAAAAATTCAAGAGTATGCAGATTTACAACATGCAAAATGTTACAATAGCAATGGAAAAAGCCTATTCAAAGTATGATCAAATAATGGATTTTTAAAGAGGGGGAAACAAGGGTTAGGTCAAGAATGTGCTTTAATTGCTAAAAGTGCACACAATAGCAAATATGATTTAGACGTCACCCCTCTAAATGGGGGTAAAACATGAATAAAATGATAGATTTTGCTTTTTAAACATTAATAGATGCAATGCCCTCTTAAAAGACCATAACATATAGGTGTAATTATGTTATAAAACGCAAATTTAACGAAAACCCTAACCCTCATTTACCATAAAATAAAGAAACATGGAAGATTTATAATGATTAGCACACAATTACTAGTGCCTTCAGTCAAATTGGCAATGCAGTCAATAGGACAAGATCAAAAGGTAAAGGACCTTGGATAGAGAGGGATATGAGAGAGTTCGCTACACCTCCAAGCCCTAGAAACTCTCTTCTTTAAGAAATTTAAGGTCAAAGGATGCAATCTATTTCCTTTGACGGATCCTTGATGACAAATCTTGCATATTAAGAAACAAGAGTTCATAAATGATACTACAATTTTTAATATGGCACAAGATAAACCCTAATTTCAGCTATTTATACAAAATGGCAAAAAAATAGCATTAAACTTCAAACAAGCATCACTTCATTAATTAATAGAAAGTCTCTTCATGCAAAACACATCCTCCCCAAGACAATTCACATCTGTTATTTGGTCATTGTGTCCAACCGAAAGAGAAAGAACTAGAGCACACTTTTTGCAAGAGAAAGAAATGAGTGTGTCACAAAGATCCAAAACAATTCGACTTCCCTCTATTTATATGAGGGAAACCAAGTCTAGGTTGTCTTAATTTACACTAAAAGCCTTAAAACATGACTTGAAGCGTTCAACAAGGATAATAGGCCACAAGTCGGCCCAAAGATATCTTTACATAGCGATAAAACATAACATATGACTCCCTTTTCATCACACGTGTGGGAAAGGAAGCTTTCCAACATGACATCATTCTAATAAAGTGAGAGTCTGTCATGTCCCCACTTTCATTCTTCTTCATAGTACAGCCAAGGTGGATTTCCAAGGTAGGGGGCAGCCAAATCAGTGGAGCAGGTTTATGTCATCAGGGGTCCCGATGGAGTTTGAGGAGTTTTTATGGGATTTGATGGCATTTGCTTTGGCATATTCCATCATCTGCACAGTTTTCCTTTCATTCCGTCGCATTTCGACAACTTTAAAAAATCAACGTTATTATTGGGCATAACTTAATTAATTATGCTCAAAGTGGCATTCCGGGGAGATTAATTGATGGAACACCTCAGTGTAATAGCTCGTTAGAACTAGAACGAGAAGATCTACAAGATGGGATGGTTAGATATAATTTTCAGTGACCTGAGGAGACGTGGTGACCAATTTACCCCTTTCCCACATTAAAAAGAATATTTTAATTGAAATGAAGGAGGGAAAAGTGCTCCATGATTAAAATAATAATAAAATAGAAGGTTCTAGAGGAGCCCATCAAATCTATAAAAGAGGAGGAGGAGACCATTGGAGGACATCTTGGATTTGTGTATTGTTTTTGTATGAGAGGTTGAGAACTCGGTTCTCTACTCCAGCAGTAGCCCCAAGACGGAAACCCTCAGGTGATTCAGTGAGAGTGGGCAAGCACCCATCTCTTCCCTTGGTGAATCCATTCAGGGTCCACAGGTTGCAGTATATTGTTTTTTCAGTTTGTTTTGGAGGCCAATTGTGGCATTATTGTAGATTTGTCTGAGGCCATTTTATCTTAGCTATATGGGTTGTATTTGTTGCATGTAAACCCCAATTCTTCTAATATAATAAAGCTGAGAATTTCCTGTTCATTGTGTTCTGAGATTGCAGTGCTTTATTTGCTTATTTTTACATAGCAATCTTTTGTTAAATGTATGATAAATTTTATGTGAGGGGTTTGTTCCAAATTTTTTTCATTTTGGACATTATAGAGTCTCCATCAAGCAAGGTACTAAGAAGGGTCAAAGAGTGCTCCTCACTCCAAGACATCTCAACAATGTGAAAGGGTGTATCTCCAAGCCACAACTCCTCATCCAAGTGTCATCATCATGAAGCCATACATCATCATCCTAGAGTTTGCATGGGTAACTTTGATCATAGAGCATGACATCATCAAGAGAAGGTGTACCAGCCCTATCAAAGTGTCTCAATTCATAATCGTCCTCATATGGGCTCTAGAATAAGGAAATGCCCATCAACAAGCTGCAAGGCCAACCTAGGGACATCATGGGTCCTCTAGTGTGCATCATCAATCCTACTGATGTTGTAACATCTTAGCTCCGTATTTTGACATCTAGAGTTGTAAGAGGTCTCATGCATCCATATGAGGGCTCCTCAAGGCCCAACGCTCATCTCCGTGTAGGTAACATTGTGGCTACAAGGTCATAAGTGCTCTCGTGCTAGGCTAGACGTCCCCTTCAAGGTGTTGCGAAGGTGTCAAGCCATCTCTCAAAGGATATCCAATGCATCTAAGAGAAAACACCCAAGAAATACCCTCAAGAGCAAGCGAGATCAACATCATTAGGTAAAGAAACCATAAAAGTATCATAATGGACCATATTTAATATAAGGAACATTAAAATACTTCACACAAGTCCTACCTTCAAATGTCTTTCTAACTAATGATTTGTAAGCAAGTTACCACACTTATATTTGCATGGGAGTCCAATTAGCCATATTAAGTGCTCCACCCGAAGGGGACAGACAATTCCTAGGAAGGCACATCAATCCACAGATGCATGTGATAAAGATGGTCATGGAATGGCAAGACTTCAAGGAAGATGTCATTGTCATAGTATCAACTCCAACATCTTGAGTGTAATGATGTGAAGAGGGAGCAATCTTGGAGGCCTAAGTTACCCCTTTCCCTGGCCTATTTTTACCGCTACTCTAGTGCGCCTTTTACTTTAATAATTTACTTTTCTTTTCTTACATAGCTTGGGTAACCAATTTGCTTGATGCTTTCAAATACCCCTTAAAGATGTAGCATTTTATTGCTCATCAAGGTTGGAGCATTCATGATTTCATTTTATTTAGATAGAGAATGATATGCTAGGAACTAGTTGATGGCTAATGAGGGGAGTAGAGCTTAAGCTAAGCTTTTGTCCACGCACATTAATTTTGTCCCATCCATCTTTTGCATTTTACATTTGCTTTCATTTGTGGCTATACATGCTTTTATCTTTTTTTCAGCTACATCAACCTCTTAAGGGAAAAAGTTTATGGGCCCCTCCTCAAAGATGAGGATAAGATGGTGCCAATATTGGTGACAAATGACAATCAACCCAAAGAGTGGAGGTGGATACAAGGCACTTGTGGAAAGTGATAATTATGGATTACATCGGGCACACTATATCAATCAATGGCTCTTACTTGTTTCCCTCCTAATATCAATCAATGGCTCTTACTTGTTTCCCTCCTAAACAATGGGAAGGAAAGGCATCAGGGAAGGTCACATTGGGGATAACCTCCCAGGTGAACCGTGAGAACAAGGATACAATCAAGAGCAATCAATCATCTAGCTAGACCCATGATTCATATTAGAATGCCCTTAAACATTATAAATGAAAGCACGTGATTACAGAAATGGTTGATGTACCTAGTAATAAATGATTCACCTTCCTTAAGAAGTATGTGAGGTGAGGAAGAAAGCACTAATCTAGGGCATACCTATATGTGGATCATCCATAGAGTTGTTGACGGGTAGGCAGATCAAACAGGAGAAAAAAATTCTCCTGGGGTTACCCACTTGGGTGGATACCAATCACTTTACCTATGATGATGATCTCACTTGATTTTGAGGGTATGTTTCAAAGGTTTCTTCCCAGGCATAGTTGTTGTCCCTTGAAGAATTGATTGATACTTCACCAGCACTTCAAAGACGTCATTCATCCCCACTTTATAACACTTCGAGACAATGTAGCTTGCACATTGACCACTTAGAGAAGAGTCTTGACCTTGGGATAGATCCAACATTGATGATGACCACCTCCTCTCCCTCAAGGACTTAAAATGTTGATCATTAAGACCAAAAAAGGATAAGTACCCCATAAACCACAAGACACCCCCAAGCTAGCGTTGCACCTTGATGGGCATTGCCTTGTTTGTGGACTATTTGAGGATGATGATGACATGAGCTCCCTTTGGAAGTGATGGTACACCTACTTAAATGATGATGTCATCCCCTAGGCTTGTGACATCACCCTCACGAGGCCTAGAATGATGATGGAGCTTGATTGATGATGCCATGATGATGAGGGGGGTTTTGCTTGATAATGCACATTTGTTAACAAAGAGATGGCTTGGAGTGAGGTGCACACTTTTGACCCATCCTTAGCACCTTTTTGATGGAGATCTTCACCATTAGAGGATGACATCACCCTTGACAAACCTTTTTCTCACACATGTGGGCTAAAAGGGAGCTAGCACCTTTTTGATGGAGATCTTCACCATTAGAGGATGACATCACCCTTGAAAAACATTTTTCTCACACATGTGGGCTAAAAGGGAGCCTAGCACGTTTTTGATGGAGATCTTCACCATTAGAGGATGACATCACCCTTAAAAAACCTTTTTCTCACACATGTGGGCTAAAAGGGAGCCTTTGGTTACGTTTTTAACATTGAGACCTTCTGAGTCTTGTGTTTTTGGGACTCCGTAAGTCTTGGTGTAGTTTCCAAGATGCACTAAGTGGCAGAGAGAATCTTCCCAGTTGGGAAAGGTTATGAAGTGGTTGTGTTCAAGAAGAGATCCGGAGAGGCACGAGAGTTGGTAGAGAAGCTCCAACAGAGGATGTGGAGAACTTTTCCCTGGTAAGCAAAGGTAGCATAGCCAAGGACAAGAAGCACCGAGAAGAGGTCAAGTCTAGTCAAAAGGGTGAGAGAGAAGAAGAACAGGAAGGATTTGAGCAAGATCAAGTGCTTCCATTGCCATGAGTTTGGGTACTATGCCACTAAATGCCCTAATCGGAAGGAGGAGTCCAGTAAGGATCATGTGGCTGCATCAGCAGAGGTAGATGCATTTTCTGCCCAATTCCAGAAAGATTTCTCATTGATAGCTTACATGGCAAGCTCAATAGACAACATCATATGGTATATTGATTCAAGAGCACAATTCCACATGACCAAGAACAAGAAGTATTTCAGCCACCTGAAGGAGAAGGAACATGCAATTTCAAATTGAGTTAAGAGATGATGGCATGTATGCGACTAGAGGAGTTGGTACTATCAGTTTTCAGAGGGAGCTAGGTAATCCTCTCCATCTCAGAATGCCCTCTATGTTTCAGGCTTGAAGCAGAATCTTGTTTCAGTAGCTAACCTTGAGGACAAGGGTTATGATGTCATTGTCAGCAGCGATAAAGCTTACCTCCAGCACTCATCTTCTGGATGTAACAAGCAAATAGGTATGAGAATGAAGGATCTCTACAAGTTCCAAGTAGAGAAAGGTGTAGCCTTGAACAGCAAGACAAGAAGTGCATAGAGTAAAGAAGTGGTGGTTGAGGAGAGCAAAGCTCTAAATGTGTCCTTAGAGCAAGAGCAGGTTAGAGTACTTGAGGAAAAACTACTCCAGATGGATCCTCAACCAGTGTCTCAATTTGTCTCGGCTAATTAGCAATTGGGCAGACCAATAGGATGATGAGGCGCAGAGCCCAAGGCAAGTGGAAGCAGCCACTCAATCAATGACTCCTATTATAGGGAGAGTTCGAGCCAAGTGGGCAAAAGAGTTGTTTAGGGAGAATCAGAACAGAGTTGGACCTCCCAGTACCACCTTCAAGTAGAGTAAGCAGCTACATAGATAGACAGGGTGCATGCCACTTATGACTGAGGTGATAGACTCGCATAGCATGGTTGGAGAGAACAGGACTTCAGATCAAATTCTGTAGCAAGAAGTAGGGAATTCTTTTAATTTGAAGGGAGAAACTACTACAACGGATAACGTGGTGGTGTTGAAGACAAACCTAGGTGGAAGAGGTTCTTCTAAAAGTACCTTCCTTGCTAAGAGGGAGTGCTGAAAATTGTCGCGAGTGAAGGCCTTTTGGCTTGTACCTTAAATCAAAAAGACCACGAGTTTGTCTTTCTCTTAGCATGGTTCGAAATCATGAGATAGACTTCAGTGCATGTGTAGTGTTGGAGGATCAATTATGTGGAGCCTTCTTCAGTTAACTACAGGATTGGGTGGCATTTCGAGTTAAGATAGAACAAGTGGGGACTTCAGTTGTTGATTGAAGAAAGGACGAGTTATGACTCCAGTGATGATTGGAGAGAGAACTAGTACAACTCAGTTAACTTGTCAATCACAACTCAAGTTCTAAATTTGTACTTGCCTAATTTAGTATGGATCAAATCTATAAAGGAAGGACGAAGGAACATGTATTATTCATTGTTGAGTGTACAAGTTTGTGTGAGATCATATTTTCTTGTGAGTGCATATCTTGGAGGAGCGCGGTATTGAGGAGGCTTTCTTGTGCTACAGAATAGGGCAGATTTACGCTAAGAAATAGGAGGCAAATCTGTGCTAGGACATAGGGCCACTATTGCGCTAGGAAATAGGGCCAGGATATGCACAAGGAAGTAGGAGCAGGGGCTCAAGTGTTTGTAGGGTGAGTCCAAGCTAGTTCAGTAAGAGAACAAGCGTGTTCTCAATGTGACAGATAACCTTGTAAGAGATTCAATTGACCAAGCTCTATCAATAAAATACTCCAACAAAGAAGTAAGTTTTCCCAATTGGGTTCCCTGAGAAATCAAGTGTGTCAATTTGTGTGATTGTGTTTTATCTCTGTGTTTATATTCTGCTACTTTATATCTTGGTGAAAGTAAATTTGGTTTCAACACTGGTTGCCTTGTTTCCAATTATTCACTAAGTGGTTGCAGAGTTTTATGGAAATTTAACATCCTTGACATAACCCAACTACAATTTGATGTTCAACAAATATTCACAAAACATAAATGGAAGACGCTTTTTGGACTGATTTGTAACAGCAAATACCCTGGGCTTTTAACTAGCATAAAGAGCAGAAGCAAAACTCATAAAGCCAAACACACATAAAAGAATGACATGGATATACACTAAAATCCCCAGTGTGGGGAAAACCAACAAACCGTGGGCTTCGATTCAATTTTAGAGATTTAGTTTACAGCAGATCTTTACAACAGAAAATCGCTATAGCAATTTGTCCCATTAAATCTAAGTCAAATCAGTCCCTACACAGCTCTGTACAACCTAGCAAATCAGCGTCTATGCCCAACAAATTTCGGCTTGTATGGCCCAAGAAACTCATGGTTGTATAACCACATTTCTTTGACCTGCTCATTGATCTAATCTTGCCCTGTACACTGCCATATTGTCTCAGCCTGCTCTTTGTTGCTCTGACTATCGGTTCTCAATGTGACAGATAGCCTTGTAATAGATTCAATTGATCAAGCTCTATTAATAAAATACTCCAACAAAGAAGTAAGCTTTCCCAATTGGGTTTCCTGAGAAATCAAGTGTGTCAATTTGTGTGATTGTGTTTTATCTGTGTGTTTATATTCTGCTATTTTATATCTTGGTGAAAGTAAATTTGGTTTCAATATTGGTTGCCTAGTTTCCAATTATTCACTAAGTGGTTGCAAAGTTTTATGGAAATTTAACATCCTTGACATAACCCAACTACAAATTTGATGTTCAACAAATATTCACAAAACATAAATGGAAGACGCTTTTTGGACTGATTTGTAACAGCAAATACCCTGGGCTTTTAACTAGCATAAAGAGCAGAAGCAAAACTCATAAAGCCAAACACACATAAAATAATGACATGGATATACACTAAAATCCCCAGTGTGGGGAAAACCAACAAACCGTGGCTTCAATTCAATTTTAGAAATTTAGTTTACAGCAGATCTTTACAACAGAAAATTGCTATAGCAATTTGTCCCATTAAATCTAAGTCAAATCAGCCCCTACACAGCTCTGTACAACCTAGCAAATCAGTGTCTACGCTCAACAAATTTCGGCTTGTATGGCCCAAGAAACTCATGGTTGTACAACCTCATTTACTTGACCTGCTCATTGATCTAATCTTGCCCTGTACGCTCCCCTATTGTCTCAACCTGCTCTTTGTTGCTCTGACTATCAAAATGTTCTTTCCAGCTAAATGCCCAAGCGTGCCAATCGAATGATCTCCTCAACAACTCAAACTCCCTTCATAAAGTGCTTAACCCTAATCTCCAAAGAGATGGATGGCTGAGATTTCATCTCATCTCTTAAGATCAAGGGCTACAAATTGATCTATCATTAACCCTTTTACCATTTTCCAAAAAGGTGGCTAGCAAATCAAATAATTAAATTAAATTGTTGTCTAAAGTCCTGACTTAGGGAATTAATTAAATAATCATTGTAGGAGTTATTTGAGGTGGTTGGTTGCATGTCATGGCACATGACCTATGCAGAACCACCTTCCAAGCTACAAATTCAACATTCCCTCTTAGTGAGGAAGGTGTTTTGCACAACACCCAACTTATCCTTGAAGAATACAATTTTGCCCTTCATCAAGGCCTTGGTCAAGATGTCTACTACTTGCTCATCTATAAGGACGTATTTTAGCTTCATTGTCCCCTTCTACACACAATCTTTGATGAAGTGGTACTTGGTCTGAATGTGCTTCAACTTGTCATGAAACACCAGATTCTCAGAGAGCTTGATGCAACTCTGATTGTCACAGTGAATGATAGTTGGCTCCAATTCCCAATCGAAAAGCCCAACAAGAAGTTTCTAAAGCCAAATGGCCTCACAGGTTGCCAAACTAGCAGCCATGTACTCAGCCTCAATAGAACTCGGAGCAACTAACTTTTGTTTCCTGCTAAACCAAGAGATTGCTGCTAATCCTAGACTGAAACTGCACCTGGAACTGCTCTTTCTATCAATTGTATTGCCTGCCTAGCTTGGATCGATATATCCCTCCAACTCCACTCCATCATGTTGAATGTGTGTGTCTTGGCCCATACTCAATTGTGCATCGGAGATATATCAACACAAGTTTTGCAACTACCCAGTGAACTCCCTTAAGATCCACCATACATTGATTGGATATCCAACCTAGTGTTGATCAAATACATGAGAGAGACAATCAAATGTTTGTACAAAGTAGGGTCCATTGCCTCTGATATAGAAGTATCAATCTTCTTCCAGTTGGTCACTAGTGGCATGGATATGGGCCTATTATCCTACATCCCGAATCACATCAGGATCTCAATTGTGTACTTCCCTTGCCCAAGGAAGATCTCTCCCTCTTTTTGCCACACCTCCAAACCCAAAAAGTAGTGCATCAAACCCAAATCCTTCATCTCGAACTCTACTGCTAGGTCCCTTTTGCAGTTTGCTATGAGCTTCTCAGATCTTGTGAGAAACAAGTCATCAACATATAACACCAATATGAGAGGTTCTCCCTTCACCTAAATGTAATACAGGTTTGGGTCTGCCTCGCTCTTGGTGAAGCCCGTGCTCTGCAAGTTGTTGTCAATCCTGGTATACCACACCCTGGGAGCCTACTTGAGCCCATACAATGCTCTCCTCAATCTGCACACATGGAAATCCCTCCCATGCACCTCAAAACCCTTTGGCTACTCAATGTAGATTTCTTCCTCAACAACACCATTGAAGAAGGTTGTCTTCACATCCATCTGGTGAATTCTCCAACCCATATATGTTGCTATAAAGATAATAGCCCTGATGGATGAGTACTTGGCAACAAGAACAAAGGTCTCGTCATAGTCGATTATTTCCTTCTGCGAAAACCCCTTAGCCACAAAACGGACTTTGAACTTCTCCACGATGCCATCTACAACATTCATAATCTTTTACACCCATTTGGAGCCAAACATTTTCTTACCCTTTGGTCATGACACTACCTCCCAAACATTGTTCTTGATGATGGAAGAGTACTCCTCCACCATGCCAACCATCCATACCTAATGCTCAAATGCCTCTTGAAAATTCGCAAGTCCAACCTCAATCAGCTCATTCATTAATGTCAAGTAACCAGAATAGTGATGAGGAACCTTGACCTATCTAACTGAATATCTTGAAGTACCAACATACTCCTAGGCCTCTCTCAGTGTCTGCTCAACCCACTTGGCCCTCCTCCTCCCTGTGCTAGGAGTCTAAGGCAAGCTGTGAGTAGCCCTCTACCCCTCGTCTTGTTCTTCCTGCTCGCTCTACACTCCAAACTGTGTGATAATGCTCTGAGGAGTCTGTGTTGTCTCGGCCTTTGGTGTTTGTTGCTCTTGAACCTCAACTATAAGTAGATCTATGTTGCAAGACTTCCGAAGAGCACTCTCTTCCTCGAATTTCACATTCCTGCATATCATTATCTTCTTGAGAGCAGGAATGTACACTCAATAGATTTTTGAAGTCTCATTGTGCCCCACAAGAATCCCCTTCTCTGCAATAGGTTCCAATTTCGTGCTCTTTTCAGAAGGAACATGACACTACACAAAGCATCCAAAAATGTAGATGTGTCCCAAATCTAGTTTCTTCCCTATAAATGCCTCCTCAAGTGCCAATCTGCCCAACACCATGTGTGGGCTTCTATTCTGCAAATATACCACAATATTGCAAGCCTCTACCCAGAAAAACATGGGTAGCTCCTGATCATGAAGCATAGCCTTAGCTCCTCCAACAATAGCCCTATTCTTCCATTCTACAACCTCATTCTGTTGAGGGTTGTATGGAACTATCAACTCCTTCTTGATGCTCTCCTGCGCACAGGAGCCCTTGAGGGCATTAGAGGTGTACTCACCTCCATTATCAAACCTTAGTGTCTTAATCTTTCTCCCAGTTTGGTTCTCAACAAGAGCCTTGAACTCCTTGAACCAGCTAAAAACTTCGTCCTTATTCTTCATGAAATAGATCTAGGTCTTCTTGGAGAAGTCTTCTATGAAGGTCACATAGTAATGGTACCCATTTAAGGATACAATTGGCATCAGCCGACACACATCTGAGTGTAACAGGTCCAAATCCCTTTGGGCCTAGTGTCGCTACTCAGAAAGCTAGTCTTGGCATACTTAGTGCGTAGCCCTTGCACACCTCATGTTGCTCAACCTTCAGCTTTGGCATCTCTGTCACAATCTCCCTAAGCACATTAAGTGCTCCATGATGAAGATGAGCCATCCTTCTAAGCCACATCTACCCCAACCCTTTGCTAGAACTCACCAATGCCTGTGTTGGCTCAAACTGAAGCTTGGACAAATTGCCTTTCCTGACCCTTATCACTTTGATTGTCCTAGAGTTCTTGGGCCTAATGTATACATTACCCTCCTTAAAGGTTACGATGTAACCCTTGTCCTCGAAGGTAGCAACTGAAATCAGGTTCTTGGTCATGCTCGGAATGTACAACATGTCCTCCACCAATAATAGTTTGTCAGATTCCCTCTGAAACTTGATTGTGCCAACACCATTTGCCCAGTACTTCGCATTCTCTCCAAGTTCTATGTAGAAATCCATCTCCTTTTCCTTCAAGCTGGTGAAGTACACCTTAACTCCCATCATATGGCAAGAAGCCCTGCTATCAATATACCACATGTTGGTGGCAATTATGCTTGAGAGACAAGCAATGAGTGAAAACTCATTCTCAACCCTTCCAGCGAATTTGTCCACTTTTGCAGTAGCAACAACCTGCTTCTTTTGTTTTCCCTTCTTCTTATTAAGGCATTGGTTGGTGAAATGTCTTGGTTGACGACATGCAATACACTTTGTCTTACTTCTTTTTCTCACTCTCTGAAGATGACCCATCAGTTGGCCCCTTCTTGACCTTAAACTTACCCTTGCTTGCTAGGGCAAGATTCTCCTCCTCTTTGAATCTCTTCTTCGGGTCAAGGTGTTGAGCTCCCTCTTGGATTTCCTCCTAGATGAAATTGTCCCACACAATGTTGCAGGAAACGTCCCCCCCCCCCGCAGATCTAATGCCCGAAGCGCGGTCCATACGGATGCATCCAGGAAGCGGCTCTAGAAGCGTGGTTCCGAAATTCCGAAACGCGTTTCGAACTGATATTGACGCTTCCTGGAAATTTCAGAAGCGTCCCTCCGAAACGCGTTTCGAAATATCTGAAGAGCGTTTCGTACGACGCTTTGGCCGTACGAAGCGTGGCGCTTTGGAGGCCGAATCATACGGTTCCGTATGCGCTTCCGAAAAGTGCACCACGCTGCTTAGAAAATCAATTTTTTATTTTTATTTTTTTTATTTTTGGTGAGTTTGCAGACTGGGGGTGGGTCCACCTTGGGTTAAGGTGAGGTTAGGGTGAGGAATGAAGGGAATAAAGCCCCCATTCATTCCTCATTTGCTCACTTTGAGTTTATGAGAGTTAGAGAAGAGAAGAGAAGAGAGGAAAGGAAAGGAGAGGATAAGAGAGGAGAAGAGAGGAGAGCTTGGAAGAGTGAAGGAGGAGGAGCTTGGAGGACTTCATCTACAAGAGCTAAATAGGTAAGTTCAAACCCCAAACTCCCTTATTTTTTTGACAATTTTTTTGTATTTTTCTCCTCCCTCTCCTACTCTTTCCCATTGCTTCTACTTGCTCCTTTACTTGCAGGTTGTCCACCACCTATATCCATATTCCAAGATGGTGTTCTTTTGGCTTCTATGTATCATATTCATTCCACTTTTGGTTTTAATGATGGCAAGGGGGGGTAGGAATAGAAGGGAAGAAGCACAAGAGGACAGTGATCCCAATATGAGTGACCCAATGTATGATGAGGAGGAAGGGTTTGAAGAGGACGGGGATGATGTTGAACCTAAAGGGGAAACTGAAACACTAGAGGGGAAAGCTACATTAACACCCTTGTGGAACTATGTGACCAAACTTGACGGGGGAAAGGGTGGTGGAAGCTACAAATTTTTGTGCCCTCATGGTTGTCATGGAGGAAAACCATTTAGTGGTTCATATACCCATGTGAGGAGGCATCTTTGTTGGGTGCTAGACAGTGATGATAAAAAGGGTCCTGTGGGGATACAAATTTGCCCAAACATTTCATCTGAACAAAGAAGAAAATAAATCCAAATAGAAGAGGCAGCACAACAAAAAAACAAGAAACAAAAAACTCATTCTGAATCAAGTGCAACCTCTAGATTTGGTAGCTCATCTCCTCATGGTACTTCTGGAAGCTCTGGAGGTAGAAGAACAATAGGGGATTTCCTTAATGTTGCTGGGAGGGATGATGTGGATGGAAAGATAGTCTGTTTTCTTTGTGCTTGCGGTGTACCATTGAATGTGCTTCACTCTCCCTATTGGCATGAAATGGTAAAGGCCATAAATGAAGCCCCAGAAGGATAAAAGGCCCCCAACTATGAGAAAGCTAGAACAGTGTTATTAGAAAGAGAAAAAGCTAAGGTTCAAAGAGCTTTGACACGTTTTACAAATGAGTGGGTAGATTGTGGGGTATCCATTGTATCAGATGGGTGGACAAATATTAGAAACCAACATCTGATAAATGTTCTTGGTGTTTCTACTAGTGGTGCAGTATTTATTACATGTCATGACTCCTCCTCCATCAATGCATCTGCACAAAACATTGCAGATCTCCTATTGCAATCAATCAAAGATGTTGGTTCGAATAATGTGGTTCAAGTGATCACAGATAATGCAGCAAATTGTAAGGCAGCAGGAAAAATTATTGAGCATACTCATCCATACATCTTTTGGTCTGGGTGCCTGGTTCACACATTGAACCTTTTGATGCATGATATTGTGAAGCACAAAGAATGTGGGTGGATTATTGAGCTTTACAGGACAGGGAAGCAACTCATTAAATTCATCACAGGGCATACAATGGTAAACTACTTCTATGGCACTTACTCCAAGTTGCAGTTGCTTAAACTTGCAAAGACAAGATTTGTCAGTTATTACCTCACCTTTAGGCGGCTAGTGAAGGTGAGACAAGCTTTAACTAATTTGGTGTGTGCTGAATCATGGGATGAAATTAACACTGACAGAGATGGTGCTAATGCAGTCAAGGACATTGTTCTTGACATTTACTTTTGGTCACAGGTTAAATATGTTTTGCAATTCACCAAACCAATTTATTACATGATCAAGTTTGGAGATTCAGATCGACCAATAATTAGGGAGGTGTATGAGCAAATGGATAGCATGTTGGGGCAGATTAAAGACATTGTTGAGCCTAGAGATATCAACTTGTACAATTATATTCGTGCAGAGGTGGAAAACCGATGGGAAATGCTAAATGTTCCATTGCATGCATTAGCATATGTTTTGACACCTAAATACTATCATCCATCATGGCCTTCAACACCAGCACCCAGAGTGGGAAGCAAGAGAAAACCACACCAAGATCAAGAGGTCCACAAAAAATATAGGGCTGCCATGGTACGGAGACAGTTGAGCAACTATACGCTTAACACTGGTCCATTTGGGAGCATGCATGCAATTAGAGATTGAGAGACTTTTTCTTCTCTTGAGTGGTGGAATATGCATGGAGGGGCTACTCCACTTCTACAGACTTTGGCATTGCGGGTGCTATCACAGGTGGTAAACACTTCTTCTGCAAAGAGGTGTTGGAGCAATTATTCTTTCATCCATAGTGTTAAAAGGAATAGGTTGAGTTTAGACCGAGCAGAGAGCTTGGTTCATGTTCATTACAACTTGCGATCGTTGTCCCATTACTGTGAAGATGCAAAGACTAATAAAGACCTATTGATTTGGGACAAGAATCCAGAGGAGCCCAATTTGGAGGATGGAGTGTTGCGATTAGAGCAATTAGAGGATGCTCTTATCCAGGTATGTCCATTGTGGTATGAATTTTCCTTATAAAGCATTTCTCTAATTCATGTTTTTTATTTTTTTGTTAACTAGTGCTTTTTTTGCATGAATTTTTTGAGCGATTCCAGGATGATGATGATCGTGTTGATATGCCACCCCCACCCCCATCTGGTCCCTTGGTTCCTAGGTTCCATGGTTCAACACCAACAGCATGGGGTTCGTCTTCATCAGTTTCAGTGCCGCTGCCACAACTTCCACAGGCACCATCTTCTTCATTGCCACCACGTGGAGGCCTGCCACCATGTGGAGGTCTGCCGCCACGTTCTCTTCGTGGTGGAAGGAGGAGAGATTAGTAGATATATTCACAATTTACTACTTTTGTCATAGATTACTCATTAGACTTGTAGGCTTGTGAATTTGAACCTTTTTTGTCTTGGCGATGACCAAGTGACATATTTTGTAAACATTATTATTTGAATTTTGGACATGACAAATGTTGACAGTTGCTCACTTGCTAGATAAATCATAATATGCTCTATGTTTTATGTTTTATAATATGCTTAAATGTTTTATGTTTTATAATATGCTTAAAAATTTGATGTATGTTTGTAATTGCTAGAATATAGATGGTTGATGTACATACTAGTAACTACAATGGAATCATGGATACCATATCTATCTTGATTTATGCAAAAATATGCATGTTTTCATGTCTTCTACAACTAATTTGGTATTTGGGATGTTTGTTTTGATTATAAATGCAAAAAAATATAAATATATATATATATATAGCAGACACTTCGCTTCCTAGATTTTTGGAAAATGACGCTTCCGCGTCCCTGCTTCCAAAAAACGTCCCCACTTCATGCAACATTAGTCCTACCCACATCCTTTCCCAAGAGGGTAGGTGCTCTCAATCAACAATACACTTGACGAACACCTCCCATTGTATTGTAAATCCATTTAGCGCTATATGCACTAGCTCAAGTTCTAAGATTGTATCCCCAACAGTCGCCAATTCATCCCTCAACTGTGTTATCATGGTCAAGTGAAGCTACACCCTCACCCTTGGACATTTTGATGTTGTGAAGCTTGTCCCTCGGCACCCATCTTATGACTCTCCAGTACAACTTGGTGAACGCATCACACATCTTCATAGCGATGTCTTTCCCTGACAAATGGTATTTGACCCCATCAAGAATAATCCTCTATGCCTTGGCCTCTTTAACCTCATGAATGTCTAGAGCAATGGGATCTGAACTAGGCAAAACAATTGTTCTATTGACAAAGTTTGACAGCTTGTTCTCCTCGATCATTGTTGAGATTCGAACCCTCCACTAAGGATAGTTCGAGGAACCTTCTAGTTTGTCTTCATATTGAACTCTGGTGGCCATGGCAAAAAACCCTAGAAGCTTGTTCGTTGAACTCTAATTGCTTGACCTAGTATCCTGTTGCAAATCACCTGGCTTTGTATTCAAAGGCTATAGCTCTAATACCATGTTAATTCTTGAAAACCCAGCTACAGATTTGATGTTCAACAAATATTCACATAACATAAATGAAAGATGCTTTCTAAATTGATTTGTAACAACAAATACTCTGGGTTCTTAACTAGCATAAACAGCAGAAGCAAAACTCACAAAGCCAAACACACATAAAAGAATGACACAAATATACCTTAGAAACCCTACTGTGGGGAAAACCAACAAATGGTGGGCTTCAATTCAGCTTCAACAATTTAGTTTACAACAAAAAATTGCTATAGCAATTTGTCCTAGTAAATCTAAGTCAGATTGAACCCTACCCAGCACTATACAGCCCAGCAAATCAGCCTCTGCACCCAACAAATTTCAGCCTATACGACCCAAGAAACTTGTGGTTGTGCAGCCTCCTTTGCTTGACCTACTCATTGATCTGATCTTGCCATGTATGTTGCCCTAGTATGTCAAACTACTCTTTGTTGCTCTAACTATCAAAACACTCTTTAAAGTCGAATTCCCAAGCATGCCAATTGAATGATCTCCTCAACAACTCGAACTCCCTTCATAAAAAAACTTAACCCTAATCTCCAAAGAGATGGATAGTTGAGATTTCATCTCATTTCTTGAGATCAAGGTCTATGACTTAATATGTCATTGACCCATTTACCTTTTCTAAAAAGGTGGCCAACAAGTCAAATAATTAAATTAAACTATTGTCTAAAGTATTGACTTAGGGAATTAATTAAATAATTGTTGTAGGAGTTATTTGAGGTGGTTGGTTGCATGTCATAGCACATGACCTATGCAAAACCACCTTCCAAGCTACAAATTCAACAAACTTTAAATCTCCAATTGATTGAACATCGCTAGGGTTTGATTGAGAGGATTTCCCTATCTTACTAGTTCCACCCAAAGTCTTCCACCTTTGACCTTGCCTTTTTTACTCCATATATCCAAGATATATAAGGCACTAGTCTTTGTGTGTGCCAATCTTTTAAAAATTTTATCTTTTTTCTTCTTTTCATAGTAAACTAGGGGTAGGTTACAACAAAATCTGCATTTAATAACATAAACTACATCATTATCCCAAGGTTAGGTTTTGCATATCTTAAATTGAAAAAGGAAAAATATCTTTTTTATGTATATTTGATCCATAATTCTAGGGCTAACATCTAAGGTTTGGTAGTTGTTTTATGCATTTTCAGCCGCTAAAAATTTGATGTAATCTCTTCCCTTATTTGCTCATTAAATAGCCTTTGATAGTATATTTCTTATCATTAATTGTAGGTTGTTTTTGTTATTGTTGTCATAAAGTTTGCATGTTTTAAATTATCCCTATTTTATAACAGCAGCCATTAAATTTAAGGTTGCATTTGCTTGAAATTTATTTGAGCATCCCCCGGACTTATCTTAGCCCTCTAGACTTAGCCATAAGTTCTTTGAACTCACTACCTCACTTCACCCGAAGCCCTATCTTATTAAGTATTATTCTAAGGTGTTTAAACACAGAGTCCTTAGAGAGTATTTACCCTATGAATTCTCAAGTTACTTAATCTCCAAGGCCTGTTGGGGAAGCCTCCCTTGTGGGCATAGCATCCATCCACAAAACAACAAGGGAATAGCTACTAAGGTGATAGTGGTAATTGATCCCATTGTTGCCCTTAAATTAGAGCGCCTAGTGAGGCTTTGCAATAGGCTACTAGATTTTGGAGTAATAGGGATCATAACATTTCACTAGATGCTTTGTTTTGAGTCTCCTTTGGCTCATTGTAAGAAGCTATGTCCCATACCCAACCATTGTGTGTAAATACCTTAAAAATTGCATTGAAAATCTTGACACAAAACATGGCAATATGAGGATCATTTTCAAATAGTCATTTATTTCTATGCTTCACCCTTGGGTAACAAAGTTCCCCATTACAACAAGCTCCTATACTAGATAGGGGACCTTTTGTTGGATTTGATTCCAAGCCATTTTCCTTAACAATGACCTTACCCTACTTTGACAACCCAAAACAGTTGTATGCCCTACATTGAGTTCAAGTTCGAGTTTGACAAGGATTAGGTTTGGTTCAAGTTTGAATTTTTCAATGAGTTTTAGATGAGGTTCACTATATATATATATATAAACTTTAAAATGAAATATAGCATAAAATAATAAGCAATCGACATCAACAAATATAAAAAATGTTATGGTGACGTGGAAATTGCAAGGATAGATTATGAGCTTGAGATGTGACACAAGGTTACAAGCTTGAGCTACCGACTCGATCAACGACCATGCGATTCGACCAACCACAACGAACCTCAAAAAAAAATTGTTGATCTTTTCTTGGCAATTCAGAATCAGGTCTATGTCTAAAACACAACCACAAACACACTAAAATGCCACAACACCAAGAACTTTACACAATATAAAATGTACAGCAGTGAATCAATGAAGTACACAAAAGTTTTTCCAACCCAAAACTTGTTATATTACAAATTTAATACAACAAACATAGGGTTCCCGTCCCAAGGATCATGGCCCTTACAGTTAGCCTTGATACAAGGAAAACTAAGGCTTGATGTCAACAACACATGATAATCAATCTACCCTTGAACAAGAACAACTTGATTTACTTGTTGACGTGCTTACACCAGCCCTTTCAGCCACTTGTCTTGAACACCTGCCAGATCCTTCGCCACCTATACATGCAGAGAATATGTTGCTCCAATACCTCTACCCTAGTTGCTCACAAGGTCCTATGTTGTTTTAGATTTGCTTGTACATATCAGCTTCTCGATCTACATTCTATCAACGGTCTATGTTGCTCCAAGGATCACTGAACATGGGACTTCAATAATTTTCCTTCTCAATTATGAATATGTTGCTCCAAGGTCATAGTACATTAGGCTACAAAATTCTGCCCTCACACAACAACTTTGTTGCTTCATCATTGTTCATGGGCTGCAACAAATTGCCTTCTTGCAATGATTTGCCACACCAAATGTCATTATGTCATTGCACATAAGGTCTTCAAAAGGTTGCCTTCTAACAGTGATTTGACACTTCAAATAGCATTGTGCATAAGCACATAAAACCATTGTCCAAACCCTCTTGTTGAACAGAATTTCATCCAATCAAACCTTGCAATCATCAACTAGAAAACACAACCACTTACATTCATCACAGTCTCTTCTTAGCCATGATGAAACTCAGTGTTGTGCACTCAATATCACGGAGGATTTTCGGCCCTCTTTAGGTCTCATGCAACAACCTCAAGAAGTGCCATAACCTGCAATAGATGAGTCCTCAAACTCTGTGTATACCTCCCTTTTTTGCCCTTGATCTTTTGCGCGGTACCTTAAGAACCTTCAGCCCTCACTCTAGCATCATCACAGGCCTCATGGCCTTACTATGCACCAGATTCTAGGGTCTCAGCTCTCCTCTAAGCAACAGAAAATATCTCGGCCTATTCACAGAGATTGACACAGTTTGGATGTGCCCAGAACCATGCACAAATCACACGTCCCACCCTCCTAACTTGACCTGTACCAAAACACAAGAAACAAGGAAACTTTGATCCTCTTCCTTCACTCCAACTCAGTTCATTTAGGTCTGCAGCAACTTGTGCTTGTCTTCACTTGAGATGATTGCACTTGTTGATGTAACAAATGAGCTCATTCCTATCTCCTTTTATAATGTTCTTGGTGGAGTCCATTAGCCACCAAGAGTCATGACTTTTGCCCAAGCCGACCTAAGCCAAACATGCCTAAGCACTAATAACTTTAGAGATAAAATTTCTTTCATTTGTTTTTGCCACGTCCATTGAAGTCCTAGGTGCCCCTTAGTCCATCAAGGGTGTTGCTCATGCATCGAATTAATAAACAATCATTTTTCACTTAGGTCTTTTGCCCACTGCTTTGGGTACAAAGCCCACTGATTGGGTACATTACCCACAAAACATTTTTCGTGGGTTGACTCCTCACAAACCTAGTACCCCAGGGGTTGTGGGAGTACCTCCCAAGCTACACATTTCAACAAAAATTACATTTGTTGTATTTTGAACCTCAATATTGAAGTTCAATAAACCTTGTGACATATCTAGCAAAGTGCTCTTCATCTTGATGTCCATGATCTGGCCAAAGGGCTCTACCACCTTCGAGGTGTCCAACAAAGCTAGAAAGTATGGTCAAAGATGCTCCACATTAAAGATAGGATATAAGTCAAGGAGGATGGAAGGTTAAATTCAAAAGCATTTTCATTCACACCCTTCAGGACAATGTAAGGGACCATACCAAAGTGGTGTGAACTTCCTGTGGGGCCTGTGAATCATTCTTTCTAGAAAAGCAACCATTGTTAGTTTCTCTAAAAACCTAGCTAATTAATTTCTAGAACTTACAAGTAAATGATTGAAACTGAAATTTAACTTCTTCCACAAATATGCTGAGTTTTATCCAACTGAACATGCAGTGGAAATTTAACAAGGAACCTAGAAATAAAAACACAATCACATCACCATAAAGACACAAAATTTACCCAAGAAACCCAACATGGGAAAACCTACCTGTTTGGTGGTTGGTTTCTATTAGGGTTGCCTCAGCAAAAATTCCAATGTTCCACCAAGACGGGGAGACGCACAAGGGGGGCCTGTGGGAGTACCCTCAAATTTTAGGGAAAATTAGGGGGAACAGGGGGACGTAGAGGTATATAAAATAAAAAAAAAAAAAAAATCTTTTTTAATATATATATATATATAGATATATATATCAAATTCATATGCAATAATGAAAGCATAAATACATTGATTCATACATAATTGAATTATATAATGAAATACACTAATCCATACTCAACATTCTTACTAATACATACATCATTCATCCATAGACCACGAGATTCAATAATGAAATACTCTTGTCCATTTTCATCATTCATTATTCATCGTTCTAGAATCTACATCGATTTAAAAATTAAATTCATCATTCGTCATTCTAGATTCTAAATTGAATTAAAATTAAAATTCATCATTCATCATTCTAGAATCTAATTAATACTAAGCAAAATAGACTATAGTAGGTATTGAAATCTAAAGACTGGAATAGTAAATTGATATAACTAAAACTCAAAAAGAGTAGAGTGATGAGTCAAAAAGTCACTCGAAAGTACACAAAGGGCTTGGTGCTCTTGATTAAATACTAATTCCATACCCTTGTACATAACAAAATCCAATGGAAACATTGCAATCCCCCCAATTCTGAATTCTTGAAAAACTGTTTAAGTCTGCTAGATTTTGAGTGAGATCTAAAATTCTACTTTCTCCATATGAAATCTAATGAGGTCGGAACCACTCTCAAACATCCTGAGTCATTTCATGATAATGTTAAAAATTTAAGTAAAAGAATGAAAATGAAAGATAAAGGAGACATTCTCCTTTATCTTTCATTTTCCATTTTCATCCTTTTACTTTAAGAATTTAACATCACCATGAATTGCATAGCATTAGTAGCGCAATAAGGTCAAACACTACACCTCCCCTATCATAAATCATTGTTTACAAGCAAAACTAAAGGGGGCGCCTACCTTTTTGAGGGGGGGTGCCCAAGCGTCGCCCTTTTGGGGAGTCGTGTCCCCCACACTAGGGAAACACCCCCTGTGTCTCCCCAAAAGGAGGACGTGGGGAAACGTTTCCCCAAACGTCCCCCCATCCTGGGTGCGTGGGGTGCGAGAGGTGTGCGCACCCGACCTTGGAGGATGCGTCCCCGTGGAACACTGAAAAAATCTTCAGAAAAAAAATTACAATGAGAAGGAAAAAATTTCCTTTCGACAAATCTGATTCAGAAAAACAAATTGGCCCAGCTGGAAAATAAACCAGCTCACAGCCTCCCTGCGCAGGATGCGCTATACAAGTTATGTATAGGTCGTACGCCCCCCCTGTGTGCCAAATCTACACTTTTTTTTAGTGTTGGTTGTTGCTACTTGGTCCTGTAGTTGTTATGCCCTCTTGCTCTTGTGCCCTAGCATGTTGTTGAAGCCATGTCTTTGTTGTAGTTGTGTTGCCCTAGTTTATGAAACCTTCACCAAACAATCTGATGCATAATGATTCCCTTCAAAGCCTTTTTCCCTCTTCTAAGTCGACTTGGGCCCACCAACAAGATCTATGGCTAAGATGCCAATGATCCAAGGGTTGAGATCATCTATGGCTAAGATGCCAATGATCCAAGGGTTGAGATCAACTTAGATTTAACATAAGGAAATTTAAAATATTTCCAAGGTTAACTTTACAGAAAATATTAAAAAATTGCACCTTAGTGGAATGTGGGTCCCTTGCCAAGTTTAGTGAACCTCCAAATCTGGCTGGACCACTTTCTCTCTAACTTCAACAACCATAACTTATGACCAACTTAAAACTTCTGTAAAACCCAATGTTGATTGTGTTGCTAATTGTATTTGTTGAAATGTGTAACTAGGTTCAATCTTCATAATGTCTAATGTAATCATAATATTATATATTTGATGAAAAGAGAAAAAGAAATTTTATTATTATTATTTTGTAGCAAGGGTTTCATGCTCAAGATTAATTTATTTATAGATGAAGCACCCATTGAGTGCTTTTAGGGCTTTGTCATAAAGTTGAGTAATCAATTGAGTCATTGTAATATGTAAGACCCCTTTGGGCATCTTGTATTGTGTAAAAGGAATTTAATTGAGTCATAAAAGACACTCCAAGACAAGTCAACCTAGCTGCAACAAGTTGGCCTACATGAAAGATCAAGTCGACCTCATGGAGGCAATTCGCACCCCAGGAAAGCCTATATATAAGAGGCATTTGACCTCACTTGCAGGACACACACAAGAAATATGAAGAAGAAAGAAAAGTTCGATCTTAAAAGGAAGAAGTCCTAAGGCAAGCGAAGTTCAAGAAGGAAGCTAAAGTCAAAGTTTTTGGGTCTCTCTCTCTCTCTTATGTGCAGCGAAATTTTGAAATTGTTGGGGTCGAAGTTGTTGGAGAAGATTGTCGGGGTCGAAGTTGTTGGGTTCGAAGTTGTTGGAAAAGTTGTTGGGGTAAAAGTTGTTGGAAAAGTTGTTGGGGTCGTAGTTGCTAGATAAGTTGTTTGAAGGTTAAAGTTTGTTGTGCAAGGAAAACTCATCAAGAAGGAAGGTTGACTTGGTCTTGGAGGTCTTTATCAAGGGTCATAGGTCTTGGAATTCATCCTCTGAACATTCTATAAGAAGAGAAAAATTCTTGTGGGTTTTCCTCTCAAGAGAGGTTTCGGCCCTGGCTAGCAGCCTACATTTTGTGTCCTCTTCTCTCATTGATATTGATTGTTTGGTAGATGTTTGATGATAGAAAATACAATAATAATAAAGTGAAAGGGGAAGTTAATAACAAGAACATCAAGTTAAGTAAAAGAACATCACAAGCAGTTATCAAAGTAAGAGAAATCACCTAATCTAGCCGCCCCTAGATTTCTCAACATGGTATCTGAGCTAAGGTGACAACAACAACAACAAGAGGCAGCTTGAAGATCACTCCATTGAAGAAGGATACATTTGGTTCGAGCATATGAAGGGCATCAAGGGAATCAAGGATTCAAGAAGGACTTAACACATTTAAAGCATTTTGAAGTCTCCACAATCTACATTTCTACATCCAAAGGAAGCAAGAAGAAGCATTGTCATCATCATCAAAGAAATCAAGTAAGGAAGACATCACCAAGGAAGCAATCATCTTCAAAAAGGCATCTTCAACTGTCAACATCATCAAGAAGGCATCAAGTTGAAGATATCATCCTCAAAGGAGCATCTTCACTTGACAAGTAAGTATTCTACATTTTTATGTCTCAATCTACAAACCAAATGACAACATTATGCAAGGAGAACAATAAATTAATTGGGACCTCGAACTACCTTGCATGGAAGAAGAGAATTGATCTAATTCTCATGGAGAATGAAATTATTGAATATGTAAAGGGCTCCATCATCAAACCATCTCAAGAGCAAGCTCAAGCACTGTCAAAGTACATGAAAGGAGAGATAAGGGCAAAAAGGATCCTCATAGAGTCAATCAAGGATTCTCTCATCCCTTATGTTACAAAGTTGACGACAACAAAGGAGATCTATGAAAAATTGGTGGAGTTGTTTTCAGTAAGCACTGCAGGTGAAATCATATCTTTGAGAACCAAACTATACAAGATGAAAATCTCAAGGGAAGAAGGGATAGCTTTGTATTTCATGAAGGTATCTGAAATTAGAGATCAATTACAAGAACTTGGAGAAGTAATGTCTGATCGTGAGATGACCACCATTGTGCTCAATGCACTACCTGATGAATGGGGCAACTTTGTGTCAAGTATATATGGGAAGAAGGAAACCACTCCATTCAGTGATTTGTGGTCATTATGAAAAATTGAAGAATCTAGATCGAAACTGAAGAATGATGTTGGGTCAAATGAACAATTACAAGCATATGCAGCATCAATAAGGAAGAAAGGAAATTTTGGGAAATTTGAGCCTCGAAAGAAGTTTCACAAAAGAATTGATATGTCAAAGATCCAATGCTATGAGTGTAATGAATATGGGCATTTCAAAAGGAATTGTCCTAAACTCAAGAAGGACAACGAAAAGAGAAAGGAAAGAAATGAAGCGCATGTCACCAAAGAAGTAGAAGAACCTGAAAAGAAGAAGACCAAGAAGGAGGAAGTAAAAGATCTTTATTATGACTAAGATAACCTCCTTCACTTATTAGTTTATTTCAGCATATAAAAGTTAGCAGTCATGATGGAAATCATCTCAAATATGATAGGATGCATTGTAGCAAGATAGAGATGACATCATCGTATAAAGATAAGTAGAAAGTCTACATGGTTGTAGCAATCATCATGATAGAAAGAAAGTAGCTCATGGCATCTCCATTGGAAGCATATAAGGACAACAGAAGTAGCGGTATATATGGATGGAGGAAAGTTATTTAGCAAGATAGGAGATAAAGAGATCATCATACATCATTTTAATTGAGGTAAAATGTTGAGTAATATAATTTTCCCAGGTTTGTGATCTATGGTCCCTTTTCCTCCCCCGAAGATTCAAAAGTTTCCAAAAAGTCTTCCAAAATAGTTGATTTTGGCTTTAGTTCTACATCTCCATTCCAAACCCCTTGGATTTTGGCCAAATGCTTCCCAAGTATTTTCATGTCTATGCCCTGACTCACTACAAAAATTTCGTCATCAGCAGGGCTTCTATCAAGGACTACCAAAATGTTCTTCAAAAGCCTCCAATTCACAGTTTTTGTATTGGCCAATAATCCTAACACACACTTTTGTCGACTATGGACTTACCCCTAAGCTTTCATTGGCTTTTGAAGTTTTCTATTCATATTATTGCCAAAAACAAGATTTTAGTTCCAAACTTTTTTAAATACATTTATAGGTTGGTAGAAAAGATTTTTGGATTTACCACCTCCATTTTTATTGCGTGTAACGGCAATAAAAGTGGATACAGTAATCCAAATATCTTTGCTACCAACAATATTTCCTATCCAAGAAATACCTTCGTATGACTGACATCGCCACCTGGCTGATGTGGCATAGCATATGGCTACTCATGTGACACTATATCCATCTAATAGCATATGGCTACTCATGTGACACTGATATCCACCTAACAAGCCCTCGCATTCCCATGTCACCATACTCTTTTTTTTTCGACGTTCCACATTTACTTCCTATCGGTGATCACAACTCACTTTACTTCGGCCATCACCATTCACTTTGGTGTCGACGGGCAAATTCGTCTTTCATCAGCGACCAAAAGTGACTTGTTATCGCGTACCATAAAAAGCTTATCCATCAGTGAACCACAACAACTGCCTCCTCAGCGAACCAGTAAACTTTGCTTCCGATGGACGAAAGACTCTTTATATCGGCAAACAAAGTCCACTTTGGTTTTAGCAACGAAATATACTTTTGTTCCGCGGCGGAAATAGCTTGGCTTTCGAGAGCCAAAATAACTTCGCTTTCGGTGGTCAAAGTAAACATGACTTTCGATAACAAAATAACCTAGTTTTCGACAACCGAAATAAACTTGCTTTACTAACTGCTTGGAAATTTTTCTAGCTTTCTCCAGACAGATCTGGGTCGTTGACTTCTGAGTCAAGCGTGATCCGAACCATTGATCTTCACGCTGTGACTTCTAGGCTTTGCCAGCATGGACTAATGTTGACTGTCCATGTAACCACTAAGGTCAACACAAGTCATCCGTCCACATCACCATCTCCGGCAAATCAAGCAAACTCAAAAAATTTCAAAAATTTAATATTTCCAGAAATTTTCTTTTTCTAAAGCCATGGAAGCGATGGACTTTAGCTTCCCGTTGTCCATTCCAACCGTGTGCTCGTCAAATTGACGATGGTATCTGTCAATTTTATTGTTCCCGAGCAGACTTGAACTCAGAATTTCACCCAGAAATTGGGGATTCCACTCCCATTTTATCATTTTCCCCAATTTTTCGAAGTGGTCGATTTCACAATTTTAGCAAGTTCCTCGACAGACTCTGTAATCTAGCCAATTTTCGACCTTTCCACACTCTGGCTAAGTGCAAATTATGGGAATATTAATCCCTGAGGCTTAATTTCCACGAAATTTTCCATAGTTCACACATGAAATTTTTGACAACCTGATTACAAGCCAACTCTGCAATTTTCACTTCGGCAATTTCTGATTTTTAGCCTATGCAGGTCCAGTGTTTGAATGTGAGACTCTGATAACACAATGTAATAGACCTAGATCCCCAAGACTAAGCTCTCATACCAAATGTTACACAGCCAAATACTCAGTCCTAGCATGGTTACAACATCACATATCCAACTCTCTAGTGTCAATTCTCTAACCTCGCTCGCCAATTCTCTAGTACCATCAACAATTATGCCCAAACATAGCTTTGAAACCAAACTATAACAGTAGTCGGACCTCTGTCTAAGCTCTGGCACTAAATGTGACATCACCCGACCAATTCTACATACTGTAATTTCAAACTTTCTCTAACCTGGCTCGCCAATTCTCTAGTACCATCAACAATTATGCCCAAACATGGCTTTGAAACCAAACTATAACTGTAGTCGGACCTCTGTCTAAGCTCTAGCACTAAATGTGACATCACCCAACCATTCTACAGGCTGATGTTGTCATAATTACACTAAATGTGACATCACCCAACCATTCTACAGGCTGATGTTGTCATAATTACACTAAATGTGACATCACCCAACCATTCTACAGGCTGATGTTGTCATAAATTATAATTACAGCTCTGATAACGGGGAGCAAATTGGCAATGGTTCCATTGAGTTGGGATGGCAAAAGGTTCAGAAAAAAAAGAAAAATTAAGTGATTACGATTACACTGGTGTTTGTTATTTTATCATCTACAAAATATAATTATATTTTTTTTCAAAAGTTGAATAAAATTAAGGGTTTTTCTCCTTTGCAAAAAATATCCTCTGGCTATGAAATGCATCTGACTAATAATTTGCTATGCACTTTCACTTATACATGTAAACAAATAATTATGCATGAACACAGATGCATAACGTATAAATTGTATAAATTCCAAAATAGCACATGGAATAGATAATATAATTCTATTCCTTTTTTCAAAAGTTGAATAAATGAGGGATTTTTCTCTTTTGGAGAAAAACAACACATTATCCTCTAGTTATGAAATGCATCTGCCTAATAATTTGCGATGCACTCTCACTTATACAGGTAAACAAATAATTATGCATGAACACAGATGCATAACGTATAAATTTCAAAAGAGCACATGGAATAGACCATGTACACAACAATTAAGCATTTAAACATGTAATAAGTTCATAAAACTTATCTTTTGCAAATATCTACCCATTGATTGTATATCTCAAGCATTCCACCTAGCCATATACACTGTTGTTCCAATTCTCTATACAGCACCTTGGGGTTATGATTCCACCTAAGCAAAGGCTTCCTAAACCAAAATAAAATCTCATCGACATTGCAGGCTTCTCTAGCCAAGGTACAGTTTATGATTCCACCTAAGCAAAGGCTTCCGAAGCCAAACTAAAATCTCATGGACATTGCAGGCGTTCTCTAGCCAAGGTACCAAACTGTAGTAGCGAATTACAACCTATAGCCTCTCATCCCCATCAATCTCTCATCCTCATCAATCTATATAGTTGAAGGAAGTGTATCCCGTTCACTGCACTTCAATATCCTGAAGTGTATCCCGTTCACTGCACTTCAATATCCCCTACAGTCTCTTAGGATGCCCCACTTCCCTTCCAAGGCCCAGCACAGGCTGGGCAGTAAGTCTCAAAGCACTGTAGCTCCAGAAATTCCAGGGGTAATCACGAGTCTCTAGGCACTCTCCGAGATTCACACTTTGGGCAACCACCTAAACAATCCTCATTCCAAAGCTCCAACCTTCCTCAAGGCAACCCATGAGAATTGTGCACTGAAGTCCCAATGGAATTCAGCTAAAATTCAAAGGAATCACTGACAAAACAGGGTTACAGAGCTTTCCTAGCTCACCTTCAACTCAGTTCAGCAATAACGAACCAGAAACAGTTCAGCAAAATACCGATTACTTAGCAGGGTCAACAAGTACAAAAGTACAGATCTGCTACAGCAAAGTGCAGTAGTATAGATGAGGTACAATGGGTAAGAATGAATGGAATAATGCTCTTTGTTGTAGAAAACAGGGTTAAATATGCATGGCAATCCAAGAACCACTTTGGAACTTTTTCTGAGACTTAGGTTAAAAATGTGACTTTTGCGTTAGAATGTAATATTATTTTTGGCATTAAGTCCATTTCTAGCCTCCTAGTGCCCCTTGACCTTTGCCTCTTGTGGAATTCTAGCCCTTTATACTCTTTTGTCCTATAATATACATTCATGATAGATTTTTATTAATTATAAGAAATCATGTGATCATTTTTATCTTTTTTATTAATTACAAGAAATAATGTGATCATTTTTATCTTTACAAGCACACTGCCCAAAACATAACAGCTCACTAACCTAACCTAAGTATCACATGTATATATACATTTACAATAAAGGAATCAAGTAGAGATATCACAAGTTTGATCAAGAAATCTAGAAAACTTTCTCCTTTGATCCCAGAATTGTCGAAATCTTTCCTCTTGGCTGCCTTTTCTTCAGCATTGTCCTTTCTCTCCTCATCTTGACCCAACTCTTTCAAATACCTTGGCCTTTCTATATTTTCTGTAACTTGAACTTTACATGCAGGTAAAATGTACGAAGGTTCTGGAGCTGATAAATACTTCCCATTCATGATTCTCCGAAAGATGCTCCAAAGTGGTGGTTGATCGTTCTCCCTGGATGCTTTTACAGATGTTTCTTAATGGACTATTCTAACTGTAGCAAATACCTATTAAAAAACACATAGAATCACGATGCAACTCCAAACTTTTGACCTACGAGAATGAAGGTGTATGACCGAAAAAAAAGAGACGTGAGAAATTGTGACCTTAGTCTTGCGCGATGTGCCTTATATATGATGTTTGTAACACGATGGAATGTGTGGATGAGTTCAATAACCGTATGCAAAACTTGTATAATTAAATAAACAAGAGGAATAGCGATGTGCCTTATATATGATGTTTGTAACACGATGGAATGTGTGGTGAGTTCAATAACCGTATGCAAAACTTGTCTAATTAAATAAGCAAGAGGAATACATGTCTGCTCGACTCCAATCAATTAGGCATGAAGATAAATCTTTACGAGAAAAAATCAATTGATCAACAAATATGCTCTTATAGCTGATATTTGTCTTGGCATTTGCAAAATAATCTATATGAGCTTGAACTACCATGCATAAGAATTCTGCACAAGTACAGCCTATATGTCTGGAAAAGAATTCTGCACAAGTACAACCTATATATCTGGAAAATTTTCAATTTTCAGTGCTAATTATTTTCTTTTCCCGGCTAGTTTGGAAGCCAGTAGGATTTAGATAACAGAGAAAACGCTGAGCTTTCACCTTTAAAAATTAATAAAGCACCTAAACAAAATAAGGAAACCACCCCAGAGTCAACTCCCTACCATCCATACACCTTTGATTCAAAAATATGGCCAAAGTCCAAATGTAACTTTGAATAAATAAATAAAGGAAGCCCTTCATGCTGTATAGTTATCTATAGTTATCCTCCTTCCTAGATTGATCATTACTCTAAATAATCTTTGAAAATGTGCTAACTTTAGAGGGTCTGAATCTTTGAAAATGTGCTAACTTTAGAGGGTCCTGTAAACTTTCATAGGGTCAATTCTTATTCATGCAATTCTAATTAAAAAAATTACTAAAACAGGAAGATTCAATATTGTTGTTCCAAATCAGACTTCATATCGAGTAGAGAATGAGGTTCTTCATATTATATAGATTTTTTTGTAAGTTTGGTAGAACTACATTTTCATTATGTCTAATTTCTCACTTCGAAAAAAAGATAGCATAAAATTTGAACTCAAGACTTACAATTTAGTGAGACTTCATTTCCATAGCTATTACTAATTAAACTACCCTAAATAGACTCTTCATATTATATAATTATCATCCTTATCAAAAGTATTTGATAATGTTCAAATCCATCACAACGGAAGAGATTTCTCAAAAAAATATAAAAAAAAATATTTGCAATAACAGTATAAGAACGTTAATGTAAGTAATCTATGTTTGCACATAGGAAATATTCAAGTTCACAATTTCCAAATAGGTGAAAATAGATATAAAAATGACAATATTTAATCTATTCTACATCATTATTATTATTTCCAAAACTCTATGACAAAAATAGCCATCCTAAATACAAATACAAACGTGTTTCAAGGAAGGTATTGAATTCCTATACCTCATACGTTACATTGCCACCTGACATCCCTGAATGAAGAGTCACACTTGAAATTGTTCCATTAGCTGAGAGCACACACACTGCCCAAGGTGCTTGCTGCGTAAACGCTGATATCTTCTTCGACACATCCTACATAACAATTACCATGTTAAAACAGTAGTATAAATTTCGGCATGTCGCAAGTTAACAAAAGTTCCTAACATTACTAGTGATGTATCTAGAAAGACTTTTAGATAAGTATAAAAATCATCCCCAGCTAATGCAACAGAGCATATGTACGAAGTTTGAACAATGATAGAAGTGGATCATTGGATAGAAATGTTTACATTTTTAATAAAATATTAATATAGATTTATTTTAATTATAAATTTTATAGATTTATTTTAACTATAAATTTTATAAGTTTTGGGAAAAAAATTTGAAGTTTGAAAAATGTTAAAAGTATAGATCATTGAAATGTTTATATCATTAATAAAATATTAATATAAATTTATTTTAATTATAGATTTGGTAAGTTTTGAGAGATAAAAAAAATTTGAAAAGTAAATTTTTTTTAAAATATAAAACTTGAAAAAAGATTTTTACCTTTAAAGAGTTGATCCTAATAAGTGTTTGATAAATTTGTGGTGGATGGATCTTTTTTCTCTATATATATTCGTTGTTTAAATTGCATTTTTGAATGCATAAATAGATTCAACTTTTTGAAAATTCCCTTGGACACTTGGATTGTATAAATTACATAGACTAAATTTACAATTCCAACAAATTTTTGCTAGATTTCAGACAAAATTGACAGAAAATATACCTTAAAACATGTCAAAAAGTAAGATAGTTGCTAGATTTCAGATGAAATTGATGGAAAAATATACCTTAAAAAGAGTCCAGACTTAATAATGAAACTACTTGAAATGCTTTTCACCTTAAAACATATTTTTTCCAATTACTTTATATAATATAGTTGATATTGATATGATATATTTTAATTGATAGAGGCATTGAAACAGTGTATTTATCAATCACAATGTCCAAATTAATTTTTTTGTTATTAATATATTTTTAAATACACATCAATATTACTTAACCCTGCATATTAAAATATCTTATTTATGACCCACATTAAAAAAACTATTAATTATATCTTTTAAATGTCACATATTAATTTCATAATAAAAATTGAATGAATTACACATTTCACTCTTATTGCACTTATTAAGAAGTAATTGAACTTTTTTACTTTCAAGTTTTAATTACTTTAAATAAATTTATGAAGTTGATTATTAAAATAAATTGTTTAAGATTGATATTCAAATAGTTTATTTAAATCTTGTATTGAAATATATTTAAAAAATATAAAAATTATACATCTTCTTTATATTTAAAAGTGATTAAAAATATTAATATAAGATTATTTTTACTTTTAATTGTTTTTCTTTTTAAAGTTAACATAAAACTATTTATGGCTAAAAGTGAGGGTAAAATATTTTGACCAAATGTCTCATATAGATTGTAATATCAATAAAGAACTAAGCAAGCACAATTAGAATAAGATTATTGATATTTTATAATGTTTTTAATTAAAATTAACCAAACATATACATTCATTTCATTTTTTATCCTAACTAATATTATTTTTTATGTAAATAATAATTTATTAAAAAACAAATCTGTCCACTTAAAATTGAAAACAGTAAAAATTACACATCTCCTTATTATCAGAATAAAAAATATACCGCTCAACACGATAAAATACAACTAAATAACAGCTCCAATAAACATGTTCAAGCAAATTGAAAAATTGAAAGTATTTTCTTTCAAAAGGTTCTACCAATGCAAATGTGACATTGGTGACCGAGATACGGGTCCGCCAACTAAGCACTAAATATGTACTTGGATCAAGAGGGATAGAGGATTACAATAGATTCCTAAACGTGAGACTATGTAGAGATGATTAACTGACAGAACACCATTGAGGCACTCTTGGGAAGGAGTATGCAGATTAACATAAACTAGCAGGATATACTTAATAGTAAGGACCACTAACTTGTCCACAAGATCATTTATATGGAACTGTGCTCACTGCTACAGAAGGTTTAAATCTGATTCAGAAATTTGGGTTTAAGGAAATAAAGGTGAAGCTGGAATGCCTTATTTCGGGAAGACGTCGCAAGCGCAACCTTTAATTTGTTATCCACAGCTGCAATAAAGCTTGCCACATCGAATTCGAAACAACAAACTTCAAGAAAGAAGATTTTAGACTCCTTCAAGTTAGCATCCCGGTATCTCTAATGAAGCAAAGATCTTTTGTGGGAATAGTATCAGGCCCAGGTTGAGGCTCTCTTTGGGAGGCTGACAGTCTCATTGGGAATGCTCCAGTTCAATATTGAGAAACGGAATTGGACTTTTTTACTATGACCATAAATAAAAAGCCTCCTTGAAGTTAACGATGAAAGAATGGATTTTGACATGGAACAAAATTCAAAAACTGGGATACGATGGGCCGTATCAATATGTCTTCTGCTACCTACCTAAAGAATCTCAAGGGACTTTTTTATTATGACCATAAATAAAAAGCCTCCTTGAAGTTAACGGTGAAAGAATGGATTTTGACATGGAACAAAATTCAAAAACTGGGATACGATGGGCCGTATCAATATGTCTTCTGCTACCTACCTAAAGAATCTCAAGATCATATGTTGTTACAATGTTCGGCAGTTCAATTCAGGACGAACGTTAATAGGTACTGATAGAGTTAATATCTAATAGTAAACACATCATGTATTACATAGCAGCGAACTTTATCTTAGGTTAGTAAAGCGGTGACATAATAAAGTCGCTTAGAAGTGTATTAGTCATGAATCACTATAGAGTTAGGTGAGAAGTTTCGTAACCTGCGTCCAATTAGGTCGTTTCCCTGAGACATCTGTCTTGACTTTTACACATTGAATAATATTAAATATCTCCTCTCTGCAAGTATTTTCCATGACACATATGTCCTGACTTGAGTCATCTGATATTAAATATGAGTACTTGACACATGGCACAATGACTCTCGGAACATGATATAGAGGATATGTTAGATAATATACATTAAAAAATATAAAAATTTAGTAAATTATATATAAAATATGAATTTGAAATATAAAAGACATTTATATGATGACGATACAAATTCAATCACACAACTAATATATATAACCAAAATAATGTTGAGTGTAAATGTAATCTATCTCTAAACCAAAAATACATCAATAAAGAGGCTCTAAATGGCCTATATAGTCCAAAACAAATCATGTTACAACAAATAACTAGTACTATATATTATCAAAATCATTGCCTATATTGGAATCCTCATCATCAATATCACCACCCTCTATACATTAAAATAAAGATAGAAAAAGCTTAACATGTCAAATCAAGATTTTGTTTGAGTGGGGTGCATTTTTACTAGGGTCATGACAAAGGAATTCAACAATCAATGCCGCCAACATTGAGGTACATAGAAGACTTGGCCCTCTTAATTAAACGTTAGTTCCATACCCTTATACACGACAACCTCCAATGGAAACATTGTAATCCCCCTAATCCTGAAATCTTGAAAACTATTGAGTTTGTTGGATTTTGAGTGGGATCTAAAATTCTAGTTTCTCCATATGAAATCTAATGAGGTTGAAACCACTCTCAAACATCCTGAGCCAATTAATGGTAATTTTAAAATTTTAAGTAAAAGGATGACAATTGTCATCCTTTTACTTCAAGAATTTAACATTATCATTAATAGCGTCAGTAGGGCCTAGACAAATCCACTTCCCAACACTTAGAATCCCTTTTACCATTGCTTAATTGCCCTTAGTTTCACTCCCAAACCTTTGCGAGCTCCAAAATTGTGACTAAGTTGTGCGACACTGAGGCAGTAAATCGATTTCAGGATGTTCTTTTCGTAGGACACGTGTCCAAATTTTGGGACACCAATAAGGGCTCATGTCTGACACCAGTAAACCTTGTGTCCTATGTGTCATGTCCAACACGAAGGATTCAAAACACGAGGGGGAGACATGTCAAATGACTTAGGTGTTCACTTTTATACATTGAATAATATTAAATCTCTTCTCTCTGCAAAGAGTTTCCATATTCATTATGTCACATAACTTATGTGCAACTTTAATATCGAATCAGAGTCAGGGTATAACATTAGCATTTAGGAGGTCAAAGCCTAGTAGCACAAGCTATTTCATGAAGCACATTGTAGAAGAACATTTAATGACAAGAACATGGTCAGGAAGACTGGCACACGAGTAAACAGATCAAAAGTAGAGGACAGTAGAAAAGAAAAGAAACACAAACATTAAAAGCCACAGCAAAGCTCAAAGATAAATCTTCTTGTCTACACAATTTTATGCGACGACCAAAAAGACGCATTTGTTATGATTGAGGAGCATTGCACTTGCAATTAAAGATTAGAATGGAATAGAGAGGAGACCAAAAGCGTAGTTGGAAAGGAATCAATATCAAAAGGATAGTGCATGAAAAAAATGATCTTAGATTAGTCAAATATCTTAAGATAAATCAATCAATCTGTGCACAACATAACATAAAATAAATGGTCAATAAGCCATTCACTGCATTGTTGGCCAACTTGCAATTATGCATGACGCAACGGAACAATCACATATTACGTTGACCCAAGTTTGTCTACACAAAGTTGTTCCATCTAAGACAATGAACATCAACCTACAGAATTTCACTTTCTACCACAATCTTGAAAACTGGACAACTAACAACTAGGATGAAGGGATAGAGAAAATGTATCATAGATCAGTGAAATATCTTAAGATAAACCAATCAATATATATATATATAACATAACATAAAATAAATGGTCAATAAGCCATTGACTGCATTGTACGGTCCAACTTACAATTATGCATGACACAGTGAAACAATCACATACCACATTGACCCAAGTTTGTCTGCACAAAGTTGTTCCATCTAACACAATAAATATCGGCCTACAAAATTTCACTTTCTACCACATTTTTGAAAACTGAACTAACCACTAGGTGAAAATGCAACATTAACTAAAAGTTAACCTAGAGAATGAAAGATGTATAGTACAAATAAACATTGGGTAGGTTATAAGCCACCTTACATTTATGCATGAAAACATTGAGTAAGCTATAGCACCCCTTACAAATATGCAGGGAAGAATTGACTAGCATATGATCACGAAAGGCATAGCTAACTAGGCGACAATCAGTGGAATGAAGAATGTAATAAAAAAACCATTGAGTAGGTTACAGGTCACTTTACAATATATATATCTATATGAAAGAATACCCAAAGGAATGAAAGATGTATGGAGAAAACATTAAGTTATAAGTGAGGGAGGATTTATAGTTTGTGTTTTATCTTTATAATAGGTAGGGAGAATTTAAAGTTCTATGATATATGGATAAATATATAGTACTCAATACATATATGTGTTAAATTTTTATAGTTAAGATAAAGTTTGAAACAAAATGGTAAAAAAAATTAAAAAATTGTTTTTATATTTATGAATAGTATTTCAAAAAAATCAAAATTATTTTTCCGCAAATAGTATTTTTAATAGAACCATTCATATATTCCATTTACGAATATTCAAACTAAATATTTTTCAACATGAAACTAATAAAAAAATCATCAATATAAACCATAATTGATTAAATTAAACCTTTGAATTTTTTTAAACTAAGATATATACAACTAGAATATGACAATTAAAAAATATTACACAATATATTTTTGTATACAATGTAAAAGCAAAATAAATTGTAAAACTAAAACAAAATATAAATATCACTAAATAATTAAATATTAAATAGTTTATCCAATTATGATATAATTGTTAAGTAATATTTTTATATATAATTTCCGTGAATTGGGCTCTAAGCAAGTTCTGGGTGTTATGGGTGACAGATTGTTTTTCTCAATGCCCTATGTTGTTATGGTGGACTATGCATGGGGTTTTTTGGGGTTGCTTTCAGTATTTAGGTTCTATTTTATCCTTTGCATTTTGGGACTTGTTGTGTTTGGTGCTCTGGGGAATTATTTCTTCGGCGTTTAAGTATTTGGCTGAGGTGGAAATTGTGCTACTTCTTGGTGTAAATGGAGACTTATGGGGTGTTGCGGGGCTTTCTTCTCTGGTCCTGGCAAGGGGGCGATTTTTCAAGGGGCGTCAGCGTTGTACGCTGGCTAGGGGGCTCCGGTAGTGGTGGAACTACAGGTCGTTGGGGAAGCAGAAAGAGTTGTGCGTCTGGAGCGTGGCTCCCCAGCGGTAAGAAAGGTGTTGGTGGATTGGCATCTGGCTGGAGGTGGAAATTCCTGGCCTTGGGAGCGAGTGGCGATTTTGGGGGGGGAAGGGGGGTGGGGCTCCTTATAATTTCTTCCGGTCTTAGCAGAGGCAGCTTGGTTGAAGGACTGGTGCACTCTTTGGGAGTTTCGCAGTGGTATTGGGGTGGCAAGAAACCAATAGCTTGTGTTCATGTTTGTTGGCTTTTTGATGTTTCCTGTGCGGTCGGGGCTAATATGAAACCGACCCCGAGGTCTTCTCGTGTGGCCAAAGCCTCTCCAGCCCCAGCTAGTTTAAAGGGGAGCGATCATCGTGGGGGCGCTAACGCTGGATGGGGTCATGGAAGTGGCAGAATTACAAGGCAGGGTCATGGTTGTGGTGGTGGTGCGAAACGGCACGGCGGTAGGGGTGGTAGCATGAGCCCCGCTGGGCTTGGGCATGGGGGCCCTCCTCGTCATGCGGCTTCGTCTAGGTCATCAAAGCAATCTGTGAAGGCTATTGGAGGCTCAGGACAGGACTCACTGGGAGGAACATGAGAAAGTGATGGAAGCACTCCAACAACGACATACTTCCAATGCCACCTTTGTGAGCGAGTGGTTGTGGTGTGGCGTGGCTAGAATCTTCTTGGTGTGGCGTGGCTAGAATCTTATTGCAGAAAAGATTGACAAATTGGAAGCATGGCTAACTTATCTAGAGTAGCATGTAGACTGCCCATATCATCCTCCTCCCCCCAAGGCCAGGGCCTGACAATCCTGCGTCATCACTTTTGATGATTAGCCATGGTGATTGGGGTGTTATGTATCTTGCAGGTGTTTTGGTGTTTTTGGCCTCATCGGATTTGGGCGGCAGCCCTTAGTTTATTTTGGATGTTTTGTAATGGTTAGTTATCAATGGTCAACAAACCCAGTCAGGGTGAGACCACTAGTTTTTTGGTATTGTATGTAAAATATTTTGACAATTAATAGAAAGTCTGATTCACAAAAAAATATTTTTATATATGATGCTCACAGTGATGGGGTGTACTATTAAGGCACTCTGTAATGTGAAGGTCACTAGTTCGAAACTCCATGGGCAAAAATCCAGCCATCTTAAGGGTTGGTGTGGCCCAAAGCAAGTGCAATCCCTGAGTGATTCTGACAGCTTAGATACCGCTAAGTCGCAGTTTCTCAAGCCAAAGATTAAGCAACACGTCATCTCAGAACTCACACAACTTAACAAACAAACGAACAAAATATTTTTATATATAATATAAAAAGACAAAAATTAATAATGATTAATTAAAATACAAATTTTAGCTTTTAAAATTAAAACATATATACTAAAATATTACATAACATATTTTTATACATCATAATAAATTTTAAAAAACACACACACAACTGCTTTAAGACTAAAATAAAATATAAATATTATTAAATAATTAAAAATTCTATCAAATTATGTTATGATGATTATAAAATAATGTTTCCATGTAAATTATTTTGATAATGATTATAATATAACATTTTCATGTAAATTCAATAGGTTCTTGATAATTCTCAAGTTTTACATGTTTCTACACCAAGTTGGTTCATTTTGGCATCTTGGCTCCTACAACCAGGCTGGTCAATGGATGGCTTAGCGCCATTCAATTCATAGTAGAAAAAACTATCTCTTATATTGACTTGTTTAAATCCAATGTATCAAGCTACTGTTTCTGGTTTCCCCTCAGCGACAGAGGATTTTGCGTCTCAATCTTTGGTTTCCCCACTCCAAGGAAAAGTTTTCCGACAGGTAAAGGGCTCAGACCCCCATGATCTCTAGACTGTCTGCTATGTATTTTACACTGTTGATCTAATGTGAATATCTTGGCTTATATATATATATATATATATATCAAAGTTTTCAAAACCAGCCTTGCTAACCGGTCACTGGTCTAACCGGTCGGTTAGCGAGCCCACCAGTCAAAACCAGCCAAAAAACCTGGTCAGGGTTTGTATCAAACCGACCAGTTAGGAGGCACACCCACCGTCAATTGAGAACAAAAAAAAAACAAACAAACAAAAAAACTTTTTGATTGTGTTTTAGGGGTTATGGAGGGAAACTAAGGGTGCTTTCCCTCCAAAAACACCCTCTCCAAGCCTTTAAGAGGTCCCTCTCCCTCTCATTGTCTCACACATCTCATTTAGAGTGTTTGTGAGTTTGCTTGGTAGCTTGGAGAGTGTTGAGTTTTCGCTGGAGTAGTGCAACAACAGAGTTTAAGCTAAGTAGTAGTCATCATGCCTCCAAAAGCCAAAGACACTGCATGGGCTCATTGTGATATGATTGATGGCAAAATGATCTGCAAATATTGCCAAAAATGCATTCAAGGAGGGGGTATTAACAGGTTCAAGCAACACTTGGCTGGGATAAGAGGCCATGTGGAGCACCAAATGAAATAATAGGGCATATTACGGCAGAATACCTTCAGAAGTTTGAGACTCAAGTCACTAAACCAATAGAGAAGTTTGTGATTGCAAAGTTTGGGAGTCGAGACTCAACCAACTGAGTTTGATCATGATGACTCATGAGAAGTTTCAAGTGATAATGTTGATCACTATGATAGTATTATCATATATGTAGACTTGAATCTTATAGTAGGCCACTGGCCCCATAGTTTGTAGGCTTTGTTTTTGCACTCTAGAGGCCATTTAAAGCCTCATTGCTTTTGTATTTTGTTGATGATATGTATTGCACTCGGTGCCATTTTGATATATTCACCTTTACATGGTATATAAATGAGCAATTTTTGCATATTTTGTCTCTATTGGCTTGGAATCATGGTTTTAAATCTTAAAAATAGTTTTTTCATTAAAAATTATTATTTAATGTATTTTTTTAAAACCGGTTCATTTAGACCAAACCAATGCCTGTTAGACCGGTTCCGGTCGGTCAACCGGTTCATTAGGTAAACCAATCCGATCACCGGTTCCAATTTTAAAAACATTGATATATTTATATATTGATACACATAAAATGTGTATTTGGATAAATTTAAAAGCTATCATCACTAAATGATTATAAATATGATAATGAATTCACATTTGTATGCTTTCACTTCTATATTATTTCAAGAAAATGAAAAACTAAAAAACAAGCAACCTAGAAAATGAAAAATGGATTAAAAAGGATATAAGACCTTATTTATAAATGACAATTTAAAAAACATTGTTATATATATATATATAAAAAACACGAGTCTAAAATCAAGACAATTATAATATTATTATAGAGTGAAATATTAAATAACCCATCAAGTTGTAACTTGTGGCATAGTGGTTGCAACGAGGCATTGCCATGTAAATGACCTATATTCAAATTTAGACAAGCATAAAATGTGTGCCTTGACAAATTTGGAAGGTTCTCCTTAGTAAAGTGGGACCATGATAATGCGGAGATGGGGTTTATTTCATAAATAAAAAATGTGTTTACCCTGATCAAAAAAATAAATATTTGAATAATCAATATTACTCGCAAAGACTTGAAGGTTAGTTTAATTTGTTAAACCATCCACCTAAGAAAAAACCATAAATCATAAATTCAAATTTTGTCAAATCTCTCAAAACTAACAACTAATTTTATGACTAAATACCCTCTATTTTAAAATTATTTAAACAAAAACATTTCACAAAATTTTCTTTAAAACATATAAAAATATAATTATTACATAATTACATATTATAAATAAAATATAAATATTTTTAATACACTAAAATTTAAAACTTAAACAATAGAATTCCCAAAAAAATAGATAATAACAGTAAGGAAAAAAAGAAAAAACAAGAAAGTGAACAAGACTACTTAAAAAAAGAGATATTTTTGGAATTATATAAGCAAAATCGGCGAGAAGAAGAAGAAAGCAGGCAGAAATCAAGATGTCTATGGTTGAAAGCGGACAACAAAAACACCGCTTTTTTTCATAACACAATGAAAATAAGGAGAGCTGGAAATCAGATTGAGCAAATACAAGTAGAGGGGCAAGAAATAAAAGGAATAGAAGAAATTAAGAAGGCAGCCCACAACCACTTCAAAGGTCTACTTTCAGCTAGTGACCAGCAAGCTGATAGTGAAGAATTTTTACAGCAAATAAATAAAAAAATCAGCGAGCAGCAAAACAGAGAATTAGATAAAGATGTCACTGAGGAGGAAATCAAAGAAGCAGTGTGGAGTCTACATCCTGATAAAGCTCCAGGACCGGATGGCTTCACAATAGCTTTTTACAGGAATCATTGGGAAACTATCAAGAAAGATTTAATGAGAATGATTAAAAATGCCTTTAAAAAAAACAAAATTGGGGGAAATACAAAAGCCTCCTACTTGGCCCTCATTCCCAAAGAGCCAAATCCAACTTCCTTTGGCAGATATAGGCCTATCTCCTTGTGTAATTCGTCCTACAAAATAATCACCAAAATTTTGGCAAATAGAATTAAAAAAATTCTGCCAACTATTATTTCAGAAAATCAAGGTGGTTTTGTACCAAGAAGACAAATCACAGATAATGTGATAATTGTACAGGAAGCCATTCACAGTAGCATCCAAAGAAAAGAAAAGGGAATGGTCATCAAGTTAGACATGGCCAATGCATTTGATAGAGTGAATCATAAATTTCTTGTAGCAGTCCTCAAAAAGTTCGGCATCTCAATAAAGTTCATAGATACCATTTTGGCTTGTATCACAAATCCATGGATAGCTCCTTTAATTAATGGAAGACCAAGTAATTTTTTTCAAAGCTCTAGAGGATTGAGACAAGGATGTCCTCTCTCCCCCTTTCTTTACATTATAATGGCAGAATCTCTAAGTGTTCAGCTAGAAAATCAGAGAGAAAAAAAAAAATAGGTATTCAGATCTCAAGAGGAGTCAAAGAGATAAATCATTCCCTTTTTGCAGACGATACCCTCCTCATAGGGGGAGCATCTTGCATCATTGCAAAACGATTCAAAAAAGTTTTAGATGATTTTCTTTCTATCTCAGGAGGACTTTTAAACAACAACAAATGCAAAATCTACAGCTGGAATATTTCTATAAATACAATGCAGAGAATCTCCCAAATAATGGAAATACCGGTACAAATAAAATGGAGTCATTTCATTTATCTTGGGCTTCCATTAGCAAAGGAAATGGTCAAATCAGAAGTTTGGAATAAGCATGTGGAGAAAATGAGGGGAAAAATTCAGAATTGGGGAATGATGTGGCTCAACCTGGCAGGAAGAACAATAATGATTAAGGCCCTTCTTTCGGCTCTGCCAATATATCAGTATGCAATAATAATGGCTCTGGCAAGCGCCCACAAGCAAATGGAACTAATAATCAGAAGCTTCCTCTGGCAAGGAGGAAAACAAGAAAATAAAAAATTCAGCTTAGTTCGATGGGAGCAAGTAACTCTTCCATTTGAGAAAGGAGGAATTGCAATTCGGTTACCAGGATTAATGAATATTGCTCTAGGGACCAAAATCATCTGGAGAATGATAAATGGCAAAGAACAGTGGTGGGAAAAAGCTCTAACAAGGAAATATTTAAATTGTCAAAGGACAAAAATGCTCTCTGAAATAATCCCAGATCGGCCCTGTACCCAAATTTGGAAATTGGTGAAAAAGACCATTCCCCACATAAGAGATCAAATTTCTAAAAATCCTGGCAATGGAGAAACAATTTCTATATGGGATGATAGAATAATGGGGGAAAATCCTCTAAGACAGCAGCAAAATCTAAGAGGATTGCAAAATTGGATGGAGGAAAAAAATCTCAACACCTTATACTCAATTTCTGAGTGGGATCAGAATATTTGGATAAAATGGAGAGTGTCAGCACTACCTCCAAGATTGAAAAGCCAATGGGAAGCTTTGAAAATTCGGTTAGTTGGAGCAGCTTCTATAAATAAAGAGGACCAAGATGAGTTTGTTTGGGATCCAAGCGGGGGAAACTATACAGTGAAATTAGGTTATGATTATCTCCAAAATTACAACAACCGTGATTCTGGAATCTCTGGAAAGCAGTTTGGAAAATGAGTGTTTGCCCAAAATTAAATTCTTCATATGGTCTCTTATGAAAGGTAAAATACTCACAGCGGAAAACTTAAAAAAAAGGCTTTCAAGGGCCTTCTAAATGTGTCATGTGCCAAATGGAGGAGGAAAATATCCAGCACTTGTTTATGAACTGCATGATGGCGAGGGAATGCTGGAAGCAATTGATAAGCCCTCTAGATTTAAGCATAAGCTCCTCAACGCAACTGACAAATCTTCACAAAAACTAGGTAAAAAGCTACCCTTATACTAAGAAGAAAAAAGCCATAATAAATAGAATATGGAAATGCCTTCCCTCCATTCTATGCTGGCAAATATGGCTAGCTCGAAACAAGTGCATATTTAAAGGACAAAAACCAAGTATAGGGAATATTCTATCAAAAACTTGGAGTCAAGTTTCAGAAATAATAGGTACAAATGGAGCAACAAGAATGGACCAGAACAACTTACAACAAGAAGAAAGAGACTGGTACAGCAAAGCTTCAATAGAAAACAAATCAGAAGCTTTTAAAAAAAAAAACAAAGACATTGCAAAAAACAAGGAGTGGAAATTACGTCTGAATGATACAGAAATGGCTGAGTGGATCAAAGAACAAAGGAAGTATATTCTATTCTTTGACGGAGCCTCAAAAAACAACCCAGGTAGAGCAGGAGCAGGTGGTCTAATTCTAGATCCGAATGGTAAGAGAATATCAACCTATGAATGGGGCCTAGGAGAGATGTCAAACAACAAGGCGGAAGCTTATAGTCTTCTGCTAGGCACAAAGATCTTAAATAAAAAAGGGATAAAGGACCCAATAATAATTGGGGATTCCGCAATCATTATTGCAGCTATGGAAACAGGAAAGGAGTTCAAAAGCTCAGCAATTAACAAAATAAGTCAGAGAATCAAAATAAACACAAAAAATATGGGAAAAATAGCCTATAAGCATGTTTTAAGAATTCAAAATAAGGATGCGGACACTCTAGCCAACAAGGCAGTGGAGAGGCAAGTCGGGACTGTGAAAGAGAACAATAAAACTTATGAAGAAAATATCCCATAATTCGTTTTCAAATGAGGTATGGATTGAAAATCACATGAGGACATATAACATCAAATCAGGCAGCAGAATAACTGAAGTTAGCAGCAATGACCAGGGGATCCTTTCTCAGTCGACAGTCCATACCATCAAGTGTTATCTTTCTCGCACAGAGCAGGGGATCCTTTCAATCCCAAAAATGATCCATCACAACTTAAAACAAGCCAACAATCGTCCTTCAGTTCTGAATAAAGAAGGTATTAGTCATATCAGGCATTATCAGTTCAGAAATGGTATCGACAGTCAATCTTGGTCTACAGTGGACACCTATGCTGTCATGAGCAAACGAAGCATGATGGATACCTGCAGCATTAGGTATTCTCACCATCCAAAAAATTATACATTGAAAGCATCTGCATAGTGGTTTTCATCACTGGGATAAGTAACGTGTAAGTATCACTCTAAGAAATGCAAGGAACATTTACGAAGAGCTCAGCAGAACGCATCTAAGTCATTGGCGGAATAGCTCCACAATCCTCCTCACTCAGCAATCGGATCACGTCCAGCGAAGTCTTGTAGATGAAGACTCAAGAGCTAAATGTGCGCTGAATTTTTACTACAACAGCAAAACTCAGAGCAAAGGTAAAAGTAACGCCCGTTTTTCCAAATTTCATTCACAGTATAAAAATGACATTGGCTTTTGGATTGAAAGCAATCTCAGTTTAGTTTCTATTCCTAAAATCCGTCCCTATCTGATCTGTATCTTTCATCTCCATTTTGCTTCCTCCATAATCATCAATACCCAAAGCCTTCTCTCCACCTCTGATCCTGAGAATATTGATCCCCCCTCCTCACTGTCTTACAAGCAAAACACTACCCCGCCCTCAAATTGTCATTGGGTTTCAAAGTTTCCACAGCATTGCAGGCTTAACAAGGAATCTTTGAAGATATCAAAAATAGTCCAGAACAAAGCCAAAAGAAGCAGAGATAAAAGAAGCAATCAGTCAAAGCCAAGAGCACATCCTCCAAGCAAAGAAAAAACAGCTGACAGAATAAAACAGAGAGGAAAAATGTCTTGCAATCCGTTAGAGAAAGTAGAGAAGAACGAGAGTTGCCCGACCTGTAGGGCCAACAGATTTATGATTGGTCGTTTCAACCAATCTCTTAAAGATCTAAGAGCCGAGATGAAGATGATTAATGTATACAAGCAAAGAGAAATCGACAATCAAAGAGCTGAAATTGAAGACTTGAAGGATAAATGCAAGCACCTGGAAGAAGTTGTGGATTATATCAAATCACTAAACCAAAGTCAACAGGGAGAAACCTCCTCCAGGTACAGCAAGAAAAGGGGACAGCAGCCGGAAGAGTCGGTGAACCAATTTTGGTGAATCTGATGTAATCTTTTCATCTATGCTTTGTAAATTTTGTTTGTTACTTGGGCAGTTTGTTAGACAGTATGTTTTCTTAGCTTTCGAAAAATATAGAATCAAGGTTCCAAAGGCCGAGGCAAGGACTGCGTTCCCATTTTGTGTCTCCCTTGTCAACCAGAACCCTCTGGAATGTGGACTTAGCTCCTTCCTTTTTCTTTTTTGTAATACAAAAATAACCAATCTTGTAAAAAAAAACAAAACAAAACAAAACAAAAAACAAAAACATCTCAACTTAATTCATCTTAAGTTTAAAACTTGAGAAGGTAATTTAAAACCTAAAAACATTGAAAAAGCTAATTTAAAACTTAAAAACCTTTTCAAGTCTTTAAACTATATAACTTGTATGCATAAACTAAGGCTTCATTGTCGCTTATGAAAATGAATTGAAAAAGGTAATTTAAAACTTAAAAACCTTTTCCAGTCTTTAAATTTTATAACTTGTATGCATAAACTAAGGCTTCATTGTTGCTTATGAAAATGGATTGAAGGTATTGGATATATCTTCAAAACTTTGGAAGCTTCCTCGTTAGTGAGGAAATGTAAACGGAATATAAAGATGTAATTATGGGAGACACGCTCTTCCGTGATGGTAGATCACTAAGCAATAGAGCTTCATAGCCTGCACACATATTTAGGAAGTCTGGGAAAGAAATGTTTACTTGATGTATAGCACTGTATAATATTTTATATAGAGGAGCAAGTAAAATTATTTATCAGATAATTGTAACAAGAACCATAATCATAGTGCCAATAAGATAATAAGCCTAGCTATAAACATATGAAATGGGAATTTGCTTTGTACAAACACTCACAAGGTTAATAAGATAATAAGCCTAGCTATAAACATATGAAATGGGAATTTGCTTTGTACAGACACTCACAAGGTTAACCACAGCTAGGTCATTATATTAAGAATTTCATTAAGCTGAAATTACATACGAACAAGCACGTTCTCAGTAAGATTGCAGTTGGCAAAGTAAACCAACTACGATAGCTTTCAAGCCTCATAATTTACTTTATTTCTAATGCCAAAGGATGGTGTAGCAAGCAAACTTACTGCGGTACTAGAGTCAAGCGAAAGAACGATATTAAGAACGCAGTGAGTATGAAAATTAAGGATAGACGCTAAAGTGCATTTAGTCACTTGGCAAATCATAAACATGAAAAGATGCACACCGTGACTTTGGCAAGTCATCCATGAAAGAAGATCCCCATGAACGACAAACCGAAAACTTCCAATCTACCGATGGCAAGTGCTCAGTCTATAAAGCAATGGAGTCCGTTAAGCATGTGTTTGGGATCACAGGCCTAGTTTATGAGGCTAAGGATCCTAGATCAGATTCCAACTATAGTCAATTACCTTTTGACGTGGAAAACCAAGTTTTTAAGATAATTTTTGATGTTTTTAAGATAATTTTTTATGTTTTGGGTGAGTAGCTCGAGCCATGGAGGTCATGGTTTTTTCTATTATTCATCTGTGTTTAATTTTAAGGAATATTTTTAAGGAATATGTTTGGCTTAATGTGATAAGTCTTATAGGCAAGTGATTTTTGGGATAGATTCTATTCCGATAGAGTTAGGATATTTAAGCTTTTGCTAAGTCATAAATTATTGGTGTATCTAATTTGTGGGCTATTATAATGTTAACTTACTAAATTTAGATCCTTATTAATAATCACACTACACACTTGAGAATTTTGTAGCAGACTTCTAAATCCTTTCAAGTTAATAATTTGCAAAATAAAAATGAAGCAGGTTAAATCGACAACTCAAGATGCGATAAAATAAGTTCCTCCATTTTGAAATCGCACCATAGAAGATAGCAAACTGAAACACCTTTTCTATATAGACTCGAGTGAACAAATGGTGGAGATGACAAGTAGCTAAGGTCAGCTTAACATAGCAATAAGCACATTGACATTCATTAAGAAAATAGAGTTTAGGCTTCTGTGATCCATATTATGTTAGAGAAAGATTTCGGCGAAAATCTTTCTCTAACAAATGATTTTCCATGTGATTTTATCTGACAAATGATTTTCCATGTGATTTTCGCCGAAATCTTTCTCTAACAATTCATTAAGAAAATTAAGAACAAAAATAACGGATCCTATTTTTGGTCCTTAAGATAATATCTATTTTGAATTGCCATAGCTTTAGGAGTGGGCTGGCTAGCAATCACAAAGTCATTAGCCACGGAGAGCACCAAAGGACAAACTTACGGTGCTATCACATGCCCCAATCTTGATTTCCAATGGGCTGATTTATCTTGTACCATATGTATTCAGTGTTTTATTGATCTAGGTAGCATTTCGAAGAATCAACATATCGGAAATGCCAAAATAATAAGAAAATGCAATCATAACTGTACAGACACCTGATTAGAAATGTGAAATTTTATAAATCTAACACATTTGCAATGTGAAATTTTATAAGATCTAACATGTGGAATGTGAAATTTTATAATATCTAACATGTGCAAGGAAAAAGGTAACCTTCTGCGTGCTTATCATGTACAACAATATAAAGAAAATGCGTCAATTAATTTGTACCAATGTGGAAAAAGTCTAAGTCGGGATTAATTCAGCAAAGGTCCAAAAGTTGAAAAACTTGTCAAAGTCGGGAGTTTTTTGAAAAAGTCGGCAAAATTAAAAAAACACAAAACTATTCATTTTTTTTTTAATTTTTTCTTACATCTAGAGTATCCACAACATCAAATAAATGCATTTCCACATAAACATGTAAAGAAAGCTAATATATAATACGTATATGAAGTCTAGTGCTATATCACATATCAAAATAGTGAATCAACTACTGAATTTTGAGTCTTGTCTGAGTCTCAACTCTCAAGGGTCAAAATATCAACAAAAAATATAATAAATGTATATCATGAGTTATCTAAAAGTCATCAAGTAATCAGTCACTGAGATCCTCTTCCCCTTATAATTTTTGTTTCCGCTAATTGTATTAAGAAATGAGTCATGCATTTATTTAGTAGATTGTAATCTACTTGGGTAATAAGGTGTTAGGTGGTAAGTCCAATGAAAATTAACAGTGAGTATCACAGTAGATGTGAAAATTAACGCTTGGTGACTCCAAACTGCTTATTTTCTGAGAAAACAGTAGATGTCAGATTACTAACCTAGCCTTGGCATTTCCCCATATTTACAGGGAGTTCACCACTAAAGAAGATTCCCTTTCAAAACATGCTCTCATTGTAGGAAGGATCTTTGTTGTCACAAGATTTCACAGGTACTTTGTTCCTGTCTGAAAAATGGGTTCTTTTTTGAGGCACTGGTTTTGTTTTTTTTTGACAGGTTGTTGTTGTTTGATCTTCATGACCTCCTCTTTGTTGTTTCTTCTGGAAGCATTCAACAATTGTAACAATGATTTTGATGGTGTGGGGTTCTTTCTACGAAAGACTATTGTATGCCTATCCTTTTGGTACTTTTGTAATCTTTTGAAGGGGCAGTGGCTGTTAGAGTCTGGATCACTGAAAGCCTGGAGGCTTAGCCAATGTATACTTTGCTTTCTAACTAGAAATATGAAGTATAAAGATTTGTTTTTCCTTGGAAAACAAAAACATATCCTAACCTCAAAACTAACAGATTACAAATGACACTGCTATGCTCGCAAGAAGTATGACAAACAATACTATGCAATAACTTGAAAATGCATGGATGGAAGCTTCAATTTACAGTTTTTTCATCTTTGCGGCCTCTTTATCCGTGGCTTGGGAAGGGAGGCCGACTTTTTGGGTCGACTCCCGATTTAACGAAAAAATCGCGATTTTTCCCTATGTGAAAAAGTCGCCAAAAAGTCGAGGGATAAATCATTTAGATCAAAAAATCGCGTTTTTAGAATTAAATCACAATTTTTTGCAAACTTTTTCCACACTGATTTGTACTACTTACAACAAGGGAAAGATTTAAACCTTATTTCTACAAGTTCAAGTGGAGATTAAGAGATTAAACTCCTACTTCTTTTAATTTCAGGGCGAAACTCAACTGTGAGAGTCTTTACTAAGAATTACTTGCATTATTGTACCTGCATTTATTGTCCAAGGAAAGATGGGGGCTCGGCAATTAAATTCTAGACTCTTTTCATTTATTAAAGAGACATTCCACCATATGAGCTTTTTTCCAAAAATGTACTCAACAACAACATATACTTGGCAACAAACAGCTCCCCCACCTAACCACACATGGACCATACAAGTTGCATATACAGCATGCACCTAAGGATGCAATATGAGCTCAAACTTTTAGAAAACTAAGGTTGAGATCTTTCTTGGGAAATACAAGAAAGAAGCACAGAAAACAATACGACTAGAAGACAAGAGGACCATTTGCAGAAGCAGGTCTAAAAATTTTAATGTATCATTATTAACTACTATCACAAATAAAAGCAGCTTATTTATTTGGCTGATACCACTATCACAAATAAAAGCAGCTTATTTATTTGGTTGATACCACTATCACAAATAAAAGCAGCTTATTTATTTGGTTGATACCACTATCACAAATAAAAGCAGCTTATTTATTTGGTTGATACCATTATTGTGGTAGTAGAGATTCCTCAAATAAATTACAGTACAGGGTGGATAATAATTAAATATTAAATTATAAATGTTATTAGAGATCCCTCATATAAAATATACATAAAATATATATTGGATAATAATTAAATATTAAATTATGATTGTTATTAGAGATCCCTCATATAAAATATACATAAAATGTATATTGGATAATAAGTAAATATTAAATTATAAATGGTATATTGGATAATAATTAAATATTAAATTATAAATGGTAGTTTAATTATTTAGTTTAACTAACTGCTATCAATGTTATTAAGATTTAGGCTAATTTTATTCTAATAGGTGTCTAGTTTGAATTCTTTTTGGGTGATGTACACTAAGTTACATTGAGAGATTTACTAGAGATATCATCCCAATAGGTGTCTGATTTCAATCCTCTTTGGATGCTGCACATTAATTTACACTGAGAGATTTATTAGAGATACCATCCATGAATGTGGGGAAGCATTCCTTAGATTTCTCCATAACCTCTTGAACAAAAAAAACATATGAAATTAAGTAAACTGTTTACAACCGGCTGAGAATCAACATGTTGATGTGTCACAAAGCATCTCAACAAGAGTTTTACGTTATATTAATATAAAACTAGCTTTGTTCAGGTAAAAAACAATTAATGTTTACCATATTCAAGCAATGACGTAAATTCATTCATTTTAGAGATATGAAAATAACATGTACTGACTGTTTCACATGTGCATTAAATTAAAACCACTGTAAATCCATCTTAACCGGATCTCTTAAACATCGAGAGATCAAAAAACAATTGAGATGCAATTTTTTTGACGCTTAAAAAACCCCGAGTTAAGATGGATTCGCAGTGATATACTTTATATAAATATAAATAGAGAAAGATGAAAGATAATACTTTGTGTTTACAAATTTGATATGAAACAATTTACTATATAATATATATGGTTGATTGACTCAAAAAAAATATTTAAAAACGATACCAAATAAAATTAATAAATTATTTCATTTTTTTATTTTTAATAATTAATATGATTTCATTTTTATATATATATATATATATATATATATATTAAAAATCATTATTTTACCCATATTTAATTTATACATATTTTATGTGTATGAATCACTCCAATATATCCTAGTACAAAGAAAGCTAATCTACCAGAAATAAAAACATGAATCAGGTGCCAAATAATTTGCCTTCTTCTTTTTCAAACAATATAAAGGCGATGGACAGAATTACTTAATTCATAAATTCATTCAAAGATGCAACTTCAATATTCATTCACTGTTTCATATGTGTGTTTAATTGAATTGAGGCCAGGTATGCTAAAATATAACACAGATGAGTTACAAATGAAGAAATTGCACAAGAAACTGAAAGATACGTACCTCCCCGTCTTCAATTGTGATGATGTGTGGAGTAAATCCATGACCCGAACTCCCTGTGAGAGACACAGTTATAAGTAAACAGAGTAAAACAATTCATTGTCAAGGAATGGCCTCGAGAACAATTCATCGACTAATAGCCTCTTTTAAAAACACACACCATCTGAGACACATCTAATTTGAAAAACACTAAGTAAATTTAAAAGATTGGAAGAACGAAAATCAAATTCACTGCAAGCATAAGTGGAGCCATTTATACAAACCATCCAGCGCTAAATAGAGGGAATTCAACAATGTGCTCGGTACAGAATGTCATTAAGATCCATATTTTCATACCTAAGAAGAATTTGTTATATCACACAGAGAAATGCATATCCAAATTCTAAATGGAGTTTATATTCAGTTCCTTATTGTGCATTTGCAGCTACCAAGAATGGAATATGCTGAATAGCACGCCTGTCACACATATTTGTTGATCTACCTAAAACGAGAAAGAGTTTGCGTATGACCTATTTCAAACATTATTACAAGCCTGCAGGATAAAGGAAGATCAGATTCAGAAACTTAGAGAACAACACGCAAGCCCTCTTTAAAACGCTAAGTCTTTCTACGAAGATACCGATTTTTTTTTAAATCAGTTGAAGTTAGCTACAACTGAACTTCCACATATTAAGTCAAAGTTAACTACAACTGATCCTCCACAGATTAAGTCAAAGTTAACTACAACTGAACCTCCACATATTATGACGGACGTGGTGAGAAGTTCCAAACACAATCAATGACGGAAGTGGTGAGAAGTTCCAAACACAATCAATATGTAGATTTATGACGCTCTTTATTACATAGAAAAGGAATCCCAAACTTAGGGGGCATTTCCTGCATGGCTCCACTAGGGGAAGCCAAGTAGCCTGCACCAAGCTTGATGGAAATCCAAATAAAAATCCTATATCTCAATTTCCTATAAATTTTCTGCAGGCTATTCAGACGCACTAATTCTGCTAAGGTGAACTTTTCAATTACTTATTAAATTGTTGAACTGTCTACCTGACATATGTTGGTACAATTTCCCTCCCAACGGATGAAAATGAACTTCACACAAACAGCAGTTTACCTAGAGATCAAACCCATTCTAATGCATCCAGTAGTAGGAATCAAAGTGCTTAATCTACTTTCAATTTCGCCACTGGCACCTGACCAATCGTGCTACAGTTTTCTATCATTCAGGTTAGTGAAATAATGATTCAATTATACATGCCAACCACTAATAGAAACTAACTACATCTAATGCCAATTGGAGGACTTAATATTAATTACTGGAATTCAGAACAAACCTGTGCCAATAAGAAACTAGTTTTGATATCAGAATTGATCATATTTCTGTAAAAGAAAGCCAGTCAATGAGATATGAGTGAATCTTAATATAGTAGTAGCTAATTATCACTTAGTTTTTTTTTTGCATCAAGAGAAATCATGTGAATTCTATAATTTGACCTAATAACTTTTCAATAAAGAATTTAATATTAATTATTAAAATTCAAAATAAGCATATGTAAATAAGAAGCCAATTTAAAATAAGATTAGGCTACCTTTTCTATTTAAAGAACTCAGTAAATAAGAAATCATAGTAAGTAGTTATAATTGTTATATACTTTTGGTATTAAGAGGAGCAAGAAGAATTTTACAGACGGAATAATCTATCAAACCTGTGTGAATATATGTCTTAATAACAATGTATTAAATCTACACAATGTATTGAGCATGGACATAGAAACAAAAACCTATCTAAAACATATTTTCTTCCTTCCTTGTATAAAGAACTATGAACCCCAAACTCCCCATTAACAGAGTATAACACCCACTTCAAAAAAATTGCAGGTTTAATCTTCCCTGTTGCACCCACTTTAAAAGCATTTACAGCTTTAATCCTCCCTAGTGCTAGTGTTAAGATTGGGGTTAGAACAGAATTACTCCCTTTCTCGGAACCTAACATTAAATGAGATTATTAAATTACCATTCACAGCAACACAAAAGAAGGAGGATGGTAAAGGACAACCATGTACCAAGTGCAGCCAACTGAACTTTCTTGTTGGAGCCGGCGCCGGAGCCGGAGCCGCGGGCTCGTTTTTCGGATAATGACTGAGAGCTGGGAGTCAATGGAGATAGTCCCAAACCTACTCCATCACTACTGTATTTCCTGGGTCTTCCTCTCTTTCTCTTCAAAGGCTCTGAACGAAACCCCATATTCATTCCCATCCTAGGAGGTAATGGATTATGAGGACCCGGTGAAGCAGCAGGCCCTTCTGGAGGAGAATTATTTGGATTGGCATTGCCAATTGCTAAAGATGAAGGAGGACTGGACATGAAGCGCAGTGTAGCGTTACTGGCAATGCCTCCCTGTGGGATGTAGAATGGATTGACATTAGAAATAGCATTGTTATTAGCAGCAGCAGCATTGAGATTCGTGGAGCCGTGGAGGTGGTGATGCTGTTGGAATCCTGGGTGTAAGAATGAAGTCGGCCCTGAAGTATGAAGGCCGGGGAAATCTCTCCTTTCATTCATAAATACTCTACTGTACTCTGCTTAATTCAGCTTATAGGCTTGAATTTCTTTATAAATCTCAGTGTAGTTATATGGAATTTCTTGTGTGTTTTCTAGAGCATTACTGAAAGCAGCAGAGATTCCAGATCTGAGTAAGAGTAAATTTTAGTGTGAAAAGAAGCTGATCTTGATCTTAGCTGCTGCGGCCACCGGATTTGTAACGTTTCGAATGCTGAGAGCCGCCGCGGGGGCTCGAACCGTCCACCACCGCGGGAGGACAAAAAAATTATGTTGTTCTTCTGCAAAACCCCGGAGATTTAAAGGTACCCAACACAAATAATATAAAAAGATTTTAAAAGATTTGAAAAAAGATTAAAAAGACTTTTAAAAGAAAAAACCTGAGTAGACAGTGGTGTAAAAGCTCAGACAGAAAGATCCGCAGGGCATTAAAAAAATGGGCGAGAAAGACAGATGGATCTGGAATTTAACCCCATAATAATAATTTAATATAAGAAGAAATAAGAGGCCTCCCGTGCTCTCTATGCCATTGCCTTCCATGCATCCATAGATACACACAAACCATGCATGCAGATGTATGCATGTGAACATGCATCCAGCCTTGCTTTATGACCGCCATTGTTGAACATTGCAATCCAATTTCAACCGTTCAATCGAGCCCATCAACGGCATGGCCGGTCACTGTACGTTAGTGGTAGGACAGATGGCGAGGGTAGGGTAAGGTAGGTTAGGTTCGGGTCACACTTTATGGGTTTGATTGCTCGCTTATCCAATCTTCAACCACCATGACCATGCCTATTAAAAAACTTTTCCATCTTTAGCTTTCCTCACTCCCACCGATCCTAACCTTTCTCGTGCATGCTTTTCCACCTCTAACCCTAGGTGTGGGATAAGGGAGCTTTGGAACTTATAGTTCCATTGTTCATTGGAATTTATACTTTCAATATTATTATTTATTTGAGTTTTTGTTTTCCAGAGGTTTAGTGAAGGTAATTCGTTGTTATTATTTTATTTAATTGAAGTTTTTTTAATTATGTAGTTTAATTAAGAGTAGAAATGGTTTTTTTTGGTTTTTTTTTTTGGGTTAATTTTAACTAAAATATGATCAGATCTTTGTTTAATTTTAATTAGGATTTTTAAGTTTTTTTTTTTTGGCTTAATTTTAACTAAAATATGATAAAGATCTTTAAACACTTGAGTTTAAGTTATTTAATTTATAGAATTCATGTCTCAAGGTTTTTCAAAGTATTGAATTTATTTATGCATTCAAGAATGTATTTTAAATAATAAAATATCGGTCTTACTTGAAATTTTATCATCAGATTCCAGTGAAAAACTAGTTGTCTTTTAGTGCGACTTTTTGGAAGCTTTTCTGGTGGGTTTTTCCGGTCTAATTTCTCTGAAATTTCTCTGAAATCCGGCAGGAATTTATTGAAATCACAAGTTTGATGGGTAACCCTTACACAATCCAAGTGCCCTAGGAGTTTTTTAGGGTGCTAAATCCATTTATATACAATTAAAAAACCAGTTGAAGTAACACAAATCAAGATTTCACCTCAATTTTTTCCGTCACATTCCGGCAACAGAAAATCCAAAAATTCGCGTTAAAGACAATTGTAGTGAAAAATATCATTTCATCTATGAATTATGAGTTAGACTACGACATTTTAAAAATATATAATTATGTTTTTAAGTATTAGTGTTTATCAAAATAGATAAGCTCGAGAACAAGTTTTAGTAAAATAAATATGCAAGTTTTTCAATCAATTAATTTTGGAATTTATAATTCCAATATTCTTTGGAACTTAGAGGTTCTTTATTATTAGGTTTTTCCAATAATAATATACATATAAAAACTTGAATATTCTTGGGAACTTATAGTTTCATTATTATTAGGGTTTTGTTAATAATAATATAAGTATAAAAATAAATTTTTATTATTATTTGTTATTATTTAACATGGTTTGAGTTTTTCCAATGACATGTTTGTGTTTTGAAGTGTTGGTGTTTATCAAAATAGGTAAGATCCAAAACGAGCTTTAATGAAATAGATATCTCACACTTGTAACTTTTAAATCAACTAATAACTTCCACAACATGCAAGATGTTTTAAGTCAACTAATAACTTTGGGAACATGCAAGATGTTTTAAATCAACTAATAACTTCCACATGTTTTAAATCAACCAATAACTTCCGCAAAATACCAGATGTTTTAAATCAACTAATAACTTTGGCAACATGCAAGATGTTTTGATCTCTAGATTATCTATAAAATAAAGTAGTTGTTAGTTAATTAAGAAAGCATTCAATAAAAACAAAAAATACATAAAATTGTGGCCACTATGAAACTCTACCCTTAGGATTTTTATGCTCTTTTAATTAAACTTGAACTTTGAATAAGCTTTAAAATAAGTGGATCAATGGGAATTTTGACCATAGAGTTTTTTGTTGAATTCCAATTCCAACATGATCTGTTTAAATGTGGTGTTTGCAATGCTTATCACCAAATTACTCAAATTTATACACCATTGTTTTCTATACGTAATTTGGTTTGATAATGGTTGTTTAAATGTGGTGTTTGCAATGCTTATCATCAAATTCATCAACTTTATACACCATTGTTTTCTATACGTAATTTGGTTTGATAATGGTTGTGTTGCCAGATGTATAAATATTTAAATAAGTGGATCAATATGAATTTTGACCACAAAGTTTTTTGTTGAATTCCAATTCCAACATGATCTATTTAAATGTGGTGTTTGCAATGCTTATCATCAAATTCCTCAACTTTATACACCATTGTTTTCTATACGTAATTTGGTTTGATAATGGTTGTGTTGCCAGATGCATAAATATTTATATAAGTGGATCAATGAGAATTTTGACCACAAAGTTTTTTGTTGAATTCCAATTCCAACATGATCTGTTTAAATGTGGTGTTTGCAATGCTTATCATCAAATTCCTCAACTTTATACACCATTGTTTTCTATACGTAATTTGGTTTGATAATGGTTGTGTTGCCAAATGTATAAATATTTAAATAAGTGGGTCAATGAGAATTTTGACCACAAAGTTTTTTGCTGAATTCCAATTCCAACATGATCTGTTTAAATGTGGTGTTTGCAATGCTTATCATCAAATTCCTCAACTTTATACACCATTGCTTTCTATACGTAATTTGGTTTGATAATGGTTGTGTTGCCAGATGTATAAATATTTAAATAAGTGGATCAATGAGAATTTTGACCACAAAGTTTTTTGCTGAATTCCAGTTCCAACATGATCTGTTTAAATGTGGTGTTTGCAATGCTTATCATCAAATTCCTCAACTTTATACACCACTGTTTTCTATACGTAATTTGGTTTGATAATGGTTGTGTTGCGAGATGTATAAATATTTAAATAAGTGGATCAATGAGAATTTTGACCACAAAGTTTTTTTGTTGAATTCCAATTCCAACATGATCTGTTTAAATGTGGTGTTTGCAATGATTATAATCAAATTCCTCAACTTTATACACCATTGTTTTCTATAGGTAATTTGGTTTGATAATGGTTGTGTTGCCAGATGTATAAATATTTAAATAAGTGGATCAATGAGAATTTTGACCATAGATTTTTTTTGTTGAATTCCAATTCCAACATGATCTGTTTAAATGTGGTGTTTGCAATGCTTATCATCAAATTCCTCAACTTTATACACCATTGTTTTCTATACGTAATTTGGTTTGATAATGGTTGTGTTGCCAGATGTATAAATATTTTCCTTATGTGGTAAAGAAGCATACCTTCTCTATTTTTCAATCTATTTTAAGGGTTGCTACAAAATTCCTAATCCCTCAACATTTTCCTAAGAACCAATGGCCAACCCCTGGGCCCCAACAATTCTAGGAAACCAAAAACCAACCCCTCAACAATTCTAAGAAACCAAAAACCAACCCCTCAACATTTTCCAAGGAATCCAAAGAACAACTCAATAGGAGTTTGAATGAAAGAGTATGCTTTTAGTGAGTTGACTTATGTTTTAACAACTATTGTACCAAATCAATTCCACTTTAATACACATGTAGAGTACATGGAGTTTCAAAAAGATTCCAGTGAGGTTCAAAACCCTAATAATCTTATTTAAAAATTTGGATATCTAAAAGTTTTAATTATGACTTTAACCATTATGAAGAGAAGATTCTAGTAAGGTTCAAAACCCTAATAATCTTAATTAAAAATTTGGATATCTAAAAGTTTTAATTATAGCTTTAACCATGATGAAAAAAAGATAAAACTTCAACCTCTCCAGGAAAAAAACGTTTTGTATTAAATATAATAATTTATTATTTTATTATTCAACCAATTGAAAAAAATAACCTTATAATAATTTACTTAAATCAAAATATCAATTTACTTCGTAATATTATCTTTATTTATTTTTTACATTACAAATTTAAAAATAAAATTAAAGTACAATCTCTGTAAATTCTTTAATAATTAAAGTACAATCTCTTTAAATTCTTTAATTTTATGGTTTTTCTAAAGTACATTTTTAAGCCTATATGCTAATGATATATTCAATTCATTTTAGTATCATGACTTTTATTTTATTTTCTCAAATAATTTTTAAATTAAAAATAATATACTATATAATTTGATTAGAAAATATGTATAAAAATAATATACTATATAATTTGATTAGAAAATATGTATAATTTCACTTATTTAAGTAATATTTTATAAATTATTTTTTAATATTTTTACTTATTAAAAATTTATAAATTTAATATTAAAAATTTATAATAAAAAAAATATTAATTAAATATATTTTAACCCACCCAAGTTAAAATACCTCTAAATTATTACTTGATGTAACTTTCTTATTATTTACACCAAGAAAATATCTAACTAAAAATCATGCACATTCCTACCTAAAATCCTTCATTAAAATATCCAAAAGTCCAACCGTAATATTAAATTGAATGACTACATTTGTAAACCATGTGTCATTTTCACTATGAAGGATCCTTTTGAAATTACCAAAACTTCTTGAAGGGTGAATTGTTAATGAGTGGGAATTTTGGGATGAGCAAGATATCCTCCTTTTTGGAAGACGAACTTCTGTTTTGGCCTGTGTGCAAAAAGTATCATACCTAAATGTTATTAAAGTATCATTTTCAAGGGCTTTGATACCATACAACTACTTAAGTGGACTTGGGACCTAATCTCCTCGCATATTGGGCATCATCACCTAGACAAGAAAATCATTGTAAAGTTCTCATTATATAAAGTGCATTGAAAGTGTATATATATATATAATATTTTATATAAGAGATATTTTAAAAATAATAATTTATTTAAAATATATTTTAAAAAATAATATTTGATTAGTTTTAAATTCATATAAAAAATATTTATTAAAATTTGTTGTTTTATATCAAATATAGACAAAATTATAAAATTTATTATATAAATATATTTAAAAAGGGAAAAAACAATATGAAATTTATTATAATTATGAAGTACTAATGTAGAACTCAAGAATATGTGTTTTATGTATAAGATTTATTATACATATGAAGTAATAATGCAAAACTTAAAAACACAATATGTGTTTTATGTATTTTATTAGCGTTTGATAAGGGATTAAAGACATAAAACACATAGATCTTCTACATATACTAAATAAGAATTATGAAGGCAAGGCCTAAGCACATTAGGGTATAACAAAACATTAAAAGATTTATAGCTTTTAAATGTTTCACTTTTATATTTGCACGCAGGATATGTATGTTATTTAACACAATGGAGTATGAAGGTGAGATTCAAATATGTGTCTATAATAAAATATTAAAAATGATTTACTCCTATATTACATATTTGTATGTGGGATATGTATGTTATTTAACACGATGGAGTATGAAGGTGAGACTCGAACATATGTGTCTATAATAAAATATTAAAAATTAGTGTTTATGATAATGGAATAACAATTACAATATATGCATATATGTGCATCTAACTTTTATTTTCACAAAGGTGTACATATCGCATAACTTAGAAAAGAGGGGTAAAAGGACAAATAGAAGGTATGTACATCCCACAACTAATTTAGCAATATGTTGTAGGATATGCTATTACTACTATGGGTAGGAGGACAGGTAGAAGGCATATGCGTAACAACCTCCCTTCCACCCTATTGACGGTGTTGGACCCACAAACATGTCAGGGGATATCCCCAGTAATAAATCTCAACTAGACCTCAGACCCTTTGGAGTAGGAGTCCCAACAGTGGGTAATAAAGTAATGCCTTAACTACGGTAGCGCGTAGTGGGAAGTGTGATAACTTTGTTGGAAGCAAGTGTGTGACCTTGCAGCGAGTCAAGTGAGATGCATGGGGGTTCTACACACACAAGGGAAAAGGAAATGTGTCCCTTAGAAGCCTGTAATATTACACAACCTAAAAGGAACACACGAGCGGAATGACATCACAAGCTGGAAAGCGGAATAGTCCACAAACCAAAGTGACGGGTTAAACCAACAACACGTCTGCAACAAGATTCATACAATTGCATACAAAATAGTTCATACACAAATGTGTAAGTTAAATAACATACATTGCTAAAGCAACCAGAATAGTCCAACTACAATAACAACATATGCATGAAAACGTGTTGGCTTTGTTATATATTATTAAGTGAAAGTTTCATCCATACATACACCATTGACAGCCACTAGCCCCAATAGTGGAACATTACAGTCAACATCACCTGCTCCTCCAAAGAGATGTACTCGCTCTACACTGTGGAGAAGCCAAGGCTCGTCACAATACTCTCCAAGCCTCCTCTAAGAAATGCCTAGCCAAAAGCTTGGCTCCCAAAAACTCATTCTATGAGTTATGAGGTTATATTTATAACAAAGGGTGGGGTGACTTATGACATCCCCCTTTGTGACTCTTCGACTACCCTCATGACTCTTCAACTTCTTTACAAATAACTCTTTACATTACATAGTGATTGTTCACATTCCACTAATGACACTTGGAATTTCACTTACAACATATTTACAAATAATATACATTTTCCACATGTGCCCATGCGAGACAAAATAGGCTAGACACAACCTAATAACACAAAACACTATGACTCTAAGGTTTAGGGAAAGACCAACTCAGCAACATCCACTTGATGCTTCTCGGTCATGTACTGATGCCAAGCTTGGTATTGTGTTGTGATGTCGCCAAACTACTTGGTGTTGTTTTGCTGAAAGCAAACTCTTACCTCCATGGCATCCATGCATGTGGTCTTGGAACTTGTCTGTCTCATCCTAAAGCATGTGCAACATTGCCCTCGGTGTGGTTGGATCACCAATGCACTTTTGCATGTTGTTTGCACTCAGCTACAAATCATCACTAGTGGCCTCACGCATCAACTGCTCCACGTACCTGTTGACCTCCAGTCGGACTTGGTTCTTGTGCTTAACTTTGGTGAGGGAACCTGCATCTTTTCACTCTCTTCCTTAGTTACTGGTTATTCCAGCTCATCAACCTATATTAACATTATTTTCTTTGTCATTGCACCTTGCCTTTGTTCTTCTTACTGTTTCTGCTTCTCAACTCTTGTTCTTCCTTCGACTATTGTTCAACTTGCTACGGTCTCAGTTCTGATACCTGCAAGCCTTACTTTTCTCACTTCCTTCGCTCTATTGTTTGTGTCCTCTGCTTCCTTTTGCTTTTGCTATCAAAGCTACCTGCATGAAGATTGAATCTGCTTTCACTCTGCAGCTTTGTTCTCCCTCTCTTATGTCAGCAATTTCCTCTTTCCCTAATCCTGTATTGGATTGTTACCTTCTGCCACTGCTGCTGGTCTTGTTGCCATGTTAGTGTTGACTCATTTTATGTAAATAGTTGGGCATCTACATATATTGGCAAGTAAGTTGGCGTCTGCCCAACTGCTTCCCTAGTACTGCTTTCAGTGGTCGCTCTTGAAACATCTATCTTTGGTGCCATGGTACAATGACTGCTGGAGAGAATTGCTTCATGAGTGTGGTACTTGTGGGGCAGAAATGACACTCATGGCAAGCAAACATTATCTCTTACAAATCTAACTTTACAACATGATCAAGCAGCAACCAAGGCATCTGATGAGAGGAAATGCACAATTTTGATTGACAGGGGTGATTGACTGACTATGGGAACTGTGTACTGTGCAGTCCTAGTAGTCAGTGTGGAATCTTCATGATTGGAATTGCACAATGTGTAGTTTAGTCTAGGATAGGGCCTAGGAGAGACTGTGCATTACTCAGTCTCAGTGGCCAAGTTGGGAGATTGGTTCCTGGAATTACGCAGTGCATAGTTGGAGCCAACTCAGGACAGGCTCTGTACAATTCCATAAGCCAAGGCAGAGGCCTTGAGATACCAGATTGCGCAGTGCATGCCGTGAGATGTGAGATATGGGCAAGGGGAGCCCATACCTATTCATGGGGAGCGTGCAAACAAGCAGATTTGAAGGATGGTGTGATGTTGATTGTAGATCTGACTAAGTGTAGATGTATGCATGTGAAATAAGTGTGGCAATCAATTAAACTAAAGGAACATGAAGCGTGTGAAGGGAGTCGTCGCGACAGCGATAATTTGTGAAAAAATGGGAAAACTCATGCGAAACTTGAGAAAGGCAATCTATAACTTGAAACAACACTTCTACGAGCTAAAACAAGTTAAAATGCCAATGATCATTCAACAAAACAAGTGAAACAACACTCTCATAAGATACATAAAACGCAACAAAATTTGATAAAAGCAAAACTCACCTCAAAAAGAAATGACAATTCTCTGAAGGCCCTTGATCTCCTAGGGAAGTTAGAGCTTGATAATCGAATGAATAAGTGAGCTCTAAAGGCATGCATTACATAGATTTGAGAAAAATGGAGTTCATGATGCATATGCTTGAGATCAAGGACAACAACGACACTTGATAGAAACTTCTAAAGATGGCAATGTGTCACCTTCGAGAAACTAATAATGGATCCCTACTTCCTAGGGATACTTTTCCTCTTAGCTTCTTGCTTTTCGGGAAAACTACCATGCACTGCCCAGAAAGATTGTGCAGTTCTGGGAAGGACCGAGCAACTCTCTGGTTGATGCACTGAGCAGTTTCTGAGCACAGTAGGTTCTGCGCAATTTTTGGGTTGAGTGGCTCTGGGCTTCCTCTCAAGCTCTGTGCAATTTCCCAGTTGAAGGTAGGTTGTCAGCTGGCTCTGTGCAATTTTGGAGTTGAACGCTCACTTGCTAGCTTGGACTGCTCTGCGCAATTTCCCAACTAAAGACAAGCTGTCAGTTGGGTCTGTGAAATTTTGGAGTCGAAGCTCACTGTTGGGTTACACTGCACATTTCCTGAAAGCAAGGTTGGTTGTCCTCAAGGATTGCACAGATCATCAAGGCAGTGTTAGAACCGGTTTGCAACCAAGTCATGGGGTCAGCTTGTGGTTAGACGGCAAAACAAGTAAGTGAACACAAGTTGTAAAGCGAAATATAAACTCAAGTGAAAGCACAAGTACCTGGGCAATGCAAGACAAGCTGCTAATATTTGAGGAGGGAGGCTCCAAAATGAAGCGAAGGAAAAATTTTGGAGGGTGGATGTAGCCGCTACAACACACCCCCTAAAGATTCTTGTGTTGAGGAAGTTGTTACTTGTTGATTTGATGTCTAGGGTTTGTTATGCAGACGGTGTTACCAAAAACCTCAACTTTAAATGTCTGCAAAATTTAATCCTCATACCATAAACGTGGTCAATTCAGTGTGATCTTTCCAGCAATATAAAATTTATCTCAATCTGAGTCTTGAGTCAAAAGTTACGCATGCCAAAAGTTTGGCCTATTAACAGAGGCCATGTCAGTACATCACCCATGTGGCATCCACATGGCCTCTACTATGTTTGTGTGACCTTGTCACGTTATTATAATGAGGTCCATGGTACTTACCCAATGGAGAACCAATTTCACGTCGCGTCGAAGTGACCGCTCCTTCACGTGATCGCCCATTGCATAATAATAATTTACAAATACTTGCGATACCTGATCTCCAAGGGGGTGGTCTCCTGATGGGAAAAATTCCAACACCATAACCACAACCATGTTGACGTGTAAACCACTTTAACCAAAACATTTGTAGTGTGAACCCCTCACAAATGGTTTCAAGTCTAAGATAGGGGGAACTCACAATCATTTCTAGCCATTAATTAAGGAGTGGTGGATCGACACTAATCCCAACCGTGGCCCCCACCCTCCCTATTAAACATTGACGATGAGGGGGGGGCTCAATGAACCTAGAACATCAATCTAGTGCCAGACGGCCATCCATCACTTGACCAGTTACCCCACTCCACAACATTAATGACCAACAACCTGGTGGTAGGGTTCCTCCCACATGGTTTCATCATCAGTTCAAAATTCCTTGATCCCTAGCATGGTTCCATTAAAAAACGCGCCTAGTGCCATTGACCTCAAACCGGTGGGGTCTACCCCTTAGCCATGTCACGCCAAATCGCCCCCTCTTTACTCATTCTACTACTTTACTCTTCCATGGACCCTACGACTGGTCATCAAGTGGCAAGGTTTCATGGGGATAGAACCTCCATTGGACCACCCGTTGGCAAGGTTTAACAAGTGCAAAAGTCTTTGCGGTGAGCGGTGAGTGGTGGCAAGGTTCCACTGTTAGAACCTCACCCAGATTGACAAACTTCCATCGTCGCATATTAGCAATGAGAACAAGTTTCAAAGGGTCTTTGCAATGAGTGGTGGGCGATGGCACCACAACCAAGTTAAGATGTGATTTTCGTCCAATGGGGAATAATCAGTCTCGTTCATCTCCCATATTAGTATGGTATGAGCCATCCATAACTTGTACTCTGATTCTAGTGTGTGAAATTAACAAAATGGGAAACTCTAAAATGCCTATCTCCTAGAAATGAAATTCCAAGGGCTTGGTCCTAAAACCTCAAGAAGTTATTGCATGAATGATAGTGAACAGGGAGTCTCAATGTATGACTTGCTAAGAATTTAGTGAAAATTCAGGTCCTAAGGCCAAATTCAGACATGGGCAAGGCTTACAAGAGAGACTTATGATGTATTTCCATCTATGTTACCTTCTAGCAAGCTAGTTGAACACCTTTAGAGGCTTATATTCATTCATCACACAAACATAGAATTGCATCAGCAAAAGGACGATCACAATCTAACCACACACATTATGAGTCCATTGAATTCATTGGTTCCTTCACTTAATTCCATTACTATCAAGTAATATAAAGAGAGAACATGATATATGAGTTAGCACATTATTCCCGATCTAGCAATTATCAAGACCAACCAAGTGGTCATTCAAATTATAGTGTACAAGTTGCCTGTATATCATGGACAGGGAAGTAGCTCCACAGTTCAAATATCCAATGTTAGTAATCATGTATGGAGATTCATAGATCTTTTAGAAAAGCAACTATAATTCCTTTGAGTGCATGTCTCATTGTCGTCTTTAGACATACCAGTCAAGAAAAGAAAGGGAAATTATGAACAAAATTAACATCTTGACAATAAACACAATATTAGATAGCTTTGTCCAATCACCCATTAAAACCATAAACATACAGGATAGTTGCAAATCATAAATATGGGATAAATCCTCATAGTTCAAGCATAAGATCTATATTAATAAATGCATAAGATGATCAATTATTAGCATAACAGTGAGTATCGGGCATTCATTCATGAACTTACGAGATTATGCATCGAACTTAAGCACAATAAGGAATATCATAGTCCATAGTCCAGTATGCTCGAACAATTACACTTCTCTAAGTATGTTTAATGATGGTTGGAAACTGGAATAGGGACTTCCACTCTCCACCCAACCATAGGTTAGCTACACTGCACCTTTCTTACAGTTGACCACCCTTAAGCCAGATCCAAAGTCTAAGGGGATGTTTTCTAAGGGAAATTGACTTCAAGGTATGGTAAACACTCAGGAGGGTGTCCATTATTTAGGTGGTTTATCAACTTACCTCTAGCATTAAACCTCACAATGACTCATTTACTTTTCCGAGCTCATTCACAAGACTTCCTTATCATCTGCTACCAGTAACCAAGGGATTCTCCACTTTGGGGAGGGCATTCCTCGTTTTGTCCTCTCCTACTGTGTGTTTTGTTGTGTCTCAGAGAACGAAATGCTCTTCCCCTCTCTCCTCTCCTCCTTTCTACTATGTTGTCACTGATGACTGAGAAAGCACTCTCTGCTCTTCTGTCTACTCGCTCTTTGCTCATTGAATTTCTTCTCCTCTATGTGAGCCTCCTTTTACCTGAGGTAGTCATCACGGGCCTCGATCTAGGAGGGTGATGGGATGGGTTTTTTCCTTTTCCCATACTGCCCAATCCTATCTCATAATTGCTTATCAACGCATGTGGGTGGATGGATCAGCAAGTTGTTCATGAATACAATGCCATCGTCTATGGCTTGCTCATGGCATGCAACAAGTTTTTCTTGAATCACGTCTCATAAACTATTTGTCAAGTAATGAATTTCTTGGTTTGCAAGTGACCCCAGTTATTAAATTCAAGCTGGGTTCATGGCCTTTAAGGCATGCAAGCAAGCAAGCCCCCCTCTGACAATGGATCCATAAGGCAGTCATTCCTTTTGTCAACAATTAATTAATTTTAAAATCTAAGTCAGTGTATTAGCCGATCGTGGCTCTCCACACTGGCAATACAATCATAATCCCATATTACATAAACAGGGGCAAAGCGAGGGATGTTATAATGTACATCTCAGAGCTAATTTAGTAATATGTTGTAGGAGATGCACGACTACTATGGGTCCGCCTTTACTGGCATAAAAATTGTTACACTGTTAGAGACTCCTCCTAAAACTAATGTGAGAAATACAAAAAAAGAAATAGAGAGAAGAGGGGAAAGGAGATTTTAAAGGCATAGAAAATATTCTGAAATATCAAACATAATATATGTGGCTATTTAGTATTCATTAGTATTCATGCACACACACCCATACAACACATCCCAAAAGTGGAAAGGGGGAGGCCAATCAAGCACACATATTCATATTGTAATCAATAGACCATTATGTTAGTGAGAGGGCCACTACTTATATGAACACACGATTGCGAGGAACATGGTACGTTGAGACACATGTGCTAGTATAGAATGGATCATGGTATGCTAGGACATATGTGTTGATATAAAGTTCACAACCAATGTAAGATAACACATAAAAAGAGATGGATTTTTGACATTGTAGAAGTTATTCCAAAAAGCTAAATAAACTAAATACAATGTATCCAATTGTTTATTATTCATTATTATTCACACACATACATTTACACAACCTGTCCTATAAAAAAATAAATTATATATATATAAAACCATCCTATTAAAAAAAAATTATAATAATTTATAATTATAAAACTAATTATTATTGTATATTTAATTTTTAATAAATGTACTTTATTCCGTTGATAATAAAAAAAAACCCAAAAAAACAAAAACATCTCACAACCAAATTCTAAATACCAATTACCAAATTCTAAATACCAATTACCAAGTTAATGTTTATTTATATATATAAAATCAATGTTGTTACACTTAGATTAGTAAATTTTCTGAAGTAGACTTAATGTATATATTTACTAAACAATATGTATAAAGGTTTTTCTTTATTGATTAAGATTATAATTTCTTTTAAAAAATTGTTTTGAAAAAGTTGCAAGATAAGAGGGTAAATTAAATGAAGTAAATTATTTTGGTTAATTTGTACTTAATTGAATTAGTGAAAGCATGATGTTGTGATGATTTCACTTAGGTTGAAATCTCTTCAATGAGATGTTTGTGCATTTGAGCTCACAAAAATAGGTGGGCCACGTGTATGTCTCAATGAGAATAGATATGTCTCATATGTTGCTTTTTAGTTGAAAGATAACTACCTTAACATGTTAGATATTTGTTTGTGTTCATGTTAAATCTAAAATCAAGTTAGTTTATACTCTGCCATGTAAAAAGGAAGCATTTAATTGAAAAAACAATCTAAATTTTGGCAGTCTACCCTATTCTACACGCCTTTGTTTTATACACTCACTTTAGTTTGGTAATGGTTGTGATTTTCCTACCAATATATTTTTAAATTTGTTGTAAGATGTATATGTTTACTCTTTATAGGGTGAAAAATCAGAGCTTTTGCAATATTAGTCCATTTTTTTTTAAGGCTGATTTGGAGTCATTGAACTCTTAAATCCTACTTGAGTATTAAGTTGAAATATTTTACTCTAAAACTCTGATAACATGGTTTCAAATTTTTGAATGTTGTTTTACTCATTGAGATATCTAATACACCATTTGGTTTAGTTAAAATAAGAGTTATACTTTTAGTAAGTTGGTTTAGTTAAAATAAGAGTTATACTTTTAGTAATTTTATTTATGCTTTACATGTCATGGTACAAATTGGATGTCACATTGATGCACATGCAAAATTAGTCACGCCATGGAATTTAAAAAAGATTTTGGAACTTCGAAACTTATTTAGGAGTTAGAGCCTATAAAAACTCTAACCGTAACCTTAGTAGCTATGAGGATATGTTAAAATCTTAAGTTATAAAAGATAAAGGGACTCCCCTCCTATTATAATGACTTTTTGTTCCATCATTAAGCAAAGCAAAGGAGTGGAATACCAAAGCAAAGTAGTAGAAGACAACCTTGTAGTATCTTCCTCAAGCCATAGTGTCTAATTACTTCATAGTGTGATTATCTTTATTGGTTTTTCTTATTGTAAATTTAAGAATAAAAAAGGCAAGACATAATTTTTATTTCTTAACATAATTTTGACTTTCACAAATTTCTCCAAAGTACTTCTGTTGAATATGTTAATTGTGTCGTCATTCTACTATTATAACTTTTATCTCATCCTCTCAATTATGAGAAAGGAAGTACATCTTGTGTTGAATATGTTAATCCTTCCCCCATTCTACTATTATAGCTTTTATTTTATCTGCTCAACTATGAGCAAAAAGTACATATGTTGAATATGTTAATAGTGTCCTCATTCTACTATTATGACTTGTATCGTATCTTCTCAATTATAAGCAAGAAATTCTTTTTTTTGGGAAGGGGAAATGGAAGGGGAATTTATGTGTTGACCCTTGTGATGACACATCATACTTAAATGTTATTAAAGTATCACTCTCAAGGGATATTAATCTTGTTTGATCTGACACAATTACTCAAATGGACTTGGCATCTAATCTTGACTTGGTATTGGTTTCTAATCCTTACCATATTTAGCATAACAATGGAGTATGAAGCTAAGACCCAAGCATATGTATCTATAACAAAAAAAAAATATTATGATTCACTGAGAGTCTAGGGATGTAGAGCATATACATTTGTCGCTCATACATTGTGCATTTGCACATGGGATATACTAACTAACAACCATGGAGAATGGAGGCAAGACCCAAGCACATGACCCATTGCAAAACACCAAAGATTGATGTGTGTTAAGGGATAAGGATGCAGAAGAATAAATCCTTCACTCCACCATGCATATTTGTATGTGGGATAAACTAATTAACAACGATGGACTATGAGGTCAAAACCCAAGTACATGTTCTCATAACAAAACACTAGAGTTCAATGTCTATTGATAATTGTATAACAATATCAACACATACATTAAAAATGCATCCAACTTTTATTTACAAATGTGTACTCATATCACGCAACCCACAAAAGAGGGGTAAGAGGTCAAGTAGAAAGTATATACATCCCATGACCAATATAGCAATATGTTTTTTTTTTAGGGGAATCAACAGATAGGGCGGGCTCATTCTCATATGACACAGGGTCAATTCTTATTGCAATATACCAACATGTTAGCAAGAGACATCACAACTAATATGGATTCATCTCTAATGGCATAAGCTTTGTCACATGTGAGGACTTTATCTTAGTGACTGTGGCCCCTCCAACAAATGTGAGACACACAAGAAGAAAAGAGGGAGGAGAGTAGAGAGAAGATTTTAAAGTTAAAGAAACCATTACAAAATGTCAAACATAACATATGTTCTTGTTCATTATTCATCATTATTCACACAAACATGTACCCATAGAACACATCTCATAAAGGAAGAGAGGGAGACCAAGAAAGTATTCATATTCGTCTTCCAACTAATCAACCCTTGTGTTAATAAGAGAGCTACTACCTTGTGAACATGTTACTGGTATAAGAAACATCACATGTTGAGACTTATCTACTGGTGTGAATAAAAACTAACAATCAACATGGTATAGTAAAAAAGAAATCAACATGAAATAGTACAAAAGGAAAAAGCAAATTTTAAAATTGCAGAGACCACTCTAAAGTGTCAAATATGATATATCCAATTGTTATGTCCCTCGGGGGACATCTATGATCCATCTTGATGTATTAATTTGAGAGTACAATTTTTGTTTTTTGTTTTTTATTTGTTTTTTTATTTGTTTGTTTGTTTGTTTGTTTTTGTTTTTGTTTTGTTCTTGTTTTGTTTTGTTTTTTTTTTTTTTGGTTTTTTTGTTTTTTTTTTTAAATAAATTAATTAATCTTATTGGTTGCTTAAAGAGAACGCCATCTCCCAATTTTTGAGCCTTATATGGGGCAACGGGATGACATTGGTAGTGTTTTCTTTGTATGCGTTGAGGATTACATATGATCGTCAACATTCATTATTCTCTGTATGTTGGTTGTACCTCATCTCTTTGGGTGATTTCCTAGCCAAGTCTATCATTTCCTTCTCTAATCCCGAAGTGGATAAGGGCACTGTGACTCTCGATATGGCGTAAACACCCAAAGCTTCTTTTCTGCAGGTTGAAGGAGGTCCCTTGATTGAATCCCAATCCTGGTTTTATCGCCATGGAGTTAGACAAGATGAAAAACCTCAAGGTGAACTCTGTCACACAATTGAAATTATAGGAGAAGCTCAAGAAGAAAGCCAAGTTGGGAGGGTTCGAGCCCCTGGGATTGGGTCCCCCGGTTTTCCGAGGAGTGAAATGAAAGGGTTATCGATTTTTTTATCCCCATTAAGTGCAAGATGATGCCCCTTATTATGGATAAACTAGATGTCCTGGCCATGGCCTGCATGAGGCTGGTAAAATAACGACCTTTCTTGTCACCATGCTCAAGAAATTAAGGGAGAATTATGTAAGCGTTTACATTAGGGCTCTAATTTTGTTGCCAACTACGCAACTCACACTTCATATGTTTAAGTTTTCTAAAGAGCTTGGTCGCTACATAGGCCAGTGATGAATTCTAGTTATGCTTTTTAGAGTTTTATGTATGAATTGCAGTGGTTGCTTTTAGTGACATTGGGGTTAATCCTCACGTTTTAAGTTTGTTAACTCAGGGATTTTTCTTTTGTGTAGACATTCAGACTACTTTGCTTGTTGGTGGTGACAACGTGGAGACTCAATTTGAAGAACTAGAAAAAGTCCAAATGTTATTATCGCAACTCTTGGTCGTCTCACACATTATCTTACCAAGGTAGAAGAAATGTCTTTGAAAACTGTGGAATATGTTGTTGTTAATGAGGCATACCGTTTATTTGAGATGGGTTTTGTAGACCAATTGTGAAAAATACTTGTTTTTAGGTCCCTATAATACTAGTGTAGCCACCTTATTGTTTTTTTTTTTTTTTTACAAGAACAGTTATGATGCTTTGTATTAATCTTGGGCAAAATGCCAAATTCTGATTACATTTTGAGCGTCTTTGTCCTGCTGCATTTCTTTGCTAAGGCTGTAGCTGAAGCTTACAATTTTCTTCTTAAGATAGACCCCCATTGAGTTAATTTCAGAGGTTTCCCCCCACTTGTAAATACAAACAAATTGATTTAGTAGCAGACAGTAGAACATGACAGCAGTTTATTTATGGAATAGGCTCCCATGATTCTTCATCCTCTTTCTTTTTGATCCCAACAGAAAGAAGGACAACTTTATTGGCTTCAATATCCGCCTTTTTATTATGGATTCTCAACACGTGATAGTACTTCAAATCCTGGAAGCTTTTTTCCATATCTTTGATCCTGATAATCAACCTTGCTAGATTGAGGTCCTGTACAGGGGTGTTGGTAACCATTGCATTTATAATGACTTGAGAGTCGCCTATGACGATTGCTTCATTTATGCCCAGTTCTTTGAGGGTCTTGAGACCTTGGAAGAGGGCCAAGGCTTCAGCTTGGATGCTGGTAGTGTAATCTAGTCCCCAAGCGTAAGAGTGAATTTTTTCCCCTGATTGTTTTAGGACAACACCTCCTGCACCTGCTTTGCCCGGATTTCCCTTAGCTGCTCCATCAAAGAAAAGGAAGTGTCTTGCTTGCGATTTTAGCCACTCTTGAAAGTCATTCTCAGATTTTCTTATTTACCATTCTTTGAAGATGAGGGCTTTTTTGACTGCTGGCTGAAATTGGAGTTCTAGCGTTGATCCCCATGCTATTTCCTGCTGTTTGAGATTGGTGTCGTCTTTTATATCCATCAGGCATTCCTTTATATGGATTTTTATCTTGGCTTCCAAGACTTTGTGACTCTGCTTTGTGTCTCTAAAGATTCTTTTGTTACGCTCTATCCATAGCTGCCAACACATGATTTTTAGGAGGACAGCCCATGTTGCCTTGATAATTAGATTTTTAGAGGGAGGACCTGGAAATCTGATTGACCATTTAGCGAAAAGATCACAAGGGGAGCAAGGACAGTGAAATTTGGGTCCAGGTCGTGAGTAAAATATGACCAAATCTGCCTGGAGAAACTACATTCTAGCATTAGATGGGTTGCTGTCTCAACACTTTCATTACACAGTGGGCACATGGAAGGGCCGTGAAATCCTTTTTTCTCCAGATTATCAAACATTAATATTTTCCCGTGACAGAGGACCCAGGTGAAGAAGTCGACCTTGGGCCATGAGGGCTGATGCCATACGCCTTGCCACAGAGCTGGGTTCTGAGGGACGTGAGGTTTCTCATTCAATTTGGCGTATCCCTGTGCGACTGCGTAACCTTTGATTTTTGGTCCCCAACCCAACTCGTCTCTCTTCCTCGAATGCGTGGGAGCAAGTCCTTGGAGGGCGTCTAACAGCATGCTCCACTTAGCTTTCAGGTTGTCCAACAGTGCAGTGTATTGATGGAGGCTCTGGCTTCTATTGGCTCTTTGTTCATGATTTTGTCCGACCAGATGCTGATTTTTTTACCGTTGCCTGGTATCCAGTAGGAGTGATCGATGATTAGAGAAGCGACTCTGTCATAAATTTTGAGGAATGTCGAATTAGTCAGGTGAATCACATTTGTTAAGCATCTAAGTCTTGGACCTCTGAAATATTTTTTCCAGATCATCTTTTGAGCCCAACCAGGGTTGGGGGCGATGATCCTCCACACGGTTTTTGCAGCCATTGCTACATTTTGCTGACGAAGGTTCTTAAAATTTAGGCCACCTTCCCACAGCGGCTTGGATATGTTGTCCCAGCTGACAAGAGGGATATTTTTTTCATTTTGTTTCCCTCCCTTCCAAAAAAATCTCCTTATGTAATCCTCCATTTTGTTTAATATAGATGCCGGAGCGAGGAGACCTGCAAATTGGAATAGGGGCAAGCTATTGAGAACAAACTTTATTAAGATTGTTTTGCCTGCAGCATTCAGCCAGGAATAACCCCAGGCTTGAATCTTTGCCTTGAAATTTTCTAACAGCGGAAGCCAATCTTTGCTGGTTGGTCTCTTTTGAGATATTGGAAGGCCCAGGTATTTGAAGGACGACTAGGTGGAGGAAGCTTCGAAACCCAAGCATCTGGATAAGGCAGATAACAGTCTAGGCGGAGTGTTCCAATTGAAAATGTGGCATTTGCTTTTGTTTACAACACTGCCTGAAGCTTCACTAAATTCGTCCAGTACCTCTTTAAACTTTGTGGCAGAGGGAACAGTGGCAGGACCTAACAACAATGTGTCATCTGCAAATAAAGCATGATTGATATTTTTGGTTCCTCTTGCAATGCGCAGACCATTGATCTCTTGTTCCTGCAACTTTTTATCTAGCAGAAAGCTAAGGGCTGAGGCCTGGATGACAAAGAGCAGGGGGGGATAGAGGACATCCCTGCTGAGTCCTCTCGAGGCTTTAAAGAAGTCAGTCTCGAGATGCAAGCCCGGATCCAATTAATGAAGTTTGTTCCAAAACCTAGCTCACACATGTCATTCAAAAGGAAGCTATGATTGACTTGATCAAAAGCATTTGCTAAATCAAGTTTGATCACCATACCTTGTTCTTTTCGGAGTTGGCTCGAGTGTATTGCTTCCTGGACCAGAAGAAAGTTGTCCACGATCTGCCTCCCATGTATGAAGCCTCCTTGATTCTCTGGAATTATTTTGGGGAGGATAAACTTCAGTCTATTTGCAATTACTTTGGTGATCAGTTTGTACCCTGTATTACATAGAGAAATCGGCCGAAATCTGTTGAAGTTGTTGGCCCCTTTTTCTTTGGGTATGAGTGCTAAAAACGCAGAATTGGTACTGCCTTCGATTTTTTGAATGTTTTGGGATTTTTGTACCATTTTGAGAAGATCTTTTTCAATAATTGGCCAGCACATTTGGAGGAATCTAGCAGAGAAACCATCCGGCCCAGGGGCCTTGTCCGGATCCATGTCGAAGAGCGCCTTTTTCACCTCATCTTTAGTGACTTTGGTCTCCAAAGATTCATTGATTCGCTGAGAAATTACTGAGGGTATATTATGTAATATCTCCGGAAAATGACTTGGGTCTTTGTCTTCACTATATAAATTCTGAAAGTGAGTGAACGCAGCTCTCTTTATATGCTCGAAGTCCTTATGGATATCTCCCTCCTCTTTAATTTCTGAGATAGTATTGAAGCATTTCCTTGCCTGGGCTTGTTTGTGGAAATAAGTTGTGTTCCTATCCCCTGCTTGTAGCCAGAGATTCCGAGATTTCATTCTCCAATACTCTTCTTCATCTAAACATGCCTTGTGGTATTGCTGTTGTAGGAGGGTTTCTTGTTCTAATGAGTCCTTTGTGAGTATTACGTTTTCCATACTATTTTGGTGAGAAGTAAGAGCCTCTTTAATGGTTTTCCTTTTTTTGATTGGGTTGGGCAGCGTTTTGGCCCATCTTTTTAGGACTCTTTTCATCCTTCTGAGTTTTTCCTCCCAAATATAGAATGGCGATCCATTGACCGGATGATTCCAACATTCCTTAACTGTTTGCATGAATTCATTCTCCTTTACCCAAAGAGGGCTGAACCTAAATGGGATGGGGCCCAGATCATGATGTGCTAACAAGTCTAACATTATGGGCTTATGATCAGAGATGCTGTTGGCAAGTATATACATTCTAGGCTCTAATCCTAGCAGCAGAAAGGAACTTTGAATGATAAACATATCTAACCTAGCAGCAATGTGGCCAGGGCCCATTATTTTATTAGACCAAGAGTACTTACCTGAAGAGGGTTTAATGTCTAGCAGATCCCAGTCTTGCACTATGTCCTCCACCCATTCTCTAGCTGGGTCTCTAACTATGCTGCCTCCCCTTTTTTCTGATGGATGTAGGGTAAGATTGAGATCGCCAGCAATTATTATGTTTTCCAGAGAGTCCCAACAATCTTTTTTTTCCCCAACATTAACTGGAGAGTAAATGTTGAAGAGGCAGAACGTTTGCTTAGTATCCAAATTCTGCATTTTTAGCATCAACCAGTGGGTATTCCTGGCCTCTAGTTGAACTGTAAATTTATTGGGATTCCAAAGAGTACCTATTCCTCCTGAGGCGCCTCGGGCGGAGATTGCTCTTGCTTCGCTTTTATTCCAAATTTTCTTGCTTGTTTGGAGGAAGACTATGTCTTCCAGCTTTGTCTCCTGGACGAGAAGGAGATCTGGGGTTTCTGTCCTGATTAGGCTTCTGGTAGCTTCTTCTTTCATTTTGCTCCCCATCCCTCTACAGTTCCAGGAGATGACCTTCATTATTTATGCTTTAGGTGAGCTCCCTTGGAGCCTTGGGGCGGATTTTTCAATATCTTTGGCTTTGAAGCTAGCATTTTTTCCAAGGTTGGCTGGCTTCCCTGGATTTTTTCTTTGTATGTCTCCTGTTCCCTTTTTCCCTGTCTGTTTTCTGGCCTCTTGTTGATCTTCTTACCGAGGTGTGGGATTCTCCTATTTCTCCTTCCTCTTCTGATTCTTCCGTTTCTTGCTCTTCTTCTTCTTCTTCCATAAACATGCCTGTTAGGCTTGGTCCTTTGAGAGAGGCCGAAGGAGCTTCTTCCTCGTCCTCTTGGGCTGTGAGTTTGAGGTTTTCCACTTCTTTGGGGGAAACTGGAGGTGTGCTTTTCCTTGAGGATTCTGGCTTTTGGATCTCTACCTCTGGAGTGCCTTCTGTCGGTTGGCTTAAAAGGATGAATTTGTTTTCTTGCGCCTTTTTGATAGGAGGCTTCTGGGCATTAATCTGAGAATTGCCTTTGCCGGATGGTCCACCTTGTTTCTGTCCCCTGTGATTGGTTCTAGCTCTTTTTACTTGATTCCAGCCCTCTTCATTTCTTTTCTCTGGCTCTGGATTAGTCGGGCAGTTTCTAGCGAAGTGCCCATACACGTGGCATTTCCTGCATTTGAATGGCAGCTGTTCATAATCCAAGATCTGGACATGGGACCAGCTGCCGACTTTGATTTTGATTGCTTCTGGTAAACCCTCCTCTAGATCTACCTCCACACAGATCCTGGCACAATCGTACTGATCTTTGTTGCTTGCCCGATCTATGAATTTCCCGAGGGAGTTGCCAATGTGTTTCAAGGAGTCCCAGTTCGAGCAGTGAACCAACAGATTTGGTAGACGAACCCGTACTGGAATAGCCTTGGGAGCATCTACCGTTGGATCGAAATCCGGGGTCCATTTGTTCAGGTAGATGCCCTGAGGACCCATGAAATACGGCCCATTTCGAAAGATCAGGTCTTTGTCCTCTCTGGAGGTAAATTCAAAAAGAAAAAATCCTCTTCCTAGAAAATAAGAAGTAACGCTTTGACTGATCAGAGGCGCCCAGTTCCTATTAACCCCTTGCTCTGTAGTTTTCGGGGAGGGCCAAAGTCCTGTGAATTGGCCTATAAGACCCCAATCCGCCAATGAAAAGGCTACTTGCATGGGAGTCTCCGGAGGCAAAGAGATCTCAGGAATTTCATCTAGTTTCTTGACGAATTTGGAGGCTTCGTTTCTTTTTTTCGGAGGCAAACCTGCCAGGAGATGGTTAAATGCGTCTACAACAGGACTGGAGGGTGGATCTTGGCCCTGAGACTCCATTGATGCCAGTCGCCACATGGGCAGTGCAGCAGGGGCCACACCCTGGCCAGGAGAATAGCTAAAAGCCTTAGATCCGATCAGATCTAATTCAAGAGGCCCGCAGGTTGCAGGATCAGCGAACAGCGAGGATCGCAGGCTTAGAGCCCACGGAGGGCGGGTCTTGAGAGGAGCCGAGGCTCACAATGCAGGCTTGATCGCCGTGGACGCCCAATCTATCGAGTCGACTTAGTGTAGCCACCTTATTGTTATTGTTAGTGTAGCCCCCTATTGTTATTTTTGTGCCCCATATAAGAACACTATTGTTATTGTTGTGCCCCATAGAAGGACACTGTTGTTATTGTTGTGCCCTTACATCATTATTGTTATGTAGGCTCTGATTATATTGTGACCCCTTATACTCCTATATATACCAAGGAGGTCTCGTCATTTGTATCATCAAAGAATTGTTCATTTATGTAATATAAAGGAGATTTCCCCCTCGAAGAGGATAATTTTTAAGTCATTGATCTATATTTTCTTTTGTTTTGTGAGTTGGTTGCATAACATTTAGTATCAGAGCTTTGGATTCTAGGGTTTCACTACTTCAAACAAATCATCTTGTCATTTTTGCTATAACTTTTCTTTTATGCGGCTTCAGAAGCTCAAATTACAACCACACGAAAATTAAATATTGGTGAACTTTGTGTACGAATTTCAGATCTTCATTCGCTATATTTTCAGAGATATGATTCGAGGAAGTTAGGCTTTTTGCAAGCTCCAGAATTCCATATCAAACAGATGACCTAGGGAAAATCATCATAAATTTCTCTTCGAGCATCGGATTTGAATTTCGCAAAAAGTGACTGAAATTGCACAAAATTTATTTTTTCATGTGCCATTTTCAGGGAAGAAGGTTGAAAAAGTGACACGTGACACTTCATACAAGTTCGCTTTACTAAACCAATCTATAATCAGGTCATTGTGGGCGATTGGGCATAAATCTTTCTTGAAGAATCCAATCTCAGTCTAACTTGTGGGGTTGGAAATAAGACTCATAGTGCTACCTCATGATGAAATTTTAGACCTTGGAGATACTAAATTACAGAGATAAAACAGTTTCAATATCAAGCTCCTAAAACGTAAGAAAAAAGTGTGTATTTTTTTAAAGTTTGCATAACTTTTGTTTTAAAAAACAATTTGAAGTGGTTCAAAGGGCAAAGTGAAGCATATATATCATTGTGTGATTCCAAAATTCCTCGAAACAAAAAATAGACACACCTAGTAAGTAACCAGAAAGCTCTTCTATGAAGCATGAAGAAGATAATATAAAGATACTTATATTTATGTCCAACTAATGATCACAAAGTAGGTCAAAGGGACTATTGAGTATAATGATGTCTATACAAAGCAGGAGAACCAAATGGTCTCCTATAAAAGATACAATGCATGAATTAAATCAACATTTGGCCCTAGCGGAGAAGATCCAGGAGCTAATAGGTCTGAGGATCAAACCCATCTCTCCTAACATCTGAGGCTGAATGGATAACATTGAAGAAACTCAACAAAGTCTGTTGGCCCGATGAAGAGCCATTGGAAAGTGTGGATTGTCCACTAAATTGTTTAAGGGGGGGTTAGCGCATTGCTGAATGCTGGAGGACCTAGTTCGTATTCGTGATATATCAAAATTATGAGACCAAGTGCAACAAATTTCACTTTCGCAAAGAGTAACCAAATATGAACTCAAAGCTAAGATGCATGGTTTGAAATATGACATGGAAGCAATAATGAATGCTAATATGGAAGGTTTGAAGGATGGTTTAAACACAAAAATGAAAAGGGACCTCAAAGGTTTGAAGGAAGGTTTGGCAAATTTGCTATAGGAAAAGCTTCCTAGTGGGGACAAGGTACTCCAAGAAAATCATGATGAGGATAAAAGGGATAAAAATTATGATTTTAGAGACTACCATAGTGGGTTGAAGACTAACCACATTCCAAATGTCGATATGAGGAAGCTTAATGGCAACGATATGGTGACATGGATACTATAGATGGAGCAATTATTTAATCTACATGATGTGTCAAACACACAAAATGTACACATTTCATATTTATATTTAGAACAAAATCAATTTGTGTGGTATCGATAACTTTGTTCTCGTAAATAAATTATCACTTGGAAAAATTTTTGCAGAAGAATTGGTAGCATATTATGAGGGTACAAAGAGCAACACCTTCTTTAGCCAATTGATAAATATAAAACAAAAGGGTTCAATGGTAGAGAACATTGAGGATTTCCAAAGATTTAATATCAAGGTAAATGATATTCCAAAGGGGCATATGAATGATGTCTTCATAGGGACTTTAAAGGATAACATCCAACTTGAGGTTTGCCTTTGGGAAACTGATTCATGGAGAAGGAATTCAAGGTGGCCAGAAAAGTTGAAAGCAAATTATGGCAACAAGGAAGTCTACCACTCACAACTATAAAGATGGGAATATTTCTGCTACTAGCCTTCCTCAACCTACAAGGTTGACACCACAAAAATTGGAGGAAAAAAGAGCAAAAGGGCTTTGTTATAGTTGTGATAGAAAATACACTAAAGGTCATAAGTGTGCTAAGAATAGATTATTTTACATAGATTGCAAAGAGGAGGAAGAAAAGGAACAAGAAGCATCAAAAGAATAGGATATACACCAAGAACCAACCCCCAAAAAAGAAGAAATGAATCCAAAGATATCTTGTAATTCATTGGCGGGAATTACCACTCCTAAAACTCTCAAGATAGAAGGATATATCAAGAAGAAAAAGGTGATAGTGTTGATTGATTCAGGTAGTACCCATAATTTTATTCATTGTAAGATAGCCAAGGAATTGAATTGCTTTCTATATCCAGCACGAGAGTGTCAAGTGATGGTTGCAAATGGAGGAACTATAAATTACTCTAAAAAGTTCCACAATATCAAGCTAACCATGGGAGAATATGTATTGAATAGTCCAATGATTTCCATTCCAATGTGTGGTATTGATATTGTACTAGGATTCCAATGGTTACAATCTTTGGGGACGATAACTTTTAATTTTCAAGAACTTTTCTTGTTTTTTTTTTGGGAATGAAAGGAAATTGAATTAAGATCTCGGGTTTGTTACAACCTTTATCCATTCCAAGTCAGCGTTAGGAGGAGGTCTCGATGGATTTTATCACAAGTTTACCCCCAACTCTAAAGGAAAGAGTGTCATCATGGTGGTAGTTGATAGACTTACCAAGTATGTACACTTTTGTGCACTATCCCATGCTTTTAAAGCCAATACAGTTGTTACTACATTTATGGAAACAATTCAAAAGCTACATGGAAACTCGAAGATTATTGTAAGTCACAAAGATCCCATTTTCACTGGAAATTTTTGAATGTAAATATTTTCTTGTCTTGGTACGCAATTAGCTCATATCTCATCTTATCATCCTCAATCTGAGGGGCAAGAAAAGATAGTGAACAAATGTTTGGAAGGATATCTCTGTCGCTTTGTATCTGACAAACAGACACAATGGGTTAAGTGGTTACCTCTGGCTCAATGGTGGTATAACCCTTCCTTCCATACTACAACAAAAATGATGCCATTGATGGCACTTTATGGATATCATCCATTGTCCATCACATCACCTTTAACAGAAAATTATAAGGTTAAAGTAGTGGAAGATCACATGGAGAATCAACAACAAGTTCTCCATCTCTTAAAAGATAGCATCACTCTGGTGCAAAATCAAATGAAACAACAGGCATATAAGCATTGTAGTGAAATAAGTTTTGATGTAGGTGATTGGGTAATTTTACGGCTATAACCATACAAACAAATGTCCCTCAAGCAAGCTAATAAGGATAATAAATTATCACCCAAGTACTATGGTCCTTACAAGGTGTTGAATAAGATTGGTTGATCTAGGTGGATGTTGGTGGCCACCCCCCTATCCCACTTGGACCCCCACAACTGTCTCTTTCAGTTTTTCAGTTTCCTTAGTTGTATCACAGTTTACTATTTTTAGCATTTTTTCGGGTCCTGAACTTCTAGAGCTGTTTTGAGGCCCTAAACGACATTTTTTGGGAAAACTGGGAGCAACATGTCCATGGACTGATGGAATGCGAATTGGAGTTGCCTGCATCTTCCCTAGTACACATGTTTTCCATGTTTCATGCTTAAATAAAGTTATTGGTGACAAGTTCCCAGTTCAAACTATATTGCTAAAACTTGACGAAGAAGGAAAAATCATATTGGAGCCTGAAGCAGTCATGGAAACAAGAACCCGATAGCTACGGAATCAATCAATTTCAGAGTATCTCATTAAGTGGAAGAACTCACCCTCTAAAGATTCCACATGGGAGGATGAAAATTTTACACAAAAGCATCCAGAACTACTCAAGCATTGAGGACAACACTTTTTTGAAGGAGAGGTGCATGTTAGGTCCCTATAATACTAGTGTTTCCCCTTATTGTTATTGTTAGTGTAGCCCCCTATTGTTATTGTTGGGCCCCATAGAAGCACACTATTGTTATTGTTGTGCCCTTAAATTATTATTGTTATGTAGACTCTGAATATATTGTGACCCCTTAGACTCCTATATATACCAAGGAGTTCTTGTCGTTTGTATCATCCAATAATCGTTCATTTATGTAATGTAAAGGAGGTTTCCTCCTCAAAGAGGATGATCTTTAAGTCGTTGATCTATATTTTCTTCTATTTTGTGAGTTGGTTGCATAACACTTGACCAATTGAGTGATATCGCCAGGCTTTGCTTTTTAGTGCAACTCTAACTTGGTTGCTCACTGAATTTGCAGAGGCGGGGCTTTGGGATCCTCAAATTGTATGAATTTATTTAGAGACTAATATTAGCCCCAATCTCAAACTCACATTCTTTACCATGCGACCTTGTATTGTCCCTTCTTGGTGAGATAACTTTGATTACACTTGGAGAGGGTGATTTTGATGTAGTGATATAAAGATTATGCATGTTAGACTTACGTATATGCATGTATGCTATAGACCTGGTTTATGTCACACAATTGCTATGTGCTTACGATAAAGATTGATTTTGGTTAAGTGCATATTATCGATGTTTTCTCTTGGTATCCTAGTTTGGACATAGGTGTATGACATGGATGGTGATTCACGATTAAGACACATAGATCCATGGATGATCATGGTTATGTGGAACATATGGTTAATTATTATTTATGGATGATATATGATTTGTATGATTATATGCATAATCTTGTTCTAAGCAGGATGTGGCAGGGAACCTGGTTATTTGCAAACAAGGATGCTCAAATTATAAATGACTGTGGAAGTAATGATACATGATTTGTGTGATTATATATGCTTAATATTGTATTGAGCAAGATGTGGCAGGGGACATGGTTATTTGCAAACAAGGATGCTCAATTTATAAATGACCGTGGAAGTCATGATACATGATTTTATGATTATATATGCTTAATTTTGTATTGAGCAGCATGTGACAAGGGACGTGGTTATTTGCAAACAAGGATGTTAAAATTATAAATGGTTGTGGAAGTTATTTCTCTAGAACCAAAATGACCATGGAAGTCATGCACAATCTTTGGTAAATTGTGAATAAGTTAATTACGAAATTCATTTGATTCCCTTGATCTATGAGATTATGATGTGTGCATGTCTTGGAACAAGGCCTTACCAATGAACCATCAGATGGGTATGAGCTCACAATCAGCACCTTAAGGTGAAGTGTGAAGTTTCAAAGTAGAGTAGATGATAAGCCATGGAAATTAGGGTTTGGAGTCCTAAATCCATGAAAGATAAAGATGTGGAGTCTTGGATCTATAATAAAACGATTGGGACGTAGAGTCCTAAATATTTAAAAGATCAAGGTGTGGAATCTTGGATTCTTGGAGTAGATTGGGCGCAGAGTCCTCAATCTACTAAGACACAGAGATGTATGCAATAGAGATACATAATCCCTGTTCTCTAGAAGAAAATACCACTCATGGGCAGCTCAATGATGAATTTCCTTAATAAAATCTCATTTCTGACAATTTTGGAGTGACTTTCTAAAAATAGAAAGTCATGTCTATCATTTCAAGTATGACTTTCCAAAAATAGTAATTCACCTTCAATCAATGGGTAATCAAGTATAGTTGAAGGAAAATCACTTAACTTATCATTAATCGATCATAATAGTTCAATCTCAACTTAATCCTCAATATTATTAATATTATTATTATCGTTTATGATACTATGATATTATTATTAAAAGAGAATTACAAGTCACCTTCATCTCCTCAATCACTTCACACCTCTGTCCTTGATGATTCTCATGGATCTATGTAACTCTCTCTCTCTTTTAATAATACATTACACTCTTTTTTATGCACTCATCAAATAATGGAATATTCCTCTTACATTCATCAAAGAGATGTCATAAAATATTCCTCTTACACTCTCTTTAATGCATATGTTACACTCTCCTTAACTTAGGCATATATACCACTCCTTAATGGCATGTGTTACACTCCTCTAAATGGAATCCAAGGCATGCATATTACTCCTCCTTTATGAAAATAATGTGTTGCTCCTTCTGTATACATGTCTCATGTATTCTCACTTGGGGGAGGGAGGTGCATTGCAATACCAAGAATTGGAGAGACTTTAAGAGGATTGTGAGAGGGTGAGTCTTGGAGAGTAGCTAAATGTTGTCGAAATGAATCTAAAATTCCTAAACTAAATTAATAAGTAGTTCTACCTGGTGGAGTTTTCCATGAATGGTATTAAGAGGAAGTGAAACTTATCTTCCTCGGTTTGCCTTGTATATCTCTCTACTGCTATATTTTGGTACTGCTTGTGAGCTCTTACAACTCGGGGGTTCCAGGGGGAGAAGTTCTCCCTGGATATGGTTGGGTGGAAAACCAGATGGTTCACAATGAGTTGGTAAGGATATTGGAGCTGGAGAATACTCTCATATTTTTGGATATATATATTGTCAGGAATATCTATCAATGCTCTTGAAATTTTGGTTTCTTATTACATTTTAAAGTGTTGTGGAGAATTTAAATTTATTGGAAATTGCTAATTTAAATTATTACAAAATTATGAATATTCAGAAAGTTATTTCTGAGCTAACCAACAATGACTTAACAGTTTCATGGCAGCTATGTATGAGAATGTACATGCAGGGGGGTTAAAACAAGGATGTGTTGCCAAAGTTTTTAAGTTCAGTTTATAACGATTTTTTGTCCATAGCAGGTTGCCATGAGTTTGATGAAAATATCATATTAGCATAAATTTGGGTTTTATTTCTCCATGTACAGTTGTAGATGAAGTTTGCACACTAAGTGTTTGATAAAAGTGATAAATGAGATAGTAGGAATTTTTGTTGTTGTTGTTTTAAAGAATCAAATTTCTAGGAATAGTTGTTGCGATTAAGCTCAACATTAGGGGGTCTCCGTACCTTAAGGCCATGTAACCCCCAATTTGATTCCCAAAATCAAGTTTTCAAACTCCGATTCTTTGATATGGGTGATTTTGCAGATTTGTTGTTGCCTGTATGGATTGTCTATTGTTTGGTTTTGCTTATTTTCTTTTGGATTTACCTGGTGATCTATATTGATGACACTAACCTAGTTCATGCACTTTTAAATTGTTGTTTTAAAGTCTCAATGGTTGTAGATTGCATGCCATCAAAGTGTTTGTCAAAAGGCCTCAATGGCTGTAGATTGCATACATGAAAAGTGTTTGTCAAAAGGCCTCAATGGATGTAGATTGCATGCTTGTAAAGTGTTTTTCAAAAGGCCTCAATGGCTGTAGATTGCATGCTTGCAAAGTATTTTTCAAAAGGGCTCATTGGCTTTAGCTTTTATGCATATAAATTGTTAGAGTAAATGTCTTACTGATTGTAACTTTTATGTACTAGAAATTTATGAATAGATTATTTAATAGATGTAACTTCCTATGTTTGCAAGATTTTGTACGTGTGAAAATGAGTTTAATAAGTTGTTGAAGTGTGAATAGAGGATAAGATAATTGTTATTATATGAAGATATCATGACAAAACAGGTTTTTGTTGGAAACGATTTTACAATAACCAATTATGTAAGATTTAAATAATTGTGCAAGTGAGCATAATAAGTTGTCCAAACTACATGTATTCATGGGTGTAGTCTTATGATTGAGTAATTGTAGCAAACAACTAATTGTGCCTAATTTTGGCAATTCCATTGTTTTAATTGGTACTTTTTGAAGAATAATATGCTTCTGAATTTGTAACAGTAACTACTCTTGTTGTAACATTCATTATACGAGTCTCATGATTGAAGTAATGCCATTCTGCAAATAATTATTTTTCCTTAATATTTGGGAATAATAAGTTTTAGTTGATGAATTTGGAAACATTGTTGGGTCAATATCTTTTGTGATTCTATTTCTCCATTTCATAAACATATCATTATATTTTCTGATGAAGATATGCATATTCCTCCTTCATTTACCTTGTTATAGGTAGATTAAAAAGCATGCCCTCATATGTAATTTTTGTAATAGAAACAAGCTATTTTAGGTTCCTATGGCATACTTTGTGGTTATGATGTAAAGAGTCAATAAGTGGAACATATTTATCATAATATGGGGGGGTCAAATAGGTTGATTAAGCTTAATTCTCACACATGGCATTATGATGGAATTTATTTCGAGTCTTACTTAGAACTCACGTATAAGTATGAAAAGAGCACATGCTATCTTCTTTTAAACTTGAGGAGAAATGTGTTTTGGAATTGGTTTTAAGGGAAAGTTATCCCTAAATTATTATGTTATATTCTTATATTGAAATAGATGAAGGAACATGATTTCATGATAACCAAGTTAGTCATATTATGAGTAATGTTACAAAAAAAAATGAGTGACAGTGCTCAACGTAACCTTTACTTCTATACACTCTTGATGGTTGGTAAGGTGGGACCTTATAGACCTACAGAGAAATGTGTTGCATTGCTCCATCTAGTGAGAAAGCATATTGGTTTGGATCAACAAACATTATTTTTTGTCACAACAAAGCATCACGTAGAATTCCTCAATGGATTGTTTAAGAAAGAAGGGGTAGATATGTCTATTGTTTATGGGAACATAAAGTTTCCCACAAAATTCATCTTGCAACATTTAGAGCAAGGAATACAATATTAATTCTTGTAATTGATGTTTCTACTAGGGGATTAACATTCCTCTGCTGGATAATGCAATGAATTATGATTTTCCTCCAAAACCTAAACTTTTTTTCATAGAGTGGGGCATGCTGCTCGTGCTGACCAAACTAGCACAAATTATTTGTTTGTCACATCAAAAGACATGCCATATCAATTGGATTTGCATTTGTTTCTATCAAAACCTATTTGACCGATTCCAACCGAAGAGGATTGAAAATAAGCCTCTTCGAGGGAGCAACCTCATTTACATTACACAAATGAACAATTCTTGGATGATTCAAATGACAAAACCTCATTTCTATATATAGGAGTATAAGGGGTCACAATATAATTAGAGGCGACATAACAATAATAATGTAAGGGCACAATAACAATAGTGGGCTTCTATGGGGCACAATAATAATAATATGGGGACAACATGGGCACAAAAATAACAACAAGGGGCTACTATGACAATAATAATAAGGGGATACACTAGTATTATAGGGACTTAACATGTCCCTCTCCTTCAAAAAAGTGTTGTCCTCAACGCTTGAGTAGTTATGGATGCTTATGTATAAAATTATCATCCTCCCATGTGGAATCTTCAGCAGGTAAGTTCTTCCCCTTGATGAGATACTCTGAAATTGATCAATTTCGTAGCTGTCGATTTCTTATTTCTGTGATTGCTTCAGGTTCCAATATGATTTTTCCTTCCTTGTCAAGTTCTAGAAATATTGTTTGAAATGGCATCTTGTCACCTATAACCTTCTTTAAGCATTAAACATGGAAAACTAGGTGCACTCGGGAATATGTAGGAAGCTCCAATTTGTATGCCACGGTACCAATATTTTGTAACACCTTGTATGAACCATAATACTTGGTGATAATTTGTTATCCTTCTTAGCTTGCTTGAGGGACATTTGTTTGTATGGTTGTAGTCGTAGAAATACCCAGTCACATACATCAAAACTTATTTTGCTGCGATGTTGATTTTCCTGTTGTTTCATTCTATTCTGCGCCAAACTGAGGTTATCCTTTAAGAGTTGGAGAACTTGTTGTTGAATCTTAATGTGATCTTCCACTGCTTGAACCTTAGAATTTTCTTTTAAATATGATGTGATGGATGGTGGATGATATCAATAAAGTTCCATAAATGGGATCATTTTTTCTGCAGTATGTAAGGAAGTGTTATACCACCATTTAGCCAGAGGCAACCACTTGAACCATTGTGTCTATTTATTAGATACAAAGCAACGAAGATATCCTTCCAAACATTTGTTCACTATCTCAGTTTTTCCATCAGATTGAGGATGATAAGATGAGCTATGAGCTAACTTAGTACCCATATAAGAAAACAATTATGTCCAAAACTTTCTAGTGCAAATGGGATCTTGTGTTTCCATGTAGCTTTTGAATTGTTTTCATAAATGCAGTAGCAAATATATTGGCTTTAAATGGATGAGATAATGCACAAAAGTGTGCATACTTGGAAAGTCTATCAACTACCACCATGATGACACTCTTTCCTTCAGACTTGGGTAAACCTGTGATAAAATCCATTAAAACCTCCTCCCAATGTTAACTTGTAATGGATACAGGTTGTAACAGACTCGGGGTCTTAATTGTTTCAACTATATTTTGTTGGCAGAACAAACATTCCGCCACAAACTTTTGAATATCAGATTTAAGGTGATCCCAAAAAAATCCTTCTTAACCCTGTGGTAAGTTTTTAAAAATCCTGAGTGCCTTCCTAAGGGAGAGGTGTTCAATTCCAGAAGAAACTTTTGTTTGAGTTGGGAATTTTTACAGAGGTATAAGCAATATTTGTACCATAACGAATCATTTTTCAAGTTAAATGTATCAGATGTACTGGGATCTTGCTGTAACTTTTAAATGAGTGCCCACACTTCTTCGTCCTTCTTCCATTCATCCCTTGCTTCATTTATCCAATCTGGTTTGATAATAGAAATTGCACAAAGCAATGCTTCCACATCATCATCCTTTCTTGAGAGTGCATCTGCAACAACATTTTGCTTACCTTTTTTTGTAGATGATTTCAAAGTCATAACCCAACATCTTTGTGACTAATTTTTGCTGCTCTTCTAAAGATAATCTTTGTTCTAAAAAGTATTTAAGACTATCATGATCTGTTTTTACCTTAAAGTGTCTTCCCATTAGGCAAGGTCGACATTTCTTAAGTGCATGTAGTATTGCCAACATTTCCTTCTCATAAATAGCTTTATGTAAATACTTTCCTTTGATTAGATGACTTTTGAAAGCAATGGGTATTTCTTCTTGCATTAAGACAACGCCAATTGCATTTCCTGAGGCATCACATTCCACAATAAAGGTTTTTGTGAATTTTTGCATAGCTAAGACCAATGCTTGGCACATTGCCTCTTTAAGATGTTCAAAGGCCTTCGTTGCTTCCAAAGTCCAAGAAAATGCAGCTTTATTTAGTAATGTTGTTAGAGGTGCTGCTATTCTCCCATATTTCTTAACAAACTTGCGATAATAACCTGTCAACCCGAGAAATCTTCGTAGATGCTTTAGGGATGTGGGGATTTTCCATTCCTTAATGGCTTTAATTTTTCTAGGGCCTACCTTAACACCTTCATGAGATACAATATGATCCAGATATTCCACCTATTGTACTCCAAAGAAACATTTGGAGGTTTTTGCATATAATTGTTTCCCCTCCAATAGCTTGAGCACCCCGTCAACATGTTGAACATGATCCTTCCAAGACTTGTTGTAGATTAGTATATCATCAAAAATACTAACACAAATTTTCCAAGAAAGTGTTTGAAAATGGAATTCATCAAACCTTGAAATGTAGAAGGTGCATTGGTAAGGCCAAAAGGCATGGCCAAAAATTCATAATGACCCTCATGAGTTCTAAATGTTATTTTTGGAATGTCTTCAGTCTTCATTCTGATTTTGATGGTATCCTGAACAAAGATCCAACATGGTGAAGTAAATTGCTCCATGTAATTCATCAATGACAAGAATGGTAAATTTATCTTTAATAGTGAGCTTGTTGAGCTCCCTATAATCCGGACACACGTGCCATGATCCATCCTTCTTGCACACCAATACTATTGGAGTAGAGAAATAATTTTGACTAGGTTGAATTATACCAACCTCTAGCATTTCTGCAACCATACGTTCAATTTCACTCTTTTGGGCATATGGATATCTGTAAGGCCTGATGTTTGGAGGAACAATTCCTGGAATCAAAATAATAGCATGATCATGATCACAAATAGGTGGGAGGCCTTTGGGAGTCTTAAATACCTTGGAATGATTGTCCAAAACTTTTTGGAGATTTGGAGAAATAGATGATTTTGTTGTGGGAACCTCTAGTGAACATAATTGAGCAATTAAGACTCGTTGTTCATTCTTGAGAAGATTTGTCATGTTGTTAGAGCTTATTATCTTTCCCAGTTTCCTTGCGATACCCCTTAATTCAACTTCCTTTCCTTCCCAAAAAAAATTCAAGAAAAGTTCTTGAAATTTAAAAGCTATTGTACCCAAAGATTGTATCCATTGGACTCCTAGTACAACATCAACAACGCCCATTGGAATGGAAAGCATTGAGCTATTAAATACATACTCTCCCATGTATAACTTGATATTATGCACTTTCTAGAGAAATTTATGGTTCCTCCATTTGCAACCATTAATTGACACTCTAGTGCTGGATATAGGGAGCAATTCAATTCCATGGCTATCTTAGAATGAATAAAATTATGGGTACTACCCGAATCAATCAACACTATTACCTTTTTCTTCTTGATATGTCCTTCTATCTTGAGATTTTGAGGAGTGGTAATTCCTACCAATGCATTACAAGATATGGTTGGATTCATTTATTCTTTCTCTAGGGTTGGTTCCTAGTGTATATCCTCTTCTTTTGACATTTCTTGTTCCTTTTCTTCATTTTCTTCCTCCTCTTCGCAATCTATGTAAAATAATTTCTTCTCAACACAGTTATGACCTTTAGTGTATTTGCTATCACAATTGTAACAAATCCCTTTTTCTATTTTTTCTTCCAATTGTTGAGGTGTCAACCTTGTAGTTTGTGGAAGGTTAGGGGCAACAACACGTCCATCTTTATAGTAGTGAGTGGTAGGCTTCCTTGTTGCCATAATTTTGCTTTCATTTTTTCTCCAATGAATCATGTTCCCAAAGGTGAACCTCATGTTGGATGTTATCCTTTAAAGTCACTATGAACACATCAATCCTATTCTCCTCTGGAATATCTTTTACCCTTATATTCAATTTTTGGAAGTCCTCAATGTGCTCCACCATTGTACCCTTTTGTTTGAGATTTATCAATTGGCTAAAGAAGGTGTTGCTTTTTGTATCCTCATAATGTGTTATAATTTCCTCCATAAAAATTGACCAAGTGACAATTTGTTTACGAGAGAAAAGCCATTGATACCATACAAACTATTTGGGTTCCAAATATAAAGTTGTAATGCATACCTTTTGTGTGTTTTGCACATTAAGGAGATAGAAATATTACTCCATCTACAATATCCATGTTACGGGATCCTTGCCATCAAACTTCCTCATATCAATCTTTGGAACATGGTAGGTCTTCAATCCAACATTAGATTCTATGAAATCATGATTAACATTTCTTTTGTTCTCATCATGAGTTTCCTCTACTATCTTTTTTCCATTAGGAAGAATTTATTATAGCAACTTTGCCAAACCTCCTTTCAAACCTTCCATGTCTTTCTTCAAATCTTCAATGTTTACTTCTAAACCATCCATCTTAGCTTCCACTCCAGTCATCTTAGCTTCCATGCCTTTCTTTAAACCATCCATGTTAGCTTCTGTTACTTTTTGTGAGAGTGAAATTTGTTGCACTTGTTCTCATAATTTTGATATATCATGTTGCATTTCCTCCTCTTATTCATGAGTCATGCTATAGCTTTCAGGTTGCTTACTAGGTGTTTCCATATTATTTCTTTGGGGCATCAATTAATGATAATTGTGCTTCACTGTGCCTTTGAATCACTTCAAACTAATTTTTCAAACCAAACTTATGCAAATTTTTAAAAATACTACACACCTTTTTTCACTTTGTAGGAGCTCGATATTGAATTTGTTGTATTTATGTAATTTTGGATCTCCAAGGTCTGAAATTTCATCCTGTGATAGCCCTCTACGTCCTCTTTCCAACCCCATAAGTCTGATCAAGATTTGATTCTCCAAGAAAGAGTTATGTCAAATATCCCACGATGACCAGATTATAGACTGGTTCAGTATAAAGAACTTGTATGAAGTTCCACGTGTCATTGTTTCCACCTTCAACTCTAAAACCAATACCCAACCAACTACAATCCGTTCTATTTTTGAATTTTTATGAAATTTGAATTCGATGCTCAGAAATAAAGTTATGAGGATTTTCCCAAGGTCACCTGTTTGAGATGGAATTCAGGGGCCTGCAAAAACCCTAACTTCCTCAGATCATATCTCCTAAAATATAGCATTCCAAGATCTGAAATTCAACCACGACGTTCATCATGATTTCGTCTCAATTTTTTTTTTTCCAGCTTATGAAGCTTCATAGAAAAAAAGTTATAGTGAAAATGCCACGATGGCCTGTTTGAAGCAGCGAAACCATAGAATCTAAGCCTTTGATACCAAAATGTTATGAAACCAGCTCACAAAATAGAAGAAGAGTTAGATCAACGACTTCAAAATAAGCCTCTTCGAGGGGGAAACCTCCTTTACATTACAGAAATGAAAAATTATTGGATGATTCAAATGACAAAACCTCCTTTCTATATATAGGAGTCTAAGGGGTCACAATATAATCAAAGTTGACATAACAATAATAATGTAAGGGCACAACAATAACAATAGTGGGCTTCTATGGGGAACAATAACAACAATATGGGGAGAACATGGGTTGTGGTGAAGTAAAATTATAAGTGCGGATACAAACAAATTCCTCTAGCCCGATAATGGGCCTAGCCACAATAGATACATTCTATGGAAGATTTCCTTAGGTTAGAACCAATCAAGAGGGCCTACCTCTTTGTCTGTTTATCCTGCTTGATGTTGTCCTTGCTTGCTCACTCCAGCGATCTCTCGCTTCCTTCTTCAAGCACCTGAAACAAGTAAACAACGACACACAACAAACATAATAATAGACAAATTGCAATTCAACCTACTTAACAAGTCAAGAAACATTAAGCCATGAATATGTAATATTACAAAACATGTAGGAAATCAATCGATAGTTGCATATATTAATATCAAAGAGAGATTACGACCATTTGTCTTGACGTTGCAGTCCTCCTCTGACAAGACCAGGTTCCCACACACTTCTGCTAGCATTCCATGATGTTCTCAATCAACAATAGTTTTAAGGCTCTTCCCTTTAGGCTTCACTCCAAACCAAATCACACTTCTTCCTCACACAACTGGATAGCTACAACTAGTAATAACTTGCTGTCTACTCCAAACCAAAATAGCATAAGCACACCAACATCAATGCTAGCTTGTGCTTGGGAAGAAGGAAGGTTTATATAGGAAAAATGGATGGGAGATGGATCCTCTTCTCATGGGATAAGGGCTTATCCCTTGAGGTAGTTCCATGATTATAGGGTAAAGGAGCCCAAACTTTCATCCTCGACCCCATCCAGCCAAACCATTTACTAGAGTTCCGTTACGAAGCTTCTAAAGCTAGAAGCTTCAACTCCTAATTTAAAAAAATTTCCATAACAGGACCGACACGATTGGAACACAGCTCAGTCGCTCCGGTCGGTGTGAGGGACAGTGCTAATCTCTACACATCGGCACGGGGGAGACAAGGGTCATTAGCGCCGATCTTGTAAACTAGGGCAAAACAGAAGTTTTAGGGGAAATGGTGCAAAAGGGAATTGATCTTCTCATGAAGAGGGACATAATGGGAGTTTCTTCATGAAGGCAAAGCATGTGGGTTTCACTGTAGAGGTCCTCCAGGATCAAGGAACGGGGAGTACAGGGACAGTGAAAAAATGATGTGTAACATATGCCCCCTAAAGCGTGAAGGCCGAGCTGGAGTGAGGGATGAAATGCTTTATAAACCAGTGTGGGGAACCAGTCTGCCATCGAAAAATCTGCAATAAAGTACATATACATATACATAGACTGAGATCTCTGTCAAATGATACATGAATCGTGGCATGGACGCAACCATCTAGAGAATGATCATGTAAATGGATCTAGGTATGGGTGCAACCATCCATCAAAGAGGATCATAATGAAACTAAGGTATGGTTGCAACCATCCAATGATGAGAAGGATCACATATGATAACCCATGGTCTGGTCGCAGCCAACTATCTAAAAGAGATATGCATATCATCATAACCATGTCACATCACTTAGCAACCTAGACTTTTGTGATTTGAGACTAGGGTCTTGTGCTCCAACGCAACCCGATCAAAGTACAGATCCTAGCATGTGAATAGATGTGTTGACGTCGAACATGCTAGAAAGTTGCTTGATTATCAGTTAATGATGTAAACTATTAACAAGCATGAGAGAAACCACCAATAATCACAATGGTCCTCAAGGTACTATCAGCACAATCCACGGAATGTGAATAGAGGAACTGAAGTCGAACGCCCGTGAAATCACTTGATCTAAAGCTAATGATGTGAACTTGTCATCGAGTGCAAAGAACTTGCCATTAGGGCATGCAAGCTCTAAGGTACTAGTAAAAAGTCTCTCGGTCAACTTCCCGGATAATGAGTTGAAGTAGACGAAAAGCGATCGTGTCTAAGGAGGACCATAATGAATCCCACATCATCGAAGCGAGACGAGAGGATGCATAATGATTTTGGATGATACAGAGAATGAGAGGTAAGTGTAACTGTAGAAGGACAACTCTTGAACATATTGGCGACACATCTTGGAAGTTTGGTAGCTTTGGATCCACAGGATCGGTGGTCATGATGATGTGGCAAGATCAAATGGAAGGCAAAAATGAACGGCCCAAACCTAGGAAGGTCAACGATACAAAGGAGGATGTCCCAACCCGACACGAAGAAAAGAGTGTCATGTTCAAGAGTGAGCTGTCGACATGACTGATAGATTTCCAAATTTTCCCCCACCATTTCTGGTAGGTACCCCAATTATTTTTTAATCGCAAGCTTGAAGGGGATAGCATATGCTTGCACTGTAAGTTCATCCTTTGGACGAATCTGACCTAGTAAGTTTAATGAGCCCTAGGAAGGAGAAGCTCATGTTCATCATGGTGACTAATTCGATGTCATTTAATAGTTTAACGAGTCCAACAAAGGTGTAACTCGACATCTTTTTCATGTTTAGAGAGTTTGAAAAAGACACATAAAATAAAACTCCACATGGTCCATTTTCGTACATTTGTGTCTCTTGAGCTCGAAAAGGTAGAAAACAATACTTGAGAGAACTGATTGACCATTTCAGTTAGGGAGTACCTTTTTCGACGTTTCTCATCCGTTAACAAATTCGAAACGATAAGGGCTCAACCATCTTTTCGCTTTTAAAGGGTCGGAAAAGAGCTGAAAGTGGACCCCCCGTTTTTATTCTCTTTAAAGAGTCAAAAAAGGGAAAAAATAATTGGCAATCTTTTCATATGACTTTAATGAGTTGAGAAAAGAGCTGAAACGTGACTCATCATCATTGTCGAACATCCATCACCTGTCGTTGCACAAGTAAGATAAAGTATATTATCGAATCCTTGAGGTAAAATAGGGAAAAATATTTACAAAAACCTGATATTTTCATGAAAATATGAATAAAAAGTGGAAAAGTAAATATATTTTTTCCATTTACCATTTTACCTTTGTTGTGAAGATTTTTTTATTCACTTTTGCCCTAATTGTTCCAAAGCAGATTGCGGGAGATCTGAGAGGTCAATCGACGAGCCACCAGTTCCAGGTAATAGCCGAAGCCTTGAGCTCCATTTTCATTTTCTTTATTTCTGCTTTTAGCCACTTTTTTAGATTTTTGAGGAGGTTTTTGAAAATCTTTTTCGCCCTCGGTTGGCACGATTTCTGGGCATGGAATTGCACCGGCCGAGGGTGATTAACAAAGCCATCTTTGTCGATTGGCGCAACTATTTTTAAAACAGGCGTGCCGACGCCGTGGATAGGGAAAAACCCTATTTTCTCAAAAACTGACCGTTTAAACTTAAATTTTATGTGCCAAGGATGATTATTGACTCAAATTAATGGCTTTTGCAGGAGAGAATCACTGAAAATGGTGGACTGGAAAGAATGGGAACATGAAGATGTTGACACCCAGGAAATTAATGACCCAAATTTCCTGGAGGTTTTGAGGGCTTGCGGGCTCCTCAAATTCTTTATTACGCTGGGGATGCGGGCCCAGCTCGAGTTGCTTCAATACATGATTAGTCTTTGGGACATTAATCGGGATATTTTTGTCATTGACGACCAGGAGCTGGAGTTGGAAACTTCAGATGTATGCTTCATCACTGGACTTTCCGGCAGAGGGGAGCCTGTGAAATTGTATGGGTCACGACTGATTGGGGCAAGCATATCTTCCTTGCTTGTCGAACACTGCCCTGAGGCCCTATAGAGTGGGAAGAGAGAGATTTCCAGTGTGCGGGATATGACACAGAGGGTGCTTCTGTTGACTATCAACAGGGTGGTGGGGTCCCAGGCAGAACATGAGACTAACAATTCGAAGTTCCTTTATGCTATTGACTGCACAGCTCCTACGATCTTCAATTGGGTAGAGGCCATGAAGATGAACATCAAGCGCCAATTGTCCAAAGCCAAGGCGGGGAATCTAAAGCAATTTTTCTTCAGATTTGCACTTGTGACCTTCTTCCTGGAATGAGTACCACTGTTCTAGTATCAGCTGACTGAGGTAGATCCTCCTATGCCATGCCATCCACAGATGGCTCGATGGATCCGTTTGATGCCCAAGATCACTAGGGGTTAGCATATGTCATACCGACCTGCATTCTTTTCATGGCTACGATGACAGAAGATCGTCGTGGAGGATTGGCCATACAACGACACTGATTTCCGTGGAGATCCAAACATGCCCTTACTAGATGGAGAGGACTTCGATGATGAAGGTAAACGTTCAAATTTTTAAATTTTGAGATTTTTTAATTGTTTTTGGTATATATGTGCTTATAACATTTCTCTTGTTAATGTAGATGTTGGACCAGAGCGGCTAGCTGGGATGTCCCCGATAGCTAGGCGCGTTCCCCGTCCTATCTATGTTATCACCCCTTATCAGGAAGGGAGTGACAAAGAGGAGGAGAACACGAGGAACCTTGAGGGGTTAACTCATGGTATCCCAAAGCATGCTCGGGTAGGAGACATTCCTCGTTAGTACCAAAGACACATGATGGGAGTCTCGGATCGGATCCGTCGATTGCTGACTCGTGTTGCACAAGCAATATCGTGCTACCATGATCACCATGCTGATTAGTTCCTAGGTCCAACACTTACATATTTTTTGAGGCCTGCGTGCCACAGATATATGAGGCTTGTGAGCCGTCGATGTTTTTTAGACACACATATTATTTTGGGGTTCTGATGTATTAAACATTCTCACCATATATATATATATATATAGATATATGTATATATATATATATATATATATATATATATATATATATATATATATATATATATATATATATATATATATATATATATATATATATATATGTTGTATTTTCCTGTCTATTATGGTACAAATGGTTTGTTTTATCTTTTACATGTTTCGTAAATGTCTATCCAACACATAATTAGCTAATGCATCTGTCAATGTATTCATGCGTCTAGGAATATGATGATATGTAATGTAATCAAAATGCCTTTCCAATAGATGAATATGGAGATACATTCTCAATATTTGAGGGTTTCTAACGGAATATTTACCGTTGAGTTGAAGGACGACAAGTTGTGAATCTAGGTTGAAAACCAGTTCTTTGATTCCCAGAGCGATGGCTTCTGATAACAGTTCAATGACCGCACTGTATTCAACAATGTTGTTGGTTGTGCGACCTAGACAGAAACCTTGAAGGTCAATCCAATTACCATTGGGGTCATAAATAGCCCATGCCGCGGATGATAGGCTCTGGGTACTACAACAAGCACTATCAATGAAACCAATGTGGGGAGTTGCAGACATCTGGAAAGCAAGAAAAGCATAGTAAATAGGAAAACTGTTTGAAAACTATCACATAAAACCACAATGTACAAAAATGAATCACACACTAATGTACATAAGTAACCATGCAATATGACCTAAGCATAGTACTTTTTGAGGTAAAGCCCGTTTCGGGGCTTATCGAGAGGATTTCCTTCATAATCAATAAGCTCATAGGCTCCTTTTTGCAAAACGAATTTCACGATGTAGGGCCCAAGCCACATAGGTTCGAACTTGCCTACCCCCAGCTTTTTGTTATCTTTGTCGTATAATAAGACCAAATCACCCTCAGAGAATGCGTGAGGGGATATCGATTGATCGAAATGGGATTTGACCCGTTTCTTTTGTGCTTTGATGACCAAGGTAGCGAGACGGCGAGTCTCGTCCAGTCATTCTAAGTATAAGAGGCATTCCTCTTGAGGTGACATTTGGGGAGGAGTTCAACAACTAACTTGAGTGAAGGAATCTCGCATTCGATCGATAATGTTGCTTCCAGACCATAAACTAGTTGGAATGGTGTGAAACCAGTTGCGTCTTTGGTTGAGGTTCGGTAGGTCCACAGAGTTGAAAAAAGCATGAGATGCCAATTTGACTTCTGCATCCCGACAGTGCGCTGAAGCATTGTGACCAAGACCTTGTTCACGCCTTCAACTTGGTTGTTGACCTGAGGGTAACATGGGGTTGAGGTATCGTGGCGTAAGCCCAATGCAGATGTCAGCTCATCCATCATGTAATCTCTGAAATGGGAGCCATGGTCTATGACAATGGCTTGGGGTATGCTGAACCTGGAAATAACATGGTTGAAAATGAATTGAGTCACCTTCTTACCATCTCCAGAATATGTAGGCATCGCTTCGACCCAATTGGTGAAATAATCCACAGCGACCATGATATAGCCATGCCCCCGACTGAACGAGGGTTACATGTCATATAATTGATGCCCCATTTGGCAAAAGGACCAATGGTAATGATGGGGTGTAGGTGAGCGGATGGGGCGTGCATCTTGCAATGGTAAATTTGGCATTCGTGGCACTTGCGAACAACAAGAATGTATTCCTTGAAGATAGACGACCAAAAATAAGCAGCGAAAGGATTTTTTGAGCTGTAGCGTAACCAGACATATGACCACCACATGCCCCGGAGTGGCAATCATTGAGAACTCTTTTAGCTTCCTCGATCGTAAGGCATCGACGAAGAACTGAATCGACACCGACACGGTATAAAGTATCGCCAATAATACGGTAGGTTTGGGAGTGATGCCGAATCCTCGGCAATCATCCTTGGTCAAGACGGACCGAAACGTGGACGTTAGAGATACACGATGGTATCACTGTACCATGGATCAAGGGTGCTAATCAGGAAAAGGGTCTCATCTGGATGCTGCTCATCTGCACCAGCAGGGAGAGCCTTGGAGGGAAGGGAACAAATCAATTCAGCGAAAATAAGTGACTTCTTAGATTTGGTTGTAGTGAAGACTAAATCGAATTCTTGTAGGATGACGATCCATTTAGAATACTTGTCCCCCAGCAACTGACGAGTCAGGATATAGGTCATATGGTTGCATTCAGAAATCACTGTAGTCGTGCGCAAAAGGATATAGTGTCGAAAGCCTTGAATAGCATGAACGGCAGCCAAATCCAACTTCTCGACATGTGCATGCTTTTATGTGCTGAGAAGATTCCGACTAAGGTAGTAGATTACATGTTCGTTGCCTTCGTCGCCGTCTTGGACCAAGACCATAGCAATGGTGCTAGGGGTCCCAGCTAGGTACAGGAAGTAATCTCGATAATAGTCTGGTGGATGCAACAGAGGATCATTTACGAGGACAGTCTTGAGATCATCAAAAGATTTTTGGGCCACCTCATCCCATACAAAGGGCATTCCTTATTTGAGCAACCGGGTAAATCCTGTGGCTAGCTCGACATAGTTGGGTATAAAATAATGGAGAAAGTTGGCCTTTCCTTGCAGGCTCTGGAGTTGGTGCAGTGAGGATGGAGGGGGTAAATTTACAATGGCATCGACTTTTAACGGATCCAGGCGAATACCATCCTTGGAAATGATGAAGTCGAGAAGTTGTCCCGATTCTACGCAGAAAACACATTTTTGCGGGTTTCACTGAATGTTATAGTGTCTGCAGCGTAGAAAAATCTGTTGAAGATGGTATGGGTGATCTTGGCACTTACGAGAATGAGCGGGAAGGTCATCCAAGTAAGGCTAGACAATGTTGCGAATGTCATGAAACGCATAGGACATTGCTCGTTGAAATGTGGCTCCAACATTTTTAAGGCCGAAAGGGAGTTTCTTCATGAAGGCAAAGCATGCAGGGTTCACTGTAGAGGTCCTCCGGGATCAAGGAACGAGGAGTACATGGATAGTGACAAAATGATGTGTAACATGGGCACAACAATAACAATAAGGGGCTACTATGACAATAATAATAAGGGAATACACTAGTATTATAGGGACCTAACAAAGGAGGTTGTAAGTGATAGGGAGAATTTATTGACTAAGATCAATGAAGCAATGGAAAAAAGGGAGTTTGTGTATAGACATTTTCCTTAGTCAATTATGGATCTTGTTTTTGAAATAATTTGAGAGCTTATTGACGTAAGTATAGAGGTTTTTTCTTTGAAGATGGCATGTACCAATGCATTTCATTGTATTTGAAGGCAAAGGAAAATCCTTCAATGGAATCTATAAAAAGAGAAAAGGATTGCCTCGAGAAGGGTTACATCCAATTTTTAAAATGAAATTGGGACTAACGAGGCAATTTCTATGGCTTTTCTGAGCGCTTAAAATAATTCAATTAATTTCATTGTTGATGTTAAGTATATGTTGATATTGTTATGTCTTTTGCAAATTTAAGCTTCTTTCTTTTTCGGTAACTGCACAAAGGAGGTATTAATCTCAACCTATGGATGTCTAAGTAAATGTTAACTGGAGGCCATGTCTTCTCAAATAAAGATGTTGTTGTCTTGGTGTGACTTAGCCTTTAGGTTTCTTAAATCGTTCTGGAAATAGGGTAGTCTTTAATAGCCAGATATTTCTCTCTTACTCATTGTTAAGAAAATTGTTGGTAGGAAGTTGCCTTGTTTTAATGTGTGTATTTTGACTGATGCTTGCAAATTTTAAGTTATTTTTACAACTACGACACCCAACCATCAATAATTATGTACTCGATTCTTAGATTGGTTCTATCTTGGTTGCAAAATTTTGTGTTTCACCCTTTAGGTATGAGGGACCTGCTTTTTAATCAAAATGGTTTAGTAACATCTATTGGTTTACTTTGGTTGATTGTGGGCCAAAGCAAACAGTTCTGGAGACTGAAGGGAAAGCAATAAAAGCAAAGCATCTTCTTGTAATTTTCTCACCCTTTTAACAAATTTATCAATAAAGGATTTGCTTATTTAATTTTTTGTAGTGGTTGACTCTAACAAATCTCAATGATGGAGTTCAAATATTCAGTTCTCTCAGAAACTTGATATTTTACTATGCAGTCACTTTCTGCCAAAATAAATGGAACCTTTTTTTTGTTTAAAAACTTATACATTAATAGTGTTTTGGTCCCAATCTCCATTAAGAGTACTTGCAAGTTAGTTTTTTGAAATTTTAAATTTTAAATTGCTCCCTTGTTTATATAAATATAACTTATGTTGATGAAAATACATTCCTTTGTCAAAATAATATATATCTGCATTTTCTTGAGAAATCTTGTATTATTCAACAAGGTCTTTTACATGTTAGTTTCACTCTCCAACAAATTATTCTATCTATGGCAAAGGATTAAATAATAAATACTCACACCATCTATCCTTACATCCAAGTGATTATGTTTCTTATCAACTTAAATGGCTCTTTATATTACAAAGTAATGGTATTACCCAGATTACACATGGGCAATTAAAACCATAAAAAGTTCAACTAACTGCAAGACACACAAACAACCTCACTAGGCATTTTAATGTTTCAAGTTTCCATTGATAATGATTGCCTCATTTTATAGTGGTATAGATAAGCAAATAAAAATCAATTGAAAGGAGAAACAAACTATGGGTTCTCCTTTTGACTTAGAGAATATAAACTAAGTCCAAAGCTATTTGCAACATCAATAAATTAGATGCATCTATTCTATTTTCATTTTTTTTTTTTTTAGTTTATAACTTATTTATCAAATAATTTCAAAACTCTTCTTTTCAGGACCAAGTCGACATTTACAACTATCACAAAGATTGTTCATTATTCCTTGAATGCAACTGGCTTCGAGGATTGATAATGGACCTTAAATGTAAAGCATCGGTTCCTCCTCCTTTATAAAACATTGTTAGTTTTGGAAGTTTCAATGACTCAAAAGAAGTTATAGTTCCCTCAGTGCACAAGGCTAAGTCAATTCCTTGTTGCCAATGCTCCAACCTCCACTAAATCATCATCATATATTCACAGAATGTAACCTATTAACAATGATAAAGTCAAATTTAACCAAATCTCCTCAACCCTCACTGTATGATCTTTGTTAATAATTTTTAAAATCTTTTTTGAGTTGACGAAGTTCAAGGTAATTGCCACTTTCACATAGTGATCCTAGACACTCTTGGATGTCAAAAAAAAGATTCCAATTCACATTCTAAAGAGCCAATAGTTTTCTTTCAACATCCATAGTTAAGTAAGTCAAGCAAGGGTCTAGATTTTTAACTAAGAACTTATGATATCCAAGACTATAAGATTGCTTAGATTTCCAACACCACTACACAATGCCATTCTCAAGTTTGTGTTTATCAAGTGTATTTCTACCAAGCACAATGGATGTGCCATTTGTACTTGTGAGATCTATACACACAATGCTAATATTTTCTAGTCTCTCACTCGGAATTGTGAAATTGTTGCAACCTCTCATGCTCAAAAAGTAGTAAATTGTGAAGGAATCTAAAGGTATATTTAATGATGCTAAGTGGATGTTAAAATATTGAGAATTCATGATGCAAACCCCGGGGACATTTGCTACATGTATCTCTTGTTTAATAATTATTATTGATTGTTGTTCACAAATACACATCTATAGAATATATCTTACTAAAGAGAATAGAAAAATCAAACAAACTTATCTATTATTAATTATAAAACCAATATTAAACCAATAAATTAACAAAATAATAAATATTATTATAAAAAATAAATTCTTATAATTATAAAAGCAATAGCATATACATCATATCTCTCTCACACGCTCACACACACCCCTACGTTCACATTATGGAACGTGAAAAAAGAAAGAGAAAGCATGTCTCACAACCAAATTCCAAGTACATAAGATTGTTGCACAAAATATTGTCACCATGACATTCTGCAATCTGTGTGAGTCTATCACCACTCATACTTTCCTCCTTTGCAAGTCTTAAACCTCAGTTCTTCATGTCAAGCCTTGAAAATAAGAGAAAGCCCTTAAAAATCTCTAAAACTCTGGTTCTGCAGTTTCTCTTAGCATTACCTACGGTCCCGAACCTAATGGTCATGTCCTCTGCGTACCTGACCACTCTGTCTCTATGTAATGGGTGTGGACCCCTGTAAAAGTCAAAAAGGTGCAAGTACATTCTTAAAAACTCACTTTGAGTTATTTCTGGAAGCTTCTAGAAGGAATCTTGAGGTGGCAAGTTCGCTCCTTTAAGGTTCATGCATCCCATACCTTAAGGAGCTAACCCCTTGATGTGAGGAGCTCATCCCTTTGAAGGAGGACTCTATCCCTTCATAGGTGGACCTGTAACCTCCTTACTTTGCACTATAAAATGAAGCATTGGGCTGGTTACTGAGGAGGAAAAAAGCTGAAGATTTTTGAGGTGAAATGCTGCTGGAACTTAGTCTTCCTAATTGAGCTTTTGTGAGGAAAGATTACATACCTTGTTGATCTCATTTGGAAGAGTGTGAGGCTTGTCAAAGTAGATTAGATTCCTGTTTCAGACCCTGGGAGGAGCTTGTACAACATGAAGGCACCAAAGGTTGTAAAGTTCTTCTATTTTCAAAGTTAATACAATCAAGTTTATTTTTCTCAATAAGTTGTGTTTCATGGTTTATTTCATGGATTCCTTGATCACCATGATGAATATGATTTATTATATTATCTATGCAGGTGTTATTTGATGTGTGCTTGTTTGTGATTGCAGGTTCTTAAAAGGAAACTCTTTTGGACGATCGAAGTATGGCTGCTACAAACTAGCGTTGGACTTAAGGTAGGGTCTAAAACACCTCTTAGTTTTTATTAATGAATCACAATATATTTAGCGAAAGGTAGATTTGCTTGTCGTGCTTGTTGCTAGTTATCTGTTGATACTAGGGAGATCGGTCTTGTCCGCAAGAACGATTTATCCGGCCGACAAATTGGCAACTCCACTGGGGACTTGAATTTGGTTTTTTGATTTTCCTTTTTCTTTGACTTGAGAAAGTCATACCTGTTTCTGGTTTTTTCTTAATGTGTGTGGGATTGGGTAGTTTTTAGGATCTGGATTCTTTTTGTTTTTTTCAGAAGTTTACAGGGAACCGCACTTTCTTTTTACAGACAGTGCGGACCTCTCCGCATCTTTCCTTTAGTACACAGAGCAGTACCGCATCTGGTTCTACTGGAAGCCTGCAGACCTTGTTAAATTTTTTTAAAAACCTAAATTGTTTTCGTCCAGTTAAGTATAGTTTTTATTTTCAGCTTTTAGTGTCTACCCAGATCTGCATGTGTTCTGTCAAGAATCTCTTGTGAGTGAGTTCCATTGGCATTTTTGTTTTAGGTGATTTTCTAGAAGTTTTGCATGCCTGGATTGATTTTTGCTTGGTCTTTGTAGTGACTCAGAGATTAGAAGCCTAAGAAACCTTATATTACCCTGGTCTTTTTGTCTTCTTGATGAGACTGACTGATTTGTGAAATCTGCCCTTGCTGAGAAATAGATTTTGTTTTCTCTTTGCAAAGCTTTGAACGAACTTGCTTCTAAGTTTTGAATTTCATTTTTATAAAAGAAAACATAGCTGGGTGTTTTTTGATTGATTTGTTATTATGAATGAATTAATCCTTAGTTTACTGAATAATTAAGTAAAACATCCTCAAAAAGATTTAAAGCTTTTATTCCAATTAGGTTTTTAGAAGTTTTTAGATCTCAAGATTAGTTTCTTATAGTTTTGAGTGTTTTCCAGAAATTGTAGAATCTCTTTTGAAAGAAATTGTCTTCTGTAGTTTTTGAGTGTTGAAAAAGAAAGGGATTTTTTGTGAGCATAATTATTAGTCTCGTTTTGAGTTTATTGAAAAAGACATAAAATATTTTCTTTTCATTTATATGTTGAAGGAAAGATTTGCTTTTCAAAGAATTACATTGTCAACTCTTTCTTTTAGCTGGAAATTCATTGAAGGAAAAACGAATTGTTTATCATCTTAGGTGCATTTTTAGTGTTTTTGGAGTCGAGTCTTCACACCATCAAAGTTTCATCTCCATACCTATTGACTTAAGAAACAACCCATAAAAATAACGCTTAGTTAAAATTGATCTAGCAATCTTTTTATTTCTAGGGCTCTTATCACCAATATAACTTAGGCTAGTATCTCGGAGTAGGGAGTAATTAACTCTCCAAGATAGTTAAAAAAAACAAGTAGCTATATCTTGCGGTAGGAAATAAATCCAATTGTAATTGATATAATCTGGGAAGCTCCTATAAAAGGAGTCAATCACGAGATCATGTTCGAACCTTTGAGACAATCAAGTCTGTCTCATTGGGAAAGATAGAAGATTTGCGCGTATTAAAAACGGTAAACCTCGAATTAACCATTGTTGAGGAGCCCAGGGTCACTTGTTGGTAAACCTCGGATTGATCATGTCGAGGAGCCTTTAAGGGGATTGAGCTTTGTTACTCTGCCCTTGCGCGTAGATCGGATCATAGACTGTTCCCCCAGTTGTATTTGTTACTGTTGGTATTCTGAGTGACCATAATCTTAAGATTCTTTCCTAAGGTGACGGTGAAGGACAGGTCTCACTGTACCTGGAGCAGACGTCGACTAGACTCACTTGGACTCTCTGGGGGGTTCTCTTCACTTGAGACGGTTTTTGTGAAGAAACTTGTGCCAGTCTGTTTCATTAAGCAGGTTGTTAGGGTAACTGTTCCAACCGCCCTTTCTGTATTGAATTCTGCGATGTTGGATTTCATCACCAACTAGTGGTTTTAGTACGAAAAGTTACTGTTTGTGTGTGGTTTGAACTCTTAGATTTTTTAGGTGTGTGATTCAATTGTTTGGTTCTTTAGAGACTTTAGGTGGTTTTATTGAGATTTTCTTTGTTTGCGTGTGAAGTAATTAAATATTTAATCGTGGCTGAATTACTGAGACAATCCCGTAGACTTCGGAGGCAACCTCTCGAGTATACACCAAGCCAGCTTGAAGGGCTACGAGCTCTTGTATCACCTAGTGACAGTAGAGTTGGGTCACTGGAAGCCGGAGAGTCTTCTTTAATTGTTCATCCTGATTATCAAGTTCAAGCAACAGAGTATATTTCTGAACCAATTTCATTTTCCGAAGTTACTGGTAGTATTTCTTCTACTAGTGAATTAGCTGAAGAACCTGAAATTTCTGAGCCTGAAACTGAACTTGCTGCTACTCCATCTTCAGGATTTGCTTCTCCAACTTCTAGTGGTCCTGGTTCACCCAGGGTAGGAAGGATCATTACCCAAAATCTTCCTTCTGGACTCATTTCTATTGAAGAACTTGTTAGTTCGGAAGAAGATATAACTCTCCCTGAAAATCAACCAACTTTAGAACTTAGGGAGCGTGAATCAATTTTCTACAGTCCATTTAGGAGTGACGCTTGGTACGTCTCATTGACCAACTTTTTAGAAAATCCGGGTCTTAGTTTTTCACCACCTCGAATTCCTTTTCATCCAACACCTAGAGGTTATTATCCTCCATTGAATATGTCGAGATAGTCATCCATGTTTTCCCAATCACCGGAAACATTTTTATATGGTGGTCCTTTTGTTCCTTCGGGGTATCAGTCACTCACTGGTACTTTTTCAGGAGCATCTCCTCAACCCATTGAACATGGGATATCAACTGGTAATAATGGAACTCAACCGTTGAGCGTAGAAGAAATTCTTATGATGTCTGGTACTATTCCAAATCTGCAACCTCAAGGTAGTCAGTTACCGCCTGGGGGGCAACCTCAAGGTACTCAATTACCGCCTGGGGGGCAACCTCAAGGACAGTACATACCTCAAGGTCAACCCCAGACGCAGTACATACCTCAAGGTCAACCCCAGTATCAATATATACCTCAAGGTCAACCCCAGTTTCAGTACGTGCCTCAAGGTTATCAACCTCAAGGTCAGTACCCAACTCAAGGTTTCCAACCACCTTCTGGTCAATCATTTGTACAAGGAGCTGGAAATGTACCATTTAATTATCAGCCCTACGCTCAACCCGATTATGGTCCTCAATATGCTCAACCTTTTATGGGTCCATACCCTGGAATGAACATGGTGTGGGATCCATCTCAAACTCAACAGATTTTGCAACCTAATGTGCAGTTGTCATCTCAATCTGGACAATATTTGGTTTCTGGTTCAACCCAGCAATCTGTCCAGCCTATTATTCAAACTTCTGCACCTGGAGTAGCTCATTAGTCTGGGCCTAGTTCGCCTCGAACTCCGCCTCGAACGACTGCTGCAACTACTGCAACTTCTGTTCAATCTACACCACCTACTTCTGGAGTATCGACGGCGCCGGTTTCTACTGTTCCTGCATCAACTCCTCAAGCCTCTTTACCTCAGTTCGGACCTACAAGTCAGACTTTGGTTCAGATGCCTGTAGGACAACCTGGTCCAAATACGGTTGTCACAAGTCAACCGCAATTCACTTATCAACCGTACCAGGGACAGTACCAATTTAGTCTTGCTGTGCAAAGCTCAGTTTACCAGTATCAACTGTACCCTAGATATACTTATCAGCAACCTCAACAACCCCAGTTTGGTCTGGTTAATCTTGGTTTTCCGGGAGGATATAATATTCCAAATGAAATTCCAATTCCAAGTTATCCTGGATATCCTCCTCCTGGGGCTGGTCTTATGACCCAAGGTTTTCGCGACCCTAACCGTCAGTTACCATTTATTGCAACTTTGGACTTGCCTGATTTGTCGCGCCTTACGAACGATCCGATTAATTATCTTCCGTTTTGGCCACCAATGCCAAATAAGTTGCCCAGTGATATCCCAAAGTTTGAAGGTAAATCAGGAGAGGATCCGTCAAACCATGTGATGACTTATCACCTCTGGTGTGCATCTAATTCCATTATTGATGATTCAATTCGCTTACGTATTTTTCAATGCACTCTGATTGGTCTTGCGGCCAAGTGGTACATTGAGTTACCGCGAGCTTCTTTTTATAATTTTAGTCAGTTAGCCAGTTCTTTCTTAACTCATTTTCATTTACCTGTTAGATATGACAATGGCACGAAATTATTAACTTCATTAAAACAGTCAACGTCCACATATATTTCAGATGATATTCATGAATGGCGGCGTAGACGACGTTTAGTGAAAGTTTTTATTCCGGATCAAATTTTAGCAGAATGGTTCGTTAAATCATTATTACCTAAAATCACCGAGGAGGTAGCTAAGGCAGGAGTTGTTACTGAAGAGCTGGTAATTGTTCAGGCTCAATACCTTGACCTCGTTTATACGTAGTCGGGTACTTTACATGAAAAAATCCCCGACCTTCCGAAACAAAATCAAATAACTGCAACTCCTTCAAGGTCTCATGCCACTGATGGTATGATTGGTTCAGTTACTACCGAAAGCAAGAAGAAATCTTCAAAGAATTCTTCTCCTATTATAACTTTACCAGATTCCCCGACAGGAGACTCTTCCATTGAAATTCCTGCCGATATTCATGTCGTAGAATCATCTGCGGCCAAATCAAAATCCGGTGGTAAAAAGAAGGGGAAAAAGAAAAATAAACAAAACTCAAAATAGAAATCAGATAAAACTAAATCTACTGAAGAGAAACGTAAACCTCGCTATCCTTGTCTCATTTGTGACGAGGAGCATTTTACAAGAGACTGCCCACATCGAGATGAGGTTGTGAAAATCGTCAAAGGTTCTCAAACGCCTGTTGTCTTGAAGGATCCTTTTCCTAGTCAAGATAGTAAGATGATTGGTTCTTCCTCAAATGCCTCAGAAGAACCCATAATGATGATGTCTCATGTCAGGATTGCGACGCGATCGCAAGATTATGGTAGTAAAAGTCCTGTTGGTGGTAAGGAAGTAGAATCTTCTAAGTCAAACCCATCAACTTCAACTCCTTCTGGTTCTGATCCGTTACAGATCGAGAAACCTAACCCAGACTTAGTAATCAAACCGCCTGTTAAAGGTATACTTCGGAAGTCAGCTTTCAATCCGCATGCGAGAGCTGCTCAGAATTATAACATTGTTGAAGACTTAGCTATTTCCCCTTTAGTAATGTCGGCTTTGGAGGTGCTGCAATCATGCCCAGCACAACGTAAATTACTATAGTCGGCTATAGGAGCTGTTGATATTAAGGATTTGAACCTTATAATATTCGATTTAGGGAATAGTACACCTCGCCTACATCATCAAATGGCTTTCCAGATTCCACTGTTAGTAAAAAACAGACCTTGCTTCAGGACTGTAATTGATGAGGGAGATTCTACGTGTATTATGCCGATCCAGTGTTGGAGATCGCTTGGTTCTCCTACACTCAATCAATCCCCGACGATTCTAAAGGCTTTTGATGGCCGTGGGTTCCATCCTTTTGGCATTTTACAGGATTTACCTATAGGGGTTGAAGGCAAAACTATAAATCTAGATGTGGAAGTGGTTGATGCCCCTCTAGATTACAACCTTCTCTTGGGTCGCAGTTGGTCTTATGCTATGACTGTTGTTGTTTCATCGGTCTTTCGGCTTATCAAGTTTCCTCATAATGGAAATATCATAACCATAGACCAGCTGACTTATTTTTCATCCGACCCAGCCTCTTCTGAAAGTATTCAACATGTCGGTAAAACAACTATCCCTTACAAGGATGTTGGGGTAGGATTGATTAAAGATTCTGGTTTACTAGGAACTTTTTCCTTTCCTCCTCCTAACGTATCGCCTTCTACTGCAACTATTCATATGATTTCATCGAACACTATTGTTTTTGATGATCCTTGGATCGTACCTTCCGAGTCTGAGGTGGATTCATTTGGTGATGCGATGCCTTTGAGTCCCTATGAAATTGCATATCAAGCTGTACAGTCATTTTCTGACCCTTGTTCAACTGAAATCGATCTAATGAATGTGGTCCATGGAGAATCACTTTCAATATCAACCTCAACTTCAACAACTTTTTCTGAGCTTGTTCATACTGATGAGCAGATTCGTGAACTTTTCTCTGTTGATGATTTACCATGGGAAGATCTTTATCATCGATCTTCAATTTTACCTGAGCTTGATCATTTTGAAAATGATTTTTCATCTATTTTTACTACTGATTATGTCAAAGAACCACAGAATCCATTGCAACATCCTGATTCTGAGTTAAATTTGGGAAATATTTCTCGAACGGTTCCTATTGACATTTCAGTTAAACCTGGAATTATTGAAAACATTCATATAGGTGCTTCCTGTATGGACAATGAACTCCAAACTTATAAAGCCCTATTTCAAGAATTCCGCGATGTGTTTGCTTGGTCATATGAAGAAATGCCAGGAATTGATCCATCAATTTTTTTCCATGAAATTAAAACTTACCCGGATGCTAAACCTGTCCGGCAACGTTTGCGTCAGATACATCCGTGAAAAGCTGCTGCTATTAAAGCTGAAGTTGAGAAATTACTTCGAGCAGGTTTCATTTATCCAATTCCTTTAACGGATTGGGTATCGAATATTGTTCCTGTTAACAAAAAGCAAGGAACGATAAGAATATGTATCGATTATAGGGATATTAATTGAGCTTGTCCTAAAGACAATTACCCAACCCTCTATATCGATCAAATCATTGATGATTGTGCCGGCAGTGAAATTTTCTCCTTTATGGATGGTTTTCCATTTACAATCAAATCAACATACTCCTTGCTGATCAACCAAAAATGACTTTCATTTGTCCATGGGGGATGTTTGCTTACTGCAAATTGCCTTTTGGATTGAAGAACGCCGGAGCAACTTTTCAAAGAGCTATGTCTTACGCGTTTCATGACATCAAGCACATTGTGCAGCCTTATCTCAATGATTTACCTGCCCATTCATTATGTAGAGCCGATCATCTCACTCATTTACGAGCAATCTTTATGAGATGTAGGCATTATCGAATTAGGCTGAATCCACACAAATGTGTTTTCTGCATAGAAACAAGTCGCGTACTAGGATTTGTTGTTTCGAAAGTCGGCATTTGTGTCGATCCCTCAAAGGTTGAAGCTAATTTCAAATTACCTCCTCCTTCGACTCTTCACCAACTCCAAAGTTTGCAAGGGAAAGCAAACTTTTTACGTGGTTTCATTCCTAACTACGTCGAGATAACAAAGGGTTTTACCAGGTTGTTGAAACAGAATACTCCATTCTTTTGGGATGAGATAGCTGACAAATCTTTTGATGCACTTAAACACACGTTGACCCATGCACCGTTATTGCATCCTCCCAACTACAAACAGGATTACTTCTTGTACCTCGCCACTTCTCATTCCACCACTGGGATGGTTTTAGTTCAGGATGATGAATTCAGCAATGAACATGTGATTTACTATCTTAGTCGAACTCTGAATCTGACAGAGCTTAAATATTCGCATGTGGAGAAATTGGCCTTGGCAGCTGTTCAAGCTGTCCAAAGATTTCGTCATTACATCTTATTACGCAAAACTACCGTAATTTCTGACAGTAGCCCTATGATCTATATTTTGACCAAACAATTGCTAGGGGGCAAGTATTCCAAATGGATAGTTATCCTGCAGGAATTTGACTTGGAATTTGAAAAATCCAAGGCAAAGAAATCTTTGGTTTTTGCGGAATTGATGTGTGATTTCCTGCGTGCTGATACTGAAACTGTGGCAGAAGAGCCCATTGCAGAGGAATCCTTGTTTCTTATCAGTACTCTTGATCCATGGTATGGAGATATCATTGTTTATCTCCAAACCCAGTCTTTTCGGCCTGAAATTTCACGATCTCATCGACAGAAAATACGTTTCCAATCCCAACAATACAATATTATTGGTGATACACTCCATCGTCGTGGGGCGGATTCTGTTTTCCGACGTTGTCTAACTCATAAAGAAGCTGAAAAGGTTATTAATGATTGTCACTCTGGAGCATGTGGCGGTCATATGTCTGGGTATGCCACAACCCAAAAGATATTGCACGCTGGTTATTTCTGGCCATCTTTATTTAAAGATTGTATCTATGTGGTCCCAAAATGCCACAATTGTCAAATTTTTGATCGTAAGATGCATGCTCCACCTGCTCCTCTCCACCCTATAAAAATGGTCTTTATCTGAAGAAATATTATGCTTAAATCTGGGTGTGGAGATTTTTGTTAGATTAGTTTCTTTCTGGCTGGTGTGTTTTAGATTAGAAAAGTGTGCCTAGTTTAGAGAGTGTTTTTATCATTATTCCTGCTTATCTTGATTTTACTATTGATATTGCAGATGTCGACGTCTCTTCAAACATACATTGGTTTCGCTGATGGTGCTTGTTGTAGTACACGGAACATTTCTTCCGCAACTTGGGTTATCTATTCACCTTCTGATGAGTTGGTATCTATGCATGGGGTAAGCCTCGGTCAAACAACGAACAACATTTCAGAGTATAGTGTTGTGATTGAGTTATTATCTGAATCCATCTCATTTGGGATTTAGAGTTTGATTCTTAGGTTAGATTCTGAACTCATTGTATTACAGCTTAACAGAGTTATACCATTAGAAATCCAGTGTTATTAAGATTATTTTTGAGAGTTCGTCTCTTGGAATGTGAATTTGACTACATTGAATATCAGCACATTCCAAGATATTTAAATACATTAGTAGATGCAATTGCTTCTCGAATGTTAAATAGACATTTGCAATAATCAAAATGTAAATTTAAAAACATTCCATAACATGTTATACAAGATATCCAGTAATAGTGATATAGCATAGCATAGAAGTGTGTCAAATATACATCGTCTTCAATCATAGGTTGAAAAACACCTTATGATCGGCAAAAATGATAGTACAAAAAGCAAAAATGTCGTATGAGTCTACAAAGGCGATCATCCTATCACTGGTGATGATCACGATAAGAAACCACTGCTCGGGCCACCCTACAAAGGAACCTCCTGAAAGGTCCTGGGACCCCAATCACATAGCGCTGTAACCTAAGTGGAATATCATCTATGCTAGTCTCTGGAATATCTGTTGTCAAACGCTCTAGATGATTTTCCAATTCGGTTAGGGTCTCTGTAGATTCGTCCCGTGGGGCCAGTACTGCTGCAGCTGGGTGTCTCCTCTCATAGGGCCGGAGAGCGGCTGGTCGCCGTGGACCCACATCTGCATTTGAAACTTTTTATTATCAGTTTTGGACGATTTAAAAACAAAAAAAAATTTAGTTAAAACTTAGAAAATGTTGAGAATGATTTTACCTGAATCATCCCAATGCTCCCTGTTACACTAAAAAATGTCACCATGACCACTTACAGTTAGTATGGCTCAAATCAACAGTCATGCTACCCTCTTAGGCAAGTCTTATGCCTCTGCTATCCATCTCAAACTCAAAGAAGAGAGAAAGTCTTGTCAAAAATATGTTTATCTCTGGGGTCGCAGGTTCTCTCTAGCCTTACCTGCGGGGACGCGGACCATGTTCACAAAAGGTGTGTCCTTGGACGCTCTGTATGTTAAGGGACAGGTGCGTCCTTCTGTAAAAGGCAAAATGCGCGAGTTTCATCTTAAAAAAGTTACTTGTGGTTACTTCTAGAACTTTCTAGAGGTCGGTTTGATGAAATGGATGCGCCTCCAGTTGGTTCATGTATCCCTATTAAGGAGGAACTTATCCCATCAATAAGGGAGCTATCCCACCCAAAGAGGGGGATTATCCCATTGATGGTGGACCTGAATAACCTCTTTACAGCACTATAAATAAAGACATTGAGCCAGAGGGAGGGGAGGTTGGAAGCTATACATTTTCTTTGGGTAAATGCTGCAGGAATTAGGACTCCCATTTAGAACCTTGTGAGGAGAGATTGTCTTTGCTTGATTCTACTTGGAAGTGGGTGAGCTTTGTCAAAGTAGAGGAAAACCCTTGATGGACCCTGGGAGGAACTTGCACAACACCAAGGCCAGGTTGTAAGAGTTTCTTTGTTTCGTTATTAATACAAACTGGTTCATTTTGCTCAATAGCTTGTGTTAATGAGTTATTTCATGTGTTCCTTGGTCTGCATGTTGAATATATGTTTTATTATATGAGATGCAAGTGCTTGGTAATTGTTTGATTGTTTGTGGTTGCAGGAATTGATGTGAAGGAGGAGCTCATCCGGATCGGCAAGGATGGACTACAACAACAGCGTTTTGGAATAAGGTAAGCCTAAACATTTGTAGTTTTCATGTTTTAAAAGGTGTATTTAGAGAAAGATCGCTCCATTTTGTCTTGTTTGTCGCTAGAGAGTTTAGACTCCTAGGGAGGTCAGTTGTGTCCGCACAAACGACTTTTTCCGCCACGACAAATTGGCGACTCCGCTGGGGATTCCATTAATGAAAAAGATTTTTCCTTTGAATGAACTTTGCTCTGAGAAAATCATTTTTATTTTCTGGTTTTTGACTGTGAGAATTAGTATTTGGGTGGCTTAGCTTTAGATTTAGTTAGATTTGGTTTTTCTTAACTTTTCCAGAAGGACGCACCCTCTGAGTACTGCACAGTGCGTCTTTGGACGCGCTGTTGCCGTTTGCACAGAGCGGGCCCGCGCCTGTTCTAACGGGTTGCCTGCGTCTTCCTGTAAAAATTTAGGAAAACTCCATTTTTGCTTTAATTGCTTTTAGATTTTGTTTTTTCTTAGTGTTTTCTGCCCAGATCCTTTAGTACCCCGTCAAAAATTTTCACCTGAACTTGTTTCATTAGCATTCCTGTTTTTAGCTTTCATCAATTGGGTGTTTTGAGTCTCTTTTTTGAGAAATCTTAATTTGATTTCCTTTGGTCATTACTTGGAGGTTTCTCTCAGTCTTTTCACAATTTTGCATCTTTTTGCTTTTGTTTTTGCCGCCGGGGGGGGCTAAATTGTGTATGAGTGTTAATCGCCTTTGAGTGTTTTTATGTTTTGATCTTTGGAACTCTCACCCAATTTTCTCGACTTGCACTTGATTGGTTCTTAGATTACATTAGAATCATCTTGTGTTTGAGAATTCTCTTGCATAGATCACATTTGCATAATTAGAGTTCTCAGTTTCAGAATATGAATGAAAAATGTGCATAGATTACATTTGCATACTTTTCATGTGAATTGTGCATAGATTACAATTGCATAGTTTACATTCTGAAAAATCAATCGTAGATTTAGATCAGCTTTCTTTGATTTGAATTTACACAAAAATAAAAATAAAAATTGGTTTGGAATTGATTTGCATTAGTTTTTCTTGATGAAATTAGTGCATTAGAGAATTTGTTAAATTTTCTCTTAATGATCAATTTTTTGCATTGTTGGAAGTGAATGGAAACTCTCTCCTTACTCTAGTTAGGATTCATCGAATTGAAAGGATTGCATTATCATATTCGATTGCATTCAGTTGAGTCGGGTCATAACACCATTGGTTTCATCTCCATTTACCCATTTGAGTAATAACAGCCTTAATAACACAGCGCTTAATTAAAATTCATCTAGTAATTTTTACATTTCTAGGGCTCTGAAACGCCAACATAGCTTAGGCTAGGGTCTTGGAGTAGGTGAGTACTTAACTCTCCAAGACTACAAAACCAAACAGATAGTTTATCTTGAGTAGAATAAATCCAATTGTTTCAATTGCACTCTGGGAAAGCTCCTCTTAAAGGAGAAGCACGAGCTCGTGTCCGAACCAGTGAGGGGATCCATCCTCCCTCGTTGGGAACGACGCCAGACAGTACGTATTACAAACGGTAAACCTCGGATTAACCATTGTCGAGGAGCCAGGGGTCACTTATCGGTAAACCTTGGATTATTGTCAAGGAGCCGGTAAGGGGATTGAGCTTGTTACTCTGCCCTTGCGTGCTGTCGGAGTTTAGACTGTTCCCCCAGGTGTACTTGTGGCCGTTGGTAACCTTAGTGACCATAATCTTTAGGATTCTACCCAAGGTGACGGTGGAGGGAAGGTCCCACTGTACCTGGAGCAGACGTCGGTTATACTCACTTGGATTTTCTGGGGGGTTCACTTCACTCGAGACGGTTAAAGTGGAGGAACTTGGTCCAGTCTATTCATTAAGCAGGTTGCCGGGGTAACTGTTCCACCCACCACTTCTGTACTGAATTCGGCAATGTTGGGCTTCATCACCAACTAGTGTTTTCGGTCCGGAAGGCTACTGTTTGTGTATGGTTTGACTCCTAGATTTGATAGCGCGTGTTAATTTGTTTGTTTTTACTTTTAGAGACCATATGTGTGAATTGTGAATTTTAATTGTTAGGTGTGAATTGTGAATTGTTAATTTTAGTTTTAAATTGGTTAATAAAATTCACTGAAGTTGAATATAATGGCAAATGTTCCGGAATTTATCAACCTAGGAACCCCTCCTAATGAGAATCCTAGTACTTTTCCTTACTTTGGAAATGTTGGTCCTCCTTATATGGCTACTTTGTCATTACCTGGATTTACAATAGGTTTACCGATATGGTTATTTTCAACTTTGTTGGCCCAAAGTACTCCAATTGTTCCACCTCAACCGGATGCTTCACCTCAACAGAGTTCACCATCTCAACATCACCAACCTTCTGTTGACCCTTTACCTTCTTCGCCTAATTTTTCTTCCTCCATTTCTTCCTCTTCGCCTGGTAAAAGCCTTGATGCTAGTAACCAGGAGGTTAAGAAGAAGAAGAAAGGGAAGAAGAAGAAGAAGAAGAAGAAGCAAGATAAGAAAGAAGTCAACCAACCAACCATGGCTGTAAGTGTTAGTTGTGTTGAGGAAAATTCCGACATGCACCGTAAACCCAAATACCCTTGCAGGCTTTGTAAGGGTGACCACTTCCTTGTCAATTGTCCTGGTATTCCAAAGGTCTTGGAAGTATGGTCAGAAAAATCTCATCAACTTTCCATTGATCCATCAACCAGTGATAGTCAGGTTCCTGGGAAAAAGGGTAAAGTTAGGTTTCCTTGTAAGTTATGCAAAGGGAGTCATCAAACTCACATTTGCCCTCACATGGATGAAGCCTCAACATTGTTGGAAAACCTTACTGTTCCACAGCCAGAATTTCCAACTGGTTACCGTAAACTTTCTCCCAACCTACCGTCAACTGACGGAGTGATTGATCTAAATTCAAGTACAGTCGATCACACTCTCCCATTGGAGAGTGAAACTCATGTCACTCAGGTTGATGATCCATTAGTTGATCAAGTGGTCGATTCAATTTCACATTCGGTCGATCACACTCTCCTTTTCGAGAGTAAATTTCATACCGCTGATGTTCTTCTTGTTACATCGGATTCTTCTATGCCGGGGGGCATTTCACCTGTTTCTACAGAACCCCCTCCAAGTACTGAGGTCTTTTCCTTTGATTGGAATAGACTGACAGAACCTCGCCTTCCTTCCTCCATCCCTTTCCAAATCATTGTCAAGGCTGGTGGTAGGGACATACATCGTACCCAGGTAGATGAAGGTGCTTCTGTTAGTATTTTATCCTCAGCTGTTTGGAAAGCTTTGGGTTCCCCTCAGCTTGCGCCTATTACGCAGAATCTGAAAGCTTTTAACAGAACAATTAGTGAACCTTTAGGGATCCTTCCTAAGTTTTCTATTACCTTGGAAGGTAAAACTGTTTGTGTTGATCTTATGGTAGTTCGAGGTCCCTTGGATTTCAATTTACTCCTTGGGCGAGACTATGTTTATGCAATGAAAGCTGTCGTATCGACACTCTTTCGCGTGATGTCTTTCCCTCACAATGGCAGTATTGTGACTGTAGACCAGCTTTCGTTCCCTAGTCTTTTTTCAACTACCAATAATATGACACCCCTAAATGTTCCTGATTCTAAAGTGGTATCTACCCTGCCACGGGTTAATTATGTGGCAACCGGTCCCATGATTTCAGTTACCGATGTAAGTGAGCCTCTCACTGTTGATTTAGATCCGGTAATTGACATGGAAAACTCTATGGGATTACTTGAACACGATGTTCTTATCCCTTTTGAGTCCCTTGACATGTGTTCCTTCCAGAGAACTATTCTTCCTTCTGATGAAGACCTCTTGGAAGCCATGATCAAGGTGTGTCCATTGACATGTCTTTCTTCCAGTTGGAAGCCATGATCAGTGTGTTACGAGGATAGTTTGTTCCTCTCTCAACCTCGTTAAAAAATGAAATTGGATGGTACGAGGAAAGTTCCTTTTACTGTGTCGACCTCGTTAAAAAATGAATCAGTGAGTACGAGGAAAGTTCCTTTTACTGTGTCGACCTCGTTAAAAAATGAATCAGTGAGTGCGAGGATAGTTTTTTCCTGTATCAACCTCGTTAAAAAATGAAACGGGCTAGTACGAGGAAAGTTCCTTTTACTGTGTCGACCTCGTTAAAAAATGAATCAGTGAGTACGAGGAAAGTTCCTTTTACTGTGTCGACCTCGTTAAAAAATGAATCAGTGAGTGCGAGGATAGTTTTTTCCTGTATCAACCTCGTTAAAAAATGAAACGGGCTAGTGTGAGGAAAGTTCCTTTTACTGTGTCAACCTCATTAAAAAATGAATCAGTGTGTCCGAGGAAAGTTCCTTTTACTGTGTCAACCTCGTTAAAAAATGAATCAGTTGATGAGGATAGTTCTTTTACTGAGTCAACCTCATTAAAAAATGAATCAAGTAGATTTTAGGTTATATAGACAGTTAGAAAGTAGGGTTGTGAGGAAAGTTCCTTTTACTGTGTCAACCTCATTAAAAAATGAATCAGTGTGTCCGAGGAAAGTTCCTTTTACTGTGTCAACCTCGTTAAAAAATGAATCAGTTGATGAGGATAGTTCTTTTACTGAGTCAACCTCATTAAAAAATGAATCAGCTAGTTTTTAGGTCATATAGATAGTTAGAAAGTAGGATTGCGAGGAAAGTTCCTTTTACTGTGTCAACCTCATTAAAAAATGAATCAGTGTGTGTGAGGAAAGTTCCTTTTACTGTGTCAACCTCATTAAAAAATGAATCAGTGTGTGTGAGGAAAGCTCCTTTTACTGAGTCAACCTCGTTAAAAAATGAATCAGTTTTGAGGATAGTTCTTTTCTTGTGTCAACCTCCTTAAAAATGAAACAACTCCCTTTTCAAGTTAAATATTGAAAGTAAACCTTCATTTCATCCAGCCGGTTGAATGCAATGAAGCCTGGGGGGCATGTACCTCATTTCGCATCATTATGCTGGGGGCATGCGAACTTTTTGAGCATAGTTCCTTGTCTTGTGTCAAGCTCGTTAAAAAATGAAACAAGGGTAGGTTAAGTAGGTAGATTGTAGAGAGTAGTCATGAGCATAGTTCCTTGTCTTGTGTCAAGCTCATTAAAAAATGAATCAAGGTTTTTAGAGCACAGTTCCTTGTCTTGTGTCAAGCTCGTTAAAAAATGAATCAAGGTTTTTTAGAGTATAGTTTTTTGTTAGGTAGATTGTAGAAAATAGTTATGAGCATAGTTCCTTGTCTTGTGTCAAGCTCACTAAAAAATGAAACAACTCCCACAAATCTTTCCAAGATCTTGAAAGTAAAGCTTCATTCCATCCACCTCATTGAATGCAATGAAGCTTGGGGGGCATGTACCTCGTTTTGTGTCATTATGCTGGGGGCACGCGAACTTATAACAAGCATAGTTTTTCGTTTCAAGCTTGCATAAACATGAAACCGAATCCGAGCATAGTTCTTTTCCTGTGTCAAGCTCGTTAAAAAATGAAACAAATCCTCCTCTACTTGAGTCGAGAGATTGACTAGATCTCGTAAATGTTAAGTTGTATATTTAGGTTAGTTGTTTCGGTGTTTTGCATAATTTTCTTACAGTTTTAGGTCAAGTCTTTCAAATGATCTCGTACTTGAACCTTCATTTTCATCCACTTTAGTTGAATGAAATGAAGCTGGGGGGGGGGCATGCGCTCTAACAGTTATGCTTAGGGGGCATCAAGCACAGTTTTCTCTCTGTTTCAAGCTTGTGTAAAAATGAAACTACTTTGAAGCATAGTTTTTGTCTGTTTCAAGCTTTTGTAAAAATGAAACCTATCTCGAGTCAATTTCAGTTATTTTCAAGACTCGTTAAACTCATGAAAATCCCGAGATTATTTTGCTATTTTTCATTCTCGTAAAACAAATGAAAATGCCGAGTTCTTTCCGTCTTTTCCTGCTCGTAAATTAAATTGAAAGTCGGCCATATGAGTACATTTTTATCATTTTTTCGAACTCGTTAAAACTTACGAAAAAGTGAAAACCATGAGTACATTTTTATCCCTTTTTCGAACTCGTTAAAACTTACGAAAAAGTGAAACCTTGGAGTTCTCTTTTAAGCCCTTTTCAGACTCTTAAAACATGAAAAGATTGCCGAGCGTTTCTTTTACACTCGTTAAAACGGAATTAAAAGACGGTCCCCTTTTAGCTCTTTTCTGACCGCAAAATCAGGAAAAGATTGCCGGGTTTTTGTCGTTTCGAACTCGATAAGGAAATAAAACGACGTGTCCTTGATCGCTTTTTACTTTTCAGGTCAACGACACTATTATGAAAGTACTCCTTGGTCGCAAGATCAAGCGGTTCCCCCAGGTATTATTTTATACTTTTTCGGGCTTGAGGGACACAAATGTACGAAAAAGTTCAACGTGGAGTCTCCTTTAGTTTTTTCAGACTCTCTAAAATTGAAAAACGCCGAGTTTCTCCTATACTGGACTCGTTAAACTTTTACAGTAAAGGACCTGTTCAATTACAAACAGGAACGAACCACTCCTTCCTAGGGTTCGAATTTAAACTAGGTTGGACTCGTCCGAAGGATGAGCTTATAATCAAGCATATGTTATCCTCCTCAAGCTTGTTAAAAATAAAGAGGTACTTGCCAGAAATGGTGGGGGAAAAGAGAGAAGAATGAACCTGTTTGTTACCTTTTGTCTCAAAAGAAACTTTATTACCACTCTTGAACACGACACTTTTTTTTTCATTCACCTGGGTTGGGAAATCTTTTACCTCACAGTTGACCAAACCACTTTGAAAGTCTTTAACCGGGTTCCGGGGATTAACTTTGAGTTATTCGTCACCAAGCCATCTGTCGTGTCGTTATGTGTTCAAGAGGTCTGCAAGCAAAAACTTTCATCTGCAAAATACTTGTCATCCATTTGACCATCCCTGAGTCAGTCCTTACAGCAACATTTCTTCAACTTGAACAATGATTTCGTGTTGCGGGCTTACCTGCAACGGGTCGCTTTCTATCGACATCGACACATTATCTAGAAAGATGACTTAGGAATCGACAGCACCTTGAAGTCTGCATGCATCAATGGCAGGTTTCTCGCCTTTGACGTCAGTTTACATCATTGACTTTCGATCAAAGGATTCCGTGAAGTGTTCGACATCAAGACATCTATTCACATTTCACGGGTTGTGCTTGGTACTTTGAGAACCATTGACATTACTGGTGGTTTCTCTCACACTTGTTAACAGTTTACATCATCGACTGGTAATCAAGTGGTTTCTAACATGTTCGACATCGAATCATTTAATCACATGGCTAGAATCGTACCAATTCGGGAAGTAGAAGTGAAGACCCTGGATCTAGTTTCTACCATCCAGGCTGCGAGGAGTTTTGTATTCATTATCTATGTAGACTAATCATAAACAGATGGCTGCGTCCATACTGTGTCTACAAAAGTCTATAAAAATGATGTACTGCAAGATCATTCCTGTATCAGAATAGTTAGTCCATTAGTTAAAGTTTTGAATCTGAGTATGGGAATGCCTACCTCAGTGATGATATAATCTCATCCATGTATTTTGTGTTGAAAATTGCAGGTTCCAACCAGGCCATCCACAAGACAATCCTTGAAATGATAAAGCGCTTCACCCTTCCTAGAATTACAAAACCCTAAATCTATTCCAGGCTTCGCACTTTAGGGGGCAATCTGTTACACTAAAAAATGTCACCATGACCACTTACAGTTAGTATGGCTCAAATCAACAGTCATGCTACCCTCTTAGGCAAGTCTTATGCCTCTGCTATCCATCTCAAACTCAAAGAAGAGAGAAAGTCTTGTCAAAAATATGTTTATCTCTGGGGTCGCAGGTTCTCTCTAGCCTTACCTGTGGGGACGCGGACCATGTTCACAAAAGGTGCGTCCTTGGACGCTCTGTATGTTAAGGGACAGGTGCGTCCTTCTGTAAAAGGCAAAATGCGCGAGTTTCATCTTAAAAAAGTTACTTGTGGTTACTTCTAGAACTTTCTAGAGGTCGGTTTGATGAAATGGATGCGCCTCCAGTTGGTTCATGTATCCCTATTAAGGAGGAACTTATCCCATCAATAAGGGAGCTATCCCACCCAAAGAGGGGGATTATCCCATTGATGGTGGACCTGAATAACCTCTTTACAGCACTATAAATAAAGACATTGAGCCAGAGGGAGGGGAGGTTGGAAGCTATACATTTTCTTTGGGTAAATGCTGCAGGAATTAGGACTCCCATTTAGAACCTTGTGAGGAGAGATTGTCTTTGCTTGATTCTACTTGGAAGTGGGTGAGCTTTGTCAAAGTAGAGGAAAACCCTTGATGGACCCTGGGAGGAACTTGCACAACACCAAGGCCAGGTTGTAAGAGTTTCTTTGTTTCGTTATTAATACAAACTGGTTCATTTTTCTCAATAGCTTGTGTTAATGAGTTATTTCATGTGTTCCTTGGTCTGCATGTTGAATATATGTTTTATTATATGAGATGCAAGTGCTTGGTAATTGTTTGATTGTTTGTTGTTGCAGGAATTGATGTGAAGGAGGAGCTCATCCGGATCGGCAAGGACGGACTACAACAACAGCGTTTTGGAATAAGGTAAGCCTAAACATTTGTAGTTTTCATGTTTTAAAAGGTGTATTTAGAGAAAGATCGCTCCATTTTGTCTTGTTTGTCGCTAGAGAGTTTAGACTCCTAGGGAGGTCAGTTGTGTCCGCACAAACGACTTTTTCCGCCACGACACTCCCCTGGTGGAAGAGTCATGTCTGGGTCACCACGATAATCCATCCTAGCATATGGAAAATCCTGAATCACAAAAATTTGGTTCTCCAACCAACGAAAATACTCAGGTGGAAATCGAACAACCTCTGAACCCTCCTCAGGATGACAGGCCATAACTGCAACCCAATGCATTACTTAGGCTCTCGGGGAAGTCCAACCTCAACGGAGAGTTGTTGTGGGACCAACATCAGGACCCTCTCTAGACCAAATCTCACAACTAGGAAACCATATCCAAAGTTTTTTAGTTGTACGTTCTTTGCTCTAGTTAGTTGGCCTTTTACATTCGCCAACACAGCTTCGCACCAGTTGACGATGGTCCCTCGATAATAGTCTACTGCCATTCGCATTTGGGATCCGGTAGCTACATGCAGTGCTGCGCTTCCGCAGAGTCTGGTGACAGTAAATGCAATCACTTTAAGTTCAGGACGGGAGATAGTTTTGATATCGATCCCTTTGTCCTTTGTTTGGTCATTACAAAACTCTAGTCGGATACTATCGACAGACTGGCCACCTGGCCTAGTCCCGAAAAGAGATAATCGTTCACGTCTCTTGGGCAAACTAGTCAAGAAATAAATGTCCTCTAGGTTGATTTCGAGCCGGTGGCCACCAATAATGAAACACAGGTCCTGTATGTTCCACCTGTCTACCAGCCATTGCAAAAAGTCTACTTGGGCCCTCATGCCGGGTATGGCACATAATTTAAACAGTCCGCATGCTCTCAATGCATCTAATGAGGGTTGATGATTTATTGCGGCAAGGTCCACATCCTCATGCTCGCGCTCCCACCAAATAAGCATTTTGTATGTCCTACATTGCACAAAAGACATATTCGAACATTTTAGTTCAATTTTTTTTGGGCGGAAATGGAAAAAATTGAAGTTTTAAAACCTATTTCGTGGGGTCTGCACCCGCTAGTTAGGGACAGTGTGTAGGTCCGCACTCGTCCTAAGCAGAAGGTGTGGAACCCTGACTCTTTCCTTTGTAGAAAAAGTCGGGGTCCGCAGGGTCCGCATGTTGCGCCTGCGGACCCCCGCGAGCAGATTTCTAAACTAATTTTTCCCTCAAAAATCAAAATGGAAGCCTAAAAACGAAATGCAAATGGTTGAAATGCAAGATAAAGATGATGTGGATTACCTGGAGCTGATAGTTTTCGATTCCAACGGATGGATTTTCCGCAATCTTCACCGGAATTTTTTTACCCAAAAGCTCTCTCTTCTCACTCTGAAGTCAAACGGTAAAAATGAATTTACAAAAGCCCTTTTTATAAGCTTTTTTGAATAAATGAATTTTTAATTTGTTTATTTTTCACTTTAAAAAGGTAACATTTTGATGCATTTTTATTTATCTTAAATAGGTATGAGTAATGTTTTGAGTTTTTGTGCAGAATATTGGATTTTTCAGGAGAAATTGATCATTTTCAACAAAAAACATTGGAATCCTCTTTAAGCTCCTTTTCTGACTCGTAAAATATGAAAAGATTGCCGAGTTTTTCTTTTTAAGCTCGTTAAAATAGAATTAAAAGGACTGTCCACTTACAGCTCTTTTCTGACCGTATAAATATGAAAAGCTTGCCGGGCTTTTGTCGTTTCAAGTTCGATATTGGTTATAAAACGATGTGTCTTTAATCGCTTTTTTACTTTTTTGGATCAGAGACACTAATTATGAAAAGTACTCCTTGATCATAATGGTCAAGTGGTTCTCTCAAGTATTATTATATACTTTTTCGGGCTTGGAAGACACAAATTTACGAAAAAGGACATCCATGTAGTTCTCTTAAGTTTTACTTCTGACTCCCTAAAATTGAAAAGACGCCGAGTTTCTCCTATACTGAACTCGTTAAAATTTAACAGTAAAGGACCTGTTCAATTTTAAACAGGAATGAACCACTCCTTCTTAGGGTTCGAATTTTAAACTAAGTTGGACTCATCCGAAGGATGAGCTTATAACCAAGCAAATGTTATCCTACTTAAGCTTGTCAAAAATAAAGAGGTACTTGCCAGAAATGGTGGGGGAAAAGAGAGAAAAATGAACCTGTTTGTTATACTTTGTGTTTTAGAAAAGCAGTCAACAACTCTTGAACACGACACTTTTGTTCACCTGGGTTGGGAAATCCTTTGCCTAACGGTTAATCAAACCATATTGAAAGTCTTCAACCGGTTTCTAGGTATTAGCTTTGGGTCAATTGTCACCAAACCATCTGCAGTGTCGTTATGTGTTCAAGAGGTCAGTTCAAATAAAACATTTATCTGCAAAATATCTGTCATCCATCTTGACCATCCCTGAGTTAGTCCTTGCCAAATATATTTCTTCAAACTTGATCTATGATTTCGTGTTGTGGGCTTGCCTATGACAGATCGCTTTCTATCGACTTCAGCTCATTATCTAGAAAGATGATCTAGAAATCATTAGTACCTTGGAATCTGCATGCCCTAATGGCAGGTTTCTCACCTTCGATGATAGGTTGCATCATTGACCTTCGATCAAAGGATTCTATGACATGTTCGACATCAGCTCATCTATTCATATTTCATGGATTGTACTGAGCACTTTGAGAGCCATTGAAATTATTGGTGGTTTCTCTCACACTTGTTAACAATTCACATCATTGACTGGTAATGAAGTGGTTTCTACCATGTTTGACTTCGACACATTCATTCACATGGATATAATTGTACTAGTTCGGGAAGCAGAAATCAAGACCCTGGATCTAGTTTCCACCATCCAGGCTGCGAGGAATTTTGTTATTCATTATACAATGGACTATTCATAAACAGATGGCTACACCCATATTGTGTCTACATATGTCTATGCTTGTCATGTATTACAAAATCATTCCTGTATCTGAGCATGGGAATGCCTACCTCAACGATGATATGTTTACATATATATATTTTGTATTGAATGTTTTTACAGGTTCCCACTGGGGTGTCCACAGGATGATCCTTGAAATGATAAAGTACTTCACTCTTCTTAGATGACAAATGCCATCCTCATCTATTACAGACTTCGCACTTTAGGGGGCAATCTGTTGCACAAAATATTGTCACCATGACATTCTACAATCTGTGTGAGTCTATCACCTCTCATACTTTCCTCCTTTTCAAGTCTTAAACCTCAGTTCTTCATGTCAAGCCTTGAAAATAAGAGAAAGCCCTTGAAAATCTCTAAAGCTCTGGTTCCACACTTTCTCTTAGCATTACCTGCGGTCCCGCACCTAATGATCATGTCCTCTGTGTACCTGACCGCTCTGTCTCTATTTAATGGGTGCGGTCCCCTGTAAAAGTAAAAAAGGCGCAAGTACATTCTTAAAAACTCACTTTGATTTATTTTTGGAAGCTTCTAGAAGGAATCTTGAGGTGGCAAGTTCGCTCCTTTAAGGTTCATGCATCCCATACCTTAAGGAGCTAACCCCTTGATGTGAGGAGCTTATCCCTTTGAAGGAGGACTCTATCCCTTCATAGGTGGACCTATAACCTCCTTCCTTTGCACTATAAAATGAAGCATTGGGCTGGTTACTAAGGAGGAAAAATGCTAAAGATTTTTGAGGTTAAATTTTGCTGGAACTTAGTCTTCCTAATTGAGATTTTGTGAGGAAAGATTACATACCTTGTTGATCTCATTTGGAAGAGTGTGAGGCTTGTCAAAGTAGAGGAGATTCCTGTTTCAGACCCTGGGACGAGCTTGTACAATATGAAGGCACCAAAGGTTGTAAAGTTCTTCTATTTTCAAAGTTAATACAATCAAGTTTATTTTTCTCAATAAGCTGTGTTTTATGGTTTATTTCATGGATTCCTTGATCACCATGATGAATATGATTTATTATATTAGCTATGCAGGAGTTATTTGATGTGTGCTTGTTTGTGATTGAGGGTTCTTAAAAGGAAACTCTTTTGGACGATCGAAGTATGGCTGCCACAAACTGGCGTTGGACTTAAGGTAGGGTCTAAAACACCTCTTAGTTTTTATTAATGAATCGCAATATATTTAGAGAAAGGTAGATTTGCTTGTCCTTCTTGTTGCTAGATATCTGTTGATACTAGGGAGATCGATCTTGTCCGCAAGAACGATTTATCCGGCCGAAAAAGATATAGAGTTTCATTTTGCATAGTATTGTTCAATTAGAAATATAAAAACCTAGTTCCTGTTAAATTAGTAAATTTTCTTAAGCTGTTTTACAGTATATATATTTACTAAACATTATATATATATATATATATATATATATATATGTTTTTTTATTTAGTAATTAAAATTGAAATTGAAATTTCTTTCTTTCCATCAGCATAAATGAATAGAGTTACAATAAAGAAAGGTATTTTCCAATGTACAAACAACATAGGCACAAGTTCTAACTTGATTCCTCATGAACTAGGAATCTCTTCATTCCATTTACGTGCATAAGCAACCATTCCTCTAGAAGAATGATCCTTGACAACCCTATCAGACAGTGACATAGATACATATATACATTGATACATATACATAAACATTAGCATAAAACAATCATGATCCTACCAGAAAATGATATACATACATACATACATGTATACATATATATATATCGACACAATCATGATCACAACATAATTACTAGATATCATAAGGTCAAGGTTAAGAGAACTTCCTTTATCCATGCAATGCATATAAAACATCGAGAACAAAAATTCCCAACATAGCTAAGGCATCTGACGCCTCAATCTATTTACTTTACCTTTCCTGATTACTTTTCTCATGACTGTTCTACCATCTTCCATTTACACCAATGAATCCAACCAATCCAACTAGTTGTTATATGCTTGCCTTCAGTTGCCGTTATACATGCATTGAGCTTCATCCATGCCTTACATCACCTGTTGGGTTCTATTCAACTCTCTATGGGCTCCATTAACTTTCCTCTTTCCTAACCAATTCCCCAGATCCTAAACATTCAACTCTCTATGGGCTCCATTAAATTTCCTCTTTCCCAACCAATTCCCCAGATCCCAAACATAAAAGGCAAGACAAGGAACAAACAAGAAGAAAACCATGGCAAACCGACAACAATATGACCCCACGACCAAAGTGGCATGGTCATGGACAAGACGCAAACAAAAGCATAATCAGGCACAAAAAATCACCAAAAGACCAAAAGAAGAAGACTAACAACATACACCATGACTCAATCCCCATGGTCCCAGTGCTTCCAAGGGAAATCTCAACCTGAGCCTTCTTCAAGATTCCATGACAATTTCTTTTCCGTGCAATCCCTTGCATCATAATTCCGTCAACACATAACTGTCAGTGCTTAAACAAACATAACAATACACTGGTTACCTTACCTTGTTGTGACAAGCATGTTGATTGAGACTGAACACATCCATGCCATCTCTTAAGGGACTCCAATTCCCTTGACAGATCCACATGTAACTAGAGACTAGCTAATATACTTGTCAAATACAAGTTCATGAATCTAGAACATATCCACATAATGTCAGAAAAGATTAAGGTTAAGAAGACTTCATGTATGTAAAGCACCCATTCGTTTGGAATTAGGGTTTCCAAACATAGCCAAAAGAATTCTTGCCCAATTCCTTTCTTTGACCTTTTCCTTGCTTCAATTGAGTGTTACTATGCAATGTCACATCTCCCAATGGATAGTTATATAAACACATCAACTATTATCTTGTCATGTTAATACCAAGAATGTTTCCTACACTGTTTACACATGTCAAACACATGTTCCAAATATCAAGACAATCATATCTATCAATTTGAAATCAACCTTTACCAAGACTAGAAATCATGTCATAATTCATAGTGAACTCATAGTCATTAGACATAATATTACAACTGTCACTTATTACACCCAAGTACATGTCAATTATCCCAACACATATGTGTTAGTACAATCATCTTAAAACAAGATCGTTCATTCAGGCAATCTTACAAACACATACTCATATCATGCAAGTAATCAAACATTCAGACAATAGATAGGCGACATAATAGACATCAAAATTCAAACACCAATTAAACGACATAATCAATGATTCAAGCACAAAGTAGATGACATAAGCAAGCTCATACCTTAATGTATCTGAGGGGAGGCTATCTTGTCTGCACAATCAATCCAGATTAGAATGATATAACTTCACGACATATCAACTCAAAAATAAATAAGGTCATGATATCCATAATAGTCACTAGCTAACATGTTCACATCATAAACTCATAAACATTTATCATTTATGCATAGAAATCACATATGTACAATCAGTCTAGATTAGTACAACACAATGTCACAAATAAGTCGACTCATACCTAAATGTTGTAACCCTAACCATCTGCATAGGCCAATCCAATTTAGCATGATACATATAACATCAAGATATTAATGTAATAACCCTAATAATCAAATTACAAGCATATAACAACAATAAGTTATATATCATGCTTATCAACAACATATAACATAATGATCAATCTAACTATCATATAACAACAACAACAAGTTAACTTATAACATACTCATCAACAGTGTATAACATAATCATGAATTTATCTAACCTAAAACAATAATAACAATGCATACTACCACAAGTTACTGACATTCATGACTATTTGACACATGTGCATATGACTACACTGATCAACTAGCATCTATCATGTATGTAACCATAACATCAATAGAATGAAAGGCATACACATATCCATAATGCATATAAAAATCCTTAACCTACATACTTGCATGCCCAACATAAAAACCTGTATGACGACATGCTTTTGCATTGAGGTCCAATGCTGCAACTTTCGTGTAATGATCTGCATCTCCTGCTCTATCTCAGCCAACACATCAACATCATAACATACCAATATCACCATGATGACCTAATTACATACAACGACCTCACAATGCATGCAAAACAACATATAAACACTGGTATGCATAATAAATGCATATACAACCATACACTCATGATGACACATCCCACAACAACACCATTAACCTTCACATGGTGACATCACTACAACCATGATCAACACCATGCAAATGCAACAAGAATACAAGGAGGATTGACACACGTGCAACCGACATGAATGCATGACCAACACATAACCCGTCCAGTATGAGGGGTGAACCATGCTCTAATACCACTCTGTGGTATCGGATATGACCCAAAGAGAGTGCAACTCACTCTAATACCACTCTAATACCACTCTGTAACCACCCTCCTCCCATATATACCCAAGTCACCGGGAAACTAGGGTAAACATGTGACGAGAGGCTACTATGATATGATTCAACTTCCTAGGTATCCTTAAGGAATTGAAATCGACAGAAACCCACCAAACATACCTTCCACATCAACAACAACACTCCTAGGAGCCATCCCAACCACACAGGTTTCATGCCCCTAGGTCCCACTGAGTTTTTAAAATATTCAATCTTTGGATGCTCCCATGCTATGGGCATGCCAATGTCCAAAGAGCTCTGGATGCTCCCACAAGACTGCATGCCTGCGTCAAGGGACTATTTCCAACAGACCTGTGCTAGAGTCCGTGGGATTTAAGGAACTCTTCAAGCCCATAATTCCGACCATTGCCCAAAACTTGTTGTAACTTCTAGAATCTATTAAACACATGATTACAAGACTAATAAACCAAAAACTAACTCTAGGACTAGGCTTGACCATCCCCAACCGGGGTTGACATTCTGTAAAAAACACTTGGCATCAATACAATCTACAGGTCTAGGATACAAGACAAAGCATAAATGACTGAAAACTCTTACGAGACATGAAAAGAAGGATCACCACAATCTCCCTTGAACCGTTATGACATCAATTAGGTCTTGCATCCATTATTTTAACAATTACAAGTAAATACATGAAATAACCATGACATGAACTAGTCACTTAGCCATGCTTATAACCAACATAAAACCATGAAAATAACAATGAGATAACAACCACTAAATCCACATATAAATAAGTACAAAATTAATATAACTTAGCTTTTATTAAACATAGGCAAAGCCGACTAGGATTGGGACTTCCAGGTACCACCCGACCATAGACATGGCTGAACCAAATCTTTCTTTCACCCAGTCACCCCCATGCCATATTCCAAGCATGAATGTGGGATCTCATGGAAAAACCAATCCAAAAACAACCACAGGAATACAAAAGTTAAACCACCTCCACCCTCACTAATCTGTGATCACATCAAAACTAGTGCTCCAATCACAAAATCGAACTGAACTTGGAATGCCATCCAGAATCCATCACTATCATTGAGGAATTTTCCATCTCCTTGTCTCTCAGGCTTTACCGCGATTCAATCTTGGATCACTAGGCCCTCAATCGAGACACCCCCCTCAGGCTTTACCGTGTATCCCACTAAAACCAGTGAAGGGATTCCTAGGCCTTTGGGAATGAACCTTGAGACCACCTCTGCCCCAGATTTCGAAATCCATCCGACAATTCCAAAGCTCGGAACTGAGATTAACATCCCAACACACCATGGCATCTGGAAAAAGGCAAGGCTAGGCTAAAAACCACTATCATAACCCAACAAAACCATGCCACCGATAGCAAGAGAACCATACATCAACATGCAAATCTGTGCATGTCAAAACCAACTACGAAATCACATATGCAATATGTTACCTATAAGTATTCATGATGAAGCTTCTTGATCCTTCTCTTCCTTGTTTGACCCTTGCTTTCCTTCCTTGCTCCAAACCTATAGTGCTCCAAGAAATTCTAAGTGTCCAAGAGAGAGAGAGAGAATAATGAGAGAGATCCAAAACTGAACTAACCAAACCTTGCCAACTGATCCTTAGAAGCCTTTTTATCAATGAGGCCTCTATTTTCTTCAATTTCCATTATTTTCCTTCATTGTCCCCCTCACATGAAACCTGTGACCTTTCACCTCCCTTTTCTCCTATTTTCCTTTATTTTCATAAATAAGTGTGCCAAAAATTCCTTTGCCTTTGCCAATTTCCTTAGCCATAAACACATCTAGTGATGCCCACTAGGATATCTTTGCCCAACATTCAGCTTGGAATAAGTGTCCCTTAACCGTGGTCTTATTTTTCCTTTATTACCTTTTTTTACATGGAATTTTCACCAGGGCTGTTACAATCTTGGGTGGTTGGCAGGAGTGATTGTTATCCTCTCCTCTCGGATTCAATTTCAACAAGTGACATGTTGAACTCATATAAGGCATATTGTTGTAATGGCTTTGAGCCTTGCTGTTCAATTACCTTGAGCCTTGAAGAATATCCTACCCTTGCCTACTGGCTAGAGGGTCGAGTGCTCGGTTACTTGGAAAAAAAGATATGCTTTGTTTCATATTTTTCTAAGTGGACAAAACTTTGTTTATCTCAATGCCTATCATGAGGCATGTTTGTTCTGAATAAAAAGATATGGAATAGTATTATGAGGTCATTGCATGCAAACAATTGTTTTGGAAAAAATATTGATTTGCAATTATATCAAAGGTTTGAAAGAATACTTACATTTTCCCAATTAGCTAAGAATGAACCATATGTGTAAACAACATATGACAACAATAATAATTTTTACACCTATAATAGGATCTCTTAAAGAGAATCAAACTACCACTTCCCTCTAAAACCCTCATCCTTTCTACATACATCTAGGTAGGTGGCTCAGTGTCAATCATGGATCCAACATTTGAAGCTTCTCTTGCCCCCATCCCCCCTCCTACTCTAGATCCAATGGAAAATGATTTTTGAGCTCTTGTCTCAGGTATTCAGAAATTATGGAAATATCATCCTTTCAAACTTGTAAATAAACCAAAAAATATTCCAAAAGGTTTCTCTTCTTATCTCTTCATCCCATCATATGGTGCTTGATTTAGCATACTACAAATTATTAGCCCAATTCACTAGCATGTTGACTTCACCTAGATCTATGGAAAATTGGCTTAAGAGGAACTGGTAAGTGTTAATAAAGGGAAATCTTACTTTTTTTGTGTGGAAGGGAATTTTATGCCTTCCTCTTCAAATGAAAATAAGAAAGAGATCTCGTTTTCAAGAACAAACCCTATTTATTTGGCATAAGAGGAATGCATTTGAATAGATGAACTCCAAAATTCAACCTTAAACATACAATTCCCTTGGTTGTTTCAGTTTGGGTTCAATTGTCTCGCCTCCCCCTCCACTATTGGAATGAATTTTCCTTGCATGGCAAAGGCAACACTCTATGCAAATATATTGACAAATATCAGCCAAAGGATGGAATGTATATCTGTGCTTGCATTTATATGGAGGTAGATTGAAAAAAAGGGCTTTCTTGAAGAAACCATTTTGTCTCTAGTCAATTAGAAGCATATATAGACTCCAAACTATGAGTAATTTCCCTTCAAATGAAAATATCACCATGAATATGACCACCTTACAAAAGGCTACAAAAAAAAACTTAAGTTGTCCAACTAGTCCAAGAAAATGAGTAGCAATAACAGGAACTTAAAAATATAAAGTGTAAAGCATTTCATCACTCCTCAAAATAATCAAATTAGGTTTAACAAGCTTGGGAATGACCACCCCATCAATTTTAAAATAGGTAATTAGACAAGCAGCTCAAATTGAATCATCTTAGTTGGCCCACCTTGAATAAGATAGAAACTCCCATCTCATCCTAAGGGGGAGAAGTAAGTTCCCAAGGAAGTAGGTATGAAATATTAATCCAAAAATAACCTATTCCTTTTCTAAAAAAAATAGTAGCATTCAATCATAACCCATACGCTGTAGTTAGCAATCAATATGAGATGGAAAATCAAGCAACTTAGTCTAACCATGGTAATGAAGTGTGCCTTTTAGATCATTATGAAGAATTTGATCACCGTCTTGAGAAGGTGTCGTATTCAACTGGAATTCTTACACGAAAATGTCCCAACGACAATCCAAGGAAGAAGATGAAATGGAACAGAAGATGCTCAGGAAGGCATGTAGAAATATTACTAAAGAAAAAAAGGAAGGATATAACAAATAAGGAGAAATTGATGGGTGCACAAGTAATAATAGAAGAATCTTTAGGAACAGGGGCAAGGACACCAAGAAATCCTAGATATTTGATCCCACCTAAGGGGGGGGGGGGGGGGGGGAACGCCGGGGCATAAAATCTCTAGGTAAATAATGAACATAGTGTCTTGGAACTACAAATATATGGGTAGTCAATTTAAAGTGGAATTAGTAATAGATCTAATTAAGTTAGAAAAACCCTCTATTTTTCTCCTTTAGGAGACGAAGTTATAGGTAAAGAATGCAATAAAAATGTGCCACCAATTGTGGTGGAAAATCAATGAAGGACTAGTAGTTGATTCAAGGGTACATCTATAAACTATAGGTATTTACACACTTTGGAATAGTCTTATTTTGCATCTATGTTCTCTCACCAAATGTAGCATTAGATCTTAACCAGCTTTATACATTAGTATTTAGGACAAATATTAAACATTATAAATGTTTATATGTTAGAAATCTACAAAGAAGAAGAGGAATTATTGGGCAACACTCTTAGCATTATCAAATTTTGAAATAACCCAAAATCATAGTAGCAAGTGATTTCAATGGAGTTTAAAAAAAAGAGAAAAGTGGAGGAGGTAGCATAGTAAGAGATCCCTTTTGAGAAAGGATGTAAGATTTGATATCTAACCAGGATCTAGTGGATATCAAACCCATTAAAGTTAAATGTACATGTTCTAAAAAGAAATATGAGTTAGGACTATTACAACACACTTTGACCAATTATACTATATAGCAAGTTCCTCTTAGCAATTTTGCGTGACTTCTAAAATTCTTTTCATGGTGGCTTTTGATCATGGACCTATTGTTCAAATTTTGGATTCCCTAGACTGTGAACCTATCCCATTTTGTTTCAATCCCCTCTAGTTTCAAGAGAAAGAAACTTTGGAAATAATATTAGAAGAATGGAGCAAGTATGTCTTAGGATCTCCAATGTTTTATTTGGGAACAAAAATTGAAATCTATAAAAATCACCCTAAAAGAGTGGGTTAAGAAATATTATTCCCATCCATATTGCAAGAAAGAAGTTATCGAATCATAGATGGTTACTCTCCAAGGTAAAATGGAAACTAGTCATATCACTAGTGAGATGGTAAAATAATAGAATATGACATTTCAAAAGTACTATAAAACTCTTAGAATGGAAGAAGAGGTGGGGAGATATAAATATTGTGGTTTATGGTTAAAATTAGAAGATAGAAACATGATTTTCTTCCATAGGAAATCAAAAGAAAGGGTGCAAGAAACAACATTACATAAATGTGCTTGGATGATGGATTGACAATAAGAACCTTTCTGGCGATAAAAGAGGAAGCAAAAATACATTTTAAGGATCTATACATGAAAAAGAGGGCATGAATCCTACAACTACATCAACTATGTTAGAAAACATACCATCAATCATTACTACATCTGAGAATGAAGAAGTGATGACAATTATCACAAAGGATCATATTCATAGAAAGATATCGAGTCTAAAAATTGATAAAGCTCCTATACCAGATGGATTTACAATTCATTTTTGCAAATTTTGTTGGAGTATCATCAAATATGATCTCAAAAAAATGATAACATTTTCTTGCTCATACTCATTCCAAACATATTTGAGTAGTCAGGTTTCCATTCTCAACATAGCTCTATAGTCAAGTCTGAGCTCATATTCATATTATGCTTGTCAAGAGCTTTCCAATGACTATGATTTTGAAATTCCAAGTTACATGAACAAATTTATGGCCCTTTAAAGTTTACACCGATAGCCTTCTCTCTCTTGCAATGTCAACCTGAGATAACTCAACATGCCCATGTGGCACCTTACCATGTCATGCCAGCATCCCCATTTGAGATTTACTTTCCCTAATTCATTGATGTGACGATTGGCCATTGGCACAATCCTTTGACATTGAGCCAACCTTGAAATATATCATTTATGTGACCATTGGACATCAATGCAATCCTTTGACATTACACCAACCCTCAAGCAAATCAACAATGCAACTATCATCCATCGACACAATCCTTTGACATTGAGCCAACCCTCAAGTAAATCATATATGTGACCATCAAGCATTAGCATAATCCTTTAACAATTACACCAACCCTCAAGTAAATTGTTGATGCAACCATTGGCCATCAACACATTCCGTTAAAATTGTACCCTTAAGTGAATCATCAACATGGCTATTGGCCATCAACCCAAAATACTTATGCATGCTCATTCCAAGCCACCGATAAACCTTTATGAGAAGTAATAATGACTGACCATGTGTTCGATCCACATCATTATCCATACTGCCATGTCACCATTGTGGTTCATTCACATGGATTTTCCATGTCAATGTCATACAACCATGTCATTTCCATCCATACTACCTCATGGATTCTATCATGTCATTGTCCATACAACGACATGGACTCTACCATGTCATTGTCCATACAACCTCATGGAATCTACCATGTCATTGTCCATACAACCACATGGACTATACCATGTCATCACTTGTACCACCACATGACCTCCATCACATCATCATTTATACTACCACATGGCTCTACCACGTCATTGTCATACTCACATCACTATTGTCTATACTACCATGCATTAGGGTAATTTTGAGGTAAAAAATGGGCCTCAAAACAAAAAATGTACTAACAAAATTAACTTTAAAAGAACCAATATGTTTCAAGATGATGATGTCATCAACAGGGGAGAATATTTTGGAGGGACATAAGAAAACTAGTTTTTATTTATTTATTAATGTTTTGGCTTATCTCCTTGCAAGTTTGCCCAAATCTCAAGTGTAGACACACATTGGATGCAAAATTAATTTCACATCCAATGAATACCCACTCTGCGTATTTCTGAGTACACCCACATCGAAAAAAAATGAAAATTGACACTCTTTTTCATGTATTTTTTTTTCCTGATGTGGTATACTTAGAAATATGCAGAGTGTGTACTCGTTGGATGTGGAATTTAATTCTACATCCAATGTGTGCCTACACTTGACATTTGAGTAAATCTACAAGGAGATAAGTTGAAAATACAATTAAAAAACAATCTTATTTCTTTTTATTTAAAAATTCATAACTTTTATTATTTTAACTATTATTTTATTATTTTATTTTGAAATCCCATCTTAGAGCTCAAATTCCCCTAATGTGGACCCTACTATGTCATCCGCAAAGCAACTCATAAACTACTAAAAGAATAGTCAAAGTGTTGATAACTTTATAAATCATTGACAATAAATATAATTTGTCCATTGTGATTCACTTTATCCATTTCCTCGACTATCGATGCATTTATCAAAGTGTTGAACAATTATTGAACTAGCAACGAATTACCAAAGTACCGATGGATTACCAAAATGTCGACTTGGTGTGTTCTCCAACTGACCCTCAAGCCTCCTCTTATACTTTTCTCGTTGGTCCATTAACAATCAAGATTAAATATATAATCAACGATTAAGATTATATTTGGCTTGATTGATAACTTTTGGACCATTCTAACCCAGTTTTATGTTAATACCCATTAATATTTTATTTTTCCTAAGTTTAGACTTAGGAACTCCATTAAAAATATTAATTATTTTAATGTATCCCAAACCAATTATATTTTGCCCAAACCATTTCTAGGTCTTGGAGATCTCATGTGCTTTAGCCTCTCCACCAATTTTCGTGGCTAGAGCACATCTGATGCTACCCCTAATCAACACTCCCTCTTAGTGAGGACTGTGCTCTAATAATACTCCTCATTGAGTATCACCCTGATCATCCAGCATCGGTCCCTGTGCTGATGCTAGGCCTCCCGCCCAACATCCTTTGCATTGCTGCATACTGTTATGCTACCCATGGCTCTGCCACTGCCATTGCTGCATCTGTAAGAAAGCTCCCTCTGCACCCGTGCTGTTACCCATGGCCCTGCCACTGCCACTGCTGCATCTGCACTGCATCCCCTCTCATCATGCTTCCCATAGCACTGCCACTGCTAACCACTGCACTGTAACTCAGTTACCGAGAAGTAAGTAACTAATCCTCCCAACTCTGACATCTCTGTCAGGCTAGAAACAATCCCGATGCTGAAGTTCCCTTTGTCTCTGACAAGTGCTCCCTCTACTTGACCTCTGCTCTATTGCAACAACTCTATGCATATCACACTGTTGCCTCACGCTGTCCCAGGACTCCTGCATTGTAGCACCTTTTGTTACTTCATCTGCATTCGTCTCTACCGACATCCACCAGTCATGCTACTTCTCTTCGGGGCTCCCATAGCAAGGTATAATCCAAGAGGATGGGTACCTCAAGGATCCTATCCCTCATCGTCTGTAGTCCATTTGACTACAACTCAATGTCTCCCCACTTCCTCTCAGGTGGTCATGAGCACTCATGGCATAGTCGTCATCTGTCTCCACTTCTTTCTCCGCCCTTGCTAGCGCTGCCTTCATCTCAAAAGCCTCTCCCTTACTCTTCTTCCTCAGACATTGGTTCGCATAGTGACCTAGATCCCCACAATGGAAGCATTTGGCCTTGGAAAGGTCCTTCTTCTTTCTCTTCTCATGCTTTCCCACAGATGTGAGAGCTGCATCTTCTTCTTCCTCCTTCTTGATTCTGACCCCTTTTCCGCTACTCCCCATCTTGGTCACTCATCTAATCTCTTCTTGACGAAGAGCTGCCCACAGTTACTTCCAATCTGGAAGGCTTGACCTGCCCAGTATGCTCTGGACAAATACCTCCCAATCCACTGAGACTGCGTTCAATGTGGACCTCACCATCAGTTCCTGATCCAGCATGGCCCCTATGGAAGTTAACTGATCATGGATCTCCTTCAATCCACTGAGGAAGACATCTATCTTTTCTCCCTTTTGCATATGGTATGACTGCAACTCATTTTCAAGTAACATCTTCCTCTGTACGAAATTTTGCTGGTAAAATTTCTTCAGGGCCTCCCACATCTCATTTTTCGTGTCCTTCTCGACAATATACAACACCGCATGATCCTTGACCCCATCAAGGATGATGCACTTTTCCCTGGCCATTGCCTCCTCGTACTTCTCATTTTCAACTAAGTCATCTGGGATCACTATCATTTTCAAGGCGAAGTACTTGATGCGATACCTGTCTAGAATGGACAAGATCCTGGCCTTCCAGACTACGAAGTTGGAAGCTCCATCCAGTATATCCTGATCAGAGTTACGGGGGAGCGCTCCCCCCGAACCCGCTCCTGAAGCGCGCTTCAGGCGGGAGAGGGTCGGGAGCGCGCTCCCGATAAAAAAATTTGCGCTCCCTGCCATTTTCGGGAGCGCTGTAGGGAGCAGTCGCTCCGTCGCTCCCAGAGCGAAATTTTAAGCCCAGGAGCGATCGCTCCCGAGCATTAAAAAATCGCTCCGGGAGCGTTTCGGGCGGCACCGGGAGGGATCCAGTGGAAAAAAATTCTGCAGACCCGAAATATATATATATATATATATATATATATATATATATATATATATTTGTGGTTTTAAAAGCCCAATGGGCCTAAAAAAATTCATTATCACTTCATTGAGTTGAGTTTCTTGGAGAGCAAGAGCAAAGGAGCAAGGAGAAGCAAGGAGTAAGTGCCGAGGAGTGAGGAGCAAGCCTGCAAAGAGGTAAGTAACTTAGTAATTTAGTTAGTTTAGTTAGTTTAATTTAGTTAGGTAGTAATTTAGTTAATTTAATTTAGTTTATTCAGTTTAAAAATCATGAATTTAAATTAAATTAATAAATTAAATTAATTAATCCCAATAAATTAAATTAATTTGCAGATTCAAAACCCTACAAACATCAAACACCATGGACCTGGCTATATTTCTTGGCATTTTCCTCTTCTTGGTCCCTTTTATGGTTATTGTGGTGCTGGAGAGTAGGAAACGGAGGGGCCAAACTGAAGAGGGGGATGAAGAAGCTGGAGAAAGTCGAATTGATGAAAACTCCGGCGAGGAGGAGCTGGAGGAGGGTGAACATGACCCTCAAAAAACTAAACAAGACCAAACCCCATTGTGGAAATATGTTAACAGGGCTGAAACAGGGAGAGGGGGTGGAACCACTAAATTTCATTGTCCCCATTGCAACAATGATTACACATGTTCATACACCCGTGCTAGAAAACACCTCTGCGGGAAAATGCCATGGGATGGAGACAAACAAATAGGAATCAAAACTTGTCCAGCGGTGTTAGCAGCGGATAGAGCCAAATACATAAGGGAAGAGGAGGAAGCCCAATACAAATAAAAAAAATCAAAGGGTTTCTTTGAACCAAGCTCACAATCACAAAGAACTCCTTCAGCATCCTCCCAAGGCAGTGGATATGGAGGCACAGGGTCATCAACTTTAAGGTGTAGAACCATATCAAATTTCCTTGATGAGGGGTGTAGGAATGATGTGGATTCAAATGTTTACAGGTTTCTCTATGCATGTGGGATACCATTCAATTTTCTTCGCTCACCTTATTGGCACGAAATGGTTTCTGCCATAAATGATGCCCCTAAAGGATACAAGAGCCCTGGGTATGACAAGGCAAGAACCGTTGGCCTTGATCATGAAAAAGCAAAAGTATCACATTCTTTGAATAGAATGACAAGTTCTTGGACTGACCATGGGGTGTCCACTGTATCTGATGGATGGACAAATGTAAAAGGCAAGCCATTGATAAGTGTTCTTGCTGTGTCTGTTAGTGGTCCCATCTTTCTAACTGCACATGATTACTCAGACAAGATCAGGACTGCCATCAACATTGCAGAAGCATTACTTGAAACAATTGACCGTATTGGGCCATACAATGTCATCCAAGTCATCACTGATAATGCTCCTAATTGTAAGGCAGCAGGAGCAATTATTGAGGATAAATACCCCAACATATTTTGGTTTGCATGTTTGGTTCACACATTGAACCTTCTGATGCATGATGTTGTCAAAAACAAAAATGCACAATACCAATGGATTGGTGATCTTTACAAGAAAGGCAAACAAATGATAAAATTTATTACAAATCATAGCAATACCCATGGCCTTTTCCGCAGTCACTCGAGATTGGAGTTGTTGAAGATTGCAAAGACCAGATTTGGTAGCTATTACCTCACCTTCAGGCGCCTTTTGAAGGTAAGAGAGTCATTGGCTAGCATGGTATCAAGTCCACATTGGCAGGTATTAAAGGAAAGGGCTACAAATGCAGCTGACAGGCGAGGTTTTGAACTGGTGGAGGAGGCCGCTCTTGATGGTCAGTTTTGGACAAGTGTGAGGCAAGTATTGGATTTCACCAAGCCCATTTATCACATGATTTGGTTTGCAGATACAGACAAACCAGTGATTGGCGAGGTGAATGAGCAGATGGATATCATGTTGGGGGAAATAAAAGATATTGTTCATAACAAAGATCCCGACTTGTACAATCTGATTCACGATTGTGTGTGTGAACGGTGGAATAGACTTAATCTTCCACTACATTGCTTGGCGTATATCCTTACGCTAAAATACTACTCTACATCTCGGTTGGGCCAACCTGCACCAGGGGGTGGGATTAAGACCAAACCCCATTTAGATGCAGAGGTAACTAGAGGATATTTGGAAGCATTAGAAAAGTTGGTACCTGACAGGGAGGAATGTGCAGCTGTGCACCTTGAAATATGCAAATACTTCAGTGGCACTGGTTTGTATGGTAACTTCCATGCAATAGACGACAGAGATAGATTTGATACTCTCACATGGTGGGAAACATATGGCGGCCAGGGACTTTTGCCAAAATTGGCAAAAAAAGTTCTTTCACAGGTTGTAAATACTTCTTCTACAGAGAGGTGTTGGAGCACCTACAGCTACATACATAATGTGAAAAGAAACAGACTCTATGAAAACCAAGCAGAAAGCTTGGTTTATGTGTACTACAACTTGAGGTTGTTGAGTCATTACTGTGATTGGGCTTATGAGGATCCCACATATAAAATTTGGGACAATCACCCAGAGGATGACAATTTGGAGGATGGCATTGTACATCTTGAAGAACTGGAAGAGAAACTTGTAAGGGATGAAGATGAAGCAGCTACAACAGCCATGCCACCTCCACCTCCACCATCCAGTAGCAGTGCTCGAGGTCTGAGTCTTGTTCCTTTGCTGTCGCCACCTCCATCTACACCCTCACGTGGAGGTTCTAGTTCTGGTCGTCGGTTTGTGCGGGAGACTCCTAGAATACCACCACGACCTGCTTATACTCCTGGAGACTCTCGTGGCAAGGGCCACATGTAGATTTACAATTTACTTGTCTTTTTTAGTTTCTATTAGATTTTAGTTTTCATAACTGTTGAGTTTTGAGTCCTTGACTCTTGACTCTTGACTCTTTCATATCATAATGATATTTTTTGTAAACAATATATCGCTGTGACAATGAAAATTTGAAGTTTGAAGTTGGGCCTTGGCAATTATAACTCATTGGTAATGATTGTGAATTATGAATATGATGCTTCGTGAAAGACTAAAGGTTGTTTCATTTCATGTCATTATTCATGTTTCATTTTATAAATTTATAACATTTCATATCATGTTAATAGTTAGAAGTTAGGACTTAGAAATATCTAAGATATTACTTCTTGTAGTGGTTAAGCTTAGCTTACAAGTACAACTTTGGTGATCAATGATGATAAATGTTATTGAATTTTCAATTTTGAAAGCTTGAAGTTGAAACTTTAGGATTGAATTTGATGAATCATGATTCACGAGACTCAATAAGTTGCAGTTGTAATATGTATTTTACTAACTTGTGGACATGGTTGATGAACTTGATGACGATTATAATTTCTAGATGATTGATGTGATATGGTTCAATGATCAATCTATTTTTTTATTTTTTTATTTTATTTTTTTATTTATTTTATTTTTATGTTTTTTATGTCTAATTCATCATTCTACATGTTTTTGTTGACATATATGTATCAAAAATAAAAAAATATAAAATATATATATATTTTTAAAAAATCGCTCCCGGATTCGCTCCCAAACCGGGAGCTTCTGAAAATGGTCGCTCCTGCTCCCACTCCCAAGCAACATTGATCTTGATCTCTCAGCCCATTCACTGCCATCTTGCTGCTCTTCTTTTGACTCTGAGCCTCTTTACTTCCCTCCTGGAAGTCCTTGGTTCGACTCCCTCTGAGTCTTGATTTCTTTTCTGGAAATCCCTCCTCCTTGGTCTTGCCCTGTTAGGTACTATTCTAACCACACTACCCCACCAGCTTCACTCCGCAAATCATTCGCAGCTCCCTATACCTCAGCAACTTGAAGAACTGGGCCTCTAGGCTCTGTGCAATCCTAGCACTGGTAAAATATGCACCTCCTGGCCACAATGCCAATCCTTCTTGGATGAGAAAGATGACTGGGCACTGTGTAGGTCAGGTATGCTCCTCTCTACCACTGCGCTGATCCTCCTCCTGGCTCGAATTGATGACGCAGGCACTCTGTGTCACCCCTTACTTGCTGCTTTCTGCTAGGAACAACTTCTGTCACTCTGGAAAATTGTTTTCTACTGCTACTGCTCTGCTTGGATGATGCCTTTAGTTATACTGTGATCTTCAACCACGCTCTGATACCATGTTGGAATTTCTAAGTTTAACCCTTTAGAAATTCTTCCTGTACTATCTGATTTATTTCTTCCTACTTGTTAAATTACTTAAAAAGTTATTTACCATGTAAATACTGAAAATAAATACAAGTACCATATTAACACATACAGAGCATCAATTGAAAGTAAACAAGCACACAAGTGACACCATTGTTTTTTGACTAATGTCCCCGGAAAAACCCAATGCGGGAATGTTGGGTTGTGTTATATTCTTTCCACGACTAGCCCACGTAGTTAATTGGGGGGTTAGAGAGGGGGAGAAGCCCCCCCTTCATTGCGCCGATTGTGTAGCAGGGTGGGGGTCACAAGGGGTTTGAGGTGTACCCGTAACCCCACTTTATCGGGTCCTATGTTAGGTTGGGCGGACCCACCTATGGTTTTGTGCATGATTTTCACACATGTCTTTTTGGACGCGATGGTTTTTGGTCCATGGTATTGGACGCGATGGTTTTCGGTCCATGTTATTGGATGCTTCGGCATGTATAAATATGTATTATAACATTGAAAGGAACATAATGAAAAATCAAGTTGGTAGTCCCGGTTTTGGGATACAGGGGAAAATCTCTGTGTATATGTGTTATGCTCTCGCATTGTTTATTTTATGTGTTTTAGAATTCGTATGAAGGTAATTTCTACACGGGGTTAAAACCTACATTTGGTATCAGAGCTGTTTTGGCTTCAAGGGGACGCCTTTGTTGCTGAGGGGTTTCACTCGGGCCTGTGGTAGACCCTGTTCAGTGGGAGATCTGCGAGATCGATTCTGGTGGTGAAAGAAGATGACGAGCAGTGGAAAGATAGAGATCGAGAAATTTAATGGTCAGAATTTTGAGTTGTGGAAAATCAAGATGGAGGATCTGTTGGTGGATAAAGATCAGTGGATTGTGGTAGATCCAGGTACTAAACCAACGGGAGAGTCCTGATGAAGAATGGAAGAAGTTGGATCGGAAGGCAAAGAGCACAATATGATTGTGTGTCTTAGATTCAGTATTGTTGAATGTATCAAGGGAAGCTATGGTGAAGGCTTTATGGGACAAGTTAGGGACTTTGTATTAATCTAAGTCTCTAGTGAATAAACTGTTCCTGTGGAAAAAGCTATATAACCTGAGGATGAAAGATGGAGACTTGGTGATAGAGCATCTGAATGCATTTAATATTGTGGTAAGTTAGTTAGCATCTTTTGATATTAAAATTTCAGATGAAGATAAGTGCATCAGTTTGTTGTGTTCTCTACCAGATTCGTGGGATAGTATGGTTATTGCAATAGGTAGCAATGCAACTGCCTTGCAGTTTGATGAAATAGTCTCAGCCTTGCTGACGGAGGAGATGAGACGGAAAAATATGGAGAGCCAGAATGGTGATGCCTTGTTTGTACGAGGACGGTCCGAGAACCGAAACAAAAATAAGTCATCGAGTGGGAGATCTAAATCTAGATGGAGATCTAAATCTGCAGGAAAACCTGTAAAGGTGGTGTGTTGGAAATGCGAAAAGGAAGGCCACTTCAAAAGGGACTATAAATCTAAAGCTCCTAACAAAGGAAAGGGATCTGATGAGGCTCCTTCTGCAGAGGCGAAAATCACCTCAGATGAAGGTGGGGATGTGTACTTGGCTTCTTCAAGTACACATGTAGATCATGAGGCATGGTTGATTGACTCAGGTGCATCCTTTCACTTCACTCCCCATAGAGAGTGGTTCTCTGAGTACGAGAATTATGATGGTGGTGATGTCTTCTTAGGGGATGATAAGAAGGCTAGAATTGTTGGTCGCAGAAAAGTAAAGTTGAAGTTGCAAGGTGGAAGGATTAGAACACTTCCGGGTGTTCTACATATTCTTGCATTGGGCAGAAATCTAATTTTTGTAAGCAAGCTCGATGATGCAGGTGTAAAAACAGTGTTCTAGAAGGATACCTGCAAGATGGTTCGACGAGCACTGGTATTGACGCAGAGAGTTCGGATTGGAACTCTGTACAAGCTGCAAGGTAGCACTGTTGTTGATGGGTGTAACAGTTCTGTGGTTCTTGAAAGTGGAGCAGAAAATCTAGTGGTCTCTAGAGAGAAGACCATGCTGTGACATCAAAGGCTTGGAAATATTGGAGAGAAGGGCCTTCGAATACTTCATGGTAAAGGTATGGTAGAAGGTATGAGTAACAGCTCCTTGGATTTTGATTTCTGTGAAAATTGTGTATATGGGAAGCAGAATCGGGTGAGTTTCCCCTCTGGTGGTAAGAGGGCGAAACAGATATTATAGCTTGTGCATAGTGATGTGTTTGGGCCTGTGAAGGTTCCATCACTGGGTAAGTCTGTGTACTATGTATAATTTATAGATGACTTCTCAAGGAATACATGGATATATTTCCTTAAGAAGAAATTTGAAGTCTTTGACAGGTTTAAAGAATTTAAGGCTCTGGTGGAAAACCAGACAGAGAAGAAGATAAAGGTGTTGAGGACAGATAATGGTGGAGAGTTTTGCAATAAGGATTTGAAGAATTTTGTAAGAAGTGTGGTATAGCATGGTAGAATACTACTCCATATACACCTCAACAAAATGGAGTTGTAGAAAGAATGAACAAGATGTTGATGGAAAGGGCAAGAAGCATGCTCAGTGGTGCCGGGTTAGGACAAGAATTTTGGGCAGAGGCGGTGGATGCTGCATGTAACCTGGTCAACAGATCACCTTCATCAACGTTGGAGGATAAGACTCCACAAGAGGTATGGACTGGTAAGAAACCCTCTCTTTCACATCTAAGGGTATTTGGATGTGATGCAAATGTACATGTTCCAAAGGAGAAAAGAACCAAGTTGGATAGTAAATCTGAAAAGTGCATCTTTATTGGGTATAAGGATGGTATAAAGAGTTATAAGCTTTGGAACCCAACAACAAGGAAGGTTGTGTACAACTGATATGTGGTGTTCAGAGAGGTGAAAGATGTTATTAAACATGAAGTCCAACCAAAGGAACCTGAGAAGATAGAGTTTAAGCTAAAGGAGGAAGAATCAGACTCTACAGCAGAGGAGGAATCAGAAGATGAAGAGCCACAAACTTTGGCTGTGAGAAGATTAGTTCGAGAAAGAAGGCAGCCAGAAAGGTATAGTCCATCCACTTTTTGTTCAAATTGCTTTGTCTGTTACTGATGATGATCCTAGAACTGTGAAGGGAGCAGTGGATTCAGAGGATGGAAAACTCCAGAAAGAGGCCATGGTTGATGAAATGGCATCTTTGCACAAAAATGAGGCTTAGCATATGGTGGAGTTGCCGGCTAGAAGGAAACCCATTGGCAGCAAATGGGTGTTCAAAAAGAAGACAAATGCAGAAGGAAAGTTGGAGAAATACAAAGCTCGGTTGGTAGCAAAAGGTTATTCCCAGGTGTCGAGAATTGATTTTGGTGAAATTTTTTCTCCTGTTGCCAAGGTAACTTCTATTAGATTACTCTTATCGGTTGCTGTTGCTTTTGATTTTGAGGTAGAATAGATGGATGTGAAGACATCATTTCTTCATGGCGATCTGGAAGAGGAAATCTACATGAAGCAACCTGAAGGCTTTGTGGTGAAGGGTAAGAAAGAACTGGTATGCAAGTTAAAGAAGTCTCTGTATGGGTTAAAACAGTCACCAAGGATGTGGTATCAGAAATTTGATACATTTATATGGGGACTTGGCTTCACCAGAAGCAAAGCAGATCACTGTGTCTATTTTAAATTAATTGGTGACCGTGTTATTTATCTAGTCTTGTATGTGGATGATATGTTGCTGGTTGGAAATGACAAAGAAATTATCTAGGATTTGAAGACCCAATTGTCCTCCAAATTTGACATGAAAGATCTTGGTGCTGCAAACTATATTTTGGGCATGGAAATTAAAAGAGATTGGGAAAAGAGGAAGCTCTGGTTAAACCAGAGGAAGTATGTCGAGAGAATACTGCAAAGGTTTAATATGCAGGATAGTAAACCGGTGAAGGTTCCTATTCCTGTAGGTGCGAGGTTATCTGCTGAACAGTGTCCCAAGACACAAGAAGAGGAAGAGGACATGTCCCGTGTTCCATATGCAAATGCAGTCGGTAGCCTGATGTATGCAATGGTCTATACTAGACCAAACATTGCACATGCAGTGGGAGTATTGAGCAGGTTTATGTCAAAACTAGGGAAGGAGCATTGGACAATAGTGAAGTAGGTTTTCAGGTATTTGAGTGGCACTAGTGATTATGGTTTGTGCTATCAAGGAAGACCAGGATTGGACAGAGTGTTGGATATTCGTGGCTTTGTTGATGCAGACTGGGCTGGAGATCTGGCTCAGAGAATATCTACAAGTGGGTATGTGTTTAACCTATTTGGAGGTTCAGTCAGTTGGATGAGTAAGAAACAATCTGTAGTGGCACTATCAACTACAGAGGCAGAATACATGGCAGCCACTCATGCAAGCAAGGAAGCAATTTGGTTGCAAAGGCTGTGTTCAAGTATGGGGTTAGTACAGGAAGCTATAAGGATAGATTGTGACAGCCAAAGTGCAATTTTCTTGGCAAAGAACCCCGCATATCATTCAAAGACAAAGCACATTGATGTTCAATATCACTTTGTGAGGGATATGATAGAAGACAAAAAGGTGTTGCTGGTAAAGGTGGACACTTTGAAGAATACTGCAGATGCATTGACAAAATCTGTGAGCTCTGAGAAGTTCTCTTGGTGTAGAGAAACAATGGAAATTGCAGGGCTGGATAAATGACTAAGCTCTCTTGTGGCCCCCTATGGAAAGAAAACAACAAGTGGGAGAATGTTGGGTTGTGTTATATTCTTTCCACAACTAGCCCATGTAGTTAACCGGGGGGTTAGAGGGGGGATGGAGCCCCCCCTTCGTTGCACCGATTGTGTAGCTAACCCCACTTTATGGGGTCCGGGGCAACGCCCCAGAAAATTTTGGTTTTGGACCCTATGTTAGGTTGGGCAGACCCACCTATGGTTTTATGCATGACTTTCGCACATGTTTTTTTGGACGTGATGGTTTTCGGTCCATGGTATTGGACGCGATGGTTTTCAGTCCATGGTATTGGATGCTTCAGCATGTATCAATATGTATTATAACATTGAAAGGAACATAATGAAAAATCAAGCTGGTAGTCCCGGTTTTGGGATCTAGGGGAAAATCTCTGTGTATATGTTTTATGTGTTATGCTCTCGCATTTTTTATTTTATGTGTTTTAGAATTCGTATGCAGGTAATTTCTGTACGGGGTTAAAACCTACAGGGAAAATCGGTGCAGCTATTCAGAGGGTTTTATTATCATGCAATTTCAGAATACAACTTGGGTGCCATAAATGGATCACCCAACAAAGAATGCCCTCGACAGTAGTACCTCCTAGTCAGAGACAGATATTCCCGCTAAATCACCAGATGAACGATCCCACAGCAACAATGCAGCTTCTGCTACTCTCCATCACTTTAATAGGGATTGCGTCACCCTATCCAGCTCTCCAGCTTTCAGCCTGTCCCATGAAATGCTCCCAGCGCTGCCTCTAGGCCCTGTGTCAGCCTCTCTGGCCTAGCGTCAGCCTCTCTGGGCTCTGCGTTAGATTCTGGAGCCTCTACGTCAGCCCCTGGACCCTCTGCATCTCACACACTAGCCGTCTCTGGCTATGCGCAACCCCTGGCTGCCTCTGCGTGGCCTATAGCTGTATCTGCGTCCCTCTTCCGTCTCTGTACTGATCCTCCTGGTACTAACTCTGACTCTCTTGCTATGTATTCCCTGCCCCTTAGCTGCAACTCTGATCACTCACTCAATTTCCTCCGCAAACCCTGCCCCAGAGAATCGAGTTCTTGATCTCTCTTGGTGTGTTCTCCAATTGACCCTCAAGACTCCTCTTATACTTTTCTCGTTGGTCCATCAACGGCCGAGATTAAATCTCTAATCAACGACTAAGATTAGATTTGGCTTGATCCATGACTCTTGGACCATTCCTACCCAATTTTATATTAATACCCATTAATATTTTATTTTTCCTAAGTTTAGACTGAGGAACTCCATTAAAAATATTAATTATTTTAATATCTCCCAAACTGCTTAGATTATGCTCAAACCATTTATGGGTCTTGGAGATCTCACGTGCTTTAACCTCTCCACCAATTTTCGTGGCTAGAGCACATCTAATGCTACCCCAAATCAACAAGTGGTTTGGTTTACAAACAAAAAATCACATTCCGAAATAAATGCATATGAAGAAGAAAAAATTGAGTTGTAAAGTGAGGATGGATTTTAAAGAAAAAGTTTGGTTTAAAGAAAAAGTTAAGACAAATGGATTTCACCATAGTAAATGGTTTGAGAAAACTAAGAAATGAATGAGAGGATTTGATTTTAAGAATTGATTATATTAGTAAATTAAGGTCACATCTTCTCAATTAAGCCTACTATGAATTGGACAAACTTGGATAAGAAAAATAAGGATTTGGGGTTCAATATTTAGAATTTGAAAATGCTTCGAGGGCTAGTAAGGGGTTTTCTAGATCCAAGTATCATATCTTAAGGAATAATGATGACTTGTTTTAGAATCGAGTAAAATTTGTTGCCCGATTATATTGTGTATTATGTGGGGGTTTTAGTTAAATGGGAAAATGCTACTCACTATTGGGCTTGATAAGAGGTTGATTTTTTCTAGTTTGATGAGAAAATCCCTTTCACTTTCACTAATTCCTTTTAAATTCCAAGTCTCTAAATTTTTTGAACAACATGTTAGTCTAAATTTTGCAGCTGGACATATAGACAAGTGAAATGATGAATTCTAGAGTTTCATGCTTGTTCAATAAAGCCCCTTGATTTGTATGTGTGATTGTGATGGCCTAAGTGATGGCTCCTGTGTTTATGGAATGAGTATATCACCATTTTTCACTGCTTCTCTATCCAACACGACTATAAAACTCCTACATTGGATCTTAATTTAAATGTTGACAACATTATTACATGTCAATTGAAATGATGATGTATGCCAAATCCAGATCTCATTGCATCACAACCAATATGCTAATTTTTTCATTTCCAAACCAAAGCTACATTAAAGTATATACTTTTTGTAGCCTTACCAAACTTAATTCATGTAATTCCTCCAACAACAGTTAGCAAAAATCACTTTCCTAATGGTTGTGTCTAGGCCAAGATCTACAATGGATTAAACACCTTGGAATTTTATGATTTCTAGATTAGTTGTATGACCTATAGATTTGAAGCAAATAACATCAAATCAAAATTAGAAATATAAGGAACAACTAATAGAGCAAGGAACTCCAAATTTATTAATATTATCCAAGGATCATTAGATTTGACACATGTGGGGAGATCTCCAAGCTATTCGATGCTCCTTTGACCTCCTCCTTGGGAGGGTCCTTTGATGAATCCTATACCTGCAAGTGAATTGGTCTCTCTCTCTCTCCCTCTCTCTCTCGCATGGCTACTAATGGCTATGGTATGAGATTCACTAAAGGTGTATGTGCTCGAGTAGAATAATAATGTAAGTTGGATGATGAAATGGTGGAGAAAACCTCTCATATTTATACAAAACAATGGTTAGATTTTATATGGCCCAAATAATAAAAAGCAATTATTGGACCAAATCAAGATCTAATCCCCTTTGGTTTTTAATTATTATTTTGCTTTCTATTGATTAAATTTGAGAGGAAAATGTCAGAAAGGTGGTTTATTATGCGTAACTAACTTAAGAAAAAAAGTTTCTCAAGTTAATTAATGAAGATAATTCACAAATAATTGATTTATTGAATTATTCCCATGTGAATGGGCCAAACTCGTGAAAATAGCTTAAATTAAATGATTTTTTTTAGTTATTTTGACATGATTAAACAAAATTGATAAAAATAACTTAGGAAAAGTGGTTCATTAGGCTATTTTCATGGGGTTGTGATGTGAAAGTGGGTTTTAATGTGGCAAACCCTTACTACCAAATTGCATTTCAATAATCCTAACAATTTTGGCTAGGTGGTCATTTTTTGTGTGATAAGAGAGAGAGAGAGAGAGAGAGAGAGAGAGAGAGATTCACCACAATGATCATAACTACTCATGGAGGAGGTTTTCTTTTAGAAGTTGACCATAAATCAACCAAGAGTATCAAAGTGGGTGCACATGATCTTAATGAGATTGGGAGGCATATCCATACTTGACGAGATAACTCACTACAAAGAATACAATGATTTTCCCAACAAAGTGGGGTTGAGCAAAAGAATATATAGTACGCCAAGTGTCTCACATCAATAGGCTAGAATATAATACAATGAAAGACATGATCCTGTGTACACCTACATTGAGAATAATGGGTTAGGATTGATAACATAAAGGCCATTGATCTAGATACATAGGAACAAATTCCCCCTTGTCGAGGAGAAGGGGTGAAAACAACTTGAGAATATCTAATGAACATGAAGTGGCTTTGAATATCTAAATGAGTCTACTGAAAAGAAGCTCATGTTGAGGGGTAAATGGTGGAACCGAGCCAATCAAATCAAAGGAATCACATTTGAGGTTGGATCATGAACTGCTGCAGTCTGAGTATGAAAGGGAGTACTTGAAGGGAAACCCCCTCACAAGGTTTGAAAACAACTCACACATGCCTAGTGAATTTGGTACAATCATCTAAAGCATTGTACCATATAATGTATGGTTTTCTAATGTGCAATGGTGTGCTAAGGTCAAGCACGTGGGAAATAACCAAGCCAGAAAGCATTCAGGTTTCTCTCCGCTTGATTCGAGGCACCCAACAATAAGGAATATGAACACAAGGTACATTATCATCTAGGGCAATCCCCCATAATGAAGGTGTTGAAATTGGCAAGGGAAGGCCCATTGACGTCAAGGCAATGGTGAATCCTTAACATTAGCATGGGGTAGAAAGTATAATATGACTAACACCAATGTGGGTATAATGGTATGAGTGGCAGACTTATGACTTCCTTTATTCATAACATGACATGCAAGGTTGATTTAGCAGTAACTGAAATTATTCTGCTGGGAACAGTCTATTATAGGTGAAGGACTTTCAAAGACAAATTAGTAAATCAGTAAGAAATTTTGAGGTTAAATCTTAGCGATATAGGATGGGAGCAACTCACAAAGGTGCTAACAGACCATAACATGACCAATGTGGTACTAAATAGACTCAATGGGACATAAAGGTGAGTCATCGTATATGTTATGAGCACAAGTGTCCAAATGATGTTGGCATTGACTGAACCAAGTACAATGGGGTTACAAGGTTCTCGTGGTAAACCAAGAGGTAGTAAATGTGGGGAGTTTGGGGGGACATGGATTTTCAACACGGTGGGGAGAAATGTAGGTGTTAATAGCTCTTGCATGAAGACAAACCAAACTCCTAGTCCAAAAGGGGATTGAATGGCATGGGTGCAGAAATGCAATGAGGGTTATTATGCTAGAGTGCCCATGTGAGAAAGTAACTAACACTTGATAGATGGTTTATGCAAAATATGGATGGTCTGACCCATCTACCAAAGTGTGGGGGCTTCTACGGTGATTTCCAATTCTCTAACATTTTGCATAACATTTTAGTCTAAATTGTGGAGCTGGCTACAACCTAAGATGAGTGAAACAATGAATTCTAGTGTTTCATGCTTGTTCAACAAAGCCCCTTGATTTATATTTGTGACTATAATAACTTGGTTGATGGATTTTGTGTTTGTTGCAAGAGTATGCCACCATTTGTCATTGTCTTTATCTCCAACTTAGCTAGAAAACTCCTACATTAGATCCTAATTTAAATTTCCATCACATTATTACATCTTAATTGAAATGATGATATATTCGAAAACCAGATCTCATCACATCACAACTAATATGAGGATTTCTTATATCCAAACCAAAGCTACATTGAAGTATATAATTTTTATAGCCTTACCAAACTCCATTGTCACAATATGCTTTAAAGCAAATAATTTAAACTCTAAAGAGAAAGCTCAATTAACATGAAGCAAAAAATAAGTGACTAATCCATTAACCCCAAAATGTCAAACACGAAAGAAACCAAAGTGATATTTATACATGAAAGCAAAAATATGATTAGTTTTCCCCTTCATACAAGTTAAGTTATTTTAGTAGACTTCATTATCATAATATGCTATACAATAAATAATTTTAAACTCTCCTTTTTGTAAGGAAAATCTCAATTAACATGAAACACAAGACAAGTGAATTTGAGGGAAGCCATTGACATTCAATATGCAACATATTTATATAATAAAATTTAAGCTAATATGTTTATCCTGAAACATCAAACAAGAAAGAAACCAAAGTGACATTTGTACATGAAAGGAAAAGTAGGATAAATTTTGCCACTCAGACAAGGTATTCCGATAGAGCTTCCTTGCTCTCATTTTAATAAATAAAACTTATAAAACTAATAATATCAAACATACTCCATAAGTAGCCACCATTTTGTTAATATTAGCTTGTATTCACTTAATTCAACTTTCATATTCCATCCCACTCTAGGGTTTAGTGAAAAAACATACTACTTTTATATCTTTTCATAGTGAAAATAAAAAATAACTTTTATATTCCACCTCATTCTAGGGTTTAGTGAAAAAACATACTCTATGAAAAAATATAAAATAACTTTTATATTCCATCGGGTTTAGTGAAAAAACATACTACTTTTATATTTTTCACAGTGAAAATAAAAAATATAGTTTGTTGTAAAAAATAAATAAATAAAATAAAATAAAATTAAAAAATATTATAATCCTAATAACTTAAATAAATAAATAGAAAAGAAGAAAAACTGTGAATAATTTTAATATTTTTTATTAACTTAAATAAAGTAAAATTGAGAAAAAAATGTTAATAATTTAAGAACATTTTACTGGAATATGAGAACATCCAAGAAAGAAACCAACACAATCATACTTTCACATAAAAATATTTTTTTGAGGGAACTAAGAAACATATCTACACCATTCGTTTTAAAATCCTCAGAAATATTAAAAAGACCATACAACCCAAAGTATGGAAACATGATTATCACATAAGCTTTGAAGATGACATAGTTAAGTTGTTCGTGGAGATTGATTTTGCTTCAACCATTCTCTCCTTTCATAATATTGCATTCACCTAAGCATATTCTCACAAAACTAAACTATTGGGTAACTTTCGAAAGAAATCTAAAAATCTCAGGAATAAGAGAGAACAAAGAAAATATAGGCATTTTCTACTCATAATGAAACTGAGATCCTTACTTTTCTTAAATATCTATTTTTACAAGTTAATCAATGAAAGAGATTCAAAGTTGATTGTAGATAAAATAAAGATAATGGGGGATTTCAATTGATTGGAGATTCCATTTTGCAACATTTATGTATGTTTAAAGATAGCGGACAACTTTCCAATTTAAGTTGGAGCAAGAGAAAACGATAAGTTATGACTCTTTAATTAAAATCAAAAGACAATGATGACTTTTACTTAACATTAATGAGATAGAGATATAGTTACCATAAACCAACCAAAATACACAAAACATCATAATATTAAGTAAATAACGCTGTTAAATATGTTTCATAAAATTATTCTATATTGATATTATTTTTTAAAAGTGAAATCATCAATATTACACTTATGCAATTGGAAATGTGGATTAAGGGATAATGTCTCGCATGTGGATTGAACCACATGAGAAGTCATCACAATACTTAAATTCACTTTCCAAATAGACAAATTCTTAAAAAAGCTCAAAAAATTGTAGATTCATTATATTTTTTAAAGTAAAAAAATATTTATTTATTTTTTTAAAGCAACCAAATATTTATTTATTTTTTAAAATAATTGTTGAGATATTTCATTTATTTTATAGAAAATAAATTATAAAGATAATTTACAAATTTAAAATAAACTTGAATATAAAACATTTAGCTTATAATTTTTTAAAAATATAAAATTTTGGGCATTGGGCATTATGAGGGGAAGAAAGCCACCCAAAGGGTGGTGGTACTAGGTCCGTCTTTATTATTGATTCACTTAAGAGCGCAACAAGTTACTTTATTCAAGAAAAATATGGGTGAGACTCTTTGCAAATCGATTCTGAACACCAAAATTCTAGAGGTCGAAGTTGGTGATGGGACTTACTTTTTTATTGCTTGTATCTTCCTACACTACTGGTGTATGGGTAACGCCTCTAGAGATTTGAACACGGGTGGGACTCTTTGCAAATCGATTCCAAACACCAAAACTCGAGAGGCCGGAGTTGGTGATGGGACTTGCTTTTTTATTGCTTGTAACTTCCTACGCTACAGGCGTATGGGTGATGCCTCCAGAGATTTGAACACGGGTGGGACTCTTTGCAAATCGATTCCAAACGGAAAAACTCCAAAGGTCGAAGTAACAAGTTACTCTATTCAAGAGTGTAAACATGTCAACATATCAAGCTTGAATTTCGGTGGGGAGAATAACAATTATTTCGCCCAAACACCTAGGCTAAACTCAATTGACTACTTAGCCAAAGACCTATCATATGATAAACTAGCAATTGCCCCAAATGGTGCAAGGAGATGCCAATAAGATTTTTAAATTGAAGAAGTTGTACTTATTTTGGTTTTCATAATCAAGCAAATAACAATTGATATATTAAATTTAAGTTATTTTAATGTTTTTAAAATTATATGTTTATATCTAATGCCAAGGAGCCTAGAGTTAAATTCATTATATAGTAACTTACATCTTGATTTGTTGTTACGAAGTTTACATGGAAATATATTTTTCTTGGAATGTTTCATTTGCCTTTGGAGGATTTGAAGGCAACAATGCAAGAAGGACTCTTTGAGTCACTACATCGAGACCTGATGGGGATGTTTGACAAGTGAAATTTTGATCCTTTGGAACTCAATAACCCATTTCTTAACAATGATGTTCCAATGAAAGTATTTCTTGGATCCACTATCATAAGTTTCTTGGGGTTGGTCACTTATTCAACCTAATGGAAGGCATTCCTGATTGTATTATAAAGTGTCTTTTGTTGGGACAACAATGCTAGAACATAATTAAGGAGATTTGTACCTCAGTTGCTCCATTTAGTACCACGTAGTTTGTTTTTTGTTGTTGCAATATTTAGATATTAAACTCATTGCTTTGCACCTCTGGAGTTTTCTCAAATGCCTCTTTTCACAAGCAGTTGTTGCAGAGCATGTACAAATGACATAATTTCCATCGTGACGTTTTGCCTTTTTACTGGTTACATAAATCCTTAGGGGTAGCCAAAATTTTTGGGTCTGATTCTATTAAAAGCATACACAATATATAATAATATGATGTATAAAAAGAATCCCTGCAAATCTATACTACTCATAGGAACTTTCTCTTCCAACGTAGTTTAAATCCTATGAAATATAGAGGAAATGCATACATTTTTTAAACTGAAGCACAAAAATCATTAAGATTGATGAATATGCATACCACCTTAGCAGATAGAGATGAAATGTCATGAACATAACATGAAAAGTGATCTCAAACGTCCATTCCCATAGCAGAACGAAACACCAATGAAAAGAAACAATAGAAATGGATATGGTTGAGGCACAATATTTACATTTTGGCCGAGACCAGTTATGAAAAAACATGGCAAAAAAATAATCTTTCTAGTTTTTTCTTTGCACCTCCCCATGCTAGAGTGTGGACATGGAATTCCAATCCAAGCAACCTGGCAAGGATATCAATCCAATATCAATCCAACCATTCCGCAGAGGTCCCTGGCTTTCAATACAAGGATTATGATTTTATAGAAACCGAGAACTTTATCATAAAGAATGTACTATAATAGATTTCTTAAGCTGATTCACAAGAAATTTTCTACTGCAAGACTTTTTCTGTTGAATATCCAACTAAAAGCATAGGTTCATCCTTGTTTTTCCCTTTCTTGAGCTTACTCATCTAGCTTTCTAATACAAGGTGCCAACTTGAATACATAATCCTGAGCCTTCCTTCCCTTACCAGAAAGACCATCTCTAAGCAACAGAAGAAAAGTGGTCAAACAGATTACAATCCTACCCATCATACATAAAATGTGCAAGCATTACAACCTTTTTCCGCATCATATCCTCAAAAGCTAGCATTGTGGTGTTAAGATCAATCTCAAACAACTTTTCAAAAATCTGTGTATGCAGTCTCATGGCACACTCAGTGTATAAGAATCCAAGATAGGGACTATTTTCTATGCTTGGACACTAAACAATAAAAAAAGGTCAAGTTAAAAAATAAAAAACTAAAATATCTTGCAGAAATCTTCCAAGTTGCAATATGTCTAGTAAATAAATAGAGTGGAATCCCACATCTTGTTGCTACCAATAGTAAACATGATAAAATACATTGACAAAATGCTTGCAACGTTAAGACCATGCAGTGCATAGGTGGGTGCTTATTGTTATGCCTCATAGGGTGAGGTAGAGGTACATGTGTGCCTACTCTTTGGCTTTATGATGTGTTATTTTTAATTAATTTTATACTATTTGGATGGAATATCATATGCATTTTCAGTGGAAAGGGATCATGTATCTAAATATTGAGCCACCAACAGATTTAAATGCCAAAATTTTTACCATTGGATTCCTAAAAAATCATTGTATTATACAAAATAAAATATCTGAATATTGAATATATGTTGACATTTTTCCTTTTCAATGATATACAAATTATCTTAGACAAAAGATAAGATCAGTCTTTAAGAAGACAAGTTTCATCATATACTCTGCCTTGCAAAATTGGCTGTGAATGTTGAATATATATTGACATTTTTCCATTTCAATGATAAACAAATTATCTTAGGCAAAACTTAAGATCATAATTTTAACCAGACAAGTCCCATCGTATATTCTGCCCTGCAAAATTGGCTATGCTCTACTTTTCATCAACTTGCTTGCATTTCCTCTGCTTTTTATCAACTTGCTTGCATTTCCTCCTCTTTTTATCAACTTGCTTGCATTTCATCTTTTGCATCCTATACTTTACATCAACTTCTTGTTTCATCTTTTCCATCCATACACTCAAAGAACTATCATTATCGATATTGGTAATAACTGCATTGTTTTTCCATTTGGCCAGCACAAAGTACCTAAATTTCACGAAAATGCTTTAAGAGAAATATTGTTCTCATCAGATTCAAGCTATTTTATGTTGGGTAAACTTGACTGAGGTTGATCCTTACCCTAAGATACTTGTATTACTGTGTTAATTAACCTAGGGACATCCAAACCAAATCACCAGAGAACATAAAAACCTCGATGCCATGACCTGCCAAAAGTGGGTGAGAATAAGTGTCTATAAAAAAATGGTAAGTAATTGTAAAGGAGGATAATACTATAATAGTTTTACTGTAATTCTAAGAAGGATATGATGTAGGAGAATGTGCAGAAACAAAGTTTTCACAAATTTAACACCTTGTTTAGTATGAAGTCGATTAAAATGAAGGGCTATAGACTTTTACCTGATCACTATGTTTGTACTTTCTTGTAGGCAATAAATGACGGAATACTTTTTGGAGTAGCAATGGCATTTTCTCCCTACCGATACCATTGGATGTTAAAACTTGTTGAAGACTCCTATCAAGCCTACCACACAAACATATATGTATTTAAAACATAAAGAACTTTAGGTTGAAGTTTAGGATTTGATGAACATTTTGCAATCATGCAAAGGTCAATTAGAATTCATACCATGAATAAATGTTTGTAGTGGCATATATTAGGTTTCTTTGGAATGCAAATGTATTCAACTGCACCATTAAATTTGACTTTCTTTGCAGGATTCATGTCTGATGTGTTAGGTGCTGAGAAGGTACACATGTGAAACTATGTGTTTCCATTATTCTCCTTTTTGTTCATAAAAAAATTCCAGCTTATGATGTCTGTTTAATAATAAATGGAACCAAAATCATGAATACACACTCGTGAAGGATAAATGGTTAAAGATAATATCATATTAGTAGTGAAATTTTTTCATTCAACCTGCTTTAATAGCTAATTGATCCTAAAAGAAGTAGACATGATTTTAGCTGGATGTTTTGCAACCATAATGAGCCTAGGAAAACACAATGGACATTTTATCACATAAAATTTGGGCATCTAAATAGGCTTTGGGTTCATGGCAGAAGCTCTTCCACTTGGAATTTGAACCCTTTATGCTGAGACTTTTCTAGGCCTTATACCAAGAACATAATTACATCAAAATGGAAAATTTTCTCTAGTGAAACTCATATAGGTAACAATCTTAAACAAAATTAGAATAAAAATATAATAGAAAATCCTCCAAAGCCAATAGAGAGAATTCCATTTCTCCTTTATAGTGGGACCTTCAATGTAGCTTCTACAAAATCAGGCACTCTACTTTCTAAGGGCTAGATTGCAAGTGCTGAGTTGAAACTCATATTTTTACTCACTTTGAAAAACTGTGATGTTTATTCGAGATTATGAGCATGTATGAAAAACTAATTTCAATATAATCAGATTGTGATTGATCAAAAAATCAATACTACATTAACTCATGCTTACCATGCTGGTATGCGATGCTTCTCTCTTGATTTTAAATTTCCTCCAGCATAGAAGTCTGAATTTTTTTGGTGCTTGTAAGCAAGAGCAAAATCTGTTTTTCCTTAATTCCATCCTTTGAATACATTTCCTTTTTCTTTCCTATATTTAACGTTGTCATAGAGCATGCCAGATTTGATTTATTTCAAGCTACCAAGTTTCTTAGTCTAGTAAAACTGAACAACTGCAATAATTTTTTTAGCATGAAGTATGTGTACCTACTTGATCTTTCTCTAACAGAGCCTCCGAGTCATTCTTTTCCACCAGCTCTATAGTATCATGTGGCAAAGAGAAATATGATAATTCAAATCTCCATTCCATCCTTTGAATACATGTCCTCTTTGCTCAATTTGAAGCTATCATAGAGCATGCCAAATTTGATTTATTTCAAGCTACTAACAAATATCTTCTTTGACTACAGATACCACTTAAATATTACCCAACATTGAGCATCCAAACATCCATCTTTCTTTGTTAATATTTGTGGTGCAGTGTTTTGCTTGCTTGATGAAGTTATAATTGATTATATCCAATCACAGATAAGCAATCCCTACATATTTCTTGTGCCCAAGTGGATATGAAGTGGCCAACAACTCCATGTATAGGAACACCTAACAAAAGAATCTTTGGAACATAACTCAAGAATTTGATATTGAATTTTATTTTTTATGGTCAATTGAACAACCTAAGGCATATGGGATATTGATATTTTGTATATTTTGAACAACACCTATTCCTTTACAAAATATGTTTGGAAAGATGTTCTGCGCAGTATAAACATTGCAATCCCTTTAAAATATTCCATCTTAATGGATACTATGTAAAGTGTTTTTTGGGTTTTTTTGGATGGAATTTGATAGTACAATTTTGTCAAGATTGCGTTTTTTGGTTGTATAAAATGCATTTCTGAATGCATAATGAATTCAACATTCTGAAAAACCCTTGGGGCACTTGGATGCAGATTGTATAACTCAAACTTATGATTCCAAGAAATATCTGCCGAATTTTGGGCAAAATTGGTCAAAAAAATGTCTAAAAAAGGTTGAAAATGTCAAAAAGTTAGACTACACTATATTTTTTTTGTAAGTTGTGTTTGCATTGAGATAGAAATATTTACATTAGCTATGTAAAAATTATTGTCTTTGGGATGCCACCTTGGAAAGCAAACCATTAAAGCAAAGAGTTAAGGACCAACAAAAATGACTAACACATTATCTGAGAATAGAAAAACCAATAATGACAATAATTGGCCCAAGGAGTCCTAGTAACAGAAAATAGTGCAAATGTAATGAATCACCAAATCATGGAAAATCTCCCAAATTTAGTATTCAACCAACAAGAATTATATACAAAAAATTCTTAATTATCATTCACAACTGTGAATCAACAAATTTAGTATCAATCTAGTAATCACCATAGCTTTCCACTCCATCTCTGTGAACTCTTGTTGGGCAACTATTTGATGGTTACTCTCTTTTGCCACTTGTAGAGCTGTTACGAATGCTTGCCACACCATCTCTGTGAACCCTTATAGTATGATCTATGGGCACTCACAACACATGGAGAGAAAATTAAGGAGCCATATTTTGAACAAGCATAATTTATTTATTTATTTTATTTTATTTTATTTATTTATTATTATTATTTTTTTTAAATGCGACAATTATGGCTAGTCCTTATAATTCTCAAATGTATCTATAAATATGGTGGATCTTACTCATAAATATTTGCTAAAAAATAATATACAAAGATTTTATTTTTTTGTAGAAAAGTTGGAGAATTGTCAAGCATGCTATCTACATAGTGCATAAATGTATCTATTAAAATAAATACGATGGATCTTACTCATAAATTTTTGCAGAAAAATAATATTCAAAGATTTCTAGCATAATTCAAAGGTTCAAATCATAGCTACCTCCTAAAAGCTCATTGGTGGTGCATAGATTATGTCTAGAATTATTCTATTCTATTAATAAAAGTTGTTTTGAAGGACTGATAAGTCATCTAATCAATATGATGAACAAATTAAATATTCACTTGAAAAATGCTACTAGTGATTGTATAAAATATGGACATAATTTTGAAAGTAAATATAAATGAAGAAGAAGAAATTATTACAGGAAGGACATCCACAATTTTTTCATGTAGGTATAATTTGTCTTCAAGAGCTATCCCAAACTCTATTGATCTCAGTATTCTTTGCACAATCCTTAAGATCTATCCCAAACTCTATTGATCTAAGTAGTACTTGCACAATCCTTGAGATCTATCCCAAACTCTATTGATCTTAGTAGCCTTTGCACAATTCTATGAAAAGGTAGACATAATTGACACTTGCATCCGCTTTTGGAGATGATGATACTGATAAATTATGTCGAAAAGCCTTGAAAGCACGCTATATAATTTCTTTGTCTCCATGATTTTCCACAATTGAAGCCTGTTTGTTTGTTGCAATAGCGAATGGCTAAGGCATGGTAGCATTGGCACGTTGGGATCCCAAACTCATCCCCACGATAGATTGAGGTTTGGTAGCCCAACGACTGATCAATTGCCTTGGACCAAATTGGCACAACTGATTTGAATGGTGTGATTGCATCCTCAAAGGCACGTTTCTTACTGTTAGTGGATGAAGGGTTGTCGCCATTGCTACTCATTTCTTTGTCCATGGAGGTGGTGGCAACAACGACAATATGGGAAGGAAAGTTGGTGGTATTATTCATATTGGCTTCTTCTAAAGCTTGGTTCCTTATGACCCAATTCACATTTGGTAACTCATAGACATTGTTGACTGAACCCTAAGGGAACTGGAGACCATAGCTTGAGAGAATATTACAGTCATTCCCATTGGCCTGATTATTGTTGTTGCCCAAATTCTACGTTATGCTCGACCTCAGAGCTATGTAACATGTATACATTATTTCTTTTCATATAAAACGAACAAAACTCCTTGGTTGTTTGTATTTGTGTATCACTATTTCCTTCCATACATAGAGCACATAAATCCTTTGTTGTTTGTCTTTGTGTATCACTAAAATACACTTCAAAGAAAATTTACCTAGATTTGGAACTATAACCATTGCATCACATGGGTACCATACTTAAAACATAAGAAGGGTCATCATTTTAAGAGTGGATTGCTAAAATTCACATATTAGATGGTTTGTCATTGCCTATTTCTCTTTATCCCTTTCTTCCTTAAGGTCCATGCTCCATGATGTAGGTTTTAAACCCATACAAAAATTACCTGCATACAAATTCTAAAACACAAAAAATAAACAATGCGAGAGCATAACACATAAAACACATATACACAGAGATTTTCCCCTGGATCCCAAAACTGGGACTACCAGTTTGATTTTTCATTATATTCCTTTCAATGTTACAATACATATTTATACATGCCGAAGCATCTAATACCATGGACCGAAAACCATCGCGTCCAAAACCATGTGCGAAAATCGTGCACACAACCATAGTAGGTCCGCCCAACCTAACATAGGGTCCAGTGGGGTTACTTGCACCCCTCAAACCCCCTGTGACTCCCCACGCTATGCAATCGGTGCAACAAAGGGGGGGATTCGCCCCCCTCTAACCCCCCGATTAACTACGCGGGTTAGTCGTGGAAAGAATATATAACAACCCAACATTCTCCCACTTGTTGTTTTCTTTCCACAGGGGGCTACAAGAGAGCTTAGTCATTTATCCAGCCCTGCAATGCCCATTGTTTCTATACACCAAGAGAACTTCTTAGAGCTCACAAATTTTGTCAATGCATCTACAGTATTCTTCAAAGTGTCCACCTTTACCAACAACACCTTTTTGTCTTCTATCATATCCCTCACAAAGTGATACTAAACATCAATGTGCTTTGTCTTTGAATGATATGTAGGGTTCTTTACCAAGAAAATTGCACTTTGGTTGTCACAGTCTATCCTTATAGCTCCCTGTACTATCCCCATATTTGAACACAATCTCTGCAACCAAACTGCTTCCTTGCTTGCATGAGTGGCTACCATGTATTCTGTCTTTCTAGTTGATAGTGCCACTACAGATTATTTCTTACTCATCCAACTGACCTCCAAATAGGTTAAACACATACCCACTTGTAGATCTTCTTTGATCCAGATCTCTAGCCCAGTTTGCATCAACAAAGCCACGAATATCCAACACTCTATCCAATCCTGCTCTTCCTTGGTAGCACAAACCATAATCACTAGTGCTACACAAATACTTGAAAACCTGCTTTAGTGCTGTCCAGTGCTCCTTCCCTGGTTTTGACATAAACTTGCTCAATACTTCCACTGCATGTGCAATGTCTGGTCTAGTATAGACCATCACATACATCAGGCTACCGACTGCACTTGCATATGGAACACGAGACATGTCCTCTTCCTCTTCTTGTGTCTTGGGACACTTTTTAGCAGATAACTTTACACCTACAGGATTAGGAACCTTCACCGGTTTACTATCCTGCATATTAAACCTCTGCAATATTGTCTCGACATACTTCCTTTGGTTTAACCAAAGCTTCCTCTTTGTCCGATCTCTTTTAATTTCCATGCCCAAAATATAGTTTGCAGCACCAATATCTTTCATGTCGAATTTGGAGGACAAATGGGTTTTCAAATCCTGGATAATCTCTTTGTCATTTCCAAACAACAACATATCATCCACATATAAGACCAGATAAATAACATGGTCGCCAATTAATTTAAAATACACACAGTGATCTGCTTTGCTTCTGGTGAAGCCAAGTCCCTGTATAAATGTATCAAATTTTTGATACCACATCCTTGGTGACTGTTTTAACACATACAGAGACTTATTTAACTTGCATACCAGTTCTTTCTTACCATTCACTGCAAAACCTTCAGGTTGCTTCATGTAGATCTCCTCTTCCAGATTCTTGTGAAGAAATGTTGTCTTCACATCCATCTGTTCTACCTCAAAATCAAAAGCAGCAACAACAGATAAAAGTAATCTAATAGAAGTTACCTTGGCAACAAGAGAAAAGATATCACCAAAATCAATTCCTGGCACCTGGGAATAACCTTTTGCTAACAACCGAGCTTTGTATTTCTCCACCTTTCCTTCTGCATTTGTCTTCTTCTTGAACACCCATTTGCTGCCAATGGGTTTCCTTCCACCTGGCAACTCCACCAGATCCCAAGCCCCATTTTTGTGCAAATATGCCATTTCATCAACCATGGTCTCTTTCCAGAGTTTTCCATCCTATGAATCTACTGCTTCCTTCACAGTTCTGGGATCATCATCAGTAATAGATAAAGAAAAATTTGAACAGAAAGCAGATGGACTATACCTTTCTGGTTGTCTTCTTTCTCGAACTGATCTTTTCACACCCAGAGTTTTTCGCTCTTCATCTTCTGATTCCTCCTCTGCTGTAGAGTTTGATTCTTCCTCCTTTAGCTGAAACTCTATCTTCTCAGGTTCCTTTGGTTGGAATTCATGTTTAATAACATCTTTCACCTCTCTGAACACCACATCTTGGTTGTACACAACCTTCCTTGTTACTAGGTTCCAAAGCTTATAACCTTTTAAACCCAATAAAGATGCACTTTTTAGATTTATTATCCAACTTGGTTCGTTTATCCTTTGGAACATGTACATATGCATCACATCCAAATACCCTCAGATGTGAAAGAGAGGGTTTCTTACCAGTCCATACCTCTTGTGGAGTCTTATCCTCCAATGCTGATGAAGGTGATTTGTTGACCAGGTAACATGCTGTCTCCACTGCCTTTGCCCAGAATTCCTGTCCTAACTCGACACCACTGAGCATGCTTCTTTCCCTTTCCATCAACATCTTGTTCATTCTTTCTGCAACTCCATTTTGCTGAGGTGTATATGGAGTAGTCTTCTATTGTGCTATACCAAACTTCTTACAGAATTCTTCAAATTCTTGACTACAAAACTCTCCACCATTATCTATCCTCAACACCTTTATCTTCTTCTCTATCTGGTTTTCCACTAGAGTCTTAAATTCTTTAAATCTGTCAAAGACTTCAGATTTCTTCTTAAGGAAATATATCCATGTATTCCTTGAGAAGTCATCTATAAATGATACATAGTACACAGACTTACCCAGTGATGGAACCTTCACAGGTCCAAACACATCACTGTGCACAAGCTCTAATATCTGTTTCGCCCTCTTACTACCAGAGGGGAAACTCACCCAATTCTGCTTCCCATATACACAATTTTCATAGAAATCAAAATCTAGAGAGCTATTACTCATACCTTATACCATACCTTTCCCATGAAGTATTTGAAGGCCCTTTTCTCCAATATGTCCAAGCCTTTGATGCCACAACATGGTCTTCTCTCTAGAGACCACTAGATTTTCTGCTCCACTTTCAGGAACCACATAACTGTTGCACCCATCAACAACCGTGCTACCTTGCAGCTTGTATAGAGTTCCAATCTCAACTCCCAGCATCAATACCAGTGCTCCCTGAACCATCTTCTAGGCATCCTTATCGAACATTGTTTTTACACATGCATCATCTAGCTTGCTTACAGAAATAAGATTTCTAGCTAATGCAGGAATATGTAGAACACCCGGAAGTGTTCTAACCCTTCCACCTTGCAACTTCAACTTTAATTTTATGTGACCAACAATTCTAGCCTTCCTATCATCCCCTAAGAAGACATCACCACCATCATATTTCTCATACTCGTAGAACCACTCTCTATGGGGTTTGAAGTGAAAGGATGCACCTGAGTCAATCAACCATGCCTCATGATCTACATGTGTACTTGAAGAAGCCAAGTACACATCCCCACCTTCATCTGAGGTGGCTTTTGCCTCTGCAGAAGGAGCATCATCAGATCCCTTTCCTTTGTGAGGAGATTTAGATTTACAGTCCCTTTTGTAGTTCCCTTGCTTTCCGCATTTCCAACACACCACCTTTACAGGTTTTCTTCGAGACTTAGATCTCCCTCTAGATTTAGATCTCCCACTCGATGACTTATTTTTGTTTCTATTTTGGGGCCGTCCTCGTACAGATAAGGCATCACCATTTTGGCTCTCCATATTTTTCCGTCTCATCTCCTCTGTCAACAAGGATGAGACTATTTCATCAAACTGCAAGGCAGTTGCATTGCTACCTATTGCAATAACCAGACCGTCCCATGAATCTGGTAGAGAACACAACAAACTAATGCACTTATCTTCATCTGAAATTTTGATATCAACAGATGATAACTGACTTACCACAATATTAAACGCATTCAGATGCTCCATCACTGAGTCTGCATCTTTCATCCTCAAGTTATACAGCTTTTTCCGTAGGAACAGTTTATTCACCAAAGACTTAGATTGGTACAAAGTCCCTAACTTGTCCCACAAAGCCTTCGCCGTAGCTTCCCCTGATACATTCAAGAATACTAAACCTGAGACACATAATTGTATTTTGCTCTTTACCTTTCGATCCAACTTCTTCCATTCTTCATCAGACACTCCCGTTGGTTTAGTACCTGGATCTATCGCGATCCACTAATCTTTATCCACCAACAGATCCTCCATCTTGAGTTTCCACAACTCAAAACTTTGACCATTAAATTTATCGATCTCTATCTTTCCACTGCTTGCCATCTTCTTTCACCACTAGAATCGATCTCGCAGATCTCCCACTGAACAGGGTCTACCACATGCCCAAGTGAAACCCCTCAGCAACAAAGGTGTCCCCTTGAAGCCAAAATAGCTTTGATACCAAATGTAGGTTTTGACCCCGTACAGAAATTACCTGCATACGCATTCTAAAACACAGAAAATAAACAATGCAAGAGCATAACACATAAAACACATATACACAGATATTTTCCCCTGGATCCCAAAATCGAGACTAGCAGCTTGATTTTTCATTATATTCCTTTCAATGTTACAATACATATTTATACATGGTGAAGCATCCAATACCATGGACTGAAAACCATCGCGTCCAAAACCATGGAGCAAAAACCATCACGTCCAAAACCATGTGTGAAAATCATGCACACAACCATAGGTAGGTCCGCACAACCTAACATAGCATCCAAAACCAAAATTTTCCGGGGCGCTACCCTAGACCCCATAGAGTGGGGTTACCTGCACCCCTCAAACCCCCTGTGACTCCCCCCGCTACGCAATCAGTGCAACAAAGGGGGGGCTCCACCCCCCCTCTAACCCCCCGGTTAACTACGTGGGCTAGTCGTGGAAAGAATATAACACAACCCAACACATGAATGCTTGTCTAGAATCCTCGATTTCCACAACAACAGATTTAGCATGTGTTATCAGATCGACAACCTAAAATCCAAATGGAAACACACTAATCCCAGAAAAAAAGTGAAATATTGTCACTATTTGTAAGCCAATGATAAATAAATTATGCATGCTGCTTCATTTTCTTGGCTATCTAGTTTCTAAGTTAGAATCACATTTTTTTATACATGTTACTGCATTTTCTTGGCTATCTAGTTTCTAAGTTAGAACCACAAATTTTTCCTTAACATGTCTGCAATTAGCTAGAAATAGTTAAAGTACCTCCATATAAAAAACTATTGGAAAGCATGCTTCCTACTACCAATGATATATAGATGTCCAAGCATTACAATGGAGAGATAGATAAGCATAAATCTCCTTTCATGTTCCATGTTCCAAGACTGCAATCATCATTCCTTTCTTATCAATAGCGATTTCAAAATAAAAATAAAAATAAGTGGAACTCAATCTAATAATATCACTTGTCATCCAAGTAGGAGACTCCTTCTTGATGCAAACCAAAGAAGTCTGTCTCCTTGCTGCATAAACTAGGTAGAAATTTATTATCAACTATATGAAAACTCAATTGCTAGAGCAGGTCTACAAGAGAATTCTCAAAATTAAGCAATAAAATCCATATAATCAACTGTAGGCATCATTGCAATAAGTGTATGATCCAAACCCCATGAGAGTGTTTTCTAAATCTATAAATCATTGTTGTTTCAAAAATTCAAACCCCATGAAAATATTTCCTAAATCTATAAATCATCACTATTTCAAAAATTCAAGCCCCATGACAATACTTTCTAGAAAAAGCCTACAGGCACTAAGTTTGGTTTTTTTTTTTTTTTTTTTTTTTTTTTTTATTTGAATTTTGGATATGGGGAGGACTTCCCAAATTTTCTCACTTAGATTTAGTAAATTTATGGGTCACCTATTAGGTCTCAGTATTCAAGGTATTACGGGCCACCCATATGGGGTCTTTTCTACCATTAATTGGATTGGGTAAACAAGTATTTAACAGAGCCTTCACTGCTCCAACTGAACATAATTCTTACTGTATTTTTGGTACCTCGGACCAATACGGGAGCCATTAGAGAACTAACAATACTGAGCCATCAGAGAACCAACAAGACTGGCCATAAAGATATAAACTTGATTAGGGAAAATAGAGAAAGATTTGATGAGGAAGTGACAGATTTAGCCAAAGTAGGCCATGAATAAAAATGAATAAACTCTTAGCACAGAGCCCTGGAGCAGAGTTAAAACTAGTGAATAACATTCATCCATTAAAAATCAATCACTTTCTTTTGTGCATTTGTACGCTAGAGTTAAAAATAGTGAATGCAATCTATCCATTTGAAGTCAATCACCTTCTCTACATTATTCCTCAATGCACTTCCATTTGTTCTTTCTAGCGTTAACGAGATTGATTTTGAAGGATGCCCAGGTGAGGAAAATTTGATGTAACCAACATGTCGAAAGTGCTTTGTACTGCTAGGAACCTCGAGAGGTCAAGGGAGGTTAGGGGAGCGAATCCCACCATGAAGAAATGAAGTCGGGGGAAGGGAATTAGGTTCACTATAAGCTTCCACAGGCTCGAGTTCAGCTGGCCAAGAAATCTTAGGAAACATGTCACTCCACTCAAGGATGCGAAGATTAAATGGTTAAAATATCTTATTTCAAAGCCAAAAGTCCAAATAAAAAATCCACAAACCTTAATTCCAATTGACTCGTTTATAAACACAAAAACCTAAGCTCAATTAACCCATCTATATCAATATTGAGCAACTCTAGTCTACGAAGAAAATCAATCTCAAAGTAGAGAATATTATAATGCCGTAATTTGAAAGAGTACAGAATAAGAGCCAATTAAGGCCTAAGGATCACTATTATAACACCCAGTCCATATAATGCACCGGCGTACTTGTCAATAGACCAATTAAAGAAGCCATCTTGCAACTTCCAAAAAATACATGAAGTTCGTAGGCTATTAGAACCAGCTATTAGAAAGTTAGTGGGAATGATGGTTACTTGATAACCTGTTAAGCAAACAAGTAGTATTTTGAGTACTCGCCGATGCAATCGAGAGTGACGCCACTAATATTATTATTCTCTCACAAGTCCAAACTCTGTAGCATCGTGAGGCTACAAATTTTGTCAAGAATCGAGCCTACAAGTTAAATTGAGCCCAAATCCAGTTTAGTAACGCGACCTGATTGAGAATCATAGTCTACTCCCTTCCATTAGCTTCATTCTTCGCCCTTCCAATCATCTAGCTTGCCTTTAACTTTCAACTTGGTGTTAATGTTCTGCGGGAGTTTCAAAAGAATCCCTAGAGATAATGTTGCCATGAGTAAATGGAAAAAAATCATCGAGCTAAATGATAAACCAATCTCATTAGATGCCCACAAAAAGAAAATGGAAAAATTGAACCCCTAATATGCGGATATGTGGTGATGGAGTCTATGTATCAGCCTAATCAACTGTTAAAAATAGTTTAATTGATCAGACAGAGGAGAGAAAAAGGGTAGACGATGGTTGGCTTGACCATTTTCAATAAGGCAACGCCTATCGACGTAAATATATTAAAAAAATATTATAATAAATTATGTAAATAATTTTGATTTTTTAAAATTATTTTAAGTATATTTGTATGACTGTAGTCTTTTACATTTTGGCCTTTTTCTAGGCATATTGTTTCATCAATTTATCTGAAATCTAGTAGAGATTTGTTAGAATCATAAGTTTGAATTGTCAAATCTACACAATCTAAGTGCTCTAGGAGTTTTCCAAGTTGCTAAATCTATCTATACATTCAAAAGCATATTTTAAACAACAAAAAATTGATATAACCAAAAAATTTACCATCAAATTCTTAAAGCAAAACACAACTTAAAATAACTAAACTTATTTGTATGTTCTTTGATTACAAATCTATATTTATAATTAATAAATATTTATTTTGATCATCTACAAAATAATTATATATGATATTTTAAATTTACTTAAATACATATATAGTGTAGTTCTTTAAGAAATTAATAATATTGTTTATATGGGATTCAGAAAGTGATTGGGACGCTGCGATGGATTTGAAGAGAAGTATTAGGGTTTTCCACATCATGGGCTATGTTGCCACATAAATCCAAATTGTTTTCACCTTACGCAACATTTATTGACTTCCCAATTTCAGATCTAGACAGTTGATGGTGGATACAAAATATATGTTTTCTGGTTTGATGATGGGTTAATTGGTCCAACAAAATCAAGGGCCCATCGTTCGAATGGTTCAATGACTAGCTGTGGGTTCAGGGGAATTTCGTCGGACTGTCCAGGGCATCCTGCTCTTTGGCAGCTGTCACAAGCTTGAACGAACTTCTTTTCATCTTTAAATATCGTGGGCCAATAATACCCTATTTGCAGCACCTTGTGACCAGTTCTTCGATTTGCGAAATGTCTACCACATGGTCCGTCGTGACAAGCTTTCAAAATGTCAAGAATTTCATCTTCACGGACGCATCTCCTGATGTGCATATCTGCCCCTGTATGAAACAGGTAGTCCCCAATCCAAGAAAATCAAGTACTACGCTGGACAATCTGCTTTCGTTCATTGGGGGTCAGATGTTTCGGTAATTTGCCTACTGCTAAATAATTTGCAACATCAGCATACCAGGGTGTTTTAACAGTGACAATGAACAAATGTTCATCTGGAAATTGATCTTCAACCGCTGCTGCGTCCACTGGTTTTGGAATTTGTGAGAGAAAGTCAGCTACATGATTTTCTTTTCCAGGTCGGTCCTTTATTGTGATGTCAAATTCCTGCAATAAAATTAGCCATCTGGTTACTCTACCATTTGTGATTGGTTTATTTGCTAAATATTTTATGGCAGAGTGATCTGTATATAAGATAACAAGATATCCAGTGATATAATGCCTAAATTTATTGACAACATGTATTACAGCTAAAAATTCTTTTTCAATAACCGTATAGTTCAATTCAGCAGGAGATGAATTCTTGCTAATATAATAAATTGCATATGGTTTTTTATCTTCTTCCTGCCCAAGGACTGCTCCAATAGATGTGTCTGAAGCATTTGATGAAATTTGAAATGGAAGGTCCCAATTTGGACCTCTGAGTATTGGGGCTGTTGACACAAGCTTTTTCAGAGCCCCAAAAGCACGATCACATTTATCTGTCCAAACAAAGTCAAAATTGCCTGTTAGTGAAAATAAAGGTGCAACAATATGAGAAAAATGTTCTATAAATCTTCTATAATAACCAGAAAATCCAAGAAAGCTGCATACCTCTGTCTGAGTGGTAGGAGTGGGTATTAACAAAATTATTTGAATTTTGGCCGGATCTACCTGTATTCCAACTGCTGAGATATAATGGCCTAAAATAAGTCCCTCAGTCATCATCATATAGCATTTTTCATGGCTCAAACAAAGCCTAGTGGCAATGCATCGCTGCAACACTTTTTCCAGTGTGTCCAATGCTGGGTCAAAATCATCTTCGTATGGTGTAAAATCATCCATGTATACTTCGAGCCCTTCATTTATTAAATCTGAAAAGATGCTGAGGATAGCCCTTTGAAATGTGGCAGGGGAATTGCATAGGCAAAAAGGTAAAACTCTGTAGGAAAATGTCCCCCAAGGTCAGGTAAAAGTAGTTTTGTCTTGGTCTTCAGGGGCAATTTTAATCTAATTGTATCCACTGAAGCCATCTAAGAAAGAAAAGAATTTCTTTCCTGCTAAAGTATCTAATACCTGGTCATTGAATGGAAGGGGAAAGTGGTCTTTTTGTGTTGCTTTATTTAGCTCTCTGTAATCTACATAAATCCTCCATTTTCCATTCTTCTTTGGCACCAATACAAGTGGAGAGACCCATTTGCTATTGGAGATAGGGTAAATGAAGTTCACATCTAAAAGTTTTTGAAGTTCAGCTTTTACAATGTCTTTTTAGATGAGGATTAAGTCTCCTTTGTGGTTGGAGAACAGGTCTTGCATCCTTTTCTATGTAAATGTGGTGTGTACATAACTGGGGATCGATTCCTTTCATGTCAGGATAGTCCCATGCAAATGCTTCTTTGTATTTTCTCAATAGTTGGATTAGCTTCTCTTCTTGTTCGGGAGTCAGGTTTCCATTAATATTTAAAGTTTTTCCTGGCTCAATTTCTACAGTTTTTCTATTTGAGACAGAGGTAGTAGGTATTGTTTGATCATGAGTGTCTTTGAGAGGATCTTCTTCTAATTCATTATCAAATGCTACTTCTATCATGTGACATTGTATGTGGGATCTAGATTCAGCTTGGCTAATAAAATTGTTAATGACATCATCCTCCGTTTGATCTTTGAAATCGAGGGCATCTTCTATGGTTAATGGGGATCTAATATTTTCAGTGAGGTATGATACAGGATGTTTGTTAGTTCTTATTATTGTGACACTTAGCTGGGCTGGAGGATATAAGGCTAGATTCTTGATATTAGCCCCTCTAGTTGTGGTCATACTGCCTTGTCGGCAGCCAATATAAGCGTCAGTAGTTGCAAGCCAAGGTTTGCCTAAAATCAGTGGATGTCCATCAAGTCGGTTTTTGGGGTTTATTATTAGAAAATCGGTAGGATACTCCTAGGAATCAATGAATACCATGACATCATGTAGTGTGCCTTCTAGATTAACCACGGATCGGTCAGCCAGTTCTAATAAAGTGGAAGTCTGTTCTACTGATGTAATGCCCAGTTTTTGACAAGTGGTGGTTGTTAGGATATTGATTGCAGCCCCTAGATCGACTAAGGCATTTGAAAAGGTTTGTTCATTGATTTGTATTGTTACTATTGGATTTCCTGGGTCTTCATATTTAACGGGTGTTTCTTTTCCTGATAATAGATCAGATAAGGTGCCAACTACTTGGATTGTTGGGTTATTTGTTATTCTCCTCCTTGGTTTTTTTATACATAGTTCTTTGATGGTCTTGGCATATATTGGGATGTCTTGGATGGCTTGGAGGAGTGGGATTTTTATGTATAGATTTTTAAGTTCTCCCAAAATGTCAAAATCAGGATGTTGTATAGGTCGATGTATAATTAATTGTTTTAGGAATGGGGGAGAAGATGTGGTTGCTTGATCATGAGTTTTCTGTCTGATCACATCCTCTTCTTGTGGTGGTTGTTCTATAGGTAACTGATTTTTAACTTGAGCGGTTTTATCTCCCTTTGTTTCTATAATGCGCCCAAATCTTAATTGAAGGTCATTACACTCCTTTAGATCGGTTTCTAGTTCTGGTGTTTCAATTATTTGGATAGATTGAACCAGTCTATTATTTGGATTAGGGTTGGGTTGGGCCGGGAGTTGTGGTTGATTTTTAAGTTCTCCCAAAATGTCAAAATCAGGATGTTGTATAGGTCGATGTATAATTAATTGTTCTGGGAATGGGGGAGAAGATGTGGATGCTTGATCATGAGTTTTCTATCTGATCACATCCTCTTCTTGTGGTGGTTGTTCTATAGGTAACTGATTTTTAACTTGAGCGGTTTTATCTCCCTTTGTTTCTATAATGTGCCCAAATCTTAATTGAAGGTCATTACACTCCTTTAGATCGGTTTCTAGTTCTGGTGTTTCAATTATTTGGATAGATTGAACCAGTCTATTATTTGGATTAGGGTTGGGTTGGGCCGGGAGTTGCGGTTTTAAGTTAGACTGGGGGTTTTGTTGTAATGCTGGCAGTGTAGGTTGAGGGAGCAGAATGGTTCCTACAGGGTTATTCATCGGTCTTTGCCAGTTTGTCTGCCAGGCTTGAATCTATTAAGTAGGAGGGGACCATTGTGCTGGATATACATTGTTTTTCCAATATGGTGGGGTATAGGGCAAATCTAGCCAATTGGGCTGACTTGCTTGATTCGACCATGGTGATGATGAAGGAAATGGTTGCCGTGACCAATTTGAGAAGGGAAGTTGATTTTGCCACATTGTATTATATTGCTGAGCATGATATTGTGGAGGCTGAAAAGAAGAAGCTGGATTGGGGAACACACCTGATTGTTGCGGCTGCCATTGACGACGCTAATTGAGTAGGTACACCAGTTGTGGCGCTTCTTTTGCTTCCTTGTATACTTATTTCAATCCAGGAAGTGAGGGACAACTCTCTGTAGAATGGTCTTTTGTACAAATAGCGTAAACTTGAACTGCATCTAATGAACACTCTTTGTGGATGTGTTTCTTTCTACATTTGGGATAGAAGATTGCCAAATTTTGTTCTGCCTCTGCTTGCTTCTACTTGGCTTTCATAATATCAAGTTGTGTTGTCAGAGTCCCCAATATGTCAGTTTTAAAATTTTCTAATAAATTTCCAATTTCTGCGCGAGTTACTCCTTCTGCAGAGATCTTGTTGTCTCTTGTAAACCTGTCATGTTCTGCTGGTTTTAGTCTTGTGCTGCCTCTTGAACTCCTGATACATAAATCAATAATGTCAACAAAATTTTCCTGATAAATATCCCCTTTTCCCATAATATTTAGTGTTTCAATCCATTGTTCCTTCATTCCTCTAATTAATGTTGTTTTTAATACATTATCAGGTAAGGGTAATGATGCATAAGGAGATCTTTGAAGATTATACTGAAAACGTTCAACATACTCTTCTAATGTTTCATTCGGTCTAGCTACCATCTGAAATATTTCATCTTTTAACTCTCTAGACCTGCAATAGTCCTGATATTTTTTTAGAAAAGCATCTTTCATTTGATCCCAGTTATTTATAACACCACCACCCAATCCCATAAACCATCTTAAAGCAGCCCCTTTTAATGTAGAGGGAAATAATTTCAGTTTCTGGGGATCGGTGGTATAGTCATATCCTCTACACAACACATCAAATTCAAACAAGAATGCATCCGGATCTTCTGATGTAAGGCCATGAAATGTAGGGATATGCTGGAGAGGAATTGCTTTCATAGGTGTATTAGCTGCAATATACACAATGGGATATTGCAGTGTAGAGGTTTGGGTGTTTGGCTGGTTCTAGGCCATTTGGTCAAATATGTGCCAATAATCTTCTAGGATGTCTAGGAGGGTATTCCTAGGTTGACGAGGAGGAATGGCTTCAACATGAATGGTCGTAAGAACACTTCCTTTATCTGAGATGATGAGAGTACCTAATGTATGGGGATATTCTGATTCTTGAGGTTCTTCAATTTCGTTATGAATGATTTTTGCAACACTTCCCTTATCTGGGCTGCTTAATGGCTGAATTATCCCAAGAGGAGATCTTGGTTCTTTAGTTTCACCTGTTTCTCCTCTCCCTTCATAGAGGTTGCTAAGGTTCCCTTCTTGCAATGATTTTTGGCTATAATTATCAATTTCTTGAAAATCTTGCTCTTCGGTTTGACTATGCACCTCAGAAAAGGCTACAGATGGTGATCCTGTCGCCTGAAGGGAACTAGTAGGTTGTCTAGAAGCAACTTTTATAGGTCCTACTGAAGGCTGAGATTCTGCTTTCTTAAGGATTTCGTCTATAAAGGTTGATCGGCCAAGGGTCACCGGCCCCTTAGCTTTATCAGAATTGGGTAGTGGTTTAGGATTCTTTTCAGGCTTTTTCTGCTTAGTCATGCACACAAATCAAATGCTAATTTCTACCCAAAAACAACAACAAATCTGCAGGAAAGCGGGCAGGGGAGCAGGACTATTACATGCTCCATATGCAGGTTCTTACCTTCCATTTTTAAAACCCAATTCTCTCCTAGCAGGTTCTTACACTACTCTAGAAAAGAAACAAATGGCTACACTCTTCCTCGGCAACGGCGCCAAAATGTTGAGCAGTAAAAAGGGTCTTTTTCACCTCTATTTACCCTACATTAATTGTCAATCCAGGAACGATTTGTTATCTCAAAGAGTGTACTCAGTTTCAGGTGGTCATTTGTCCGAGTAATGCTAGTAGTATAGTGCTCTAAATACAAGAGTAAACGGATGCTTGGAATAAGATCTACTTACAAAAAAGAAACTTAAAACTAAAATCATGCATTCATAAAGCTACAACAATTTATCAGTCAAGGGTATAGTAATAGTAACTCTTCCCTCTATAAACTGATGCAATTAAAAAGCAATCAAAGAAAAGATCATCAATATGGGAACTAGACAACAGATGTCATTGTTCACTACAGTCTCAAATCGTTCTGCACACCAAAGCAATGATAATTCAAATGATGGGAAATGGAATAGCAACTATTCTTATGAACATGATTGAACAACAAAACCTTAACCTACAGAAATGAATGCAACAGTCATTATATCCTACAGGAATTAAGTAACAATCCTTACTTTAAAGATGAATTGGACAACAAACGAAAATAGAACAACAAACTAACAGAAATGAACTATAGAACAGTGAATTGAATCAAATATAAATGTACAACAAACCAGGTCAAATATTACACACGACACGCTTAATATTGAAAGGAACAGTAATATGAGCTTTGATACAATGAGTATAAATCACAGTTATAAAGGAACAACAATTGTGATAACGATGGAACATCAATCCCAAATGAACAACAATCGCATTTAAGTGTAAACCATAGATAGATACAGTAATACCGATTTATGAATATACAACACGGTTACTCTGTAATCAAACAACAATGGCAATCTGTAAGGAACATCAATGTTCTATCAATGGTTAAAAGAACAACAATGCGATATAAAGTCAGATTGAACATCATAGCATTCCTGTTACAAAGAATAACATTACTTAGTCAAGTATAAACGAAATATAACAGAACCGTTATGTAAAACAACAAGGCACATCAGATTACTGAACAGAGTTAATAGAAAAGATCAAACCACACACGAATCAGAAATAATGGTACAGGAGCAAGTGTTCCACCAGGGCCGGGCCTTAGCCTCCAGGGACACACTGCTTGAGATTACTCCAGAATCAAAGATGGAACGACAACCAGATTTATATATTAAAGCATCAAAACAAAGTTACAATGAATCACTCTTCAAAGAGAGTCAATGATCAAAGTTTCAAATACAAAGGAGAATTTCATAAAAACAACTACAGTCTGTCCCCCGAGCTAGCAGTACTGCCCCTTCTTATAACAGCCGAGAGGAGATATCAATGATACAAAAAATCATTAAGGTAGTGATCCCTCAGGATCAAAGGATCCTGAGGGATTCACCAAACTGTTAGTTCTCAGTTATCCTCTTGTTCTCTTGCGCCGATTTGGTATCTCCTTTTCCCTTTCCTGGCTGATACACTCCAATTTGGATTGCCTTGTTTGCATGTGGTTCCCTATCAAAGGGACATCAGTTAACTTTGTCTTGCCTTTTCCTTTAGGATGACAATCTTCCGTTTTCTCCTTTTTCTACATAAGAAAAGGGTAATTATTAGTTATTTCACATTACATACAAATCTTCTAGATTTTATCATAATTTCTTGTTATCTACCTAGTTCATGATGTAAAGAGGTTATGAGTTTTAAAGAAAAGATGACAAAATAAATGATAATAACATACCTTCTCTAGTGCTCAACAGCTTGGCTATCAAAACTCAAGATAACTATCAATCATCTTCCACTTTCTCGGCGGCCTTCTAGTGCATGATTAAGCTGCTTGTACTCTAAGCTGAATGAAGGGAATTCGAAGTGAGGAGCAATAAATGAGGGGGATTCCCTCCTATAAGTCCTCTCCTTTGTCTACTTCGAGTTATTGCTGCAGTTTGACCACTAGATCCTTGACTTTGACCTCGAAATCCATCAATAATTTGCATTAAATACATGTTAGACCACATGGCATAATAACTAACTCAACTCACCCTATAAGCATAAATATAATCAGAAAATCATACAATAAGCTAAGAGAATGGTTGATTTGACTAGGTTAGGAGGTAAAATGAGCCCATATAATTACCCATTTATGAGGCTCATCATCATCCCCCTACTGAAGGTGTTGCTCATCCTCTGAGCAACCTAGTCAATCTCTTGGTCTTTCATGGCCCTGGTGGCCTCCCTAGCATTCTAGGCTTCTGATGTGGTCTGCTCATGTTCTCCATAAAATCCTGCCTTTCTGTCTATGTCCTTCCACTGCTCTTTCTCTTCTTCTTCTCTTCTGCCTTCCAGCATTCGTAATATGAGTGGAGGACTCAGTTTGAGGCCAATCCAGTTGACCTTCAGCGTTTTCATGGATTGCTTGTACATTGGCACTCTTTTCAATGCCTCCTTTAGCCTCATGGGGGAATGGTATTCTCTGATCTGCAAGTTGTGGGGTAGAGTGTTCCATCTTCTCATGCATGCATGCACACAATCATCCCCAAGTAGCCTATGTATATCTTCAAAGTGTGCAATGGCTTGTTCCTAATTGACTTAATATTTAGGGGCAATCTAAGGGTCATTGGAAAGCAGGTTGTGTGTGCTGATGGGTGCCATAGGACCTAATGGCTCACCTCTTATCATCAATGGTTCATTCTACTCTTTTATTAACAATATTTTCATTTCTGCTGCCCTCAATTCTTCATGGTTCATCCATGACGCCATGGCCATTAATTACAGATCCCCTAGCTTGGCAATGGGGTCCCACACATTCAGGTTTATGAGGGCCATGTTGTGTAGATAGAACTCTGCCATCTTTGCTTTGTCCTCGGAGGTGCTTTGGTCACACAAATCCATGAACTACCTGTAGTATTGGAAAGGCATTATGCCTCTTTGTTCCAAAGTTTTTATTTGGAGTTGAAGCCATTGATCCTTCAGATAGAGGCCATAAGATTTTGCTGGTGTTCTGCATTGTGATGCTTCTATGGATAAACTATCCATGTATGCCAAATGAGTCTCTTTCTCCTGCAGTTGCCTCCTTAGTAATTCATTCTCATTCTCAAGGTGGCTTCTTGTAATGGCTTCTCTGTCTCTGAGAGCACTCAATTCCCTGCCCATTTCCCTGAGTTTGTCTTCCATGTGGCCAATATCCTCAACTCATTTGGAATTGGCTATCTGCATCCACCTATGCATTCTCACTCTCCCTTTTTCCAATTCTAAAAACAATGGGATTGCAAATTTCTGTGGGATTATCTTGCCTCCCTCAAGTAGTCTGTAATAGGAGTCAAGATTAGGCTGGGGGTCAGGTTCTTGTAGCTCTTGTGCTTCCTCTTTCACCTCTGGCTGTCCTCCTATCTTTTCCTCAAGTTTTTGTGTCTCCTGTAGTTTGGACAATGTCTCCTATAGGATTGTTTTAGCCTCTTGTAGGTCTGGTTTGGGGTCCTATAGAATTGCCTTTCCATTCCATGTAGAAGATCTTGTAGTCCTCCTTTCATAGGTTATGGGTGTCTTGGAAGGAGATTCTTTCACCTTGGTAGATGGTGAATCTTCAATGTTAATGGGAGTTTTTGATGAGGGTTGAGGTTTGCCTATTTTAATTTTGGTACTCTTCCTTGCCCTGAAATACATGGAGGTTTTTCTTTTCCTCTTCTACTTTTGCTTGCCTGGTGTACTGAGGACAATGAGGGTAGCTGTTGCTTCTCTTTCCAAAGTTTCAGGGGACTCTTCTCTTTGCTTTGCCCTCTCTACCTCCTTTTCTCCCTCTTCTGTCTCTTTTTTCTTCTCTTGCTCTATCTCTTTTTCTACCTCCTGTTCTGTCTCTTCAACTCTCCCCTCCTCTATTTCTTTTCTTTCATGCTTCCTCTCTTGCTCTACTATGTCCCCACTAGCTTCATCTTCTCCTCCTTGCTGTTCTCCCTCCTCACTGACAGCAGGACTGACATCATAGGTTAATGCCTTGATGTCATCCTTAGCTGTCATATTTCTGAAAACTTCCCATGCTATGGGGATTGTAAGGGTATGGAGGGTTTCTTCTACTAAGATCTTGATTAGGCCATGGTGAGCTAGCTGTTGTGAATTTCCTTCTTGTACCTTGGTGCTGGAGTCAATGAGGGACTGAAGGAGAAAGTAAGGGATACCGAGCTTTTGAGGTGTTGGGGCATCCATGCCATATCTCAATTCTTGGAGGATTCTGAAATGATATCCATAAACAATGTTGTGCCTCCCCTCATAAGAAATGTATTTGATCACTTGGTAGCTAACCTCATCCCAGGAATATGGTACACTAGCGCTCCTAATTCCATTTTTGTCTTCAATAGGGGTTTCATTATCTTGGAAAAATTTCCTCTTGGCAGCCTAGTCAATTATTTTATCATCTTTACTCCAATGCAATCCAAGAGGAAGGGTAGTGACCCTATTGATGAATTCAGGGGTTATTTCAATGGAGAGGCCTCTAATGGCTACAGTAGCATGAGTTCTTGTGTGAGGGACCAAAGAGAGAGCAAATTCATGGACAATTTCATCATCAAACCCTCTAAAATTCTCAAAGAAATTCATCTAGTTTTCCCCTTGTAAATATTTCCACCACTTGAGGATGTGCATGGAGTCTAGTGGAGTTAGTGGGTTCTTTTCTCATAAACCCCTTGTCATATTGCCTGTACTTCTTTTGAAAAACTAGATATGGAGGTGGAGATAAAGAATTTTGAGTGAAATAGAAAAATAGAGGGGACTATGTTTTTTTTTTTTAAACACACACACACACACACACACACACACACACACACACACACACACACACATATGTATTTCTACCCTCTTAAAGACTCGTTTTATCTTCAATTTGAGACCAACTCTTTCACATTTTGATATTCAACAGAGGGCATTCATGAACCCTACTTCTTCCAACTGAAATTCGTGCCAAAAATCATGTTTCCTCCCTTCAAAATGACTCATTGCCCCTCCTGTAGAAGCTCGTTGTCCCTCCTGTAGATTTCCTGTAGGTGCTCCTATAGAAAATGACGAGAGAAAAAATATGGAGGAAATCGATGGAGGATGGTGGATACGAGGCTATGGGGGCATAAGAAGACTACTGTGCGGCTGAGTTACGAGGAGAAACTGAAGAAAAGGTGGTGAGAATGTGTGGGGAGGAGTGCTCATTACCTTTTATGGCTGTTTTCGGTTATGAGTTCTGAGCTGGAAAGGTGTACATTGCCCGGATTAGGACCGTTGGTCCCCACCTGCTTAGTCATCATGACGCCCCTCGTAATCATCCCCTCATTACTGCATCGGATTTAACTCTTCCTCCCACTACCTTTCCTTCGCATATTTTGCTTGAGTTGACTGTGCGCACGTGTGGGTGATATCTCGGTTAAGTGGAGTCAACTAAATGAAGGTGGCCAAGTTAACTGGCCACCTTTCCCTCTTTCGATTTCAACCATCTCGTTGCCTTTGTATGATTCCTAATTACACAAATGAAAATAGAGGAGTGACTTAGCTACTTACCTATAATCCAAGTGTATTTGCTGCCATCGACTATGAGGTGCTGTGGCTTTCTCTGCTGCATGCCTTCATTTTCCTTCATGCATGCTGTCTCTGCTTGCTGATGTGTTGTTGTGTGTTTTTGCAGGTTCTTTTTTTGCTGGAGCTGAGCTACATGTGCCTTTTCAACCTTCAGATGTGCTGTCCGTTGCTGTTGGTGCTGGACTTCTATGGGATCAGTTGCTACAGGAATTCCTACAGGAGCTCCTGTAGCTGCTTCTCCCCTTGAAACTTCAGCTATTTCCCTGTGCTTGGAGCTTGAGAATGATGCCAGAGGTGGAGATGAATGATGGAGGGATAGTAGGTAAGCTTCAGGTAAAGTTAATGGTGCCTTTTCCTCCTTTTTTTTTGTTTTTTTTTTTTCAAAACTGAAAAACAGTTTTTCTGTGTTTTTTCTTAGAAAGGAAAAAAAATAATAATGATTCTTGGAGTGTGATGCAGGCTTGGAAATGATGGCAAGGAGGTTTTAAGATGGTAAGAGGGATTATAGGTTCCTCATGAAGCTTTTCTTGTCCCTCAAACTGCCTCCTATGGACACTTTTGGCTCTTTGTAATTCCTATAGGAGCCTCATGTAGAAAAAACAAAACCTCCTGTAGAAAACACAGTTTTGGAAGAAGAGGTACAGTGGGGTGAAAGAGATGCCAAAAATGATGGAGGAAGGTGTGGAGAAGATGAGATGGATGCTGGTATGAATGTCAGGGTCCCCTTGGCACCTTCTTCTACTCCCTGCGGTCCTCCTTCAAACCTGCAATGCAATAAAAATTCATTTTTTTTTTTTTTTTTGAAAACAACTAGGGCGCCTCAGAGAGGTTTTCAACTTAATTTCCTACCCTGGGCACCTCCAAGGGAGGTTTTCACCAAGGGATATTATTCTTTTCCCATTTTTTTTTTGACATCACTAGGCCGCCTTAGAAGATGTTTTCAACCCAATGATGGGACTCAAGCGCCTCATGGAGGTTTTCACTTGAGTCCTTATTTTTTCTCTTTTTTCTTCAGTGAGTGGGTGAAGTGGAAGCTACGACATGCTCCACTACCATCAATATTTTATTCAAATCTTCAATAAATTCTCACTTGGAGAGGGGTTTCTTGTATACTTTCAAACGATGTCCATTTACAAGCATGGGGATGGGTTCATCATCATTGGTTCTAATTAGAACTGAACCATTGTCATTGCATTTCTCCACAGTGTAGTGTCACAACCATCTTGTCCTTAGCTTGCCTTTGAAATCCTTGTATCTTGAATCATAGAGTAATGCCCAATATCGCTCTTGGAATTGCTTCTCCCTAATATTTCTGTCATGCCATACCTTTCTCTGAAGCTGAACTACCTCTGTATGGAGAAGAGCTTGCAATCTGTATACATCCAATCCATTGAGCTGAAGTAATCTCTCCTTCTATGCATGGCTAAGGTCTAGGTCCAGCTGAGCTGCCATCCTTAGGGTATTGAATTCAAACTCTATTGACAACAAAGCCTTCTTCCCATAGAACAGTTCATAGGGTGTGAACCCGATGGTGGTATTCCATGTTGTGTTGTAGGTCCAAGTGGCCTCAGCTAATATGTCAGCCCAGTCTTTTCTGCTGCTGCACACTACCTTGGTTAGGATCCCTTCCAATGCTTTGTTAGTGACCTCCACTTGCCCATTGGCTTGTGGATGGTAAGGGGTGGAAGTCCTGTGCTTGATCTTATGTGTGAGCAGGTCTTCAATCAGGTTGGAAGTGAACTGACTGCCTTGGTCTGTGACCAAATCTCTCAGATACCCGAACTTGTAGAATATGTTTTCCCTAAAAAACTTAGATACTTTTTCCTTTGTCACTGCTTTGATTTCTTTTGTCTCCACCTACTTTGTCATGTAGCCGGTGCACACAATGATGTACTGCTTCTGCTTTGAAGGGGGGTTGATATGCCCCACAAAGTCCATGCCCCACTTCTCAAATGGCTTAAAGGTCACTTGAGGTTGCATGGGCATTTCATCCTTTGGAGTGGGTTTCCCCATCCTCTGACACCAATCACACTGGCTCGTGTATCTCCTGACATCCTGATGTAGAGTGGGCCAGTAGTAGCCTGCTTGCAATATCTTGAAGGCGGTTCTTTTTGCTGCAAAATGACCTCCACAAGGCCCGTCATGATAGGTCAGGAGGATGTCAAAGACTTCGTCCTCCCTGAAACATCTTCTCAAGATCTGATCTAAGCCAAGTTTGAAGAGATTTCCTCCAATCCAGGTGAAAGGGACCCTTCTCCTTACTATCTTGCTCTTCTCTTTTAAGGATAGGTGTGGTGGGAACTGTGTTGAAACCAAGTAGTTTGCTATATCAGAAAACCATGGAGAGAGTACTGATATAGCAAATAGGTGTTCATCTGGCATTTGGTCATCCACCATTCCTTCTTCACCTGCAGGCAAATTTACTCTAGACAAAAAGTTAGCAACAACATTCTCTTTACCAGGCTTATCAATAATGGTCAGATCAAACTGCTGCAGTAAAAGCAACCATCTAATAATGCAAGCATTTACATCTGGTTTGTTCATTAAATATCTAATTGCAGCATGATCAGTGTGCACAAAGGTTTGATAGCCTATGATATAATGTCTGAATTTGTTTAAGGAATGCAGGATAGCTAGGAGTTCCTTCTCGGTCACTGTATAATTTAACTCTGCCTTTGAAAAGTTTTTTCTTATAAAGTATATGGAATAAGGTAACTTTTCATCGATTTTTCCTAAGGCTTCTCCTATTGCTTTGTTTGAGGCATCTGTGTGAATGTGAAAGGGTAGGGCCCAATTTGGGCCTCTGAGAATTGGGGTAGTCACTAGCTTGCTCTTCAAGGTATTTAGGGGTTCTTGATAGTTTTATGACCATATGAACTCAACATCCTTGCCTAGGAGGCCAAACAAAGGAGAGGCTAACTTGCTGAAGTCTTTAATGAATCTCCTGTAATATCCAGCTAAGCCTAGGAAGCTTCTAACATCTCTCACCTTTTGAGGAGGTGGGACCTTTTGGATGATGGCAATTTTGTTGGGGTCCACCTGCAGTCCTTGTTGAGATATTACATGACCTAGCACGGTCCCTTCAGTCATAAAAAATTCACATTTTTCCGGACTGAGGGGTAGGTTCATCTCAATACACTTATCTAGAACTTTTCCTAGGTTAGATAAAGCTTCCTGAAAGTCAGAGCCATAAGGAGTAAAATCATCCATGTATATTTCTACTGCATCATGAAACAGTTCAGAAAACATACTCAATACCGCTCTTTGGAAAGTGTCTAGAGCATTGTACAAACCAAAAGGAAGGACCCAGTATGCAAAGGTACCCCAACGACAAGTGAAAGTGGTCTTATCTTGGTCTTCTAGGCTAATTTGAATCTGATTGTACCCGCTAAACCCATCTAAGAAGGAGAAAAACTTTTTCCCTGCTAGATCGTCTAACACTTGATCTATGAAAGGTAAAGGAAAATGGTCCTTTTTAGTGGCTTTGTTCAATTCGTGACAGTTGACACACATTCTCCACTTACCATTTTTCTTTGGCACTAGCACCAAAGGAGAGACCCATTCATTGTCAAAGATGGGATAGATGAATCCTGCATCAAGCAATTCTGGAGTTCTTCCTTAACAATATCTTTAAGTGCTGGGTTCATCCTCTTTTGAGGCTACCTCACTGGCTTGCAATCTTCCTTGATGTATATATGATGAGTACATACTGAAGGGTGCACTCCATTCATCTCCTTATAATTCTAGGCGAAGGCATCTATATGTTTTCTCAGTATGCTGCGTAGCTCCTTCTCCTGGGAAATAGATAGGGATGGATTGATTTTTAATGTTCTTTCTGGGCCGAACTCTATATTTTTAACACAGAGAGAAGTGGGGTCGGCCACACAGAGATCAGTTGAGGGGTTGTTTTGGGTTTCTCTTACTATGTCTTCTGATGGTGATACACTGGAAGGTGGATTCTGAATCAAATTTTCAATCATTTCATCCTCATCTTGTGGTTTCCCCCCATGGCGATTTCTAATGTACAAAGTGGTGCAAAATAAACTTCATCCTCATCCTCCTCCTCCAACCAGAGAGGTAGATCATGTTCTAGCAAGGGTTGGGCAGGAGGATATAGGATTAACTACTTGGACATGTGCCTGTTCTTTATGGTCATGTTCCCAACTCGGCAGCTGATGTAGGCATCGGTTGTAGCCAACCAGGGTCTTCCCAGAATGAGAGGATACCGAGTGAGATTTGCCTTTGGCTAGAGAACTAAGAAATCAGTAGGGTACTCCTTAGAATCAATGGAGACCATCACATCTTCCACAATCCCCTCAGGGGTCACTGTGGAGCGGTCTGCTAGCTGCAGCACTGTCATGGTCTTCCTCAAGGAGCCTTGGAGGTTAAGTTTGAGCATTGTGTCCTTTGTCATCACATTAATGGCAGCTCCTAGATCAATCAAGGTATGTGGGACCATTGTGACATTGATGTGGACATCAACTACTAGGCTTCCAGGGTCGATATATTTTGGACAGATTATCTGCCCCAACATCAGGTCGGACAATTGTCCTATAACATTGATTTTTGGGGCATCTCTCTTGCGCCTTACTAGATGCCTAAAGAACTTCTCTTTGATCAACCTATTGTAGATAGGCACATCTTTTATGGCTTGGAGAAGTGGTATCTTCACACATAAATGTTTCAATTCTCCCAGGAGTTCAGTCTCTTCTGGGGTAGGTTAGATTGTCATGGATAGTCTCTCAGGAAAGGGTGGATTTGCTTTAGGTTCACTTTCCTCTTTATCTTCCTCAACCTCCCTAGGTGGAGGTTAGCTATCTGGGAGAACTTTCCCGGATCACAAGTTAATTTCTTGAATCTCCACAGCATAAGTTGGGCATGATGGTTCCCCACTATACACTTGTTGAGCCTGTCTGTTGTTTGGGTTCAGATTTGGCTGGGCAGGCATTTGGGGTTGCCTTGGTGGAGTAGAAGGTAACGGTTGTGGTTGGGTAGGTGGTGGAGGTAGAAGAGCGGGAAGAGAGTTGTATTGGGGCCTCCACCCTTGATGAGATGCATTCCACTGAGGTTGCGGCTGAGCATAGGATTGAAATGAATGGGTGGCTGGTTGGGCATGATATTGAGATGTGAAGGACCAAGGAGGAGGCGTGGACCAGGAAGGATGAGCAAGGGGGCCCCAAGAAGGTATGGAGGTGACTTGGTTGGGGTTGTAGTATGCATGAGATGTCCCTTGCATCCCCTGCTGGTATGGTCTAGGTCCATGCAGCTTCCTTTGGTTTATGTAATAGATCTATTCAGTGACTCCTTCAACCCCTTGGTATACAACTTTAAGTCCGGGCAAGGAATGACACTTATCTGTAGAATGATCTTCTTCGCACACTGAACAAACCTCTATAGATTTCAATGGGAATTCATTCCTAGGATGCCTCCTGGTGCATCTAGGGCAAAAAATGGCCAAAGCCCTCTCTGCTTCCTCTTGTTTTCTTTCGATATGTAAGTTATCCATTTGCATGGCAAGAGTCTACAGCATCTCACTCTTGAAGTCTTCCAGCATGTTTCCAATTTCATCTTTAATGGACGAATTGGAAGAAGAGGTACTGGCTATGGGTTAACTCCCCCCTACCTTTCTTTCTGGCTGCTCTAGAATGGTTTCTAAAAACAGTCTTTATGTCCTCATAGGATAGTTGGTAGATGTCTCCCCTGGCCAATAGATGGAGGGTGTTTAAAAGGTCTTCTCGAATTCCCCTGAGCAGGACCAACTTCAAATACTTAGGGTCAAGTGTACACCTGGCCCTTTTGTAACTGAGCTGGAACCTCTCTTCATAGTCTTCCAGGGACTCATCACTTCCTATGGTCATTCAGAAGATTTCTTCTTTAGTATCTTTTGACCTACAATAGTCTCGATACTTGTTGTTTAAGGCCTGCTACATCTGAGCCCAAGTTGTGATGCTATTTCCAGGTAATCCCATGGACCAATGCAGTGTTGCGTCCTTGAGAGTAAAAGGGAACAGTTTCAACTTTTGCTCGTCTTCTGCGTAGTCATAAGCTCGACAGATGACAGCAAACTCGAACAAGAAGGTGTCAGGATCTTCTGTAGTAAAACCATGGAAGTGAGGTAGGGTTGAAGGACTTATATTCTTCATTTTGGTGTCCCCATTGGTCTCCCAAATGGGGAACCTACCTTCTATTCTCTCTCCATTTCCCCTAGCATTTCTGTTTTTAGCCATTGGCTCCAGAGGAATGTTTTCTTCTTCTTCTTCCCCTATAGTTTCTTCAAATATGTCTGAATGTTCACCCAAGGGTTCTTCTTGATTGTAGCCATCGAAGAAGAGAGAAGGTTGGCTGTGTGAAGCAGTGGGGGTGTTGGGTAAAAATTTTCATAAGTTATCTCTACTCCTACGAGGCATGAAAGGAAATATTTTTGGTTGGTTTTTTGTTTCCTTTTTCCCCACACTAAAAGTACCTGCAGAAACTAAAATTGTGATTGAACAAAACAAATTGCAAGTAGCTGAAATGAACTTGCTGAATGGAAATTTGCAGAATTGAAAAGGAAAGCAAGGAAATGCATAACTGAAAGAAAATAAATGACTAGTCTACTTTTGCTGAAATAAACTATTAGCAAAATGTTGTAATAGGAAATAGAAGAAAGTAGTAATCACAGAATACTCTGACGCTTCCCCAGCAATGGCGCCAAAAAGTGGTGGGCGCAAAAAAGTGGTGAGCTCCAGTATTGCAACAAGAATGATGCAACTCTTGGGCTTCCAACTTTACTTTTATCAACACGGTAGTTCGTAACAAACTTGGAAGTGTCGATGCTATATGCACAAGTACTAGTTCTCACTACAGGTTGTTACTTGGTCAGCCGCTGCGAGATCACTAGGAGCTCAAGCCAATGTCTATAAATTTAAGAAGAAACTCTATGTGAGATGAAAGGAAAGAAAGATTACTCTATAGATGCTATTCTAACTGCAGAAAGGAGAAAGACTGGAATGTAAATCAAAACCTAGTAAACCCTAATTAACAAGCTAATTCTACTTTTGCCAAAAACACTATGAAAACCATGAAAGAAATGCCATTACCTACTCAAGGAAGTAAACAACCTCTAACCATGCTATTTCTGGAAGTAAATAAGAAAAAAAAACATATTTTTGGATTTTTATGTGAATTTAACAAGCATCTAATTTAATGTGTGTGAGTGTGGCAGCGAACAGGTGGCGTTAGAGGGCGGTTTTGGAGCTTGGGAGGATGTAGGATGGTGTGGATGGGTCCTTGGAGATCTTAGGTGTCCTTCTGGAGGCTTTTCCCACACTCGGCCTTCAAATAAAGCCTATAGGAAAAACTACAGGAGGACACATGAAAACTATAGGAGGAAGACAAGGAAACTACAGGAGGACTACAGGAGGAGGCCGAGAGAAATTTTTGCTGTTTTGAGGGTGTGAGAGTGGGTGGAAAAGGTGGATGAAGGTTGGAATGAGGTGTTAGGGCACCTAAGGTCTACCATGAATCACTAGGAGAGAGAAAGATGATTGAGTTTGCTCAAGGAGAGAGGAAGAAGTTCTATGAAAAATGAAGGAAACTAGCGCAAAATTGAGGTGAGGTTTGGGAGACCTATAGGGCATGGATCAGATGGAGAGTGTGATTGTTGGTAAGCTGGACTACTGCTGGAAGAGATATGCTGCATAGAAACTGATAGTCAACCAAGAAAATCAAGCAACCAATGAAATGAGTGCATCCTAGGAAAAACAGAGTTTTGCATTAAAATGGCCTAAACTATGATGTATAAAAGGAAATGGTGGGAAATGCTGTAAGAAAGGAAAGCATGAAAAAGGACTATTGCAAATCAGGAAGTGAACATGATAAAGAAAATCTAAAGTAAAGAAAAATTGGACTATCAACCTACTAGAGAACTGCAAACACTAGAAGTCCTAGGAATGAGGAAAATCTATGTTTTTGGGGCAGCAAGAGAGTCTTTGCCTCAAATCATGGTCCCAGAGGGAGGAAGAGAGGCCAAGGCACTGTTTCTAGCCTTTTGAATCTTCTATGATCACTGCTTAACCTGCTACAGAAAGCACAAATGGAAGCAAGCTACTGAATCATAAAAAGCAACCTATTCTTAACCATAAGAGAAATACATCTAACAACAAACTAATCTACAAACTGAAGTAAAGCATACAAATATAAGTAAAGAGAAGCTTGGCTGCTTGGATTGGGTCCTAACCCAAGAGCTTCAGCCCTCTGAGGTAACTCAGTGCTAGCTCAAAAAGGATTCCATCTTCATTATCAAAAAATAGCAAGATTACATAAAACTGTCATAAAATAGAAAGCGCAAAATTTGAGCAGAGTTTACATAAGAAAAAAAAATCCGACCCTAGTGAGGCCCTAGGACTTTCTACTTATACATCTGAAGCTACCAAAAACTTCCTTAAAATCAAGGAGGCTTGGCTCCCAAAACTTGAGATAACTATCAATCATCTTTCACTTGCTCGGCTGCCTTCTAGTGCATGATTTGGCTGCTTGTACTCCGAGCTGAATGAACCAGAATTCGAATGAAGAGAAATAAATGAGGGGGATTCCATCTTATAAGTCATCTCCTCTATCTACTTCGAGTTATTGCTGTAGTTTGACCACTAGATCCTTGACTTTGACCTCGAAATCCCTCAATAATTTGCATTAAATACATGTTAGACCACATGGCATAATAACTAACTCAACTCATCCTATAAGCATAAATATAATCAGAAAATCATACAATAAGCTAAGAGAATGGTTGATTTGACTAGGTTAGGAGGTAAAATGAGCCCATATAATTACCCATTTATGAGGCTCATCAGTAGGCAGTCCTTGGCTGCAAAAACAACACCAAGAAGCCAACTCAACTAGCCTTTAGGTTCAAGCTAGCCCTTGAACTAGAGGGGGATCCCCTAGTTGTTACGAGGCTTTATTTAACGATGTTCACCTGTCACTGAACAACAGAATTTGAAGTACAATGGCCAGATTTATGGCTTTAATTGTGGGTGGTTGGCGATCATTGACAATCCATAATCATGATTAAAGGCCTCTCTCATAGGGTCCCTTTTGAAAGTGTCAGCTTCCAACCTGAGAGAATGACTTAGATTTTTCAAGAATTATGGTAGAAGAATGTAAGGGGATTCCTAATAATTGAGCAGTCAAACTAAATACTTAACAAATAGGGAAATTTGGATGCGTGTAGAAGATTTCTACAACCCAATAAAACATATTCAGAGTATTAAAGAAGGCCAAACTGAAACCAATTCTAAGAGGAGCTATTTTAGATAGATAGTTCAATAAGCTAATCTCTTTTAATGAATATCAGAAGGCATAAAGAAAAAACCAATCAAAGAGGAGTTATCTTGGACAAACAGTCCAATAAGCTAATCCCTTTCTAAAGGTTATGATTTTGCATACCTTCCTATAAACACTTTTATCATGTGTAGAAATAAGATATGAAAAACTGAAGAAACATACTCGAAGCACAAAATTCTGTCAAAACTAGAGCCGTAAGGCTTTCATTAGAAAAACTACAACAAGAAGCTTTATTACAGAGTGAAGAGTCTTGGCATCAAAATCCAACACCAATTACTTCAATTGATGAAGTATTTATCCAAATTCTAAACTAAAATATCTTGAAAAAATATCAAGATTTGTTTACAAATATCTTAAATTGTTTTACACAAATAGAACTGAAATATAGGACATTAAAAACTAATGTATAAACTTGGCACAATCATTATGCATTGCTATTTACAAAAAAGAGAAATTCGAATTGAATTGCAACTCTTAGTTGACGAGGTGGCCTAACTGTCTTTGAGCATTTTCCTCCTGAAATATTGCAAAATAGGGTCCAATCATGCCTTTGTATATCTCAATCTGAGATAGTTATGAAAAAATTGAGAGAGGTTATTGTAGATGAATATGTGCTTAAGATAAACATCTCTCATTTTCCCAAACTTCGGCTCCATCTGTTCACAATACTTTTTGCAAAACAATGTCTAAAAAAGAATTTACACAGTCTGAAAAATAGGCTGTGAATATGTACTTGTATCTCTGATTATGTAATAGCTGAGTAAAATCTGAAGTAGGCGATTGTACTTGAGCATCTCAGGAACACAAACCTCTTTCAGTTTCTCAAGAACCATCTTTGATTATCCACAATAGTTTCTGCAAAAAGGTGGCTTAAATAGGACATTGCACAGTCAGAAAAATAGGCTAGACATGATGAGAGTGTATATACCAATCCCTGACACCTGTGTGAAAAGTGAGATATGTTTTTGTATTATGGAAGCTTATGAGACAAAACCTCTTCAAGTTTCGAAATATTCATCTTTTTTTAGTCACACTATCTTCTTCAAAAAGGTGACTAAAATAGGAAATTTCTAGAAAACATTCCTTCAAAGATGCATTTGCATCTCCCAATCCATAATAGCTATTACAAAAATGAGAGAGGTTTTTGTACATGAGGATGTTATAAACAAAAGCTTCTTTAAGTGTTTGAAAATTCATTCTCAGAGGTTTGTAAACCATGTTTGAATTTACTTTATTACATCATTTTAATAATGTTTAAATGCATGATTAACTAAATCAACTAGCTAATGAAACTTAAATTTACATTTTGAGGGCGCATTTACTCTTGCAGACCCATTTATTATTTCTAAACTACTAAAACTTATTATATCAGCAAATTTAAATTATTAAAACTAATCATGTTACAACAGGCTCAAAGGAACACATACAGATTGTAGTCTCAGATTCAAATCCATTAGCGTAGTTAACTCATGTTGATGTTCTAAGTGTATTATAATATAAATACTTCTAGGCAATGTATCTTATCACAAAAATACATTTGTATTTTGAATTTTGTAATCTCTTTAGTATGTACCTTGTTCCTGCAAGGATTGAGATTGTTCTTGGACATTTATGATAGTGTAAATTTCTTCTTAAATTTAACCTCTTGCTACATTCCTTAGAAGTTATATAAAAATAAAATTTTTGATTGTATTTCATTGTCCATATATTTTGTTTTGTTATTGCCTTCCACATTCCCCCACACCTCCTATCAACGTTCCTTTGCACCTCTTGGTGCAATTGCTAGTTTTATTCTTGATAAAGTTGGGGAAGTTAAAGTAATTGCGCAACATAACCTCCAAGCTTGATTTGACAAGGAAATTTGTCAATGTGGGTGATATTGAAAGTGTCCTAAACTTTGGTAAATACATTTCCAATGATGAATGAGCACCACATATGTAAAAATAATCAAATATCTTTACATATATGGTGATTGCATAATTGTATGAAAAGAGCATGGTAGTCTAAGGTGCTTATCAACTCATCTATCTACAATATGCCAAGAAGTGCTAAATCTAAGGTGCTAAGGTGCTTATCAAGTGGTAGTCTAAGGTTCTTATCAACTCATCATCTATATTACAAAAACAGTTAATGATAAATGGACCAAGTTATGCTTTAGTCTAGAGAGGCACATCAAATGTTACGAATTAAAGGGAACTACAATATGCCAATGAGTGGTTGTAAAAACAAATAATGCATGTGTGTTCGATTTTAGGCATAATCACAAGTTTTAAGCGTGAAAAAATACTAGACTAGCCACTTGCAAAACAAGAAAGGAGAGAGACTAAAGTTACTAAGAAATTGACTAATGAACCAAGAAGACAATTTGAATTACTCATAAATCTATTGATATATTATTTTTGAACTTGAATACAATATATAGACTCTCCAATATTACTAACCAATTCGAACTAGGTTGGATTTCAAGAGCATGCACTTAGTTAACTACAAAATCACTTTCCCTACTTGGAATGTGAGCTAAAATTAGACCAGGAGACCAAAAATTAAAAAATTTCATAAATGGAGTGAATTAAAAGTAAGTGGAGTTAGAAATAACTTAGGACTAATGAATAACTCTCACATGCAAAAAAATATTGAGTTAAATTCAATTAATATCCATAATAGGACGAAATGTCAACTAACAAGGAGAGGAGAAGGAAAAGGATGACTAATTGCTAAAAAGTAGAGAGGAATCACACATTCACAGTAGGAAGGCATGTGCATGTGGGAATGCACATTAATGGAATGGAATTATCCATGTCTTCCTCCGACCAATGTATAATTAGCACCATATCTCATTTTAGGTGGTATCCCTTGCTAAAAATAGACATGTCAAAAATAAAAACCTTGAAAATAGAAAATGTGCCAAATGTTAGGGAATGCCTAGTAGTGAATGAACAATGGTCATATGTGCCCCTAATAATGTATAGAATAGGGTCTAATGATGGACAAAGTGTAGGCCATGACGAGGTCTTAATGAACTACAAAGTGTAATGTACCCCAAAAATGTGGTCAATAAGGTAGATACAGAAATGGGTAGCTTCCCTCACCTTAAGCTCTCTCTCGTTTATAAAGTATAGTTATATTTCTTTGAAGTAGAAAATATAAATTATGTGTACAAACAAAGTATTTAACAAGTATATATTATGTTTATGAACTAAGTATTGCTAATTGGGTGAAAGTATCACTACTAATGACCTAATGGGGGAATGGAAACAAGTCCATTGTGTTGATAAATTATACTATAGAATTCCATGTTATGCAATGGAATTAGAAGAGAGAGTTCCTTAAAATCATATCTTTCTATTTCAATGTTTATATTAATCTAGATCAAGAGAGTCATTTTGTGTAAATAAGTAAGGCACAAAAATGTTGCTAAATGTAAGAGAGTAAAATAGTTGGAATCTGTATCAACTAGTAGACCTATTGAGGGTTAATATGTGGTATAGTGCATATAGATATGTTTGAGCCTATATAATGTCTAATATTGACTAAATATGTTTTTAATGATTGTGTAAGTAGGAACGGTTAAGGACAATGTTGGTTTATCGTGTGGCTACTTATCACAATCAACCCCATGAGAAAAATTAGAATGAGAAGATGCTTGTTAAGAGGTTAATAAGGAGACCATGTCACCTTCTAATCAAGGGTTAATTTATTGGGGATTTTGAATGCTTTGGCATTTATATAATGTATTGTAACATTGAAAGGAATATAATGAAAAATCAATACAGTTTTCCTGGTTTTGGGTTCCAGGAGAAAAATATTTGTGTATTTGTTTTGTTCTCACCATTGTATGTTTTCTATTTCTAAGAATTCATTCATTTGTAGGTAATTTTTGTACAAAGTTAAAACCTTCAAATAAGGTAGATATGGAAATGGGGAAGCATCTCTCACCCTAAACTCTTGTGTTTATAAATTAGAGTTTATTCTTCTGAAGCACAGAGCATAAATTATGTGTACAAACAAATCATTTAACAAGTATATATTACGTGTATGAACTAAGTATTACTAACTGGGTGAAAAAATCCTAATGACCTAATGGGTGAATGGAAACAAGTCCATTGTGTTTATCAATTACACCATATAATTCCATGCTATGCAAGGGAATTGGAAGAGAGAATTCCTTAAGCTCATATCTTTTTATGTCAATGTTTATATTAATCTAGATCAAGGGAGTCATTTTGTGTAAATAAGTAAGGCATAGGAATGTTGCTAAATGTAATGGAGTAAAATAGTTGGAATATGTATCGATTAATAGATATATTGAGGGATAATATGTGGTATAGTGCATATAGATATGTTTGAGCCTATATAATGTCAAAATTTGACTAAATATGCATGTTGATGCTTGTGTAACTAGGAATGGCTAAGAAAAATGTTGAATATGTGGCTACCTATTACAATCAACCCCACGAGAAAAAATAGAATGAGAAGATTCTTGTTAAGAGGTTGAAATAGAGTATGTAACATTCCACGAGGCACCAAATAATTAGGTAATATTGGATATGCTTATGGAAACCATACATGTATGAATTATTCATTCTGATATTGTCCAATTAACACCACATCTCATTCTAGGTGGCATCCCTTGCTAAAAATAAAAAAACCATAAGAATATAAAATGTGCTAAATGATAGGGAATGTCTAGTAGTGAATGAAAAGTGGTCACATGTGCCCCTAATAATGTATAGAACAGGGTGTAATTATGGATAGAGTGTAGGTCGTGACGAGGTCTTGATGAAATTCATAGTGTAATGTACCCCAACAATGTGGTCAATAAGGTAGATATGGAGATGGGGAATCTTTTCTGACCCAAAATTCTCTCTTGTTTATAAAGTAGAGTTATATTATTTTGAAGTAGAAAGTATAAAGTATGTGTACAAATAAAGTATTTAGAATATATATATATCTATATATATATATATATATATATATATATATATATATATATATATATATATATATATATATAGATATATGAACAAAGTATTGCTACTTAGGTGAAAATGCCACTGCTAATGACCTAAAGGGTAAATGGAAGCAAGTCGATTGTTGATTAACTATATTATAGAATTCCATGCTATGAAAACCTGGAATTGGAAGAGAGAATTCCTTAAACTCATATCTTGCTATGTCAACATTTATATTAATATAGATAAAGAGAGTCATTTTGTATAAATAAGCAAGGCACATGAATGTCTCTAAATGTAAAAGTAAAATAGTTGGAATATGTATGAACTAGTAGACATATTGAGGCATAATATGTGGTATAGTGCATATAAATATGTTTGAGCCTATATAATGTCAAATATTGGCTAAATATGGTCGTGATGCTTATGTAACTAGGAATGGTTGAGGACAATGTTGAAGATGTTGATGATGCGGCTACCTATTGAAATCAACCCCATGAGAAAAATTAGAATGAGAAGATGCTTGTTAAGGGTTAATAAAGAGACCATGTAACTTTCTAGGAGGCATCAACTAATTAGGTAACATCAGATATATTTATGGAAACCACACATGTATGCGTTGCTTGTTATGATATTATAGGAGTGTTGAAGGGAATGTGGGTAAGATTCCTTTAGATATACTTGATATCATAAATAAGTTAATAACGATGTATGCATACAAAAGTGTAGGTGATTACTAGTGTAGTATGGTAGATCCAAGAGGAACTTCAACCTATGCAAATATATATTGTTAAGACCTTTTGAATGCATTTATATGATGGTTTGAGTTGTTGATTTTCCTATTGGGTAGTAATGGAAGGGCTAGGGTTTCATTGGTCTCCTTACACAAGTGTTTAATAGTTTCCCTACTTGTATTGATGATATTGGTGTATGAGACTATAAACCTTTTTCCAACACTACAAACACTTATAAAAGGGGGAGGATTACTTAAGGGATTGTTTAACAAAGAAAGGAAATATCTTCATGTGCTCTTTGAGAGACTATTTGTAGTGTTTTTGTGTTGGGGCAGAAGAGGAAAGTGTTTAGATGATTGATCAAATGTTGTGAAAGGTGGCTAAAAGACATGTATGTAAGGATACATTATAGAAAATACAAATAAATAATAATAACATAACATAAAAATAAAAAAATAATAGTAAATGTAATAAATGTAGCTGGGGGAGTAGGAACCCCACAAACCAACCAACTAACAAAGAAATATTGATGATAATGATGATGGTGATGATGATTAAAATTATATAGTTCGAGTGTGCAAGTTATGGTTATGCATACGTGATTCTTGCCACATGTTTGATTCCATTATATTAAATTCTTGTGTTGATCATATATTGAAGTGATGGAGTTATTGATATCCCATTATTCTAAGATCATTTCATGGGATGCTATGAGTGTTGCAAAAATGATTGTATATAGAAGTACTCATGTTTTATTTTTTTCATGAAAAATTTGTCAAAGGAATATAATTGTTGATAAATTTGTCTTGGATATGGTTGTAAAGTTGGATATGGCTGTAAAGTAAGTGCATAAATAAAAATCATGACCATCAAATCCAAGAAGAATAAGAAACATGTAGAATTACCCCTAATTAAAGGCTCAAACTATCATCCATGAGTTTCAAAAGGTAAGCATTATATTAAAATTATTATAGCAATGAAATTTGATTACTAAAATGAATATAATTAATTTCGAAATAGAAGATTTAAAATTAACTTATCTTACTTTATGTTGATGAATAGGTGGGATGATCCATTTGCTCATTGAGGGTAGATGATGATGGGTTTGATCATTTTATAATGGAGACTGGTGAGAGAACTATGGAGGTTTGAACTATGATAGGTCCATTTAGAGAAAACAAATGATGAAAAAAATTAGTTCCCAATGGGGAATAATGATAGAAAAATTTGAAGGATGAATTCTTATTGAAAAATTTCAAATAGAAAGGAAGTTGGATTTTTCAAGGGACTACATTATAGAGAACAAAAATGTGAGGTGTTACAAAGGACTATTAATTGCGAAGTGTGTTGGAGAATCAAGTAGGGAATCAATTAAAACAATTCTCCTGTCTTTAATAACTACTTATGAACTTATTTTAGGATCTTCTTATTCTTTATTAGATTCTTTTCATCAAACAATTATCAATATCATAAATCACGAAGATCATAAAAGACAATGGACACAAAATATAGGCTCCAAGACAGGGAAAAACCCCTCCTAAGCGGAAAACCTAGAAATAATCCCTTCTTTTCCTATATAATAAGATCAAATGAGAAATCTAAGAGCCAAATGCCAAGACCAAGTCCATAGACAAGATCCAAGTCATCCCTCCTTCCATGTTTTTCTAACAAGTCAAAGTCTCCTGAAGTCAAGATAGTCAAGTCCTTACAAATCTGGTCAAAATTCAAACTTCGGCCCCTGCAACAGAAGTTTCATCCTACCTACAATAGAATTTTGGACTTGCAACTAGGTTTGCAACTTCACCCCCTGCAATTTTGAAATTTTCGCACGTGTGGGAGTTTAAGGGCATATTTTCTTCTCCTTTGACCTAACTTTCTCTTTCCTTGACTTAGACTTCCTTGCTTGCGTTTTTGGTTGATTTTCTTCCTTCTTTTTGAAGAGATCAAGCTTGCTTGATAGGTGTGCCAAATGAGGTCAATCTGCTCTTATATATACACATTTGTGGAGGTTGAATTACCCCAAACTAGGCCGACTTGGTCTTGTAGGGATAAAAATGACATTTTGACTCAAAATAAATTTTTCTTTACACTTTCTTTTCAAAGTCCAAATGGGACTTAACTTCAAGACTTATGACAAATACTCTTTTTGACTTGATAAACCCCAGAAGCATGAAGAACATGCTTGACCTAGAAGACAAATGAAACCCATTATTAAAATAATAATTATTTTTTCTTATTTTTACAAAAATATACAGTGTCATAAGTACAAAAGTAATTATGAAGAAAGAACCTAGTTACATTTTGCAACAAAGTGATGCAGAGGATTGTTTCAAGGCATTACAATTGCGAAGAAGGGAACTATTGTAAATGCATAGAATTATGATTTTGTCATGAGGGATAAATTGCATATAGAATTGCTTTGAGCATGAGCATTGAAATTAATCCCATAACAAATACCAAGACAACTACATGAAAACCTAAAAGCTAAGTATTCTAAAAATGTATTATATATTTTAATGTTTTTATTGTAATGAATCCAATTAAATTATGATTGAAATATATGAAGATGACTCATCATAGTTGTGTGTATATGACCTAGATGGGATGCTGAATTTACTAGTGAGGGATTAGAAAGAAACACAAAATATGAAGGGTTGTATTTCTTGATGGACTAAGCTTGAAAAGAAGGGAATTTCCCAAGTGTTGTGGATAGTTCTGAAATTTCTCGCTGAAATTTTAAGTTGGCATATCATGATAACCATATGTGTATGATACAAGCACATGTTGAAATACTAAGACCTTGGAGGTGGCCCTACACGATGAAAGTAAATTCAAAAGAATTATGGCTAAAATAGTTAACCACTATACAAGTTTGCAAAGAAGAGGATGACATTGCATGTGAGGGAAAATAGTGAAGACATGGATCTCATTGTTGGAAAGATGAACATCGAGGACAAAGTTATTCCGGGGGGGTAATGCAATACCTTAGTTTTGATCCCACATTAGAATGTGTATGTAATCTTTAATTGACTATAAGCCTAGATGAGTCTGGTCTAAGTTGAAATATGGAATTAAACATTGATTGCTCACTAGATGAGTAACCATTTCCTTGTTGTATGTGGCTATGGAAATATGCGTTTTGGATACATAATATAAATATCAGTAATGGTTGTTAGCAAAAAAAAAGAAATGAAAAGGGGCTATGAGTCCATGAGAGGGGAAGAAAGGGGGATTGGGGGCTACAAGGAAATAAAAATGTTTTATTTTTCCCAAACCTTTATCCTAAGTTTTTAATCTTGTTCTAAGAATCGCTATTTATATACCAACCTTGAGATTAATTGTCCCAAAGGAAAGATACACATACTCCCTATAAAGCACATGGTATCATCCTTACATGAAGTATATAATCTATGACTTTAGTTATGCATGTCATTACTTCTATTCATATTGATATCTTCCTAACACGAAGTGTATAATTTATGACTTTATGTATGCATGTCATTACTTCTATTCATTATTCTTGGTCATTGATCTCCCTTTGAAAAACCTTATCTAAGTGGATTATTTCTTGGTGATCACTCTCCTTTATTCTCACTACTTACCTTACTTTTATGGACATTATGTTAAGAACAAAAACAAGCTTAGAGGTGATTGCGAAGAGGGATGGAAGCCATTATTCACAGTTGGGCTTCTTTGGTGCCCACCATGGTAGATTCCTTGTCAGTGTATGTTGGAGCATTAAAAGGGAAGGATGATAGCTTGAGGAATTGTTGAGTAGTAAAGGAGATCTAATTTTTGGTGTAGGATAGGCTAAAAGGGAAGAAATGTTGGAGTATAATTGTTGTGGTAGATTGACTTAGAAATGCTAGTCTCTTGTTTGCTAAATCTGATTGTGACATCTAGAAATTAACTTGAATAAAAAAACTCAAACAAATTAATATAAATGTGTCCTTATAGATTCATAGTCGTTGCTTAATGGTGGCTGTTTTAATGAATACAAGTACACAAACCAACACCAAATAAATAAAACAACAACAACAATAAATAATAATAAATGAAATGACACATCCTAATTAAGAAATATGCCCGGACCAAAATACATAACCCATCAACTATAATGATTATTAAATACATAAAAGTATGCTATCACATTATATTGTATTATACCATCTGCCATTTATTTTATTCATTATTCAATATCTGTTTTATATAGATTTCAACATATCATTTTTTTATATTAAATATATTTGTAAATGAACTTTCTTTAAAGTAACATGTTTATTTAATACTAAATATATGAAACTTTAATCCCATCTTTAATCACAAAGATTTCGATCCTTATTCAAAACTTCCAAGAAAAAGTATTGAAAGAAAATGTTTACTACTATTAGACTAATGGCCAAAAAGTCTTATAGTTAGATTGCTCATCATGGGAGCTAATTTATAGCGATAACCTCTCTTAAAGAAATATAGCAGTGGCCGTCTAAAGAGGCAACTGTCGTTAGTCGTCAATTACTGTTATCAATAGACACCAAAGGTTTATTAATGTGGAGTACAATCTGGTGAACATATGACGTAATACAGAAGGGTTATGTATAAAAGTTTCCAAAACATAAAACAATTACATTACTTTTCAAAATTACTATAAAATTGATAAATGGAAAATCAATTAACATTTTTTTTTGACAAATCACTTGACCTTTTTTTTCTTGTAACACCTGCCTAGTCCACTTTGTAACACCTTTAAACTGCCAAACTCCTGCTTAGTCAACTTTGTAACACCTTTAAATTGTTAAATTTTTGTCCACTAAGAATTTTTGTTAAATTATATCGAACAATGTAATGTCTACTAAATTAATAAAGCAATCAAAATAAACATACTTACAATTTTATTAACAAATTTGTGAGATTTTTTATTTTTATAATATGCATTTCATATGAAAAGAAATTTAAATAATCAGTTTAAATTTAGTTATAGGGGCATAAACATTTAATACTTAAAATAAACTCTTTTTTCTGATACTATGCATATCACATTTAAATTTGTTTGTTTTTTTTATTATTATAAAATATGTCAAATAAAAGTGTGATATATATTTGTATTTATATATATTAGGAGAGTTTTGATAAAATAAAAAATAAGAATATTTTTATATATAGATATTTTTTTTAAGCTCACATTCTATTATTAAATTAAGAAAACATTTACACCACATATAATGGGATAGTGCCTTAGAATGTTATGGTATGCTAGTTTTGAAAGCTGACCATATGGAAAATTTGAGGTTCTCGCATAGAGTTATCAAAATATGCATAGTGTGCATGATAAGTCTAATATGGCTAGTAAAAAAACTCGGCTTTTTAACCATATAAATTGCAATTACATAAAAAAAAATGAACATAGAGTCTAGTTGCAACATAGCTACTAAATGAAATGCTATTTGCAGAACCAACAAGAAGAACAAGGCAATAGGACCAACAAGAACAACAATGCTAATTGCCTAGAGTTGGAGGATCAAGATTGATTGGAGGAGGTGGACTGCAATTGTGCAGCAGAATAACTTCCATGTGTTGCATACACTTGTCCATGATATGGTATAGCATGTGTAATTCCTCCATTTGAAGGAGGTGTTCATCATACTTTCATTACATTCAAATAAAACTTTTCCCAACAACTCCTTAAGGTGTTAGTAGAGATCAACTATAACAAGATATTGGTTAAGACATCCTTTTTTTGAGCCTAGGCTTGGGACCTAGTTAGAGATGGATGCCATGGCTTCTAATTCAAAGATGTCCTTAGCCACTTCATGTTCAATGGTTTCAATTTCGTGTTGGACCACTAGTGGTGTGTGTGCTTGGTATTTGTTTGAGGAGGCATGCGCTCTAGCTTGAGTTTGGTCACTTTTGAAGCCATCACAACCTCCAACCCCTTCTCGAGCATGCTCTCTAGTGGGGCATGTCGAGTGACTAGATCTAACGAATGGATGAAGGGCAGATTGAGATAAATCAACTCGAAGGGAGAGGGAAAGAATAATAACAAACAAGAGCACTGGGAAAACATGAGGATCCACCATAGAAAGTGTGACAACCATCGTGCTAATCCATCTTGTAAATATTGTATGAATTTAAATTCATGTAAATACCATGGAAATGTTACACACTAACTAGCTGAGGAAGTGGACACAAATTTAGAGGACTAAGGAGGATGATTTTATTATAAACCCAAGCCTTGCATTTATTTCATTTCTTATCTCCCTGTTGGTTTAATGGCATTATTGTGTAGAGATTTAATTAAGAGAATGTGCCTCTTGAGTAAAGGACGAGCCTGCAGTCTCAATTCTCATAGAGATGTGGGCGTGGTCAACATGGCTGATGTATGAGAAGGAAAGAAGTATCGAGGAAGGGAAGGAGATTGGAGGAGTATGGATTACACATGGTGCGTGATTTTTTGAATGGGTATGATGAGAAGGGAGAGTCGAGTCGAGTTTGGTAGTGGTTGTGAATCTACTTGGAAGACTTGACCATCTCTAAGCCTGCATTTTACCTGTGTGGGATGAATTACATCCGTTTCTACTGAGGCCTATGTTGTGCTTGCATGTTGTTTTTTTAGAGAGAGTTTTGTGGCATTGTGATACTCGAGTGCATGCTCTACTAATAAACCACCTGAGTAGTGACTTGCCTTGGGGCTAATAAATCATTAGGAACTTGTTGGGTTGATAAACTATTGGTCAAGCTTAGACACTCGGGTACTTGTGGGGACTGATAAACCATCGAGTGTAACATAAGAAATATTCTAGTGTAGTTGGCCTACAGTTGGGTGGAGAGTTGAAGTCCCTCCTAAAGATAACAAGATAAGTATCTATTTTGATATTTGATGTTTATTGTTGTATAACATTGTATGCGTATAAGAATTGTTGATGAAGGAATGGATATTCCTGTATGTGTTTTCAATGGAATGAATATATATATATATATATATATATATATCATGATTGTTCTCAAGGATGTAAAGGGCTTGTGACTCCCTGAGTATGCTGATACATTTCCTAATATGCAGAGTATCATGCATGTTTATATTCTCATGAATGCATTTATTTCATGGTTAATCATTTGTAATTTATTGTACTAATGAATGAATGTGGATTCGTTTAATTATACAAGCTCTAAGAAGAACTAGGTCCTAGTTGAATGCTTCATTAATTCCCTAAAATTGTTCAGAGAAACCTAGGAAGCGTTAGTGGTGAAAAAAGGAAAAAACCGCATGTGATTTGAGAGTGAACTTGGTTTAGTCTGGGAAGGTTCAGGGGTTTAGCTTGTCAAGGAGAATGGTGAGAGAATTGTAGCCACTGGGCCAAACTTGGCTTCAAGAAAGTGAGGGTGGGACTAGACTCAAGTGAAGTGATTAAGAGCTCTAGATGTGGGCCAGTCCGGAGGTGCATGCTTGAGTGTTAAACCAGAGGTCTGGATGTGGGCCAGTCCAAAGGTGTGAGTTTGAGTGTTAAACTCGAGGTTCGTTTGTGGGCCAAGCCCGTTTTTTGCTCATAATGTGGGTAGTCTAGGGGTCTGGGGTGTAGAACTTGGTTAAGCGCTAATCCACAAGAAAGCATCGAATGCCCAAAAATTATTTATAACATGAATTTTGCGCATTTCTCATTGTGGGTGGATATGTGGGCCATGTGGATTAGTGATGTGGAAAGTGCCACAAGGGTGACTGTTATCAGCCTATTTTCCCTCATATGAGTCAGTCACAATTATTCTTATATTGTTGACCCTTTTGCATAGCTTGTACCCTTGACTTTGAGAATCTTAGAGCATAGACATTGGCTAACCTCATCTAATCTGTTACCTTGGTTCTTAGTTTACAATATGGGTTGGAAAAGTAGATTGTCTTTATCTAATCTACATCCTTAACTTTTTTCTAGAATTACTCATTCCCAAGGAGATCAATTCTATGTATTACCTTAATGACTTGTCTAGGGGTGAATTATTGTGGAATTTTCCTAAGTTATCTTCCCCCCAAGCATCCAGGTTCATTCTCCCAGGGAGGTCTAAAGGCCTATAGGCCTACATGTACTTATCACATCAAAGGGTCAAGCTAGTTAGAATATGAAATCTAGTGTCCATATTATTGTTATAGATCTTTGTTATTATGAGAGGCTATAGGAGACTAGGCTACTAGGTTGGAGGAGAGGTGCCTCATGTGCCATTGAGTTATAATCACTTATGTATTCTATTTTTCTATAATGAAATATTGATTCCCTTTCCTTTATATTGTTGGTATTTAATGTATTTACGTGGTGTTCATGTTATTTTGATGTTGGATTATCAATGATTATCATGCTAACCTGATCTTATAGGAAGAATTTTGAGTGTTTTTTATTAGTTTAATATGTGCAAGAGCTTGGAGACTAGGAGGTTTGAGATCCCCCAAGATGGTTGCATAAACTTACTGCTATATCATCATTGGACAGATGTGGCCTCCCTTCATCCTCCTGTATGTTGTATTATCGATTACATGATATAGGTATTGCCTTAGAATCTTGTTACACACATATTGCAACACGTCTATTTGGTGATCCTTGGGAAAGTATCACGGAGCAATAACTCCTTGTGGCTATGTGATTTCAACTACAATAGAACTAGTGACTCCATTGTGGATTCGACCCTAGTTTTGTTTGAATCTCTTCTTCTCTTTACATTTTTTTATTTTATGTTGTTTCCTTCCTATTCTCTATTGCTATATGACCTCATCTGGGTCTGTATTAGCCTCCTTGGCTTTGGATGTGGTTAGATCTCATATTATTTTTATGTTTTAAGGCATTTTTCTTCGCGGAAGCTGGTTTCGAATTGCTGACAAAGAATTTGGCCTTAGGGACATAGATTCTCCATTATCAATATGCTTTTCGGACCCTGTTTTGCTACTATTTAACTTATGTCCATGTTTATAATATAAGTTTTTAAGGGGTCATAGAATGCAAAAAACACTCTTTTTTCCTGGAATTTAAACTGATTTTTTTCTTGTGAACCCTAGGGAGTCTAGTCATTAAGAAGGGACCATTAGGAACCTTTTTTCGATGGAAATTTTGATGATTCCTTTCATACTATAAAGAGGAAAGAGAAAACTAGCTTTTGCAAAGGTGCCTACTTGAGGCCATTTTTAGTGTGATTTGATTTGCATCTTTTTCTTGAAACTTAGATCTGTTATATTTTGATTGTATAGGTTTAAATATATATCAAATATGATTTAGAACTCTTGTTTTGAATTGGATCTTCTTCATCTTCCTATTTTAGGGCTTCTTTTCAAACTATTTTTCTTGGTTTTAAGAGTCTTAACCTCAAGATATTACTTTTATCTTTTGGATTTGTATTCCTACTATCAATTATAGTTAAGATCTAGTTCATATCCACATAAAAACTTTTGTTTTTCATTGAATATAATCATTCTATCATCTTTAATGTGTATGTTGAAGGTTTGTGCTTGAGTTTACATGCTTTCATTGGCTTTTTTGTTTTTGATCTATTGTGGTTGTGCAAATTTGGACTTGAGAGGTTTGGTTGTGTGTTTCATGTTTATTCATTGTCTCTAATTCAAAGCATTCTCGTTGTCCCCATTCCTTTATAGCTTGTACCTTGAATTATTTTTGACCATTGTAGATCATTTTTTATGCTTACTTTTGCTATTCGTTGAGCTACATCCCTGATACTTGTTTTTCGCTTCTTTTTGTTGATTATCAACTTTCTTTTGATTACTTTTTAGTGATCTCTTGTTTGTAAATCCAAGTTTGATCTTTTGAATGCTTTGTTGTTGCTTGGTTTCTCTTTTGAGCTCTTATTGAGTGATTTGTGTGGATTACTTTTTGGGTCTATTTTACTATAATCTTAGTGAATTTCAAAAGAGTGATAATTGAGAGTGTGTGAGGTTTCTATTTTTACTTGAAAAGGAAATGTCGCTCTGTCGTTCTATAGCTAGAGTTCATTGAATGAAAAATAAAAAATTTCATTTTCATATAGCTTGCATTACGGTTGTGTCAAGAGTATATTCACACCATTTCAGTTGCACGTTGTATCCCTTTGAGTAAACAACAAACTTAAAAATTAATGCTTGTTAAAATCAATTCAAAGTGTCTTTTATTTTTCACTAGTAGCACACTAATAATAACTTAGGCTAGGGTCTTGGAATAGGGGAGTGAGGTTAACTTCTCCAAGACCAAAACAAAAAACCTATAATCTTGTAGTAGGGAGGGGAAATCCACTTTTTGTTACATGTTTCCTGGGAAGCCTTTCTAATGAGAGGCCATGCACAAGGTCACATTTGGGCCAATTGAGTGATCTACCCCACTTCCTTGGTCTTGGTGACGTGGTTTGCACATATTAGTGGGTGTTATTATCCTATTTTAGCTATAACAATTGGGGACTCACCTGTGAGGAGCACACCTTGATTTGAGGAATCTATCTAGCTTTTCAGGTTTAGTTTCCCTACTCTTGCTTGTGAATCAGACTTAAGACTATCACCCCAGAGTGGGTGTTGTATGTTGTAACCTTAGTGGCCTATCCTAAGTAGCTTACACAAGTGATGGCGAGGGGGACATCCTTATTGTACTTGGGGAAAACGTTGGACAAACTCACTTGGTCCTCCTAGGGGGTGCTCCATTACTTGTGAGGGTACTTATGTTGGGTCTAAAAGGACCATTCAACACGTTACTAGTGTAAATACTCCAACCACATCTTCACTATTGACCTAGGCCTTTATCAACCAAGCTCTGATAGTCGGAAGATCCCTTATCTATATCTCTAGTTTGCATGTGACTGCCTCCTAAATTTTTTAGCTTGTACTATTTGGTTTGAGTCATAGTTTGTCCTTAAGGGTGTCTTAACTTAATTTTTTAAACACATATATTCACCATGGTTGAACAAAACCTCCGATGTTATTATAGAATTTAAGGCCTCTATCCTGAAGAGGTAGGTCCACCACTGCATAGACAAATGGTAATTCCGGTAATAGAGGACTTTGACCATAGTCAGGTTGGGGGGGCGTAACCTTGGTCCTAGGGAGGAAGATCTTGTAACTATTGAAGTAATTGATGAAATTCCATTGCAGAACTTTAACCCACCTCTGACCAAACCTCTCAGCCTAGTTTTAGTGCAACTGAGGCCTTATGGTAGTGATCCCTTTTACTTGTTTTATTATAACATGTCTAGTGACAACACTTGATCTTCTATGGGGGAGATGGGTCCCTCTTTACCCTCCACATTATAAGCTTCTACTACCATGTCATATTTACAACCACTTATTATGGCAAGATCCATATCTTCTTATACATCTCTCACATCTTCTTGGGTCATTCCACCAATTACTTCTGTGACCTCGACAAGTTTCTCGAATATGTTTGTTTATGCCCATATCTACCTTTGTGATGGGGGTCAACCTTAGTCAATCTGCAGGAGCTAGGATATTTACTCATAGCTCATTTCAACCCATGATTCTTATGCCTAACACATGCATTTCTATGTCTAGGAACATGTTGGGAGGATTGAATGTTGCTTTTAGTCAGGTTGGGGGCAGCTATGTTTTTGGTAGTACCTATCAACCTTGAAATAGTTTGATGTTAGGAAGGACACCTTTCTTTGGAGGTTCTTTTTCCTTTGAGGAGGCTAGTTTACCTGGGGGAACTCACCCGATTACTACCACTATGCATATGAGTTCTAATTATTATGGTGGTGCTTTTACATAGGGAGGTCTTTCCTATTATGTTGGGTACAATCCCTTTGGAAGTCAATATTTTAGGAGTCCTTTGTTCAATGGGGCCACTTACCCCGGGGGGGCAAATCCTTACACCTCATCTGGTTTCCTAGGACCTTAGTTTACTGGTATGAACTATAAACTTGGTTCACATTATTTTGTCTTTAACTATAGTATTTTTGGGCCATATAGTCTGTTAAGGGGTTATTTCCCTTATGATTCATGTAGTCAACAACAATTTCATTTTCCAGCACCTCTTGATTTACTAGATTTGGACAAGCTGAAAAGTGACCCCATCTGTCATGATCCTATGTGGCCAGTTATTCCAGCCAACCTTCCATCCAATATTCCTAAGTTTGAATAGAATCTAGGAGAGAACCCTTACACATGCTTCACCAACTATCATCTATGGTCTTCTTCTAACTATTTGGTGGATGATTCTGTGAGGTCGATACTCTTCAAATAACCCTAGCTTGGTAGGGCATCCTATAGTGAGTTCTCCTCCTTGGCTCGTTTCTTGAACTACTTTCAATTACCTACCCAATAAGAGCTTGGGACTGACCTTTTTTTCAAACTTTAAACAAGATAATGGTACTCATATCTATAATCATATTCATGAGTGGTGCAGACACAAAAGGTTTGTAAGAACTAGGCTTCCTGATGACATTCTTAGAGACAGATTCACCTGATCCCTTTTTCCACCTATATCCAAGGATGTCTCTATGATTGGGGTGGCTACTAAGGAGCAGTAAATCTTACGTGCTCAACACCTTGATTTAATCTACTCTCCGTTGGGCACATTGTATGAGATTAGTCCTACCACTCCTTGACCTTCAATAGACCTATAACAACCCAAGTCAAGATCACACTTTGATGGTGTTATAGGTTATTCTTTTTCTTTTGATCCCATGAGCTAGTTAGTTTTTCAGCTAGGGAAAGTGATTTTCACACCTCAAGCCCCAACAAGTGCATCTGGTTCTCAACAAGCACCATCTTCTAGGTAGTTTGCCAAGGTTCTCATGGTGAATCCTATTGTTGGGGAAACCTAAGGGACAACTATTAGACTAAGTGACAACAATGGGAAAATGACCCACTGTCACCTTAGTCTAGTAGTTGTACCTTAGGCTTCCCCTCCTAGGGCCTTGCTATATGGCATGGAAACAAAGGCCACAACACCTAAGAATCCTTAACAATCTAGCAGTAAAAAAACAAAGAATAAGTAAAAGAATAAACTTGTTAAGGAGAATAACCAAAACCAACCTAATCAGTGTGGGGGAACAAATGAGAATCGTCAAAAGATTAAGTTCCCTTGTAATATATGTTAGGGAGAACACTTAACTCATGAGTTCCTTGATATGGATGAATTGCATCGCCTTCTTGCACCACCAACAACCACTCAACAATCAACATTTTTAACTCATCCATTCCTTTCCCAAACACAACAAAAAATGGTTGTGGAAGGTCATTAATATCCACATGGGGGAAATGGGAGGCAACATCATTATTTGATCGGAATCTTGATCAGAGGCAAAAATTTGCTCAAAAATCAAAGTGCTCGGAATCGCTTAAACCCTGAAAGACATGTCCATCTCGGTGATATGATCCCAACGCAACTCATTATACTCAAAACGAAGCTCGTATGAGAAAGATATTAAGTTCTGATCGTTTTGTCAAATAGGGAAAATTTTAGTACAGGCTGACTGGGACGCTGACTAGCATCCAAATAACCCAGTTAGTGAAAATAATATTCTAGGGAATATTCCCAAAATATTCCTTGGAATATTCCTAAAATATTCCCATAGGTGGCTCAATCAAATTGTGACAAGTGTCGGAAATTTATAGGTCAAGGGTGTTTGAGGTGGACCAATGAGATGCTAACACGTGGCAAGCCCGAAGGCCACCACGTGCCCTCTCAAAGGTCATGTAAAAATTTATTGGCAGGCCAGGGAGTAGAACCCGTGACCTCGCCCGCACAAATACCATGCCTTAATGCTATACTACAACGTGTTACTTAACATATGATGGGCACATTTTTAATTTAAATGTTAAAGCACCAAATTTTGGAGGTAAGGAGCCAGCCCGCGGGCCAGCCCCCTCCCCATATGACCAACACTACGAAACCATAAGTCGGTGCTTAGAACTAACCACATAGTTAATGCACTAAATGCATATTAGTGTTAATTAAACCATGTTTATCCACTAATTATGCTACGAATTAACTTGGCGGTAGTTTGGCTGACCCGCTAAATCCGGAATTGCACCAATTTTGGTGGGGTTAACTGGAGTTTTCCTAGCGAAAACTGAAGGGGTTATAACTTTGGCATATTTCAACCAATTTTGGCTTAGAAAGAGTCATTCCTAGATGATTTGGATGCTCTGAACACAATGGAACATGTTTCAGAGGCATAAAGGCACTTTTGTCGTGATTTTTCTACGTTGAAGTTTAAGAAAGCATAGGTCCACCAGGAGAGGAGGTCAAGCCTAGATCATCTAAAGTCCAATTGTAGAGCTTGGATAATCATTTTTCACGTTTTTGGGTCTTCTGAATCCAATGGAGCAAGTTGTAAATCCATTGGAGCACTATAGGTGCATGTAATCAGAGAATTGACCATTAATCCAAAGAGGGCCTAGCCATTGAAGCAGGTCCAAGGAGATGTAGCCTAGGAGGGGTGAACGCCTTTATCAAATTTATGTTATGAGTTGATGTGTTTCAATTCTCTACAATTTACTTGCTATATATGTGTTTTAAACAAGTAATTAACCTCATAAATTTCTCATAAAATACACTCAATACTTGACACATAATCATTCACATTTTGGTTAATTTGAGATGATCCTAAACACATTTTTAATACTGATGAGGGAGCTTGCATAGCATTAACAAGTTTTCCCAACATTTCAGATCAAGTTGGTATCAAAGCACTGTTAGCTCATTTTAACCCTGAGATGGTTTGCCAAGGTTATCTAGAACTTTAGCTATTGGTTTTGTATTTGTGCAAGGAGAATTTAACTGTCTGCAAGTTTATGTGTGTAAGCTGAAGAATGGAGATGGTCTGAGATGCTTCTTTGTTGAGAAACTTTTTGAAGATTTGTGAAGCTTTCTGATGCATTAAAAGTGTGATGGAAGCTTCAACAGGTGATGTTTCTAATCCATCTTCCTTAGCAAGACTCTTTGATAAAGAGATGTTGCAAGAGCTTACCATCATGAGAGATATGGTGCAAGAGATGAATGAAGATAGGAATGAGAACACTATACTTAAAGAGGATTTAATGGTCAGGAAGGAGGAGAAGCAAGAGCTTCTTGAAAATATGCATGAGATGGAGATTCAACTCCATGATGCCAAGGAAACCCTAGCCAAGTATGTGCATGAAAATGAGGTATGCAATTCATGTTTATCTTTAATTTCCTATCAAAATGAATGTTCTGGTGCTTTTGAAAGACACACTAGAGGAATAGGGTCCAAATTATTGATGAAGATGGGCTATGAAGGTAAAGGGTTAGGAAAACATGCACAAGGCATAGTTGAGCCAATTTTTGTTGAGGAAAGGAATAGGTATTTGGGTCTTGGTTATGGACAACATGATGGAGAATGCTCCAAAGCCAAGGAGGCACATGAAGGTGTTCCAAGAAGGACTTTCATTACATGTTCATTACCTCAAGCTTGTGAAGTTCATGTTCATGAGGAATGCAAAAGTTTTATACCCACTTTGCAAGAAGATGCTCATAAGCATGCAACTAGTGGAAATGACAAACAAGAGGATGTTGAAAGCTCTAAGGTCATTGAAGCCATTGTTGGTATTCCAAAGAAAGCCACTACCTCATCAAATTCACCTCTTCAAGAAGGCTCCAAAGGTGAATGTGCAAGGTATAAATTGGCCTTTAATAAAGTTTCTTTTGATTATGACAAACATGGTAAATCTTCACATAAGATTTGGAGAAATTTTACATGTTCCTTTTGTGATTTGAATAACTATACTATTTTGAGGTGTTGGAAGAGGATAGCCATACATAGGAAACTTTCAAAACAAAAGAGACAAAAATAAAAATTTCCATTGGATAATGGAAACCATGTTGAAAAGAAGATGCAATTTATTTTCACTCATTGCCATAAGCAGGGTCATCATGTAGACAAGTGTTGGACTTTTCATCCAACAAGTCATCCACGACACTTGAAGAAGGTGGAGAGAGATTTTGGCAAAGATGGAAAAGAGGAACCCATAATTGATGTGGGTCAAGATGATACACATGATGAAGTGCAGTTGAAAGAAGTGCCATTGAAATAGTTTGGAAAGAGATGGTTAGATTTCTTAACCAATTAAGACCTTGCATTTATTTTGATAATTGATGCAAATATTGCCTTATTGATGCGTTTCCTTGTTATTTGGATGCATTTCATTTCTCCTAAAAGTATGTTGCATATTGCATGAAGCAAGATGTTGGAAAAGTAGAGTTATGTTGACTCACTTAGATGCAACAAATATGGAAATTTTGCAACTACAAATTTACATGCATGTTGCATTCTTGAACTTGCATGTTTATGCCAGGAAGGTGTTTGAAAGTGGAGTATGTTGACTCACTTTATTGCAGGAAAATTTGGTCATTTCATCTCTTTAAGTACTCTCACATACCAATGGGATTATTGTACTTGTGAGAGAATTGAGAATTGTTATACATGCATGAGAGTTTGTGTGTGTGAACAACGGAATTTTTAATAGTTTCAATGTGCTTGAACATGCATGAGTGATTGACTTGTGTTGGTTGACTGCTTTGTTAACATATATGTTGTCAACTTGAGAATGTTGATCATTTTAACATGCATGAGTGTTGTCTTTATGGTCGATTGATTGTTACATGTATGTTATATGGATTTGGAAGAGTTGATTTTGTCTCCAAAGGTGAAAGGGAGATGTGACGAATTGTTTCATGAGAATGTGGAATTCTTGTTGTAAATTGTCAAGTTGTTGTACATGCTTTTGCTTGACTTGAAAGTTAGTTGTTTGAAGAAGCATGTTTTGTTGACTTGTGTTTAGTCGGTGGTTTATACACAAAGATGTAAGATTACATGGTGATGTTCACATGAAGTGACATTAAGGTCGTCAAATTATATCCTTGCATGAGTGTTTTTCAAGGTTAATGGTGTTTCTTGTGACAAGATGTCGTAGGATTTTGGAAGGTCCATGCTTGATCAAGAGGCTCATGATTAGCATTCATTCTCAAATCATGACAAGAGCAACATGTTAATATTGGAGGATGATGGAATCAAGAAGCAAAAGTGGACAAAAATGCCAGAAAAATTTGCAGCCATTGTAGACCATTTGATGTGTTGACGACAAGAAGTGAAAGAGATGGCAAATGCATTCTTCCAGATGTGGAATTTGGAATCGTGGAGGTAAAATAATGGTCATTTCTTTTCTTGTTATTATTGATATTGGAACTCATTGTTGTAGTTCACTCAGATGGGCTTAACTTGGAAAAGTGGTTTCCAAGGAGAAGCTTGCATCGAATGCATGTGTTGCAAAGGAGGAACATGATTCTCAGTGGGAAGGCCATCAATTAGCTTTCCAAGCACTAAGGGATCGCTTTGGTACAGTAGGGTGTTTAATAAGCAAGCAACCAACAAGTGTTGGATTGGGTTAGCAAAAAAAGGAGAACATTGGTTGAAGTGCCAAGCCATTTGCGAGGCAAGGCATGTTAATGAACCCAAGTGGTTGTCATGGATATTTTTTCCAAGTAGAATAAATTGATAGAACTTGGGAAGGAGAAGAGTATTCAACTCTCATCAGATAACCAGCTTTTGTGGGTCCAAAATCCTGTCAGTGGGAAGGAGTGATCAGAATCTGGATTAGGGGCAAAAATTTGCTCAAAAATCAAAGTGCTTGAAATCACTCAAAGCTTGAATGACTGCGTCCATCTCAGAGATACGATCTCAATGCAACTTGTTTCACTTAAAACGAAGCTCGTATGAGAAATATATCACGTTCTAATCGTTTTGTCAAACATGAAAATTTTTGGTACAGGTTGACTGGGATGCTGACTAGGCATCCGTACAACCCAGTCAACAAAAGTAATATTCCAGGGAATATTCCAACAGGTGGCTCAATCAGATTGTGACAAGTGTCATAAATTTATTGGTCAAGGGCGTTTGAGGTGGACCAATGAGAGGCTGACATGTGGCAAGCCCAGGGGCTGCCACATGCCCTCTCAAAGGTCATGTAAAAGTTTATTGGCAGGCCAGGGAGTCAAACCCATGACCTCACCCACATAAGTTCCATGCCTTACCACTATACCACAACTTGTTACTTAACATATGGTGGGCACATTTTTTATTTAAATGTTAAAGCACCAAAGTTTGGAGGTAAGGAGCCAGCCCCGTAGGCCAGCACCCTCCCCATATGACCAACACTACAAAACCATAAGCTGGTGATTAGCACTAACTACGCGGTTAATGTGATAAATGTAGATTAGTGTTAATTAAACCATGTTTATCCACTAATTAACTTGTGTATTAACTTGGTGGTAGTTTGGCAGGCCTGCTAAATTCGGAATTGCGCCAATTTTGGTAGGTTAACTGAAGTTCCTCCAGTTTTGGTGGAGTTTTCCTAGGGAAAACTGAAGAGGCCATAACTTTGGCATATTTCGACCAATTTTAGCTCAAAAAGAGTCATTCCTAGATGATTTGAATGCTATGAACACAATGGAATAGGTTGCAGAGGTAGAAAGACAATTTGTATGTGATTTTTCTATGTTGAAGTTTAAGAAAGCCTAGGGCCATTAGGAGAGGAGGTCAAGCCTAGATCAACTAAAGTCCAATTGTAAAGCTTGGATAGTCATCTTTGGGTATTTTGGGTCTTTTGAATCCAATGGAGTAGGTTGCGAATATATTGGAGCCCTGCAGGTACATGTAATCAGAGAATTTACCATTAATCCAAAGAGGGCCTAGCCATTGAAGCAGGTCCAAGGAGATGTATCCCAGGAGGGGTGAACTCCTTTATCAACTTTGTGTTATGAGTTTCTGTCTTTTAATTATCTACAATTTACTTGTTGTATATTTGTTTTAAACAGGTAATTAACCTCATAAATTTCTCATAAAAGACACTCAATACTTGACACATAATCCTTCACATTCTGGTTAATTTGAGACGATCCTAAGCACATTTTTTAACTTATTGATGAGGGAGCTTGCATAACATTAACAAGTTTGCCCAACATTTCAGATCATTATCCCATTGGAAACAATGCAGCTATTTACATGTTGAATGAGCAAGTTAACTTGTCAACAAGAGTGAAATACTATGATCCTTTTTGGTCGAGTTCTTCCTCTAAGGACTTGACCACTCCCGTTGCGTCCACTAGACATCTCCTACTAGATAAGCATGTGGAACCAGTATATCACCCACCTAAGGGTGTTGTTTGAAAGTCGAAGCACAATCCAAATGTGGGGGTTACCCAACATTATAGTATTTTTGAGGACTTAGCCCAAGAACAATGTTCCATGTCTTCTTTGGAGCTTTTGCAGAATTGTCCCATGCAATGCAAAGCCTTGTTGACTATTATATGAGGGGTGGACCCCTCAAAGTATATTTTGATAACGTTTGATGTTGATGCCCCTCTTTTTAGACTCTCTCATCAAATCACTTTTCATATTATAGTGCATATCTTTCATAAGGACGTATATCACACTCTAGTGGATGAAGGGTCTTCTACTTGTGTGATTTCTACATCATGCTAGAAAGATACCGATTCTCCAACACTTGCTAAGTCAAGTACTACTCTACAGCCCTTTTATGGACACCTCTTCATGCCTCATGATGTTCTTCCAAAGTTTGCTAGGAGGAAAGACTTCTTGTGTTGACATTGAAGTTGTTAATGCTCCCTTCGATTAGACCATGCTCCTTGGACATAGTTGGTTTTATGCCATGTGTGTTGTCATGTCTATAGTGTTTCATGTGCTTCTCTTTGCCCATGAAGGCAAGATTGTCACGATTTATCAATTGGATTATTGTATATAGACGACCAATACTACCACTATGGGCACTTCTATGCCACTAATTGTACATAACCCTGACACTTATGAGAGTGTTGGTGCAGGGCTACCTAAAAGCCCTTCTCTTATCAGTGTCTTTCCTTTACCGCTGCCTGACATTCCTTCTTCTATTTCTCCTATGCCTTCTTCTTTGGATGTAGATTATTATGGTGAGTATATGTCACCTTTAGCGGAATAGATTGCCTCTTTGGTAGTCCCATCAGTACATGATGACGATGGTTAGAAAATTCATCCCAATATAGAATATGACCATGATACTTTTCCCAAATGGGTCATCACTCTGCCTATTCCACGTGACCCCCTCGACGACGAGTCTCCTTCCTAGCAAGTCATATTGGAGGTCATGGATCCTATTGATAATGCTAGGGAGATTATGCCTAGATCCATATTAACTCTGGATATACTAGGTGTCGAGAGGGATCAAATATCTTTTCACTATAAAAGACATTTGTATCTCAAGAGATTTGATTCCTCTTGAAACTTGGTAGATCCAGAGTTAAGATGGATCTAAGATGGTTTTAAAAAAATATTATTTTTTGCTCATGGTTTTGTACTTTATATTTATCCAATTTATTATTTTTGTTCTTTAATTTTCTTTTTAATAAATTAAGATGACCAAGATAATCATTATTAGGTGGAATTATTTGATGTTAATTTACATTTTCCATTTTATATTTATATATGTTTTAATTTGAATATTAATTAAAACATATGAGGCTGACATTTTATTTTGTTTTTGTCTATATATATTTTTCTTGACATTTAAAAAATTTTGACATACAATTTTACATTACGCCTACCCATATCCCTTATACTGGGCTATAGAGCACCTCTCGACGTAATGATTATCGTGCTAATTTGATCTTGTAGGAATGATTTAGGTTGTTTTTTATTAGTTGCACATGTGCAGGAGCTTAGAGACTAGGAGGTTTGGCATCCCCCAAGTTGGCTACATCCACTGACTATTGTATCATAATTGGACAGGGGCAACCCTTCTTCCTCTTCCGATACTTTGTATTATGGATTGCATGATATAGATATTATCTTGGAATCATGTTGCACACATATTACACACACATATGTTTGGTGATCCCTAGGCACGAAGCAACATCTCCTTGTGGTTGTGTGATTTTAGCTACAACAGTGACACAAAGGATGCGTTGGCACACGAGGATGATGTGGGCCACTTGGATGAGGTGGGGTTGCAATGCAAGCACCACATGGTAGGTCTTGCTGATGTGGCAGGGTGTTAAGTGATAAAACTTTAAATGGCCATAACTTTTGATTCAGGTGTCAGATTTCGATAAATTTTGTATTGTCGAAAATCTCTTGACAAGTTAAATGTGATGGTTTAGTCCAAGGTTAATTCTTCTAACTTTGGGGAAGGATGAATTTTATAACCCCGTCTCCATATTGATGCCTTATAGGTTGTTTAGAGCAAAGTAACACCTCCCATTCAACTTGGAAGGAGCTAGGGGGTGGGAGGGACCGTTACAGAAAGGGGCTTGAGACAAGAATAGGAGGAAGAATAAAAGTTTCCTAATATATTAAATTTAGGTAGATTCTATTAAATAACAAAATGAACCAACCAAAGGAGGTAAATGACACCTCAAATTTAGAATGGCAGTTAACTGGGTGGAAAGTTGCCAAGAGAGACCAACTGTTTGAGAATGAAAGGCTAGCTAGGACTCCTCTTTGCATGAGAGTTTGAAATGATACAAAATGGGGGTTGGTTGAATGAGAAACTAGCTCATCCAAAGTGAAAATTGAACAAAGTCTCCTTAGAGGATGAGAGCTTGTCGGAGTGCACGGATTGACCAAAGGTGATGTAGGGGCAAGAAGGAAGGAACCAGGCTAAGAGTGATTGGCCCTTCCCCTTGTTTGGAGTGAGAAAACATACATGAAATAACCTTTAAAATCTGCAAGTTGCCAAGCATGTAATTTTGTTAATTGATATAAAATTCCACGGAGATGGAAAACATTCCTTCCTACCACCTAAAATGACTAGAGTCAACCTTGAAGTATGTGGCACCTTCAATTACAACCTCCAAATCCATTAAGCAATTCATGGTGAATTCAATGCGAGGTGATCTATGTTTGAGTGGGAATGATATCACTTGTAGCATCCATGGATATTAACGATTGTGAGGTCTTAGAATTGGAGCATGGTAACATGCTAGCACATGATGGAATTGTGGAAGGTAGTTGGCCTTCTTCATTGCCATCCTTCTCCCCATTATGAACATTCCTCGACTCAGTAAAATGAATTACAATCCTCAACACCCATCGAGGATATGTATAAATATGTTAAATAAAAATTAAAAAAAATAATAACTATAAATTATAAATTGATTTTACCGTATAAATTAAAATAATAATAATTTATATTTATAATATAATATTTTATAATTTCACATTTAAATTTAACAAATAAATACGAAAAATTAATATTTATAATAAACTTTATATATATAATCTATGCTATGAGGATCTGAAAACATGTTAATAAAATTATGAAATTTCAATTATGAATGTTTTTTAAATTAAATTATTATTAAATATTCTTCAAAGTTGAAATAAATTATTTTAAAAAATGGTTAATTTATTGTTTTATTATTATTTTATTACTTAGATTGTCCTTATTTCTTCTTTGTATATAGTGAATAGTCTATATATAGTAAATATGAAAGCCATATATCAATTTATTAAATTGTTAACATTGAAACATCAAATAGCATTGGTATTAGTTCTAGTGACAAGGTGAAATACGTAGACTTAATGTCGTGAATCGATTATTGCTCCCTCCCTTTTATATATATATATATATATTTTGAAATAAATGATTTATTGTTAAAAATTAATTATATTTCTGTATTCAAATTTAATGTTACATTTAATAAAAATATTGATATAATTTTATGTTTATCATGTATAAAAGTATTAGGTGTCTTCTTTTTAATATTAAGAAAATGTTTTTGCCATTCTTATAGAAGAAGATAACATTACAAACCATTACAATAAAGCCACGTTCATAGTACCTTTATTACAAGACTATCATAAGTGATCTGCGAAGATAGTTTGAAAGAATTTGATAATGTATCATTAAAAATGATGGAAAAAAATCTTTTCTAAATGATCATAATAAAAATTACTTATAATCAATAAAAGGACATGAAGGAGTGAAATCAAATTCATAAATTTGAATAAGAGGATGAAGGAGGGAAATCAAATTCATAAATTTGAATAAGAGGATCAAAGATCTCAAAGAAGAAATTATGAGAAAAAAATGAAGAAAGTTTTAGCCCAAGGAATTTTAGTTAGAGGTTGTTTAAACAAGTCAAAAGGTTAAAATATATTAAAATAGAGAGACAATATCTTAAAAATAAAATTAATAAGTCATGAAATGATGAATATGTTTCAGGCTCAAGGGATCATAATCAAGATTGACTTACACAAATTATGGAATTAAAGAATGATGAAAAGTTAATATAAGAAATGTTAGAAAAACATATCAACCATAAATTAATTAGTAAAGATACACTAACTAATCCAATTGAAATAGAATAATTATTAGAGGTTAAAACCCAATACATAGTTAAAGAAATGAATACATATCCAATTAATATTATAAATTAGGATAACATATTTTGGAATATTATCAATTGATAAAATCATCATAAGGGACCAACAATGAATGTTCCAACACTAATATTATGATAGAAAACAAAATAATGCATTATCGTCTTCCAAATCACAAGAGCCATTGTAATCAAAGAAAAAATCAATACGAAAAACTAAGACCCTCTTATATGGAAGAGAAGTTCAAGTGTGAAATCTTATCATATCCCAAATCACATAAGTCATTGCCAACCTATTTTGTAGAAAATTAAATTATGGTGGTCTAACCCTTTCACAATAACACAATTATACTCAACATTCTGTAACTCATATAATCTTTCATCCTCAACCATCACCAATTCCAGAAAGAAGAAACTAGAAAAGGTCGTATAAACTAGATTGAAGACATAATTATTTTATAAAATAAAGTATTTTGAAGGGATAGGTAATGTTATATATATATATATATATAGAGCGAGAGAGAGAGAATTATATTCAACACTTTGTAACTCATATCATCTTGCATTCTCAACCATTATTAATTCAAGAAAGAAGAATCTAGAAAAGACCATACAAACTAGAATGAAGACATAATTCTTTTATATGATAAAGTATATTGAAGAGATGTGTAATGTCATGTCATATATATCATCTTGCATCCTGAACCATCATTAATTCAAGAAAGAAGAATATAAAAAATGCCATGCAAACTAGAATGACAAGGGATAAGTAATGTCATGTCATATATATATATATATAATAAATACTAAGTAATAAATGAAGTGGCACATCCTAACTAAGAGTATGACCTAAACAAAGGACATGTCATCCATAGTGACCCATTAATACATGAAAGCATACACACATTACAAGATAGAATGAAGACATAACTATTTTATGTTTTGAAGATAGAGTATATTGAAGGGGTAGATAATTTAATATGTGTGTCTCAATAACAATGATAATAATACTAAATAATAAATAAAGTGACACATTCTAAATAAGAGTGTGACTCAATGATAATAATACTAAATAATAAATAAAGTGACACATTCTAAATAAGAGTGTGACTTAATCAAAGGACATGTCAATCAAAGTAACCCATTAATACATTAAAGTATACAAACATTACAAGTTAAAATGAAGGTATAATTCTTTTCTGCTATGAGGATAGAGTATACTCAAGGGATAAGTTATATATATATATATATATATATATAATATAATGAATAATAATGAAGTGGCACATACTAACTAGAGTATGACCTAACCAAAGGACATGTCAACCAAAGTGACCCATTAGTACATGTAAATATACCATCACATGGTATTGTATCATAACATTTATCATATATCTTATTCATCATTCAATTATAAAATATTTGTCGTTTATGGATTTTAGCGTATTTTCCTTTTTACATTAACTATTTCAATAGATGAAATTTGTTTATTCTAGCCTTTGTAATAGAGTGCTTATGAATGGGTAGAATGTTCTTCACTAGTAACTAGTAAGTGGATAAATTCATTTAAGATAATTCTTTCATATTAATTGAGAGTTCAAAACTTTAGGGCATGAACACACAAACTTTAATATGTTAACCATCATTGACAGAGAAAATCAATGGCATCTGGCACATAAAGATGCATGCCATTTAACACCATTAAATGGCATGCATGTTTCAAGTTGATCAATGACAAATGTAACAGGTTAATGGTCATATGAAGGTGAAATTTTACGATGTTTAAATATCCTGGTTGGACCAACTAGATGATGACATGTGGTAGAGTTCTATTGGATAATGATATGGACCTATTGGAGATTGACACATGGCTCATTAGCACAATCAACATGACACGTCAATAAGTTGATGTCAACAAGATGATGTGGCACCATTAGGGGACACCACATGGCAAGGTTATGTGTACTTACATTATAAAATTAGGGGCATTAATTATTATCATCAAATGAGTAACCATTTCCTAGTGTATTTGAATTTGTAAATAAATATTTTGCATACATAATATAAAGATCACTAATGGTTGCAAGCAGATAAATGAATGAAGAAGGGATATAAGTGAATGAGAGGGGAAGAATGAGGGTTTTGAGTGCTAAGAGAAAATAATAATGTTCTATTTTTCCCACAACTTTATCCTAAGTTTTTCATATGTGGTTTAAGAATCATTATTTGTATAACAACCTTAAGATTAATTGTCCCAAAGGAAAGATACATGGGTTTCTTAAAAGGGACGTGATCTTCCTTACTTGAAGTATATAATCTATGACTTTAAGCCATTACTCCTAATCATTATTCTCGATTATCATTTTATTTTTGAAAAACATTACTTGTGCGGATTACTTTTTGGTGATCACTCTCCTTTATTCTCACTACTTATGCTTCTATTATGGAAATGAGAAGAACATGAATAAAGTTAAAGGTGGTTACTAAGAGGAATGGAAGCCATTATTCCCGGTTGAATTCACTAATTATGCTGCTATTATGGAAATGAGAAGAACATGAATAAACTTAAAGGTGATTACTAAGAGGAATGGAAGCCATTATTCACAGTTGAATTCATTAATGCCCAAAACTAGAGATTTCATACCAATTTACATTTGAATCATTGTTTTGTTTTTGAACAACTTGTGTCGAGTACTTTTTGGTGATCACTCTCCTTTGTTCTCACTACTTATGTTGCTACTATGGAAATGAGAAGAACACGAATAACTTAAAGGTGATTACTAAGAGGAATGGAAGCCATTATTGACAATTGAATTCATTAATGCCCAAAACAAGAGATTTCTTACCAATCTACATTGGAGCACTAGAAAGGAACGATGATGCGGCTCAAGGGATTGTTGAGTAATGAAGGGGATCTCATACTTGGTATACTGTAGTTAAAGGGGAAGAAATGTTGGAGTATGATTGTTGTGATAGAATGACTTAGAAATTCCAATCTCTTGTTTGGTAAATCTGACTGTGAGATCTTGAAACTGGTGTGATTGAGAATATCAAAACTAATTGATATAAATTTGTCCATGTGGATTCGTGTGAGATCTTGAAACTGGCGTGATTGATAATATCAAAACTAATTGATATGATTTTGCCCATGTGGATTCATAGTCCTTGCTTAGTGGTGGCCTTTTTAATAAACACATGTACACACACCAATATGAAATAAATAAAACAATAATAATAATAATAAATAAGAATAAATGAAGTGACATTCTCAATTAAGAAGTATCACTTAACCAAAGGACATGACCTTTCAATCATAATGACCAATGAATGCATATAAGTATACTATGAAATGGGATTGTATTACAACATACTCAATTATTAAAGGGGTTGTTTACGAGGCCACAATTTTACCTGGAAAACCATTTTTCGCTAGAATTCGGTCTTTCTATTTTTTTCATGGTTGAAATGGATTAAACAACATCAAAAACCCTGCGGCCCCTGAAATCTTGAAACTTGATAGCTGTAACCCAGATTACCCAAAATTTCTGTCAAATTTTATCAAAATCTTACCGTAATTTCTACTATCGTTTGAGTAAAATTATGGCTTCATTAGACTACTCTGTTACTATTAAACATTTGTCCAATAAAAATTTGAAGCTACTGTTGTTTTATATTACATCACTGAATATTGGATTCACATGGAGTTAGGGTTGCGATTTGGTGTGACTGTTACAGAACATTAATGGTGAAGAACAGTTGCCATAAGTTGACTGCCAGTCAACCAAAAAATGGCCGTCTAAAGAAGCAACTCGCCATATTTAGCTGGCCAGTCAATTGCTGTCGTCATGCAGGTTATCAATAGCCACCAAAAGCTTATTGAAGTAGAGTACAATCTGGTGAACTGCTTCCAAAATTACCATAAAATTGACAGATGACGTAATACAGAAGGGTTACAGTTAAGGGTTTAGAAAACTCTGGGTTACTTAACCTCAAACACCGATTGGATAACCGTAGCCACCGTTCCATAAAGCAACAAACCGGACTTGATAATTGGAGTTGCCAATTGATGAATGAAACAAACTTTGCCATCACTTTTAAAGAATAAAAGTGATAAAATACCACTGCAAGTCAATGTATTAATCTAGAGATGAAATACTCGTTTTCATGATATTTTCACTCGTTAATGTTAACGTGTTTTTTATTGGTTAATTTTAATCAAAATCAATTGGTTTTTAGATATTGAGTTTCAATTGTTTAATTTGTATAATTGGATGTCTTGATGGTTTTTCATAGTGTTAATACATTTATGCATTCAAAAATGTATTTTGAAATTGTACTGCTCAATTTTAGTGAGCTCTGATGAAAAAGCCTATTTCATCTATAAGTTAGACTATGTCATTATTTTATCTTTGTGTCCAGTTCAAAAGTTATCAATGGGATGATTAGAAGTTCAATTAATATCTATGCGTAATTCCACAAGATGATTAAAGTAAATATTGGAAATATAAAAGAGATGGAAAAAAAAATATTGCATAACAGCTAGTATTTAACTAATTAATTAATATTCTAAGATATCTCCCTTTCCCATTTCTTTAATAATTTTTAACTAACTTACTAATGGATAGTTTTCAACGGCTATCTCTGGGCAATGATGCATCCATACTATTTATACCATCTGATCGATTGATTTCTCAACTTGTCCTGAGGATGGATCACATTAGTTGGTTCGAAACGTGGACCAAATCCTAACTATGTAATCTGAAAGACTTCTATCTTGCATATAGTGATTTTATCGAAAGCCATTCATGTGGTCTGACCATTATTGATTCTTGAGATAAGTAAATAAATACAAATACAAAATTCAAGAACAAAAATAATTAAAATAAAAATTCTATTATTGATAATTAATGATTATATTTTCATATTTAAATTTATTGTTATATCTATATTTGATAAATATAATAATATAATTTTAAATTTGTTTTAGATAAAAATATAGGGTATCTTCATTTTAAACATCAAATAAATATTTTTGTCATTCTTATATAACAAGATAACATTATATGAAATTATAATAAAATCATGCTCATATTGCCCTTATCAAATCAATTAATGAATCAGTAGAAGGGATAAACAATGAATGTTCCAATACTAATATCATGACACAACATAGAAGGATGCTTATCATCATCCAAATCACAAAATCTAATGTAATCAAAGAAAATATCAATGTGAAAAGTTAAGTAAATGTCATATTATATGGAAGAGAAGATTAAGTGTCAAATCTTATCATTTCTAAAATCATAAAAATCATTTGCTACACAATTTTATAGAAAATAAAATTAGAGTGATCTAACCCTTTCACAATAAGACAATTATGATCAACCATTTGTAACTCATATCATTTTGTATCCTCAAACTATATATCATGACACAAAATAGAAGGATGCCTTATCATCATCCAAATCACAAAAGCCAATGTAATAAAAAAACAAAACCAATATGAAAAGCTAAGTGAAGATCTTATTATATGGAAGAGAAAATCAAATGTGAAATTTTATCATTTCCAAAATCGTAAAAATTATGGCCACACAATTTTATAGAAAAATAAATTAGAGTGGTCTAATCCTTTCACAATAAGACAATTATGATAAAATTTGTAACTCGTATCATCTTCTGTCCTCAAACTATCATCAACTCAACAATAAAGAATTTGAAGAAAGAATTGAAATCTAAAATAAAGCCATAATGTTTTCATTTTGTGAGAGAAACATATTGAAGAGATAGATAATGCAATTAACACACATACATACAACTATTAAATAAATATAATAAACATACATACACACATACATACATATCTAGAACCATGAAATAAATAATAATGATGATAATAATCATAGATAATAAATGAAATAACACATTTCAACTAAAAATATGACCTAACCAAAGGACATGTTAGCCAAATTGACCCATCAATACATATAAGTATAGTGTTACATGGTATTGTATTATGACATCTATCATATATCTTATTCATTATTCAATATTAAATATTAGTTTTGTATGGATTTTAACCTATTCTCTTTTTTACATTAACTATTTCCATAAATGAAATTTGTTCATTTTTGCTTTTGTGATAGAGTGCCTATGGAAGGGTAGAATATTTTTCATTTATAATTAATTAAAAGATAATTTCCATTTAAGATAATTATTTCACTAATATTTATGAATATTATATTGCATTTACTAGTTATGGATATTTATTCCTTCTTGACTTATGTGAAGAGAAATTCATTTTAGCTATGGATTAATGGAATTAAGCATAATTTAGTATTTCCATTGAATTATATACTATGTTGTTTAAGAAGGTTTTGTATTTGTTAATAGATTTTTTCTTTGCCTTAGTTTACATTGTTTTTATTTTAGATTATATTAGTAATACATTTGGGTTGTTTTTGGAGTGTCCATGTCACCTCAAAATGAATATAGAGGGGGTTATTGTTTCTATCTTAGATTACATTAGTAACACATTTGGGTTGTTTTTGGAGTGTCCACATCACCTCAAAATGAATATAGAGGGGGTTGGACATGTTACACCATCAATAAGTTCAACAACTACTCCACTTGTATGTGTGGGGTATCAAAAGTTTCCATGGAGATGTGAATGTGTAAGGACCAATTTCGTCTTGTCAACATAGGTGTAGCAAAAGTCTTTTCTTTTAAGGTCTCAAATGCAGATTGACAACATTTATCCCAAGAAAAATTAGAATCTTTAGAGATTAACATAAGCAAAGGTGTAGAAAAATTCGTAAAATTTTCAATGAAGCTTCTATAATAACCAACAAGACCAAGAAAACTCCTTACCTCCTTTTGATTTGTAGGAACTATGAGTTTTGAAAGCACTCTTATCTTTGACATACCTACCTCAATTCCCGCAACAAAAATAATATGTCAAACAACAACACCTTTAGTTAGCATCATACGACCTTTTTTCTTGGATCAAAGAAAGGTTAGCTTCTTGACATCATATAAAAAAAATTCAAGGCTCTTTAATGCCTCTTCGAATGAATCACGATAAATGGTAAATTCATCCATATATACCTCAACAAAATCATGAATTAAATATGAAAAAATTCCTAACACTACTCTTTGAAAGGGAAACACTTAGTAGATGAATATCCCCCATGGACATGTAAATGTGATTTTACCTTGTTCTTTAGGTGCTGTTAGTGTCAGTCTTTCCATCCTTCTCCAGTGATCAAACATTCTCTTACAAAGTGATTTTAAGGTGTCAAGGTCAAATTTTGTCATTTTAGTGAGTCTTCAAGTAAAATTTGATCACTAGGCATTAGGTCTAGGGTTTTCTTTCACTCCTTCCAAAGTCACCCAAATGTCGGTCTATGTCACTATTCAACTGAGTGTACCATCATTCAGAAGGTTGTCATTATCATGTCAAGTTCCACTAGGTCATTTTACACCTTGTTCATGCTTCAGTTGCGCCTAGGTAAGGTCATTTCCCTCTCCTAGGGTTTTGAAGGCAATTTCTCTTGGACGGTCAAATCATTGGCAAAACTTGTATCCTGATGTTCATACACCTTCCCCTATCCTTAAAGTACCTTATCAAACACTTCCCATCACTGAGATCCCCCAAATTCATCATTTTCGCACAAACCCTAGTTTCTTGCTACAACCTGGCAATTTTCTAGGTTGGACCTGTGTTTTGCCTTTTTGGACCCCTTCCCCTCACTCAATTTCTGAGATTCCACTTTCCCCTACTTCCTAACATCCCTCCCTACTTCCCAAAATTTCCTCAAGAATTTGGAAGCTCCCTATCCCCTTCATTTCGACAAATCTCTTGTTCCACACATAAGGGTAGGTTTCACTAAAATGATGTTTCTGAGCAAGGAAAGATGAATTTGGAGAAACTGAGAGAGGTTTTCGTCCAAAACAGACCAAGGAAAAAAACCTCCTTCACTTTTTACACAGGTGTCATGGTTTTAGAAAAATGTCAAAAATACAATTGCCTCGGGAGAATTGATGCACCTTTGAAGTGACCTTGGGAAAATCAAATTTTCTCCTAGCTTGGTTGGCCAAATTACTTTCTTGATGAGTCAAATGATAACTAGACACAAATATATTTCCAATGAGCTATCATGAGCTCAATTTGGAGTTGAGGAAGGCATTCAAAAGTTGACTGCGACAACACTCTGCCTTGAAGCAGCCTCATTTGGCACATTTTGACCAGTCTTGGGAGATTTGATTTTTGACAGGGAAAATGAACTCCAAATTGAAAAATTCCAGTTGGGTTGAAAGTAGACTCAAAGACCTTTCAAACGAGATATCCTATACCCAATTTGGACACCAGGAAAGCCTCCAAAAGTCACCTGGAAAAGGGCGCGGCGCACAGAGGGAGCGCGGCGCACTGGGAGAAAATTTCCAGTGTAAATTTACACTGGCGCGGCGCACATAGAAAGTGCGGCGCACAAGGCTAAAACGCCTGAAATTGTGCCAAATTGCCTCAAGTTGCCTGTGAATCCCATCAAATTGCAAGGTAGGCTCTATAAAATCACTTGTTCATCAAATTTTATGAGTGATATGGTGGTTATATGCCTATGATTGAATGCAACAAATTTCATAAAGTCAACCACAAGAAGACACCAAAAAAAAAACCATTGTTGCTAGGGTTGTATAATCGTGATGTTGATGCCAAGGCTCTATTTTCCCTTCCTTACCATTTTTCCTTATCCTCCATGACATTTTTCCTATTATCACTACACTAAAACACTAGCAAAACCTATTCTCTTTCCCCTCCCCCTATTGGTCAATACAAACCCCAAAAACCTACCTTATTAAAACCCCAAACCCTACCTTGTCAAAACTCCAAAAATCCTACCCTATCAAATACCCAAAACCCCCTACATATCCCTAAACAAATTTCCCTACTCCCATCACATTACTCCCCTCCTAATACTCCATTTGTTCCATTGTTCCCCTTGGTGGCAGATATCACAAAAACAACACCCATCTTCACCATCATCAAAAGGCAGCCTAAGTACAGTTCATAAACAACAATCCTCTTGCCCTCAAGGTATTTTATACAGCAGTTATGGCATCTGAGCATTCATCGGACTATGAGGTTATGAGCGCCATGAGAATGTTAGTGTGCCATAATTCATCACCTATCGGAGAGGCAGTAGGCATTTGTTTGCAGCAGCAAAGCGAGTGTTATCTCCACCCGGGGTGGAAGGGGCCTCGCTCCCTACATCGACAACATAGGTACAAGACAAGGACAAGAAACCCATGAATTATGAAGGGCCATCAGGTGAACAGGAGGCCGATTTCATCCTCATTCAGGATGATAATGCAGAGGTGGAGAGCGCCCGACTTAGGATGACTATTCAGGAGCAGAACACAGAGATCCAAGACTTGTCACTCAATGTGGAGAGAGCCAAATGGATCATCAAGTATTTGAACAGAGAAACAAGAAGCTTGAGGACCAGCATGAGATTATGGAGCTGCAAAACATCCGTGAAGACCAGCAGGCTGCCCAAAGAAGCCTAAATGAGAAGACACCTATTCAGCAGGAGATAGAGGCTGATTGAGAGATTTGGCTCAAGAGGATCCAAATCCACTTAGAGAAGTTGTTCGCAAAATCAAACAAGGATAGGGACATGCTCAGGAACATGAAAAAGCACTATGGGGCACGAAACACGGTTTGCAAGGTACGAATAAGGAATTTGAAGGCAAACCTAAAGAAGGCATCAAAAAGGCAAAAGAGGCAAAAAGAGCATGATCGACTCTGGATATTGGCCGAGGCAATCCTTGGCCCATCATAACACTTAATGAAGAAGCTCCAGACAAAATTTCAAGAAATTTGGAGCAGATTTTGAAATTTTGAAAATTTTTGAGCAAAAAACAGGGTTTTTCTCCCTGTGCGCCACGCACGTGGCGTGGCGCTAAAATTCTAGAGCTCCAAATGAGGAATGGTTTGCATTTTTTGGATTCAGCATGGAAAATCACGACTATTGGTGTCCGGACAAGAAATTTGGCAAGGTATGAGTCTCCAAAAGGTCAAAAAACACCCAAAAATGGCCTCTCTGCCACTTTTTTGACACACACGAAGCAGTCTTGGGAGAATGAATATTTGGAAGGGAAAATGAGCACCAAATTCAAAAATTCTAATGGGGTTAGAAAGTAGACAGGACAGGCTTTCCAACAAGCCTACTTGGGCACATTTTGGACACCTACAAGTTCCCCAAAACCGGCCACAAAGTAGTGCGGTGTACAGAGAAAATGGCGCAACGCAGAGAGGAAAAATTGCCCAATTTGCTTCCATTTTGCGAAATTTCAGTTCACAACTTCTCCAAGTGGGCCCGCTCATCTACACTTCGGTTTTTTGGCACCAAAGGCGGAATTTAAAGTGTTTTTTCTCTAGATTGGCTTCTATCCAAGTGGCGAAGGAAGGCAAATGGTCACCCAAGCCAAATGTCATGTTTGTAGCGCTGCACCTGTAGTTGATGGTTGGCTCTCCATCTCCATTTTGCAATGATTCGAGTAACTCCCCAACCCTTGGGCGTTCTATCTCTTCCTTACACATTCTATATATTGTATGCAAGTTATTTGCAAAGGGTTGGTTAGTTTGTAACTTTTTGGATACTATGGGAAAGAAACTTTGTTTCTTCACTGTGTATTTTTGACAGAGAATTAATGAAAGGCAACAACTCTGTTTCATGAGATTCTTGTGGTTGTGAGTGTAGAAAATGTGTCTCTTATGTTTTCATATGTATTTCGTTATGTTTCATAATTCAATTCATGTTCATTTCTAGTGAAATTTTCTGAGTGAGATTAGGTAGAATTCAATTTTATTGCTCTGCCTGTGGGAAAATTTCATGCTCAGTGTTATTTTTCTATTGAAAAGGATTCATGTCACTATGCCCTTTTCACTTTCTTCAGCAATCTATTCATGCCATGGTACCTCAAACTAAATTGTTACATTTTCCGCCTACCTTGCCTCACGGAATAATCTATGCCTTTGTATTAAATTCTCTATTCTTTGCTAACCGTTGGTCCCATACCATCCCAGAAGCTTGGTCATTCATAAAAATTGTTTCCTGAATCCCTATTCACTTACTAGCCTAAGGTAAATATTTCATTGTAAGTCATCTCAGACCATTTTCGATCATGTATTCACTGAGCGTGACTCGGAGAGAGCCCTCTCCTGCTCTGGTAGGGCCTGCTACCAGACTGAGCGTGGTTTGTGGTTACCCTGAATTTTGCCTTCCTTCAGCCCAGGGCAGATTTAGGTGCTAACATAGTGGCGACTCCACTGGGGAAGAAGTTTACTTGTAGATTGTCTTGCCCTAGTTCATATCTCAAGTTCTGATCTGATTGTTGATAGTGGACGACGATCAGACACTAGAAAAGATGAAAGCATTCACCTGGCGACTCCATTCACTGAAGAATCCAGCAATCGGTGCTTCATGGTGACTCCACTGCAGAGAGATCAGTAGCTTTGACATTTTAAAAATGGAGCGGATTGCAAGAAGATACGCTCCCATGAGCCGAGATCACATCCCAGGTTTTCCAAATAAAATGCCCAAGGTAGATTGGTCAAAGAATTTGCCTGTGTTCAGAAATGTGGAAGGTAATGACGTTGCTCTTCATCTGGTGAAATTTCACATTCATGTGCATAGATTAAAGATCAATTTTCCTGAAGACTGTTTGATGAAAATGTTTATGGCTACCCTGGAAGATGAAGCCCGATCTTGGTATGAAAGTTTGCCGCCTGCTTGTATTTACTATTTAAAGGATTTTCATGCCCTGTTCATTGAAAGATATCAAGAATCTTATCCATCATTAAATCTAGTTCATGACTGTTGCAAACATGCTTCTAATTTTATTGAAAGCCTTGAAAAATACTATGAGGATGATAATTTTATGGATGATGAGATCATGGAAGCCTTGTACGAGAATCCATTTCAGCAACATGAAGAGAAACTAGAGGAGTCCCATCAAGATGCTCAGGAAATGTTGCAGCAAATCAAGAACTTTGTACGGTGGAAAATGAAGGAATTTTGCATCTTGACAGTCAACATGAATTACATGAAATAAATCAACATGTTGAAGAGTTCCATATGGCTGAAAGTGATGAAAGAAAAAGTGTCGGTTCAGATCTGTCCATAGAATGAGACAGCATGCAAGGAAGTCCAGTTCTAATTCCAGAATGTGATAATGTCAAGTCACCCATTTCAGATTCAGATTCATATTGTGATGACCAAGAAAACCTTGTACTAAGTCCCACGAAAGAGAACTCTGTTGTTAAAATCATATGGGATGAAGAAGGTAGGGTTATGGATCCAAATGTTCTCATGTCATCAAAACACAGTCTTCATAAAGAAATAATCCAGTCAACTCAGATCTTTGCTCAAGTAAGTGAAAACATTCCTCTAGATGAATTTGTGGTAGATGATATAAAGGATTGTGTTGGGTTTCAAGAATCATCTGAAGTTTCTTTTCTCTTGAGTGATGAATGTAATGAGGAACATGATAATCTGGCTGTCATATCATATGAAGATGACCTACAGTATATTCAGACCACAGAAAATTAGATCATTCAGGATTCCCTTTCAGATTCTTCTTCATATGTCTCATGTTTTGAAATGTTCTTTGAAACGGAGAGCTGCTCATCTACTTGTTCCAAATTTTTTAAGGACCAGGAACATACTCTTATTTGTGAAAAGAGATCAACATCACAAGAAATAGACACCTTGTTTCTTCAGCAAGAGGAGAATCTTCATGTTTTTCAGGATCCAATGGTAGATTTGTTGCAGTCAGCAGTGAAGGTGATTATTGCAGTATTCAGTGATGAAGGAGATCATGGTAAACTGTGCTTTTGGAGGCCCAGTTACCAATATTTGTCGTTGACCAGAAGATCTGATCCGGAGAATCAATGAAGGAGGCATCTACTTGATTGGTTACATTGGAAGACACATTACACATGATTGTACATATTGCATTAGTACGCAGGTGACTGTCATCATGATTTGAAACCCTCGAATCTTGATGGACTGCTGCCATTGAATAAGTTTTGTCAGTTCTTGTTTTAGTTAAGTCAGTCATGAGTCAGTTCCTTTTACATTGAGTCGGTTTTTTCAGTCATTGTAAGTACAAATTTGAGTCAGTCTGTGTTAGACCCCTATACTACTAATGTAACCCCTTATTATTATTAGTCTAACCCACTTATTATATTGTTGTACCCATGTAGTGCCCATATTGTTACTATTGTGCCCCATAGAAGCCCACTATTGTTATTATTGTGCCCTTACATTATTATTGTTATGTCGGCTCTGATTATGTTATGACCCCTTAGACTCCTATATATAGAAAGGAGGTCTTTTCATTTGTATCATCCAAGAATTGTTCATTTATGTAATGTAAAGGAGGTTGCCCCCTCGAAGAGGCTGAATTCTAAGGCATTGATCTATCTTTTCTATCTTTTCTTGAGTTGGTTTCATAACATTTGGTATCAGAGCTTTGGATTCTAGGGTTTCGCTGCTCCAAACAGGTCATTGTGGCATTTTCGCTATAACTTTTTTTCTATGATGTTTCAGAAGTCGAAAAAAAAACCCATTTGAGAAGAAATCGCGTTGAACCTTGGGTCCAAACTTCAGAGCTTTTTGCGTGATATTTTTGGAGATATGATCTGAGGACGTTGGTCTTTTTGCAGACTCCTGAATTACATTCAAAACAGGTGACCTAGGGAAAATCGTCATAAATTTCTCTCTGAGGATCAGATTGAAATTTCGTAAGAAGGTACAGAAAGAGGACGGACTATATTTTCTTGTATGCATTTTTCATATCCATAGGTCGAAACAGTGACACGTGGCACTTCATACAAGTTCGCTCTTCTGGAAAGGTCTATAATCAGGTCATCTTGGGAGATTGTACATAACTCTTTCTTAGAGAATCCAATTTGGATCAGACTGGTGGCATTGGAAAGAGGACACAGAGGGCTACTACAGGTCGCAATTTCAAAACTTAAAGATCTGAAAGTACAAAGTTATAGTCGTTTCAAGGTCGAGCTCCTAAAATCAAGAAAAAGCAAGATGAGGAAGTTTGATGGCAAGGATCCGGTAAATTGGATACTTCAGATGGAGCAATATTTTGATCTACATAGTGTACAACTGTTACAAAAGGTATGTATTGCATCTTCATATTAGAACCAGATCAATTTTTATGGTACGAAGGGCTTTGTTCTCGTAAAAAACTTGTTACGTGGTCAATTTTCACGGAGGAAATGATAGCACATTATGAGGATACAAAGAGCAACACCTTCTTTAGAGCAACACCACAACAATTGGAAAGAGTAAAGGGGCTTTGTGACATAGTGGAAAGAAAAATTATGGAAACCAGGAAGCGTACCCCTCACAACTATAAATATGGAAGTGTTGTTTCTCCTAGACTTCCACAACCTACAAGGGTTACACCACAACAATTGGAAGAAAAAAGAGCAAAAGGGCTTTGTTATAGTTGTGATAGCAAATACACTAAAGGTCATAAGTGTGCTGAGAAGAAATTATTCTACATAGATTATGAAGAGGAAGAAGAAAAGGAGCAAGAAAGGTCAAAAGAAGAGGATATGCTCCAGGAACAAAGCCTAGATGAAGAACAAACAAATCCGACCATATCTTGTAATGCATTGGCGAGAATTACCACTCCTCAAACTCTCAAGATAGAAGGACATATCAAGAAGAAAAATGTGCAAGAAGTGAAAGATCACATCGAGAATGAAGAAATGAATCCAACCATATCTTGTAATTCATTGTTCGAAATTACTACTCCTCAAACTATCAAGATAGAAGGACATATCAAGAAGAAAAATGTTCAAGAAGTGAAAGATCACATTGAGCATCAAGAAATGAATCCGACCATATCTTGTAAAGGATTGTAAGAAATTACCACTCCTCAAACTCTAGAGATAGAAGGACATATCAAGAAGAAAAAGGTTCAAGTAGTGAAAGATCACATCGAGCATCAACAACAAGTTCTCCAACTTTTAAAGGATAATGCCACTTCGGTGCAAAATCAAACGAAACAACAGGTAGATAAACATTGTAGTGAAAAATGTTTTGATGTAGGTGATTGGGTATTTTTACTGCTACATCTCAAGCAAGCTATTTAGAAGGAAATGTTGACAATACTACATGCACTTAAAAAAATGGCGACCTTACCGAATGGGAAGACTCTTCAAGGATGAGGATGTGGAAGCATTGTTTTGTGCTATTTATATTATCCAACTAGATTGGATAAACGAAGCAAGGGATGAATGGAAGAAGGATGAAGAAGTATGGCCACTTATTCAAAAGTTGCAAAAGATCCCAATTCAAACAATATTGCCAGAAATTGAAGAGGAAGGAAAAATCATATTGGAACCTGGAGCAATCATAGAAACAAGAACCCAACAGCTACGAAATCAATCAATTTCAGAGTATCTCATCAAGTGGAAGAACTTATCTGCTGAAGATTCCACATGGGAGGACAAGAATTTTATACAGAAGCATCAAGAACTACTCAAACGTTGAGGACAACGCTTTTTGAAGGAGAGGGGCATGTTAGGCCCCTATACTACTAGTGTAACCCCTTATTATTATTAGTATAATCCACTTATTATATTGTTGTACCCATGTAGTGCCCATATTGTTACTATTGTGCCCCATAGAAGCCCACTATTGTTATTATTGTGCCCTTACATTATTATTGTTATGTCGGCTCTGATTATGTTATGACCCCTTAGACTCCTATATATAAAAAGGAGGTCTTTTCATTTGTATCATCCAAGAATTGTTCATTTATGTAATGTAAAGGAGGTTTCCCCCTCGAAGAGGTTGAATTCTAAGGCGTTGATCTATCTTTTCTATCTTTTCTTGAGCTGGTTTCATAACAATCCGAGTCAAGTTTCAGTCAATAATGAGTCAAGAGTTGCGTGTCGTTTGTCAAAATGATGACACCATAGCCCAATGGACGAAGGCACTGTCTAGCTCTTCCAGAGATCTGCTGTTCTTGGCACCTCCAAGGAGATACCATCCCCCATTGGAGCTAATGTTAGTGTCAGTCTTTCCAGCCTTCCTCTAGTGATCAAACATGCTCTTACAAAGTGATTTTAAGGTGCCAAGGTCAAATTTTGTCATTTCAGTGAGTCTTCAAGTAAAATTTGATCACTAGGCATTAGGTCTAGGGTTTGCTTTCACTCCTTCCAAAGTCGCCCAAATGTCGGTCTATGTCACTATTCAGCTGAGTGTACCATCATTCAGAAGGTTTTCATTATCATTTCAAGTTCCACTGGGTCATTTTACACCTTGTTCATGCTTCAGTTGCGCCTAGGTAAGGTCATTTCCCTCTCCTAGGGTTTTGAAGGCAATTTCTCTTGGACGGTCAAATCATTGGCAAAACTTGTATCCTGATGTTCATACACCTTCCCCTATCCTTAAAGTACCTTATCAAACACTCCCCATCATTGAGCTCCCCCAAATTCATCATTTTCGCACAAACCCTAGTTTCTTGCTACAACCTGGCAATTTTCTAGGTTGGACTTGTGTTTTGCCTTTTTGGACCCCTTCCCCTCAGTCAATTTTTAAGATTCCACTTTCCCCTACTTCCTAACATCCCTCCCTACTTCCCAAAACTTCCTCAATAATTTAGAAGCTCCCTATCCCCTTCATTTTGCTTCATTTCGACAAATCTCTTGTTCCACACATCGGGGTAGGTTTCACTCAAATGATGTTTCTGAGCAAGGAAAGATGCATTTGGAGAAACTAATAGAGGTTTTTGTCCACAAAAGTCCAAGGAAGAAAAACATCCTTCACTTTTTACACAGGTGTCATGGTTTTAGAGAAATGTCAAAAATACAATTGCCTCGGGAGAATTGATGCACCTCTGAAGTGACCTTGGGAAAATCAAGTTTTCTCCTAGCTTGGTTGGCCAAATGACTTTATTGATGAGTGAAATGATAACTAGACAGAAATATATTTCCAATGAGCTATCATGAGCTCAATTTGGAGTTGAGTAAGGCATTAAAAAGTTGACTGTAACAGCACTCTGCCTTGAGGCAGTCTCATTTGGCACATTTTGACCAGTCTTGGGAGATTTGAATTTTGATAGGGAAAATGAACTCCAAATTGAAAAATTATGGTTGGGTTGGAAATTAGACTCAAATATCTTTCCAACGAGCTATCCTATACCCAATTTGGACATCGGGAAGGCCTCCAAAAGTCACCTGGAAAAGGGAGTGATGCACAGAGGGAGCACGACGCACTGGGAGAAAATTTCCAGTGTAAATTTACACTGGCGCGACACACATAGAAAGCGCAGCGCACAGGGCTAAAAGGCCTAAAATTGTGCCAAATTGCCTCAAGTTTCTTGTGAAGCCCATCAAATTGCAAGGTAGGCTCTATAACATCACTTTTTCATCAAATTTTATGAGTGATATGGTGGTTATATGCCTATGATTGAATGCAACAAATTTCATAAAGTCAACCACAAGAAGACACCAAAAAAAAAAAAACCATTGTTGCTAGGGTTGTGTAATTGTGATGTTGATGCCAAGGCTCTATTTTCCCTTCCTTACCATTTTTCCTTATCCCCCATGACATTTTTCCTATTATCACTACACTAAAACACTAGCAAAACCTATTCCCTTTCCCCTCCCCCTATTGGTCAATACAAACCCCAAAAACCTACCTTATTAAAACCCCAAACCCTACCTTGTCAAAACTCCAAAAACCCTACCCTATCAAATACCCAAAACCCCCTACATATCCCTAAACAAACTTCCCTACTCCCATCACATTACTCCCCTCCTAATACTCCATTTGTTCCATTGTTCCCCTTGGTGGCAGATATCACAAAAACAACACCCAGCTTCACCATCATCAAAAGGCAGCCTAAGTACAGTTCATAAAAAACAGTCCTCTTGCCCTCAAGGTATTTTATACAGTAGTGATGGCATCTGAGCGTTCATCGAACTATGAGGTTATGAGCGCCATGAGACTGCTAGTGTGCCAGAATTCATCACCTATCAGAGACGCAGTAGGCATTTGTTTGCAGCAACAAAGCGAGTGTTATCTCCACCCGGGGTGGAAGGGGCCTCGCTCCCTACATCGACAACATAGGTATAGGACAAGGACAAGAAACCCATGCATGATGAAGGGCCATCAGGTGAACAAGAGGCCGATTTCATCCTCATTCAGAATGATAATGTAGAGGTGGAGAGCGCCCGACTTAGGATGACTATTCAGGAGCAGAACACGGAGATCTAAGAATTTTCACTCAATGTGGAGAGGGAAAAATGGATCATCAAGTATTTGGAGCAGAGAAACAAGTAGCTTGAGGACCAACATGAGATCATGGAGCTGCAAAACATCCGTGAACACCAGCAGGCTGCCCAAAGAAGCCTAAATGAGAAGACACCTATTCAGCAGGAGATAGAGGATGATTGAGAGATTTGGTTCGAGAGGATCCACATCCACTTAGAGAAGCTGTTCGCAAAAGCAAACAAGGACAGTGACATACTCAGGAACATGAAAAACCACTATGGGGCACGGAACAAGGTTTGCAAGGCACAAATAAGGAATTTGAAGGCAAACCTAAAGAAGGCATCAAAAAGGCAAAAGAGGAAAAAAGAGCATGATCGACTATGGATATTGGCTGAGGCAATCCTTGGCCCACCATAACACTTAATGAAGAAGCTCCAGACCAAATTTCAAGAAATTTGGAGCACATTTTGAAATTTTTTGATCAAAAAACAGGGTTTTTCTCCCTTTGCGCCGCGCACGTGGCGGGCGCTAAAATTCTAGAGCTCCAAATGAGGAATGGTTTGCATTTTTGGATTCAGCATGGAAAATCACGACTACTGATGTCCTGACAAGAAATTTTGGCAAGGTATGAGTCTCTGAAAGGCCAAAAAACACCCAAAAATGGCCTCTCTGCCACTTTTTTGACACACAAGAAGCAGTCTTGGGAGAATGAAGATTTGGAGGGGCAAATGAGCACCAAATTCAAAACTTCCAGTGGGGTTAGAAAGTAGATAGGACAGGATTTCCAGCAAGCCCACTTGGGCACATTTTGGACACCTACAAGTGCCCCAAAACAGGTCCCAAAGTAGAGCGGTGCACAGAGAAAATGGCGCGGCGCATAGAGGAAAAATTGCCCAATTTGCTTCTGTTTCACGAAATTTCGGTTCACGACTTCTCCAAGAGGGCCCGCTCATCTACACTTCGGTTTTTTGGCACAAAAGGCAGCATTTAAAGTGCTTTTTCTCCAGATTGGCTTCTATCCAAGTGGCGAAGGAAGGCAAACGGTCACCCAAGCCAAATGTCATGTTTGTAGCGGTGCACTTGTAGCTGATGGTTGGCTCTCCATCTCCATTTTGCAATGATTCATGTAACTCCCCAACCCTTGGGCGTTCTATCTCTTCCTTACACATTCTATATAGTGTATGCAAGTTATTTGCAAAGGGTTGTTTAGTTTGTAACTTCTGGGAGACTGTGGGAAAGAAACTTTGTTTCTTCACTGTGTATTTTTGACAGAGAATTAATGAAAGGCAGTGGCTCTGTTTCATGAGATTCTTGTGGTTGTGAGTGTAGCAAATGTGTCTCTTATGTTTTCATATGTATTTTTTTATGTTTCATAATTCAATTCATGTTCATTTCCAGTGAAATTTTCTGAGTGAGATTAGGTAGAATTCAATTTTATTGCTCTACCTGTGGGAAAATTTCATGTTTAGTGTTATTCTTCTGTTGAAAAGGATTCATGTCACTATGCCGTTTTCACTTTCTTCAGCAATCTTTTCATGCCGCGGTACCTCAAACTAAATTGTTACATTTTCCACCTACCTTGCCTCACGGAATAATCTGTGCCTTTTTATTAAATTCTCTGTTCTTTGCTGACCGTTGGTCCCATACCATCCCAGAAGCTCGATCATTCATGAAAATTGTTTCCTGAATCCCTATTCGCTTACTAGCCTAAGGTAAATATTTCATTGTAAGTCATCTCAGACCGTTCTCGATCATCTATTCACTGAGCGTGACTCGGAGAGATTCCCTCTCCTACTCTGGTGGGGCTAGCTACCAGACTGAGCGTGGTTTGTGGTTACCCTGAATTTTTCCTTCCTTCAGCCTAGGGCAGATTTAGGTGCTAACAGGTGCAATGCAAATTTGACTATAACCAATAAAACCATCAAAAAGTGAAAAATACTTTTTTTCTACTAGGGTATCTAAAACCTGATCAATTAAAGGGAGACGAAAAGTTCTTTCATGGTGGGTTTATTTAGTTTGCAGTAATCTACACATATCCACAATTTATCATTCTTTTTGGGGACCACTACAAGAGGTGAAACCCACATATTCTTAGATATTGGGTAGAGAAATTCAGCATCAAGAAGTTTTTGTAATTCTTCTTTAGCAACTTCCTTTAAGGCTAGTTTCATATTGCTTTAAAGATTCCTAATAGGATGGGTATCACTCTAAATATAAATGTGATGAGGACAAGTATTAGGATGTATTTCCTTCATATCATCGTAGTCCTATGCAAAGGATCCTAATGGTTTTTGCAAAATTCAGATCAAACTTTCCTGTTGAAATTCAGTGAGTTGAGAACCTATATACACAGTTTTGTCTTGGCTTATTTCAACATGTTTGTTGTAACACTTCTTTTGCAGGTTTTGTCTCAAAACTACAATGTGGAAACAAGGCTCCTAAATATCTAGTTTCTCTTCTAATGGAAAGGAAAATAAATTAGATTCCTATACAAAATTAGAATTATGAATAAAAGTATCAATTTGTATTACTTCAATACTTTCCTTGAAATGCATTACCAGATCAATTACAACAATTGGTTGCATTAATTCCTTCTCATTGTTTATGTCATCATCCCATGTCATGTTTTCCAATTCACTGAGGATTTTTTAAGTGGATATAAAGTCATGTATTTCATTGATTCCCTGTGTGAAATGAGCACACTTCTAGATCCACAACTTAAAATCATCTGCAGTGGCAAGACATGATCTATGAAGGATTATGTGGTGTCCTATAGAAGAAGATTTAGGCTAGAAGAACATGAAATCTATGGGATATTCTAAAGAGTGTAAGGAAATGATAACATCATCTAGTATCCCTCTGGTTTTATCTTAAATTTATCTGCTAATTCAAGGAAAGTGGGGGTTGGAAAAAGATTATGTACATCTAATTGTTTCATGGTTAGCATGGTCATAATATTAGTGTATGCTCCAAGGTCAACCAGAGTATTAGAAGGAAAAATCCCATTATATGGACAAAGATAATAGGGTTATTAAGATTTACATATTTATGTACAAGAGTTTTTCTGGACATTAAATCTGTAGATTTCTAATGAATTAGATAAGATAAGATAATATCATGTTCAAAGAGAGATACATGTTTATTCAATTTTAATCTCTCCAAGTAGTGAAGTTATTTGGAAGAATGGGGCTACTCTAGACAAATATTTGTTTGTTTATTATGTTAGGGGCATCATCATTGATTGTTAGATTGTGAATTTCCTCCTTTGATTCTTCTTGAATGATGATGGGGGTTTATTTATGGACCATCTTTCCCAATTGCAAGTGCATATCTTGCAATCCTACTGGTGTAATTTGGTAAGTAGGAAAGGGTTGGAACTTAGTGCCACAAGCAGGTTGTGTTTCTTTGATGTTTGGGTTAGGGATATGCTATATAGGTATTTGAGTGGTATTTGGAGGTTGACTTAGTGGATGTAATTGTTGAGATGATGGTTGTATAGGATAAGGTTGAGAAGTCGATGGATGATGTGTTTATTAAGAAGATTATGAATGGTATGTGAAATATTGTTATTGAAATTGTTGTGATTGCAATGGATAAGAGTGGGTAGGCATGTTCCCATAATTAGGTCCTCGACATACTTGTTCCCAAGGATGGTTTTGGGTCTACTGTTGGGGGTATGCTTTCCAAGGTGCAAAAGATTCATAAGGTTGAAAATATTGTTGATTAAAATAATATGGAGCAAATTGAAAGATATGTTCTTGTGACATACCCAGCATATTCCAAGGCCTTCTTGGAATAATCATGCAAATTTGTTACTTTTCCCCTTATTCTTCTTGATATATCACTTTAAGCCCACACAATGAGGGACAATCCTTTGCTACATGACCTACTAAATAAATAGCACAAATGTAAACATTATTCAAAGGACAATATTTATAAGGATGTTTATTTTTATGCCAAGAACATAAAATAGAAAGGGTTGCATTTTCTTCTTCATGAACCTTTTTATATTGTAAAGTATCTAGTTGCAAGCCCAAAGTACTAAGAGCGTCAGTTTTAAAATTTTCTAGCAAACTTCCTAACTCAACCCTAGTTACTCCACCTACTACAACTTTAATAAATTTATAAATAGTGTCTCTATATCCCTTACTAGTACTAAACTGGCTCCGAGAGTATCTCCTACAAAGTTCACTAATTTTAGCAAATTTTAGTTAAGAAACATCACTACCATCCACCAAATTCAATAAATATATAGATTCGTCCAAGATACCTTTTAAAAAAACAATCTCAATGGTGTTTGTATCCATTTTATTGTGCTTTGAACATTGAAGATTATATAAGAATGTTTCAATGTAGTCCTCCAAGCTCTTATCTTGCTTTTGTGTCATCCTTAATACTTCCCTTGTTGGACAGTTAGAATTTTTAGGTTGGAAGGTGGGATCAAGTGTGTTGTCATTGATGTAAAATGGGATATCATTGATGTCAGATTCATAGCATGTTTTGCATTGATGTTCATGAAGTGTCAAGCTCAAGGGGAGTCATTTATGGTGGTTAGGTGTCTTAGGATTTGAGATAATTTCAACTCAAGGAAATCAACTTATATGGTCCTTGAAGCAGCAAAGTTGGATAGTGCTCATAAACAACTTTCCAATAGTAGGTTGAATTCCAAAAAGACCCGTTGGATAAAAAGTTATTACCAATCAAAGTTAGGCAAGCCAAAAGGGGTCAAAGGTTGCAAAGAATCCAAAGTTAGTGAACTTCATTGTTAGTGCTAGTTTGGCATTTGTCTAGACATGGTAGAGCTCTTGGTGGAGAAACTAGCGAAATATTGACGTTAAATTTTGGTCAAGTTTATGGATGTATTTAGCTTCATCCCCACTAATAAATCGTGAAAGTTTTGGGGGCCCATGCCCTCTCACGAGTTAAAAACAAGGGGTGGGGGATGGGAGGGTCTATGGTTTTCCCATACCATCGATTGGAAGATTAACAACCCATGTTAAAAGCAAGACCCCCTCTGCATTTACCACAAAACCATAAGGGGGGTTCGCAAAAAACCACGGAAGTAAACAGTGACACATCAGGGTTGGCATAATGGAAACATGGTCAAACAAGTGGTAGAAGGAATAAGTGGTGATTGGTGCACAAAGGAGCCCACCAAACACATCACCCTGGAAGGCCTTGCCCCAAAAGATCCAAAGGAAGAATAAATTTAAACATCCCGGAACAGTGAGCCGAGAGTATGTGGCATTCAACGTGGCACAGTGGCAGAGAAAGGGACTAATGGTAGAAGGACAAGTGGCATAGTCCCATTGGTAAACAAAAATGACATGGAGAATAGTTGGAAGCCATAATGATAGGTTAAGTAAGCAGTTCATAGGCTCGGGATGATGTCAACATGACGTAAGACGTAGACACATGGTAGTCCAAGATAGTGACAAATGGCAAGTGGATTTGAAATTTTCGAGTGGCCAAGTGGGATGAAAATGGATGACACATGGCACCACTTAGAGGTTGACACATGGTTGTTGGTATAAGTGGAAAATAGGTCTTTGTGCTAGTAAAGACACATCATCCCAAGTTGTTTATAATTGCTCCATGTATGTAGTGAGAGGTCCCACCAGGACATGTATCCTGGAATTTTTACCCCAGACGAAAATAAAAGGCACTCATGTAGTTTCCTTTGGGTTGACATAGCTCTGGGACATGGTGGCACAAACAAGGCAAGGCCTAGCATTATGAAGTGGCAAGGCCATGTAATCTCAGGAGTTATTCCATTATTCCATTGGTGCAGCACCACATGAAGGAGGTCTCACAGGGACATGTAACCCTGGAGGATTGTCCCTGGAATTTTATAGGTGAGGCACGTTTAAAAAGTTCCAGGGTAATAGAGTCGGGGAGACAGAAATATTCCCAGCAGTTGATGCTTTCGGCAGATGATGAAAATTTCTCCAGGACTCAGTATTGTGAAATTTTTTATGTGTTATGTGATGAAGGGCTTTGAGGCCATATAAAAATATTTATAGGCTTATTTCATTGACAAACTCCATGGGTGTGGATTGGAAAAGTGTCACAGGCTTAGCTCTATGGACATATGGATATGTATAGGTCAACATCCAATTTAGCACTATGGGCTATAATTAGCAGTTATGCCAAGAGTGGCATCTCTCTATAGTGTGGTTAATGAGGCTAGGATAGGTTAGAAATTGGAATTAGAATAACATGAGCGGGTCAGTAGCCAGTTTGGCACTATGTGCCATATTTTGTAGTTATCCCAAATGTAGCATTGCTATACAATTGGTATGTGTCGCTTGAACTTGTTAGCAGTATTCTAATATTCTATGAAATATTGAGTTGCGGACATCGTGATTAACTTCAGAACTACAAGAAGGACATAGAATTGAATTGTTTGGCTTAATAAGAATTAGCCATATTGTTGGCAAAAAATTTGGAACATTATAGACCAGGGTTCGGCCTGAGGTTGCCAACAAAGTTTCATCATAGTCTAGATTATCGTTGTCATTTTCACTCCCTTTGGATAAAAAGAGTGTCTCACCCAAGGCATGCTGGAACAAAGAATGATAAGAGGGATCTATATGAGTGGCGTAAAACCGAAATTACCATCACATTATTAATTATTTTTAAATATATTACCAATCAACGCAACCAGGTCTACTTATAGATTGACCATTCATAGATTAACTATAAAGAAACACACATCCCTAATTAAAAATTTTAAATGGGTCACACATTCATCAAACCATATAACAAAGTTCATTCCCACAACTCCTTCTTCATTATTTAGGCAATCATTACAATAATATCCACACATACTTTCACATTCTCATATCTCCAAATCAAATTACATTACATCATAATAATACAATTTAGAGAAGAAAGACTCATGACTATGTGCAGGTTACATACTCTCAACACAGGAAACACTAGCATCATATTCGAATACTAGTTCTAATTCTAGATATAGCTTCCTAATTTTCCCATATGTGGCTTCTTTTATAGGTTCACTCTCTTGATTTGGTCGTCGCATAGGTTCCTTGATACCATCATTGATTAGGTCCACTTTGACAAGCTCTTGTGTCTTTTTCCCTATCCTCCTTGATCTTTTCAAAATTGAGCCTATGTTTCCTTCTTTTGCAGCTGCACTTTCCTTCTTTTATGGTTGCATGATTCCCAACATAAGTTACTTATCTTCCACTTTATGTTTTATGTTGATATGCTTTCAGCTTATCTATCCATTCTCTTCTTCACAAATACTCTGCAAACTTTTTTTCCAAAATATCTTCAAAAAAACAAAGGACCCAACACATACTAGAGTGTCCCTCATGCCATGAAGAATTAAATTAGAAAAGAGCTACTAGCAAGAGGACTGATAAAAGAATTTATGATCTTTGATGGTGTGTTGCTTATTTTTCTCCTCAAGTTTTTTGTTCCTTACAAGGAACCAATGCAGACCATGCTTGTACCTATTGGTTGAGTAAATAGTGCCCATACTCAAGTTCTTTATTAAAAATCAGTGAGTCATGATGAAGTACAATCTGAGCACTATGATTAATTAAAAATGATGGAAATCCATATTATGATATTAAGATAATTGATAGTGTGTTGCAATGTCTAAAAATAAAAATGGAACAACATAATGGTGAGCCATGTTGGAGTACTCTCTTGGGTAGTGTGTGAATGACAACAGGGACTGCATTGTTCCCTATGTAGTAGAGGAACAAAAATTTGTAATGCGGAGTTATACTTGGGTGGATATCATTGAGTGTTGCGTGTGAAGAGCTCTGACATGTGAGAGAACTACTAAGAGAGGTCGAGAGAGCCAGTTGAACAACCAAGGCCAAGAGCTAATATGCATATTGTATGAAGGTCTAAAGAAGAGTGTTGAGTATGTTGTTGAGGTGTTGAAGATCGAGATTTGAGTGGTGTTGAGTGTGTATTTAGTGTAGCGGGATGAGAATAAAGGATAGAGAATTGGTTATTGCAGAGAGCCAAAAATGAATGTAGAGTTGTGTGGAGAGCTTTTGGGTGTGTGAATTGTTGTGAAAGGCAAAGAGAGCCTAAGGAGAATGATGGCCAAGAGATATTGATCGTTGTGATTGTATGGGAGCCTAGAGTAGAAAACATAATGTTGTTGTAGAGCAGATAGAGTAAGGAAAAGGCTAGATGAATGTTGTTTAGAGGTTTAGAGGACCAATAATTGGTAATGAACAGAGAATAAAATTAGCCAAACTTAGTGCTATTTCAGAGGGTCGAGGATTGAAGTACACAGAGCTTAAATAATGTAAAGTGGGTGCCATTACAAAGAGCATAGATTTCCTTATTGAGTCTGGGTTGGAGCTTCCATCTAGCATGTGTATAAGGAGCTCTTGGATGTTGGTTCCATATACAAGTAGGTGCTTCCATAAATCCATGAAGTTGGTGCTTCATGGTAAGTTGGTCATGTGTCTACGAAGAAGGGATTTGGTGCTTCCTACTAATGGGTTCTAGCTAAAATTCTAAGGGAGTCGATGCTTCCTACTAGTGGGTGCTAGAAAACAATCTAAGTCAATGATTTCTGTGAGTGGTGGTTCACAAAGACATATGATGTAAATAGAGTAGGAGCTCTTATTTGCATCATAATAACCAAAGATAGGTGGTTTTTCCTTTTTGGGTTTCCACGTTAAATCTTTGTGTTCAGATGAGTATGCTGCTCATGGTGTTGTGATGTGTTCATGTGTTGTTTTATATTGTTGCTACACGATATGTTGTTGATGGTCACATGAAGAATTTCCAAGCCTGAAATGAAAATATAAATTGGCATAAAAGTAAAAATCATCCTTAATACTGATTCACCCCCCTCTTGGTATTAACATTGTTTCCAAGCAGGTTCCTTCAAGAATAGATTAATCGCTTGAAGGTATATCAAAAGGAAACATGGCTAATAAATATTGAATAACATTAGAAGGAGTATGATTTCTTAATGGAGGAAATTGTATGCTTTGAAAGTTTAGAATGGAAGGCCTATTTAATGGCTCCAAATTTTGATATATGGTGCTATTTAGTGAATGTATTATTGAATGAGTTTAATAGTGAAGCAAGAAATATTATCATGAAGGGACTATCAAATTCAAACTCCAATAAAGTAAGTTATTTCAAGCCTGCAAGAGAAATGTGGGACAAGCTCCATCACTTATATGGAGAAGATAGTCACGTAGCCCAAGAAAAGGTTGAAGAAACTTATTGCTCAAATAGTGAACCAGACTCTGCAGAATCTGTTGTTGGTGATAGAGACAAGAAAAGAAGGAGAAAGAGGAATCATACATCCCTGAGGAAGGATGCTCTAAATTCAGAATATCTTCTTCCAAATATGCAAGCTATTAATATTCACTCCAAAGGTGAAGAAGGCCAATATTCTTAGAAGGTAAGTTATTTCTCTATTATAAATGTAAAGAGATAGGTAATTTAACCACTAGATGTGCATATTCCTTTTCTAAATAAAAAAATAGTCATACATCTAGTAATTGTGATGAAAATCCTAAACTTGTAGCAACATCAAATGAAGATACCTCTGAAGAAGAGGAAAGAATACTCCATGAAGAAAATGAGGAGAGATCCCATGGGTGTTCATCTACAGGAAAAAATGAATGCATTACCTGTAATGGTGAAGAAAAATATGAAAGTGAAATAGATCTTGGTTATGGGTCTGGAAATACCTCTGATAGAGAAGAAAAATATTTAGATCAAAAGATCTATTTCAGAAAGAATCTCATCTCTACTCTAAAAGAGATCAAGGGGCTTGTATAGGAAAACAAAAAATAAAAGGAGTAGCTGCAAGGATATGAGATTCAAAATGATGAGTTGAGAAAAAAATTTGCTAATTTGAATGTTCAACAAGGAGAAGCTAGCAAATTGAATGGGATTTTTACCAATTAGATGAATGAAAGAGAAGTCTATTGTGAGAGACTACACATTGAAGTAGTCTCATTGAGACATGACATAGAAAAAGAAAATGATCAGTTGTCCCAATATCAAAATATCAACAAGGGCTCCAAGATCTTGGATGAAATTTTGAGTAAGTATAGATCCCCCTTCATTAAGGTTGGCTTGGGGTTCAGTAAAGAGTCAATCTCCAAGAAAGAAAAGGTCAAATAACCAGCTAGCCAAGCAGGTGCAGTTAAAGAATTTGACATTGATAAAGGTAAAGGGATTATTGGATATCACTAGCATCTAAGAGAGTAAAAACAACAAAATAACAAGCACTAATAGAGGAATAAGCAATAACAAAGGTAAGTAAATAACAATCCTAAGAAGTATCAGCAATGAGGAAATGGTGGAGGAAATCAACAGCTACAAAGGAGAGGAAAAGAGATGAATAACCAAATGAGGCAACAACAACAAATACTATCACAAGGTAGCAATTCAAATGGCCATAGAGAGTGAATGAAGAATCAATAAAGGTAATTTCCCCTTCAAGGATAAAGACCTCTAGGACAAAGCTCTCAAAGAAAAGGTATCTCCATTTTTCAAAATCCCTTTTATGGCTATTGTTTTTCTTGCAATAATTATGGGCATAGAGTTATATACTATATATGGAATGAAAGAAAACAAAGTGTGTTGGGTAGAAGCAACTTCAGAATGCAAAAGGTGCCCAAAAGTGGTTATGTTAGTAGCAATAGAGGGTATGGTCACAATGCTCTCAAGCATACCAATCCTTTTGCCTCATTCTTGTGTCATATTTAATGCCACAATTGTGGTAAATTTGAGCACAAGGTAGCAAATTACAGAGGAAACTTGCTGAAAGGAGGGAGAAAAAAATCAGAGCAACAAATCCTCTATCTCAACCAAGGACTCCTCTAGACCTAATAGTATCTATAAGTGTGCACCTCGATCCAGCAAAGAGAGAGGAAACCCATTTAATTATTCTTTGGAAAGAAAGAAAAATATCATCAAGAAGATATGGGTGAAGAAAGGGAAAATTAAAGAGGAGAGTCTTCTAGCCTTGCGTAGCCAAGATAAATCCCAAACAAGGGTAAACGAAAAGTTGGAAGGCAATGCTCCTATTAGGAATTAGCTAATGAAGATGAGGAATAAAATGGAGTAAAATCTTCTCAGGGGGAGTATATCCTCAACTTCACTTCATTAAAAGAAGAGAATAGCTTCAATTGAAGCAAAATAAGTCAGATGGAAGCATAAGAAATTTTATACACAGAGGTGCATCTGAATGATGGAGGTAAGACAAAGTTCCCTCGTTGATTTCAATGATAAATTTATCTATTTCAAATGTATTGGTATTGCAATAGAAAGGTGTTAGAAATACTAAGAGGGGGGGATGAATCAATATTTCATGTAATTAGGAATTTTACTTTTATTTTTCCACGTTAACTGAACCATAATTAAATTCACAAGACATTATGTAGTTGAGCAATAAACCATGGGCAACATATAATCATAAGGCATATGAACCATAAGAATGAAACACATCATCAACACATCAACACATAGGGACACCATATATTAGGTGGAAAACCAAACTAAGAAAAACCACCATTGTTTTTGTATCTGTCTTCTTATTATAAGGAAAATCTCTTATTACATCTTACACTATCACAGACTCTTACCAGTGCACATGATCCTACCTATTGGAGCCTACCACCTCCTCTTTTTTCTCAAGCTACCACTAAAAGGTAGCTAACACTCCTTGGACAAATTTATTGGCCACTACCGAAAGGAGGTTACCACTCCCTTACTGAAGGCTCAACCCTTAGAGCCTCTGTGGACCACGTTTCAAAATATTTCACACTGAATCCACCTACCTCAACCACAAATCCTGAAGGCCACGTTTCATCCAATTTTCAAATTGGATGCACATGAAACATTATGTTCAATATGAATAACAAGATACAAACACCTCAGGTCAATATATATTAAACCCTTGCTCATTAATAATGTCAATAAATATTCTCTCTGCAATAACCAAATTAGTTATACGCAAGCCATAGTCGCATACATCAACAATCAATAAAAGTCTCATCAATATTGACTATATCAATATCTTCGTATGTTCAACATATGAATACACTAGAAAACCCTATCACAAATCAATCTCAACACTTCTCATACTCAACTAAACAAACTTACTACAATACAAATGCCCATGCAAATCAAATTGTCTCCAATAACACATTAATAACATATGACCATACAATGCCTTCTTACTCATCTAGAACATCAATACACTACCAAACCATATTGACATCAACCACACAATCTCTAAGAATTTCAAGGACAGAGAACAACTAACCTCTCAACTCAATATAACAAATTCCTTGTGACAATCAGTAGCAAACACTACTCATCAGTCCAACATAATGATGCCTGGTACTGATTGTCATAAAGAGACACATTGTTGCATCAATGGATATGAAATAATGTGTCTCTTTATGACTGATGCAACAAAGGATGAAATAATATTGATACATGCATGTTCATCACAATGATATGAGGAAAATGCAAGGGATCCAATATTATATGCCATATTCAACACTTTAGCCACAATAAGCTCTCTATAGCATAGTCATGGAAAGAGCACAAGATGACCACTATAGATATAAGAAACATGATAATCTAATCATGACATAGTAACAACAACATGAGTCTCAACCTATAGAAGCATAGCACCAACCCTATTTTTTGGCAACAAATCAACAAGAGAAAAACCAACAATCTTTCCAACACCATTAATGAATCACCAATCAAACAGTGCACCAAAGAAGAAATGTAAGAGAATTGATCTAGCAGCAACAATATAAGATTTTGTGATAAAGCACCACCAATATCTCATGAACTCGTCATAAATTTTGACCTCTGACTATCAAGGTCAACACATTCTCTACTCATAATATCATAATCCAAGCAACAGCTACATACTCCCAAAAATATGATAACTCCTACAATAAACAAATGTCAGATAAGTGCATTCCCTTTTTTGCTAGAAAAGGACTATAATGCCAACAATGAATCGCTGAAATACTAGAGGCATATGAGATGCTCCACTTGAACGTGTTGCAACTTATTATGATCGTCAAAAATTTGTCCCGAAGAGATACATCACAAATCCTGATCACAAGAGCCTCACCAGATGGTCCAACATTAGTAGTAAAAATCATTTACATCACAAGAGTAGGTATCAAAATAATCTAACACACATGTAAACCTTCTTTTCATGCATCACTCCCTCTGAGATCATGCAACTCTTTCCAAAGAACAAGTTGATCTTGTGGACTTGATTGTCATCAAGTTCATCTGTTGTTGTTATTCACTTCTACAACTTTTTAGGAATATGTATCGGATACAATAGACTTCACTGGGGACTATCTTCCCCTGCTCTAAATCTGAAGAGGAGGAGACTGACCTCTTATTGCTGCCCAAATTTTTCTTTATTACATATACTTTGTCTGCATTTCTAATCCCTTTTACTATAACCTTTCTAGTGTCTCATTATATAATTTTGCATCTTGTTGAGGTAAATATAACTACATGCCCTTTATCAATTATTTGACCCACACTCATAATGTTTTTCTTTAGCCCTTCAACCAATAATACATTAGTTTCTTTTGTATTTTTAACATCAAGATCAGCTCTACCTTTTCCTGGTATCTTTGTCAGTGCACTATTTCCAATAATAACTTCACCACCCTTTGTTTTCTTGAGAGAGATAAATATGCTCTTATTTCTAGACATGTGATGAGAAAATTCATTGTCTATGTACCATTGATCTTCTTCTTCTAGTGCGCACAGAGCAAGGCCACACTTCACTTGTTGCTCTTCCCTTTTCTTGATATGATGAATGTTGATGGATGCATCTTCTTCATGTATTTCGATAACGATATTATTGTCCAGTTGCTTATCTTGTATAAGTTCTACTTGTTTTCTAAAATGTCTAAATGAATTCATTGACTTGGTCTTGCATTCTTTTACTACATGTCCAAATTTATTGCATGTATAGCACCTTATGTGACCAGAGAAGGGAGCAAGATGTTGAAAAATCAAAGTAGTTATATTAGGGTTTGATTCTCCTTTCTTGATAATTACTTGTGAGTGTGTTGGCTTCTTTTACTTATTTATTATCTTATATTTATTCAAGAAATTACCATATTATGTGTGTATGAAGATCATAAAACAAGAGACACAAGATATAGGCACTATGTCAAGGAAAAACCCCTCTCAAGGGCAAAACCTAGTCAAGATAATTCTTCCTTTCAATAGTATTCTTTGAGCCTCTTCACCCTATACAAAGACTAGACCTTCCCTCCACACCAAGTCAACCTCCCAGATCTTCAACCCCTTCCAGCAACTTTCGGCAATAGGCATCTTCTGACAACAACAAAACTTGGAAGACTTCGATCTTCCAAATTAGAGCACGAAACAGAGAGAGAGAGAGAGGCACCAAAAATTTTATTTTCTTCTTCTCCTTAGACTTCCCCAAAATCACACTTCCTTTGGCTTCCCGAAAATAGACTTCACACTTCCCTAGCTACTCTTGAGATATCGAACTAGCTTGAGATGTGATGCAACAAATGAATTCGACTAGCTTGTATTTACAAGCTTCTTATGGGCCAAATTCGGGTCCTTAGACTAACTTGATCTCTTCTAAGAAGACTTGGTTTGGAGGATACATAAATCATATTTGACTCAATACTTAACCTTTTTACATGATTCAAAAGCCCAAGAAGGGTCTCTTTGAATGTACAATGACTCTATAAACTCAATATTAATCATAGGAGTCCACAATGGGGACTTTGACTAATATAATGATGACCCAATCATGAAACCCATGATTTAATAATTCCTTGTTACAATAATAAAAATTCTTTTCTTTATCTTTTAGCAAGTACATTTCATGATGACTTAAATACATTAAATGAAGACCAAACCTAGTTACAATTTCCAACACTCCCTCTTAACTAGGGAGGTATTCATCATACAAATACAATACAAGATATCAAACTACATGAAACAATGAGGAACTTTAGGAAATGCAATGTCATGGACTAGATTCCTGACCAAAGAAATCTATCCATTGGTCTCTCAACAATTTAGGCACTGCAATGCTAGGGACTAGATTCCTGACCAGGGAAATATATCCAAGTGGGAATGAGCTGGACTCAACCTTTTGTCCCCTCTAGGTACCATCAAGCGTACTTGCTAACCACTAACCCCAAACATCCAAGTGTGTATCCAAAAATAGAGCTCTATAACCAAACACCACCTTTCCAACTTTGGGACCTATACATCAACATAAAGTGTCGGCCATATGTCCTCCCAGGAAATGCTTCACTCACAAAGCGTCAACACTCCTTTATCTAGTAGATCAAGGATAACAAATCTCTTCCAATCAAACTAATTGGTAACCAACATGATTTCAAAACCTTATAGAGATTTAACTATACAAACACAACCCTAATCAATAATACTTCCACATGTACATAATCAAACACAAACCTCTGGGGTCTTCCAGACAACAAATGTTGCTTCTCAACTTTCCATAGTAGGACTATCTTTGATAGAATATTCCTCAATCATACACTTTTCTTTCCTACTTCATATGCAGCGACATATTCTTCAATTAGATCCTTCTTTTCTTCTTGCACTAGCACATAAAAATTCATTCTCCAATTTCCTTTTTGCATTCATGGCCTTCAGTAGAACTTATAGTTGTTAGTCCTGGTCTAGTGCATGACACATGAAGTAGAGAACCATATCTATCACTCCCTCTTTATCAGAGAGGATCTAATCATTCATGTACAAATAATATTTTCAACCATCCTCTTATCTTAAGGAGATTTCATCTAGGCTCCCTCTTAACCTAGTGAGTTCTACTTTTTCTTTATGACATCAAAGAATCTTTCATGGCTTCCAACCATTTCATCAGCATTATCATCATTCCCATCATGCTTATCACATCAACGAACATATTCATCATATTGAATATTGTGTACCTACACAACTTAGATAACAAGTACAACCAAATCTATAGAAGAATGAAGTTAGCCATACCATAACTACGAAAGAATATATCAAACACCCAAACTTAATTATAAACAAGAGACACATGCTCTTCAACATCTTGCTAGGGACTTTGTCATAAACCCTAGAATACTTCATTGAGTCTTATTTCATAACAATTTTCATTACATATATGGTTTCAATGTGTCTTTCCAAAGGTATGACATAACCTACTACAACATATAGCAAACCCTAGAAAATTTTCAAACAAGTATAGATCTTCAATGTATCCAACTTTCAGAATTCATATGTTAGACTTTTTATTGGGATTTTATATAAACCCTAGATTTCATACATGAGATTTAATAATCAAAATCAATCACAACTTAGACATCAACATGACCAAATTACATTAGGGTTAGTTGCAAACCCTATATTTTCAATCAAACATCAATCCCAACTAAAACTCATATTTGAACAATCTTACACAAATCTCAAATCATCAATTTGTCATCATACATCGGAGATTTTTACTTCTACTAAGGTTCAACTCCAAAACCATAGAATTTCATTTTCACAAAAATCATTATATAAATAGATCTCAAATTGTTACATCACACATATTAGAGAATTTAACTACTACCAGGGTTTGGATGCAACACCCTAGATTTCCAAATATCATCATCCTAGAATCTCAGACAAGGAAGGACTTATATTAAATCCTAAGACCTATGACCATCAATAACTAGGTCAACACACATATCTAGGAATTCATTATCATGCATAAGCATATCATTAAGACATACACTAGCCTAAACCAAGCTAGGGTTTCGACCAAATGTACACATATATATACCTAGGGTTTCATAATTCAACAAAGCAAACCCTACTATTCCAAAAATTTCAAAGGTTCAAGATCTCAGTAAAACATCATTTAACCTTATTAAGTTAAGATTTCATGATCATACCGAAATCCAAAAAATGACATCATCAACAAGAACTTCAAATAGCATTTCTCAATAACCCTAAGAAGTTTATGGTTTTAGACATTCACATTAGCATACCCTTAGGTTAGGGTTTTCTAGAGAACCTGTCTAGGGTTCTATAAGAACAATTAAGGGTGTAAGGAGGGTAGATTTATCAAGTGATGAATCACCCAATAACAAGAATCTTTATGATTCAAGGCAACTAGAGATAACAATGTTAGTAACACAAATTTCAAAATAAGATGAAGATAATTTTACAAGATGTATGTTCGAAGACATACCTAGAGATTTTTCTTGATAAACCTTGTACGAATTCCTTGAAGTGTAAACAATGGTCTTCTATACCTGCAATTCATACTTTTAAGCAAAACATGTGATACCATGAATATGATTTTATTTCTTAAGTTATATTTCCTACATATCCATGGAGTATGGGATTCTATGAAAATTTATTCTTTCTTTCGGTTAGGGTTTCCACTTTAGACCTAAACTCCTTGAACTTATCCAATACTTAATCTTTTGTTTTGAGAAGATAGAGCCATGTATTTCTAGAATGGTCATCAATGAATGTCACATAGGAGAGATGACCTCCAAGTGATTTGTCATACATGGGCCCACACACATCTAAATGGATGAAGTCTAATGTCTATTTAGACCTAGTTTCACAATTATGAAATGGATTTCTTGTATGTTTTCCCAAAGAGCATCCCTTTCACACACCTTCATGATATAACTTCATATTAGGAATACCATGAACCAGTTGACTAAGAGTAGGGATGGCCTTATAATGTAGATGACCATACCTTCTATGCCATATCTCAATGGGACTTATATGAACCAAAGCTAGAGGAGGTGGTGTAATGACTCTATAAAGAATTCCTTCACGAACCCCAATAACCCTAGCCTTATCAATGCTAGAGTCTTTTCCCAAAACCAATACTTTCAATCAAGAAAAATAACTCTTTTCCCTTTATCTTCTAAACAAGAAATAAAAAGAAAATTCTTTTTCAAACCTAGAACATACAGAATGTTGTTGAGGTGCAACTTCGATCCATTATCTAGCTTCAACAATGTTGATCTGAGGCCTCTAACAGCATAACCTTTTTTGTCACTCAATTTCACTGCATGAGAAGATGGCTCCTTTGAAGTTGTTTACTTTCTCTTACCATGTGTATTGATGCTCCACTATCAATGATCTATGCATTTTCATATTAAGAGAACCTATAAGAGAAGCCAAGAATCCCTGAATTTTGACCTTGTTGAATAAGTAGTAGATGACCTTCTTGATCCAACTTCTACCAATGTTGATACCCATTGTTATGTAGTTCATCTTGTTATGTAGTTCATCAAAGAGGGATAATCCATGCCAACAAAGTGATCTTTGACTTTTCCTGACCTTACATCTGATACCATGTTGGAAAATCAAAGTAGTTATATTAGGGTTTGATTATCCTTTCTTGATAATTACTTGTGATTGTGTTGGATTATTTTACTTCTTTATTATCTTATCTTCATCAAGAAATTACCATATTAGGTGTGTATGAAGATCACAAAACAAGAGACATAAGATGTAGGCACTATGCCAGGGAAAATTCCCCCTTGAGGGGAAAATCTAGTCAAGATAATTATTCCTTTCAATAGTATTCTTTGAGACTCTTCACCCTAGACAAAGACCAGACATTCCCTCCACACTAAGTCATCCTCCTAAATATTTGACCCCTTCTCTCAACTTCGACTAAGCAACAACTTTCAACAAGGGGTAGCTTTTGGCAATAGTGAAACTTGAAAGACTTCGATCTCCCAAACTAGGGCACGAAATAAAGAGAGAGAGGTACCAAAATTTTGATTTTCTTCTTCTCCTTAGACTTACCCAAACTTGCACTTCCTTTGGATTCTTGGAAATAGACTTCAAATTTCCCCACCTACTCTTGAGATATCGAACTAGCTTGAGATGTGATGTTACAAATGACTTTGACTAGATTGTATTTATAGGCTTCTTGTGGGTCGTATTAGGGTCCTTGGGCTGACTTGGTGTGGAGGATACATAAAGCATATTTGACTCAATACTTAACATTTTTACATGATTCAAAATTCCAAGAAGGGTCTCTTTGAATGTACAATGACTCTATAAACTCAATATTAATCCTAGGAATCCACAATGGGGACTTTGACTAATATAATGATGACCCAAGCATGAAACCCATTCTTTAATAAGTCAGTGTTACAATAATAAAAATTATTTTCTTTATTCTTTTGACAAGTACATTTCATGATACTCAAACACATCAAATCAAGACCGAACCTAGTTACAATTTCCAACACAAGAGAATCATAGCACTTATTCTTTGTGTTTCTTTCATTTCTATATAATTTGCAATCAATGGTTTTATGACCAAATAAATTGCATGTAAAACAATATCCTTTAAATAAACTTGAGTACCTAGAAATCGATGATCTTCCTATGGAGATATTGTTTGCATGAGGTTTGAATAATCTACTTCTACAATTGGCTACAATGTGTCCAAAGTTGTGACAAATTAAACTTTAGATATCATTGATCAAGGGAGAGAATGAATTTTTGCTTCTATTTCTTACATACTTAGTGGGAGTAAATGATTTCCTTTGAAAATTCATTTTTGTTTGTTGTTGGTTCAGTTTCCTTCTTAAGTCTTTACCAGGATTTTCGAAATTTTCTTTGTTGTCTTCGAAACTGCCTACACAAGCTTGTGAGTTGGATTCTCCCTGCACAATTTCATGAAAACCAAGGATTGATTTGATGGAGAGAGATCTTTGATTGCTAAGAAGGTTGTCCAATATCTTGGTAATATCTTGAAATCTCAATTGTTTTTCCTTTTCTATCAATTTACCTTTTAATGAGCTAAACATTTCCTCTTTTTCTCTTTTTTTCTATTCCAATAGCGTTCTTAACTAGATAATTTATTCTTTAAGCTCATTTTCTTGTTATTTAAATACTTGAAGTAGCTCCTCATTTCATTTATTTGACTTCTCTAGATCATATTTCAAAGAGATGATCTCAGCTTCAAGCCCTTTACAATATTGTTTCCTTTTGTTAAGTTGTTTAGTTATTGCCGCATTATTTTCTAATTCATCATGATCTTTATTTTCATATACTTACAACTTACCATTGATATTGTCAATCCTTTTCAAAGAAGAAACAAGTTTTCTTCTAAGTTTAAATACTTCCTCATCTCTCTTCTTCTGAATCTATAACTCCATCTTATATAATGAAGGTTATTTCATGGCCACACTCATCTTCTGATAAGCTACATGTTTCTTCTTTAGATACATTGAATGTTTCAAAAGAAAGATTACTTGTCGATTTACTTGAGGAACAAACTTCTTCCTTTACTTTATGGATGGCCTGAAGATTATCTGATACATCCTTCATGGTTTCATATTGCATATTTTCCTCAAATTTTGTATGAATTAAGCTACAAAAAAAATAATTTAATGTCTAACCATTATTTTATAGATCTAAATTTGATGGGGAGTTTTACTATAACCATTACAAACTAAATGTCAAACATTAGATCTGAGGGATATTATCCTAGACTTCATCCTTTCTTTCCAATCTTGATAATTTGCATTATTGAGTAGAAGCATACCTTGATTATCCATAGCTCCTGACTTGACTTGTTCCGTTACTAATTGTCCCTGATTAACAATTGTATATATTGCCACTACATGTGATACATTGCAAGCACTATTACAATTTTCTTTAATTGAGTTCTTCCTTTGAGTTGTATTCTTCTTGTGCCTCTTTTCCATGGTCCCCGATCCACTCTCAAGTGGTTAAGATTTACTAGGGAGAACCTGCTCTGATACCAATTGTTAGAAATACTGAGAATGGGGGGGGGTGAATCAATATTTCATGCAATTAGTAATTTTGCTTTGAATCTTTTTTCATGTTAACTAAACTATCATTTAATTCACAACACATTATGTAGTAGATAAATAAACCATGAGAAACATTTAATCATAAGGCATATTAACCATAAGAATGAAACACATCATCAACACATAGGGACACAAGATATTAGATGGAAAACCCAACTAGGAAAAACCACCATTGTTGTTGTTTGTCTTCTTCTTATTATAAAGAAAATCTCTTATTATTTCTTTCACTAGTGCAAACTCTTACCAATGCATAGGCTCCTACCTGCTGGAGGCTACCACCTCCTCTTTTTCTCCAACTACCACTAGAATGGAGATATCACTCCCTGATCAGATTTACTGGCCACTATTGGAGGGAAGCTACCACTCCCTCATTGAAGGCTCCAACCCTTAGACCCTCTATGGAAAATGTTTCAAATTTTTTAACACTTGATCCACCTAACTCAAACAAAAATCCTTCCAACCGCATTTCATCCAATTTTAAAATTGGACCCATATATAACATTTTTCTCAATCTGACTAACAAGATTGTTTGGCATGGGATCCCCCAAGGCAAGTTTTGGGGCTTAAAGCCCATATTTTGACCAAATCCGATGTAAAGACTCCACGTTTTGTGGGCGCAAAGCGCGAAGATTGTAAATGAGTCAAAGGGTTGTCCACCTCATTTTTGTAATGTAATGTTGGCTTTAGAAATCTACCCATGGTCCGCGGATCATGGGATTGTATAAATAGAGTGAGGCTCTAAGTTGTAAATCACCGACAGAAGAAATAGAAGTGGAAGTAATAGATGGAGAATTGAGTCTTATCTAAGTGTAGAGTAGAGTCTTTGGGTCATAGAGTAGGAGATGCTACGCAAAGGCCTAGTAGTCTGCAGCTAAGTGTGCGGACCCCTACAGCTAAGTGCATAGGGCGAGTCGAGTCTGTAACCTTTGGAGAAGTAATAAGGAGAAGTTTTACATCATTTTTATGTATCTTTTTCCTATTTTGTGCTTTGAATGTATCGGATATAAATTGCATTTCTATTGTTTATATGATGCATGAACTTATATGAATGTGTTGATAAAGTGAATATAATATTAAGTATCTATTTACGTGAAGATAACTAACTGTTATAAGAAGATAAGTAAGATCAGCAGTATAACTTGGGGAAGTAGCACAGATCGCTACTAGGGTAGCATAAAGTCACCTCAGCCCCTGGTGAGGGTTGCATGAAGGCGATTATAACAGATCGCGAAGGTCTCACAGGTCAGGACAGCGCGCAAAGTGACCTGCACGAAGGTATTCACAGTTGGCCTAAACCGACCCCTTAGACATATCAAGGGTGCGGAAACTTGGTTCCAGCATCCCCCCATACTGCTTCGGATGAGACCTCAGTCCGCACTCCGTGGGTTGTTGCCGAAAGGGCCAGTAGTACAAGGATTTGTTTGGCTAATTAACTCCGAACCTGGTTCAGGCCCCCTCAAGCCAACAAATGGTTTCGTTGCCGGGATTGGAATCTTCATAGAGATGTCTAATGTCATATCATTAGAATCCAACTAAGAAGGAAATTGAAGGTTGGTTAGATATAATCACGAGTTTGTGGTGCAGGAAAATAGGAATCCGTGACTGACAAAAGAAGAGTGGTTAGACTACTACCTGTACACAGAGATCCATGAAATCTCTTTCGCATCTTTCCCTACTGAGCTGTACGAGTGGATCACGAAGCTAGTAGATAACCAAGGAAGGTGGAAATTCGACTATCCTATTATGTGGACCCCAAATTTTGTGCGTAGATTGGAAGCATTAGAGGATAATACCATGCACGTTGTTGATCACTAGCTCGATCAAATTATAGGAGGATTAATTACAGAGTTCGCGGTAGATACTTCAGTCAACTATAGTGAGGTAGAGCAACGCTTTCTCAAAGGATTGTAAGGTAAGTACGTAAAGTCTCTAAATACTTGGATTAAAATGTTGTTGTGTGAAAAGAGGGTTATGCAATTACCTTGATGTCCCAAGCTATGCGAAGTGGAAAAACCTACATAAACGAAGGAAGCAAGGGACCAGAGAATATCCCTTTGATTTCACCTCCACGAGGGGACAAGGAAGAGCTCGCAAAGGTCTTTCCATGAAGCATGATCTATTTTATAAGGTAAAGGATTCCGTGCATACCATCCCACCCACACTGCCACCAGTTTCAGCACCTTCACCTCCATCTTCGCCCGTACCATCTCCGCCACCACTGCAAGTCAATATGGCAAGCATGATAAAGTTGCCTATGTTCAAGGGAGTAGGAAATGAAGATCCAGACCAGTTTTGGTTCATGATAAGAGCCGTATGGGAAGTGCAGGGAGTTACAAATGATAATATAAATAAAGCGATGCTGGTTAGTGCTCTGCAGGATCACGTGCTGACCTAGTACATTAATCATTCTAATGACAATCCGAATGCGGGAATCATGGATATCCAAATTGCGCTAAACAGAGAATTTAGCAGGCCAAAGTTAGAAGCACAGTCGATCATTGGATTCAAAGAGATCACAATGCTACCAGGCGAGACTCCTTGGGAGCTAGATCAGAGACTGAAGTGTACGATTCGCGAAGCTAATATGACTTTGACGAATGGACAACACTGTGAATGGTTTGTAACATGGCTAACGACGCATTTGAGGAACACGTTGTCACAACAGATGTTAACGACTCAGGAAGAGGCCTTGGAGATCATGATGAGGTTGCATGAGACCCAGATGCAGGATCCTAACTTGGGAGTTCAACAGATCCTCGCGCAGTTGAAAAACTTGTGCCTTGAGATGCAGAGTCTGAAACAAGACAAGACAACCTGACCGGAAGTGCGCAAAGAGGTGTGGTGCATAAAATGCGAGGGTTGGGGTCATGATAAGGACCAGTGCCTTGTGTTCGCGAATTGCCTCATGGGAGGAGGACCAATGTCGTTAAGGCCGGAAGCACAAGCATGACCTATTTATCAAATAGGAGGAAAGCATGCTACGAACAAGTGCCATTTGTTACAGAAGTACACGCAAAATTCACAACAATTGTTCTGAAATTTTTGTAGATCGGTTGGACATGATGAGTGCACTTGTAGAAGCTATGAGCTGATTATGGATAGAACTCCCACCTATAGAGTTCATGCCAAAACACAGCCCCTAGAACCGAATGTAGGAGTGGTGCGAACTGGATTTCAGGGGCGCAGACGAGACCGAGGTGGAGGAGGACCTGGAAGAGGTTGCGGACAACTGATATGCTATAATTGCGGAGGGCCAGGACATTATGCTCACGATTGTACAAATCCCACTTGCCCATCATGTCTGTATTGTACCTTGTTTGATCATGAGACAGAGGATTGTCCTATGCTGATAGCTAGGATATGCGACAAGGGAGCGCTACTGCCTGCCCCGACTCAGAACCTGCAGATGATGAGGTCTGAGTTGTGCAAGGAAGATCCAAATGTGAACATTGTGCTCTGAAGTGGAATCATGACGGGAGATGATAAAGGCAAACAACTCGAAGATAGTACTTGGGTTTGCAAGGCTCTGACGAAAGAAGCAGAGTTTGATTTGGAGCGCACTAAGGAAACCTTATTTTGAAAATAACAACAAGAAATGATAAAAATAGAATCCAAAAATTCAAATTTTAATTTTTCCTTGAAATAAAATTGTGAATTAAAATCGAATTTAATCTCAACAGCTGCTTGGAAATAATTAATTAATTCATTATGGATTAATTAGTTGGAGAAATTCAAGTTAGAAGTCTTTTTGAAGTCATGCAACAATTATCCCTTAAATTAAGGATATTATCCCTTAATTAAGGAGATAAGATTGAGTTATATTTGAGTTGTAATTAGTTAACTCAGTTTACTGAGTTAAGTCTAGTTAAATTAGTTCCAAACTGTTTGAGGAACTAATTGTGAGTTATCAATTAGTTGATGCATCCATGCACTCAACTAGTGTACTCCAAATAATTGAAGATTCCCTCATCGGAAACTCATGCATGTCTATTCTGAGAAAGACTCATGCATGTCTATGCATGCAGTCAAGGTAAGGTTCCTTGAGGATTGTGTAGTTCTGACAGGGTGTGAGATCAGTGTGAGAGATCAATGTTCCACTTGGTAACAAGAGGATCACCCAGGAGAAACTGTGCAAGGAAATAGGAGCTTGGAGGGCAGAGAGGAAGGATTGTGAGAAGCTTTGATTGCCTGTGAGAATCTAGAAGGATTGTACTGAGAGTTGGCTAGTTATGAGAGCTAAGGCTTTGTATAATTCTGATGTATTTCCACCTTGTATGATAATATAGATAGTGGGGTTTTCAACTAAGGCTTTCCCTTGAGTATTTTTTTTGTTTCATGTGCATTGATTCTTCTTCTTCTAGTTATATGTGTTTAGCTCAATCTTGCTCAGTATTTAAGCTTCCGTAAATTGATAGTAGAAGTAAATTATAATATTTTTCTTTGGTATATTGCATTATCGGGTTATTCTACAGTTAGATTTTCTACAGAGATCTCAAAGGTAAATTTGTAGAGAATTTGCATAATTTCTACATGGTATCGGAGCCAAGTTTATTGGAGCTATGAACAGTATACGGAGAAGAGAATTCAAAGTTTGAAGTTCGGGTTGCAGGTGAAAATCAAATTCATATCATACTTCAAATCGAAATGGGACTCTATGCCACTAATTGCCCATCGAAGAAGTCTAAGAAGGGATCCTCGGAAGGATCGGAAGGTGAGGCATTAGCCTCTCAGTTCAAAACGAACTTTACCATCATCACATGCATGCTTTCATCGATGATGGGTTGTGTCTAGTATCTTGACAGTGGAGCCTCATTCCACATGACCGACGATAAAAGTTTATTCAATGCCTTGGAGGAGAAAGACCTCAAGATGCACATAGAGATCGGTGACGACGGAAGGTATAGTGCTTCAGGAGTGGGCACAATTTCTTTTCAAAGGGAGCATGGAGCTCCTATCACCTTGACAAATGTGAAGTATGTGCCTGGACTGAAGAAGAACTTGGTATCGGTCGTGATGTTGGAGGACAAAGGTTGCAATGTTTTCTTTAGTAAGGGAAAGGTTTTCCTTAGACACATCACCACGAGCCAGTTAAATCAGATCGGTTCACGAGTTAAGAACCTGTATGCTCTTGAGGATCAAGATGCATTCAAAGCCTTAAGGAGCAAGGAAAATGTTAGAGACTTGGTGGTTGAGAGGGAGAGTAAATTACCTCTCAACATGCAGCCCCAGAAGAAGTCTCAAACAATTGTGGAGGAGCCACAATTGGAGAAGTGGGTAGAGGGATCACATGCAGCCATACCTCTAGGTTTGAGGTGGGGCAATGTGAAGTGATAGTCTCAAGAAGGTTGAAATTGGGCAGGGTCCATTGAGAGGTTTTATCTCATGGATTGTGCCTTGGTATGGGAGCCCAAAGTACATAGTAGTGGGAGGAATTAGTGGGATTGATACAGTTAGAGATAAAAGTGATAGGGGGTAGAGCAATGAGATACTGAAGAGTGCAAAGAAGGATTGACAACAATGCAAAAAGGAAGAGTCAACCGAAGCGCAAAGTTTTTAGTTGATAGAGGTAATAGCAGTCAGAGACTTTGATGATAGATGCATCATACTGATTCAGGTTGGATGTTTTTTCTGTTTCTGGAGTTGTTGGAACTACAACACTCGAGAGAAGTGTTGCATGCAGAACATTCCAAAGGCTCAGGATCAGGATCAAGTTGAATTCCTTTCTTGTTGAGAGGGAGTGTTGAAAATAGCAACAAGAAATGATAAAAATAGAATCCAGAAATTCCAATTTTAATTTGTCCTTGAATTAAATTTGTGAATTAAATCGAATTTAGTCTCACCAGATGCTTGGAAATAATTAATTAATTCATTATGGATTAATTAGTTGGAGAAATTCAAGTTAGAAGTCTTTTTGAAGTCATGCAACAATTATCCCTTAAATTAAGGAGATAAGATTGAGTTATATTTGAGTTGTAATTAGTTAACTCAGTTTACTAAGTTAAGTCCAGTTAAATTAGTTCCAAATGTTTGAGGAACTAATTGTGAGTTATCAGTTAGTTGATGCATGCATGCACTCAAACGATGTACTCCATATAACTGAAGATTCCCTCATCAGAAACTCATGCATGTCTATTCTGAGAATGACCTAGTTGAGCTAATTGGCAAGGATAGTGTACTATCGGTTGCATATGTTTTCCTATAAAGGAAACTCATGCATGTAGTCAAGGTAAGGTTCCTTGAGGATTGTGCAGTTATGACAGGTTGTGAGATCGGTGTGAGAGATTAGTGTTCCACTTGGTAACGGGAGGATCACCCAGGAGAAACTGCGCAAGGAAATAGGAACTTGGAGGGTAGAGAGGAAGGCTTGTGAGAAGCTTTGATTGCCTGTGAACATTGAGGAGGATTGTATTGAGAGCTGTCTAGTTGTGAGAGCTAAGGCTTTGTATAATTCTAATGTATTTCCACCTTGTATGATAATACAGATAGTGGGGTTTTTAGCTAAGGCTTTCCCCTGAGTATTTTATGTGTTTCATGTGCATTGATTCTTCTTCTTCTGGTTATATGTGTTCAGCTCAATCTTGCTCAATCTTTAGGCTTCCGCAAATTGATAGTAGAAGCAGATTATATTATTTTGCTTTGGTATATTGCATTATTTGGTTAATCTACAGTCAAATTTTCTACAGAGATCTCAGAGGTAGATTTGTAGAGAATTTGCAGAATTTCTACACCTTCATGGAAGCTAAGAAGAGCTTCGTTGATGCCTCCACTTCAGAAAGCAAAGATAGACCAGAGTTGGAAATGGACCCATATATGCTTACGACGTTCCTGGAAACATGCATGAAGCTACCATGCAATAGTAAGGCTGTAAAAGGATTATAGGAACCCATTAACAGATGTGCTGGGACCGCGCAAGGAGAACCACGCGTAGTCCAAAAGATTGGAAAACACAAGACTAGGACAGGGAGAGAAATGAGGCTAACCGTGCAGATTGGAGAATATGAGATGGACCAAGTAATTTTGGATTTAGGATCGAAAGCGAACATTCTGTCGAAGCAGACATGGGAGCACATGGGGAGGCCTACGTTGTAATGGTCTCCTATCCAGCTATGAATGGCAGAACAACAGAAGATAATACCCATGGGAAAATTGCAGGGAATCACCATGGTTATTGAGGACGAGCATGCTAGCAGACTTTGAAGTGATAGAGATTGTTGATGACAACAATCCCTACCCTGCACTCTTAGGAATTGATTGGGCCACTGACATGAATGGGGTGATTAATATGAATAAGCACAATATGATTTTTGAGAAGATGTCTCTGTGCATAGTTATACCCTTGGACCCTGCAGAAGGATCACGCTATACAGAGCCGGTGTGTGACTATGAAAGCGATGATGATTTGGACTACATGTACAAGATAACTGCACGAGAGAAAGACTAGGTACATCCCACCAAGGATGGATGAATATCATGGGAGCGTGAAAGCTCCTGCACTTCAGTTTCGGATGGGGAGATAGAGCGATGGAAGAATCGGTTACACGAGGTAACCACACTAAACTGTAATATGATGACAAGATCACTTTGTTATGTATTGATAGAAGTGAGGGGTCTGCCTACTTATGATGGGTTAAGTGAGGTAGATGCTTTCTTGAATAGATTCAAAAGGTAGGTGCCAGAAAAGAAATGTTTCCATGCCTTGAATTGGGTACTGCGCTTTACGCCCGCAAGGTGGTGGAGTACGCATAGAGGAAACTTTGAAGACTGGTGCGCATGTAGGAAAATGTTTCGCTCACGGTTTGGGAAACCTATAGTGCGATGGGTAGATAAATACAATGGATGGGATGGTCCACATGCGCATCTATCTAGGTGGGTATAGGCATATGGTAAGGAACCTACGTGGATGCACATGAGCTTCGCATTGGAAAATATAGTCAATAAGCTTGTTTTGGGGGGGGGGGGGGAATGCGCGAATGGTTCCTCAAGTTGGAACGACAAACTATGGAGAGAACGAGCGTGCAGAAGGTCATCCACACAGAAGCATTTCACGAGATGTGCGAAGCGTTGAACAAGGTATATAATGCCCAACGAAGTGATTGGGACCTGCGCGTACCAACAATTTTATGGGCTTATAGGGTGATGTGCAAGAAAATGATGGAACATACACCTTCTAGGCTGGCCTATGGAGAAAACACTATAATGTTGATGGAGTCTATCATGGCTAGTTCTCGCATAGCAGCTCCCATGGATATGATAGATCGCAGAGCCTTGGAAGAATGGATCGTGCAGTTAGACGAAGAAGAATGTTTGGGACCTGATGAAGAGATCCAGCAGGGTGATCTTAGGCTCCACTAAATCATGAAGGAAAAAGTTCGGTTAAGGGCAAAGAGCACCAGGACAGAAGAAGAAGTCAACAAGCTTGAGGAGGGAATAAAGAAGGACTTTCTTGATAAAAATGCCATGGTGATAAGACAGGAGGTGCACGGTTCGATTGAAAAATTTAGGAGCTACCATCGAGATTTGATCAGTGTGATGCCTTGGATCGGGTCGTATATTACTAAAGGGATGACCGACGGAGGCGCGATGGAGATGGTAAATTATGCGATGCAAATATAAAGTTAAAAGGCAAACTTTTCCTAGGAAAAGTGACTAATGGTCGGTTGAAGCTGTATACAGGTGGCCCTACCACCTGACTAGCCATGGGAAGCACAGTCTTAGCACTCTAGGCAGTTGAAAGGAGGCACGAGACTATAAACTACTCTGCCTAAGAGTTGCGTGATGACAGAACTGCACGCAGGAGCGAAGTGTCACAAGGTTCGCGATAGCGCAAGGCTAGTTGCGTTGCCACGCAGGTCGGCTAGAAAGTGACCATTATAGTCACTATTCACTATGTGATGTTTGGTTTGAGACCAAATGGAGCGGGTGACCGGAATTTAAGGTAGGCTTTATGGGATAGATTTGGGAAAATCTACCACCAAGGGGGCATTAATGAACCAAATTTGGGGAGAATGGTTGAATTCGAATTCAAAAGGTGCTATAAATTGCAAAGGTCTACCGAGCAAACAACACTTAGCCATTTTAGAATTGAGCTATTGCGCGCCCAAAGATCTATGAACACAGATCTGTTTGATGTTTTGAAGTCGACAATGTTGTTTGAGCACTTACATGAGCTATTGAGAGATTTGTGGAACAACAGTATGACCACACTAGAGGAAGCCATGGATATCGGCGAAATGACCGTTTAAGAGGCCACGCAGGCCATGACAATAGGAGATGCCCCTGAGAGCACCGAGATAGTCGCAGAAATCTCTAAATCACCACGCATTCCAAGACCCAAGAAAGATAAACATGCCATGATTTTGGTGCGCGTGTCTCCTAGAAACCCACTGCGAACTAAACTGACCATGGAATAAAAGTGGAAAACAGTTAATTTGGAAACTGATGAAGAGGAGGAATACCTTGAGGAAATCCTTGTCGAAGAGGAGGAGGATGAAGACATGGAAGTGGAAACTGAGGGTGCAGACCCTCTAACCAGGTTACCCGCGTATGTTCCTCCGTGAAAGGGAAAGGAAAGGGTGCCCAAGGACCTAGATGAGAGCAAGAGCTCTCTGCAAACTTTGTTGCTACCTGACGATATCATCTTTGAAGGAGTGCACTTGGGATGGGTGTTGAGTCTAAAGTTTGAAGACTAGGATCTCATGTACCACAAAAATTTCCCACACTTGGCAACTGAGCAACTCATGAAGCCGAAGAAAAGCACTGTGGTGGGAGTTGTAGATTTGGAGCCACACAAGTGGTTGCGCAGAGTAGAGAAAGTAGGGTTGTTGAACCTACTTTGGGTGCCGCATTACCATCGTGCCCTAGTAACTATCTTTGTCATCAGGAATCTACTCTGCCTAGTGCATGATGGGTGTTTGTGGCTGTAGGAGCCCATCCCCATCACGGACTACCTGATTCATAGAATTACCCAACTTCCTTGCAAAGGGGACGACCCAGCAAATATTTCGGAGAGTGTTGAGTCCCAAACTTGCATCTTTCCTATACACCTTTCTAGACTTTTTTCCATTTACCTGGACCTCCTAAGTTGTCAACATCATTGCATATTAGTTTAAAAGAGCATATAAAGTGGTTTCCTAACTATGTTTTGTGTCTGTTGTTTGAATTAGATTTTTACTCATTGAGCTGCGGAATCTTGTCACTTTCGACAGCCAGTTCAACTTTCCGCAGCCTTTTTGTTAAAATCTATATTGTAGGTGTCTTCAGGAAAATCGAGCCACATGGGAAATTTTGAAATGAAGTGGACATGGACCGAGTCCTATTGGCTCAGTCGAATTCACCAAAGAAGGTCGTGGTCAAAGGTAGTCAAGAGGTGGTCAACATAAGAGTCCTACGGTGACAAAACTCTGTTTTTCACCACGTGAAGACTTACGTGGCCGTTCCTAAGTCTTAGGGGACATATTAACACCTATGGACTGCTCCATAAGCCGAATCCAATAGCCACCCTCCATATATTTAATCTTCACGGCAACCATGATGCTAGATTCCTGGACGTGGTTGTTCACCTGTCTTTTATCTGCGCAGTTTTTAGGAAATTAGTTATGTAGTTTTCTGTTATAAATAATTCATTCCCATACGCATGATAGCTAGCTTTTGTAATGTAATTTTGACTGTTAACGAGCCCACTATGCCATGGCATTATTTCTGTGTTATCACTGCATTTTGAATACATGAGAAGACTCTTTTTATAAGCTCAACTCGTGGTTGATAGCTGATTGCTCGAGGTTGTGCAGGGGGCCCCTATACACACCGAGGTTTTTTTTATTGCTATATATTTCCCTGATTTATTTCTTTACGTTCCTTATGCCATAAGCATTCACTTGTATATGTTGCACTTCTTATGGTATTAACGTTTGATTTCTGTCCACAATTTTACATGTTTTTATACTGTTGTTAACTGATCAGTGTCTTTGTTCCAGATTATAGTAGGCAGCCCGGGCATTTGCACATAGTTTTATAATGACTAATGACATGGAATTATTCTTGTCCTTCTGCTGATTTATTTTTCTTAGTTCTTAATTTCAACACTGTTTTATTTATTTGAGTTTTGCTCATTTACTTTTCTGCAAGATAGATATTAAATTTCTCATGTCATTTTCAGTTACCTCCGAAAGCCATAGCGAGACTAATGGTGAGGGATTGAAGTATGAGTGTGTAGTTTGATATTAGTTTACTTTTCTGCAAGATAGATATTAAATTGCTCATGTCATTTTCAGTTACCTCCGAAAGCCATAGCGAGACCAATGGTGAGGGATTGAAGTATGAGTGTGTAGTTTGATATTAGTTTACTTTTCTGCAAGATAGATATTAAAATGCTCATGTCATTTTTAGTTACCTCCGAAAGCCATAGCGAGACTAATGGTGAGGGATTGAAGTATGAATGCGTAGTTTGATATTAGTTTACTTTTCTAATTAGATATCAGATTGCTCAAGTTGTTTATGATTACCTCCGAAAGCCAGAGCGAGACGAATGGTGAGGGGTAAGAATATGAGTTGATGTAATTTGATTTTAGCTTACTTTGCTTGCAATTTTTGGATTTCTTTGAGTTCAGTTTCTTTTATATTTAGACAACAGCAAGGATACTAGGTTTCATGATCAATAGTTCACTGTTTGTTTAATTAGAATAGTGGCACATTTTCATTCTCTTTTAGGAATTAATTTCATCATTGCATGTTTTAAAACTTTTTTGAAAAGTTTAAAGTTTTGGACATCATTTTAAAGAGCAAAATTGCCTTGAACATTTATATCCATACTTTTCTTTTAAGATTGCCATCTCACATTAGGGAATCAAAGAAGATAAACCCAAAAACAAACTAAAAATCAAAAACGGCAAAAAAGTAAGAAATAGGTTATCTTACACATATAGTGTGCCACACTTCAGCAGTTTACGACTCCCAGATTGATAATTAATATAGAAATTTAGGACACTCTAAATTGACCAAACATTTTGGCGCCGTTGTCAGGGAAGTGTAACTAGGTAGCCACTTTCTTAAAAAAAAAGAGAGAAAAAATTTCAAGGAAGGTAAAAATTGATAACTTCTCAAAGTATGCTCTCCTCTTGCACCTAGCGTGATCTGGGGGATCAGAAAAGAGAGTTATTGGTTTAATAATTTCTTGAGTATGCTCTCTTCTTGCACCTAGAGTGATCTGGAAGATCAGAAAGAGAATTATTAGCCCAACTTGAAGAAAAATAAAAAATGACATGCATAGAGCAAGAGATTCTAGGGGAAGGTTTATAGCTAGGGCCAAGAGTTCGATTTTTACAACTCCATTTACTTCAAGGCATATACAAGATACACCTCCATCATCTCCAACTCACACTCCCAGCCTTAGGATTCCTGGAATTCAAGGGGCAGCAACTGAATTAGGAGACTCTCCCACACTATCCATCGAATCTGAATTAGGAAAAGAACCTTTCTTCAATTCTATAGGAGGACATATTGTAATCAAAGAAGTAGAATCACCTGAAGAAAAAGAGGGAGAAATTCCTCTTCATTTGCCATTAGTAGAAGAACCAGAGGACTCTGAAATCTCTGAGGAAACTATCATGACAGAGGAAGTAGTAAACGGATTTGGAGGAGGAGGTAGAGGTATAGGTATAGGAGGAGGAAACAATGGAGGAGGTAGAGGTAACAATGGAGGAAATAGGGATGGAGATAAATCGTTTGGATTTCCTATATTTGATGAGGAATCTCGTACAACAATGAAAAACATTTCACCATCTGTCCTCCCAAACTTTTATGGGTTGCGAAGTGAGGATCCTCAAAACATTTCTATTTGAGTTTGAAGTCGTGTGCCGAACTTATGATTATATGGAAGAATCTCAAAAACTCAAATTGTTTCCTTCAACATTGAAGGGAGCTACTTTGAAATGGTTCATGGGATTAGTCACTCAATCTATTAGGACTTGGAATGATATGAAACAAACATTTTGGATAGATACCTGGACTATTGCATGCCCACCAATCATAAGGATGAGGTATTAAAAATGGTGCAAAAAGAAGATGAAAACTTGGAGGATTTACTTGAAAGATTTCAATACAACCTGAGAAGAGCAAAAATGAGTAACCTAGATGAGGAGACCTTGAAAGCCCTTCTATTAAAATCCATTAGAGATGAATGGATAGATATTTTAAACATGATGGGGAAGGGAAATATTTCTCAACTTCCACTTCATGACATAGCAGAACTATGTGTCCATCTCTCAAGGGGAAAATCTAAAACCAGAAAAGGGCCTAGAGATCCTTCTCTCATTAGAGCAAACAAATCTGCAACTGGATCAGTAAGTAGGGCAGAAATTGGAAATATGCTTGATGAATTCAAAACTAATATTTTAGGGAGCCTTAGTGAGCAACTAGACACCCTTAAAATACAAAACAAGCAGAAAGCAGAAGCTGAAGCTTTGGCCATCTTTTATCCAAAATGTAGGAAGAAACATGCTCTAAGGGAATGCCCCTTGGATGCAAAAGTTGTAGAAACATGTATGATTTGCTCAGAAAGCCATGAGACCAAGGATTGTCCTTCAATTCCTGGGCTCAAAGCTGTCTTTCAAGAAGATCCAAATTCAATTGAGTCTCTCTGTTTTGTTTCAAGGGGACCTTGGCAGGGGCAACAAAATCAATGGTTTAACAACCCCATGAACTTTCAACCCCCACCAAATTGGAATCCTTGGCAACAAACTTGGTCCCAACCTCAAAATCCTTTTCAATCATGGGTAGAAGGTATGCAAAATCCTTATGGTAGATTTGCTCAATTTTATCAATATCCTCCATCTTTTCAAAATCAACAAGCTCCACAACTTCCAAATCAGAATCCACAACTTTCATTTCCATTTCAAAAACAACAACAAACTTCTCAACAAAATCCAAATTCTCAACTCTTGCTTCCATTCCAACAAAAGACAAATCAACTACCATCCCAGCCATTGCCAAATCCCAATAATAAAAATCCTCAAAATGATTACATGGTAGAAGGACAACAATTTCCTACCTATATGATTGTTCCTTTCAATGATGTACAACTCAGGTCTAGTAGAGTTTTAGAAAAACCTTTTATAGATGCTCAAAAGAAAAGTATTTCTGAGGAAGATTCTCTTGAAGCCAATAAAGGTTCTGAAGCATCTCTTCAAAACCCAAACACTCAAAAAGAAAAAGAAAAAGAGTCAACCCCCACAACTCCTATAGTTGAGCAACTTGCATCTTCATCCACACCTCCTTTTCCCGAAAGATTACAAATTGACAAAGGAGTGGAAAAACAAATCTTGTTGCCTGACTATGATTTCCTAGATGAATTAAAGAATGTCTGTATCAAGATTCCCTTGCTACAAGCCATTAGGGAGATTCCTATTCTAGCAAAAACAATAAAGGAGTTGAGTCTCAAAATACCAAGAAGGAAACCAAGAGATACAAGAAGAATCCACCTGGTAGGAAAAATTGCAGATATCATGATGGGAAAAATTACCATGCAGAAATATGTAGATCCTGATAGTCCAATTGTCAAAACACATATAAATGGGGTAGAAATTCTGAATACTTTGATTGACATAGGGGATGATATCAACATTATGAGTAGATAGACTATGTGTCACACGGAATAAGTCGATCTTGCGAACAAGATAGACCTTCCTAGAATCTAAAGAAGACCTAATGACAAGCAAACCAATCAGACACTATCTTTCTCTAAATATGCTTTGATAGCACAATAGCAAATAAGTGTTTTTAGGGCCTACCTTAGGTCCAACGCTAGCTTGTGGATGCCCTTGCTCATTTGATCCAAATGAGCTCCTTTTCGCGAATCTGCAAACACAAACAAGGCAAACAAATTAAATAGCACCTGAAAAGCCAATTGCATAAAACATATTTAAAATGAAAGTCAAGGAGTCCATGAAACAAATAACATAAGATACTTGTTGAGAAAAATGAGTTTGATTGTATTAATTCAAAAGAAGAAGAACCTTACAACCTTTGCCTTGACGCTGTACAAGCTCCTCCCAGGGTCCAGCAAGAAGTCTCCTCTACTTTGACAAGTTTCACTCACTCCCCAATGAAACCAAAAAGGTATGTGATCTCTCCTCTTTAGGCTTAACTAGGAAGTCTTGATTTCACCAACATTTACCCTAAAAAATGTTCAGCTTCTAACCTCTCCAGCAACTAGCCCAATGCCTGTATTTATAGTGCAATGGAGGGAAGTTACTAGGTCCTCCTTCAAAGGCATAAAGCCCTCCTTCAAAGGGATAGCTCCTCTCATCAAGGGATTAGCTCCTTCTCTTTTGGGATGCATGAACCGCCTCAGAGCGAACAATCCACGTCAAAATTCCTTCTAGAAACCTCTAGAATTAACCCAAAGTGAGTTTTTTTAAGATAAAACTTGTGCCTTTTGACTTTCACAGGGGTCCTCACCTACACCGTTAGGGACAGAGTGGGCAGGTCCGCAGTTTTTGTACACAGAAGGTGCGGGACTGCAGGTGACCATGAGAGAAAGTGCGGAACCAGAGTTACATTGATTTTTAATGCCTTTCTCTCATTTCCAAAGCTTGATTTGGAGAGCTGAGGTCTGAGACTTGCTTAGGAGGACAGTACAAGTGATGATAGACCCATACTGACTGCAAATAATCATGATGACGATATTTTTGTGTAACAGATTTCCCCCTAAAGTGCGAAGTATGTAGTAGATGAGGATTTCTTATCATTTAGGAAGAGTGAAGTACTTTATCATTTAGAGGATCATCTTGTGGAGAACCCGGTTGGAACCTGTAAAAACATTCAATGCAAAATATATATATGAGATCATATCATCGCTGAGGTAGGCATTCCCATACTCAGATCAAAATTGACTAGAAAAACTAACTACTGCTCTGATACATGAATGATCTTGTAAAACATCACAAGTAAAGACTCATGTGGACACAGTATGGACGCAGCCATCTGTTTATGAATAGTCCATTATATAATGAATACAAAATTCCTCGCAGCCTGGATTGTGGAAACTAGATCCAAGGTCTTCATTTCTACTTCCCGAAATAGTGCGATTCTATCCATGCGAATGAATGTGTTGATGTCGAACATGGTAGAAACCACTTGATTACCAGTCAATGATGTAAACTGTTAACAAGTGTGAGAGAAACCACTAGTAATGTCAATGGCTCTCAAAGTACCCAGTACAATCCATGAGATGCGAATAAATGTGTTGATGTCGAGCATGTCACGGAATCATTTGATCGAAAGTCAATGATGTAAACTGTCGTCAAAGGTGAGAAACCTGTCTTTGATGCATGGAGATCTCAAGGTACTGACGATTCCTAGATCATCTTCCTACATAATGAGCTGATGTCGATAGAAAGCGATCCGTCGTAGGCAAGCCCACAACACGAAATCATAGATCAAGTTGAAGAAATTTAGTTGCAAGAACTGACTCAGGGATGGTCAAGATGGATGACAGATATTTTGCAGATGAATGGCTTATTGGCAGTGACCTCTTGAGCACATAACAACACGACAGATGGTTTGGTGACAATTGACCCAAAGTTAATACCCAGAAACCGGCTGAAGACTTTCAATGTGGTTTGATCAACTGTTAGGCAAAGGATTTCCCAACCCAGGTGAATAAAAGTGTCGTGTTCAAGAATGGTTACAAAGTATGACAAACATGCTCATTTTTCTCTCTTTTCCCCCACCATTTCTGGTAAGTACCTCTTTATTTTTGACAAGCTTGAGGAGGATAACATTTGCTTGATTATAAGCTCATCCTTCGGATGAGTCCAACTTAGTTTAAATTCGAACCTTAAGAAGGAGTGGTTTGTTCCTGTTTGTAATTGAACAGGTACTTTACTGTGAAATTTTAACGAGTCCAGTATAGGAGAAACTCGGCGTTTTTCAATTTTAGAGAGTCTGAAAAAACTTAAGAAGACTCCAGGGTTGACCTTTTCCGTAAATTTGTGTCTCCCAAGCCCGAAAAAGTATAAAATAATACTTGAGAGAACTGCTTGATCTTTTACGACCAAGGAGTACTTTTCGTCATTAGTGCCTTTGACCCGAAAAAGTAAAAAAGCGATCAATGACACGTCGTTTTATAACCAATATCGAATTTGAAATGACAAAAATCCGGAAATCTTTTCATGTTTTTATCGTCGGAAAAGAGCTGTAAGTGGACCGTCTTTTAATACTGTTTTAACGAGTTTAAAAGAAACACTCGGCAATCTTTTCATGTTTTAGGAGTCAGAAAAGAGCTTAAAGATGACTCTACATGTTTTTATGTTGAAAATGGTAGATTTCGCCTGAATAATCCTTTATTCTGCACAAAAACACAAACATTACTCATACCTGTTTGAAATGGATAAAAACGTCGCAAAATACCTTTTCAAAGTGAAACATAAACAAATTTGCGATTTATTTACTCAAAAAACTTATAAAAAGGGTCTTTGCCAATTCATTTTTACCGTTTGAATTTGGGTGAGAAAATAGTGCTTTTGCTTAGAAAACTTCCCGTGAAGATTTCGGAAAATCCAACCGTCGGAATCGAGCGTCGTCTTCTCCAGGTAATCCACATCATCCTACTCTTCATTTTCAACTGTTTAGTTTTTTGTTTTAGTCTTTCATTTCATTTTTGGGAGGGTTTTTAGGCGCAAAACCCGCGCGCGGGGGCCCGCAGGTTTACCATTGCAGACCCGCGGACCCCGACTTTTTCTCCATTGGGAAAAAGCTTGGGGTCTGCACCTTCCGTGTACACAAAGTGCGTCCCACGCACTGTGTCTAACCTGGAGGGTGCGTACCCCGCCGTAAGGGTTTTGAACCCAAAAATTCTCAAAAATGGACCAACCAAAATATTTTCTAGCAATTTAATTAATCTTTATACTTGATGCAAAGAGTACATCATGCTAAATTTGCGTGAACGAGAGCACGAGGACGTGGATGCTGCCGCATGGAATCATAAGCCTTCACTTGATGCTTTGAGGGTGTGCAAACTGTACAAATTCTGGGCCATTCCTGGCATGAGGGCTCAGGTGGATTTCTTACAGTGGCTGGTTGACAGATGGAGCATACAGGGCCAGTGTTTCTTCATTGGCGGCCACCAGCTCGAAATCGAGCCGGCGGACATATATTTCTTGACTGGTTTGCCCAAGAGAGGCGAAGTCTTGACTCTACACGAAACTAGGCCAAGTGGCCAATCTGTCGATAGCCTCCGGCTAGAGTACTGCAACAGCCAGGCTAGAGACAAAGGGATAGACATAAAGACGATATCCCGTCCTGAACTCATGATGATTGTGTTTACTGTCACCAGACTTTGCGGAGCTGCCGCATTACATATTGCCACCGGATCCCAAATGCATATGGCAGTTGATTGCTTTCGAGGCACCATCTTCAACTGGTGCGATGCCGTGTTGGCCAATGTGAAAGGCCAACTGACCAGGGCCAAGAACGGATGACTAAAGACCTTTGGTTATGGGGCTTTGGTCGTGAGTTTTGGCCTGGAGAGGGTTCCTATGCTGATCCCACAGCACCTTACTGTTGGAGCTGGGCTTCCTCGAGAGCCCAAACTGATGCGATGGGTCGCAGTCATGGCCTGTCACCCGGACGAGAGGACAGAGGTTGCTCGATTCAAACCTGAGTATTTCCAATGGCTGGAAAACCAGGTCTTTTCCATTCAGGACTTCCCTTACGTTGGGATAGATTTTCGTGGTGACCCTTACATGGTTCTTCCACTAGGAGAGCAATGGGACGAGTCAGGTAAAATCCTTTCCAACATTTTTCCTATTTTAATTTTTTTATTTTTCCATCGTCTCAAAACTGATAGTAAAAATTTTAAAATGTAGATGTGGGTCCACAACGACCAGCCACTCTCTGGCCTTTCGAGAGGAGGCAACCAGTTGCACCCGCGCCAGCCCCACAGGACGAATCAGTAGAGGTTTTGGCCGAGTTGGAGGGTCATCTCGAGTGCTTGACAGGAGATATTCTTGAGACCACTATAGACGACATTCCTCGTCAACTTCAGCGCTATGTGATTGGAGTCCCGAAACCTTTTAGGAGGTTCCTTTGCAAGGTGGCCCATGCAGTGGTTTCTTATAGAGATCATCACCAGTGATAGGATGATCGCCTATTGTGGGCACATGTGACATTTTTGTTTTTTGTACTTATCATTTTTGTGGATCATAAGGTGTTTTTCAACCTATGATCGAGGACGATGTATTTTTTGACACACTCCTATATATATATATATATATATATATATATATATATCACTATTACCAGCTTATCTTGTAAATCATGTTATGGAATGATTTTAAATTCACATGTATGATTATTGCAAATGTCTATTTAACATTCGAGAAGCAATTGCATCTACTAATGTATTTAAAGACCTTGGAATATGCTAATATTCAATGTAATCAAACTCACATTCCAAGAGACGCACTCTCAAAAATAATCTTAATAACACTGGATTTCTAATGGCATACACTCTATTAAGCTGTAATACAATGAGTTCAGAATCTAACCTCACTATCAAACTCCGAATCCCAAATGAAATAGATTCAGACAATAACTCAATCACTGCACTGTACTCGGCAATGTTGTTCATTGTTTGACCGAGGCTTACCCCATGCATAGATACTAACTCGTCAGAGGGCGAATAGATAACCCAAGCTGCGGAAGAGATGTTCCGTGTATTACGACAAGCGCCATCAGCGAAACCAATGTATGTTTGGAGAGGCATCGACATCTGCAATATCAAGAGTAAAACCAAGATAAGCAGGAATACTGACGAAAAACACTCTCTAAGCTAAGCACACTGTTTAAACTAAAACACACCAGCTAGAAAGAAAAAACTATCCTAACTAAAAAATCTCCATACCCATTCTTTTAAGCATAATACCTCTTCAAGTAAAGGCCATTTTTGGGTTTACCCAAAGAGTCCCCATCAAAGTCTACCAATTCATAAGCCCCTTTAGCTAGCTTTTGCTTGACAACATAGGGACCATGCCACATAGGAACGAATTTTCCAGCGCCTAATTTATCATTAGCTTGATCATAAACTAAGACTAGATCTCCTTCCGAAAAATTTCGAGGGGTCACATTTCGATCATACTGAGATTTTATCTGTTTTGCGTGAGTCTCGATCGCCAATGCAACATCACGTCGATTCTCATCTAATTGAGCCAAGTATAACAAACGCTTTTCCTCTTCGGAAGTGGCTGGAAGTAACTCGATGGCCATTTGTAGTGACGGGATTTCGCATTCGATGGGTAACACGGCTTCCAAACCATAGACTAGTTGGAAAGGAGTGAACCCTATTGATGTTTTTACTGAAGTTCGGTACGCCCAAAGCACTGAAAATAGCATGTTGTGCCAATTCGACCGATGAATCCCAATGATTCGTCGGATCATGATAACTAAAACTTTGTTGATGGACTCAACCAGACCATTCACTTGTGGATAATAAGGGGTTGAACTATCGTGACGTAAACCAAGCTGGCCTGTAAGTTCGGTCATCATAACGTTTCGAAAATGATGCCCATGATTGAACACGAAAATTGCAGTTGTCTTGCCGTCTGCCTTGAATGTAGGCATCGCCTCGGCCCACTTAGTAAAATAATCTACCGCAAGGATGATATACGCATGCCCCCCGGCCGAGTGAGGGTTACATGTAATAAAATCGATACCCCATTTGGTAAAAGGACCAACGACAATTATAGGGTGGAGAGGAGCAGGTGGAGCGCGCATCTTACGATAAAAAATCTGGCAGTTGTGGCATTTTCAAACCGTCGTAATACAATCTTTAAATAAGGACGGCCAGAAGTAGCCAGCGCGCAATATCTTTTGGGTTGTGGCATACCCAGACATATGACCGCCACACGCTCCAGAGTGACAGTCATTTAGAACCCTTTCAGCTTCCTCGTGAGTTAAGCAACGTCGAAACATAGAGTCCGCCCCACGGCGATAAAGAGTATCTCCAATAATCCTGAATTGTTGGGACTGGAATCGGATTTTCCGACGTTCTGACCTTGAAATTTCTGGCTGAAAGGATTGGGTCTGGAGATAAACAATGATATCCCCATACCACGGATCTAAAGTGCTGATTAGAAACAAGGATTCGTCCGCAATGGGCTCCTCCGCCACAGTTTCTGTGTCAGCACGCAGGAAGTCACACATTAACTCCGCAAAAACTAAAGATTTCTCAGACTTAGATTTCTCAAACTCCAAGTCGAACTCTTGCAGGATAACGATCCATTTAGAGTACTTGCCCCCTAGCAATTTCTTGGTCAAAATGTAGATCATAGGGTTGCAATCCGAAATTACCGTAGTTTTACGTAGTAGAATGTAGTGACGGAAACTTTGGACAACTTGCACAGCTGCCAATGCCAATTTCTCCACATGTGAGTATTTTAGCTCAGTTGGATTTAGCATGCGACTGAGGTAATATATCACATGTTCCATTCCTGATTCATCTTCCTGAACTAAGACCATTCCAATGGTAGAATGAGAGGCGGCGAGATACAAGAAGTAATCCTGGTTGTAGTTGGGAGGATGCAACAACGGTGCATGGGTCAATGCGCGTTTGAGTGCATCAAAAGATTTCTGAGCTATCTCATCCCAATAGAATTGAGTGTTTTGCTTCAACAACCAGGTAAAACCTTTTGTAACCTCGGCGTAGTTAGGAATGAATCGTCGTAAAAAGTTTGCTTTCCCCTGCAAACTTTGGAGTTGGCGAAGACTCGAAGGAGGAGGCAATTTGATGATAGCTTCGACCTTCGAGGGATCAACGCGAATGCCGGCTTTCGAAACTACAAACCCCAGCAATCGAACCGTTTCTATACAGAAGACACATTTGTGTGGGTTCAACCGAATCCGATAATGCCTACACCTCATAAAGATTGCTCGTAAATGGACGAGGTGATCAGCTCGATGTAATGAATGAGCAGACAAGTCATCGAGATAGGGTTGCACAATGTGCTTGATGTCATGAAACGCATAAGACATCGCCCTTTGAATAGTTGCTCCAGCATTCTTAAGCCCAAAAGGTAATTTGCAATAAGAAAATGTCCCCCATGGACAAATGAAAGTCGTTTTTGGTTGATCGGCAGGTAGAATATTGATTTGATTGTATCCGGAAAAACCGTCCATGAAGGAAAATATTTTGCTGCCGGCACAATCATCAATGATTTGATTGATATAGGGAGTTGGGTAATTGTCCTTTGGACAGGATCGATTAATGTCCCTATATTCGATGCATATTCTTATCGTTCCCTACTTTTTGTTAACCAGAACAATATTCGATACCCAATCCGTTAACGGGATCGGATAAATGAAACCTGCTTTCAAGAGTTTTTCAACTTCTGCTTTAATTGCAGCAACTTTTCGTGGGTGAATCTGACGCAAACGTTGCCGGACGGGTTTAGCGTCCGGGTAAGTCTTGATCTCATGAACAACAATCGCGGGATCAATTCCTGGCATTTCCTCATAGGACCAGGCAAACACGTCGCGGAATTCTTGAAATAGGGCCTTATATAATTGAATTTCTTCATCTGTACACGAGGCACCTATATGAATGTTCTCAACAATTTTGGGGTTAACCGAAATGTCAATAGGAATAGTTCGAGAGATGTTTCCCAAATTTAACTCTGAATCGGGATGTTTCATTCGATTCTGAGGTTCCTTGACATTAAAAATTGATGAGAAATCATTTTCAAAATGATCATCCTCAGGTAAAAACGAAGATCTGTGATGGAGATCTTCCCATGGTAAATCATCTACACATAGGATTTCACGAATTTGCTCATCATAGTGAACAAGTTCAGAAAACGTAGTTAAATCCGAGGTTGATGTGAAAAGTGATTCCTCACGGACCACATCCATTAAGTCATTTTTGGTTGAACATGAGTAGGCAAAAGACTGCACGGCTTCATAGGCAATTTCGTATGGACTCAAAGGCATGGAATCACCAAATGAGTCTATCTCAGATCCAGAAGGAATGATCCAAGGATCATCATAAACAATGGTGTCTGGTGTAATCATATGGATGGTTGCAAATGAAGATGATGCGTTGATTGGAGGAAAAGGAAAAGTTCCCAGTAAACCGGCATCTTTAACTAATCCTACTCCAACATCCTTATATGGGATAGTCGTTTTACCGACATGCTGAATACTCTCCGAAGAGGCTGGGTCGGATGAAAAGTAAGCCAGCTGGTCTATTGTTACGATCTTTCCATTGTGTGGAAATTTTATTACTCGAAAGACCGATGAAACGACCGCTGTCATAGCGTAAGACCAACTTCGACCCAAGAGAAGGTTGTAGTCTAGAGGGGCATCAACCACCTCCACATCTAGACTAACGGTTTTTCCTTCAACCCCTATAGGAAAATCCTATAGAATGCCAAAAGGATGAAACCCACGGCCATCAAAGGCCTTTAGAATCGTCGGGGATTGATTTAGTGAAGGATAACCAAGCGATCTCCAACACTGTATCGACATAATACACGTTGAGGCTCCCTCATCAATTACAGTCCGATGAATAGGCCTGTTTTTGACTATCACTGGTATCTGGAAAGCCATTTGATGAGGCAAACGCATTGTACTATTTTCTAGATCGAAAATTATTAGGTTCGGGTCCTGAATATCAACAGCTCCTATAGCCGACAAAAGTAATTTACGTTGTGCTGGGCATGATTGCAGCACTTCCAAAGCCGACATTGCTGAGGGTGAAACAGCTAAATCCTCAACAATGTTATAATTCTGATCCGCTCTCGCATGTGGATTGAAAGCTGACTTTCGAAGTATACCCTTGGCGGGCGGTTTGATTACTAAGTCTGGATTAGGTTTCTCGATCTGTAGTGGATCGGAACCGGGAGCTGAGGTTGATGGATTAGAATGAGAAGATTCTGCTTCTTTACCATCAACAGGACTCTTACTACCATAATCTTGCGATCGAGTCACAATCCTAACATGGGACATCATCAGTATGGGTTCTTCATTGGCACTCGAGGATGAACCTATCATCTTACTGTCTTGAGCTGGAAAAGGATCCTTCAAAACAGCAAGAGTTTGGGAACCCTTGACAATCTTCGCAACCTCTGCACGATGAGGGCAGTCTCTTGTAAAATGTTCATCGTCACAAATGAGACAAGGATAACGAGGTTTGCGTTTTTCGTCATTGGATTCCGCCTTTTCAGGTTTCTCCTTTGAACTTTTATCCGTTTTATTCTTCTTCTTTCCTTTCTTCTTCCCACCGGATTTTGATTTGGCTGTAGATGACTCTACAACGTGAATATCGGCGGAAATCTCTACAGAAGAATCTCATGTTGGGGAATCAGGCAAGGTTATGATAGGAGAAGAATTCTTGGAAGACTTCTTCTTACTTTTAGTGTTATCCGTACTAATCATACCGTCAGCGGCATGAGATCCCGAAGGAGCTACAACGATTTGATTTGACTTGGGAAGATCGGGGATTTTTTCGTGTAACGTACCTGACTGAGTATAGACCAAGTCAAGGTACTGTGCTTGAGCAATGACTTGCTCCTCAGTAACCACTCCGGATTTAGCAACATCTTCAGTGATCTTTGGCAACAAAGATTTTACAAACCACTCAGCCAAGATCTGATCCGGAATAAATACCTTCACTAAACGACGCCGACGTCTCCACTCATGAATATGATCTGAAATGTATGTGGATGTCGATTGTTTTAGCGAAGTTAACAATTCCGTGCCATTATCATATCATATTGGCAACTGGAAATGAGTTAAAAATGAGGTAGTTAACTGACTAAAATTATAAAAAGTGCCTCGCGGTAACTCAATGTACCACTTGGCCGCGAGACCAATTAGAGTGCGCTGGAAAAGTCTAAGATGGATCAAATCATCTGTGATGGAGTTAGATGCACACCAGAGGTGGTAAGTCATCACATGGTTCGACGGGTCCTCTCCTGATTTACCTTCGAACTTGGGAATGTCACTGGGCAACTTATTCGGCATTGGCAGCCAAAACGGAAGATAATTAATGGGATCGTTCGTTAGGCGCGACAAGTCAGGTAAGTCCAAAGTTGCAATAAATGGTAACTGCCGATTAAGATCCCTAAAACTCTGGGTCATGAGACCAGCCCCAGGAGGAGGATATCCAGGATAACTAGGAATAGGAATCGCGTTCGGGATATTGTATCCTCCCGAAAACCAGGATTAACCAGACTGTACTGGGGTTGTTGAGGTTGTTGATAAGTGTACCCAGGATACGGTTGATACTGATAAACTGGCTATTGGACAGCAGGACCGAATTGGTACTGTCCCTGGTACGGTTGATAGGTGAATTGTGGTTGACTTGTGACAACCGTACTTAAACCAGGTTGTCCTACAGGCATCTAAACCGAAGTTTGAATCGTAGATCTAGACGGTGGTAAAGATGTCCGAGGAGTAGATACAGGAACAGTAGAAACCGGAGGTGTCGATACTCCAGAAGTAGGTGGGATAGATTGAACAGATGTTGCGACAGTTGTAGCAGTCGTTTGAGGCGGAGTACGAGGTGTACTAGGCCCAGGATGAGAAACTACCGAAGGTACAGAAGTTTGAATGTTAGACTGGACTGGTTGTTGGGGTGTACCAGAAACTAAGGGTTGTCCAGTTTGAGATGACAATTGTACACTTGGCTGCAACACATGTTGGGTTTGCGATGGATCCCACACTATATTCATTCCGGGGTACTGACCCATAACTGGTTGAGAATACTGAAGACCATAACCGAGTTGAGGGTAGGATTGATAATTGAAAGGTACATTTCCCGTTCCTTGAACAAACGTTTGACCCCGAAGTCTACGGGACTGTCTTGGTAATTCATCCACAGTTAAAGACTTTTAACTACTTCACACGCAAACAAAGTAAAATCTCAATGAAAATCACCTAAGGTCTCTAAATAACCAAACAAATTTGAATCACACTCCTAAAGAATCTAGGGGATCAAACACACACAAACAGTAACTTTCCGGACCGAAAACACTAGTTGGTGATGAAATCCAACGTCGCAGAGTTCAGTACAGAAATGGCAGTTGGAACAATTACCCCGGCAACCTACTTAATGAATAGACTGGCACAAGTTCCTCCACTTAACCGTCTCGAGTGAAGTGAACCTCCCAGAAAATCCGAGTCTAGCCGACGTCTGCTCCAGGTACAGTGGGATCTTCCCACCACTGTCACCTCAGGAAGAGTCCTAAAGAATATGGCCACTAAGGTTACCAATTGAGACAAATACACCTGGGGGAACAGTCTACGATCCGATACGCACGCAAGGGCAGAGTAGCAAGCTCAATCCCCTTGAAGGCTCCTTGACATAATCCAAGGTTTACCAACAAGTGACCCCAGGCTCCTCGACAATGGTTAATCCGAGGTTTACCGTTTGTAATACGTGAATATCTAGCGTCGTTCCCAATGAGGAAGGATTGATTCCCACACTGGTTCAGACACAATCTCGTGCTTCTCCTTTAAGAGGAGCTTTCCCAGAGCATAAATGCAACAATTGGATTTCTTCCCTACCACAAGATACAACTACTTGTTTGTTTTTACTGTCTTGGAGAGTTAATTACTCTCCTACTCCAAGACACTAGCCTAAGCTAAGTTGGTGTATCAGAGCCCTAGAAATAAAAATGTTACTAGGTGAATTTTACTTTAAGCTTTAATTTTAGTGGTTTTTGTTTAAGTCCAAAGGTGCAGAGATGAAACTCGTGGTATGAAGACTCGACTCAAAATCACTAAAAATGCACCTAAGATGATCTAAACAATCTTTTTCTCTTCGATGAACTTCTAAACTAAGAAAGAGTTTGAGAATGCAAATACCTTGTAAACACAAATCTTTCTCAATTAAACAAATTAAAAGAAGAGCTTTTCCTTTCCAAAGCACTCAAAACGAGACAACTAATTATTTCACAAAATTTCCCCTTTTTGTTTCAAAGCACCCAATCACTACAAAAAACAAACTTTTTTCAAAAGAGATTTTTTATATTTTGTAAATAAAACACTCAAAACTAATAAAAATGACTAACTTTGAGAGCTACAAACTATAAAAACCTATTTGACGTCAAAGCCTACTAAAAGTCTTTTTAAAGGATGTTTTACTCAGCTAGATGCAAGCTAAGGACTAATTTATGCACAATCACAAATCAGTCAAGAACAACCAATTTCGTTTTCTTTTTGAAAATGAAAATCCAAACTCTCAAACACAAGCTTTTCGAAGTTTTGAAATGAGAAAATACAAAGCGGATTCCTCAACAAGGGGAGATTTCATACATGGTCAAACTCATAAGAAGGCTGGTAGACACTAAGGTGATCTGAAGTCCCTACAGCTTCTAAGCTCGGAGTCACTACACAACCAAAATGAAAAACAAACCCAACAAGCAAAACTCCTAGGAAATTCACCTAAAACCCTAACACTAACGAAATCGATCCAAGGAAAGTTTTTGACAGAGTACATGCAGGTCTGGGCAATGGCTAAAACCTATAAACAAATTCTAAACTGATAAAAAAGAGAAAAATTTAAAATTTCTCAAAATTTTGACAGGGTACGCAGGCAGCCTGTTTACACAGGTGCGTTCACACTCTGTGCACAAAGCAAAAGCGCGTACAAGTATGCACTGTGCTTAACTCAAAGGGTGCGTACTTCTCCCAAAATTATGAAAAATAAAAACTAACTCAAGATTAACTAAAAACACCCAATCCCACAATCATCAAGTCAAAAACAGAAACAAAAAATACAGTTTCTCAGGTCAAAGTATAAACAAGGAAAACAATCAAGTCCCCAGTGGAGTCGCCATTTTGTCACACGGAATAAGTCGATCTTGCAGACAAGATATACCTTCCTAGAATCTAAAGAAGATCTAATGACAAGCAAACCAATCAGACACTATCTTTCTCTAAATATGCTTTGATAGACAATAGAAAACAAGTGTTTTTAGGGCCTACCTTAGGTCCAACGCTAGCTTGTGGATGCCCTCGCTCCTTTGATCCAAATGAGCTCCTTTTTGCGAATCTGCAAACACAAACAAGGCAAACAAATTAAATAGCACCTAAAAAGCCAATTGCATAAAACATATTTAACATGAAAGTCAAGGAGTCCATGAAACAAATAACATAAGATACTTGTTGAGAAAAATGAGTATGATTGTATTAATTCAAAAGAAGAAGAACCTTACAACCTTTGCCTTGACGCTGTACAAGCTCCTCCCAGGGTCCAGCAAGAAGTCTCCTCTACTTTGACAAGTTTCACTCACTCCCCAATGAAACCAAAAAGGTATGTGATCTCTCCTCTTTAGGCTTAACTAGGAAGTCTTGATTTCACCAACATTTACCCTCGAAAATGTTCAGCTTCTAACCTCTCCAACAACCAGCCCAATGCCTATATTTATAGTGCAATGGAGGGAAGTTACTAGGTCCTCCTTCAAAGGGATAAAGCCCTCCTTCAAAGGGATAGCTCCTCTCATCAAGGGATTAGCTCCTTCTCTTTTGGGATGCATGAACCACCTCAGAGCGAACAATCCACGTCAAAATTCCTTCTAGAAACCTCTAGAATTAACCCAAAGTGAGTTTTTTAAAGATAAAACTTGCACCTTTTGACTTTCACAGGGGTCCGCACCTACACCGTTAGGGACAGAGCAGGCAGGTCCATAGTTTTTGTACACAGAAGGTGCGGGACCGCAGGTGACCATGAGAGAAAGTGCGGAACCAGAGTTACATTGATTTTTAATGCCTTTCTCTCATTTCCAAAGCTTGATTTGGAGAGCTGAGGTCTGAGACTTGCTTAGGAGGATAGTACAAGTGATGATAGACCCCTTACTGACTGCAAATAATCATGATGACGATATTTTTGTGTAACACTATGGAACAACTAAAACTTCCTAATCTTCTTTTTACACCTACTTTACTGCAACTTGCAGATCAATCAATTATCAAACTAGATGGTGTATTAGAAGATATTTCGGTCTCCTTAGATTCTTGGGATTGTTTTCATTTCGGGCAGTTTATGATTGGTCCATATATGTAGTGTGAGGTCCCATCAGGACACGTAAGCTTAGAAGGTTTACCCCAGATGAAAACAAATGAACTCATGTAGTTTCCTGCAGATTGACGTAGCTCCAGGACACTGTGGTGTGAAAAAAGGTAGGGCCTAGAAGTATGAAGTGGCAAGGCCACGTAATCTCGAGGGATATTCCATTGGTGTAACACAACTTATGGGAGGTCATATAGGGACACGTAAACCAAGAGAATTTTCCCCGCCATTTTAGATGTGAGGCATGTTAAAAAGGGCCTAGCGTAATAGATTCAGGGAGACAGAAATATTCATGTCAGTTGATGCTTCTGGAAGATGACAAAAAGTGCTCTAGAACTCAGTATTACGACATTTTTTGTGTGTTATGTGACCAAGGAAATTTAGGCCATATACAAAGAATTACAGGCTTATTTCATTAAGAAATGTTGTGGGTGTGTATTGGAAAATCACTATGGGGCTTAACTCTATGGGCATATGGAGATGAATGGGTCAACAACTAGTTTAGCTCTCTGGACTATACTAAGCAGTTATGCCAAGAGTGGTAGCTCTTTAGAGTGTGGTTAATGAGGCTAGAATAGGTTGGTAGCTGGAGTTAGAACAACATGACTGGGTCAATAGCCACTTTGGCACTATGTTCCATATTTTGCAGTTATGCCAGATGTAGCATTGCTCTACAATTGGTAGGTGTGGCTTGAACAAGTTATCAGCATTCTGATAATCTACGAAAGATTGAGTTGTAGAATCTATAATTGACTTCTAGAAACAGAAAGAAGGAAACATAATTGAATTGCTTGGCTTAATCAAAATTAGCCATACTAGAGTGTCCCTCACACCACAAAGAATTAAATCATAAAAGACTTATAGGAAAGAGGACTCATACAATAATTTATGATCTATAATGGTGTGTCTCATATTGTTATCCTTGAGTCTTATGTGCATTACAAAGCAACAATGTAGATCATGCATGTTCCTGTCGGTTGAGTAAATTATGCCCATACGCAGGCTCTTTATTGAAGATCGATGAGTCATACTGAAGTACATTCTGAGCACTGTGATCAATTAATAAGCATGGAAATCCACACTATGATATTAATATAACCGATAGTGTGTTGTTGTGGCTAAAAGAAAAATGGAACAGTAGAATGGTAAGCCATGCTAGAGTACTCTCTCAGATAGTGTGTGAATGACAGTTAGGATTGAAGTGTTCCCTATGTAGCAAAGGATAAAAACTTTATAATGCAAAGTTAGACTGGTGTGGATAGAAATAGAGTATTGATTATGGAGAGATTTGGTGTGCGAGAAAGATGTTGAGAGAGGACGATAGAGCCAGTAACATAGACAAGGTCGAGATATAATATGAAAATTTTATGAAGGTCAAGGGCAGAGTGCTAAGTATGTTGTTGAGGTGTTGAAGGATAAGAGCTAAGTGGCATTGAGTGTGTCTTTGGTGTAGAGGGACGAGAGCATAGGGTAGAGACAAAATTGAATGCAGAGTAGTGTGGAGGGATTTGGGGTGTGTGCGCTATTGTGAAAGGCCAAGAGATGTTGAGGAGAATGATGACCAAGAGTTGTTGATCATGGTGATTGTATGGGAGTCGAGAGAAGAAGACAGAGTGTTGTTTCAGAGTGGATAGTGTGAGGAAAAGGTTGGGTGAATTCTGTTTAGAGGTGTAGAGGGCCAATAATTGGTAATTAGTAGAGAATAAAATTTGGAAAATTTAGTGCAAGTTCTGTGAAAGCCCCACCCATGGTCCTCTCATAAAATACATTGTAAATATTTTTTCTATATGTGAAATTTGAAAAAAGGGGACTTAGTAACAGGGACACAGATTCTAGAGATGGGGAGGAGGATTGCTTGCTTGGGATGTTGTGGTTTCTTGTGCAGAGAAAGAAACTTGAATTACAGGACAACCATTAAAGGTTGGTTGGTGCATTAAGTCAAGGGATTGGTTCTTGAAATTAATGTGCTGCAAGAGGAAGTACTGAGGACCATGTTGCTTGAAAAATAGCATAGAGATTTATGAAGGGGGTGGTGAATTGCAAGGTAGAAAGGATGAAATAGTAGAAGTTGGCTAAGAAAGAGGCCGAGGCAGCAAGCATAAGGGGGATATCCCTATAAATAAGGAAAAAGACGGCAGAAGACATTAATTTTTTCATTAGAAGACAAGCTAGAAGCATGCAAGGGAGGACACCCATTCGAACTCAGATATGCAAGAGGCAGAAAAAGAAGGTAGGGAATCAAGCATCCATCAAGAGTAATAATCAAGCAACACTGAAGAGAAGATAAGAGAAGGGGATCAGTTATCTGGTTCCCTAGAGGCTATGGGTTGAGTTGTTAATCTTTGGAGCCTTGTAATAGCTTATGGTCCCTAGAGGCTATGGGTAGAGATAGGATCCCTAGAACCCTATAATAGATTGGGTCCCTAGAGGTTGTGGGTTAAGAAAGAGGTCTCTAGATCCATATAACAACTTAGATCCCTGGAGGTTGTTGGTTGGGATAGAATCTCTGGAGCCCTGTAATAGATTGGGTCCCATGGAGGTTGTGGGTCAAGAAAGCAGACTTTGGATCCCTATCACAGCTTAGGAAGAGGCCATCCTAAAGCAGCATCAAAGGAATACTTGATTGAATACTTGTGGTTATTTCATAGTTTTTACAATGGATTATGGACTCCCTAGGAGGGGGTGAATCATTGTGTGTGCACTTTGGGTGAGGTAGAGTGCCTCTGGACTCCCTGTGTTGGCAAAGAAGTGGTATTAAACTAGTAGGACTGAGTAATAAGACCATCTGGAGTATCTATTTCAGTTGAAAATTTATATTCAAGTCCCTTAAGCAAGCATCACCCTCAGACTCTAGAATCTGGCTAGGGGTGACAGCTACAAGAAAGTGTGACTACAATTGTCTATGGTTGGGTGGAGAGTCCTTGTCCTAGACTTAGTTTCCCTAGACATTAAAAGATGAGTATCTACTTGTACTTGTTTATTTGTTGATGAATCATGATGCTTTTATAATTGTAATAGTTTTAGATTTTTGGATTGCAATTGTGTTGTTAATGTATGAAAATATAGATGCATCCTTATGCATACATGATATTGATGAATTTGCTAAATATATTTATGTGTGTGTTGTTTCTTTGAGATGAATGACACTCATAAGTAAGCTAAGTAAGAGTGAGCTACTGAATGGAAATTAAATTGTTATGTGAATAGCTTGTGGATGTTAAACACAGAGCATTTGATGCATAAAATGTGTAATAAACCATAGGATAATAAGGACTAAGCTATAACATTGAGTTGAACCTTATTCTAAATGAAATGGTTAATTATGTTGCAAACCGCACATGAATAAATAAATAACAGAGAAACATCAAGCCATGTTACAAGCTGTAGAAAATCCATAAGAACTTGGAATGAAAACTTAAAAGAATTGGGCACAGAGACCCTTTTTATTAATATGAAAAACTTACATGGAAGATCGTCTACTTAGCAGGTTCTGCATTTGCTTCCATTAACTTATTTGGTTAAGTTACAAGTTTCTTTTCCACATGGAAAGTGTTGCATTACTGTAGAAGGGTTTGTTTCCCTTGTGGTCATTCAAACCCCATACGCTTTACCTAAATGTCCTATCAACCATGTAATATCAACAACATGGATATCTTCCCCTTGCACCAGGGCATAGCCATTTTAACCCAAGAAGGTTCTGCATAGCACCATGGAGTTGTTTACAGGATCAACATTGATTCTTGCACGGTCGTCATGTGGTGGGTGAGGTGGAGACCTTTCAGGAGCTCACGCCAAGCCCGTGGTAGGTAAGGGTTGTAGAAGCGCCTACATCACCATGCGTGGGATTCCTTGTCCAAGAACAGGGAATGCATGTGGGTCAGGAACTCCTTTGAGTTGGATTGGATCAACCTCAAGAGGGGAAGCACCCTAAGAGGCCTTAATGAATTATCAGTGTTGGCATGAGGCACATCATTGATCTGGAGATTGGTCAAACCTCTGTGATAGAGCTATGGTCGAAAAAACTAGCTCAAGGAAGTTTACGTAGTAGCAGAGCTTGTCTTTGGGGCGATCATGGGATCCCCATATGCTTCATTGCAAACAGAAAGGTTAAGATCCCATAGTCATGCCATGAAAGAGATGGAGAGGAAAATTTGTTGCAGTGCAAATGGATCGAGCCCTAATCTTATAAGAAAGGATCATGCAACCTTATCCTAACACCGATCAAAGCCATAACCGCAAATTCCTTTCATTGGCATGGTCTGATTCCCTCTAATGTGATTGGTCGTGAGGTAACTTACGTGGCCCAAAGGGGGTATCCAAATAATTTTACCTAGAATATTTCTAAGGGCTCAAGCGAAGAGAGTCGGGTTAGAGTGATGGGATGAGACAAAATGTGGAACTGTTCCCAGTAGTATTGTTATTGGATGAAGGGTTGGCCCACAACCCACATATACCCTAAGACCTACCCCGAAAGAATGAAAATAGTACACAATGGAAGACATCAAGTAAATCTTGGTGGGATGACATCATCCGAGATACACTAGTGGTCACATAACCCCTGCAGTTATGTTATTGGTTGGGGTTGGTCCTGCCTAACAAGTCATCCCGCTAGGTCCACTTAGAGTATCTACATGGGGCACAAACGGGGTGAGCAATGCAGGACGATGTGGAAGTTCCATCATGCATCCCAATCGAGAGCGAGGGTTGTGCAATAAGTGAGGCATACAACCCTTGTAAGCCAGAAGCTAAAGCCCAGAAGGATAAAGGGATGGCGCTCTAGGAAGCATTAGGAACACACTAGTGCGATGACGTAAGGTGGCACATTGTTGGGCCCTTGCCATTGTTTGGGTATTATGGGATGAGGACTGGCCCACTTGCCGAATCAGTGTGACGAGGCCACCTCAGAAGATTAAAGTGGGTGGTAATTGAAAATCATTGGGAGGAAACTAGTGAGATGATGTAAGTCATGCCACACAGGCAGTATGCACACCCCCGGTTGGTGGAGAAGGGTACCACTAGCCAAGTCATCATGATGATTTAATGTTGGAAGAATAAAGGAGAACAATAAAGGAGAGCATCAGGATATATCCAGTGGGATTACGTGTCCCTATTGCTTCACTATTGGTCGGGGAGCATTCCCACTGTCCACGCAAGCCCGATAGTAAAGCTCGAAGGTTGGTAAAGAGAATTTTTCGGAATGTGTCGGGAGGGACCTGACAAGGTGGCATAGGCCAGCTACGTAGGTCATACATGCAAGCCCAGTGGTGATGTCATTGGTGGAGGGAGGACCCACAGCTAGGTCATCCTTACACCATGACCCTGATGGTATAAAGAGGTGCCATAAAGGAAGGTGGCGGGATATGTAACCGGGATGACGTGAACTAGTGGCGGCATCGGTCGGTGAACAGGCCTTGGACCAATGAAGAGATGGCGGTGAGGGACCTGATTACCAGGTGAGCCCACAACATAGAGCCCGAAAGATAACAAAGCGTAAAATTTAGGAACTGCAGGGAGAGAGAAAGTGGGGTGACGTGTCCAACGGGACCCACCTAGAAGGCAATTGGCTAATGCAAAGAGCAGAGTCCATTGGGTTTTTAGCGGAAATAATGAATATATATATATATACCCCATTCCTCTAATGATAACTTGAAGGGTTCGGTGACGTTATAGAGTGGTATCAGAGTATCTAGGCTCAACGCTTGGACTGGATGGGCTTTTTCACGAGTAAGTGATGATGTTGAAAATTTACTAAGTAATTTCTTAGGCGTTAAAAGTCAGTCTAAACTATTGATTATTGCCTTGGTGATAAGTTATGCTAATGTGAACTGATTTATTGACAACATCTTGGTGAGAGCAGGATCGTGGTCATACATATGTTTTTTATTGGTAATTATCATGATAAAATTTTAGGATTGAATGATTGATGCATATGATTTGTAAATGTGTTTGCACACTAACATGGTTGTTTTGTCACAGCAGAAACCTCCATGGCAGAACCATGAATGCAAGCTCATGGTCATGATTATGTGTTTATTTATTTATTTTTAAATGTCTAACAATGTGTGTGGTTGACAGCATGTCACAAGCATCATAAAATAGAGAAGTTACAACAATGAGGACCGGAATGGTTGAGTACAGTTCTGATCAATCACAACATGGAAGTGATGGGGTCAGAGCTAATGAAGAAGAGAGATTAGTTGGCCAAGGGGGAGGGAATCACTCCCCAAATTGGATGGACACCCTGAGGAGCCTGAGGGATGAGGTGAGAAGCTTTAAGGCCAATAATGAGAGGATGGTAAGAGCCCAAAACATGCAAGCAGAGACTAATGCAGTCACATTGTAGAGTCTCTCGTATTGGCAGAGGCAAATGCGATCTGAGATGAGGTTCAATCATAGAGACATGAGAAGCTTTCATGATTTATAAGAAAACACCAATGGAGAAGATGGTGGCAGGTACAGAAAGAGGCATAGTCAAGGAAGTGAGGACATTATGTCAGGAGATGCACCTTTGAGCACTCCAAGGGGGGATCCAACACCCAAATGTATCATTCTAGCAAACCATATATTGTTATTGTTCGAAGGCACAACCACCATTCTCACCATCACCATCTGAAATAGAGGAAATTTGATTTTAAAAAGTTAACGTGGAATTTCCATGTCATAGTGTGTAAGCCAATCAAAATCCTTTAAAATTTAAAAGTGATACAGGTGTGACTAGGCACTGGCAATTTTTTTAATAGCATAATTTACCTACTTTAAGTGTGAATGGTGCCCAAGCGACACAAAACTATATTAAATATTATAAATAAAATTAATATCTTAATCTATAAATGTCAGAATATCAAGAATATTTTTAATGAAGGGTAAATCATGGGTTAAGTGTGTTTTTAATGAAATGTAAATCATGGGGTGTTAGATAAATAAATTTAAATTTAATGTAAATTTTAAATTTGGTTTTTTAATTTAAATTTTATTAAATCTTGTATGTATATCTATATCTATATATATATATATATATATATATATATATATATATATATATATATACACGGTTATTTTTCTAAAAATGCATTTATTTGGGTAATTTAAATTTTAAATTTATTTTTTAGCTATATTAAATATTAAAAATAAAATTAATATCTTAATCTATAAAAGTTAGAATATCAAGGATATTTTTAATGAAGGGTAAATCATGGGTTAAGTGTATTTTTAATGAAACGTAAACATTGGGGTGTTAAATAAATAAATTTAAATTTAATGTAAATTTTAAATTTAGTTTTTTAATTTAAATTTTATGAAATATTGTGTTAATAAATTAATTTAAATATAAAATATATATAGACGCTTATTTTTTATAAAATTGACATTTATTTGGGTAATTTATATAAATTAAATTTTAATTTTAATTTTAATTTTAAATTTACTTTTTTAATTTAATTTTTATTAAATCTTGTGATAATAATTTAATTTAAATATAGATTATTTATAAAGTTATTTTGATAAACGTAACATTTATTTGGGTAATTTTGATCAAATTAAAATAGTAAAAATTATATATTAAAGAAATTGTCTACAAGTCATTATTTTATTAATTTCTTAATTTTTTCTTAGGTGGTTATTTATGAATTGAAATTTTCTCTAATATGATTATCATTCAAGGAGCAAAGAAAAGGAGCACATGCCTAAAGAATTTAAGAAGTCTAAGCCACCCACATTTGATGGGGATATGAGGAAAGCAAAGGACGCAGAAGCTTGGTTGTTGGGAATGAAGAAAGTTTTCATAATACATGACTATTCTAAGAATATGAAAGCTAGAGTCGCAACCTACAGTTTAAAAGGAAAAGTCGACATATGGTGGGAAGACTTAAAGAACTCTAGAGCCATTGTTGAGAAGGAGTTGACTTGGATGAGTTTGAGACGCTTTTCAAAGAGCAATACTTGTTTGAATGCTATTATGACAGTAAGACAAAAGAGTTCTATGAATTCAAAATGGGTCAGTTAACCAGTGATGAGTATGTCACCAAGTTTTTAGAACTATTGAGGTATGTGCCATATCTCAAGGATGAAAAAGCCAAAATTCATAAATTTATTAGTGGGTTGCCTATGGAATTCAGGGATAAAATTGAGTTGTTGGAACCCCAAACCTTGAAAGATGCCATTGAAAAGCTAGAGCATTGCTACGAGCAAGAAAAACACATAATCGATATTAAAAGTAATTGGCAAGCCAAAAGAAACACTAGACATAAGAAGAACTAGCCCAAGAAAAGCTTAAAGGAAAGAAGGTAATCACCCATCTTAGACAAAAAAGTTTCAGTTGAAATCCAACGTTGTTGTTAAGAAAAATGTGTAACAACTAGCGTTAGCACAACCCAAGTTTCAAGTTCGAGAGACGCTCAAGTGTTGGAATTATGGTGGGAACCACTAGAGAAAAGACTATCCACATCAACAAGATGTTGGGCCAAAGATTTACAGTGCTTAGGAGGCAAGCACAGTGGGTGAAGTAGCTCAGAGTATGCCAAGGATTTACGTAGCAGTGGACAATTTCCAAGCAGATCACCAGGCATCCATCATTGAGATGGAACGTAAGATGAAAGAGAAAGTTGTTTCTATTTTAATTGATCCATGTTCTAATTATATTTATTTCAACCCATAACTTGCTAACAAATGCAATCTAGTCAGAAAATTGCATGAAGAACCATGGTTAGTTCAACTAGAAACTAGAACAAAAAGAATAATTAGTTATTGGGTAAAGTCCTGTGCATTTAAACTCAATGACATGCACACGAGATCCCACTTGAATGTGTTTCCATTAAGTTTGTATGACATATTTTTGGGCATAGATTGGTTGTATTTACACCGAAACAAGGTAGATTGCTATGAAAAAATAATTTAATGCTAGGATGAGTGAGGAGTAAACAGAGTGTTGCAAGACAGGAAAAACCCCATTTCAGTAAGGCTAATCACTTTTGTGCAATCCAAATGTAATTGCAGAAAACGATGCATGCTATTTGCAATATAAATTTCTAAGGATGAGAAAACTATCAGAGAAATAGAATATGAGGAACTAAATTGCTACAAAAGTACCATGTTTTGCAGCAGTATGCCAATTTCTTCCTAGGGAAGTTTCCCAGATTGCCTCCTCATAGAGAGATATATTTATCTATTGATTTGGTACCTAGAGCAGCACTAGCATCCAAGGCGCCATATAGGATGAGCACCCCAGACTTGGTTGAGATAAAATTGCAGCTGAAGGAAATGCTCGACAAGGGCTACATAAGGCCAAGTGTGTCCCATGGGGAGCATCGATATTGTTTGTAGAGAAGAAATATGGAACCCTTATATTATGCATTGATTACAAGAAGTTGAACAAGGTGACCATCAAGAATAGGTACCCATTACCAAGGATTGATGATCTCTTTGATCAGTTGAGGGGAGCAGCAATTTTCTCCAAGATTGACTTGAGGTCAGGCTACCATCAAGTAAGAATCAAGGAGGAAGACATTCATAAAATTTCTTTCAGGACAAGATATGGGCACTATGAGTTCGTAGTAGTACCCTTTGAGCTTACTAATTCCCCTTCCACATTAATGTGCCTGATTAACAATGTGTTATGTCCTTATTTGGACAAGTTTTTTGTTTTATTTTTTGATGGCATATTGGTGTATTCAAGGAAAAAATAAGAGCATAAAAAAATATAGTCATAGTGTTACAACTATTGAGGTAGCATAAGTGTTATATGGAATCTATGACTGCAGACAAGAGTATCTTCCCTAGACCTAGTGGTCTGGTCTAGAACAATAAAAATCAAAGATGATAAAGTTCTCCTTAGAGGAATTGGAGAATGGAAAGATGTTTACTTGTGATCTGTCGCAAGCTCTTCTCTCTTCTTGGCTTGAAAGCTCCAAATGTAGCTCTGATTGCTATAATTAGAACCTACACAAATAAACAACACAAGCCAAATATCTAATACATCTATATAGCATTATCCAATCACTCTATTCAATGGATCATCATAGCATTGAAATATATGAATGTAAACATAACATAACACATGTAGGAAAATTGTATACTTTTTGTATTAATATGAAAGGGACAGAGTTAAAACCAAAAGTGGAAGTTAATCTTATAGAGATCTCCCCAAGTTGACTTGTCCTTCCTTGCCACAATGTACACCTCAAGGTCACTCTAATGCATGGAAATGATAACTCTCTTATGATCAAAGCAGCAGCATAAGGGTATGATTAGTCTCCAAAAGCCAACCTCTAACTTATGGATGGTAGTAAATATATAGGAGAGGATGGTAGTTTAGGAATTCTTATCCATTTACAAATCTAGGATTGAGATCCACTCTTAATGGAAGGATGATCTCAAGGGATAAGAGGTGAAAAATCCAAGGTAGGATCAGATAGGATTCAAAGTTCTTAGCCAAGGTAAATGGTTGTAACAACTCCTGGAATATTATAGAAGAGGAAGCTTCAGAATTCTTTTTATGTTTCCTGAATTTCTAGAATCAATGCACCCCCAGCAAGTGACAACCTTTTCTAATCAGAGCAGGTGCAGAACTGAGCAACCTATTGTTGAATGCATGTCTCTAAAGGGCCATGGTGTGTTAGGCCTTAAAAACACTAGAATGAAGTAGTCAAGGTAAGAAACTCTAAGGATTTGGGAGATTCATGCTTAGGGCTTTGTGTAGGGATGATGACAAGGTGTTCATGGAGGTTTATTGATCCATTTTGTAGGCCTATTGATGAGATGTGACAAAATGGCCTATAACAAATTTCCCCCTAAAGCACAAAGTTAGAAATGGAAACAAAGGACTAAATTTCTCTACCTTGTGACAACTTTGGATCAAGGTCAATTGGACGAATCATCATCTTCTACAATACATTTTCATCATGATATCTTTATTGAGGAAGGCATACCCATGCTCGGCACATAAGATAACTTTACATGTACAATGATCAAGAAGACATGTCCACTAACGAAAAAGGGTGGATTGATGATTGGATGATTGTATGTATGATTATAGTCATCGTGCTTTGTAATATTGCATTAATCCTATACTCGCAACACGGATGGATGAAACTAAATCCCGGGTCTTCTATCTCATTCACTCTATCATCCAACGTACGAGTCTAGCCATGTGAATAAAGGAGTTCAAGTTGAACATGGTAGACACCATTTTATGACCATCCAATGATGTAAGTCATGAACAGATGTGAGAGAAACCATTGATGATGTTAACGGCTCTCAAGGTACTGCAGTACAATCTGTATGGTGTGAACGAATGAGTTGAAGTCGAACACCACACAGAATTTGTCGATCGAAGGCCAATGATGAAAACCTATCGCTGAGAGTGAGGAAACTTGCCATTGATTTATGCAAGTCCCAAGGTACTAAAGGAAGAGCTTCTAAGCTAACTTCATTGATAATGCGCTGATGTCGATAGTAATAGACCCATCATAGGAGGGCCTTGATGTATCCCCCATCTACAACATGAAATGGGTATCATGATTCAAGATATAATGATATCAATGTGGAACTGGTTCAAGAATGGAAGACATGGAATGAAGGCTTAATATTATTGTAGAAGATTTCAACTGACTTGAACACATCGCGGACATTGAATGGAGTTGGAAACATTGACTTAAAACCGAAAATGGAGGCTCTGAAATGGTATGATGAACCAAACAAAAAGTAGATTTCCAAACCCAATAGCCATGGAGATTAAGTGGAAGAGTGTCGTTTTCAAGAGAGACTCACTACCATAATCAGTAGAATATCCCATTTTCCTAATTTCCCCAACCATTGATGGTCAATACCTCTATATTTTTTAAGAAGCTTGAGGAGGATAACATATGCTTGATATGTAAGTTCATCCTTCAGATGAATCCCTCCAAATATTTTTAACGAACCCTGAGAAGGAGTGGTTCGGCCTCGTCATGTTCGACGAGTCCATCATTGTTTGATGTTTTTATGAGTCCACTGAAGGTGAAACTTGACTCCTTTTTCATGTTTATAGGTTTTGAAGAAGAGGTGAAAAAGAAAATCCAAAGATTCCTTTCCGTGGACGGTCTCTTGAGTCCAAAAAGGTAGAAAACAATACTCAGGAGAACCTCATAGCCATGTTTGAGTAAGGTATTCATTTTCGTAGATATTTTAGCTCAGTCCGGAAAAAGTTAAACTTATACTGAGTAGATGTATTTTCATTTACTTTAATGACTTCAAAAAGACAAGTGCTCGGAAATATTTTCATGTTTAGGGAGTCTGAAAAGAGATGAAAGAGGACTCCAGGGGGTTCCTTTCTTGTAGGTTTACAGAGCCTGAAAAAGCGATAAAAGTATGCTCCTTGGTCAAAATGACCTGTTTCAGTTCAGACATCATCAAATACGTTAAAACAGTTGTCATCCTACTCAAAACATCACCAAAATATTAAAAATACTTGTTTCATAATAAAAGTGAGTCATATTTAGGTCAAAACACTAATAAACTAATGATGAAAATGACCATAAAATAGACAAAAAGGTAACTCATTTTTACCATTTCACATTTACCTCTTGGATAGTGAGTTCTAAGTGTTTTTTCCCTCAATCTTCTCAGTTGATTGTGACCAATCCAGTGGATAATTTCAAGTGGCATCAATTCCAAGTAGGAGCTAGAACCTTTCTATTTATTTTCATGGTTCCATTTATTGATTTCATGCACATTTTTTAAGGCTTTGAGGGCCCTAGGGATCTAATTCCTCTCCCTAGTACCAACGCACCCCTAGAAGGTAGAAAGGTGTGTTTATCAAGAGATAAATACACTGGGGGAAGCACTGCAATGCACTATCTGCCCTTAGGAGGGTGCATTGGGTGCAATTCCCAACTTGGTTTTGCTTCTTTGCCTCAAAATTTATCTGGTTTTTTGTATGAACTTCATCCTAATGATCCTCCTTGTGACGTTACAGGTTTCTATTAGAACAAAATGGCCTTGATATGGAGGGAAAGAGAAAATGAAGAACAATATTTATCTGTAGCTAATGATCCTACCACAATCAAGGCTTTAAGAGATTGTAGACTCTTAAAATTATTTTGCCTTCCTGGTATGAGGCAAAAAATAGAATTATTGAGGTATTTTGTCCATACATGGGATTTTCAAGCGCAAGAATTCAAACTTGGTGCACATACACTAGAAATACAGGTAGAGAATATATCTGTCAAGGCAAGGTGCCCTTGTCTCTTTGTTTGGTTCAAGGAGTGGTGGAGAGATGGTTAAAAATTATGTTAGTACACATTGTCAACTAAGATCTCAACCAACTAAGGATGGAAAAATCGACATCAAGGATGTAGTTCGTTTTCATTTAAGAATGATCATGTTCATTATTGTCAGATTGGATAGTAGTGCATCTCTTCAATTGGTGAATAAGTCCCATATGCAATATGCTCTAGAATGTCTAGAGTCGACAATATTCAACTGGAGTGAAGGGGTACTGTTAAACATGAAAGAGCAGTTGACCAAGACCCTAGTAAAGATTCAGTGTCATATAGAGGGGTTGACTCATGGTGTAGTTGATACCAGGGTCGATGAGCTCCCTATGAGACTGTAGTGACACGGTATTGGCTTATATGGTCGTATTAGTAGGCTATTGTGAAAAATGGCTTGTGCAGTGGCGTGCTATCATGAGCACTATGATTAGTCTACTAGGAGGCTTATAGTCATATTTTCACTGCATGTATATTTTAGGCCGTGTGGCCACATGTGTCTCGAGAACAAATTTTGTATATATATATATATATATATATATATATATATATATATATATATATGTATGTATGTATGTATGTATGTATGTATGTATGTATGTATGTATGTATCTTCAGTGCTTCTTATGGTTCTATTAAGTCTTTCAATGCGATGTGATGTGTATTGAATTAATTTACATGTGTCACAAATGTCTATCTAAAACATGATTAGCCAGTGCATCTATCAATTTATTTATATTTCTAGAAATATGTTGATACTAGATGAAATCAAAAAATCTCTCCAAAAAGTGAACCCTCATGAAAATGTGAAACATGGTTGGACTTTTAACCAAATAGACATTAGTCAATTGTAGTACTACAAGTTGCGAGTTGAGTTGGATAACTATATGATGGATACCATGGGAAATAGCATCATAAAATAGTACGATCATTGCGCTATACTCATTGATTTTAGTTGCAGAACGACCGATACAAATGCCTTGTAAACTCACTAACTCTCCATTTGGAACATATATAGCCCAGGTTGCGGAAGAGAGGTTCTGAGTACTATGACTAGAACCATCAACATAACCAACGTATGTTTGAGGGATGCCGACATCTACAAACCAAAAGTAAATAGGATTAAAAGAAACCTAGGATACTCTAAATGGAACACACTGCAAACACACTCAATAGAACCTATATACACTATGTACATAGTGCACTATGCAAAAATTTGAGCATATTATTTCTTAAGGTACAGTCCATTCCTAGGTTGCGCCAAGGAAACCCCATCAAAATTAACTAGCTCATAGGCCCCTTTAGTAAGAACATGTTTGACAATATACAAACCCAGCCACATTGGCTCGAACTTCCCTAATCCTAATTTATCAGACTCTTGATCGTATAACGATACAAGGAATCCTTCTGAGAAGACATGAGGCTTGACACTTTTGTCATATTGTGCCTTTATAAATTTCTTATGGCCTTCATAGCCATCGTGACATCACGTCGGGTTTCATCTAAGCGTGTCAAATGTAACAGACATTCCTCTTCCGCAAAAGTGGAAGGGAGGAGTTTGACAACAATTTTGAGGGATGGCATTTCGCATTCAATCGGATGGATTGCTTGCAGGCCATAAACCAATTGGAATGGTGTAAACCTGATAGCACTCCAAACAGAAGTTAGTATGCCCACAAGGCTGCATAAAGAATAAGATTCCAGTCTAATTTATGGACCCATATCATACGTTGAAGCATCATTTTGAGAACTTTATTGATTGCCTCAACTTTCACATTTTCCTGAGGGTATTAGGGAGTAGAAATTTCATGGGAAATTCCCATCTTGGGAGTGAGTTCAGACATCATGTGATTGTGAAAATGGTTTCCATGGTCAATGGCTATAGCCTGTGGAACGCCAAACCATGCAATAACATGGTTGAAGAAAAATGGAGCAGTTATTTCATCGGTATTGTTATATGTAGGCATCGCTTCAGCCCACTTGGTAAAATAATCAACTGCTACGATGATATATCCATGCCCCCCGTCCGAGTGAAAGTTACATGTCATGAAATAAATGCCGCATTTTGTAAAAGGACCAATGGCGATAACATGATGAAAAGGAGTGGGTGGAGCACGAGTCTTGTGATCATAAATCTAGTATGCATGACACTTTTTGACAACAAGGATATAGTCATGAAATATGGTGGGCTAAAAGTAACTATCAAATAGGATCTTCTGCGCAGTGGCATATCCAGACAAATGACCGCCACATGCCCCCGAATGGCATTCATTTAAGAATTTCTCAGCCTCCTCATGGGTGAGGCACATTCGAAAAATCGAATCGATACTGTGGCGAAAGAGAGTGTCACCAATTATAATATAATGTTTGGCTTGATATCAGATACGTCGTTAGTCATAGTGAGAGGTATCGAACCGAAAAATTTGGGTCTGGAGATATATGATAATGTCTCCATACCATGGGTTAGATGACGAGATCAGAAACAACGACTCATCTGGAATAGAATCGTTAGATGTTATTTTAGTTTCAGAATTGGGAAGGTCACAAATTAACTCAGCAAAAACTAAGGATTTCTTCGACTTGGATTTGATGAATTCCAAATCGAAATCTTGTAGGATGACAATCCACTTACAGTATTTTCACCCTAGTAACTGTCGTGATAAGATGTACGTCATGGGGTTACAATCTGAAACAAACATAGTTTTGTGGAGCAAGATGTAATAGTGAAATCTTTGGATAGCTTGAACAACCACCAAAGCTAACTTCTCAACATGGGTGTACTTGACTTCGGTATCATTGAGATTCTAAATCAAGTAATAAATAGGATGTTCAATTCTAACATCATCCTCCTTAACCAATACCTAGCAATTCTAGTACTTATAGCGGTGAGTTATAGGAAATAATCGTGTTAGTAATCAGGGGGGTATAACAAGGATGCCCAAATTAGTACATCTCTTAATGCATTGAATGCCTTTTGAGTAGTGTCGTTCCAATTGAAGGGAACCCATTTCTTTAGCAAGCGAGTAAATACTTTGGATTGTTCAATGTAATTGGGAAAGAACCTCTAAAGAAATTTAGCCTTCCCTTGGAGTCATTGAAGCTAAAGGAGGGAAGAAGGAGTAGACAGATCAATGATCGCCTGAATTTTCAAGGGATCAAAACAAATTCCTTGTTTTGATACAAAAAATCTGAGAAGATGACCAGATCTTACACAAAACACACACTTATGTGGATTGAGTCGAATGTTATAATGTCTACATGGTAAAAATATTGCCCTAATATGCATCGGGTGATCAGGCCGAAGTCGTGAATGAGAAGGCAAATTATTCAAGTAAGGTTGCACAATATGTTTGATGTTATGGAAGGCATAATTCATTTCCCTCTTAAACGTATCCCCAACATTCTTTAATCCAAAAGGGAGTTTTCTATACACAAATGTGCCTTGGGGAAAAATGAATGTAGTTTTATGTTTGTCTGATGGGAGAATGTTGATTTGATTATAGCCAAAGAAGTCTTCCATAAAGGAAAATATCTCACAGTCAGTACTATCATCAACAATCTAGTCGATGAACGGGGTGGGATAGTTGTCCTTCCGACAAGCATGATTAATGTCCTGATAATCGAAACACACACACATTGTTCAATGTTTCTTCATGAAAAGAACCATATTAGACACTCAGTCAGTGAAAGGTAGGGGAAAGATAAAACCAACTCGTAGAAGTTTTTCAACTTCAGCTTTAATAGCAGCATCCTTCTTGGGACGAATAGGGCGAAGGCATTATCGAACTAGTTTAACATCAGGATATATTTTAATTTCATCAAAATGATGTTCATATCGATACCAGGAATTTATTCATAAGACCAAGAGAAAACATCTATGAATTCCTAGAATAGGGCTTTATAAGTCTCGACCTCATCGGGAGAGAAAAACGCACCAGTATGTATATTTTTGACAATGTCGGGTTTAATTGAAATATTGAGAGGAATAATATCTTCAATGTTCAACAATTTCTTCTCAGAATCAACATCGTAGATGGATGCAGAATTCATAGATAACTCAACGATATTGGATCGATAAAGTTCATCAAGATTGTCCTCGAAGGAATCTGGCAAAGGAGGAACAATGATGATGATCGTCTCATGGCGCATCATCCGGCATCATGATCTTCATGATGCTCTCGTCGATGGAAAACATACGAGACAAAGGATCAGATGATGTACCATAATCTAAAGAACTATTAACCCAATTGATCAAGTTGAAAGGATCAGATAAGTCGTGCAAGATAAATAGAAGGTTCTGTAATCTAGCTCAATGGGGCTGAGCAGCATACGATCACCAAAACTATCGATATTAGATTGATCTGGTACTACCCATGGATCAACTGGAGTAGTACAAGAATATATCATATTAATATAAGAAATTGAAGTAGATTTGTTAGGTAGTGAGGGAGGAGGAAGTGAAAAGGTTCCCATGAGAGAATAATCCTTAAGGAGTCCAACTCCAACATGTTGATACGGGTGAGGGGTTTCCCCCACGAGAGGGACACTTCCAGTTACTGAAGAATCAATGGAAAATAAATTAATTTGATTGATGGCTACAATATTGCCTTTATGAGGAAAAGTGATTATTTTAAAATATGTGGAAACAACCATAGACGTGACATAGACCCATTTCGTAACTGTGATCATTTGAAAGTCTTGACTGGTGACCGGGACATACATATAGATATGTCACTATGTTTGTACTACTAGAGGTTGGCATGATTTGGCTAATTTATATAGATGAATAGAGATATTCTTTGACTATAGACCTCTCTACGATAGCTAATTTGGACTTGACCTGATGTCTAATGATTTGATTTGATGATTATTGATTTGACCTGATATCTATGCTAAGTGGGCATAATGACTTATGTGGGTATTCGGAAAAATAATTTTGTATTGGCCTCCTCATTCCTAGCACAATGATTAAGGTACTGATAGTTGTGATTCAACATGAAATTGGAACCTACATGACTCATCCTTAGTGTATGTATTTGCACCTAGTGACAAAAATGACTTATGTTATGATTATGAGAATTGCTTGATAAAGCTCGGATTGATAATGCAAGGTTGATGACAACTTGTTGGTATGATAATTAATGAAGTCACAACTTGATATGAGCTCTCCCTATCACCTGATTGAAAGTATTGATACTATGATAATGATGACTGTGATAATGGTTTGACATTGATTTATGATTATGCTAGCTTAGCAAGGCATTATGTTTAGAGAATTGCATGAAGCAAGCTCCCCAATCCTAATATGTATATATTTAACAGTTATCTGATGAAGTCATGATGATGAGTTCCAAGGTATGGCTTTGATTTTGATTATGGTTTTGGTTTTATAACGAGATGGTATACTCTTGACAGCTGACGAGCCTCTGATGATCTAAATCAAAGGGAGATATATTATGAAGCTTGAAATGATGTATCATGGCCTGATGGATCGATTTCTGGAATTTGGATAATAAATTCTATATTGCATAACTATTCAAAAAAAAATTGAATAATGAAAATGAAAATCCTTGGATACTCCGACTTGAAGTTCGAAATGTTATTGAGCTTGACATGGCATCCGACTGTTGATTGAAGCATTGATGTTAAATTTTGAACATCCATTTGTATATATATGATGTGCATAGAATTTGAATGAATTCATGAGCTATTTGCTTCACTCACATAGAGTTTCCGCTAAGCATCCTTTGAAATATATGCATGAGGTGTTCTATTTTTTAGAATGAAATATTTCTCCTATGATATGTGACTGCATAGATGAATTGTTGAGATTTGAGATTATTGTTGATAAGCACAATAATATGAGATCTGCCATGAAATCTTGGATGAGTGGTCCATAGCATGACCGAGGTTGATCATTATGACGATAGCATGGCTAGCTATGAGGCAGGATACAGAAGCTCCTTAGAGAGTTGTTTGAGCATGATCTGAATATGATATGGGTACAATGCAATAACAGAGAATCCCATATATATATATATATATATATATATATATATATATATATATATACTTGGGACTAGAATACTCTCATTTATTGAGACAGTGCATTTGTTCGAAACAAGCTCAGGCTTGTGGTAGGCACCTCCTTGAGAGGGAGTATGATTATGGTATCCTTTTGTGATTTATATGGTTATTTATGTTCTGACATGATATTTGATTTGATTTTTTGTATGAATGGGAAATAACTGCTATTGAGACAATTTGATACCATATATGAGTATGATGAGAAAAATGTTGATCGAGGACATTAGGCCAACTCGTCCCCCTTGTTTGAGCTCCCAAGGTGAGGAATTGAGGGATAAGGGCTCCTGGGGTTGAGAGAACTCTTGATAATAGGGCATGACCCCTATCTGTTACCCATAGGGTTGAGGATTCTACTCCCCTATCTGCTCTTTGCAGAGTATACTTGAGTTGGCATTATACCTAATGGGCCTCTAAATTAGACATAAATTAAGGCCCATATGACCATACTTAAAAACATTAAACTTCTATTTTTGCATTAGATAATGTCTTTTTAACTTTAATATGTTCATTAGGAAGGTTTATGGATAATTTCATATTTGTGCCTAATATTATTTATTTTTGTGGAATATTATGAGAATATTGGGTAGATTATGGAGATTTGGAGGAGGAGATAATATAGGGACCTGCTCCCTACTACAAGAGGATCAATATTAAATAATAAATCAACAACTTATTTTGGAATTATGGCGCAGATTTTGGAGCTCTAATGATTGAGAAAATCTAGGAATGTGTTCCCTGCCATTTGATGCAGATTCCTAATATTGGGAACCAGATCCACTAATCAAGGGATTTTGGTGGGGAAAGCTTCCTCCTTTCATGGGGAATGATTCCTAATAATTTTTTATAAGTACCAAGTCGAATTTTTCTCTAGGGGTTAATTTTTATTAGTCTTCTTGTGGAGAGAACTTGTATTTTTGGAGCTCCACTTTCATTTTCTACAAGGATGTAATTGTATTAATAACAATAATGAAGATTGGTGACATGTTCAGCTTCTAAATATTGGTCTCCTCCATAGGACTCTAAGTTTCCTTGGTCTTGGCCATCCCAGGATCCTCAGAGCCCTTTTGTATCATTTACTTTTCTTCTTTTCACTTCTTATTCACATGCATCTCTTGTTCTTGTTTTTTTCTATTTTTGCATTTAGTATTAATGATTTCTTGTTGTAGGATTGGGTTAAATGGTTGAAGTAAGTTATTTTTCAGGATCACAAGCATAATTTCATCATTGGAACAACTTTGGAAGGTCATAGTAATCATTGAGTTACTTGGATTAGTTTGCTTATTCCCAAATCTAGATTTTTGGAAGTCCTTTGTGGCAAATAACAATAAATTTATGTTATTTTTTAGAGCATGATAATGAGCTTCAATAGAGTTGATTCCACTTGAATTACATCACAAAAGCATTCTATTTAATAAAAAAAATTACCCCATTTCATTTTCACTTGAATAGGTTAGGCATTTGATAGATTTACTAACTCATTAGTTCTCGAATTTCTAGATTTTAGACTAGTAATTTTCTGCTATTTTTTAGCATGGGTTAACAGAGGTATTTTTGAGTGATTCTACTTGGAATGGGGACCTAAGACATCCTAGTCAATAAAAAAAATTGTCCCATCCAATTTTGATTTGATTTGGTTTGTCATTCAGTGAATTATAACTCTCTATAACAAATCTGTTGTTTTAACATCCTTCCAACATGTACATACTTGCCCAAATTCACTCAAGAAGTTTGTTTATTGTCCCTTAGGGTTGAATAAATACCCCTAGGATCTAAATAAATTATTAGGGCAGAATAAATACCACTTAGGACTTGCCTCTTTACCCATGCAAAACATTTCAGCGATTTGGGTTAATGGACATATTTATGGATTGGATATACAATGATGATTTTCTTGATTACCACATCCAATGAACTTTGTTAATGGATATAAACTCTTTGAAATGTAATGGTTGAAATTTAGTTCATGATATTTACTTTATGAAATTAGAATAGGTTTGTTTCCTTGTTATTTCTTTCTTGCAATAGATTAAGGTTTTCATTTCAAGCATTTCATTTTCTGTAATTAGTTTAGGATTTGATTTCATTACATGCACTCCATTACATCATGAGAGCAAAGGAAGGACACATTTTATGTTGCACACATAGTGTCGATACCTCTTAAGTTTGTATGAACCCCGGGTTGATAATTAAAGTTGGTAGCCTTGGGAGTCGCAACATTCTTGTTGCAATATTGAGGCTCATCACTTTTTGGCGTCGTTGTCGGGGAGGTGTCAAAGTATGCATTGTTTTCTTCCCTAATTTATTCATTTTTTTTACTTTTTGAAAAAACAAAAACAAAAAAATGCACTAGGCATATTTCATTTCAAAAACAGAAAAGTGCATTGTATTCGTGTTTTCATTCAATCATAAAAACAAAAAAAATCTCCAACACCAACCTAGCCCCCCATTTGATCACATGGTGCAGTAAGAGTCACACCACCATCCGCTTTTGCAGGTAGAAGAAAAAGAAATGACAAATAATGTAGCAGAAATGGATGGATATGATGACAATGAAGAAGTTCCTCTTAGATTTCCCATTCAAGATATTGATGGTAGCGTGCATATGAAGAACATCCCTCCATCTTTTCTTCGAAAATTTCATGGTCTAAGGTCAGAGGATCCGAAAACCTTTCTCTTTGAATTTTAAATCCTTTTTATATCTTATGGTTAATTATTAAACACTCAAAAACTAAGATTGTTTCCGGAAACATTGAAGGATAGAGCTCTTAAATGGTTCATGAGTTTAAGGACTAATTCAATAAGATCATGGAATGATATGCAAAATATATTTCTAGAAAAATATAAAGATCATGATTTTAAAGAAGAAATATTTAGAATGAATCAAAAAGAAGATGAGAGCCTTGAGGATCTAATAGAGAGGTTCATGTATAATGTTAAGAAGGAAAAACTACACCATTTAGGATCTGACACACTAAAACCCCTCTTACTTAGAACAATTAGGGATGAATGGATTAATCTCCTTGATCTCATGAGTAAAGGTGATGTATACCAATTATCATTTGAAGAAATTTGTGAAACATGAAAACACATATCAAGAGGAAGGGTAGGAGTAAGTAAATCAACATCAAGATCGGTAAGTCAAGCTAAACTTGGAAATTTGTTTGATAACTTTAAAACATAAATTCATTGCAATCTAACCAAACAAGTAGAAATGTTAAGAATACAAAATGAGAAAAAAGAATATGTTGATATTTGTGTCATTGATCTGAATAGAAAATGGCATCAACACATGGTATTCATCCACCCATGTTATTCATCCACCCATGGAATTTACCCATGGTATTGTAAGTGGCATCCACCCATGGTATTGTAAGTGACATCCACCCATGGTATTCATTCACCCATGGTATTTTCCCATGGTATTGTAACATACACCCATGGTATTCATTCACCCATGGAATTGACCCATGGTATTGTAACTGAAAAATACTATGAGTAACAAGTCACATTTTGTAAAAGGACAGTTTTGTCTGCCATAATGTAGCTTTTACAGTTATTCTCCGTTTTAATAAAAAAATTATTTGTGGTTTTGTTTATTGGGCATTCTCTTCTTTTTCTTCTGGAAATTCAAGTTTTCATATCTTGGGGGCCTCCCCCCCAAGATCCATTTCAATCTTTTAGATCTTGGGGGCCTCCCCCCATGATTTGGATCATTGGTATCAGAGCAAGGTTACAATTCCATGGGAATGAGGGTTTAATGCACATTTCAGTTTCAATTTTTTGCAGAAATATTCAACAAACTTCAAGCACGTGCTGCGACCTCCATAGCGCACTTTCTTGGGCCAAGCAGAAAGAATTTTTCTTCCTTTTTTTTTCTTTTTTTTGCAGGAATTATTTTTGGGCGGGGAGTTTTCAAATTAGATCTGAAAAATTTGGTGTAAAATTTACAAAAACAAATAACATATCTGAATTCCTTACGAAAAATACCCAAATTCAAAAAAAACGGTCAAGTCGGAGTCAAGATGAGGGAGATATCGTTGATTTAAAATCAACTATGTTGTAGAAATTTTTCTGACGGTAATTCGTGGACGACGACTCTTCTATAGTATTTTTCAGTTTTGTGTATAATTTCATAACAATTATTGCAGATTTGAGCTCCTCTTGAAAAATCACCCAATTTCAAAAAAAAATGGGTCGAATCAGAGTTCAGATGTGGGAGATATCGCTGATTTAAAATCAGTTATTTTTTCATAACTTTTGTCACGACGGAACAGTTGTAGCGCGAATCTGAGATTCCAAAGTGTCCAGATAAGGATTTCCAACACATGGGAAGATGCAGAATGGTCCATCTAGTTCCAAAAATAGGTTATAATAAATATTCTAAGTTATGTCCATTTTAATTCTGGAGCAGCATTCAGATCGGGTTCCCTATGGAGACGTGCCCTCCCACCCTGCTTTAGTAGGCACCTGCTTCACATTCATTAGTTTTAGCATAGCAGCATTTAACTTGGGTTCTTTGGAGATGTGCCCTCCCACCCCAGGCTATCTAAGCACATACTACTTCATGAACAACCAACATCACAGTTGTGGGTTAACTGCACAAAATGCTTGTCATCAAAGTCCATTTGCTAGGCCAAACACTGTTAGTATCAGAGTTGGTCACAAGCATTACAAGGTTTCTCTATCCTTGGATCTTCGTTTTTCATGGTTATGGGTCATCCACAAACCCACACTTCATCAAAGTCCATTTTTTAGGCCACACACTGTCAGTATCATAGTTGGTCACAAGCATTACAGGGTATCTCTATCCTTGGATCTTCATTCATCATGGTTATGGGCCATCCACAAACCCACAGTTCATCGAAGTCCATTTGCTAGGCCACACATTGTCAATATCAGAGTTGGTCACAAGCATTACAGGGTATCTCTATCCTCGGATCTTTGTTCATCATGGTTATGGGTTAACAACATAAAACCATTCTCTTCAGTGGCTCTTCATATTCAACAAAGGCTTCGTAGGAGGGAACTTCACGCAATGGGGACCATTGCTTATTAAGAAGAGAGGAATAATTCGAATAGAAAATGGCATCAACCCATGGAATTTACCCATGGTATTGTAAATGGCATCCACCCATGGTATTGTAAGTGACATCCACCCATGGTATTCATTCACCCATGGAGTTGACCCGTGGTATTGTAACTGAAAAATACTATAAGTAACAAGTCAGATTTTGTAAAAGGATAGTTTTGTCTGCCACAATGTACCTTTTTTAGTTATTCTCCGTTTTAATAAAAAAAATTCTTTGTGGTTCTGTTTATTCGAAATTCTCTTATTTTTCTTCTAGCAATTCAATTTTTCAGATCTTGGGGGCCTCCCCCCAGGATCTAGATCAGATGTCCATGCAAAATCACATGATGTTAAATATTTCCCCTCATTACCAAGGTTGAAGGAATTTTACCAAGAGGACAATGGAGCAAGTCAATTGCCAATGCAGCTATGTTATGTAACTCCAAGAGGACCATGGCAGTTTATTCAACCTGATATGATGCAAGAGCCTAATTCACAATTTCAAGCTAATGCACATCCATCTCAGAGTAAATGCAACACACCATTTCCGTGGCAACCTTAGCCATCTCAATCCCAAAACAAATATCGGCAACAAGTTTGGCAAGGAACTTATGGGAGCCATCCACAATAGCCTCGATATTTTCCTCACTATCCTCCATAACCAACTCCATGTTATCCCTAACATCCACCTCCACCACAAACACAACTCAAACCACATCCATCTCAAATATCCACTCCCACTCAACTACTTGTACCACCATTTCCAAACCGACGCAATGAAATAGCTCAGATCACTTACAATGTTGAGGTAAAACACTTCCAAACATATCCTTTTGATCTAAATGTTATTCATCTTAGCTTAGGAAGAGTATCACAAAAAAAAATTCTCTTGATATCATTGAAGGATAACATGCGGAAAAAGAATATTCGAATGAGAAGACCAAAGAATCATGGGCTGCACCTGACGAAGAACATACATCAGAATTAGAGATTGGGAAAGTGCCTTCATGTTTACCATCAGATCCTCTATGTGTTCAAGAGAATAATCAACAAAAAGAAGAAGATTTGAATTTCATGGAAGAAGAAGACATCCAATAATATCCAAATCAGCAAGTGTACCAAGGGCATCACAACTATATTGAAATATGGTTCCAAACAGTCACTAAGTTGCAACAATACTCTCTTCTTCGACTATGCTTGATATCATCAAAGTCAAAGAATTTTGTCTCTTAAATTCAGGTACATGTCAAAGAATATGTTTCGAGCTTACACATTATTTTATCTGTCATCTAGTTATGCAAGTGGCTTCATTGGAAGTATTCCTACACTTCCAAAATATTTTGTTTTTTCAAGTAAAGTAGGATAAGAAAAGAAATAAAAAAATGAAAAATAAGAGGAAAATAAAATCTCAAGTGAAAACCTCCTTTGAGGTGACTAAGATTGTCTCATTAATTGAAAACCTCCATGAGGCGGTCAATGGGTTGAAGAAAAAACTGAGAAAAAAAAGATCCTACATGAAAACCTCATTGATGTAGCTAGTAGGTCTAGAAGAAAAAAAAAAAAATTGTTCCATGTATCTCTCTATCATGAATGCAAGTGCTCTCCAACCTCTGCAAGTAACAAAAACAAGTTAGCCACCAAAAGAAAAGTTGATCATAATCCTAGTCGAAAGAAGTCAAAATTTGATTTTCTCCTCATTTGCTCAAGTGCTCCAACAGGACCAAGGCCATGCCAATCAATCACCCTCATCTATTTCCACCATCCACCCATCATTCCCAAGCTTTTCCCATTCATTTTTCTTATTGTCCTAAAATACTACAGGAAGGCTCTGTTTTACTACAAGAAACATAATTAATAAAGCAGAAAATTATTTTTGTCATATCTTGAAAACCATGCCTCCATTTGCCAATCTGTTTCATATGGATATGCATATGGATGATGGTAATATACTCAAGCGATTTCAGAAAATTCCAGTGAATAGTTTTCGAGAAATCGGCCTCCATCACCTATAGCCTTTTTTGAATTTGCTCGATATTCGTGCATCCATTTAAAAAGTTGCTTCATGGAGAGATGCATATGAATGATGATAACATGTCCAAGAAATCTCAGTGAATTCAGTGCACAGTTTCCAAGAAATCAACCTCCATAAACTTCAACCATTTTTAATTTTTATTGAGATTTGTGCATCCATTGGCCAAACGTTTTTTATGAGGAGGTGCATAAGGATGATGGAAACATGCTCATAAAAATTTAGGTCAATCCAATATACCATTTCAAAGATATGGGTTTAAACAAGATGCTACAGGGTTTCTTGTAGTACTATAGATGTCCTAGTTTACTACAGGAAACATGCTGAAATCTATAGGAAGGTACATAAGGTGAAATAAAGTGTGGGAAATGTGTCTAATGATGGAATAATGTATAAGGAAGGTGAACATCACCCATGGACAAGCCCAACACTCCAAGAAGTTTTTATTTGACTAAGATATATTTATCATGGTAACTGGAAGACAAAGGTTTAGAATCACCAAGCTATGAAGACCTGTACAGAAACAAAAAAAGGAAATTATTATCTCTAGAGGACCATGGATTGATCATCAACTTAGCAATAGCATGCATGCATCTCCAACAACCATCAGGTAGGTATAGGCATGCAATATTCTTGACCTCTTCTCTTGATCATATTATAGTTATAAATTTGTTGTCAATGCATGAGAGATGAGGTTTTATAAGCTAAGGATGGGTCAGCAATCTTGACCACCTTCAACTAGTTAATTGCAGCTCACTCCTTGACTCATGCAATGTGGAAAAGCCAAATTAGGAAGGGTGATGATTTCGAGGAATGGAAACAACAGTTAAAAGAAGAAATTTCTGCAAAGGCCAAGTCGCCACAACACTCCAAACCCTCCATCCACTTCATATCCACTATATATCCATCATTCATCAATCCCATTTCATAAGAAAAAAATTAATATTTTTCAAGAACAAACCCTACACTTTGTCTCACCCTAAAAATTTCTTGAAAAATACACACACATCACATCCTCTCCATTTTCACAAACCTACACTACTCCCTATGAGCCCTAGCATCATCCTCTAACCCCTCTACATCATTTCTCATCACTCCCATACAGTTATAAGACCCTCAAAGAGAAGGAATGACTGCTACAAGAATGTATAATGTTGCTACAAGAAGGAAGAAGGGAAAAAATTGTGCTAAAACCCAAAATGGCAGTGCCTAAGAAAGACCTAATCAAAATAGAGAACTTCAAGGCCATTAGGAAATAATATAGGCCACAAAAGAGAAGAAGAAGACAACAAAAGGCAAGAAGGCATTCAACATAAAAATAGAACTCAAACTACAGTGATCAAAAGAATCTTTCCAAGAGTTCTCTATTCTATTTCTATCTTTTGTCCAAGGCCTGAAAGATGTTATAGAAAGGGGAGAAATGCATGGAAGTCAAGTTGAGGGCCTACCCTAGGTTCAAACTATTATTTCTGCTCAAAACAGGTTTAAACAGGCTGCTACAGGGTTTCATGTAGTTACTGTTAGCTCTGCTACATAATCCAACATTTGAGGATCAAATGTAGTCCTGATTGGGTTGTTTGCGCACAGAAGGATGCCCAAAAATGGATGCAAAGTGCCCCAAAAGCCTTCAAAAATCCTCTTAAGGCCTCCACCGAATGAAAAAGTTGCAAGAGGAAAGCCCTTGAGAAGGCGGGAACACTCTATCAGGAGGCACAAGTGCGTTGAAATCATGCGAAAAAACAAAGTTGCAGACTTAAGGGTCCGAAATCATATCAGTCGTTGGATCTGGCCGGTCAACGGTCCAGATCACGTCAGCATTTCGCTATCGGCGATTACGAGGGGCAGGCTTTAACATAAGTTATGCGCCGATGCGATGGGCCAGACCCGATGGCCCTTCAACACTCCATTTTATAAAATATCGGGTCCGCAGCAATATCAGCGATCGGCAGGTCGGCAGTATTGGCAGTGGCATTGCGATTGCGGTCTAGCGATTTGATCAGGGCCGTTAATCGCGTGCACAAATCAACGGCTCGCATCACTTCGGCATTTCGCTATCGGGGCTGCCAAAGAGTACAGGGCCTTCACATATGTTATGCGCCGATGTGATGGGCCACACCCGATGGCCCTTCAACACTCCATTTTATAAAATATCGGGTCCGCGGCAATATCGGCGATCGGCGGGTCGGCGGTATCGGCAGTGGCATTGCGATTGTGGTCTAGCGATTTGATCAGGGCCGTTAATCGCGTGCACAGATCAACGCCTTGCATCACGTCGGCATTTCGCTATCAGGGCTGCCAAAGAGTACAGGGCCTTTCACATATGTTATGCGCCGATGCGATGGGCCGGACCTGATGACCCTTCAACACTCCATTTTATAAAATATCGGGTCTGCGGTGATCGTCGATATCGCATCGGCACTTTCAAAGGGGCGGGGCTTTAACACAAATGATGGTGCAGGCCGATGGGCCGGACCCGATATATGCACAACACTCCATTTCATATTTTTTAAAGTCCGTGCCCATATCATTTTCAACGTATTTGGTGTATTTTCTTTGTATAAAGAAAATATAAAGGGAAGCCCTGGGCAGATGCCGATTATGATGGGTTTTGGATCCGATGGGATTCGAAAGTAAAATATATATATTCTTCAAATCCGCCAGAGCCATTTTTCATGATTTTGCAGCTGTTTTATGTATATTGTTCAAATATTAAAAAAACAAGGGACCGGTGCAGGGATTTCATAAGAACGGCAGCCACTCCATTGCAGGTTCAAGCGGCAAGCCATCCTTGAAGGAACCATGCAGTTATGTTATATACCAGAAGAAGGATTCGGCGGAGGGACAGCGGCCAGCAAACAGAACCCAGAAAGGGAAGGGGAAGGGCCACTACACGCCTCAACCCAAATCAAATAAAATCATGGAGCATTAACGGCCCTGCCAGTGCAGCAGTCATCCTAACGAACTTAATGGGGCATCTTTGGCACGAGGGAGCTCCTATGCATCACAGCGGGCCACCCAAAATATCTGAGTATGGTTATTTCTCTGTCAGAAGAGGAAAACCACCGAGCCATGCCTACCTATTGAGGGAATCAATCAGTTAAACAAGACAGAAGGATAGATTAAGACACCTGAAGCCTCAAAAGGCTAAGGACCATTGTAAAAAAGCTATAAATAGTTGAAAACAAGATGTAACAAGGGTTCAACTTTTGGAGATTATTCCTCCCCTGTTTTCTCAAGCTTCTCATCTGTAGTCTTTAGTAATACAAGCTTCTTTTGCTGCTACATGTTTAATGTCCATTTCTCTTTTGTTCTATGCTTGCACCTGAACAGTTTGTTCAGGTTTTCTGTGTTCGAGGCCAGATAACTATCATCTTATCTCTGCTTTGATAGATTAGATTTGCAAGCTTCTTTGTTGCCTATGGCTAGCCATTTATATGTGTAATTATATACGCATCTGCCAGTATAGTCAGTAAGTTCATTTGCTGCCTGTAGCTAGCCATTCGTATAGGTCCATGTATGCAACCTGCTGGCATAGTCAGTGTTTTCCATCTATCCATTAAATCTACAAACTATTGAGCATTAGCAGTCTAAAGCCTTGTGTTATTGGGGGTGTTCATGCATGCCTTGAGTGTGAATAGAGCTGAAATGGTTATCCGACTTGATCCAAACCATGTTTCATTCCAATATTTCAGAGAACAATATTAAAATTTATATGTTACCAAGCATCTCTGATTTACAACCTCGGAGAGTTTCCTGGAGTGATAACCTAATTGGCGCCATTGCCGGGGAGAGGAGAATCGAAGCTCATCTTCCCTGGGAGATGACACAGCTTCAAGCTTTGATGACAGACAAGGCTTGAACATAGATTTTGGTTGTAATCATCTGTCTGGCGACTCCACTGGAGGAAGGCCATCCTTTGGCGACTCCACATTAAAGTTCTGGCGCAGTTTGTGAAGCTTGCTCGGAGAAATCTTCAGAAATCACTAGCTGGCCAGTGCCTGATCCTGAGAAGATCGTTAATCGAAGAAAATATTGTAGAAGGAGCATCAGGGTCAGGTAAGCCTTAAAGAAGTTTATGTATCTTTGCTGATTGAAGTATTTCCTTCAGAGATTCATTCAGCTCCTTCCCCCATTCATTTCCCTTTCGGACCTCAGTTGAAAGAAGCATCCATGCTGGATATCGTTTTCCTCTTTCTCTCCTATCCTCTTTATTGATTCATATCACTCAGTTTACCAGTATCTTTTTACCTTACCTCGGTCATGGCAGGCCAGCAAGCCCTTTCAAAGATAAAACGAATAGTTGCTGCTAGGTATGCACCTTTGGTCTTGCCTACCCCTTTGAATTTCATGCATGTAGGAGATTATATGGAATATATGCCTAGATTTACTGGAACTGAGGGAGTGACAGCAGAAGAACATCTTGAAGCTTTTTATAATTATGCTGACAATTTAGATATCAATGAAGAGGATGTTTGGATGAGGGTTTTTGTTCAAAGCCTAGATGGGGAGGCTAGAAAATGGTTTAGAGATTTACCCCCTAGGTCCATTGCAGACATTGATGCTTTAGATGATGTATTTTTAAAGCACTGGGGAAATAATAAAGATCTGCTCTTCTATCATGATGAATTTTGGAACTTGCAGAGAGAAGATGGTGAGCTGCTATCTGATTTCAATATCAGATTTAATCATTTGTACAACAGAATGCCAGTAGAAATAAAACCTACCCCTTCTTCTGCCATGCTCACATATGCCAATGCAATCTATTCTCAGTTCTGCCTGTTGTTAAGAGAACGAAGATGTACTTCTTTGGCTGATATACAAGCTGCAACCTTTGAACGTAGAAGCCAATATTATGGCTGCAGGAAGACTTGAAGGTGATGATGAATGCAGAAGTCAGGGAGGTGAATCCTCATCATCCTCAGAGCTTGAGATTGATAAATTAGCTAGGATGATCAAGCTTTTGACCTCTGAAGTTTTCAAGTTGAGAGCTGAGCAACATTTTGAAGAAGCAGGAGCTCATTGTTCTATTTCTTTTCCAACTCCAGATCCATGTAGACGAACACATGAGCATGCGCAGATTTTGCAGAGAAGCAGAGAGGTAAACGAAGATCAAAGGGTGAAAACCCTTTGTCAAAATATAGTCATGGAAGAAGAGCATCCCGAAGAGGAGGAGGTCCATGTTTTGGAAGGTGCTCCTTTCTTAAGAAGCGCTGCTTATGAGGAAGCAATATCCAAAGTCACTGTTCAACAATTTGTCGTAACTGCAAAAGAACAAGTTGACCAGCAGTGGCAGCCAGCAGCAGATCCCTTCCCCCTCGAAGAATTTGTGCCTGAAGCCAGCTCATCTTTACATGGCTATGCAGATCTGCAAATTTTCCAGCCTGCTATTGTCCCCAGTTCAGTGATTAAAAACGGGGAGGAAAGCTCCCCATCATCTTTTGCTTCTCTGTCTGCTCAAGTGAAAATCCCTCCTAGTTGCCCCTTAAACACTGAGGCAGGAAATAGTTCAATGATCGAGGCTGAAGCTGATCATCTCAGTCTTGATATTATGAAACCTGCTCAGATGGCCTCCACACAGACTGAAAAGGCAGCTTATCAATTAACAGAGGAAGAGGGTGTACAGTTTTGGGATTCCTCCTTGGATGAGGACTGTTCTAAGCAAGATGAACGAGAAGAAAATGTCTCTGTGTCCCCTACACAAGGATACAATGGTGCATCTTTTATATTAGTGGAGCAAGCCGCAAAAGACACAGACTCGTACACTGCAGCCATGATTATCCAGCAGCTGTACAAAGGCTCCTCTGAAAAACGTCCAAGGAGGAAAACACACAGAAAGGGAATGAAGCACCGATCATCTCTACCTATTAAGCTCAAGTGTCCTAAACTGTTTGAAGTGGATGATCAAATAAATCCTATCCTGCTGATATATGATGAACCAGGCTGAGAACAGGAGAAACAATTTTGGTGGCCCAGCAAATGGGAAAATTTTGAAGTTTAAATTTTCAGGCTTTTATGTTTGTAAATAGTTTCTTGTTCAGTTTTTATGTTGTATGCTTAGTTGACTCCATGCCCAATGGACACTAGGCAAGTTTTTTTATAGCTGTTTTTGTATGAAGGCATTGGTCTGCAGGTTCTTGAGACCTCGCAGGGAGGATCTCATCCCCAGAAGGAGCCAGTGTTAGCTCTGCTACATAATCCAACATTTGAGGATCAAATGTAGTCCTGATTGGGTTGTTTGCGCACAGAAGGATGCCCAAAAATGGATGCAAAGTGCCCCAAAAGCCTTCAAAAATCCTCTTAAGGCCTCCACCGAATGAAAAAGTTGCAAGAGGAAAGCCCTTGAGAAGGCGGGAACACTCTATCGGGAGGCACAAGCGCGTTGAAATCATGCGAAAAAACAAAGTTGCAGACTTAAGGGTCCGAAATCATATCAGTCGTTGGATCTGGCCGGTCAACGGTCCAGATCGCGTCGGCATTTCGCTATCGGCGATTACGAGGGGCAGGCTTTAACATAAGTTATGCGCCGATGCGATGGGCCGGACCCGATGGCCCTTCAACACTCCATTTTATAAAATATCGGGTCCGCGGCAATATCGGCGATCGACGGGTCGGCGGTATCGGCAGTGGCATTGCGATTGCGGTCTAGCGATTTGATCAGGGCCGTTAATCGCGTGCACAGATCAACGGCTCACATCACGTCGGCATTTCGCTATCGATGCTGCCAAAGAGTACAGGGCCTTCACATATGTTATGCGCCGATGTGATGGGCCGGACCCGATGGCCCTTCAACACTCCATTTTATAAAATATCGGGTCCGCGGCAATATCGGCGATCGGCGGGTCGGCGGTATCGGCAGTGGCATTGCGATTGCGGTCTAGCGATTTGATCAGGGCCGTTAATCACGTGCACAGATCAACGGCTCGCATCACATCGGCATTTCGCTATCGGGGCTGCCAAAGAGTACAGGGCCTTTCACATATGTTATGTGCCGATGCGATGGGCCGGACACGATGACCCTTCAACACTCCATTTTATAAAATATCGGGTCCGCGGTGATCACTGATATCGCATCGGAACTTTCAAAGGGGCGGGGATTTAACACAAATGATGGTGCAGGCCGATGGGCCGGACCCGATATATGCACAACACTCCATTTCATATTTTTTAAAGTCTGCGCCCATATCGTTTTCAATGTATTTGGTGTATTTTCTTTGTATAAAGAAAATATAAAGGGAAGCCCTGGGCAGATGCCGATTATGATGGGTTTTGGATCCGATGGGATTCGAAAGTAAAATATATATATTCTTCAAATCCGCCAGAGCCATTTTTCATGATTTTGCAGTTGTTTTATGTATATTGTTCAAATATTAAAAAAACAAGGGACCGGTGCAGGGATTTCATAAGAACGGCAGCCACTCCATTGCAGGTTCAAGTGGCAAGCCATCCTTGAAGGAACCGTGCAGTTATGTTATATACCAAAAGAAGGATTCGGCAGAGAGACAGCGGCCGGAAAACAGAACCCAGAAAGGGAAGGGGAAGGGCCACTACACCCCTCAACCCAAATCAAATAAAATCATGGAGCATTAATGGCCCTGCCAGTGCAACAGTCATCTTAACGATCTTAATGGGGCATCTTTGGCACGAGGGAGCTCCTATGCATCACAGCAGGCCACCCAAAATATCAGAGTATGGTTATTTCTCTGTCAGAAGAGGAAAACCACAAAGCCATGCCTACCTATTGAGGGAATCAATCAGTTAAACAAGACAGAAGGATAGATTAAGACACCTGAAGCCTCAAAAGGCTAAGGACCATTGTAAACAAGCTATAAATAGCTAAAAACAAGATGTAACAAGGGCTCAACTTTTGGAGATTATTCCTCCCCTGTTTTCTCAAGCTTCTCATCTGTAGTCTTTAGTACTACAAGCTTCTTTTGCTGCTACATGTTTAATGTCCATTTCTCTTCTATTCTATGCTTGCACCTGAATAGTTTGTTCAGGTTTTCTGTGTGTTCGAGGCCAGATAACTGTCATCTTATCTCTGCTTTGATATATTAGATTTGCAAGCTTCTTTGTTGCCTATGGCTAGCCATTTATATGTGTAATTATATACGCATCTGCTGGTATAGTCAGTAAGTTCATTTGTTGCCTGTAGCTAGCCATTCGTATAGGTCCATGTATGCAACCTGCTGGCATAGTCAGTGTTCTCCATCTATCCATTAAATCTACAAACTATTGAGCATTAGAATTCTAAAGCCTTGTGTTATTTGGGGTGTTCATGCATGCCTTGAGTGTGAATAGAGCTGAAATGGTTGTCCGACTTGATCCAAACCATCTTTCATTCCAATATTTCAGAGAACAATATTAAAATTTATATGTTACCAGGCATCTCTGATTTGCAACCTCGAAGAGTTTCCTGGAGTGATAACAGTTACTACAGGCTACTACAAAGATTCTTGTAGTTACTACAGGATGTCGTAGTTCTCATCTAAAGGCATTTTGAATGTTTCAAAGGTGTCCAAATGGCCCAAAAAGGTAGCAAAAGGTTGTAAAATGAAGTGGCAGACCTTGCCAAACTGAAAAATATTCAAGAACCCATCCTGAATAAGGGGAAGAATACAAGCTAATGGTCTCAAGAAACACTGTGATTTTTTCTGTGCACAAACAGTTTTGGAAAAATGAGTGAAAATGGAATGAAGGTTTCAAGGGACATGACATGAATGAAATAGATCTACAAGCCAACAGAGTTCACTTGTAAAGAGGAAAGTTATGTTTTGTTTGCTTGAAAGGCTATCATGAAAAGAACAACTACATTTTTGTGTTTATCCTTGCAGAACTTACAACCAATATTCTTAAGAGAAATGACTAAAGAATACACAAGAGAGAGGCCACCAAGGCCAAGCATGAGGCACAATGAGATCACTAAGTTTCTCAGAGGATGAGAAACACTTTCGGAAAGGGGGTATGATGGGCCTCTAAATTAGACATAAATTAAGGCCCATCTGACCATCCTTCAACACATTAAACTTCTCTTTTTGCATTATATAATATATTTTTAACTTTAATATGTTCATTAGGAAGGTTTATGGATAATTGCATATTTGTGCCTAATATTATTTATTTTTGTGGAATATTATGAGAATATTGGGTAGATTATGAATATTTTGAGGAGGAGATAATCTAGGGGGCTTCTCCATACTATAGGAGGACCAATATTAAACAATAAATCAACAAGATATTCTGGAATTATGGCACAGATTGTGGAGCTCCAGTGATTGACAAAATCTAGGAATGTGTTCCCTGCCATTTAATGCAGATTCTTAGTATTGGGAACCAGATCCACTAATCAAAGGATTTTGGTGGGGAAATATTCATCCTTTCATGGGGAATGATTCCTAATCATTTTTTATTATAAGTACCAGGTCAAATTTTCATCTAGGGTTTTGTTTTTATTAGTCCTCTTGTGGAGAGAACTCATATTTTTCTCTAGGGATGTAATTGTATTGATGGAAATAATGAATATTGGTGACATGTTCAGCTTCTAAATCTTGGTCTCCTCCATAGGACTCTGATTTTCCTTGGGCTTTTCCATCCCAGGAGTCTCAGAGCCCTTTTGTATCATTTACTTTTCTTATTTTCACTTCTTATTCACATGCATCTCTTGTTCTTGTTTTTTTTTTTTTTTTTCTGTGTTTAATATTGATGATTTCTTGTTGTAGGTTTGAGTTAAATGGTTGAAGTAAGTTATTTTGTAGGATCATGAGCATAATTTCATCGTTAGAACAGATTTGGAAGGTCATAGTAATCATTGAGTTACTTGGATTAGTTTGCTTATTCCCAAATCTAGATTTCTGGAAGTCCTTTGTGGCAAATAACAGTAAATTTCTGCTATTTTTTATAGCATTCTAATGAGTTTCAATCAATTTGATTCCACTTGAATTAGATCACATAAAAATTCTAGTTAATAAAAAAAAAAATTACCCCATTGCATTTGCACTTGATTAGGTTAGGCATTTGATAGATTTACTAGCTCACTAGTTCTCGAATTTATAGAAAAAAGACTAATAATTTTCTGCCATTTTTTTAGCATGGGTTAACAAAAGTCTGTTTGATTGATTCCACTTGGAATGGAGACCTAATATATCCTGTTCAATAACAAAATTTGTCCCATCTAATTTGGATTTGATTTTGTTGGTCATTCGGTGAATTATAACTCCCTATAGAAAATTTGTTGTTTCATGTAGTAAACTATAGGAAACCTTGAAACATCCTTCCAACATATATATACTTGCCCAGATTAGCTCAAGAATCTTGCTTAGTGCCCCTTAGGGTTGAATCAATATGCCTAGGCTCTAAAAAAATTATTAGGGAATACTAAAGACCACTTAGGACTTGCCTCTTTACCCATGCAAAACATTTCAATGATTTGGGCTAATGGACAAATTTATGGATTAGATAATACAATGATGATTTTCTTGATTGCCACATCCAATGAACTCTGTTAATGGATCTAAAATATTTGAAATATAATGATTGAAATTTAGTTCATGATCCTTGCTTTATGCAATTAGAATAGGTTTATTTCCTTGTTCTTTATTTCTTGCAATAGATTAAGATTTCCATTTCAAGCATTTAATTTTCTACAATAAGTTTAGTATTTGATTTCATTAAATGCACTCCATTACATCATGACAACAAAGGAATGACACATTGTATGTTGTACATATAGTGTCGATACCTCTTAATTTTTATGAAGCTCAGGTTGATAATTAAAGTTGGTATCCTTGGGAGTTGCAACAGTCTTGCTGCAATACTGAGGCTTATCAATACCCACAAGCATAGATTTTTGGGAATATTGCTCCTCGTCTGGAAAAATAGTTGTGAGTGTACTTGGGGTGTACAACCAAAGGCAATTATGATGCAGGTGTTCTACCACATGACTATTGAGAGTCATTGTTGGGAATATCGATAGGAAATAGGATTGGGTTTAGAGTTACTCCCCTTTTGAGATTCCCGGTTGAGAGTAAGCTTCCTGATGAGATTCCAGATTCAAGATGTGCTCCCATGTGTAATTGGATATGTTATTTCTAGAAATGGGGTCATATTAGTAGCTCCCCCATGAGATTTTGGGTTGAGTAGTAGCTCCCCGATGTGGTTCCAGGTTGAGATGTGCTCCCTGATGATTTTCTCTCTGATGATGATGCAAGTCGTAGATCTGACTCCCCACTGATATTTCCAGGTAGCAGTGTGATGGATAGAGGGTGGTAGCTTGAGCTTCCCTTCAGTAACAAATTATTCTTCTTCTAGATCTGAGAATATTCAGCATATGAGCAGGAACAATAAAGAGATAAGCAGTAATAAGAAAAGGATAGATTGAGATGTACAATGATGATTTGTGATTATGAGACACTTGATATGGACATGGCACGATGACTACATGACATAGATGATCAGTGATGATACGTGATGACATTTTAAGATTTCAGAATGGCATATTGATCCATGGACAAATATTAGCGGGTGGAATTCTCCCTAGTTGAGGGGGAGTGTTAATTTTTTCAACTGCGGTAAAATTCCACCTTGGACAGCTCAAATGATCGATATGATGATTGAATTATATTTCTCTTTTCGATAGGACCAAAATTGACCTAAATATCACCCAATTTGGTCAAGCAGAAGTTGAGTTATGAATTATTTTATTCATACATGTATTATGGAATGGGTCGGCCCTAACCACATGGGTAACTGCTTAGGTCAGCCTTAACCCCAATTGGACCCTCATGAAAGCCTATAAATAGAAGAGACCTCAAGCTCATTTGGACACATTCGATCAAGCTATCTTCTCTTCTATTTTGTCTTGGTTCGCACAAGTTCGACGGAAGGAGTTCAAGCAAGGGACTAAAATCACAAGCGTGAGGTTCGCTCGAAGTTAGGGTTTTCTGGTTTCTAAACGCTGGCATAGAACAAGGAATTTTAGTCCCTGGACGCTGGCATACAATGGT